>CM075488.1:19965000-21288750 GCA_037950665.1 Hypophthalmichthys nobilis
GAACAGCATTTATTTGAAATAGAAATCATTTTTAACATTATAAATGTCTTTACTGCCACTTTTGATCAATTTAACACACTCTTGCTGAATAAAAGTATGAATTTCTTTTTTTTTTTTTTTTTTTAAATCTTACTGAACTGTAATAGTCTTCAGTTGAGCAGTGATTGCAATTTTATATATTTTCTTGTAAAAAATACCTCCACTTATCCTTCAGTAGCAACCACTGAATGACTCCTGTTTGTCTGGCTGCAAACATACAGATGTTGGTTGATTTTTGTATTCAGATAAAGAGCAACAAGGTCAAAGTTAACATGCATCAAAAAAGAAAGAAAAAAGAGCAATCTGCATGTTTTAAACCAACTGCTAATCATTTTTCATAATGTGAAATGAAATCAAAGAGTGGTTAGACTGCTGATTAAGAATACATTAAGAATGCATTAGCAATTTATGAGGGCTTGATGGCAGAGGTTGTTTGTATGTACAGTACAACACCCAAGTCAGACTCTCGGCTCAGTTCTAATCACACTTGATTAGTTCACAATGAATTCCTTTCTGCCACCTCCATCAAATGTGCATGTTATGAAAGAATAGATTTCAAAATCCCCTTGGATGATTGTTTTTTTTTAGCATATTCACAGTTTAAACAACTAAGTATGTGTAAACATTTCAAGTAAACATAATCTTTCATTTTTCTTAAAACCTTTTGAGCAAAGATTTGTTCAAACAGTAGTAGTTTTCACATCTAAATCCTACTTCTTCAGTCCATATACATTGTGTAAGTGTGGGCTTTTATTTTGATATGTCGAAGATCTTTATAGAATAAACAACTGGACTTGCTCATCTATTTATGATTTCTGGAATGATTTTAGAATTTTGTAACACTTTGCACTTTTAGTTAACTTAATGCATTAACTTATATTAACACTGAGCAATACATTTGTTACAGTATTTATCAATCTTTAACATTTATTTACATTAATACTTCATGTATTTGGAAATTAACATTAAGATTAACAAATGCTTTAGAAGTATTTTCCATTGTTATCATGTTAACTAATGTTAACGAACGGAACCTTAAAATGTTACCTGAATTTTTAGATTACATTCTAATTTTCTTATTTTTGACATTAAGTCAACATTCTGGAACCATTACTACTTTTAAATACTTATATATTTTAAATATTTTAAATATATATATATATATATATATATATATATATATATACACTACCAGTCAAAAGTTTGGACACGGTAAGATTTTTAATGTTTTTAAAAGAAGTTTTGTCTGCTCACCAAGGCTGCATTTATTTAATTAAAAATACAGTAAAAACAGTAATATTGTGAAATATTATTACAATTTAAAATAACTGTTTTCTGTTTGAATATATTTTATAAAGTAATTTATTCCTGTGATCAAAGCTGAATTTTCAGCATCATTACTCCAGTCTTCAGTGTCACATGATCCTTCAGAAATCATTCCAATATGCTGATCTGCTGCTCAAGAAACATTTATGATTATTATCAATGTTGAAAACAGTTGTGTACTTTTTTTCAGGATTCCTTGATGAATAGAAAGTTCAAAAGAACAGCATTTATCTGAAATACAAAGCTTTTGTAACATTATACACTACCGTTCAAAAGTTTGGGGTCAGTAAGAATTTTTATTTATTTTTTTTTTTAAAGAAATTATAGAAATGAATACTTTTAGTCAGCAAGGATGCATTAAATCGATCAAAAGTGACAGTAAAGACAATTATAATTTTTTTTTATAATTTATGATTATATTTCAAATAAATGCTGTTCTTTTGAACTTTCTATTCATCAAGAATCCTGAAAAAAAAAAATATTGTACACAAATATTTTGTACAATTGTACACAATAAATGTTTCTTGAGCAGCAGATCATCATATTAGAATGATTTCTGAAGGATCATGTGACACTGAAGACTGGAGTAATGATGCTGAAAATTCAGCTTTGATCACAGGAATAAATTACTTATAAAATATATTCAAACAGAAAACAGTTATTTTAAATTGTAATAATATTTCACAATATTACTGTTTTTACTGTATTTTTAATTAAATAAATGCAGCCTTGGTGAGCAGATGAAACTTCTTTTAAAAACATTAAAAATCTTACCGTTTCCAAACTTTTGACTGGTAGTGTGTATATATATATATATATATATATGTGTGTGTGTATATATGTGTATATATATATATATATATATATGATTGTACACTATTATTTGTTTTGGATAAGTGTACAATCAGTAATTATTATAAATTCTATTTTCTGCTATACAGTGTAGTTACTAAAACACATTCAACTAATATTAAGGTCAATCCCAGTATGTTCCCATGGACTGTGTTATGTCTATTGCCTATTTTGGTCAGTGTCATAACATGCACTTTGTGTGAATGTTAATATACACTTTTTAATTCACAACCGATGGCTGTCTTGACCTTTGACCTCTTTAGTGTGCACTCCCTCACAGTGAAAGCGGTCAAGCCAGGGGATGTTTATGGTCCTCTCTGCTCTATTTCTCCCTTTCTTCCTTTCGTTTCTTTCTCTCTACTTCCCGTGTAATTATTTCCTTCAGGGTGATGCGTGAAGTAGAGAGAGGTCAAACATGGAAGGGTCCTTCAACCTCTTCTGCTGTCTCCGCCCCGCTACCACTTCAGAAAGTAGCAGGAAATTACAGGGGATCACATAAATTACAGCCGGCCCACCAGCGAGTGGCAGGCAGCACGCCACCCATCACCAGGGCAAAGGAAGGGTCGACCCCCATAAGGCCCAAGGGGGCCTGCAGGTACCACATGAGTACTGTGAAGCACACAACACAAAGCAGGCCCACATATCACATCCATCAAGAGGCTAACAGTGCTTATATTTACTTGACAAGGCACAGTGAGTGCTGGAAAAATGTTACCTATGTTGAGTATGATAGACTCTCAAAGCCGTTCGCACAGAACATGTTATTGCATTCTATGCTCTGCTTTTCCATTGTTTTTCTGTGTAAACATGCGCTAGATGAATGTTTGTGACCGTGCGACATGACAATGCCGTGTAAAAATAAAATTAAAAAAATGCCGTTAGCTCACCTTTTAAAATGTGTCTCTAGCCCTCGGGGGTTTTTTTATTCCCTTGCCTTTTAAATGCAAATACACGTTCTGTGTGAATGGCTATTTAGTCTTTCTGAGATTGTTCTGGAGAATTTTAATGTGGTAATTTCCTGGTTCTTTAAAGAGATGGGCTGTGTCCGAAATCGCACACACTGTAAAACATGATTTTTCAAACTTGTAAATAAAATGAGTATGTTTTATAAGAAAATACAGTTGCACTTTATTTTAAGGTGATGTAGTTACATTGTACTTACTCAAATAAGATCTGAGTAATATTAATTAACTTTACATATTTAATATAGATTTACAGTTAGGGTTTGGTTTAGGGTTAGTTGTAATTATGCATAATTTACTGTTATTACTATAGTAATTACATGTAGTAACATGTAACTACGTCACCTTAAAATAAAGTGTTACTGAAAATACTATTTTAGTCTTTCTATTTTAAATTTTTATATTTAATTTAATAGGTTATTAGCCTTTTTAATTACTTGTGAAATTTACGTTTTGAGTGAAAATTGTGAGTGAAATGTGAGAAATCCTAAACCTCTCTGATTACGCACTTCTTTTGAATAAGTATTTACTTTGCAACAGTTAAAAAAATATATATGTTCTATATAGTGTGTATCGTGTGTGAATCTGGATGTACTATGTTTATCATGTTCGCATTGTCATGTGACCTACCGGCATGACTTGTGTCGCGTCACTATTCACAAATCCTCTCCTGTGGCCTCATGGGATAGTAAATGTCCATTGTTTGCGCACTTTAGAATCTTGCCAGGAGTAATGAGTAATCTACGTACTTTTCGCCTACTGTTTTATGAATACTGTGAATTCGGACATACTACTCTTTTCACATACTGTTTTTCGCCTACTACAGTTCTGTCAGGATCACTGTCGTCAAAGATGACTGGCAGTTAACATACAGTTTGGATTGGCGGTATGGTTCTGTTCTGGGTAAAACTCCCTGCCCATCCATGCAGCCTAGCATGGATAAGAGCAGGGTGAGTAGCAATAACCCCTAGGGTAAACAGAACAGAACCAAGTATTGCAATATCATTAGTTTTCTTACAGTTTTTTTTTAATTGCTTTGGTGCAATTTTCACAAGCAAATGGTAATTTTCAAAACTCCTAATACTAATATCACAACAGAGCATGTTTTCAATTGTGTTAGTACAATACACAAAATCACAAAGTATCCTTTTCACTACACAAAATAAGTGTTTCATCTATATAAATGTTTCATTCACAGTATCTGCCTTTCATAATGCTATTACTATCAAACTTTTCATTTGCATCTCTTTTCCTTCAGTTTAATACATTTGTCTATTATTATTTATTATTACATTTGTCTATTTATTATTTATTGTCTATCCAACTGAACTTAATGGTTAATCAATGAATCATTTGGCACACCTATAGATTTCTATAGATATTGATTCTATAGGCATAGTTTCTATAGAACTTATTTGCAATTTCTGATATGGATAATCAAATGTATGAATTCTGTTTACATTATAAGCAATTTATCTTAGATGATAACTACAATTTTCAAAGTGTGTGTGTGTGTGTGTGTGTGTGTGTTTGTGTGTGTGTGTGGTCCTGGTAAACACTGTGTTGTGAACCAAATGTCCCAACAAGGATGGTAATACCAGTAATTTTAGACCTTTGTTTGGACATGTTTTTGGTCCCCATGAGGAAAACAGCTTATAAATCATACGAAATTATATTTTTATAAAATGTAAAAATGCAGAAAGTTTTCTGTGATGGGTAGGTGATGGAATATACCATTTATACAGTATAAATCATGATGTCTATGAAAAGTCCCCATAAAACATGGAAAACCAACATGGTAGAGACTGCCACATTACTATAACTCACCCTTATACAGTTTTTTATTCGCTTTGGTACTATTTTTACAAGTAAGGTGTACATTTTCAAAACTCTTAGTACTAATATCACAACAGATCATCAAAAGTGCACCTTTTTCAAACATTTCAGCGTATTTTCAATTGTGTTAGTACAATACACAAAATCACAAAGTATCCTTTTCACTACACAAAATAAGTGTTTCATCTATATAAATGTTTCATTCACAGTAACTGCCTTTCATAAAGCTATTACTATCAAACTTTTCATTTGCATCTCTTTTCCTTCAGTTTAACACATCTGTCTATTATTTAACCTAACTGAGCTTAATGGTTAATCAATGGATCATTTGGTACACCTATAGATTTCTATAGATTTTGATTCTATAGGCATAGTTTCTATAGAATTGTTTTGCAATTTCCAATATGGATAATCAAATGTAATGAATTATAAGCAATTTGTCTTAGATGATGACCACAATTTTCAAAGTGTGTGTGTGGTCCTGGTAAACACTGCATTGTGAACCAAATGTCCCAACAAGGATGGTAATACCAGTAATTTTAGACCTTGTTTGGACTTGTTTTTTTGTCCCCATGAGGAAAACAGCTTATAAATCATTATATTTTTATAAAATGTAAAAATGCAGAAAGTTTTCTGTGATGGGTAGGATTATGGGTAGGGTTAGTGTAGGGGATAGAGTTTGTACAGTATAAAAATAATTACGCCCATGGAGAGACCCTGTAAACCACATATACCAACATACGTGTGTGTGTGTGTGTGTGTGTGTGTGTGAGTGAGTGAGTGAGTGAGTGAGTGAGTGAGTGAGAGAGACAGACAGAGAGAGAGAGAGATACAGATACAGAGAAATTTGAAATTTGTGAACACAGAGCAGGACAGAGTACAAAGAAAAAGAAACAGTCAATGATTGTATAACATCAGATTGATCAGAGATGCATCAGAAGAAGGGAGAAAGATGGCATTGTTTTACATTATAGTATGCCATGTGATACTGTAAACCTTAAAAGGCATTACCATGTTAGAGACTGCAACATTATTGTAACTCACCCTTCATTTGTAAAGATCAGTTAGATTCAGTCATGGTACAGTGAGAACATTTACTGTATTGGCAGCGAACTCTGTTCTACACAAAACCTCATGACTGTGTCATACTTCACACCTTTTGATAACACATAGATACTATTAAAAACAATATGGAATTTATGTCAATTATGTAATTTAGGTAATGTAAGTGTATTTTCTGAGGTGGCATATGTAGCCCGTGTAAATATTTCAGCAACTATAGGGTGATTTCATGTATCTTGCATTGTTTTCTATTGTATTAACTGAATGTTAAAAGTACTAAATTGAAAGAAGATCATACTGTTGTGTTTTGGTGATTAAACCAAATGTTCTATTACATATTACAATGATCTTGTGTTTGAAACAGTGACTATGTAGAATGAAAATATGTACAGCTAGAGTGAAAGCATGGTTTTGAAAGAATGACTAGCTGTGTTACAAGTGTGATCAGTTTGGAGTTTTGAAAATGTACACCTTACTTGTGAAAATAGTACCAAAGCAAATAAAAAAAAACTGTAATGACAATAAATGTAACAACATAATTGAAAAAATGAGTTTTTTTAGGTGTCCAATAGGCTTTTTTTTTTATGTCACTGTAATGAACAATTACTTGCTACTTGCTAGACAGTTGCAGGTGCTGCTGTACTAGAGGGAGGGGCATTCTCATTCTACAGAGCATCTGATTGGACAAAAAGGCGTGTAGTGCAGGATGAGTCATCACTTTTTTTGCGCTTCTTTCCAGGAAGAAAAAACTGCAAATACAGTAGATGACCTCTAAAACTGCAAACTTGGAGTACACTAGCAATAGATGACATCAAAACACAATTTTTGATTGTGGTTTTGAATTCATAGTGTATGTAAAATACAACAATGTTTACAATAAGTAATAATTCCAGGGGAGTTCAAACGGAAACATTTCATAGGGTCATTTACTGATCCTTTACAAAATGGTTTTTATATCCCAAAGATGTTTACAACAAGCTTGAATGATTCCATAGAAATTAAAACAGGAACCTGTTTCACCACATCAGTGAGCTCAGCGTAACATGGCACAAACCTCTAGACTTCGCTGACATGTGCACGGAGGCCCTATTATGGCCCACTTTAGTCAGATGATGTCATAATCATGCGTCACAATCGACTAGGAGGCCCGCCTCGTATCTGTCGCCAGGCAGAATAAAACTCATCCGTCATTCACCGGTTGATTAACGCGCTCCAGATGTTTCTATCCTCAGATTTCAGAAGCACCCTCCTCCAGTCTTTGTTGTGATAATGATACAGTACCCTGTGTGCAACTGTTTATATTTCTTTCCGTTGGGGTACAGACTACAGTTGCATGCTTAGAACTTTTTGGAGCGAGTCGGGCTCTCGGAACATAATCGAGCGCCTGAGATGAAAGAGAATCAAATTAATCTTCCAAATCTGTGCGTTCTAATTCATCATTCTAGTTCTCATGGGACCCCCCCCTGTTTGGCCCTCATCTTTCAGACATACTTTACTGGTGCTCTACCACTGGCAGTTGTGCTGTACGCTGGGAGATGGAAAGGGCCACCATGTCTATGTATGTAATCAATATATGAATGTCACAGCTGTTAAGCCAGAATGAGAGATGTACTTCCTACAGGAAATTATAAATCGGACTGCACGAGAATATTTGAGATAAAATCTCAAGACATTTAAAAGATTCTCAGCATCATTTGCTGATGTCATCCATGTCCACAGATCCAAAGAAGCACACGTTAAATATCTAATCAAACATCATCTTCATTGTTGGACACTTCCCAGTCCTTTTCATCCTCCTTCTCCCCAGCAATTTTTTTCTCTCTGCTTTTCTGTAAAAATGGCAAAAAAAAAAAAAAAAAAAAAAATCAAAAGGAAATTTGTTCTGCAGAATGTCATGATCAATTCATCAAGACAAACACATTGGTAATTTCAGTTCTTCTTCTGGGAGTCTGGCCCCTCTGTTAGCCCACACGTCTACATAATGATAGGGATCAGAGAATAAGGGACGGCAGTTAAGAGCTGATAAAACAAAACATGGAGGCCTCATCAAATTACCTAAAGATCAGACTACTCTCCACACTGCCTAGCTAAGAAAAATAAGAGATAAGACCTGGAGGTAGAATGAGGCTCCTATAAAATCCAGATCCAATCTGCTCAAATAATACCACATGTTAGCATGCAGGTGATATAATACATGCAATGTACTGTATATTTTAACAGTAGAATGAGTAGAAAACATATGTGTGTGTGTGTGTGTGTATATATATATATATATATATATATATATTAAACAGAATATAGCGAAAAACTCACTTATAGGGGCAAATCACTCATAAATGCCTCTCTCTGCATTATTGTATTAGTAAGTAAATGAAATTACAGTTAAGTATTTGATTATTCAGCTGCATTGATCTATATTTATTAAGGTAAATTTCAGATCATTATAGTAAATTAAGGACTGATATACTGAGACATGTTGGTATATCTAACCAAAAACTTGGATTTAGATATTATGTAATATTTATATTAAATAACTTTAACACAACAACATCAGAGTATATAAAATTCTGTTAAACAATATATATAAAAATCATTTCATTTCTGTGTAAGATGTGAATATGAATTAATACAATAGCTTTCTACATAAATTATTTTCTTTTAAATGCTCAAGTGTAATGCATAGTGTTAGATCAGAATTTTTACAGAGCTTGATTTATGTTAAAATGTATATTAATATTACTTTAATTGTGAGAATTTTGACTGAATTTCCATTCAGATGATTATATTTTAATGAAGACTCCTTTCAAATGTAATTGGATTTGTTCCTTTGTTATGAGATAAACAAAATATATTTTTCTGGTAAATGTGATCAATTGTAGAAATGCTCCCGTATCAAAATTAGATCATTTTATCTGATTTAGATGATTTATAAGAGTATTATTTCTACTACTTTACTACCGTTGATCATTTGGTTATTGCAGATACACACCATAAACCTTTAATCTGAAACTATATTTTTTAAGCAGGATATTTGATTCATTCAATTTAAGAAACTGATTAATTACTTGCTACTAATTACATCTTCAACAGTGTAATTAGATTACTAATTGCTAACAAGTAATGCATTATTTATTACTTTCCAAATCCCATATCAACCTCAACCAGTTGAGCAGTACAAGGATAGACTGCTATTTTATTTTTTTCAAATAAATATCTCTCCTTTTGCAGCCTTTAATCTTGAAATTAGCTGATGATAAATAAATTTCGTTGATGTTAACTCTGTTAAATTTGCATATAGCGCAGGAGTTGAAAATCTAATTTATATTTATTTTGCAGAGACACACATATGTGGCCAAGTGTAAATGGAACAAATCAACAATAGCAACGAATCAGATAGCTATCCGATCAGTAAAAACACAGAAACGCATGAAGTGACCAGGAGTAAACAGGCCCTGGATGTTGTTCTTCTCTTTAACCCTTACCCTGTATTCTGTATAATTGTTAGCTTCATTTAAATACTCATTAAAATATAAAGTGAATTTTCCTACAGTAAAAACTGAGTCAGTGTTTAGTTGTGAAGGACACAGGGGTTGAGTTGGCACGTCTCTCTCTTTTTTCCTCTCTCTCTGTCTCGGAGAAATCAGCAGGCCTGGAGTGACAGTAAGAGGCAGTGTGATTGCGCAGGGAGTCCTGAGGACACACAGCCGCCAAATCAGAGAGAGGGTCCTAATCAGAGACAGAAATGGCCCACTTGACAATCACACATGCACAAAAGCTTCCAATTCACCTCTGATTGCGGCAGTCCTTGTGCCCTCCCAGCACTCCCTCTCACTCACTCTAATGCCCCTTCAGCTCAACCTGCCAATCAAGCGCCCCTCCTCCCAGCTCACTGTTAATGTCTAGTAATAATTATGAGAGATTTCTAATCATTCCCTAGTCTTTCAGCTGGCTAATTGATGTTATTTTAAGATTATCATTACAAGTCATTTGGTTGGTGAAAGGTGCATTTGTGGTTAACCTGTCACTCTTTTTTGGGGGAAACAATGGGAGTGTAAAACAATGAGCAGACGTGTCTGAAACTGATCACAGGTATACCGGATCCTTAGTGGCTTCAGACTTAAAATGAATGAATATTGTTTCAATTTAGTGACTCATGATTCAATAATTTCATAATGTATCATTGTATTTAAATTACAGTTCAAAAGTTTGGGTTTTTTAATGTGTTTGAAAGAAGTTTCTTATGCTCACCAAAAGTGCATTTATTTGATCAAAAATACAGAAATATTGTGATATATTATAACAATTCATAATAACTGTTTTCTATTTGAATATATGATAAAATGAATTTTATTCCTGTGATGGCAAAAGTGTCTTTATGTCTTCAGTGTCACATGATCCTTCAGAAATCATTCTAATATGATGATTTGCTGCTCAAGAAATATTTATCAATGTTGAAAACAGCTATGCTGCTTAATATTTTTGTGGAAAGATTCTTTGATTATTAGAAAGTTCCAAAAAGAACAGATTTTTTAAAAAATATATTTTTATGTAGCAATGTAAAAGTCTTTGTCGCTTTTGATCAATTCAATGCATCCTTGCTGAATAAAAGTATTAATTTCTCTCAAACAATGGCTACAAAAAAAAAAAAAAAAAATCTTACTACTAACAGTTGAACGGGAGTGTGTGTATAGTGTGTATATATATGTATGAAGAATTTTTGGTTATAATATGTCACACTTTACTTTATTTTGCTATCCTCACTTACGTAAATTAACTATAGTGTCCTGCAGCCACAAGTAAAAAAATTAGTGTCTGAATAATTTTTGGTTTGACTGTATATTATATTGAGACACCCTTTTGGAAGTTTTGATGTAATGAATTATGACCTAAATTAAGTAATAACTAATAGAATTCACAGAGACAATCTGCTTTAATTTTAATTTTAAAGTATTAAAGAAAGTTGATTATTCTCTTTAGGGTCAACCCAGCATTATATTTAGTGGAGATAACTGAACCACTGAAGCAGCATAGCTGTTCATTGAAGAACAGTAGTTACTGATATCTTTAAAAGTGCATTTACCCCATCTACTGGTGTACTGCTGTACGCTTCATGCTGATCACTGTCTGTCTAACAGCTTTGACCACAGAACCCATTCATTATTAGTTTCTTCAGAAAACCATCTTTTAAAATGTATTTAAACTCACAGACATGTACAGGTACAGTATGTGTCATGATGTTTTCACACGTGGAAATGCAGCTAAATAACCTTTATTTGGTCAGAAAAAAAGTATGAAAAACAATGTTTTCGATAAAAATACTTTTATTAGAGCTAGAAGATGCTTTACTGAAAACAAGTGAATTATTTCAACACTATGAAAAACTGCATTATTGTTCCTGCCTTCATTAAAACCATGAAAGTCTTTAATGAAAATGAAAAATCAAAGGCAGAATGAAGCAGATGCACATGGCAGAGAGCGGACTGTTAATGAGCCAAGTCTCCCAAATGAGGCGTTGCGGAACTAGGCCCCGACAGTAAAGCCTTCTAATCCAGAGGAAATGTGCTCCAAACCACACAGCATTTTTACGACAACGTCTGACAGATTGCTTGTTGGAGATGAATAACACGGTCGATTTATACATTGCTGTGAGGGACAACACTGGACAACATCTTCCTTCTGCACGAGCAAGAAAATTAAGGTTTACGCACACAAAAGCTTTGAAGTAAGGGCATGTTAAACTAAAACAGATTCACCAAGCTCCTGCAAAATAACGAGGCAAATGAAACCGAGTTATTCAGGAAGCAGACGCCCCTTATCAAAAAGGTTCCTAGAGGAAGTGGGTATGAGACTGTAACTTATATTTGTCATAAAAAAAACTTGTTTACATCTAATGTTCACATAAAATTTTAATGTGAGGACTGTCTAATGGGCTGGTACTTCACACTAAAGGGGTGTTTATTGAATAAATGTGCATTGTTCAAGATGATGAAAAGAAAGATTTCCTAAAATAAAAACAGGAGATCACAGTCAATTTCCTCTTCGTTGTTTTCAGTATGTTCTTTGACGCTCTGGCAACAGTCTGTCTCTTTATCGTCCTGTGTCCTTTTCCTCCTCCGTCTGTAGATGGGTTTCTTGTCGGCTTCCTCCTTTAAACTACATCTCTGTTCTTGAGGTTGTAGGGCACCTTGTAAGCACTCGTAGAATCTATTTCAAATAAATATTAATACACATAAATATAACATTACTATTATATTAAAATACTTAAATATTTAGTGTGATTCAGACTCAGGTTGTTTCATTTAAATGTGGAAAATAAACAAAATGTGGAAATAAATGAATAAAACATAACATAAAAAGATTAAATCTAATATTTAATAAAAAAATTTAAGATTCTGGTCACTAATTTAAGTTTATTTTTACAGACCAGGGTTATTGTAGTTAACTAAAACCGTAACTAAAACTGTATTTTATCTCATTTTCATTCAGTTTGTTCATTTAGTTCTACCTGATGTACTAAAATAACCCAAACAAAAACTGAAACAAAAATTAATAAAAACTATATAGACATTTAAAGAAAGACAAAATTACTAAATTAAAATGAATACGGAAAATATAAAAATAAAAACTAATTTGATGTGCCCTTCAAAAGGATAATTCACCCAAAAATGAAAATTCTGTCATCATTTACTCCTCCTCAGGTTGTTCCAAACCTGTATGAATTTCGTTGTTCTGCTGAACACAAAGGAAGATATTTAGAAGAATGTTTGTAAATAAGCAGATCTCGCCCCCCATTGACTACCACAGTATTTATTTTTCCTACTATGGTAGTCAATGGGGGGCGAGATCTGCTCGGTTACAAACATTCCTCCATAATAAATCATTTTTGGCTGAATTATCCCTTGAAGACATTAATTTAATAATTCAACAATTTAAAACACCTTTTAAATAAGAAAATACTTTTGAACCCCAATGTATGCAAACACAGGAGACTCTGCTTGCAAAATACCTCTCTATTCTTTTAAGATTTTCTTCCATCTTCTGGTTCGCAACTCCGACGAGGAAATCAAGGTACTGGTCAGTGATGAGGACGTTACCCCTGTGGCTGAGAGGAACCTCAAGACAATGTGTGCTGCGTACCGCCTATACAACAAATACCTTTCAGACTTCCGAAGTATCTTTAATGTTGAACACAAAGCACAATTTGGATCTTACCATGATGATCTTGCCTTTCTTTCCCACAGTTATACCAGAATTCCTGAGGCCCGAGTTTATTGCAACAGTGTGCTGAGGAACAAACCATGAAAAAAAAAAGGTATTATTTTGTTCTCCTCTAAACATGGTACTCCATGTTATGTCTCAATCTAATTCATTGTGACACTCACCAGTAGTTGTGCGTCCTCAAGCTGTTTACACTGAATGTGAAGGACAAAAGGCTCAAACTTGAAAGTGGCATCTCCAACAGACTTTTCCAGACCTGTGACCTGTTTCAGAAACACACGAAGCTTTAATATCAAGGTTATTTATTACTGTATTAATGTCTTTAATGCTGTATTTCGCACCACATCTTCTCTTTGGCACTTCTGATGGGTGACAAATAACCAGGAACAGTTTTGCTTTTGCACATCAGGGCAATCCGACACCTTAGATGAAAGCATAACACACAGTGACCATTACACATACACAATACTAGTTACTTTTTTTTTTTTTTTTACTAGTTTTGTAGCCAAATATAAAAGTAGCCATTACAAAGCATGCCATGTTTGTGCAACCTCATAGCCTTTATGACTTTACTTTTACTCTAACTATGCAAACTGAGTATGTTTCCAAAACTTAAACCGTATGGGTGACAAATAATACATCAGACAAATAACTACACTGCAGAAAAATGTTTTTCTTACTTATTATTTAGTACACTCATTAAATTTGACTCAATAAATGTATCAAAATTAAGTGTGTTTTTGCTTAAAACAAGAAAAAAAATATATATATATATAATAAATAATCTTATTTTCACTTTGAATTCAGTTTATTTTTCTTACCCCATTGGCAGATATAAACATAAACTTGTTTAATTTTTAAGTTATTTTGCTTCTCAAGTAAATGTATCTTGATTTAATAATGTTTACATATTTGTACTGAAAGAAAATAATTTTTGCAGTGTAGACAACAGTCATTAAACTCTTCTCATGCTCACCCCGTCAAAAAGGATAATTCTTCCGGAGCAAGAGCTTGTCGTGAAGTACCGATCATGACTGTTAATAAAGGAGACAATATGAGAAATGTCGTCATCCACACTGCCCTTTTTACTGAAGTCACACTTATTAAGACACTGATTCTTCCATTGCTGAAATGTATCGCCCTCCATGTTTCAAGACTATTGATGTATTCGTTTTATTTTCTGCCGACCGTTGGAATATTATAATTAAATAATGTAATCAGATTTGTTCGCTAGATATGCTATACCACATGTTTCATGTTTGTGTTTTGAGTATGAGTGCACGGTCGGACGGTTACGGTGGCCGGGATGTGCCTAAATTCATTTCATACGGAAGCAGAGTACGCTGCAAATTTCAACATTCGCTGGGTGAACAGGGTAAAGTGTCTTAATTTATGGCGTGCCGTTTTCTTTAGTTTCGCGACGCTGTGCAGAGATACGTGTGCTATATGGAATATATGATGATATCTATCCAGATGTACTAATTTGCTCTTTTTCAACAGTGCAGTATCCAGCCAAAATTCAGTCTGCCTTGTCAATTCAGAATTGTTTTGCAGAAGGCTACCATGGCCACATCTAAATTAATGAGGGCTATCAGGGTGTCAGAGTTTGGAGCCCCTTCAGTTTTAAAACTCTGCACAGACCTGCCTGTGCCAAGTCCTGGTCAAAAACAGGTGGGTCATCTCAAAAATATCTCGACTTTCTGATTTACAGAATGTTTGTTTTGAATTCAGTTATTTTTTTTCCTATGAAAGCTGATGGTAATATCTTGACATTATTACTAATTACATCGTACAACTTGGTTTGTTATTTAATGTATTATTCTATTTTATAAATTATTCTGTCAACAGCATCTCAAAACCAAAACCAGTGGCGTAGCAAGTCAGCCCCGGGCCCATATGCAAACATTTTTTTACGAGCCCCCCTCGGTTGCGGGGGGATGTGAGTCTTATGCGAATGAGTCCCAGGACTTTAATATGAATAAGATATTATCATTAAGATGCAGACAAAAATGGTAAAAAAAAAAAAAAACTTTTCTAGGAATGAAAACAACAGCACTATAGTATAGACACAGTCTACGTTTGAATTCGGTTCTGTCTCGCGCACAGACGCGCGTGCGAGCCTTTGAAAGCAGTATTTGGCTGCAGAAAGACGCGTTCGGCGTGTGCACTGCGCAATAGTGGACTTTTGTTTTCAAGCACTCAATTCACTCTCGCATACGTGCCATCACAAAAATTGGGCTGCACGTGGACGGGGAGTGCGGACGTCCGCAAACCCTCCTAATGACGAAACTTTCGCGGTGCGGACGGTGCGCGGACGCCCGAATTATACTTTGGGGTAAGCCCGTAATAGCGGGCCCCCAATCTGCCCGGGCCCATATGCACGTCTGTATTTTGCATGCCCAGACGCTACGCCACTGCTCAAAACACACCTGGTCTGGCTAAAAATCAATACATTATGCTATTTAATAATTTTTATCTAACATTTTGCATGGTCTAAACACTAGTTGTCAATGTTACTTATTTTGCCTCTTGCACACTTTTTAGACCTTGCACTAATGCTTAACCCAGGAAAGAATAAAAAATTAAACAACTGTAGTACCATTACAGTATAATTTTATAGAAGTGGTATACTAGTTTCTGGCAAATGTAAATAATTAAAAATGAAATTCTGTCATCATGTCATGTCATTCCAATCCCATAAGACTATTCAATGTTTATATAGATTCAATCTTTTCATAATAAGCGACTGTGTGTCTCCAGAAGACTTTGATTGAACTGCTTGATTGATATGGATTACATTTACAATGTTTTATGAACTTTTTTAAGCATCAAAGTTTTGGCTACATGGACTAATTTTGGGGTGAACTAACTTAAAATGAGTCAAATCAATTTGCATTATGTTAGGTTGAATTGATTGAATGATGTCTTTTTATATGACGTTGCTTGAATATTTGAAGTGTGTTTCATGACTGTAAAGTCAAGGTACATGTTGGTCAACATGTTTAAAGAATGACCCAGAAAACCCAGTTTCACTTTTTTCCACAAGTAATATTTATATACATTTATTTACTTAGTTAATCAGTAGCAATTCTTATTGTTTTTTCTAAAGAGCTCTGTAAATGCTTTTTGCACTTGTAGGTTCTGATTCGAGTCTTTGCGTGTGGTGTAAACCCAGTGGAGACGTACATCCGCTCTGGATCTTATGCTCGGAAACCCAGCTTGCCTTATACTCCAGGATCAGATGTCTCTGGTGTGATTGAAGCTGTTGGGGAGGGTGTTCATCTCCTACAGGTAAACTGATTACCCATCTTGCATACTACTAACCATGTGTTTACTTGTTTATTTTGCTTGGTTGGCAATCTTTTCTGTTTTCACAGGCAGGTGACAGAGTCTTTACCTTAGGCACTGTGACAGGAGGATACGCTGAATACACTGTTGCCTCAGAGGACACGGTTCATAAGCTGCCTGATTCCCTAGACTACAAACAGGGTGCAGCTATCGGAGTCCCATACTTCACTGCATACCGGGCGTTAGTTCACAAGTAAGATGTTGTTATAAATGAATATAAAAGACTGCTTGAGCTGTTTTCTGGAGCTATATAAACATAAAGGCATTTACAAATGTATTTTTGCTCTAAACAGGGCTCATGCCAAAGCAGGAGAGACTGTTCTTATCCATGGAGCCAGTGGTGGGGTATGGAGTTTTGGATGAGCTAGACTTGTACCGTTTTCACCGATGTCTTGAATGGATGTTGCTTGTATTTGTAGGTAGGCATTGCAGCGTGTCAGATTGCACGAGCGTTTGGCCTTAAAGTTCTGGGTACAGCAGGGACATCCGAGGGGATGAAGCTGGTGCTGAGCAATGGAGCTCATCTTGCATTCAACCACCGTGAACAAGACTACCTGGACAAAATTAAGGTTTAGTTCTCTCTTAATAAAGTTTTACATGATGATATATACAGTACACTGTTTAGGGTTGGTAAGGCTTTTTCTTCATTTTTTTTTACTTATGCTCACCAAGGCTGCATTTATTTGATCAAAGATACAGTAAAAAAAGTAATATTGTTAAATATTAATACAATTAAATTTTTTGAATTCATTTTTAAATCTAATTCCTGTGATCAAAGCTGAATTTTCAGCATCATTACTCCAGTCTTCAGTGTCACATGATCCTTCAGAAATCATTCTAATTTGCTGATTTGCTGCTCAAGAATTATTATTATCACTGTTGAAAACAGTTTGCATTTTTGTGGAAACAGTGATACATTTTTTTCAGGATTCTTTGATGAATAGAAGGTCCAAAAGAACATTTGAAATAGAACTCTTTGTTAAACACTATAAATGTCTTTACTGTCATTTTCGACCAATTTTTTAGTAAAAGAATAGGTAACGCTTTGTTTCGATGGTCCACTTTAGATATTCTGCTAACTATAAGTAACTTTACAACTACATGTCAACTAACTCTCATTAGAATATTAGCAGACTGTTAGTAGACAGTTAGGTTAGGGTTCAGGTTAGTAGAATAAGTTGACATAGTTACTTATAGTCAGTAGAATGTCTGTTGGGGGAGCATCAAAATAAAGTGTTAGCAGATATTAAGCAGACAGTCTGCTAATACTCCAATGAGAGTTCGTTGACATGTAGTTGCAAATTTGTGTTCACACTTGGCAGGTTTGGTTAGATTAAAACAAACTCTGGTGTGATTGTTCTGTTAGTGCAGTGCGTTTGAATAAACATGAACGCTCCCATCCGAACCCCGGTGCGAACAAATCAAGTGGGCCGAGACCCCTGAAAAGATCGGTTTTGGTCTGCTTTCAAACGAACATTGGTGTGGTTCGACTGAAACATGAACGCAACACGGACCAAAGACATGTAAATTATCCAAAAACAGGAGATGATGTCACAAGATGCGACCCTAAAAATGACAGAATGCTCAAGCATCATAGTCGCGATATTGCCATCATATGTACGCACATACAGCAAGCGTATTTAGCCCAGCACACAGCATTGGTTTGGATGTTCGTCAAGTTCCGTCGCAAAATATATGTCATAAAAGCTTTTTTTTATCTTTAGGTTTGGTGTTAAAAATGACAGTGTGAACGTGAAGCGAAACAAGAACTAAAATCGTTTTCTTTTCTGGTCCGGATCAAGAACCAATTCATGTCTGGAATATGCTTTCTATATAGGCTAATAACCTCCACAGAACTGATCATAGAAACGAAGGTGGCAAGTAATAGCTGTTCTCCTGTGTTTAGGATGCTACCAGTGGACAAGGTGTGAATGTGATCATTGAGATGTTGTCCAACGTCAACCTCAGTAATGATCTTCAGTTGCTTGACTTCGGTGGCAGAGTTATTGTAAGTACCTTGTGTTTGTTTCACAAGGGTTTTTATGCATGCTGTCCAATTATTGTATTGTTCTTCCTTTCAGATTGTTGGCTCTAGAGGCCCTATTGAGATCAACCCCAGAGACACCATGATGAAAGAGACCAGCATCATTGGCCTGGCTTTGTACAATGCAACTAAGGTAAACTGGGCTTCCTGTGCATTTTCTTGCTTTCTAGTGTCTGTACTTGAATGAATTAACTCAGACATCACCTTTGACAAATCTTTATCTGTGTTTTTCACAGAAGGAAACATCAGAGTGTGCTGCAGCTCTTTATGCAGGGATGGAGGCTGGCTGGTTGAAACCTGCCATTGGTCCACAATATGCCCTTGATAAAGTGGCCCAGGCTCATGAAGACATCATCAGCAGTCCTGGAGCCAGTGGAAAGATGATTTTGATCATGTGAAATTGTGCAGGAAGTGAAAATCCAATAGTGTTTTAGGGTATAACACAGCTGATCGGTGTTTGCATGAAGTAACAAATTTTTACTTTAGTGTTACATTCAGCTACAGATTATTTTCGAATCAAATTTTAGAGATCATCACAAGCGAAAAAATAAGTTCAGCAAATGTTTTGTTGAAATTAAATAGGTTGTTTGCAATCACGTGGTTCTGGTGACATGCAAGCAGTGAAAATTAGAATGGAAGAGATGGAGAAAAGGCCTTTCTGTGCTGGTTTAGAAAGGTATAAACAGAAAATCACAACATATGTTGGACGTGATCTTTATGTTATGAAGAGGAGCGACTTTTGCACTTAATTGAAAGACTTGACTGCCATCGAGGAGGCAGATATAGAGAATGTGAAGCTGCCGTCACGCCGCGTTCAGGTCTATTCTGGTTTGTTTATATCGCGCTGCCTTTCTGCTAGTGAAGTTAGAGAAGTATTTTTGATTTTCTGTCGTGATTGTGAAAAATGTCGCTATTGTAGGTCATTTATGCTGAATCGAGAATTGCAACAGGAGCTCACATTATCGTTCAAAGAAAAAACTGGACGGTGTAATACAATTGTTGCCTTTTATACGTGTAAAAACACACCAAGGGAAGCAGGTTGAGGGGGTGACGGGAAGACGCCGTATAGCAAATGTAATGTCACTGTTTTTGAAAGTGTTGTATTTTGGTGTAATAACATTACATTTGCGAGTATAGGCTACTCTCACCCGGCTTGTGAATGAGTATTGCACACAGCCACTTCAAAACTGTTCACGAGCTAATATGGGTTTGATTTTGGTTGTCATTTGTTGAAATAAATACAAAAAAAATGCAGTGTGTGTCGGTGCCTGTCCGCTGAATGTGACCCTCCGATTCTCCTCCGTGGCCATATGGAAAAGTGAATATTTACAAAGACAAAACTACACTTACATTTAACGGTACACCCTTCCAACAAAGAAATGGATCGACTTCTGTCAGCTTGTTAAAATTTATTTATTTGGACATTTTCTACCATATGATGGCTGAAGAAGCAGCGCGTGACACTGTTCTCATGGTAACCAGATCAACATTGTAAACGGAATTCTACGAAACTGAAGTGAAAACACCAAATGATCATACAATGGGATAAAATATCTTCTCTTCCCTGCAAACGATACCATGAAGAATGTGGATATTTAACCAAGTCAAAAACAAATAAGGTAAGCAGGTATTCATTTCAGTATCAGCAGACGCAAAACGCTATTAAAGGCGACAACTTTTAAAGTTAAAAAAAGTTATGTAAACGATACAAACGCCTTCTGGGTTCTCGATTTTATCGATTTGAGCAACCATAAACGACGCAAAACATACGAATTTTGAGTTTTTGATAGGATTCCTATATAGAAAAATCACTCCCTGCCCTCCAGACTCATTCGCGCTGCTGCAATGACGTCATGTGCAAACAACCTATTGAATAAATGTATAATAATTAAGTATACTATAAATAACAAGTATAGTAGATATTAGGTACACAGACCTAAAAATGGCATTTTCATTGTACACATTACTGATTTTAATGATTAATTGATAAAAACCAACGCAGTAACCATTTGGCTACTGATCGGTTGTAAGTTTCGAGCTTGTCTGCCTCGGTATATGACAGATGAAACTGTGTAAGGTGAACTTGTGTGTGTTCTTGCCTGTCAGGCATCAGTGCTACACTGTACCACATTTCTAAGATCAGGTGACACGCTGGTTCAGTGCATGCTCCATTTGCACGTAACCATACACAACCACACTGCAGATCACTGAGACACAGCGTGACTAGGACAGCGGAACCAGTGAGAAACTAATAGGTCTACTGAAGAGAGGTTCAGAAATGAACTTGTTTGGACCCTCAGGATATGGATACGAGTGTTTGACATTTTGCTGTCTCAAGTGTGGTAAGCACTGTTTGTATGTACTGAGCATATAGTCAGTTTGGCAATAAAAACTTGGCTTGAATGTGCTTGAATGTAACCCAGGTTAATGTTTGACATAGACTTATGTAGATATATCTGAAAGCAATATCTTTAAATTTTATTAACATAATATATGATGTTATATATATATATACACACTACCAAACTTTTGGGATCATTAAGATTTTTATTATTTATTTATTTATTTATTTTAAATAAATATTCATCAAGAATGCATTAAATTTATAAAGTGACAGTAAAGAGATTTATAATGATACAAAAAAATGTTTATTTCAAATAAATGCTGTTTTCCAGCTTTCTGTTCATCAAAGAAGTCTAAAGAAATGTATCACGGTTTTCATAAAAAAAAATTAAACAGCTCAATTTTCAACAATTTGAGCAGCAAATCATCATAATAGAATGATTTCTGAAGGATCATGTGACACTGAAGACTGGAGTAATGATGCTGAAAATTCAGCTTTGATCACAGGAATAAATTACATTTTAAAATATACTCAAATAGAAAGTTATTTTAAATTGTAATAATGTTTCAAAATATTACTTTTTACTGTATTTTTGATCAAATAAATCCAGCTTTGGTGAGCATGAGAGATTTCTTTAAAAAAAATAAAATAAATAAATCTTACCAACCCTGAACTTTGAATGGTAGTGTATGTATATAAAATGACTGATGTATGTAGAAATATTGGTTACACTTTAGGGTCAAATTCTCACTATTAACTAGTTGCTTGTTAATAACATGCATATTACTAGGATATTGGCTGTTTATTAGTACTTATACAGCACATATTGGTGCCTTATTCTGCATGACCATGTTCTACAACCTTCAATCCTACCCCATACATAAACTACCTTACTATTTATAAGCAGTAATTAGGAGTTTATTGAGGCAAAAGGCACTGTGTTGTTCAATGGGGCTGTATTTTGTGAAATATAATGATGAGAAGCAAGACATTTCATGACAGGATGAGGAGACATTCTTATTTTACAGTTACAAAGAATATATGGCAGGTGTTTCTGTTCTCACACATTATATATAGAGCAGAATCACCTCCGCAGAAGCAAACAGGTGGAAAATCATGCATGTTTTATAACTACACCTTCCTCATCTGTCTGCCAGTCAGCGTCTCCAGGCAACAGAGGTCAGAGGAGTGCAGCATCAGGTGCAGTTGCCAAAACAGCAGAAAAGCACAGGAGAAGTACTAGTGAGTTGGGAATGTTGACTGAATATAGATTTTGACTGAAGAACTGTTGTGCTTTTGTTGATGGGCTATTTTGTTGCTTTTTGCCTTGTTTTTGAGGATTTGGTATAAACGTTGTGGCCTGAACAAAGCTGGCCATGGACCACATGAGCCATTTTGGAAGTCCAACACTGGCTTCAATCTGACTTCAATGGCAAATCATGAGAAGTATGTGCATAGTGTTTCAAGTAGCCTCACAGAGCTGATTCTTCAAAATGAGGTCAGGAAAAATACGACTAACATTATGTGAACACTATACTAATGGTTCCTCTCAGGTATCTGCCTTCTACTGATGCTGACAATCACTCGAGTTCAGCTGTCGTCACTCTGCCCATCTTCCTGTTTGGTGTGTACTGAAGATGTCATCATCTGTCATAAACTCTCAAGAATCATTGGTAAGTAAATTATGCGGCTGAAGAACTGAAGTACCTATTTTAAAGGGATAGTTCACACAAAAATGAATATTCTGTCATCATTAACTCACCCTCATGTCATTCCAAACCTGACTTTCGTTCTGTGTAATATAAAAGAAGGTATTTTGAAGAATGTCCCAGTGCATTTTTGTCCATACAGTGAAAGTCAATGGGGTCCAATGTTGTTTTTAAAGCCAATTGTAAGGACAAAAACAGTTCTTCAAAATATCTCTTGAATTACTCATGAGGGTGAATTAATGACAAAATATATATTTTTTGGTGAACAAACCATTTAAGTACTCAAAGGCAGATGGAAATACATTTTTAACCCTATAAAGCCTATATCATTTGATATGCAAAATCCTTGGTAGTTTAGAATTACCAACATGATCAAACCTTTGCTGTAAAACCTGTTGAGCACAATCTACTACATACTGTCTGATTGATAGTTTATACTTTTGTAGAAAGTAAAAGGCCGTAGTAAAAATAAACATGTTCACATGTCTTTTTGCTGTAAAATCTTTACTGACTTTTATAAAGTAAATGTAAGAATAACTTTTATATTGTAAGTATTATTTTTAAAAATGAACATTTACTGGAATGAAGCATCTTAGGTTTATTTGATTATCCATAAATCATTTTTTAGAAAAATCATGTTAAAATGTGACTATGAAATATGATACATCAGACTTTTGAGGAACGTTTATTTGTAAACTTCTCAATCATCATTGTACTGCACTGCATTACATGTTTTGCTCAGTTTGGGCCTTGGTGTTTTTTTCTCCTTAAGTATGAGCTCGATATCCTCCTATATCATACTATATGAGCCATAAAAGAATGTAAAAATGTATCAAACATGATACTCAACAAAACACTTTTTTTATTTTTTTCAATTTTTAAAAAACAAAGGTCCAATAGCCTTTTACATTTTTTTTTTTCTTTTTTTTTTATATATACATATTTTTGATTTTTCTGAATACTATTTTTATATGTCAGGCTGTACAGGGTTAGCTTTGGATGGAATTTGGATGACATTCATTTTTTAATATACAGTGTTTTTTTTGTTTTTTTCCATCATGTTCAGATGCACCAGGCTCTACAAAAGCTTTGATGCTCACTGATGGACTCATTGATTCTGTGGACAACATGGTTCTTTCTGATTTAACCAACATGAGTGTTCTGGCACTCAGCAACAATGCCATTTCCAGCATTATGCAGAATGCATTTCAGAACCTCACTTTCCTTACGACCCTGTCGCTGGACCACAACCGCATCTCCAGTCAAACTCTGGACAACTCCACGTTCTCCTGGCTTTACAGATTGGAGACTCTCCAGCTGGGTAACAACGATCTGAAAGACATTGATGGCTCCTGGTTTCAAAACTCTAGAGCTTTAAAAACACTTCAGCTAGAGGGGAACCATTTTACAGTCTTGAACTCCACCACCTTCGCCCATGCGGACCTGAGGAACCTGGAAACATTGGACTTGTCCGACAACCTCATTGTGTACATAGGCAGTGATAGCTTCCGAGGGATGCCTCGTCTCCATAGCCTTGATCTTTCCCGAAATCATCTACGCAATGCTCCGGATGCCTTCTCATACCTGTCGTGGCTCTCGGTGCTGAACCTTGATTTGAACCGCTGGAGCTGTACGTGTGAGTTGAGAGAGCTGGCCTCATTCCTCAACAGTTACATTCAGGCTCCTGATAAAGTGTTATACAATGGACAGAGGATGGTGTGTGTGAATACAGATAACCCAGCTGTGCAGACTGTGCTGGAGCTGACTGATGCTAACTGTGTCCCGCCAAACAGGAATATCACAGTGGAGGTTGTGGCTAAAAGTAATAACACTTCTCAGCAATATATTAGAAATGTTGCTATTGCCATTGTGTTTTCATTTTTAGGTGAGTATCTAATGCAAAAGCTTGATAGCGAAACATTCTATATTTTCATTAGGGTCAATGACGTGATGCTCTGTTAATCCATTAATTTGATGCGAATAAAGCGGGGTTATTAAAAGAATTACATTTTGGAAAAGAAAACATTTAAAATATTTAACCAAACTGCCTATTATTATTAAAAAAACAAAAAACAAACAAACAAAAAAAACGTTTGTACAGGAAATTATCATTGAGAGGACCCTTGCAGACTCATGATTGTGTGTTAGATAATTTAATACATGAGAAGTTTAGTTCAGGTTGTAAAATGTCATGTGGTGCAACTTCTCAAATACTTATATTTATGAATTAATAATTTAGGTTACAATAAGGTTTCATTTGTTAACATTTAGTGAACATTAGTTAACAAACTAGCAATGAAAAATATTTCTACAGCATTTATTCTTAGTTGATATTAATCTCAATATTTACTAATTCATTTTTTAATATCAAAAGTTCTACATTATTAATGCACTGAACTAACATGAACAACACAAACATTTTTATCAACTAACATTAACAAAGGTTAATAAATGCTGCAGGAAAATATTGCTCATTCATGTTAAGTAATGCCTTAAACTAATTAATTTATTTGTTTATTTATAAATTAAATAAATAAATAAATAAAATTACATTTTATAATAAATAATTTAATAAATAAATGTATTAATGTTAAATAATTAAGTTGTTAATTAATCTGTATACTAATGTTAACAAATTAGACCTTATTGTAAAGTGTTACCATAATTTAGGATTATTTTCATGAATTATTACTTTTTTCCATGAAAAAAAAAATATTTTAAAAAGTTTTTAAAAATAATGAATAAAATGTTTGTACTCAGACATATCCAAGTTGTATTATGATTTATGAATTATGCAATTATTAAATATTATTTTTTTACTTGATGGTTGATTTTATTGATACAACAGCATTTTTTTAAATTAAACTAAAAAATAATAAAAATATTGAATTATGAATTATTCATAAAATTATGAAATTAACATGAATACAAAGAGTATACAATAACTTGTGTTTACAACTAGATTTTGTCTTTTCTTTAATTCATGGAATCACTTCATCAGTTCTGTTTTGAATTGTAGGTGGTGTTGGGATCACCCTGGGATTGATTGCCATTGCATACCACAAGCTCAGTAAGAAATTTGAACTTGTTCAGGAGGATGGTAGAGTTGGAGAAAGGAACACGTCCAGTCCGGAAACAACCCAGTGGAATTTCTGTGAAGGCAAGGACACTCTATCTATGAGCCATGCGCTCTACAACAGCAACTACAAATCCCATCAGCCCTGGGAGAGAGAAGACTCTCCTTATCTGGGATTAGACGCACTGGAGAATCATTTCACCTGCCACAAGTGCAGCTCTACAGCATTTGCCATAGGAAAGCACAAAAGAGAGATTGTCCTGCATGGAGCCAATCATGTGGGTGAACAGCTGGCTAATCGCCAACATAAAGGGAATGATCAACATTCTGTATTGCAACAAAGGAGCAAAGGTAAACTAGCAAACACTCAATTTCTTTTGAAATTTTTTTAATAGTGTCTGCTAAGGCAGAGGTTTTCAAACAAATCCACGAATATAACCACCTCCTTGCTATATTTCCTAAAATATAAATGCAGCTATATTTATTCATGTTTAAAGATTTTATACTGTACATTGAAAATATTACAGATATGTGTGAAATATTATCTGAAAAACATTTAACATTATAATATTACTAATATGAAAATAACATATTTAAATAAAATAATAATATATTTTCTAAACTACCACTAAGAATACTCTTAAATGTAAACCTAAGAAAACATAAAACTATGGGTGATAATAGAATAATTATTAATGATTTATCTCTTAATTTCCAGTATTTAGCAGTGCTATTGAAGTATTATTTATACACCATTATATGTATTAATATTTTTATTTTTATATTAGTTTAAGTTTTAGTAATTTGTTATGTCCTTTTGTAAGTTTTTTTTTTAAAGAATTCTACTTCATTTTTTTTTATCTTATTTTTATTTTAGTTTTAGTAATTAATACTTCATCTTAAATAAAATATATACTATACATCTATATAGGTATATAAATATATGCCAAATCTTTTGAATTGGGACCACCTAGTAACCAACCATTCAGTGACGGCATCTAGTTTTAGTTTTTATTCTCAAATGTTTATTTTAAAACATTTCTCTGTTTTATTCATAGACACAAGTGGACGGAGACACAATGAGAGCAAGTCAGGAGTTTCAAACAGCCATCTGGGTAGTCAGGATACTTCTTCTCAACGTCGTGGGGGTTCAAACGACATCTCAGCTGTCAGAATACGCCAGCTGGCCCTCAGTAATCATTTCTCAGCCCTCCAAAGAGGCACGTTTAGACCCCCAGACCAAATCCGCAATGAAGGACCTCAAGGAAATCACTCACTGTTAAAACACCAGGCTGAGGACATTGGCTCTCGGCCGATTTACCAAACCATCAGCTGTCTGCACTGTCATCAGACTTATGAATACAGACAAGCTGGGAGTAACAAGCAGAACTTTCCATTTACAAATCACTCACAGAATACTGGAGAACAAATGTATGACACTATGCTATACAGAGACATCTTGGGTTATGACAAGTCAAACGCTGGGAGACGTGATGAGAGTCAAACTGGTGAGCTGGGGTTTAAGTTAGCTTCTCAAAGGAGCGTCACTTTTGATCTAGCGGGGCCTGAGGAACGTGTCCTCACCATAATGGCTGACAGACACAAAAAAGAAAGTTGGATGAAGAGCTCTAAAACATCTGCACAGAAAAGCCCCCGAAAGCTGGGTAAGACTAAGAGCAGCACACAAGGACAATTAAAAACCCACAAACCCAGAGGACAAGCAAAGAGGACACTAAAAGTTAAATTAAATTTAAACCCCCTTCGAAAAAACAGAGTTCATCCAAAGTCCATTGATAAAGAAAATAATGAAGAGGACAAGATGTCCAAAAAAGCCAAGAAGGAAAAACTGAGAAGCAAAAAGGACAAAAAAGATGTCCAAAGAAAAGACAAAACTAGCAAAAAATCAAAAAATAACATTCAAGGCTCAGGAAAAGAGGAAGAGGAAACCTCCAAAACTAAACACGCTAAAAAAGGAAACAAGGATTCAAAGTCCACATCTAAGGATGAAGATGAAGTCAGTAAAGAAAGAGGACAAGAGCAACAAAGCTATATTCCTGTTGAGGGGGAAACTCTATTAGAGACTGTCTTCAGCAGCAGATCTGAAGCTCAAATGGCATCAACACTCCCGCTGACACTCAGTTTAACTCTTCCAGATGAACACAACAGTCTTACAGCTCAATCAAACCCTGGTGTTCTGAATGCCACTGACTCTCAGCAGCTATCCAATCTAAATATTGCACTTCCTGTGAGTGAATCCACTGCTTCACAGGATGCGGTGGATCAGTCCAATAGTTCAGACCCGATGAGCTCTCCTGCACCTGTCATCCAAGAATATGTATCTTTAGCCGAGGGCTCTCCAAAGAGGAAGTTAAGACTCATTCTACCTGAAAAAACCTCCAACAGGCCACAAACAGCACTCAATAAGAAAATTAGATAGCGTTATTCTTTTCTGATAATGTAGCACAGATAACACGCACTGCTGAGTTCATTTTAGCCATAAATTACTGATAAACATTTGGACTTTTATAATGTGTAGTCTTATTTTATTGAAATTATTATTATTCACTGAAGAAAAATTGTTGTAGGATTTACTTTGAAACAATTTTCACTCAGAAATTGCTAGTAAATTTCACAAATTACAAAAACATAGCAAGAAATACACTGAATTAAACGTGACATTATTTTTTTTATAAAACGTACTCCAATAATTTGTTTTATTTACAACTTTGAAAAATAATGGATGTAACGTTGTATCAAACAATCAAGTTTTTTTGTCTGCAAAGCCACAGAAAATTCTTGATTTCTGTTACAGATAGGTAAGAGTTTGTTGTTTAATATATGCGTAGAGTTAATGATCACTTCATTTGACCAAAGAAAGTTAAAAAAAACACGTTCTACAGTCATTTTCTTGTAAACAAGATGGCAAGAATACAAAGTGCGGCCTATCACGCAATTTTATGGTCTGCAGATAAAAAGCAGTTTGGACCTCAGAAAACAAAACATGACACTCTGGGATAGTCATTGTGCAGCTTATGTACGTTGAGTGAACATTTAGAGATCTGATACTGCAAAACGATGGACAACAAAGAAAAAAAGAACAGCAACAATGAGGAGGGTGAAGAGGGAGAAAGAAGAGAACCAAAAACATTTATGGGGATCTTTACAAGAGGGCAGTTCATCATGTTATGTACTGGTATCGGTCTGATTGCACTTCTTCTCATCATTACTTTAACTTCAGTATTTGTGATCATGAGATCAGGTATGGAGCCTTTTAGTATTTTTTTAGTACATGATATTGAATATTGATTGATATAGAGTTCAGAATTTGTCCATATGCAACACCATTTATCAGGTACATAATTATGAAACAATATGCATTATGAATTTGATAAAATTGAGAAAATAAAAACAATACTGATGTATTTAATTTTTGGATACCTCTTATGCATGATCTCAGATGCTTCAGTCGACACAGACATAGAGCCTTTCCCAACTGGTGGAGACATGCTTGACTTTCTTCTCCAAACTGGAGAGATTCGGGAGAAAGATGGTCTTTATGCAACATGGTATCATGCAGCCAACAATAAATCTGAGATGAACAAGGCCTTGAACAGTAAGAGTGATCTGTTGTTTTATCTTAACACCTTTGTACAAGGTTGCACTTCGGTCAGTTCAATTAGTAGTTGCATAATAATAATAAAAATACCCTCTTCTTGTTAATGTCATTTAGGTGATGTCATGATCCTGGAGGCTGATATAAATGTTCAAGGTCATAATACAGTCAATGAAACCAATATTCCCATCATGGCCCATCCACCGGACATATACAGTGACAACACTCTGGAGGAGTGGCTGGATGCTGTACTCAAATCAAAGAAAGGTGAACAACCTTGAACATTAGTATCTGCTTTTATATACAGAAGACATTGTGAGCATTTCTTTGTGGTCATCCTTCATTAGGGATAAAGCTGGATTTTAAGAGTATTAATGCTCTGGAGCCCTCATTGGATCTGCTGAGAAAGAAAAACCAAACGGGGATCAACCGCCCAGTGTGGATAAATGCAGATATTCTTCCAGGTCCTAGTGTCCCTGATTTCTGGCCAGTGATCAATGCTTCTGAGTAAGAATGTAGTAAATATCTCATTTTATTTCTAACACTTGGATACAGTTCAGTTTACTTTGTGATTTAGGCCAGTGGCTCTCAGTTTGTTGGTCATAACCAAAAATGTGTTTGCGCATTTTATTGGTACAGAGATGATAAAAAATTTTTTTCAACATTATGTTGTAAGTACGTCCCATCGGGTAATCAAAAGTTCTATGCACACTTGCAGTCTTCATGCCCACTTCATGCCCACAAGAGACCCTTTTGGACCATGCGCATGGCACACCGACCTTTTTTCCATCGTTAAACTAGCAAAAGTGGATTCGGACATGCCCTAAGCGCACCTGCGCCATGCGCTTCAGACCATGTGCTTAGATCGTTAAAATAGGGCCCAAAGTTTGGCAAAAAAAACTTGGACTATTTGGAATGATATTCTGAACAACATAACTAATTCTGTGATCTGTTGATTGTTTAAAGGGTTAGTCACCCAAAAATGAAAATTAAGTCATTTATTACTCATTCTCATGTCGTTCCACACCCGTAAGACCTTCATTCATCTTCGGAACACAAATTAAGATATTTTTGATAAAATCTGATGGCTCAGTGAGGCCTGCATCGCCAGCAATAACACTCCCTTTTTCAATGCCCAGAAAGCTACTAAAAACATATTTAAAACAGTTCATGTGACTACAGTGGTTCAATATTATAAAGCGACGAGAATACTTTTTATGCGCCAAAAATAACAAAATAGTGACTTTATTCAACAATATCTAGTGATGGGCGATTTCAAAACACTGCTTCATGAAGCTTCGATGCTTTACGAATCTTTTGTTTCGAATCAGTGGTTTGGAGCGTATATCATACTGCCAAAGTCACGTGAACTATTGAAGTTTCAAAACCCTAATGACATAACGAAGCCTCATTTACTGAAATCATGTGATTTTGGTGCTCTGAACCACTGATTCCAAACAAAAGATTCTTAAAGCTTCGAAGCTTCATGAAGCAGTGTTTTAATATAAACACTTTATAATATTAAAGTTGAATCACTGTAGTCACATGAACTGTTTTAAATACGTCTTTAGTAGCTTTCTGGGCATCTGAAAGTGTTAATTATCTTGCTGGCAATGCAGGCCTCACTGAGCCATCGGATTTTATCAAAAATATCTTAATTTGTGTTTCGAAAATGAACGAAGGTCTTACGGGTGTAGAATGACATGAGGGTGAGTAATTAATGACTTAATTTTCATTTTTGGGTGAACTAACCCTTTAATGTTGTTTTTCAGTTGTTGACTTTTTTTTTTAAAGGTTTTTTGACCTCATTCAACTGAAATTTCCTGACGTCACCATCTCTCCAGGGTGGAAGGTTCTTTATCTTTCCATCTTCCCCAATGTGACATACACGCGCAGTATGGTGGAGGAGATGTACTCTACTGTAAAACACCTCCCTCAGAAAATCACCTTTCCTGTCCATGCTTTGATGGCCAAGAATGGGTGGCCACATCTGAGCTGGCTGCTCAGCCAGTCTTCAAGGTAACTTGGTTACTTCAGTCATTTCAGTTAAAAAAAAAAAAAAAAATTATGTTTATACCATGTCTTGATTATGATACAGGTTTAGTTTAACCCTGTGGCAAGGAAAGGAGAACCCCACTGTGAATGATCTTCTCTTCATCAGAGACAACAGCAACCCTCAGCACATCTATTATGACATCTATGAGCCTGTGCTCTCACAGTTCAAAGAAGCTGCAAGTGAGTGACATGGTTTTGAATATTACACCTCACATAGTATATGCATAATAGATTGGTAGCATAATGGTTATCTTCCTAAATAAGAGCTGCTTTTACTTTAGATTAGCTTTATTTGCATGTGGTTCCATGAAGAACCTTTAACATCCATGGAATCTTTCAATTACACAAAAAAGTTCTTTATAGTGGAAAAAGGTTCTTTAGATTATTATAATGTTCTTCACACTAAGAAAAACATGGTTAATTTAAGCGCTGTTCACTGAGTGGTTCTTTGAGGAACCCAAAATGGTTCTTCGATGGCATCATTGTGAAAACACACTTTTGGAACCATTATTTTTATGTAAAAGTGAAAGGTCACATTTATCATTGGCTACCATTGCAGATTTTGCATGATCTTCAGGTTTTTCATGCATATTCGCCATATTGACCTACAGAAAGCTGCTTGGTTTGAAAATGACTTCTGTGTGAAGCAGGTCACACTATTGACAGTGAACAATGGAGCTTTTTTGACATAAAAATTGTGCTGAAATTTCGCAATTTTGACATTACCTGAACACTAAAACACTAAAATTAATCTTTAAAAACACTGTAAAATGAAATATTTAGCAAATCCCAAAATGAATATTCATTTTACATTCAGTGCATTATATAGTAATGTTGTGATGCCAAAATTCTCTTGTACCATTTAAAATGACTGATTTTATTTTTTAGTGTTTTCTTTTTAATTTATTAGACAGAATAGTATAAAATGTTATTTATATAGGCTATCACTTCCCAGTTTTGTCCATGATTTTAATATTGATGCATCCATAATTGTATATGTCAGTAACACAGGCATCTTCATTTCTCAGTGCTGAAAAACAGACCCAGAAGATTCTATCCAGGTGGAGACATAGTTGACTATTTCAGGCCAGTGAATGGTGATGGACTCAACATCCAGTGGGACACAGTGACTGATAAAGATTTTTTGCTATCTCTGCTTGAAGGTGTGAATTTAACAGATTTGATGGATAGATACTGAAATGCATAGTTCTGATAAATGAATTTTATTTTTTTGCAGATAGCCCTGGAGGAATGCTGGTGATCCCAGTACTATCTAGCGTAGGTCAACCAAACATTCTTGTCGTTCAGGGATCCCAACCTGAGTTGCCTCTTCAGGAATGTCTGGAGCTGATTCTTGCCTCTAAGAAGCCCTGGGGACTCTATTTAAGGATAAAGTCCCAGAATCATCTGAGCCCCTCGCTGGAGCTCCTTCGTCAGGCCTATGACAGAGATCTACTGCACCACCCCACCTGGGTCAACATGGATGTAGCCCATGGAGCTTTCCATATCCACGGCTATATAATGGGAGAAGAGTTCTTGAGAACCATTGATCAAATATTTCCATATGTGACTCTGGCTCCAGGTTGGCCTAAAGAGGTCCTCAATGAAGGCTACACACCAGAACTGGTGGAGGACATGGTGCAGCTCTTCCAGGGGGCCTGGCAAGATGTTTCACTGCAGCTGCAGGTCGAGGCTTTGGACAGGACTGTGACTGGATGTAGGAGCCTTATCCATGCGCAATCACGCTTCTCACTGACTCTAGAGCAGTGGGCAGAGGACAGAGGCCTCAATACTGAGACTGCAAGATTAATGTCTATTCGAACAGCAAACAGACAGCGGAGCTTCTACAATATGCCTAACATGTACAGAGAACATATAGCAAATCTGTCAGTCTGAATATCAAGATCATAAACCATTGACAAAGACATTGCAAAATGAAAGTCAATCATAGTGCTGTTTAAATAGTCCACAGACAATATATGTACATAAATGTTTGTTGAAAACTTGATTTACATTTAAAATAAATTCTTTCATAGCTCTAATAATTAAATAATTAACTTATTACAGTACTTTTCAGTCATTTTTTTCATACATACAATAGAAATAGGCCTTTTAACAAATATTGTCAGTAACTAAATCAGTGCCTGAATCATAATCATGCACTGTTCGCTGTTGGCCAGAGGAGAACTGGCCCCCCCGACTGAGCCTGCTTTCTCCCAAGTTTCTTTTCTCCATTTTAAAAACTTTTTGCCACCTGATGGAGTTTGGGTTCCTTGCTGCTGTCGCCTTTGGCTTGCTTAGTTTGGGGACACTTGACATTTGATATTCAACAATGTTGTGATCTGCCTGCATTGACACCATTGTATGCGAACAGAACTGAGCTGGATGATGACATCACTGTTTACTCCAGTGCTGATATAGATAAATTAACTAAATTAATAACTATTGATTCTTACAACGGAATGAATCAATACTGAATTTACTTAAGCTGGACAATGAAAGCATTTTCTTTAAGAGCTGCTGTGCAGCCAAAATTAGATACCAGTTATCACTGTAAAGCTGCTTTGACACATTCTGCATTGTAAAAAGCGCTATATAAATAAAGGTGACTTGAGTAAACAGACGCAATTAAATTGTCATTTTATATACATCACTGCACCAAAAATAATACTTTAAAAACAAAGCAAATAGAGACATTTTTTAAAGGGACAAATAAGTGTTGGATGTACTATGTAAACATTCTGATGGATCCCAGTGTTAGAAATGAGGTTTATTTTTAAAGGTATTTCAGCATGGATTGCTGTTATGGGAACTTGTCACAATGTAATACAGGTTTTGCAAAATGGCTGTTGGGGAACAAAAGTGCCATATACTGGACCCGACAAAAAAACATTTTTCACATGTAGAGAGCTTAGTCAATAAAGATAACAACTTGTTTATTTACAAATGTCAGAAAAGGGACAGAAAATAGTCGTGTAATGCTAAGTTTCAAAAATAACCCTTGATTCAGTGAGTGCATGAACCATTTGACAAATGAATTTGAGACGTATTTGTGACTCATTAAAATAACTTGTTCAGGTGAATAATTTGTTCACAAATCAAACTCGTTTCACTTCATATTTGTTGTGAACAAGCATTGTTTTTTCACTCAGTCCTAGTATTATTATTTTTTTTTTAATGGATCAATTCTGAATAATAACAAGTTCTCAATTATGGACTTAAAGGTGCTGTATGTAATGTTTTTGACTGTACTAAAGCATAAAAATACCATAATACAGTATGTTTGCAGAGATTTAGGAAACATGCTAAGTTCATATACTTGTTTCTCCGAAAAATAATGCTACAGCCAGTTATTCTACTTTGAAATGTGTGTTCTGTGTCAGAATGTCTGTTTTTGCTTTGGTCTGTGTGGTTTCGCCCACTGCCAATTTACCTAATAGTATTTCGACACTCCGGGTTGCAAGTTGGTGGAAAATGCAGCGTATTATTGCCATGGAATAACCAAATAAACAAACTAGGTCAGAGATTGTAGATTCTACCTGACCTAAAAAGCCTCAGGCATATTAAAATGCAGATAAATCAACTCATCAATTTACAGTGTAAGGCTTGTCACCTTCCATTGTCAATTGTGTTTGTTCCTGTTGCATGTCCTCAAACTTGCAACCAGCGTGAGAATCAAGTCTGAGGAGAAGGAGGCGGGAGAAACAACTCTCCAATATTTTGAATTTGGACTGCAGTACCCATTTCAACAGCTAGCTGTCAATATTACATACCGCACCTTTAAAGGGTTAGTTCACCCAAAAATGAAATTTCTGTCATTAAGTACTTATGTCATTCCAAACCTGTAAGACCAAATTAAGAATTTTTTTATGAAATCCAAGAGGTTTTTTTGTCCTCAATAGAAAGGAACGTAATTACTGTCATTCAAGGTGCAGAAAAGTACTAAAGACATCGTTAAAATGTTATGAAGCGACGAGAATACTTTTTTTTGTGCGCAAAAACTAAACAATAATAACTTTTTTCAGTTTTTCCTCTTCCCTGTCAGTCTCCTACGCAGTTGCCGCAGTAAATGCAGTTCAGAGCTTCCGTGTTTATGTCCGAATGTAAGCAGCAGGTCATAATGTAGAAGGGGTGCTTGCAGGTGTGCTGACTATGTTGTCCAGCAGATACTGGCTGCATGCACAGAATATTGAGTAGAAACTAGATGAGAGGCCTGCGATGTCAGTGGAGATGTACGGCATCACTTCTGGACTGGCCTGATTATAGTAGGAAATCTGAGGGCAAAACAAGAAGCATGTCAGACACTTCAGTGAGGAAGTACATAGTGAGCATCATGAAGAACTATTTTTTCCTACCTTTGAGACACTTTTCGACACCTCATAAATGGTGAACCCAGCACAGACCACCTCACCCCTGTTAAACCCCTCTGTGGGTGGATGAGTGGATAGAGCAACTGATCGTAGGGCAATAACATACGGATCCCTAGAAAACAAATATACATCATATGCAAGTATTAAATATAGTCATTATGCTGCATTCATGCCATGTTATGATTCATTGTAATTACTAGATGACAACCCATGATGTTCTACTCTGAGCTGTTCACATCCTCGGATACGGAATTATGCGTTTTTATAGCAACACTATTAATGCCAAAATAAATGTGTAATCTGAGTAATCAATAGACAAAACCACAAGACATTAAGTATCCAAATGCCTTATTAGGGGTTCAAGCACGTAGCACTGAAACCCTATTGTAATTGTTAAAATTTCCAAGGATCAGCATTCTCCCCTAAAAGTGATCAGGCAGACCAAACCATAAGTCATAGAGACTTTGAGGGCTGGTAGTACTCACATGATCTATAACGATCAGCCTGACGGGGGCGCTACAGTGGTCAAATGTCTAATATCGTTGGAATCCTTGGCTCAAGACAGACCAAATGCCACTTGGCGAAATTTTCGGTATTTTGGATTTTTTGAAAAACCTACTTTTGCGAACTAGTCCTAGATTTTTGGCTCAACCTTGATAACTGTTAAAAAGCTTTAAAAAACATATATTTCCTATGGTAAATTGCCTGTATTGGCTGTAAATGGTCTTTTCCATCTATGATCTAGATGGTTACAGGCTTGCTAATTAAAACATTATACTTTTTTTACACATGTGCTTACACGCCTTAAAGTGCTTGAACCCCGATAATTGTTGCTTGCAGCTATATGTAGTAAACTTATAGTTTATTTAGAGGGGCATTAGATGTACACTACCAGTCAAAAGTTTGGACACGGTAAGATTTTTAATGTTATTAAAAGAAGTTTTGTCTGCTCACCAAGGCTGCGTTTATTAAATTAAAAATACAGTAAAAACAGTAATATTGTGAAATATTATTACAATTTAAAATAACTGTTTTCTGTTTGAATATATTTTATAAAGTAATTTATTCCTGTGATGGCAAAGCTGAATTTTCAGCATCATTACTCCAGTCTTCAGTGTCACATGATCCTTCAGAAATGTTTCTTGAGCGGCAGATCATCATATCAGAATGATTTCTGAAGGATCATGTGACACTGAAGACTGGAGTAATGATGCTGAAAATTCAGCTTTGATCACAGGAATAAATTACTTTATTAAATATATATTCAAACAGAAAACAGTTATTTTAAATTGTAATAATATTTCACAATATTACTGTTTTTACTGTATTTTTAATTAAATAAATGCAGCCTTGGTGAGCAGACAAAACTTCTTTTAAAAACATTAAAAATCTTACTGATTCCAAACTTTTGACTGGTAGTGTATTCAACTCTGTGGAGTGCTTTACAAAGTTAGTTACAAGTTAATTACGAGTTCTATGAAGAAGTGTAGAAGAAGTCGGAATCTCGTAATTACGGTAATTCCAACATGGCGTGAACGCACCTTTAGAGAAGCTCAGGGGTGCTTAAAGATAACATGAAATCCAAATTGATCATATTTACTTCATACCTAATCTTATTGTGCACAATTTATTAGTGCACACATTGTTCCAAATAAAGAAAAAATGTGTTTGTAATCTTTGTCTTTCATCAGAATTTAATCTTGCTTCACTCAGAAATGCCACAGAAGTAAAAGAGGTAGCAAATGTTGTTTTATGTTGACTTTAATATCATATGTAGCACTGCCACAATCATCCTCACCCGCTATTACAAGGCGGTCTTCTAGAAGCCAGTAAAATGAATTCCTGAACTTTTCCTCCCTCACTGACCGAAGGAGTAACAACTCGATAGATGGAATCATCCTCATCGACCTTAATGAGCAGCTCACACAGACTGCACGATTAAAACAAACACAAAAAAATGTAAACATCACTTTGAACTGACATTTGGGTTTGCAGTTTTAAATAATGGATATTTCAAAATTATATACTGTATGAACATATATCAGGCAAAAAGGTTTACATGTACAGAGATGATTTTCTGAATAAATCAGCATAAAAGTATTACATTTATCCCTGCTCTTCCCTATTTTATTTGTAATAAGTACAGTAGCTAATAGTGTCTCACGTGTAGTGTTTGTCCCATTCCTGTCTGCGGTTGAGATCTGAGAGGAGGGTGAAGGCCCTTTGTGCTGGGATATCCATCTCAAACTCCACCCTAAAACACAGACTCTGACTCTCCTCCACTGTATACAGACTCACCTGCTTAGAGCAAGACAATGAGCATCTGATGTTACAGAGTGAACTTTATAATGTAAGACTGACACATGGAGAGTAGTGCTTACATGGTTCTTCTTTGAGCTGAGTTCCCAGTTGTTTTTGGCTGCAAGCATTTTCAGGGCCGACACATTATTGAAGCTCAGATACACCTGAAAATCAGACAAATAGCATCCCTTTTCCAAATTATCAGAGTAATTTAGCTCAAATAAATCAGCAATGCTGTCCATATAACAGCACTATGGAAATACAAGGGAGAGGAGTAAATAAAACCTTTGATAAATGTACTAACATGTTTTAGTTGACAAAGTGTAACACAATACCATATTTGATTATGAAAGCAGTAAACAAGTATTTTTGAAATCTTTCCAAATCAGTGTACAACCATTTCTTCATGCCGAGACATATTTACATAATTCTGCCATTTTTGTCCATTTTTATTGACTTTATTTGGTATGTCTATGCTGATATAGCTTTTTTTTTCTTCTGCTCAATTTGTGCCTCAAGTTTGGACCTTTTAATGGTAAATATACTAAAAGAATTTTGAATAATAAGATATTTTCTGTAGCAGAGAAAGTTACCTGATTACTAGGGTCCCATGGGACAGACAGTGGCACTTCAGTCTGCTTACATGAGATGATGTATTTCCTGAGTAGAAACAAAGACCAGAGGAGCCATGAAAAACTGAAAAAAGTAATATCATTTTACATTATTTCAGTATTATTTTAATTATTCCATGAAATCATTTTAATAGTTTTTAAATAGATTTTATACATTTTTAAAAGATTTAAATGAAAATAATATTTATAGCCATGGCAAAGAAATACTTTAGAACTGAGCATAATTAAAAAATAAAATAACAAATAATTCAATTGTATGTATGTATGTATGTATGTATATATATATATATATATATATATATATATATATATATATATATAATGATTTATTTAATTCCCATGACTTCTGGAGAGCTGTAACTTTTGAAATTCTCTAATATTTCCAGATTTTCTGGGAGCAACAAATCAAATCCTAACCTCAAAGTTCAAGAAAGTAAAGTCCATGTATTATATATATATATATACAGTATATATGGATCTAGGTTTTAGCAGTGATGCACAATGACAGCACCATCTGTGGGTGAGCTGAGGATGTTGCAGTCTCGACTCTTCTCACATAGTTTTGTGAGATTATGAGCTGGAACTCTTGTTATCAGAGTAAGAATAAGCACCAGGTTTTGCTACCTATCAAGTCGAATCTTCTTCCTGGCAAGAGCCTCCTGGTATCTCCTCCTTCCCTCCTGTCAAAACATTCAGAATACCACTCAAAATTCAGATTTTACAATATCCAATTTACTTTAACACTCAAATGAGTGTTGTCATGACCATTCACACTATAATCTGGATTCAGATTTGGATTTCTCACCTGAGGTTCAGGTTTTATGGGAGGCAGTGGACGTGGCCTTCCTTTCTCATCCAGCACCTCAAACGTCATGAAGGCGCTGTTAATGTGCCTCAGAGGTTCCTCTCCGTGATAGGCTTCTGCACAGACGCCTACCTCCATACTGCAAAACCAGAGACACTGCCAATCAGCTGAATGACATCATTACTGTCTAGTCATTAAAATCTAAATACAGATCTTAGATGCCTATTATACAAGCCCACCTGTTCTTGAATGTGTTATTGACAATGGCTTTCAGAACCAAACGATCTCCAACCTGGGACGGGCCTCTGAAGTAAAACATGTCTATGGTCCTCATAGTAGGATGAGCATTGCATAAACGACTGGTAAAAAATGAGAAAGCCAATAGATTTAAATTATTCATCATGAGACCATCTTGTGCTGACGTTATTTCTGTAGAAACAAGAGGATTTAGTGGGACAGAATTTGCTACTTGCTCGTTAGTTTCAGGTGGTATTAGGGAGGGACATTCTCATTTTAGAGAGCAGCTGATTGGACAAACAATGTGTAGTACAGGATGAGTCATAAATATTTTTAGTCAGACACATTGTTTTTTCATGCACTGGTCAATGTTGACATTTTGGGCTATTTTGCGTCCATAGCATGTCTTCTTTTAGACTAGTGGGAAGAAAACATGCAAAATAAACATTTAAGTGTTTATTATTATTATTATTAAACACTATCTATTTGTCTATTGTTGTTTCTCATGCACTGAGCCAGAAATCTCCTCTTCAGTTGCACTTTCCTCTTTTGTTCTTATTTATATTCTGAAGGTTTTTACAGAGAGGTCTGTTCATATGATTAGCCTGATTTCATTTTTATTCTTTTTCTGACTGCTGACAGTATTTTCTGACTTAAGGAGTTGTAAAAAGAGATATCTGAAATCCTTACATTATCCAAACTCTAATATGCCAACAAAATTAAACAAGAATTTTGAACCTGGCTTTATCCAATGTTCAATTTTTGTGCTGGAAATGTATGCAAATTATTTATCATTATTAACTTTTTCGTTATCATTTATTTATCATTTTCTAATATATTTAATTATGTAATGCCTCGTTTCCATATTTAAACAACATTTCAGAAAACAAAACAATTGTCTTAATGTACTGTGATTAATCAATTAGGGTAGTAAGGTCATATTTTGTTTTATTTTGTCATATGAACTAAATGGCACAAATCGTAATTATGATTTCATGGTGTATTTGGGTCAAAGATGAAAAAAGGGTTTTCAAGCATCAAAACAATAAGTGTAATACAGCTTTGAATTGTTGTTGTTGTTTTTCAATACATCAGAATGGGTCCTGTTTAATTTGTTTGTTTGTTTCTGAGAAAAAATTAAATATCATTTTTTTTTACAATGATTTACAGAAGACACCCAGTAAAATGTCATTCAGTGTAACAATCTTTTCAGGGATATTTACAACAAAAAAATTTATTTATGCCATATTAAAGACTAATTATTTTTACCCCAAATGCTAATTACCTGTAATTTTACATTTTTAAACTTTGCCACTATCCTAGGTTTTGCCCATTTGTCAGCAAGAATTGTTTACTCATTTAAAATGCAATAAAATTGAGTATGCTCACTTATTCTTTTATATATTTGAATGCATACAGGTCAGAATAAGTGTTGTTTCAATTTTTACATAAATATAAGTGACACTGAATAACAATGGAACATTATTTCACCCACATTTTGACGTTTTATTCTCCCAAAACTTGATTGAAACCTTAAAAGTAGACGTTTTACTTGCACTTAATATGCTTTCTATGTATTTAAAATCACTTTTAAAGTAAATTTCTATTGATGCAGACATCTAAATGTCTTTGACCCATTTAAATAAGCTGAAGTTCATGCTCTTTGATTTAATTAAAGCTTCAATATACTGTCATTGCAGAAGCCTCTTTTGCGGCATGTTTATGACAACATTACAAACCTTGAACCCTGATCTAGTACAGGATAAGGGGTTTAAAGCTAAATATTAACTGCTGTATAAAAATGCACTTTGCAAGTGTACTATTGCACACACCTGGCTGCAATAGTAGCGACATTTTCCATCCAGGCCATAATCTGGCCTCCGAATGTGTTGACCTGGTGATTGGCGTGAGGAGGAAGTACCAGCTCGACACTTTCCACTCTTGTTCTTTCTGTAGGCACAGCCTCATCTTCATCACGTTTCTCTGCCTCACAAACAATAAAACACCTCCTTAAGACACTAAACAGATGCTTGGGGAAACTAAATGATTGTCTAGATCATGCACAGGTGCTTAAAGTGATAGTTTGCTCTAAAAATGAAAATTCTATCAACATTTACTGACCCTAATTTACTCCAATAGGGATTCTAAATATCTTATTTTTATGTTCCACAAAAGAAAGAAAGTCATACAGGTTTATAATGACATGAGAGTGAGAAAATGAGGACAGAATAAGGCCATGTAACTCACTATCTGAGATATTATCACATGCCTATAAATTCAGTCTGTGACCATTAGCGTAATATTTGGGCATAGTCCTGACCAAAAGGGAAGTGTCTCCATGTCTTTCGACACTTACCGTCACTGATACTTCTCTGAAATGTCTTGTTGTTGAGCAAGTCCTGCATGATGTCATGGTGAACGAGTCTCATCCTCCTCCTCTCAGCTGCTAAACTGTGCTCCACCTGCTCTTGGTGTGTGCAGGGCACAACCTGCTTCAGCTGCACCTGCAATCACAGTCCAGAAAGACTTCTTATCTACATATTATCTGATTGTTAATAACTGGTTTAAAATGAGTGCAGAGTAAAGGTGCATTTAAATGCTGTATCAGCCTAGTTTATTTGCATGCCATTTGCAGTAAGATATTTTCCACAGCCATAACAAAAAAGTAAACCAAATCAGTTTATAAAATATGTTTTTCCCCATTAACTGAGATACAAGTGGGACTAGCATATATATAAACATTATTATTAACATTACTACTGTATTGTTTTCTCATACCTTGTTTCCATCTGTGCGTCTGGCGACGAATGTGGCAAATGCCTGACAAACTCTCCAATGACGGCCACTGTACAGGTCCTCACAGCTGACTTCTATCCCCACCTCAAACACAAACACACACAGTAATAATTACCCTTCTACTTATACAATAATCTACTAAAACAATATTAAGACAACAATACTTTAGAACAAGGTGCTAGGGGGTTTACAGAAAATTTGAGAGAAAATTGCTTTTGATTGATTTTTTTCCCCAAAATGTATTTTAGGGCTGTCAAAGTTGACAAAATCAGGCCTAAATCAGAGTGTCTATTTACACTAAGTGCAAATAGCGTCCCTTATTGGCAAATGCCATTTACATTTACATATGTCTTCAGTGGCGCAGCAGTAGCGAGTAAAGCTCGCTGACCTGGCTTTTAACACGATCGACGCAGGTGCCTAATTAAATTATTTAAATTAATTTTTTTTTACAGTCTAACATAATTTTTTAGACTATTCCATCGACAAAGCAGTTTGTAAGGATAGTTTCATATAGTCTTCATATAGTTTTGTGAAAATATATATATTTGTATTTAAATACATATTTTTTTATATATTTTCAAATATTATATGTACTAAGTTTGGGTAGAAAAAAGATATCCAGTAAACAAAGTAAATATTTTCCAGATATTTTAAGGATCTGCTGTAATGAAAGTCCAGTTATTTTACTTTGAAATACATGTTGTCTTTATAATATCACCTCTTTCTTTTAAGACACCATATGTAAATGGCTCTGCCTTTATATTTTATGATTTTCATACTTAGAGGCCCTTGGTTTGGAAACGTCTAAAAACCCCAGTGTTACACAATAGTATGAAAAACATCTGTAGGTCTTAGTAGAGTATCTTTCTATAAAAAATATATAGTGTTTGGCTTTGATTAAAATGGCTGTTACCTCCATGCTTGAGTTGAAGGCCCTGTTGACTTTGGCTTTAATGTTGACCACTTGTCCAACACTGAAAAATATATGTGTATATCACAGATGTGAGTGATAATGACAGTGTCTCATTATTGAGTGAGGCTGTTTTCCATTGGGCTTGTATTACTGAGGCTCTCCTCACTAATCAAAGTTGCATTATTCCCAGACTCAGGCTGGCAGAGTAATTAACAGTCTTCTGTCTAATAGTAGTTTAATAGCACAATAAACCAGACAGAACTGCCAGTACTCCCTAAAGCGAAATGACATGCTGGTTAGGAAGTTCTTCAAAAAACACTGAGATGTGGCTCTAATTATCTAAAATGCAAGTGATATTTCTTGCGTACCCAATGGTGTGCTCGAAGTAGATGTCATCAACAGACGCTGTCACACACGGGCATCCAGCGTGTCTCTCCGCTGGAATGGAAGCAGATCTAAATAAGTCATTTTGACACTAATGAATCTCACACCATTTTAACAGATTTACCTGTTCTACACACTCCATCCAGTCACCTGCACATCTATATTATATTTGCTCTAGGTTTGCTTAGTCATTGCAAACAAGTCCTCAATATTATACTAAAACTTATATCCTTATAAAGAGAATTTCTGGAGCCTTTACAATGCAGGTTAAAGGTGCTTCGCATCACTCATTGTGCAAACTCACCAGACAGACATGCTGTGCAGTCCATCCATTTGAGCAGCTGTCCGATGCTCAGTTCTCCGCAGTGGTTGGCATGGCAGGGCAGTACTATCTGGCTCATCTTCACCTCTGAACGGTTGCGATCCTGCCCTTCATCCTCTAGATGAAGGTCACGCAGATTGTCCGTAAGATTGGACTTTGATGCCATGCTGCTGTGCTGAAAGTCCGGCAGCTGAGAACAATAATAATGTTCAAAGCTAATATTAGAAACTGTTTTGTATGCAGTTTTGAATACAGCAATCCCATAAAGTATTTGGACAATTAACCACACTTAAACTTGTGAAGGTCACTGAATAAAATAACTAGAAAGTGAACAAATAATTTTTATCTTAATTTTGATCACTATGGCCGGGTTTCACAGACAGGGCTTAGACTAAGCCAGGATTAGGCCTTAGTTCAATTAGGGCATTGAAGTAGCTTTTATGAATGTGCCCTAGAAAGAAACATTACTAGTGTGCATCTTGAGACAAAACAATGGCACTGACATATTTTAGTATATGTCAGGGCAAGTTGCTTTCGGTTAAAAAAGCTCAAACAAAATCTGATATTAAATCTGATATGTGTGTGGTTTATATATATATATATATATATATATATATATATATATATATATATATATATATATATATATAATAATAATACATGACTGTTTGATATTCTATCTAATGCAATGACATTCATCCATTTCAAATGTATTCGTGTTAACAAACACTTGGGACGCAAAGTATTATTGTTTATTATTTTATGTAATGCTAATTATTAAAATGCAGACCTAAAAGTACAGTTTGCATCTGAAAATGCATTATTATTAATAAAATAATAAATAAAAAATACAAATTTACATCCTCTAAAACAGAATTTCAGCCTTTTAGCTGCCACAAACACATATGATCATCCTCGTGTGAGGGACCCACATCTTAAAATTAAAAGGTATCTATACAGTATAAATTCTTCTATAAAGTCTATGAAATAGACTGCAAGTTTAATATTATAAGTATGTCTAAAATATTATTTGGTAAATATTTAGTTTATTACGTTTTATTATTAAGTCTTTTTTATATTTTATATTTTTTTACACTTTTTTTCTTTAAACTTTTTGCATAAACCCCCTAACACTCCTTTGCAGGTCTGGGTGTCCCTGAACCCCAGTTTAAAACCCATGCTCTAAAAAACACACACTGGACTGGACCTGGATCCACTTAAACTAAACTTTTAAATGCATTTGCAGCAGACTTAAACATTAAAATACCGGTTTTATGATTGTGAAAACTCATGAAATCTCACCACATGTAATAGCACGTCACAATGTTGTACTTCTAGTTCGGTAACTAGCCTACTTCTTAGTACTGTTGGTGAGCGTCACTTCAGTAACCTCTGAAGTGACACACCTTCACACACCCTTCATTTCTTCAATCTGAAATACATTCCTGTGGCAGTTAAACATGTAAACAATTTCACTTTAACATAAGAATAGATGTTATGTGGATTTGTGTTCTGCGCAGCACGTTTACAATGGAGTGAATAGACGTGCAATTGTTTAATGAATATGCAGAACAGCATCAAAACAAGTTTAAGCTGAGAAGTGGTTTGATGCACAGATATAAAGTATCATTCACGCCCTTACCGCGATCTTCCTAGTTGAGAGTCTGGTTAAATTCAACACAGCAACCTTACTCGCAAGATCATAAGTAACTCCAATGACAAACACGGCGTGTTCACGGAAGCCCTGCAGCGCACGAGAGCTCAGCAAACTTACCTCGTCAGTAGCGCGCGTATAGCGTTCACTAAGTAGCCTATTCACTAAGACCCCGCCCCGTGTGTTATGTTTACATATGTTGTGTAAAGTTCACAAAACTCTTAGGACCCCTCTCACCACAAAAACAATAATAAAAAATAAAAATAAAAAACTTATCGTGTTTTCATTCAGCACGGAATGTGCTGCCACCTGCGGTTTTTCGCTCAATTTGCTGTCCGACAGGTGGCGCAATAAGTCTTTGAAACCATAGGATAGCGCTTCAACTAGACTCAGAAGTCAACAATGCTTTGTTGTTAGCATAATTAACCTTTACAATAGTACCAAAGCACTTATAGTACAGAAATATTTATTTTAAGAAATATAATGTGGAATAATAATAATAAAAAAGATGGGTATCAATGGATATTTATTCTAAAATAATACAAAAAAAATTAAGATAATTAATTAAAAATCATTAATTGGAGAACTAAATCACTCACACATGTGATATTTTCTTTAAAGTGTTTTACATATAATATTGCCAAATAATCAATGCCCACAATAAGACCAAATGACAGAAAAGAAAAGAAAAAACATGTTTGGCCTACTAAAAATAACAATGGTGACAGTATAGAATAAAATAGGCCTAAACATTCAATATGATTATCATTTAAAATGAAATACTCAGATATACAGAGACAACAAATGATCAAAGCAATTGCTCGATTTTGAAGACGCTGATTTTATTGTTTTAACTTTTATGCAGATGAGGGGGATTGTGAGGTCACGTCGAACACATTCATTGGTCTATAAAGCTGTCAATCATGCACCACGGATTCCCGCCCATAGTTCATGATCTGGCTGTGGCAGGGTCGGTTGAAGCGGATGGGGTCAGAGGCGGGCTACACGTTGACAGCTGGAGCATAAGGAAACATCGCAGTCAAGCTGGCAGACGCGTTTATCTTCAGCGCAAGACATGTTCGCGAAAGGTAAAGGGACCGCGGTGCCATCGGACGGGCAAGCTCGGGAAAAGTAAGCGCTGCTCTCTCTCTCTGTCTTTACACGCACAGCTGATGTTATGTTATTATGTCTCCTAAGTGTCTTGTTCAAGATATTCCAGAGATGTTACAGTGGAAACTGAAACATTTTTCGTTTTTATATCTTTCTCAACTCGCAATAAATGTAATGGTGTTTTTGTTTATTTATTTATTTTTACTTTTACAAGAGCATGATATTTATTTCACAACATGTCTGTTTGCAAACGCCCATAGGGATATCGATTATTGTTTTGGAATTACTGTATATAGCCTACGAGATGCAAACAGTTGTTGATGGAAGTAAACTGCAATGATGAATCTCTACGACAAGAATAAGGCTGTGTTATTAGTAGCCTATGGAAAGAAACCAGACAGTTTTATTGTGAGGTATTTGTTTTATTGTACAGGTTGGCATTATACGTATATGAATATTTGCTGCACGTGGGAGCTCAGAAATCCGCACAGACGTTTTTATCAGAGGTGTGTATGTGCATATGCATTTTCATCCTTAAGTCCAATCCATGATCATGTGCATTGACCCATGGATGTTATGCAATGTTATGCATCCATTGTGTGTTAAAGTCATCTGCTGTCTGTTTTTATTATGTTTAGATAAGATGGGAGAAGAACATAACCCTTGGTGAACCGCCAGGCTTTCTGCACTCTTGGTGGTGGTGTGTATTAACTCTATTCAGTAGTTGATCAGTGTTGTGCTGTAACTGGAATCTTTACAATATGTTATAATAAACTTTAATATTTGAATAATTGAATAGAATGGATACCAGGCAGTGACGTTCAATGATATCTGGCTACTTGCCTTTGACTTGGCTTGAAGAATATATTAAAAGAATCTGAAGATTTTAATTTTAAAATTACTATTATTATGATTTAACTGAAAATATTTGGGTTCTTTGCCAGGCTTGGCATAAAAAGTAAGTCAATCTCAACAGATAGCCCATAGTCTTAATACAATGTTGCCTTATAATGTTATGATCAGGAAGTATAACCATTGTGACACTGCAATATCTTATCATTATAAACAATGCTGTCATTACGCAGTGTGTTTTGGGACCTGTACTGTGCAGCACCTGAGAGAAGGGACACATGTGATCACTCCAGTGAAGCGAAGGCCTTCCATGACTATGTAAGTGATGCGTGTTTAATTCACCCTTCACTAGCACATGGTGATATAAGAGATCTGCTGTTTCACTATGAGGTAAAACCACTGAAATGTACCTCTGTGGTGTGAAGCAGAATATTGATTGCAATTATGAGATGGCAGCTTATTTATTAATTTAGTTGCGGGTCAGCTTTGTTTATTCCCATTCTGTAAAATGTTAAAATGGTATTGAATGTCATTTTCCAGATTTGCACGCTTGATTTGAATTTGATGGCACATTTAGTGTCCAATTTGTGAACATGAAAACATTTCCTTCACATTAAATGCATATTCTTGGGAATTAGGGGATCGGTATACTACAGGATGCATGACGTTGAATGAATATGGCTTGAATGTCAGAATATTGATAGTATGATGTAACAGTGTACATTGAGTGATCATGTGTACATGTGTACCAATACTCACTGCCCTAGAATGGGAATGTAAAAGTGCTTATGAAGCACATATAAAATTAGACTTCCACCATGTTGAAACCAGGAATGATGCAGTGAAGTAACGAGTGATAAAATCTCTATCATGTAAATCTTGAGTTATTGCACTAACCATCTGTGACCCTGACAATGATGTTTTGTTAATCGCTTGGTTTGTATTTCAGCGGTGTGGTGTTGTGCAGTGTAGCCTCATTCACCATGAAATGTTATTGATCCAAAATCCTGCACATACTTATAAAATTAACATGAAATATTTCCTGATGCAGTTTCTCAATCAGACAAATTGCTTGTTGCATCACATCTGGTTACTCTAGGTGTCTACTACACTTGGCCTGAAAAATAAGTCCTATTATTAATAAGAAAGCTTGACATTTGCCTTTTCAACTTGTGATGTTTGATGAATGCTTACAGTTAAATCACTATGGCCTCTTACTAGACATTTAACACTCTTTGTTTAGGTAATTGTCAATGTCCTCCTCCATTCAGGGACATTGAGGTTACTCTGATGCATTGATCGCAATGGTTTTTGGGTTAGAACGTCATGAATGGAAAAACTTCTGTTATTTGAAACAGAAACCAGTCTTACACAAATCTCCCCAAATCCTAGAGTTTTAAAATGCTGTAGATGTTCTTAGGCTGGATTAAGTTGAGTAAGCTGTGAGGATTTATTTTGTAGTTGTGGAGCTTTGGTCCCTTCCACAACAGACACTCTATCAGGTTGCATAACTTTAACTCCAGTGCAATGGCAATAGAATTACAATTCAAAGTAGGAAACTCTTAAAAATACTACAATCGTTCAAAAGTTTGGTCTGTAATTTCTTTTGAAAAATTATTGAAGGGGTCATGAATTGAGAAATCAACTTTTCCTTGAGCTTTTTGATATATAAGAGGTCATCATACTATAAGAATATCCTGTAACTTTCAGAACTGAAAACTTCCTTGTTAGTCCAATAAAAGCTTTTATTGACGAAACGGAGAACGACTGGTCCTGGAATGTGCCTATCTAGGTGAAATGCCGCCTCCGCAGAAGAAATCAACGCCTACTTCATCATTGCAACATTAGCCCCGCCCACTGGTGTATTAGTGAGATGAGGATGAGAGGACTAAAAATAACACTACCTTTCAAAGGATCCTAATGCTAAAAAATACTGTTATTTATTTTCAACAATGTGAATGTCTCAGTTGAGCATTAGGTACATTTCACTGTGGATTCTTTGGTAAATCAATTGCATTTCGGCGCAGACTTTTACAATATGAACTCGACAGTAATGCAACAACATGTAAGTAACTGTGTTAATTCTAATGCCTGATCTGATATGTAATGATTCATGTACAGTCAGATGTTCTTTGTCTATGTGACAGTAAATCAAACCAGTGACTAAATGGTCAGCTTCACATTGTTTCTCTTAGTAGGATGAAAATAATCTGTTATTTAAACCGTGATTAAATTATACATAGAAAGCGATCAAAGAACGCTTCCTTTACAATCGCTGGAGCTGTCAATCAAACAGCGCGAGTTTATCAGTTACTGAGTTCTGGATTCGTGACCACACTCCCGTTTTATTCATCGAATTTCTTTATTACCTCACGTTTGCACTGTCAGTTATGATGAAAGCATTCTTTAGTGTGCAGAAATTGATTTGCAATGACGAAATCACTGCTTTCATGCGCTCAACAACATGTCTGTGATCGGCTGCAATGTTCATCACTGCAACTCTTATAATGCCATAGATCTAAATGTAATGCAGCACTTTTCAAGATTAGATAAACTTGAGAGCTGTAATAGTAAAAATGTGCTAAAAGAGAGAGTAATATTTGGCTATTTCAAATGGAAATCAAGCCAATCACAGCAGTGGGCGTTTACACTGAAGTCTCACAGCAGACACGCCCCTTAAAACAGAGCATTCACATAACAGGCCTAAAATCAGGGTAGGAAAAAGGCCTTTTATTTCTAAATGATGACAATTTTTGATGTAAAAAGCATACTAATATTATAAGTGTACCCCAGGAAACATTATAAAACATTATAAAACAATAAAACAATGCAGTTCATTACCCCTTTAATACTTTTATTCAGCAAGGATGCATTAAATTGATCAAATGTGACAGTAAATTGTCTACATTTTTAATGTTACGAAAGATTTACACTTCAAATAAATGCTGTTTTCTTTTGAAATCATGTGGCACTGAAGACTGGAATAATGGCTGCTGAAAATTCAGCTTTGATTCACAGGAATAAATTACAGTTTAAAATGTTTTCAAATAGAAAACAGTTATTTTAAATTGTAAGACTATTTTACAATATTACTGTTTTTAATGTTTTTTTTTTGTTGTTGTTGTTTGTTTTTTTTTTTTCTCAAATACATGCAGCCTTGGTAAGCTTAAGAGACTTCTTTCAAAAAACATCAAAAAAATCTTACCAACCTCAACATTTTAAACAGTAGTGTAACCCCGCATGTTTCTAAATGTTCGTGTTCCTTTTATAGTTATTTTTTTCCAAGATGTGAAGTATAATGTGGAAAGTCTTTATCCATTAAAATATGGCAGGCAGTTCTCATGGGACCACCTGGCCCTTTAAAACCTGAAATGGTGGTCGGTTGTGGTGGGATGGGGGAGGGGTGCTTACAAGATCTGATAATGGTGAAGTCTCCTCTAGCTTTTTAGCTTTTTAACCCTGACACAGCAGGAAAGTGTGTCGCGCCCGCCCCACCTCCCTTCAGGGCACAAATAAAAAGTGATAAAAACTGCCAAGAACTAGGCTCAGAACACAAACCTCTCTTAGTAGAAGTACATGATTCAGTAATTTGACTCGGATATGCTGGTAGAAGTTTTCCAGTCATATGTTGTTGTATTCCAGGAATGTAGCGGACGGTCAAGGGAGTTGCTTTTGCTTTGTCACACCTGACAGACTTTTTGAGTGGGCAAGCTAAATGTTGGTTGGAGCAACAGCTGAATGCAAAGGAGTTTGTTGGGAATCATTGATTTGACTGTCAAATCTTCTCACTGCTCAATTTTCCTCACACCTTTGAAGGTGGCCTGGTAATCAGCATTCATTAGTTGGCCGTTGAAAGTGTGAAGACCCTCCAGTCCCCTGTGTATTCTGTAATGATATTAACATGGATTGATTGCTTTGATCAATCAGAGGTTGACAGAATCCAATGCAAGGTCAGACTTATGATCCGAGTTCTTGTGTCTCCTGAGGCTCTCGTCGACTATGTACACAAACACATGCACACACACACACAATGATGGGGTCATTCCATTGAATACTATTGTTTTTTTTTTTGTTGTTTTTTTATACTGAGCTAATAATGATATTTACCCTAAATCAATACCCTACCTACCTCTAAATGTAACCCTCACTTGACCTTTTTTAGGGGTGCTCATTAAATTGGTTACATAGCAGATTTTCTGATCTTTTCAGATCTTTTATGCATCAGTCAATATTGGATATTTAATTGTGCAGGTGATTTCATCTGTTTTTACAGTTACATTATACAGAGCCCTACACATGACATGCAGAGAAAAAAAAAAACAAGATATAGTAACCACAAATTAAGAATTAGTTCCTACGACTTATTATTTTGTTTTAAAACAAGGAGCAAATTAGTAGAAGGTGGCCACAATTTAACTAAAACAAGAAAAACGTTTAAAACAAAGGATCATGTGACATTGAAGACTCAAGTAATGGCTGCTGAAAATTCATCTTTGCCATCAAAGATACTTTAATGGCAAAGCTGTATCTCGCCAAAGATGCATTTGATCATTTGATGTAACTACCTGCCGTTCTGCAGTACTGGTATCCGCTGATAGCCGTCTGCTTTAAAACGCTCCTGTGAGTGTTTGTGTTTGCGCTCTGTGAAGAGCGTCAAAGGTTTCTATTTCCAACTTGATTTTGCTGCGTTGAGCTTTGTAGCCAATCACAGACATATCTGTTGAGCACATGAAAGCAATGACCAATCAGATGTGTTTAAGTTAGTCAGAATCAGCTCAACACCATTCCAGTGGGCAGAGGTTTTGTTCAGCGCAAGTTCTCGCGAATCCTTTTATTATAAAGAACAAAGAAACTGGATGTCAAATGATCTATGCATCAAGTCTTGAAGTGTAAATACAAAATAATAGACCTGCCACTTTTTCTATGTAATGTGTTACTTTGTTGTTCATTTTATTTCTAACTTTTCAAATCAGTCACCCATTGACTTTTTGCATATAAATTTACAGATTTTTAAATATAAAATAGCTCTAAGCACTTATGATTATGTCTTATGATCTGTCTTGACAGTGATTTTTTTTTTTTTATTTTTTTTTTTTTTTATTTATTTTTTTTTTTATTTCATGAATGGATTACTAACTGTTTCTGCATTTATTTTGGATTTAAAGGGATAATTCACCCAAAAATGAAAATTATCCCATGATTTACTCACCCTCAAGCCATCTCAGGTGAATATTACTATCTTCTTTCAGACTAACACAATCAGAGTTATATAAAATACTGTATATCCTGGCTCTAAGAAGCTTCAAAATGGGCGTGAATGGTACCTTAGATTTTGAAGCCCAAAAAAGCACATCCATTCATCATAAATGTAATCCATATGGCTCCAGGGGGTTAATAAAGGCCTTCCGAAGCAAAGCGATGTGTTTTTGTAAGAAAAATATACATATATTTAACTTTATAAACTATAATCACTGGCTTGCTGCCGTACGCAAGTCTAGTTCCGGCGGAAGAGTGACCTCTGACCCAACACAAGAAGTAATGATGAACGCCAAAGAGCAGAGGATAGAGCAAAACAAAACACCGGTCACGAATTAGAAGTCTAAAACACGAATTTTTAAAGAGAAATGTCAGAGGATTTCAATATAAGAGAAGAGGAGCTTGAGTTTGTTGCCCAGGCCAATTTGTTTAAATCGTGAGAGGCGTCTTAGCGTACGCTACTCCTACATCCTATGTCATACATCACGTCAGAGGTTACTCTTGCGTTTGCCGTCTGCCAGAAGCTAGTTATTTTAGTTTATGAAGTTTTAAATACGGATATTTTTCTTACAAAATTGCATCACTTTGCTTCAGAAGGCCTTTATTAACCCCCTGGAGCCGTATGGATTACTTTTTATGATGGATGGATGCACTTTTTTGGACTTCAAAATCAGGAGTGCCATTATAAAGCTTTGAAGAGTCAGGATATTTTTTTTAACATAACTCCGATTGTGTTTGTCTGAAAGAAGATAGTCATACACACCTAGGATGGCTTGAGGGTGAGTAAACCATGGGATAATTTTCATTTTTGGGTGAACTATCCCTTTATTGTTAGTACTGGGCTTGCAGTTCACATGGGTAGGGCACTTTGCACTGTGTGTGTGGATGACTGTGTTCGTCTGCTACCACTGAAGACCATTTTTGACCCAAGAAAAACCCTGATATTTTACAGTATTACTGTTTTTACTGTATTTTACATGCAGCCTTGGTGAGCACAACAGGTCTTTTCGAAACATAAATAAAAAAATATTACCCGGCCCCAAGCTTTTGATTGGTAGTCTAGGCAAAACCTGACACACACTTCCTCCCCCTTCTCTCCTTTCTTTGTCTGTTTATTTTTTACTGTGACATCAGGGAAATATCAATGGCTGTAAAAAAAAAAAATCAGCCTGTCAGGACTAGTCTGTCTAGACACACCAAGCGTGGGACACACCAATCTTCATTAACCGTTGTTTTAAGGCTCCAGATTAGTTATTGTATTTCATAATGCTTGTTTTCACACCATCAACATCATGAAGGTCTTTGAAACCGTGGAATTATTTGTCTTTTTTGTTGTTGTTTATGAACAGTTACCCAAAGTTTTGCATCACTGTGTCCATTTACAGCCCAAGGAGCAGCAGGGGACTGGAGAATACAGGAAGGAAGTGAACGACAGAGAGAGAAAGGGAGTGCAGGCAGGGGAGGGGTGTTGGGTCAGGCCTTGGCTCAATCCTCGTCTTTTTTCCTGTGTGCTGCAGATAAACAAAACAAAATGAGGGCCAGGAAAAAATTCAGGGGCCAGCATTTGTTTTCATATATGAGTTCGGGGCCCGCAGCACGTAACACTCTCTTTATGTGTGTGTGTTTAAAAAAGAGAGGGTGGGTTTAATTAGTTTATTTGCTGATAAGAAAACCCCTGTTCTTGGCTAGGTTTTGTGGACACGCTGCAACAGGAGTGGTTATGAATGTGACTCTCCACTTCTGAGCTATTCCAGGAATTTCCTTCTTTTTCTCTATCTCTCTCTCTCTTTTCGCCTGACTGTTGTCTTGCCGGCTAGGTGGAGTAGGGGTTATGTCTTTTAGGGGGTTGGAATGTAGTGCTGTGTTCTTTAGGCCAGGCTTAAGACCAGCAGCCACTGATCTGCCTGAATTCCTCACGATATTGTGGAGCTCTGGGTGAAAATGTTCCGTTCAGCAAGAAAAGACATTCTTGAGGTTATTTGGGATAGGCTAGTTTGTTTACAGTTTGGTTTTTTTTTTTTTGGCTTGTTTTGGCTTGTTGGCAGAGGCTATTTTATATTAACTCCGCCCACCATTGTCTGAGCCAGACAAAATTATAAAAGAAAGTCATATAATAACAAGATCAGTGGTGTGGAGAGTAAGTCGGGTAGCGTCAGCTTTTGATGTGACCGACCCAAGTTCGACCCAAGACTTTTTACGAACTCATTCTTCTCCCTTTTCCTATGCTCAGAGAGCCATATATTTTAAATAAAAATGAACAAAATATTCAAAAAGTGGAATTCAAGTGCCTAGCTGGAAATTAATAGTGGGAATAAAGTGTTTAAGGGGTAAGGGTAAGGGTAGTTGTAGGGGAGAACTTTAGGGACAGGGACAAGGAATGTCCCAATAAGGTAGCATCCATTTATGATTTTAATAAACATAATCATATACACTGAATATGTTATTGTTGCATACTGTTGCAGATGGTTAGCTTGTCTGTTTTGTGCCACCAATGAAAATACTTTGAAATGAAGTCAAAAAATCAACCACCGAGCATCACACAGCATTGGTTTGATTTCTGAGTGAATGAATGTTGTTTAACAAATAGGTTGAGTAAACGATTCAATGACTTGCTCATAAATAAAGGCTGCATCCAAAATCACATACTCTCCAAGTAGGTACTTCTGAATAATCATTTAATCACAGATTTACACGCACAATCATCGCAAAGCTTGTAAAAATGTCTGCAGGTTCTATGTAGACTTCAGTATGAGTAACAAAACGCAGAACTGAGCACAAACTCTTAATTAGCATGACATGTAAAGCGTTTCTGCCCATTCACCTCCCTCCATAGTCTCACCTGAATGTAGTTGTTTGGAGAGGATATGGTTGCCATAACGACAGCCCAGGTGGCAGGTGACCTGGGTGGTCTGCCTCAAGCGAACACACTGTGCCTGTGTCTGCCTGCGTCTGACTGCTGACGCTCCCCTCCCCCTACTCTGAACCGGCACGGCGTCTCAGCAGATACCTTTATGAATATAACAGTAAAAACTGTTTTCAGCTTCTGCTGTTTAACTGCTCAGGGCATAGCCCTAAACTAATCTAGGGGTCTTTACATATTGTTATGTCTATGTGGGGATTCCCAGACAATTTCACATGTATTGTCAGTTCTCTATGTTCAGCCTAAGGAAAGGTGCCGTATATTACAGAAATTTGACAGTACTGTCAATGTTTGCTTTATGATTATTAATAAGGGAATAATCACATACAATAACTTATTCCAGCACTTTATGTAAATGAAAACCAAGTTTTAATAGCATTGCAAAAGACCTATTATTTTTATTATTCAATGTCTTTGTTTTGTTTTCCAGTGAACACCCCTGGAACATGAGAAATTTGCCTGCTAATCAAAATTTAATTTTAATATTTAAATGAAGAGATTTTTGAGTTGGTTTTTTTTTTTTTTTTTTTTTAGATTTATGTGAGTGGAGTTTGCTAAAACATGGGTGTTGTGGGTGGTTGTTACATGGCCTAAGTCTCTATGTAGGGGTGAGCGATATGACCAAATTCTTATTTCATGATAACAATATATAATATTATATATATCACAGTATAGTTATTTTGTGTTATTTTATCTAATTTCTGTTATTACAAATAAGAAAAAAGGAGCAAATTACAAACAATAGGACAACAAAATATTAATTAAACAAATTAAGTTTTTCAGGTACAATAGGTTTATTTAACAAGTAGTTAGAATTGGTACAGAAATGTAATAAACTGTAAAAATAAAATATTACATAGTCTTCACTTTATGAATTAAATATAAATGTATTCTTATTAAACCTAAAAAAAAAGTTATTCAGTCAAGAGCAGTAAGTTATTTTCACTTTTGCTTGATTAACATTAATGAGACAGAGCAGCAGCTATATTAGGGGCTGTTCACATATCGCGTCTAAAAACGCGTGGAAAGCGCGGCAGCGCCGCTTTCTCCTTCTTTCCAAAGCCCTCCCGTGGCGTCTGTCATCCATGAACTGCGCTCTCCACGATGACGAGGAAGTATCAGCAAAGGATTAATTGATTTCTAGCCCTTGCATTAGCTTTACTACTAGATATATTTATGGAGATGAGATATAAGAACCACCCTGTACAGATATGATCAGGTGTTCAGCTAAGCTTTCGATGTTTTGTTACGGAAAGGCCGAAGCTGATCGGTTGGTTCTTATCACATGACCTCCGGTGCGCTTGTGGCATTCTGAAAATTTGAGAATTTTTCATCTCAATGCGCCTGGAAAACGCACCGCATGAGCGTCGCGACCGCATCAGGCACGATCACTAGATTGTGCATTCAAGCGCAATAAGACGTGAAAGAGAACTGAATTCGCGATCACATGCTCAGAGACGTGGCTTTTTGTGCACACGCTTGCGCTGTGTGTCAGTCAGCGCTTGCACCGCATTGAGTTCTTTTTAAGTTTTTAAGTTAATCTTTGATAATAATTGAATAAAACTGAAATATAATCTTTAGCAAATCTCAAAATGAATTTATTTTTCATAAAGTACATTCAGATGTTGTGATACCTAAATTGATTTATTATTATTATTATTATTATTATTTAACATTTTAATATTTAATGTTTTTCGGTTATAAGAGAATGAATTGGAAATAAATAGTAATAATAATTATTAACTTATTGGTGTTGGCCAAAATTTTGATATCATGCATCCTTAATTTTTTTTTCTTCTCTGCTTACCTCATCTACCAAGGTAAATTCATGTAAAGTCATGTCCATACAAAGAGTCTTTTGTAATGTATCTTGAATATAAATGCATTGGGTGTACCTGCTAAAACACACCTTTGCCTTCATTTTGTGGTTCAGTAAACTGGCGGCTGTTTGTTTACATGAACGAAGCCAGTTGATTCGTATACAACGGTTCAGTCGTAGCACTTCCTCTTAGAGCCCCTTGTTTTGCGTCTTGTGGCTTAATTGCCAGTAATGGCGCTTTTATCAGGGAGGTCAATTGGACAAGGGCATCAGAGAGCCCATAAACTGCTCTCCCTGGCTAATTACCCCATCCTCTAGAGCTCTTAAGAGTCTCTCTGCCTATCAAACTATTGCTCAAAATAGTCTTTAGGTCAAACATTGTGCATGAACCACAGAACCCTGTCTCTGAATAATTTATGGGGAAGGGAAAATGTTTACAAGCTTATCAAAGAAAAAATTGCAGTGGAAGTGTATGGATTTGACAGGTGAGATGAACAGAGGACCTGGATTGAGTTTCCTCGAGACCGCTTAGCTGCTCACCATCATCTTTAGATCACATTGTTTGTCAGCTGCTACTATTATTGTAAAGTAAGTTGCGTCATTTTGGCCAAACTAAACCCATGGGAGTAGCAGAACAGTGCAGTCGAGGCATCAGTGCAAACCTCTGGAGTCCGAAGAGCGTGTGTTTGCCACTTATGTCCTGTTACTGTTACTTGCAGATTCCCTTAGGAATGCAGTATAAAAGGAAGCGTGCTTACAGCAGCATCAGAGTCTAGTTCACATTTCGAGTGTGAATCAAATCAACTGTTTTGACGTCCACAGAAAAATACATAACAGAGTCTTTCTCTGGTGAATTGCCTGTTTATGACTGATTTATGCATGCATACATAAACACATACATTATTTATTTATTTATAGGAGTATGTGAAACAATGCAATGAAGGATGCAACAGTATTAAAATTCTGTACTTTTCTCTAAATAAATGAAAAATAAATCGCTAAAAATGTAACTAAAATATAATCGATTTAGGCATCACAACATTATAATACTTGAATAATACTTATTCACCCTCATGATGTTCTGAACTCGTATGACTTTCTTTCTTCTTCTGAGCACAAAAGGATATAATATCCTGGCCACCCATTTAAATTAAATGAAAAGAGTTTTTCATCTCCTTCATGGCATCCAACGGTTTGTTGAGACTTTTTCCTACTGCAGCGATTTATTAAATTAATCATCTGTCAGACTGACGCCCAGGAGCGATTAACAATCCATGAAGAATCAGCAAAAAAATACTGTCCTTTATCGTTCCACTTCTGCATAATAACAGGAACATTGCTCACAGCAGGAGAGTTGGTGTCCAACAGTGATTGTCTTGAATTGTATTATTGAAGCAGTGTATTAATGGCTGTAGTGGTGGTACTTTAACTTCTCTGAGAGGGTTTCACTGTACTGACTGTTACCAGGTAAGCGAAAATAAGCTAACATAAACCAGCAAAACTAGTATGAGTAGTATGGTATTTGCTATTCCAATCATAACCAGGAGGACATGGAGGGGGTTGGGTGCTTGAGCAGATGCCCTTTTTAACTGAGAGGGTTGTGGGTGGAGAAGGACTGAGAAAGGGAAGCTACAGGAGATGGCAGCAGATGGAGAGAGCTTCTTGCCTGGAGTCGACTGCTCCCTGATGCCGTACACCAGCCCTGACTCCCTAAGGAACAGCTGTCAATAGCCATTAAACTGCAATCCTATCGGCTTTCAGCATTACAGTGGCCTGATGGAGTCGTTCTTGTCAGTAATGGTCTTGATGCTCATGGGCAGAAATCACTGATCTATTTGTTGATTCTGTCTGAATGGCTTGAAAATTGCAGAGATGATGCGTTATTAGCTGTTCGGATACTTTTCTTCAGATTGGAGGCGGAGATCTATACAGCTTACAGTATCATATTTCACAGCTCTATAGAACTGGTCTTTTATGATCCCTTTATGTCCTAAAGTAACCTCCCCCTTTTAGGACTCTTGCATCACAAAAATCTCTGTGATTGTGTGTCTGGTAATCATTAATGAATCTCCAGGGGAACTGCTAACATCAGACAGGAGGTGTTGCCCCAGGCTGTGGTCAGGACTGACTCTTTACCTTCTCTCATTCTTCTCTCTCTCATTCTTCTCTCTCTCATTGTTTTCTCTCTTTTTCTCTTTCTCTTTCTCTCTCTCTCTCTCTCTCTTTTTCTCTCTCTCTCCCCTCCCCCTGTTATTTATTTAGATGAAACAACAGAGCTGTACACCAGTGTTTATTGTTTTGGAGATCCCAACTGGTTCAAATGTCCCAATAATTAGCATTTATTTAATTAAAAATACAGTAAAAACAGTAATATTGTGAAATATTATTACAATTTAAAATAACTGTTTTCTGTTTGAATATATTTTATAAAGTAATTCATTCCTGTGATGGCAAAGCTGAATTTTCAGCATCATTGCTCCAGTCTTCAGTGTCACATGATCCTTCAGAAATCATTCCAATATGCTGATTTGCTGCTCAAGAAACATTTATGATTATTATCAATGTTGAAAAAAGTTGTGCACTTTAATTAATAAGTTAAGTTAAGTTAATTTAATAAGTTCAAAAGAACAGCATTTATCTGAAATACAAAGCTTTTGTAACATTATACACTACCGTTCAAAAGTTTGGGGTCAGTAAGAATTTTTATTTATTTATTTTTTTAAAAGAAATTAATACTTTTATTCAGCAAAGATGCATTAAATCGATCAAAAGTGACAGTAAAGACATTTATAATGTTACAAAAGATTAAATTTCAAATAAATGCTGTTGCTTTGAACTTTCTATTCATCAAAGAATCCTGAAAAAATAATATTGTACAAAAATATTTTGTACAATTGTACACAATAAATGTTTCTTGAGCAGCAGATCAGCATATTAGAATGATTTCTGAAGGATCATGTGACACTGAAGACTGGAGTAATGATGCTGAAAATTTAGCTTTGATCACAGGAATATCCTTTATCATCCTACATTTATATGATCACGCTATCATTCAAGTGCTATTAAACCATTCAAGCGCTATAAGATGCAAAACTGGGGTGCTGTCTGTGAATCGTGACAGACACACACGACTCGTGCACATAGAAAGCTGCTTCAAATGCACGTCGGCTGCATTGAGACCTCTTTTGCGCTTGAAAAGACAAAAACACAGAATTATGCCAAAATGCCTGTTTCGTCGAGTATCCTCATGAGTCAAATAAAGTCTTAAATTTAAAGAGTTGTGAGAAAATAGGATGCAGATCCACATCGTGTGGCAGATCTTAAAGTGACAACAGGCTATAAACCTGCTACAGTCTGGCATTAATGTTAATCAAAGAACAAAAGAAAAAGACAATCACTCACTGATCTTAAAGTGCCCCTATTATGCCTTTTTTAAGGTTCCTAATATTGTTTTGGGAGTCTCCTACAACAGGTTTACATGCATGCAAGGTCAAAAAACACTTTCGTTTTCTCATAATATACATTTAATTTCACCTCAGTTCACCAAAAATTGGTAAACGATTCGTTAGAAGCAGTTCAAAGAATCAGTCTCTCTAAACACCTCCTTTCCGTGAGCCTACACTGCTCTGATTGGTCAAGTGGCCCAGTCCTTTGTGATTGGTCTACTGCGTGCACCGCGTGCCCATTGCCATAACTGAATGACAGCAGCTATCAATTTGCAAGACATTGTATACAATGTATGGACAGAAAAGAGTATTGATTTTACCGTATCAATTCGAGCCCGAGTCCGACGATGAAACGTCTGAAGAAGTCAATCAACCAGAAACTGATTCGCAATCACGACTGGAGTACGACGTTTCTAGATGGTAAGTGTCACCTTAGTTATTTATAAGACATGATAGCAGCATCACTGTTATACTTTATGTAGATGCATCTGTGGGAACTGTGGGAATACTTCAACTAGTTAGCGCGGACTTGCATCTTAACGTCCTATTACAATACAGATAGAGCTCCACTCTGTTTGTTTTGTATGTTGTAAACTCCCACATTAGCCGAGCACAAACGTGAATAGCTGATAATGCATTACACTTTGTAAACAAACGTCGTGCTCCATCCTTGATCACTGAGTTATAAGACGGACAAGCTGCATTAATTGACACATTTTTAGACAATATTGGACGCACATCTGAATACCAGAACTACAGAAATGTGAGTTAGCCGGTTAGCAGGAGACATGCAGACAACATAACAAAACTTAATAATTTTACGAATTTTGAACGATCAGTAGAAAATATAAACATCAATTATTAATCATACATACAGGTTGAGATTCAGAGGAGCAAGCTGGTCCAAATAAACTGGGCATTGATCCATATTTTAAGACCAAGCGTTTTGTGAATCCTGCGTTAAACTCCCAGAGGGTTGAGGTGCAGTCATCAGTAAAATGACGGGAACACAACAAAAGATTGTACTGCTGTGGTATTGTTGAAAAAATTAATTTTCCCTGGTGTCCGTGCGCGCAATAAGTGGGCGGACAATATGCTAATGTTTCGTTGTGACATCACAACGAAGCGGCTTGGGATTAATTTTTCAAACGACTCGTTTAATTGACTCCGAGTCGACTCTTACTTTTGAGAGACAATAACTTTATATACGGTGCACTTTCAGATTTAAAACTTTGCAGGATGTTTTCATTCACTTAGAGCTATGTTACACACTACACGAAAGGTCAATCCATAAGGGGCACTTTAACTGAATAACATTTGTAGCTTTAATAAAAATGAATCTATATTTAATTTATAAGTTATGCAGACTGTGAAGTGTTTGATAACTTTATTCAATTTCTGGATATTTCCTAACTGTTAGATCAAATAAAATATACTGTCTTTGTGTTGTTTCTTCATTAATTTGGAGATTAAATGTGAAATTATGTGAAATTATTACAGTGTTAAAATATATTAAAAACTTTGTGCAATTAATCACGATTAATTACAGAAAAATGTGCAAATTAATACATTTTTTTTCAATCAATTGACAGCACTATTTTTTAAAATATTTTTAGATTGACTATTTTTTTTTATATATATATATATATATATTCATATTACATATAAATAATATTAATAATATACAAGATTTGAATAAAAGAAATAAATCAGTATATTATTTAATATACAAATCTTTATATAAATACCTTTATTAATAAATATACTGTACATTAATTTTAAGGTTTTTATTATCCTTTTATTATTAATTATATTATTATTATTATTATTATTATTAGTTAAAATGTATAACTTAACTCAGGGTTAGAGTTACATGTTGTCATTTGACAAACTAATCAGTAATGATCAGGGTTATAATAGTTAACTAAAACTGAAACTAAAACCATCAATTTAATAATTTTATAATTTTATATTAATTATATAAAAAACATATTTTATTTTAATTAGTTGCCAAGGCAATGTTTCTCTTTTTAATTTAGTTTAACTTGATAACTAAAATAACTAAAAATACAAAAAAAAAACTAAAATAAAAAACTTAGACCTTAAAAAATATATTAAAAAGAAGCAAGACACACAACAAAATTAGTAAACATTTAACTAAAATAAAAATGAAAACGGAAAATATAAAAATGAAAACTTATTAAAAATATTAATAAAAACTATGATAGTATCTCTATGATACTAAAATAAAAACATTTTAGGAACTGTTCTTTTCCAATCAGACATGACTGAAAATAATGACTTATTCAGTTTATTCAGGGAAGAATTCATATGATTTCTTTCACTCTTCTTTCAGTATTTGATAATCATTCATTTAACCCCTGGGCTTTTGGATCTTATCTGGGTCTTATGAGGTCAGACGTATGGATGGCGTCAGATTAAGGGGCTTTGTTACCAGGCAGATGGCACTCATCTTCTCGCTCTGTGGAGACAGACGAGCACGATGCATCTCTTCAGAGCTGGCCAGCACTCCATGTGGAAAGTAAACGTGTGAATAAGCAAACCAGTAACACCTGTCCACCAAGTGACAGACAGTAGGAGTACAATGAGTGTGTTTTGACTGTTAAATGGGCGCTGTGTGATAAGTTGGATGCAAATTAGCCATCTACTCGATTTGCTGTAACTAGTGTGAGATGTAATGGTTTCATGCTTTTCATGCGTTCTGTGCAAAACGTCTCTTTGCATCTGTGCGGCATTACACTTGCTGCTTAACAGCTTGAATCGTATTACAGTCTAGTATACTACAAGGTGTTTTTATATTGGAAGTTATCCTACTGTATAGCCGGGGTTGTTCTTAAGAAACGATGCCGCCAATATTCAGATTTGTTCTCAACAAATACAGGTTTTTTCATTGAGTAATTCTTTGAATTATTCTTTAAATTGTTACCTCAATCCTACATATGTGCTTACAGCCTTGCACTTATTTACTTTGTATATACTAATAATTATTAATCACTGCTTCCCTAATCCGAACCATTCAGCACTATATTATTTCAGCCCTGTCACAATTTGAAAAGGTGAATGGGCAAATTTAAATGTGGTGTGCCTGGTAATACCAAGCCTGTATTTATGGTTATGTACCAACCCTGATGTGTTTAGTTGTTTTAGTGTTAAAGGCACAGTATGTAAGTTTCACCGCTAGAGGTCACTTAATCAAAACAATAACAAAGACATAGCTTAATGACGCAGTGATGGAGCGTGGAATTATGGGAGTTGGTGTGTTCACCTCCACAGCCGTTTTTGCTTTATGGGTTTATCTTTGGTGACAGAACCTGCAGCACATGATAATGATTAATTGTGGTTCATCACGAATGTGCCAAACAAACAACTATGGTTGATAGATGCTACCAGAGATCATTGGCTTTAATACTACAACTACTACTTCCGCATTTTTTTTAGGAAACGCACTGTTTCTCTATGGTTTCTACCGACAACAGGGTAGGGGGATATAACCATTGATATTTATAGATGCCTCATTCCACCGCTCCAGACATGTCAGCGTGCCCGCAATCTTGCAATGGACAGGGTGTCGTCACTCACAGTAAGAATCAATGATGGCACATCATTACGCAGCTTCTAGTTGTGAAACCGCTGAGATTTAAATTCCCGAAGAAATGGGATAATCTTTCACGGGAGAGAATGTGTTGGTTTGTGTTTTTATATGTATTAACTCAAGATTTCATGTTTTTACTATGGTACTTTTAATGTTTTTACTTTTACTATGGTAACTTTTGTCATGTCAGCTGATACCTTTGTCTTGTTGTAGTTATTGTTTTAGCTAAATCATCTTCTGAAGTCTATTTCATATAGATATTCATATATGCATCTAACTACGGTTACAGACGCTGTCAACTTGCTTTTGAATGTTCACGGACCGCTCCAATATGGCGGACAGCTTACATATAGTGGCCCATTGAAATGGCAGCTAATGAGGCATCTATGTGTGTGTGTATATATATGACATGGGCCTTGTCACTGGTTAAAATTGCAGATTTCTCTGGATTTAAACATTTTTGGAAACAATTTGGAATAATGTAAGTATACAAGTCAACAAAATCTATAATATTGTTCTAGTGGTTTTTGGATATTTTAATGCAAAGATCTTACATATTGTGCCTTTAAAGGTCGATTTCAAAAACAATTATTAGTGTCTTTATAGTACATATCATCACACCCGCCACATTATTTAGTCAATATTTTTGTAAATTCTGCCTTTTAGTTATTTTAATTTCAATTATAAAAAAAAGTAAATAAAAATGTATGTATTATTTTATTTTACATAACCCATCAGAATAGTTGTGAATGAGGACATGATTTAAAGCTGCTGTCTGTAACTTTTTTTGGTTAAAAATGATCCAAAATCAATTTGAGCAAGTACATAACCAGCCAGTGTTCAAAACTCTCCTTACCTTAGCCCGATTCACAACAGTAAGCTTGTAATAATGTTTTATAATAAAATCAGTACAGGTTTCCGCGAGAAAATTCAAGCATGCAGCCGTTTGTCTTTGCGCCATTGTCACGTCTGTAAATAGAAAGAAGTAGTCCCAGCTAGTAGGCTATGAGGATGCTATGTAACGGATCATTTATAGCTTTTTCTCACAGCAGCTAGAATAATTAAACTTATCATTTTGATGGCGGACTGTAATCCAGAAAGGTCCAAATGACAATCATCAGTGACAACTGGAGATTCACCCGTAGTCAGAAGCAAAATACTGCAAACTGCAGAGTGGCTACAGAAACTGAAATCTACAGGTAACGCAAATACACTAAATACACATAGTCACGCAATATGGATGTTGTTAACAATTTGAGAACAAAGTATAATGATAATAATCATTTGCATGGTTTGGTGTGATCCGAGCTAAGCGATCGTTAGATTTAATCACCATTAGCAGTGCGATTTATTGCTTTTTTTTTCTCAGTTGGTCAGAACAAAAATGGCAGACATGTTACTTGTTCAGATGACATTTTCCAGTGAAAAGTCTTATTTTGGTCATACTTCCAAGACGTAGAATCTGTATTTCCAAAGTACAGTATCCACACCAATCTGGTGACTGACAGCAAACATTAGATTCATCCGCACTGAGGAACCGTGCCGATCCACAACCCACGCAAAATGATAATTCCACAAATAACTGCAATTGCAGGTTTCAAACAGAGATGGCGACAAAGAGGCAAAACCTGCGGACTGCAGCTTTAAATAATACAGTTTTTGATTATTTTAAAGATTAGTTACATCTGTCAAATAATGTGAATTAAGTATCCAGTGATTGTATACTGTATGCAGTTTATCATATAATAAAGTATACATACCTGGGTGCACATAGCATTTTACTGTGTGCAGTCATACAAATATTTTCCCAGTTATTAAAAGACTTTTATTTTACCTCCAGGAGTGAAAGGATTGAATTTTTTGGTCAAAATATGCAGCAGCCTCTATTATCAAACTGATCTAATCATTAGACATACTGTTACACAAAAAATGTGTACTATGAATGGTGAAATGAGAGATTCCTGGTATTCCTGGTATTGCAACTGGTATAGGCACATTCCATGTTCACTGAACCTTTACAGTGCTTCCACATCTTGCGTATGCTTCCTGTGTTATACCGCATACGAGTGCTGTATCATTAATCCATATCTATTCTGTGTCATATTTTCAAGGTCACGGAGCCCTCGGGCTTTACCACTTGAGCTCACTCATCTTTCCAAATATCCTACGTACGTGCCACCAAGGTGATCGAGTACCTCTTAGCCTGGGATCAAATGAATATATTAGTTTTCACAATCATCAAGCCAGATTGATCTTTTGTGCACTGAGGTCAGAGCCAGACCAGGATTTTCATGTAATGATGGTGGCAGAATGTGAAGTGCGGTGTTGCCTGTCTGTGGTGCAAGCCTGCTGTCTCAAGTGCCATCTAATGTCTGTCGACTGTGCTCTATCACACCCATATCAGACATTTTGTTAGACAGAACATTAGAAGGCAATATTATGATGATCACATCCATGTGAGAATGACTAGAAGCAGGAAACAGAAGACGCTTGGCAGTTGACTGGTGGTTTAATCTGATGGGTGGTGCTGTAGGCGTGTACTGAGATCCCCACTGGGGCTTGTGATGGACTGATAAGGGAGATTGACTCAGGAAGTCCGTTATCTGCCTGGGGGACAACAGTGATCAAGACTTGTAGTGTATATCATTTAGTCAAATAACTTAGGTAACTTTTAAATATTACATTAGGAACTTTTTTGAAGTCCATAAGGTCTTCATTTCTGGACTAAATTTAAATGAATGATTAAGGCGAACTGCACAAATCAATAATTTCATATTTAGTATTGTCGTTTACTTGGCAGTCAGTGCTAGTTCTTCACTGTCTGTCAGTCTGTTATTTTCATGGTCAATGATAATGTTGCCTCAACTCTGTGATCGTCAGAGTAGGGTCAAGGAATGGTTTAATCTAATAATGTTGCAGGTTCAAACCTGCAAAGGGGTGATCTATGATTTGTGTCCATTTGAGTGAAGCACTTAAAGTCACCATGAAATCAAAACTGACAATTCTTTTTTGGGGGGGGAATATTGCAGTATTTATTTATGATTTCTTCGTGCACATCATTATTTTATTTTAATTCATCTTGTAATCTCTAATCAAAATAACTTTCAGATACTTCTCTTCTCTGATGATGTGTTTACTGGTGCAAGGGTGGGACAACCCATCACTCATATGGCATCACAGAAATAGCAAATCACAACCAATCAATTCCTGATGGACAAAGTCCAGCCCTACATTTTTTTTTTTTTTTTTTTTTTTCTTGTTTGCGAAGCCATTTCACTCAGATATATACCGATCAGGCATAACATTATGACCACCTTCCTAATATTGTGTCGGTCCCCCTTTTGCTGCCCTGACCCGTCGAGGCATGGACTCCACTAGACCCCTGAACCAAGATGTTAGCAGCAGATCCTTTAAGTCCTGTAAGTTGCGAGGTGGAGCCTCCATGGATCGGACTTGTTTGTTCAGCACATCCCACAAATGCTTGATTGGATTGAGATCTGGGGAATTTGGAGGCCAAATCAACACCTCAAACTCGTTGTTGTGCTCCTCAAACCATTCCTGAACCATTTTTGTTTTGTGGCAGGGCGCATTATCCTGCTGAAAGAGACCACAGCCACCAGGGAATACCGTTTCTATGAAAGGGTGTACATGGTCTGCAACAATGCTTAGGTAGGTGGTAGATGTCAAAGTAACATCCACATGGATGGCAGGACCCAAGGTTTCCCAGCAGAACATTGCCCAAAGCATCACACTGCCTCTGTCGGCTTGCCTTCTTCCCATAGTGCATCCTGGTGCCATGTGTTCCCCAGGTAAGCGACGCAAAAGCACGTGATATAAAAGAAAACGTGATTCACCAGACCAGGCCACCTTCTTCCATTGCTCCGTGGTCCAGTTCTGATGCTCACTGTTGGCGCTTTTGCCGGTGGACAGGGGTCAGCATGGGCACCCTGACTGGTCTGCGGCTATGCAGCCCCATACGCAACATATTATGTATGTACATTTGTATTCTGACACCTTTCTGTCAGAATCAGCATTAACTTCTTGAGCAATTTGAGCTACAGTAGCTCCTCTGTTGGATCGGACCACACGGGCCAGCCTTCGCTCCCCACGTGCATCAATGAGGCTTAGCCACCCATGACCCTGTTGCCGGTTCACCACTGTTCCTTACTTGGACCACTTTTGATAGATACTGACCACTGCAGACCAGGAACACCCCACAAGAGCTGCGGTTTTGGAGATGCTCTGATGCTCTTACCTCTGTCGTCTAGCCATCACAATTTGGCCCTTGTCAAACTCGCTCAAATCCTTACACTTGCCCATTTTTCCTGCTTCTAACACATCAACTTTGAGGACAAAATGTTCATTTGTTGCCCAATATATCCCACCCACTAACAGGTGCCGTGATGAAGAGATAATCAGTGTTATTCACTTCACCTGTCAGTGGTCATAATGTTATGTCTTATATAAGGTGTATGTCACAACTGGTATCGCAACTTCCATTTCATTTCGACATCAGCCCCATGTTGCTCTACGGCAGTGGTTCTCAACCTTTTTGACTCCAGGGCCTCCCATTGTTCACAACAATATTCAAAGACCCTGTGACAGTTTTAATTTTACTGTCAATTTCTGTCCAATAAAATAATTTAGACCTGGCAACATCGCAGGTACAACTTGTTCATAGGGTAAAGTTTTGATTCTTTTTAGTCTCAGTCTTACTATATGTACTGGCATTTTGCTGACACATTGCACACAAAAATGGAAACTCATGGCTGAAATTGGCCGTTCCAATCTAATTGGCTACTACACAGTTTCCAGGTGTCCAGGTCCACAGACTCTTTTCAATCAGCTGGGAAGCTAACTTTCAAGAAAAAGCTATCAGTCTACAACAATGAGCACTTCCAAGGGAGAATATGTCACTTGATTTGCCAAGTTTGCAAGATTCATAGCATAAAATTTATAAGGCAATTAACAATAATATATTTTTTTTATTTGTTGCTATTTTAATTTATTTTTTTCTCTAAATTTCCCTTTGTTCAAATTCCGAAAGTATAAAGTCATACAAATTTTCAGCTAATTACTTTTGTGTTGTCTTTACAACCTTTTGTGGAGATCTTTTTTATTTCATGTGAAATAAATTATTGCAGATCTTATTGTTCTCTAGTTGGTCGTCATTTGGCCATAATACAATATAGACCAGATTTTATTACTAAACCCATAAGATGTCAGTTAGTGTCAACAAATATTTTGTAATAACACTGGTGGTAAATAGAAAACCACATGATGAGCCAAATTCATCACAAGTAGTTTTCCCCACAAGCTGAGGGAAATACTAATATGTCACACAAATACAAAACACCATTGTGGTAACTAAGATGTAACATAAAACCCAAATGTACATAACTGATAACAAAAAACTAAGAAGAGACATGATTATTAAAATTAAAAACATCAAATGTGAAGTGTCACACAAGGAAATCTGTGAATGTCGGTTTACGGCTTTTCACTGTAAATTAAAATGATTTGTTCTTTTTACTTCAAAAAATGGTATTATATTACAGTTCTGTTAACTCCTATTCTTTTCTAATTTTTTACAGTGCATTCCTTAAACCATTTGTTGTTTTAGCTGGGTTGTTCTGCATAGACATCTCTTTTTCTCTGTCAAAATCCATTGGCAAATGCTTTTCCTACAGGCAGTTTTCTCCAGAACTTGATTGTGGTTAAATATTGAATTTTCAGTCTTTAAAGAATAAAAGTACTTCACAACATCAGACTCTCTGTCTCATGTTTGTCTCTGTTGGATTTAAGTATTGATCCACAGATCCTTCACTTGTCCAACCCATTTCCATTTTAGGCATCGACTTTTGGAGTTTGTTTATCTCATTGGTTAATCTCTGTTTGTGGTATTTGGTCACAGAGAGAACAACAGTGTTCACAAAGGAGATTAGTTGGGACTGCTGAGGAAATGCCCTAAATTATGTCCCTCTGGCCTAATTCAGGGGTCTGAGAGGATTGTAAAGTGTTGATAAACTGTTGCTATAGAGCAATACATGTAAGTGTTTAGAGAGTCCCACATGAGGATGTAAAAAGATATATTGATGCATAGTCTTTCTGTGCTCCCCAAGCTGAGCCGCTGACTCTCTGAGGATCTTGATAAGCTGTTTGTGCACATCACAGAAAATGATTATAATATATGAGGCGTCTCAAAAATATTGTTCAGTTGTTGGTCGATGTAACGGATAGACCCATCCCGATAGATGTTTATTTGAAGGCTCGATGCAGCAGTGTGCTATAAAGTTCATTGTCAGGGATGGATAATCCAATGCGAGTTTGTTATTTTGAAGTGTTTCGGCATTATCTCCACAGTCCAATCGGAGCAGCTGTATCAAGATGATCTGCTTAGAGGGATTTCTGTGTAAGATATCGCCTCACCTGTCTTAAGTCTCTTAAGTCCTGACCTTTGTTGTAATCAGCTTTCACCCGCTGACCCAGAGCTGCTATAGTAACAGCGCAGAAGACTGAACTTGAGAGATTGACAAACTCAGTAATGCAGCTCTGTTTGACGTGCTGCTAAAGTCTCACTGAGTCAGACTTTTGAAAATCGACATAAAGCCTAGTCCACAAAGAACCATCTGATTGATTTAAGTGGCCAACCTCAGTTTTATATGACGTTTAGGGGTGGCTAACTGTGAAATCAGCTATACCACATCTAATAAAGCAATAAAGTAGTGGCACTTTCAAATAATGGAACCGACAACACAGAAGCAATTTGTTCAAAATGTGTAGACAAAAGTTTAGATTATGTAGTAGAGATTATGTCAGACTAGAGACCTCAAATTTACAAAAGTTTGAGGTCGGTAAGTATAAATAATAAATTTATCAAATAATTAAATTTATTAAATCATATTATTATCATTGAAAATAACTTTTCTATTTTAATATATTTAAACATTTTATTTATTCCTGTGATTCAAAGCTGAATTTTCAGCATAATTACAGTCTTCAGTGTCACATGATCCTTCAGAAATCAGTCTAATATTCTGATTTGCTGCTCAAGAAACTTTTATTATTATCAATGTTGAAAATAGTGGTGATTAATATTTTTGTAGAAACTGTGATACATTTCTTTCAGGATTCTTTAATAAATAGAAAGTTCAAAAGAACAGCATTTATTTGAAAAAGAAATCAAATAAATAAGTAAATTTATTTGACATTATAAGTGTATTTACTGCCAGTTTTGATCAATTTAATGCATCCTTGCTGAATAAAAGTGTTAATTTCTTTCAAAAAAAAAAAAAAATCTTACTGACCCCAAACTTTTGAACAGTTTTGAGCGGATATGTTTAATGTAATATGCACTACAGGTTGTGATTCTTCTTCAAATAAATCTGCTTGGGCTGAAGTTAACTTTTTTTTTTTTTTTTAATACTGTAATCAGATTAAAGTGGAATTCTGATCACGCCATGGCTTGTTGATATTTGTGCAACTACATTTGAATTATACATGTAAAGTGGGGGACACTCGGACACTCATTACAATTAGGAACTAGAAAAACTAAATCTGAACTTCTGTATTTTGAAATGCTGGACCTACAAACGTATCAGCATATCTGTGTCTGTGATTGTTCAAAATACATTCCAGTCAAACCTTTTTAACTTTAAATGCTAAAGCCGTTGTTTCTCCTGAACTGAATTAGGCACATTGGCATTTCATTTACACAACCATAGAAAAGTTTGGGGTCTGTAAGATTGTTTTTGAAAGTCTCTTATCCAGTTTTAAATGGCTGATTTGTATATGTTTTAATATGTAATTTATCCCTGTTATGGCAAATCTGAATTTTCAGCATCATTACTCCAGCCTTCAGAGCCACACGATCCTTCAGAAATCATTCTAATATGATGATTTGCTGCTCAAGAAACATTTCTTAAAATTATCAATATTGAAAACAGTTGATCTGCGTAATATTTTTGTGGAACTGTGATACATTTTTTTTCAGGATTCTTTAAATAGAAAGTTCAATAATAAATAAAAATCTTTTTACTGTCACATTTGATCTATTTAATGCAACCTTGCTGAACAAAAGTATTTTCTTTAAAAAAAAAAAATGTCTTACTGACCCTAAACTTTTAAACAGTAGTATACATGTGAATCCCCATCATTATTGTTCCCCCCCTCATCACAGAGCGCCGCTGCAGCACCAAGTCCAGTCCTAGGAAACATGCCCCCCGGGGACGGGATGTCAGGCGGCCCCATGCCCCCCGGATTCTTTCAGGTGGGTCACTCCTCCTCAGCCTTTAACCCATCTCCATAAACCGTCTGTAACCATCTAACTACAAGCCCTCAGGTGCACAGACACGTGCCGCTGGTTCACAGAGGAACCATTATGCCACGGTCTCTGGTCATCTGCCAAGCCCAGTGTCTGCAGGGAACCGGTCTGATTGCGACCATTAGCCGCTAATGGCAGGCAGGGTTGTGTTCATTCTCCACTCTGAGAGCAGGCTCACCGTTGCCCTGCTGAGCAGCGCTAAATGTGTTGGTGGGATGCACCTTCAGCAGCGGAGTTAACGCTTTATCACTCGGGAGTTTTCAGCGAGGGTGACTCAACAAAATATCTTAATAAGTTCTTGGAAAAGATTTATGAATAATACGATGTTTATTATAAACTTATGGAAGGAAGCATTTGGAGAGCTCATTTCTCAGACCAGATGGAGTCATGACCCTCCGAGGGCTTTGCGGGAACACGGAAAGGCGCTGATTCTCAGATACTGAGAGCTGCAGAACATAGAACTGGTTTATGCAAGTCTTGAAACATGCATCAGTGGGTATGCAGGAAAACTTGAAACAGTTGAGTGCCTTTGAGGTTGTTTGGATTACCCTTAAACCCCATTGCCCTCTAGTGGTGACATAGATGATCATTTGTACACTATAAAAACATGTTCTTAATTATTTTGCTTTTGTTTTTTCTGTAAAAATATCTAAACATCCTTAAAACCTGATAAATTTACTTGAAGCAAAATTGCATAGCATATTACGACTTGAATTTTGTCATCAAGTAAGAGAAAAAAAAACTCTCAGTTGCAAATTGATTTAGTGAGAGGTAGTAGGGTAAAGATAGTAAGAAAAAAACATTAAAAGATATTATCTGAATGTATTTTTTATTTATAGAAAAGAGTTTTAGACAATTAATCAACATTCATTGTGTTGATGTCAAAAGCTGTGCATTCATTTGTGTTTAAATATAACAATATTTTAGTGGAAATGTGTCATTTGGTAGAATTAGCAACAAAATGTCCAAATGAGTCAGATGTTAACTCAACTCAAAAACTGTAACTAAAACTATACAATGTAAACTAAAATACCAAGACCTTAAGTACTGATACAGACATTAAATACAAGATTACTTGCTTGGATAATTAACATGGTGTTTTCTCTTATTGCCTTAATAATAATAATAATAATAATAATTTAAAATCAGATATATTTATTAATTGATTAATATCATGAATTTTTATGATATTTGACATAAATATTTGATTTTTAATCACATTTATGTACAATAAGCAGCTTTGGTGCCACTTGATTATTTTGGGGTCGCCACATAATAGGGTCTTGAAGCAAAAGCAGTTAAAGGATTAATTCACTTCAGAATTAAATTTTCCTGGTAATTTACTCACCCCCATGTCATCCAAGTTGTTCATGTCATTCTTTCTTCAGTCAAAAAGAAATTAAGGTTTTTGAGGAAAACTTTCCAGGATTTTTCTCCATATAGTGGACTTCAATGTGGTACAACAGGTTGGAGGTCCAAATTGCAGTTTCGGTGCAGCTTCAAAGAGCTCTATGAATAAGGGTCTTATCTAGCAAAACGATCGGTCATTTTCTAAAAAAAAAAAAAAAAAACATTAGAATTTATACACTTTTTAAACACAAATGCTTGTCTTGCACTGGTGTCCATGACTTCACGCATTATGTAATCACGTTGTAAAGGTCACACGTGACATAGGGGGGAAGTACCGATCTAATGTGTTTACAAAGCGAACGTGCAAAGACAAAGTCAAATGCCCTTTCCAAAAAAAGGTTAAAACAAAGATGTCAGATGATTTTGAAGTTGGAGGAGAAAATGAGATTAAGTTTTTCGGTACTTTCGCCTACGTCACACATGACCTTCCCAACATGAAGCTAGTGCAAGACGAGCATTTGTGGTTAAAAACTATATACATTTTTTTTAGAAAATGACCGATTGTTTTGCTAGATAAGACCCTTATTCCTCGGCGGGGATCACGTGGTGCCCTTTGAAGCTGCACTGAATCTGAATTTTGGACCTTCAACCTGTTGTACCCCATTAAAGTCCACTATATGGAGAAAAATCCTGGAATGTTTTCCTCTCAAACCTAAATTTCTTTTTGACTGAAGAAAGAAAGACATGAACATCTTGGATGACGTGGGGGTGAGTAAATTATCAGGAAATTTTAATTCTGAAATGAACTAATCCTTTAAGAACCAAGAGAGATATCAGCTCCACATCAAACTAGTTCTGAGCTTTTGCCCTCGGCTCTGTTCTCTTGATCTGCACCTGTCGCTTTCACCTGTCCTGTCTTTGACTTTGCTCTGTCTTTCTCTTGGCATTTCGCTGCTGGTACTATGGCAACCTCCTCTTGCTCCAACCCCCACCCCCCTCTGCAGGGACCACCTGGTTCCCAAGCCTCCCCTCACACTCAGCTACCTCCAAACTCTAACATGATGGGGGCGCATGGACAGGTAACAGCACAAATATTAATATACACCTGCTCTCTGCTGATATCGGTTATGCACACATTCTGATATGCTTTTGCTAAAATATTTCTGTTGTTCTCCCTCTCCCTGTCAGCTTTTGTATTGGTTACATGCTTTAGTATTGTTTTGTTAAAACTGTATGTCACTGTATGTTCCCTTCTCTAGCCTTTTATGTCTCCTCGCTATGCTGGAGGACCTCGGCCGCCCATCAGAATGGGTAATCCGGTAAGTCACATTAAAAATGTGTCAAACAATAGTGTTTATTAACTCTTATTACTTATTTTAGCATCTGATTGTCTCTGTTTCTTTAGCCTCCCGGTGGGCAGCCTTTGCCTCCAAACATGATGGACCCCACACGACCAACAGGTAAGAGACTAATGAGATTAGCCACCTGTGCTAAACTTGTATATATGCCAAAAAATGACAAATGGAATGGAACAGCTGTGTTAATAATAAGTTATATGAAGTTAATCCAATCATAAATGAAAAGTTTTTTTGCAAATTTTATTTTTGAGAGTAGACACAATCAGACACAAGATGCTGAATTGGTCATTCCAGACTTACTCATTTGTTTTTATTGAAAGGTGATGTACCACCAGTATGTAATTTTTGTCAAACCCCTCTGTCTATAAAACATATTTTGTTGGAAAGTACTGCTTTGAATGTCACTAGGCAACGTTTTTACACAAAAAGTTCTTTAATGGATGTTTTTTTAATGTTTCACCAGGAATAATCTTAAGTTTTTCTTTTCATAAATTTCGAAATGAAAAATCTCATATATTGTTTGTTATACAGTATTTATGTGAGTTGGTTATCAGCTGTTGTTTTTTACTTTGCTAATTCTGTTTATTTATATATTATATATTATTATTTATTTAATTATCTTGTTATGAAAATAGCCATAGTTGCTGATATGGCAATAAACAATAAACAAACAAACAAACTAATGAGATCAGTGTTTATTGATGGTGAACTTCTCTGCAAGTGCAAATTCAGCATTGTCATTTCATTGATTTTAATTTTGAAGTGCATGTCTGTTCAATTTTTAAATGATTATTGATTTTTTTTTTTTTTTTTAATGATGTTGTTATTATTTGCTCAGGCCATCCAAACTTGGCAACCATGCAGAGAATGAATGCTCCTCGTGGAATGGGCCCGATGGGACCGGGACCACAGGTCTGGATCTTATAATGTCATTCATGAAAACGTGACTACCGTTGCCCTATACCCCATCAATTAGTTTTGCTCACTATTAGGACTAGGTAATATAGCCAAAACAACTGTATCTCAATATTTTTACCTCACTATTTAATATCTTAAATATTAAAATGTACATATACACACTGATTTTTAAATAAAAAGAAATTAATACTTTCATTCAGCAAGGAAGCATTAAATTAACCAAAAATGACAGTAAAGACATTTATAATGTTACAGTTACAATTACATTTATTCATAAAGATTTCGATTTCAAATGAATGCTGTTCTTTTACATTTTCAAAGAATCCTAAAAAACAAAAAAAGTTAATTTCACATAATTTTTTAACATAATTGTGTTCACAGTGTGTGCGCACAACCACCCTATTATGGTAAAAAAAAAAAAAAACAACATACATTCCACTGCTGCCACTTTAATACACAGGTCAGAAAACCTTCAGCAGTTTAAACTGATATGGTTTTGAAACGCATGCAAATATCAAACTTTCATGATGACGAAGAACTGCAATGTCACATGAGCATAACCGCGATACAGATGATAATCAAAAATAAACATGTTTTGTTTGTTTTTTGACAAACTCAGGAGTATGTGAGGCATGAGCTGGAAAGGCTCTGCCCTCTTCTGGAAAGCAGGGTGGGGAGCAGCAGCAGCTCATTTAAAGATACATACATTAAAACAGCATGTTTAATAAATTATTTGTTTTTTTACACCAGAGACTTATATTACATCTTCTAAAAAGGGGCATATTAGCTCATTAGGCAGCACTTTCTTTTGTTTTCAGCATTGATAATAATAATACATTTTTCTTGAGCAGCAAATCATCATATTAGAATGATTTCTGAAGGATCATGTGACACTGAAGACTGGAGTAATGATGCTGAAAATTCAGCTTTACCAACACAAAAATAAATTACATTTTAATATATATTCAAATAGATAACTGTTATTTTAAATTATTGTAATATTTCACAATATTATTGTTTGTACTGTATTTTGATCAAATAAATACACCTTAGGTGAACATAAGAGACTATGCTACAGTTTAAAAGTTTAGGGTCGGTAATGTTTTTGAAAAGTCAAATACAGTAAAAATGTAGTTAAAATTAATCAAGGCATAATTTCTATTTCTTCTGTGTCTAAACGTTTAAGTATAGTTATGATAATATTTTTTTTAAGGAATGATGTTGAATTAGAGTTTTGAATTGAAAGAGAAACTTTGATAACCTACGAAGTCTAATAGCTATTTTTTCTACTTAAATTTAAATTCAGTACACAACTAGAATTGGCAGCAAAATCATCCATGAATATATTGTCAATATTTGATGTTTATCACCCAGCCCTACTCGTACACCACTTCTTTGAATGCATTTCTTGTGTTCTGAACCTGAGTCAGTCCTCATGTAGCCCTTGTACTGCATCCACACTTTCACAGTCTTTACTACGGCATTAATCTTCTTTCATATCAGCCATAATCCTTATGTTCAGCCCATTTTCCTCTAAACTAACCGTGTCCTTGTTCTCTCTTCTCTCATGGTGTCCTCTCCGGGGCTGGGTATCGTAGCCTGATCCTTGGTTATCATTACAGAACTATGGCGGAGGAATGAGGCCTCCAAACTCCATGGGCCCTGGAATGCCAGGCGTGAACATGTAAGGACTTTCCCAGTTTATCGCATTTGTGGGATCATATTATAGGATTTTCCAACTAAAAAGGAGAATTAACATACAGATGAATTTTGCATGGAAGCTTGTTTCCGCCATGAAATAAAAAATAAAAAAGGTAATTGCGACTTTTTATCCTAAATTCTGACTTTTTTTCTGCAATTGTGAGTTTAAATCTTGCAATTCTGAGAAAAAAAGTTGGAATTGTGAGATAAAAAGTTGTAATTACCATTTTTATTTTATTTAGTGGTGGAAACAAGCTTCCATACTTTTGTTATGTTGTCTCTGCATATTAAACTAGGAATGGAGGAAGTATTTTAACCCTGTAAAGCCTGACATGTGAAATTGACATTGAACCTTTACTCAATATTTAAAAAACAAAATCTAAAAAAAACAGTTTGCATATTTGTTTTTTTGTTGAGCATCATATTCAATACATCAGGCTTTTATGGCTCATATAGTATAATATAGTGAGAATATGGATCTCATATTTGAGGAAAAAAAACACCTAAATTTTATCTAAAGGACCAAACAGAGCAAAAAATTTAAGATTAAGATTTAAATGCTTATTTTTATAACCAAAGCTCAATGCAATACAATAATGATTGAGAAATTTTACAAATAAACATAAATATCATATTTGATACTCACATTTTAATATGATTTTTCTAGAAAAAAAAAAGATGTATGAATAGCCAACTAAAACTAAGTTGCTTCAGTCTAGTAAGTGTTCTTCTTGAAATATTACTAACAATCTTACATTTACTTTATAAAAATCAGTAAAGATTTTACATCAAAAAGACACATATACCACGATCTGAAGGTCAATGTTTTTAGACTAAAAGGCCTTTACTTGCAAAAAAGTATAAACTATCAAACAGACGTCAGACGGCATGTAATAGATTGTGTACAACAGGTTTTTAAGCAAAGAAATTTGTGTATCAAATATGATACATTTGGCTTTATAGGGTTAACATTAAAAAACACACTTCTAATTTAAAGCTTTAGAATGTGTAATTCTTTACTAAATATAAAACTGTGAACTTCAGAGGCAAATCCTTTGATTTTGAAGTGTCACTTTAATACATAAATAGCTTTATAAAAAAAAAACATGCAAACACTTGAACCCTAGATCATGAGATCATCAGTGAAATTATTTTCTGTAGTTTTATTTAGTCTGTCTGATCTTGCATACCAGAGACTTATTTGATGTTCTTATCACAGTTACAAAATAGAAACTTCTGTGTTTGTCTGTACAGGGGAGCAGGAGCAGGCAGACTGTGGCCTAATCCTAATAATGGAAACACGGTAAGATACTTCAGAAAACTCAGCTGATGTTTTAGAGAATGAATTAGTGATATCTGGCAAACTTGGCTGATAAATAATCTTTTGGCTTCACAGATCCCATATTCCTCATCATCCCCGGGAACATATGTGGTAACTGATCATTTCTTTTTTCTTCATTTATGATATTGTCTGCCATGAAAGAAACTGGCTGCAGTCTCAGTCTCTGCTGTCCTGTTTTCACAGGGTCCTCCAGGAGGAGCAGGAGGTGGTGGATGTCCTCCAGGAACACCTATCATGCCAAGTCCAGCAGGTAATGGCTTATCACATCTCTGTCTACTGGCAACATTACTGGCCCTTTACCACAGAAATGGTGCCTGGCCACGGGATGTGAGAACAGAGTTTCACGATGACTCTTTAAAATGCATAAACCTCCCCCTCTGTGTTCACAGACTCCACTAACTCGGGTGAAAACCTCTACACACTGATAAACTCAGTCCCACCAGGAGGAAACAGATCTAGTGTGAGTTACTTCACTCCTCCTCTGTCTTTATTGCCGCTGATGTTCCAGTGTGCTACATAGACTCTGATTGTGTCTTTGATCTCTTTGTAAATGCTCTCTTTGTCTGTGTCTGTAGTTTCCTATGGGTCCAGGGTCAGACGGCCCAATGGGAGGACTGGAGCCGCATCACATGAATGGCTCATTAGGTAAAACACGATTCACCATAGCAACTACTACATCTTGCCCTCCTAATTAGATCAATGAACCTCAAGTGATCTAAAGATTTGCAAATGATTCATTTTTACTTTTCTCACAGGTTCGGGTGACATGGATGGACTCCCAAAGGTATTATTCAACTTATTATTTAGACCTATTATTTCTGTTTAAATCATCTGAATATTAGCACAGCATGTCTGTTCATATTACAATATGCTTGAGACTGAACTTTACTGAGGGGTCTGGCATATGCTGATCTTTAAATATCAACTTCTAATACTGAGACTGTATTGAAATGGATTTTTAAACTAAACCTGAATATGGTTAAAGTAATTTTAGTTTAAAAAAAATTATTTCACCTCCAAATGGTTACACAAAATCAACTGTGTGATTATTAACAGGGTTTTTCTGCATTGAAAATATATTTTGGCGGCCGCCAAAATTAATTTTTGTCTGGCCAAAGATACATTTGATCATTTGATGTGACTGTACCTACCATTCTGCAGTACTGGTACCTGCTGATAGCCGTCTGCTTTAAAACGCTCCTGTGAGTGTTTGTGTTTGCGCTCTGTGAAGAGTGTCAAAGGTTTCCATTTCCAACGTGATTTTGCAGCGTTGAGCTTTGTAGCCAATCACAGACATATCTGTTGAGCGCGTGAATGCAGTGACCAATCAGGTGCATTTTAGTCAGAATCAGCTCAACACCGCTCCAAACTTGGCAAAGTTTTTCTGCACACTCACGAATCCTTTCAATATAACCTAAAAAGTATAAACTCGATGTCAATAAGAGATTCATTGCACAGCGTAGACAGCTTCATTGATTATAACATACGTTTTCATAGGAGTGCAGCTTTGCATACCCCGCGTTGTAATTGACAGCTTCAATTATTGGATTATAAAGGCAGCGATCTTTGCTCACTTTCTGTATAGTATAGTATTTATTTTTCATGCTGCTGATATATTTTTTTTTTTTTACACAGGGCTCACAGTTCACATGGGTAGGGCACTTTGTACGGTGTGTGTGGATGTTCGTTCGCCACCACCAAAGACCCTTTTTGACCCCGGGGAAAAAACCCTGATTATATATTATTATAATAACTTTTTTATTATAGAAAACATGGAAATATCAGGTCGTTTTAAATTTTGTCATTTCCACACTCAGGGAATATTATAAAATCTTAAATCTTGGGAATTTCTATGTAGAATATACAGTTACTGAGGGAGGTTTTCTTTATTTGAAAGAAATTAATACTTTTATTCAGCAAGGATGCATTAAATTGTTAAAAGTGACAAAGACATATAATGAGGTTTCCACAAAAATATAAAGCAGCATAATAATAAATGTTTCCTGACCATCAAATCATCATATAAGAATGATTTCTGAAGGATTGTGTGACACTGAAGACTGGAGTAATGATGCTAAACATTAACAAAAATATAAAAAAAAAAAAACTTAGGTTTGAACGGAAGTATACATTTTTCTGCTCATTTCTGAAATATTTTGTTGTAGAGAAAATGCTCTTTGTGAATGCAGTCACAAATTGGTCAAAATAAATTACAATTTGTTTGTGTTCTGTAGTTGAAAAAAATTCTAAACAAAAGACAAGACTGATCATTTAAGCCCATTTAATGTCAATGCAGTTTAGGCCTACTTAATCTTAGTAATGATGGCTTTCAAATATAATGTCAAATGCCTATAATTACACAATTTATTCTCAGAAATCAAAAAACATTACATCTAAGACATACAGCTGGCAAGGTTTCATAAAATAAACACCGCAACAAAAATGTAATCATTTATTGATAACAAATAATAAAGCAATGTAGTTCAAATGTAGTAACGTTTAGCAGAATGATTGCCAAACAAAACAAAGATGTAGCAATACACATATGCAGTGGCACAGTAATATTGATGTAATGAGGTCAGAGGTGTATGTTTGTAGAGTATTTTACAACAGCTTCGAACGCGGCTCAGCCAATCATAACCAAGGATCGGAACATTCTGTTGTATAATGAAAAAAACGCTGACTGACATCTTGGTGTTTGTTCTTTACAATCCCAGAACTCCCCTAATAACCTGAGTGGCATGAGTAACCCACCAGGAACGCCACGAGATGACAGCGAACTAAGTGGAAGCTTCCTTCACTCGTTCCAAAATGAAAACGTGAGCACCAACACACACATGAACAGATGACTTAATAAAGATGAATATTTGGGGTCTGTCTAAATCAACTCTTCTTTCTCTCTTCAGTACTCACCGACAATGACAATGAGTGTGTGAAGGATGAGCTTCAGCTCCAAGACACCTCATGTAGGCGTCTCAAAGACCAGGGACCAACCTCACCAAGAACAAGAGTGACTCTAATGTCACACATCCATGAGAACCAAATCCTACCGCAGCTCTGGATGAGGTGTACGCTCCTAATTTCAGCACGGACAGATGAAATCTGCTTACAGGAAGAACCTGTCTGAGATGGGAGCTCCCTCATTTTAAACCACTTTAATATTTTCGTATCATTTTAACATAGAAGCCCACACAGGACAAGACGACAAAAAATTGCTACTTTTTGTTAAATGGATCTCCCATGACAATATTCACACTGTGGATGTAGTGCAGAATACCATGTGCTTCTTCTACAGCGTTTGTGTAACATTCCATTAGAGTATTTTAGGATCTAGTCTGATCTTTTAAAACAAGTTCATCACACTGTAATGGCTTCCTTGAAAATGACTTAATCCAGAGGAACATCTTTGGCTACAGCAGATTTGATGATATGCACCAATGGGAATTACAAACAAATCTGCTGTCCTTCCTTTCATCGCATCCTTGGGAAGGCAATGGACTGTTTAAAATTTATGTTTTGTTTCTTCGGTTTCATGTCATGTTTTATAACAATGGATTTTACTGCAGAAGCCTTTTAATGACACCTAACATGAAACATTTATGACATTTATCAGTTTTCCATGGGAACCTCAGATGATGTGATTATCAAGAGTGTTTTTTGGGTGGCAGTTCAGTCAAATGCAGCGACACTTCTTCATATAACACTGCATCTTTTCACACTGACTTAGTTCTCTTTATCCTTTGTGCTGTTGTATTGTGTTTTTGACCCACTGCTGTTTGCTTTTAGTCACAGTTGAAGACGTGCAGCAAACACCCAAAGGACAGTTATTTAACTATATTTTTCAAAGGTTTTTCTCTTCTTTAGTCTGTTATGATGCTGTATGGTCACTCTTGACCTGTTACACCATGTTGTTTAACCTTTACAATGTATATTTTGTTCTTTGGAAGATGCAGTAAAATGACTTGTGTAATTTTTATGATTAAATTATTTTTATGTTTCATACCACTCTTATTTCTGTCTCATGTCTTCTGCAAATAAATATCTATAAACCAAATGTTTCTGTCAGTATTAGACATTCAAAGGAACAGTCATGTTTAGACTTAATTGCCAATAGTTTATTCAGAGTTCTCATTTATTTTCTATTCATGGGATTTTAAAGAAGTAAATGTCATGATCATTTTGGCAGAGGTGCTTTGGTCTGTTCACGCTGTGCCGTGTAGGTGGAGTGCCAGGAACTTCTTGAAGGTGTTAGGCTGATATCCTGACAAACCAGCAGGGACCTACAAATGAAGAGTGTGACATGTTCAGTCAGCAAACCAACAATAACCATTGAGGTCACACAAAACAGAAAACTTGACACCACCTTCTTATATTTCACAACTCAGTTACTGGAATTCTGATTTGTTGACCACAGCATTCCAAGTATTGTTCAGGACTTTCAAAGCACGTAACGGTTCTTTGTAAACCAAAAGAAAATGGTGGCTTTCTGCACAGCACAACTTACATGAGACGGTCAAAACAAATACAAAACTTCCTGTTAACCATACTAAAAATCAACAACCAAAAATAAGAATCTTAGCATTAACTGAAATTCACATTTTTGTTGGAGAGGCCACACAGTTTGACACGTCTCTTGTGCTCGCCAAGGCTGCATTTATTTGATCAAAATACAGTAAAAACAGTAATATTGTGAAATATTATTGCCATTTAAAATAACTGTTTTCTATTTCAATATATTTTAAAATGTAATTTATTCCTGTGATGGCAAAGCTGAATTTTCAGCATCATTACTCCAGTCTTCAGTGTCACATGATCCTTCAGAAATCATTCTAATATGATGATTTGCTGCTCAAGAAACATTTATGATTATTATCAATTTTGAACACATTTGTGCTGCGGGTATAAATTTTTGTATAAACCGTGACACATTTTTTTTCTGGTTTGAAATATTTTGTGTCACCATAAATGTCTTTACTGTCACAATCAATTTAATGCATCCTTGATGAATAAAAGTACCTATTTATAAGTACCTATAAAGCCTAATTGCTCATGTACAGGTTCATAATATTGTTCAGAGGATCTACTAGAAAAAGTTTACATGAATTAATGTTCAAACATTTTTCTTGTAATGTACATTCTTGCAGCACTTGTTTTCACCTTCTGTCTAAATGCTGTTTTAGTTTTTTTTTAAACCCGCCTTTCAAAAAGCACAGTCTGCTCTGATTGGTCAGCTGACCCTAGTCTGTTGTGATTTGTCTACCGCTTGGAGCATGTGTCAGAAATGTAATCCGGCGAGTATCAGTTCCAGAGGCTTCATGAGGCGCTGTAAACACTACTTTAACTATGCCAGTTTTGCTGTATCATTTCAAACCCATGTCCAATAATCACAGTAAAGAACAAGTTGATCAACCCGAACCACCAGGATGTTTCGCAGTGGTCGTTTTTTGATATACCTCTCTTACATGTCAGATGTGATGTTATAACTGTGTAATTACTCTACTTCATGATTAAAAACTGCATGTCCATTCATATAACACACTGACCTGCATCCAACTGCATGGTTCAAGAAGCAGTATTTAGAAAACGGCGAGAACACAACAAAAGATTGTGGTTGTACTGCTGAAGAATTGTGTTAAAAATACATTTAAACCACTGATCTCTTCCATTCCACTACCACTGGAAGTTCATGTACTGCTGTTTTGCTTGTTGCATGTTCTACATCAGAAAAAATGGCATCACTACAGACAAACCATTTCAGGCAGATGTTTTCTGTTGGAGAGATTCACTCCCTTTGCAGTGGACTTTGTAATTTTGACTGTTTACATGTACAAACAGCTAGACTGCACACTAATAGAAAGGTAAGATCAAAAAAGCATGACAGGTCCCCTTTAATTTCTTTAAAAAAAAAATTAAAAAAAAACTTTTGAATGGTAGTGTATATGCAGGCACAAATTTTGATGGACAAAGTTAATGTATCTGAAAGAACTCGACTCTTTACCTTCACAACTTTCTTCTTGATATAAGGCCGGACCTTGGCAAACTCATAGAGAGGCTGGTCCTCATCCACCCATACCAAATTCTTCACTCCGCTGTCAGACTGCAGGTCAGTGGTGTTGAGCTGAAACACCACGAACTGGAAGAGACGGCCATTAGTGGCCACACTCTGCACCACGATGGGCTTCTCCAGAACTCTGGGCTCCTTCTGCAGGATGACCAGAGAACATCTGTAAACTTCTTTTTTGCTTTGTTATTATTGACAACCTTTACATTCAATTAATGCAAGGAGTAAAATACAGTAAACAATCAAGGCATGTCATCCACGCTGTTTTTCACTAAATAAACACAAGGAAGAGTGATCTAGAAATATGTTTATTTATATGCACCAATATAACAAAACAGTAACAAATGGCACTATTTACCTACATATATTTTCTACTAATAAAAATGTCATTTGGAGATTTCAGCGAACATTTTTTAGTGATGTTGAAAACTATTTGCTGTTTTCAGTCAATTCACTGAAAGAGTTTAAACTTACAATTAATATTAAAACATCTCTTTTGTTTAACACTCTTATACTGGAAGGTCGTGATACAGAAAGCATCACAAACCTATTCTAAAAGATATGGTAAAGAAAGTTAACGGGCAAATAAAAACAACATTAAAATCACTGTTATATTTACAATGTAACTGTACAGTCATCAGCAAAACTACAGCGAATACACTTTCGTTCAAAAGTTTGGGTTTGGTAAGATTTTTTTCAATGTTTTTGAAAGAAGTCTCTTATGTTCACCAAGGCTGCATTTATTTGATTAAAAATACAGTAAAAACAGTAATATTGTGAAATATGATTAAAATCTAAAATAACTGTATTCTATCATGTGAATATATGTTAAAATTTAATTATTTTCTGTGATGGTAAAGCTGAATTTTCAGCATCATTACTCCAGTCTTCAGTGTCACATGATCCTTCAGAAATCATTCTAATATGATGATTTGCTGCTCAAGAAACATGTCTGATTATTATCAATGTTGAAAACAGTTGATCTGCGTAATATTTTTGTGGACAAAATGATACATTTTTTCAGGATTCTTTGATGAAAAGAAAGTTTAAAAGAACAGCATTTCTTTGAAATACTTTTTTTTTCTTGTAACAACTGTAAAAGTCTTGGTAACTTTTGATCAGCTTAATGCATTCTTGATGAATAACATTTTTTTTTTTTTTTTTTAATTCTTACTGACCTCAAACTTTTGAACAGTAGTTTTACATTGTAAACACTCAATATATTGCCCAGCCCTAAGCAATAGTTCTAATGAATCTTTTAAAGATGTAAGGATCTTACCCCATACAGGGCTTGAGCTCGGGCCAGCGCGTTTCCAAAGGTGAACATTACCATCTTAGCACGGAGCTGCTCGGGGAGGAGTTTTGGGGTGTTTCCCATCTCCATCAGGAAGAGAGTGTGGGCATGAGGGTAAGGATAGCCCTCTTTGAAACCTGCCGAAATGGAAACAAGCAATGAACCTCCAATACTTCTTATTGCCATAATGTGAACATGATTTCAAACCAGACTTGCTTAAAGTCACTTTGATTGAAGAAACACTGACTGATTGACAGCGGTAATAAATGACTTCCAGTTGCTATGTTTCTGGAACTTGCTGTCAGTGATTGTGAATGAAGCCAGCAGCTGACCTGTGTCGTTCTTCTCCTGGTAGACGTGTGTGCACTGCAGGTCGATGGTGGGCGCGATGGGGTAGAAGGTCTCCAGAGCCTGATCAGCAGTGCTCTGGATCTGCTCCTCTCCAGCCAACACGGGCACAGGGGTCATGGAGTTCAAAAGCAACCCATTCTGACCTCTGACCTGGAACACATCCTCTCCTGGAAAAAGATGAGTTTTGCATAGTAAGAAACAGAAGTGGTAGTAGCCCCTCCCCAGTTTTGATCTACAGTACATATAGCATTTTCAATAAAAAGTGTTTTTCTGATTTCAAAAATTGTTGCAATTTCTGTAAAATTAGTAAATATTGTGCATTTAATTCCCACAATTTTGTGTACGTCTCATTTGCAAGCATTATTTTTTGTATTTTTTTTGGTATTTTTTCATTTTAGAACCTAGTGTTATCATAGAAAGAACAAAAATGTTAAAATACAACGAAATACAATAAACTCCTACAGCACTGTAAGAAAAACTATGTAAGATAATCAATTAATTTTTAATCATTAAATTGTATTAAATGTATTTAAGAAATAACTGACTAATTAATTCTGCATTCTTTTTGAATTCAACAAATAATTATTTGAAACATTTGGGGTCGGTAAAGTATTTTTTTTTTTTTTAAGAAATAGATACTTATATTCAGCAAAGACCTGTTAAAAAAAAAAATTTCAAACATTACATTAAAGACAATTATCTTAAAATATTTCTAATCAAAAAATATATATATCATTTTTCACAAAAATATTAAGCAGCACAACTGTTTTCAACAATGATAATGATAATAAATGTTTCTTGAGCAGCAAATCAGCATATCAGAATGATTTCTGAAGGGTCATGTGAGACTGAAGACCGGAGTAATGATGCTGAAAAACTTTGCATCACAGGAATAAATTATATTTTAACATATTCAATTAGAAAATGGTTATTTTACATTTTATATATATATATATATATATATATATATATATATATATATATATATATATATACACACACACACACATTTCATATTATTACTGTTTTTACTGTATTTTTCATCAAATAAATGCAGCCTTGGTGAGCATAGAAGACTTCTTTCAAAAACTTGAACGGTAGTTTTGTATTTAAATTGTACAAAAACAATCTTTAGTCGACTACTAACTACTACTGATAGCATAAGATGTGCATAAATGCACCTGGTAAAAATCTAGACTCAGACTGATTAAAAGACATACAGTATGTGGCCCAATGTACACCCACCTCTCCTCCAGGTCGCTGCCAAACTGTATTTCTCAGCAAGAATCCTCTTGGCCAGCTCAGGACGAGTGACCTGCAGGCCGCCACACAGGTGAAGCAGTCTGTGCAAGAGCGAGGGACTATAGAGGGAAAAAAAATACACATCTCAAATACTGTTTACCCACATAAACACCTTAGTTTACCACATTTGATAGTTCATACAAAACAGGATGTGAACATTCCCATTTCACCAAACGTATGTTCCCGAGTGTAATGTCACTTCGTGTCAATGTCAATATGGCCTTTTCGTGCTTGTGGTGTGACGGGTTTTTGTGAGAAGGAAAATGTTAAGGGCCAGCAGTAGTTGGGAGATAAAACAGCCACCAAAGGGCAGACTTTAACCGGGGAGATGAGAGATATCAAAGAGGCTCTTATGAATGGCAGACCTCCCAGGAGCAGAATTAATTAATAAAGGCTTTACAGAGCAGCTGCCTGCTGGGAATGCAGACTGGCCCGTGTTTAATGACCGTCATTAAATTCAACACTCCATCAGAGCGCCACGGACTGGGCCAAATGCCACCTTCCATATTGAAGCTGTTGAGCCAATTATGAAGCGTTGGGTTAGAGGGGACAGTAGCTGCCGTGCGCGGTTCATTCAGCCGCGGGTCTGTTTATGGTGCAGAGATGAACAGAATGAGCATGTTTATGGTAGCACAGCTTCCAATGTAATTAACATGGTACATTTGTGATATATGGCTGACTCTCTACATAATGCTATTAAACATGCCTATCTTGAACTAGAAAGCGCTCCACCCCTCCCCCAATGACTGAATGATTATTCAATCTCAATATGAACACACATTATTTTACAAACTTTGTCAAACACAATATTCAAGGACCCTATTTAATATAATACTAACAGAACTAGAGTTGTCAAAAGTACCGACTACGGTACCAATCGGTATTGAAATTTTAAAAATATGATGCTTTGAGCCCTGTTGAGTGGATTCATATACACCTCTGATTGGCCTATGTGTTCACGCACTCATCGGATTTGTCTGTGATTGGCTACAATGATCAATGAGCGTTTGAAAGCACACGGAAGCGTTTTAATTTGAAAGAGTTTTTAAAGCAGGAGCGGAAACGTTTGAAAGTAGGCGTCTATCAGCGGACTGGTCCACGATAGACACCTGCTTTCAAACGCTCCCGTGTGTATCCGTCTAAGCGCTCGGTGAAGAGTGTAATTGATGGCTATTTACAACGTTTTTAAAGCGTTGATCATTGTAGCCAATCACAGACATATCTGATGATTATGTCAACACAATGGCCAATCAGAGGTGTTTACGAATCCGCTCAACAGGACTCAAAGCGTCACATTTTTAAAATTTTAGTACCGACTAAGTACCAAAGTCGGTACTTTTGATAACTTTAAACAGAACTATACTATAATATATAACTATATTATATTATTCACAGAAACTTTAAGTGTCGCTATAGTAAATAACTTAATTAACTTACAATTCATTTTGCAATTACAGAAGTTTCAAGAATTGTATGTTCCTCAATAATAAACAATAGTTATTTATATTATAGTTATACTTGATAGTAGGTTTTTTAGCATTTGAATTAAGTTAAGATTGTTTTAATATATTAATAATAAGATTAATAATAATTAATTCTATTCACAATAATATATTCATTTAAATAACTTAAAATTAAATCCTGCAGCCCCTTTAGAAGTTTGCTGAGGCCCCCTGGTTGAGATCCACTAATTTACAGAATATAACTTTACTAACATTAACTTTTTGTTTTGTTTTTTTGTTTTTTAATTTTGGTTTTGTTAAAGTTAAAGTTAGTGTTAGTTATCATTCATGGTGCATAAATAGTTTTATTTCAGTTGTATTTTTTATAAAATTAGTGTTTATTCAGTTGCACCACACACTGTTCCATCTGCCTATGATAACATACCCACAGCTGCAAGACAGTTGTGGCATTATTTGCAGTAACTACCAGATTTACCCTCACCAAAACAAACACCACACACAAAAAGAAAAATGTGGTTGTTTACATAGCGAGCTTAAGCTAATTTCCCGTTTTTCCTAATTTTCTTTACTTTTTTTGATAGAAGACAAAGTCAAACTTGGGAGGTTACTAAAAGTGCCCCTATTATGCTATTTTAACAGTTCCTAATTTTGTTTTAGAGGTATCCTTCAATAGATTTACATGCACCCAAGGTCAAAAAAACACTTTAACACATAAAAAACACATAATATACATTGCAGCATCAGCTCTCTAAATGTCCGAGAGGCTACTCTGCTTTGATTGGTCAGATGGCTCAGTCTGTTATGGTTGGTCTACCACTTACAGCATGTAATGGAAACCAAACGCTCATTACCATATCTGAATTTCAGCTATGGAGGCTTCCTCAGCACTGGATACACAGTGATATGAACAGTAACAATGGCATCAGTTTTACAGTATCAATTCTTGCTCAAGTCCTCATCCGTTTGAAATGCATGCAAAGTAGATTTGCTTTTAGTGAAAACAGACATTTTCTTGACATATTACACACTGCATGAAAGGTAATATCCACAAAAGCATAATGGGGGCACTTTAAATCAGAGCAACCAGACAATCTTAAAATGAAAGGAATTTTCTCTGTTTCTATCATTTTATTTTTGTTAAGAGTAAAAAAAAAAAAAAAAGCGTTTTTGTTTCTGTCTTTGCAACTTGCAAATTAACATTCTTACTTGACGCATGAGAACAAACCTCATTGGTTCTCGCACGTCAAACAAGCATTTTTGAGCTTCTGATTACCATATTTGATGTGCATTGATGAATGTTTATATGTGAATAAAAGCCTTTATCTACTCATCATATATAGCAATCATGCCTCTTCAGATGACTTGGATTAAACTTCTCAATTCATAAGGACTACTTTTAATGTATTTAATGTATTCATTAACTTTTAGAAGCTTGAAAATGTAGCTTGGACTAGAAGAGATGTACAGTTTTCTGTTTCACAGAAGAAAGTCACACAGCTTTAAAATAACATGAGGATGAGTTAATGATGACAATTTTCATTTGTGTGTGGAGCAAGTAATTTTAGGAAGGACAGTTTAAATTATAAAAAAAAAAATGCAGTAAGAAAATATGTAAAATACAAAAACATTGGACTTCTCAGCAATAACACAAGCTCAACAACTCTATAAAAATTCACTTATAATAAGGTTTATTGAAAAAGCTGCTAGTGTCATTAAAAGTCTAGTGATTTTATGACTTCATTATTGAAGATCAATTGCTAATTAAGAAGTTGCATTTATAACAAGGCCATATTTTTGTTTTTTTAAAGGAGCCTTGTTTCTAGACACTAGAAGTGGGATCGGTAATGAGGGCAGGATACGCACCAGAACCTCTCTCTGGGCGGCCGGGGTTCTGTAGTGTCCCACAATCTGGAGTTTTTAATGGCGTTCTGTACTCTCTCATCTTGATTCTCAATCTGATTGGCTGGATCTTCAGCCAGGCTGAGAATCTGAGCAGGTAACCCTTTAATGAGGACTGACTTACTGAGCCAGAGGGCTTGTCGAACACCTACAAACAGATCACAATAAAACACATTATCCACTGTTACACACATTTCAAGCTTATTTTATATATAACTTAAAACCCAAATATCTCTAACCCACAAAAATACACAGAAGAACTATAACTACCTTCCAGCACATTCGTCCTCTGACTGAATATGTAACAGGGTTTGTCTTTATGCAGAGGCATATCTTCTAGTTTAGGGGACTGATAGTGAGTCGGGTCTTTCCATCCACGGTCCCAGGTAGGAAACCTAGGCTTTGCCAATCCAGGTACGAAGTGCATCCTGTCAGCATAAGTGATCGGCTCCAGTCCGGCTATTTCATGCACCACCCGAGGTTTTTTCCTCGGAAGAATCTTCCCATATAAGCAAGAGCTGGTGGACAAGCAGCGACGTCCATGAGGAATCATAATGAGGACACTATGACAGTCTTTTGATTTGCAGTTTTGAGTTATTTTAAATGCCGGTGTCCTTATTCTTTGCACTGTTGCGTTAAACATTTTACCAAAATAAAACTGAAATTGATATATTAGCCAAAAAGGAACTAAACAATGATGCTCGTCGTTATGACATTTTCTCGTTGCACTCAGGAGGCGGCCATGATTGTGTGACGTCACGCTGTGAGTCTGTCTTCTTCTGGAGTGTGCATGGTGACAGACACTACACATCACTGCCATCTATTGATCATTGCAGGTATTTAAAGCTGCATAAACTTACTCAAAGCCACTGATCTGTGTTCATAATATATATAATAATCTAATACTCATAATACAAATCTAATTTTCTTGCCATTCTAAAATGACTTGGTGTTGGTGGTGTTTAAATCATATATGTAACATATGTGTAACAAAATATTTGTAAAATAAAAATATTTTGAAAATCTGTTTGGAAGATTGTTTTAATACATAACATAACATATAACATAAAAAACATAACATAACATAACAATATAATATAATAATTTTAACATCAAAATGTTATTTGGTGGTATTTAAATCATATGTAACATATGTGTAACAAAATATTTGAAAATCTGCTTGGAAGATTGATTTAATAATGTAATATAATATAATATAATATAATATAATAATTTTAACATCAAACTGTCATTTGGTGGTATTTAAATCATATATGTAACATACAGTATGTGTAACAAAATATTTGAAAATCTGCTTGGAAGATTGTTTTAATATAATATAATATAATATAATTAAAAAACATCAAATTTCTGTGCCATTTGGTGGTTTTTACATCATATATGTAACATAACAAAATATAAAGTATAACATTTTTTTAAAGATTCTTTTTGATGGTATTTGTCTTTTTGAATAATAAAAAAAATACCCAAACCTCTCATTTTAACCTACTTTTTATAAAAAAAACAAAACAAAACAAAACACACACACACACACACACACACTCCCAAGGCCTATTATACAGTCAAACCAAAAAATTGATATTTTTTATATATTTTTACTAGTGGGTGCAGGACACTATAGTTCATTTATGTAAGTGAGGATAGAAAAAATAAATTAAACTGTGACATATTATACCCAAAAATTCTTCATATAGTGGACTACCAGTAAAACTGATACAAATTTGGAACCAAAAATTATTCAGCCACTTTGACCTGACCAAGTTTTGCTTAAGTGTTATCTGACATTATCAAGATTATTTTTTTCTGACACAGTTTAACTCTGAGATCTATTACCATTTTTTAAACTATAGTGAATAAACTGTAATAATGAATGAAATGTTCAAGGTGTCTGAATACATTTTGGTTTGACTGTATGTCTAAACTTTAAATCATCAGCATCATTAAGACTGCTTGTAATACATGTTGTCATCTGCGTATCCCTTCCTCTTATCAACTTAAAACACACCACTTGTTCCATCATGTGCACGATACACTCATTAACATTTCATGGCTTTCTCTCCGAACAGTGTATTGACAAGCCACCTGTGTGCATTTGATAGTCCTCATTAAAATTTAGTTGGAGAGCCAAAGAGTGGACCACCTATCCAATTGCCCCAGAATGAGAGTCCAAAGAATGAGGAGCTTCAAAATGACTCCTGCTCTCTGAACCCTGCAGGACAGCATGTGCAGAAGAGCTTAAATGCTGCATACTAAAAGAAACAACATGGTTTTAAGGATGACTGTCTTCATTCATGTTTTGTTCATTGCTGGAAAGGTCACCTCCAAGAAAGGTAGGATGGCTTCCTATCACATGGGTGAAAGTGCACACCTTATGAGTGTTGTTCCATTGTAAACACCTCAGTTCTTACTTAACCTTGTAAGACAGCTTCCTAATTCTGTGATCATTTTTAGTATGTGCCTGTGCATCTTTGTCTGATAGCATTTGAAAGTCTTAAACACAAGTAAATTCAATAGTCAGTATTGATAGGTAACGCATACTAATAAAGTGAAAATGTTGAATACATTGTAAGTTGCTTTGGTTTTGATTCAGCTGTGTGTAATATTTGTATAGGTGTTAAATGTGGTGGAATCCTCTCTGCAAGCGGTGGGAATGTGTCAAGCCCTAATTTTCCAGGCCTGTACCCTTATAACACTGAATGCACCTGGTTGATAGTGGTCTCAGAAGGCTCTTCCGTACTGTTAACCTTCCATCACTTTGAGCTGGAATACCATACAGACTGTGCTTACGACTACATCAAGATATACAACGGCATCTCAGAGGATGAGGGCAACCTCCTGGGGAAATTCTGTGGAGATGTGTCTCCTCCTCAATTCAGCTCGTCCTGGAACGTCATGTCCATCATCTTCCATTCAGACCGCCATGTTGCACGCAAGGGTTTCTTGGTGGGCTATAGGAAAGGTGAGGAGTGCAACTGAAGATTGGTTCAATACTAATCAGTCAATATGCAGTTGATTACAAAAGGCAATAATGATGATATGTTCCTAAAATAAGCAAATATCATTTACTGTATTCCATTTACAATGGAAGTCTATGGTGCAAGACATTGCACAGATTTGTGTTGAAATACACAAATGTTTTGGAAGTATACATCACATATGATGAAATTGCTTACTAACCTTGTTATATCCAATCTTTCATCTCCTGTCTTGATCATTTAATGCTCATAATGCATAAAAAGGGTTAGTTCACCCAAAAATGAAAACTCATCATTTCATCATTTGCTCATGTCATTCCAAACGCATAAGATTTTTCGTATATGTGAACTTATATACTTATATGCAAATAAAAGCCTAAATTTAATCTGTTTAGCATATAAAGTGATCGCGTCTTTTCAGAAAATTTGGACTAATTCGCTCAATTCATATGGATTAGTTTTACAATCACTTTATGAACTTTTTGAAGCAGCTGGTAGTTGCATAGCTGTCTATCTCTCAGATTTCATTAAAAAGATCTTCATTTGTGTTTTCGAAGATGAACGAACGTCTTACAGGTTTGGAATGAAATGTGGGTGAGTAGCCTAAATGATGACAGAATTTTCATTTTTGGGTGAACTAACCCTTTAATATTGTATCTGATATATTCTCATTAATGAGTGAATATGCAAACATTTAAAAGTTTTGCATATAACCATGTTACTACTAACTTACTGATCTTTGATTAATTAAAAATTGAGAAAAATCAATGAAATTTCAAATTTTATATGAACTACAGCTAAACCACTGAGATATAAGAAAAATGTATATATCAATATTTATGAGGAAATTGTATTTGAATATATTTTTTTAGAAAACATTTATAAGAACATATCATATGATAATTATGTGTATTAACTTCATTGAAATCAATGTATTTAATTCAATTCCTTTGAACTTATAACTCGACTCCTAAATAAATAAATAAATATACAGTACTGTGCAAAAGCAATCAGCTTTGCTGTTTCAGCAATGTTTTAATGACCATCCATATTTATTTTTTAGTCTCTTTATTGTGATACAAACAGAAAATAAAGGAAATATGTGCACAAAATGGCTTTTTTAAGCAAAAATCGGTAGGCTATAGTGTGACCTCCTGGACTTCTTCCATTTTCTCAAACATGAAACTCTGAGAAACTTCTCATTAGATTTTGCAAGTTTTCTTGGCCTTCCAGTCCTTTTCCTTTTTAAGAGAGCCTGGTTCCTGCTATTCAAGTGTAAGGGGAGGTCACCAAATACTTGCCACTTTAACCTATTAAAAAGCTGTTTTTTTCTGATTTTTTTCTGTTTTTTAATACTGCATACAAATTTGCTGTATTTTCTGGTTATATTCTAATAAAGAGACTGAGAAATAATTACATATGGTCATTATATCATTGCTAAAACAACATCTAATGATGGCCTAAGACTTTTGCACAGTACTCTCTCTCTCTCTCTCTCTCTCTATATATATATATATATACAGGCAAACCAAAATTTATTCAGACACCTTGAACATTTCATTCATTAATACAGTTTATTCACTATAGTTTTAAAAAAAATGGTAATAAAATACGACAAGATCTCAGAGTTAAACTGTGTCAGAAAAAAATTAATCTTAATTATGACAGATAACACTTAATTTTTGGTTCCAAATTTTGATCAATTTTACTGGTAGTCCAGTGTATGAAGAATTTTTGGGTATAATATGTAACAGTTTACCTTATTTTGCTATCCTCACTTACATAAATGAACTATAGTGTCCTGCACCCACTAGTAAAAATATATCAAAAATGTCTAAATAATTTTTGGTTTGACTATATATATCGGCCATGGGCCACCCTGCTCTCTAACATATTGGCATCGGCCATCAAAAAAACAATATCGGTCGACCACTAGTCTTAACACAAGCTGGTTCCCATACTAAAAACTCCATGTCTCAAATAACCCAAATGAATTATAAGGGTTAAATCCAGTAAACTCTGTAACTTTCACAGTATCTGTAATTGTGTATGTGTAAAAATAAAAATAAATTAATTTATGCATCAGTTAATTTGTTTCTCTCTCTAAATCAGATATGTGTGGTGGGGTTTTGACCGGTCTTTCGGGAGTCATCTCAAGCCCAGGTCATCCACAAGACTACACCAATAATGCCGACTGCTCCTGGACAGTTCATGTGTCCAATCAGAGTGTAGTCAGCCTGGTGTTTCTCGACTTCCAGTTGGAAAACAACGAGGGTGCAACTTTGACTATGTGGCTCTCTTTGATGGCCCCACTGTTAAACACCGTCACCTGGGCAATTACTGCGGTAATGAGAGACCTCCCAACACCATCACCACATCAAACCAACTGCTGGTGGTCTTCAAATCTGATTTCAACATTGGAGGGAGAGGTTTTAAAGCCTACTACTACTCAGGTGAGACACATTGTCATACAAGATGAATAATCATAATAAAATTTCAAGTATATAATCTTTAATCTTGCTGTTTTTAAAGGAGAGTGCCAGCAAATTCTCAAAAATATCATTGGGAACTTTACTAGCCCTCACTACCCAAACATCTACCCCAACAACATCAACTGTCACTGGACAATCACTCTAGCGGCCGGCTACAGGATCAAGTTATTTTTTTCCTTTCTGGAGCTTGAGGATCGGAACAGCCTGACCGACACGTGCGACTATGACTCTGTGGCTGTGTATGACGGGGACAGTGAGACAGACACTCTGTTGGGCCACTGGTGTGGTAGTGAACAGCCTCCATCGTTGACCTCTAAGGGAAATAAACTACTAGTTGTTCTCAACACTGACCGGAACTATGCCTTTAAGGGCTTCACAGCCTCCTATTTAGGAGGTGAGTGCTCACTTATCACAGTTTAAATTCATCCTACTAAAAGTCTAGTTTGATGTTCCATTAACGCTTCTTGCATGTTCGTTCTTTCACCGCTAATGAATCGTCTACACAACCAGATTATTATATACCAGTGTTGTGCTGAATTTCGCCATGTTTTGATTACAGGAATCAAAACATACAGCACAGTAGAATTCAACACATACAAATGGACAATCATTTAGTTACTGACTGGTTACAATGTGAAAAGATACACATTATGTATATTTTCAGTGGTTCACTCTTGAAAATAAAAGTTCCAAAATGGGTTTTTCATTCATAGCGTAGGCACTATGTAGCATTTGCCCCTCTGGTGGTTAAAAATAAAACTGCAACATTGTTTTTTTTGTTTGCACTTCGGCTCTGCTCCTCCGAGGCACCGGTGTACACAGATATGGGACATCTTGAGAGCGGATGGACCAAAAAAAAGTTGTTGGTTAAAAAACCTTTTTTTTTTTTGCAACTGCTTTTTATTATCCATGGTCCATTTTTCTCAACAAACGTTAAGCTTCACGCTACGCACAGACGAAGCTGCTTTTCTCTCGGAGTCTGTAGGCCTACGTATTTGACGTTAGCTACACACAGAGAGAATGAATGCAACTTCCCGCGAAATGCGCCCCGACAGTTATAAAATATAAATTATTATTATAGGTCTATCAAAAGTGTATTATTTGTTAAAGACATGGATTGAGATGGAATTTTTTTTCACTCTCAATCAAATGTTATTTTTTAAAAAGTTACAAAATGTAGGCTAATATGACTCCAATAAAAAAAAAAAAAAAGTCTTAAAATAGTCGATTATTAAACAATGAAAAGTCATGAAAAAGTCTAAACACCTTTTACAAGAATTTTAAAATGTATTTATTCATGAATGAAATGAAATCATCTCATTACTAGGCATTTATTCCCCAAAATATTTATTCCTCAAAACATGTAGGCCTGAAAGAAGTTAAATTCTCCCCACAAAGCATTAAATGTCACATATTCATTGACCAAAATGGATGTTTTGTTGTTGTCTTTGTGTGTTGCAGTGGTGCCAGTCAATGTAAGCTGCACCCGAACTGAGTTTCAGATTCAGGTCTCCAGACAGGCTTTACCTCAGCTGGACCGTGAGAACATTTATCTGGGGAATCCATCCTGTTCGGCCCAGCTGACGGAAACATCCTACAAAATTCAAGCCCGTTTTGTCAACTGTGGAACTGCTGGACAGGTATATTTGTTAAAGTGCTGTAGATTATTTTTTGGGATACCACACTTAAAACACCCCTACAACACCCTGCACTTTTCTCAGTGATGGTCCTAGACTTAGGTCTAATTCAGTGGCAGATGTTAGCAAATGTCTGATGCAGTCTGATATCTTATAGCAGCTTTAAAACTAGATTTAATATGGGTTTGTTCAAATCAGCATTAACGATGCCTCATATCCTATCTGATCTTCGGCAGAAACGTCAAAACATCACCATGCTGGTCAACTCGCTTTATATTGACTTCTCTGATGGACCGCAGCAGAATATTCAGGAGTATGAGGTGCAGTGTGATGCCCAGAAGAAGGTGGCCATGGCCAGCATTATCTCAGTTGAGGAACGTAACCGGCTCAATGAACTGGCCCGTCTGGCCCAGGAATCAAACAACAAGAAAGTTGAAGAAGAAAGTGAACCACATGACACCAGTGACATCATCTTCATCAGCATCTGTGTTCTCGCTGTCATCCTCATGTTAATTGCTATTGTGTGGTTGGTGCTTCTATAGACCTTATGCACCAGAGAAACAAGAGCAGAGACATCTTTAGAATTTTGTGTTTGAACTTCCGTTTTTGGGGTAGCTCTGTATGTTTTTATGGCATCGCTGTCGAAGAGTAATTAGCTGGTGAAGTGGACTGACTTATGGTAGAGTTAATGAAAGTTATCATGAGCCTTGTAATGTTTGAAGCAGATGTCATAACACCAGGAAGATTTAAAAACGAGCGGTTCATTCATAAATCTGTAAGATCTTACCTTCACGCTGTGGAATTACGGAACACAACAAGTGCAGCGCTGAAAAGGGGCAGAGCTACATAAGGTCTATAGGAGGGCCACACAATGAATATATAAGGACTTGATACATCTCTATTTTTATACTGTATGTCCACTGGCGGTCCAGGTTAATGTTTTTGAAAGAAGTCTTTTATGCTCACCAAGGTTGCTTGTATTTGATCAAAAATACAGTAAAAACAGTAATATTGTGAAATATTGTTACATTTTAAAATAACCGTTTTCTATTTTAATATATTTTAAAATGTAATTTATTCCTGTGATGGTAAAGCTGAATTTTCAGCATCATTACTCGAGTCTTCAATGTCACATGATCCTTCAGAAATCATTCTAATATGATGATTTGCTGCTTAATTATTACTGGTGATCAATTATTAATAATGGTTCTTATTATTATCATCAATGTTGCTGCTTAATATTTTTGTGGAATCTGAGATACATTTTTTTCAGGATTCTTTGATAAATAGAAAGTTAAAATAACAGCAATTTATTTGAAATAGAAATCTTTTGAAATATTATAAAATGTCTCTACTGTCACTTGAATCAATTTAATGCATTTTTGTTAAAAGTATTAATTTCTATTTTTAAAAAAGATCTTACCTCAAACTTTTAAATGATAGTGTGTCACTGTTTTCAATATTGATAATAAGAAGTGTTTCTTGAGCAGCAAATCATCATATCGGAATGATTTCTGAAGGATCATGTGACACTGAAGACTGGAGTAATGATGCTGAAAATTCAGCTTTGATCACAGGAATAAATTACATTTTAACATAAATAAAAATACAAACCAGTTATTTTAAGTAATAATATTTCACAACAACATTACTGTTTTTACTACATTTTTGATCAAATAAATGCAGCAATTGTGAGCATAAGAGATTTTGCGTAAGATTTTGAAAAAATCTTAATTTTTCCAAACTTTTGACCGCCAGTGTAGCTGTGAATGGAAAGAAACATTCTGGCAAACAAGATGTAAAAAAAGTCAAATGTTGTATTTAAGATTCAAAGTTAAAAATGGTTACAAGTCAATGAGTAAATCAAACAGCTGTATGTTAAAAAAATATAAATATATTTTTTAAAAATGAAATGGGTAAACAATATTTTCTTTAGGTCACATGTCTGAATTCTTTACATTTTCTTTTTGTGATTTCTAACAAATATATTAACTGGTAATTTGCCATCCTTGACCTGCGCTCTCAACTCAGGCTTATGTTTTAGAGCAAAGACAAGAGCCCTCACAGTCCTTCTGTAAGCTCCGCTAACAAGCCGAGAGCTCTGGTGGAACACCTCCCTCTCAATGTTCTCCACCAGTCCATGCTCCACCTGGACAATTAGGAAAAGAGTTACATACAATATGCATGCAAACTGTGTCAAAATAATATTTAATTATACCATTCCAGAATTTAAATATAGCAATAAACTAATGAAAGCATAAACACTGTTAATGTGGTAAAGAAATTGTAATGATACTTTAGGATCAGTACCTTCAACGCAATGGCTTCAGAGAGCAGTTTCTTGGCATTGCTCCTTAAACTTTCTGTCTGTTTGTCACAGCGAACTTCTATGGAAGGTTTATTTGCATGTTCCTCAATAAAGGTCCTCCAGTGTTTATATACCTCCCCTGCAAGGGACTTGATTTCAGGATCTTGTGAGTGTTTGCGGAGGTTGTTAACTGTGTGTCCTGAAGAGACACAAATGAAAGTGGCAGAGTTTGAAAATAGTAAAGACTGAGAAAAAAAGACAGAGATGCAACTAAAAAGGAATAACCAAGTTTTACCAATTTTGGTAGTCTTCAGCACTTCTCTGGAAGGCACTTTCTTGTCCAGCTCCTTTAAAGCTTCCATGATGTTCTCTTTAGGTTGGCCAGGCAGTTCAAGGATTGACTTGTACCTTTCAATGTCTTCAATCACGACCACTCTCTGGAACAAATACAGATGTCTACATGAATAATATACCACACATGGTGAAGAATGATGGACAAGATAAAATGACCAATGACTTACCCGTAGGGACTCTAATGTTGCTTGTTTGTAATTTCTTTCTTGTTTTGGTTCCTGTTTCACCTGGTCTCCCTTTGGTAACCGAACAACAAATTTATCCATGATTAAAACCCTGATATGGACGATTCTAAATAGTTTATTTACACCAGCTCTAGCTACACTTATTTTTTTTTTAGGTTACTACATTGTAGATCTGTCTGTGAACAGTCTGTATGGCAACAAAAAGCGGTGAACTGAATTCTGCTTCACACCGGAAGAGAACGCGCGTCTGCGCGATAAAGATTTTTCAATATAAAAGCCTTCTATCGCGTCAAAACAGGCAATGTAAAAACACAATCTACTAATACACCAATTATTTTACAATACAAATGAGTAATAGTTGTATACATAAGAACAAAAGCAAAATAGGAGTTGTCTTTCAATATTTTACCAAGAAGTAAAAACGCCTTCTTTGTTCATAAAGTTGCTTTGTTTAAAATAATGAACTGCATTTCATTTTATTTTGTTACAGTTTATGATTCATTAAATGAGAAAATTATATTGAAATCGCATTTAACATTGTATTCATCATTTGAGCTTTGTTTATTATTTTTTGGAGATTTGTTTATTATTTGAGCATTTGATGTATAATTTTAAGTTTGTTTGGGGGTAAAAAGCTTCCATATAATATCGGCCATGGATGTATTTTATAATTTAACATAATAATTTTGCTAAAGGTAAGCTACGTATTGACCGGGTTGGTGAAACTGCATTGTTGGAGCAAATGGCTCAGTAGTGGTCACGTGACTTGCGTCTCAGTTTTAGCGCGGAACTTGGAGTTGGTCGGGAAGAAAGACATTTCTCAAACAAGACCGAGTTGTGTGTATATTAAAACATTTGCGGTTTCTTTAAAAAGATAAACGTGTTTGACAGGGTGGCGATTTTCTTGTTTAGTACCTAAATAAGCCTTTAACATAACTTGTGAACTTTGCGCGGTAACTGTTTACGTCAGTGCAGTTGTTTATCGGATACAGTCTGCTGGCACAGTGTTTCTCAAACACTAAAATACTTGTAGAAAGCAGAAACAACAGGTAAGTGTTTTTGTTTTTAAATATATTTTTACATTATATTATAAATTCCTACGTTAGAAGGTGTATTTGGTTCTTTTTTAAGTGTTTTGGTCTTATTTGGATACAGTTAATCCAATATTATACCAGTTTAGCTGTTTATGAGTATCAACTGTATCTAATGTCATCCCAACAGTTTCCCACATCTATTGGTTATTGTGGGATTAAATGGAAGCAGCACCAACTGTGCAGAGAAGCACTCATCAAAGTGTTGAAAAGGGCAGGAGCAGACACAAAATTCCCAGTGAGTGAGCCTTTTTCAATATGAAGGTTAATGTATTTTAAATTTATTTATATGTAATTAATTACAAATTTATTTAAATACATGACATACAAATTTCAATAGAAATGACATTAAAAGTATATTTTAGTTTACAGTAAATGCTTGATTGCACCCCGTCCGGTAGTACAATTTACCTATATTTAAAAGACAGTAGAAGTAATTATAGAATTGCTTATAAAGTTGTACTTATGTGGGTCAAATAAGCACTCTTAAGATCACTTAATTGCATGTAATATACATTTATGCTATAATGTATTTATTAAATTGCAATTTACATTCTGTTAAGTGTCTAAAAACGTTACATTTAGTTCAGACTGAAGTATATTCTTTTACATTGTATTATTTCCATAATATGTACTGTAGTATACTAAAATGTATTTCATTTCACAAGGTAATTTTTTTTTTTTACTCAAATAATTAAACCTATGTGATTCTCTTTTGTTCAGGAGATGTTGAGACGGACATTGCATACCTGTATGAAGTTCTGCCACAGCTGTCTCAGATTTTTCGTATCATAGATAAAATTGGAGAAGGTTTGCAATTAAATTTCTTGCTACTTAAATACTTGGAATAGCTTTGAATGCACTTAAATAATGCTATTTTCTTTTTCTTTTCTTCTGCTGATTGATGAACCTTAGTTAACCTTTGCATCATTGTGTGATTACAGGCACTTTCAGCTCAGTGTATTTGGCAGAGGCGCAGATGACCGACGGTTCAAGAAGGATGTTTGCATTGAAACACCTGATCCCCACCAGTCATCCTGTGCGAATAGCTGCTGAACTCCAGTGCTTGACTGTTGCTGGGTGAGTCATAAAAATATGTCATATATTTTTGATCACTGTTCATTTTCATGTTTTCTGTGATGCATGCCATGTAAGATATTTTAGACTGAGCAAACTTGGGTTTCAGAGTTACTTACTAACAGGATTTATCTATTTTATCTCCCTCCGCAGAGGGACAGAAAATGTGATGGGAGTCACGTACTGTTTCAGGAAAGAGCATCACGTGGTTATTGTCATGCCATACATGGAGCATCAAACCTTTGTTGTAAGTGTCTGCAGTATGTGTGCTTTTAACCCAAATAATGATACACCATGAATAGTATACACTATCTATACCCAAGATACTACCCAAAAGTCTTCATTCCTTATAGGATATTGTTGGATCCTTGAGTTTTGAGGATGTGAAGCATTACATCTTCCACCTGCTCAAAGCCTTGAGACACATTCACAAATTTGGCATCATCCACCGAGACATCAAACCAACCAATTTCCTGTTCAATCAACAAAGGAGAGAGTATGTACCTGATGTTCATTTCTAGTACCTCTGCCTGATACACATGTAATTGCCACAGTTTCTTGCTTACTGATTTTGAAGCCAAAAAAAGTGCATCCTTCCATCATAAAAGTATTCCACACGGTTCTGCATGGGTTAATAAAGGCCTTCTGAAGCGAAACAATGGGTTTTTGTAAGAAAAATGTCCATATTTACAACTTTATAATCTAAAATGTCTAACTTCCGGCAGACGACCGTACACATTCTTGCTCAAGTCGATTTGCGCCATAAGAGTAATCCGTGATGCGATGTATGATGTAGGAGTAGCGTACGCTTAGACGCCTCTCGCGATTTAAACAAATAAAGCTGTGCAACAAACTCAAGCTCCTCTTCTTTTATATCAAAATCCTCGGACATTTCTCTTTAAAATTTCTTGTTTTAGACTTCTAATTTGTGACCGGTGTTTTGTTTTGCTCTATCCTCTGCGCTTCCATGTTCTTCAATACGTCATGCGTTGGGTCAGGTGTTACTCTTCCATCACAAATTGTTGCGTATGGCGGTCTGCCGGCAGCTAATTATTATAGTTAATAAAGTTTTAAATATGGATTTTTTTTTTTTTTTTTTTTTAATAAAAACCCATTGCTTTGCTTCAGAAGGCCTTTATTAACCACCCAGAGCCATATGGATTACTTTTACGATGGATGGATGCACTTTTTTTGCTTCAAAATTGGGCCCCCCATTCACTGCCATTATAAAGCTTGGAAGAGCCAGGATAATTTTAAATATATCTCTGATTGTGTTTGTCTGAAAGAAGATGATCATATACACCTAGGATGGCTTGAGGGTGAGTAAATCATGGGATAATTTTCATTTTTGGGTGAACTATCCCTTTAAGATAATTGAAACAATTGATCAACTGGCTAAATGAACGTTAGATGATAGCAAAGGTGATGTTAAAAAAAGGGGGAAATTAGCTTTAAAATATCCTTCCATGATCAGCTAAGATGGAAGGCTCTATGAATATTGTCTTGGATATGGAGGGGCCTTGGAGTCAAAAAGGCTATTAACCACTGGAATAGATCCAAGTTAACTGAAGCATGCTGATTCCCATCTTTCTCATTCCTCAGGTACTCTCTAGTGGATTTTGGCCTGGCACAGGGCACTCATGACACACAGATAGAACTGCTGAAGGTGGTGAAATCAAAAGCTTATAAAGGTGGTGGGCCGTCTAAGATGGTGGAGGAATCACTTGGGAAACAGAAACTAGTGCCTTTACCACCCAACACCAGAAACCCTGCTGTCCAGTTCAGCACTAAAGCACCAGCTAAAAGACCCTGCCCACCCTCACGCATTAAACACAGCAAGGTGTCTGCACTGTGTCTCTTTGTTAAATGGATGAATTAAGTTTTTAATATGATGGTTATGAGTCACATTGGGGGGCACTGTACTTCCAAGTTTGCTCTTCCATGTTCATATGGTTTTATTTTAGAAAACGTATTCATGTCAAAAACTTATGTCCTTCCTCTCAAAGGAACTGTTGGGACTTGATAAGGCACCACGGTCTGTATTTGGGGAGAAAAACGTAAACGGCACAAACTCTCATAAACCTGGCACTGACAAAGTTGAGGTTAGCATCTTTTCTTAAAATTGTTGCACCTGACACAACTATCAGCTCTTTACCTGTCAAATTGTATTTCAGGAATTGCTTTTAAAACCAAAAAGAGAGGAGGTAATTCCACGCAAGATCGTTTCTTCAAAACACCGCTCAGTCCCTGTGAGAACTCCATTAAATGAGAGACAGAAAACCTCTGCTGAGAGTCAGAAGCCCAAACCCCCTGCCGTCAGCCCGATGCTCACCTGCAACTGCTACATGACTGACCGCGTCTGCAACATCTGCCTGTCCAGGTACACACTCTTAATCAAGTCACAGTTATATATTTTTTAACCCTATTTTTTAATCTTTATTGATTTTTATAAAGTAAATGTAAGAATAACTTTTATATTGTTAGTAATATTTCAAGATGAACATTTACAGGAATTAAGCATCTTTGGTTTCTTGATTATCCATACATCATTTTTGAGGATAATCATGTTAAAATGTATTAAATAAAATCCATCAGGCTTTTGAGGAACGTTTATTTGTACATCTCTTGTATTGAACTGCATTATGTGTTTATAATCTTTTTTTAAAAAGATTTTGTCCAAATCAGGGCTGTCAAACTCAGTTCCTGGAAGGCCACAGCCCTGCAGAGTTTAGCTTCAACCCTAATTAAACACACCTGATCCAGCTAATCAAGCCCTTCAGGCTTATTCGAAAACTACAGGTATGGGCAAATTACAAACAGCATTTTTGCACCCTTGAAGGGCACTTCGGGAAGGGGCGTTCCAAAAGAAGGTGAACACCGGAATCCCTTCACGAAGGTCCCTTCCACAAGTCCGTTAGCGAAGGGCACATGCGATGGTCACTTCAAGAAAGTAATTTCATCGTTTATGGTCATTTGACCCAGGATGGCAAATCCTTGTGACCCATTTTTTTGTTTTGTTTGTGGTATTTTATACACATTTATGTACAACATTCTAATGAAGTTTAAATAGGTTTCATAGGTAAGAAATGAGTTAAATAGTAGATATTTTAGGTAGTGTTTTGCAGTCTCTTGTTTGGACCCTGCAAAACACTACCTAAAATATTTACTGTTATTATAAAAACTTCATGATGAAATGTATATTCATTTATCCAGATGAAAATGAAATTGCATTGTCTTTCATTGCTCCCTTCACCAAGTGCATTCCAAATGGCAACAATATGACACTCAAGTGTTCTGCTTCCTTCAAAGTCCCCACTTCAAGGGCTCTGCCCTTTGGAGTGAGTATGGCCTAGGGGTGCTCACTTTCGATTGGAATTTGATTGGAATTTGCCCTATGTGTGTTTGAGCAGGGTTGGAACTTGGAACTAAACTCTGTAGGACTGTGGTCCTCCAGGAGCTGAGTTTGACACTCCTGGTCTAAAGGTTCTAAAACAGTTCCAATAAAAAAAAAATACATATTTTGGACTATTATTTAATGTGTCAGGCTTTACAGGGTTCATTTAATACTGCAGTCAGTGAAGAACTTAACTGCTTTCACAGGAAACAGCAGGTGGCTCCGAGGGCTGGTACCCCAGGCTTTAGGGCTCCTGAGGTTCTGACTAAGTGCCCCAATCAGGGAACAGGTAAAGCTACCCATCGACATTAGCATTAATGCTGCTTTATATTCAAATTTTCCAATTTCCTACTTGGAAAAGTACAATAACAAATCACTTAATGTATTCTCTTTTAACTGATTATTGTACACCTATTACTGATTGAATCAACATCAACAATAGGCTTGCACAAACCGATTGGCGTATGACATCAAAGTACCACAAGAGCGTTTGGAGAGCATACAACTCCTAATGCTTTAGAATCGCTCTCACGGTACTTTGATGCCATACACCGATCGGTCTGATGTGTCTCAAACAAACCTTAAATACCCAAATGAATCAGAACTGAATCAAATCAATTCAAAACCGGGAGAATCAAATCAGGAAATCTGTATTTCATACCCAGTGCTAATATTATCATCTGAGCATCAGACAATGGAATGTTTCATGGTCAGAATACAGAGATATGAAGTAGGAATATCCCACATCTGACTTGTGAATGAAACACATTTAGTATGGTGTACATTTCATATCCAGTTCAATTCTGTCTTATGTTTTAAATCTATCTTTTTACAGACTCACATAGAAACTTTATACTTTCGTAATGAATTCTGACTAATAAAATCACATCTCTTTGCAGCTATTGACATGTGGTCAGCAGGAGTCATATTGCTGTCACTGCTGAGTGGGAGGTATCCGTTCTTCAAAGCCAGTGACGATCTGATCGCTCTTACTCAGATCATGACCATTCGAGGATCTAAGGAGACGATAGAAGCTGCTAAGACGTTTGGTATGTCATTGTCATCAGGCTCAAGGGGATAGATGTCTTATTTCTTGCACATTCAGCTGACTGAATATTTTTTCATGTGTCTGAATCAAGGTAAATCTATAGTGTGCAGTCGTGAACTTCCTCGGCTGGACCTGAGGATCCTCTGTGAGACTCTGAGAGGTTTGCGATCATGGGATGACTCCTCACTTCCTGCTGAGTTTCAAGCCTCACGTAACCCAGCAGAAGTAAAACTGGATGCTGGGAGTCCTGCTAAAAAACACATGAGCTCAGGTTCACTCAAAAGCAGTGTAGAGCTGCAGGAGATGGGCTGGGATAAAGTGCCGGATTATGTATACGACCTCCTGGATAAACTGTTAGATTTAAACCCAGCAACGAGGATAACGGCCTCCATGGCACTGCAGCATCCACTCTTCAAAGATATGACAGATTAATTTTTGTATTCTGTAAAGGGTTACATGAAAGCATTTATTTTCTAACTACATTCTGTACAGTGATTTATTTATTTGTATAATTTTCTTTTTTTGGGGGAGGTTATAGATTCACATTTGAGAATATAAAGTTCAAACCTAATTGTTTAATTTTGAGAGAATGCTTCCTGAATGTAAGGTTCTGTCACAATATTTTTGGATAAAATAAATTTTAACAACACTTTTGGAAACTAGACTGTTTTTGCCTCATCATGTTTCTCCATAAATTAAAAAGAACTCAAAAGTCTCATTCTCTTATAATTGCATGGATATTTAGTATTTATATGCACAAAACTTCTCACAAAAGAAAGACACCTAATTCATAACGGGTGTATTTAAATCAGTTCTTATCCTTGTAATTTAGAGTATTCTAAATGAGCAACTACAAGCTTGAAGTACGTCTTATTTGATCAAAATTTAATCTTACGTTTATAAGGACACTCAAAGTGATATTTGCATATGTGGTTTCAGTTGCTAAATGTGTCAATTTAGAATAAATTTCAATACGCAGGTTTTTGATTAATCATAATTTGTGAAAGTGCACATGTATGGTTACTGAATTGGACCTTATGTGAAAAGAGAAAAATTGCATCTGAAAAACAATGGTATTTATTTAAAGCCTGAGGGATCATTGCATGTAGCAAAATCAAAGAACACTGCCAAATATTTCCCCCATAGAAAAACTGATTTCACAGACAAGAAAGATGCAAAAATGCAGGTACAAACAACTTTGCAAAGCTCTAGGAAATTTTTAATTTGCGCTTACATCTTATATCGTGCAATTTTTTGCATAGTTCACAGTGTTTGTTTTTTTTTGTAGTTGACATACACACAACAAAGCCTGTCAGCAAATAATAATAATCCAATAGCTTGTATTGTCATATCTGTTTATAGGTGACCTAGCTTTACATTTCTACATTAGTATCTTGACTTGTCAAACAAATTTGCACAATCATAGTTCTGAGGTCAAAACAATGAAAATCTGTCCTAAAAAGTTGCAAATAACATTATACTTCAATAATATGCTACTGTAGAGTAAAGAGTGATTACAGCCAGAGTGGACACAGAGATGGTAAAATACAGCAAAATAAAGCAAATCAAATGTAGTCCATGCTTTTTCCCCCACCCTAGTGCTGGTGGCATCACAAAACTGTCTCTTTCGATTTGTTGTAGGATCCTTAAAGGAAACTGGTTCTGGTCCTTTGAGAAGTGTGACTACGTTAACCAAAAGAGATGCTAAAGGGGTCATACAGTCTCTCGCATCATGACAGGGGTCTTTCTTTAGCCTCGATGATCTCCTCGATTCTTGCCAAGACGCTCTCTATCAGGTCAAATGTGAAGAGGGCTGACTGCAGAACCTGCAGGAGTGACATGAAAACACTGTTATCTGTGTCCACTGTACTGAAGCACCAATGTGGACTGATGCACAAAATAATATACCTGAATCTGCATTTCTGGTGTCATGTTGGGCAGCTTCTCGTTGTCAACAGTTACTGTGCATACTGATGCTTTAGAGTCTGTTGAACAAACAAAAAAGGTTAGCAGTCTGACTACAGAAAATTCAACTGACACAAGCTACGTTCGCACAGCATAAATGTGTCAAGTTCGGGATTATGAATGAGAGTTTATTGCACCTTTCGAACTGATCTTCTTATTCTCTTTCATGCTCTTCAGTTCTGCCTCATAATGCGCTTTGGACATGTTCAGACCGGTCCGAAGTGGCTTCAGGTAGTTGTCCTCAATCTTATAAAGCTCCGTCCAAATTCCTGTCTAAACAAATAAGAAAAAATATGATGCGGGAGTTTGTTATGCCATGTAGAGCAGTGGGTCTCAGCTTTGTCTCCACTGACAAAGACTGTAATGAAAAAAGCTACTTGTTTTCAAACTTTTTTTATTTAAAAAGTCTAGTAGTGGCAAAATATTAAAATGATAATATTATAATGTTATTACTATTATTAGAAATAATTAATAATTAAATACCACTTATTAATTAAACTTTTATTACCAATGAATTGAAATCACTTTTTATTTATTTTGTTAAGTTTTTTTATATATTCACAAATAGCAATTTCTCAACAACAGGGTTATTACAGTTATCTAAAACCAAAACCATAAAAAAATATTTTCATGACTTTAACAAACTTTAACTGAAATAAAATAAAATATAAAAAACCTTAGTTACTTTTTTTAAGCAAGCTGGCAAGGGAACATTTCTCATTTTCATTTAGTTTAACTTGATGTACTAAAACTAAAACTGAAAAAAAAAAAAAAAAAAACTATAAAGACATCTTAAAAAATCTAATTAAATTACAAAAACAAACAACAAAATTCCTAAAATAAACAGAAAATAAAATAATTCAAAATATTAATAAAAAAAACTAAAATCTCAATGATACTATATGAAAAATAACAATGCTCAACAATTTCTACACAATACAATATTTTAGAGACCATGCTTCCACATCCAGGATCTCACATCATTTTTTCTGGTATTTAAAATAACCAACATTATATTTTTTTTTTTTTAAATAACAAAATCTGTGTGAGTGCCTGGACATGGATGTATGCTGTCATTTTGTAAGGAAATGTCCACAGATATATTTTTTTATCACCCATAGTTTTTTGTTTGTTTGTTTGAGTACCAAATGCACCACTAGATAATTTTATTTCTTCAAAATATTTTATAGCTTAACATAACTAGAAAAATTATATTCAAAATAGATTTGATTAATTTCCACCACTTTTCCAGTCCTAGAAATCACACTTTTAAAATTCCCTCATATATCCAGGTTTTCCAAGACCGTGTGAACCCTGGTTCATAAATAAATTAAAAAAAAAAAAAATCAGTTGTTGAGGGAACAAATAAACTGAGAAATACAATGTCAGCGTACATCTTGATCTTATTGTAAGGCTTGATTTATCTTTTCTCATTTTAAATCTGTTTAAGCCCCTTGGGAGTGTGCTAAAGCCCCCTAGTGGCTCCCAGCTCCCTGCTTGCACCACCGATTTAGAAGATGGTTTACCCTTACCTCATTCTCCCATTCTTTATCTCGAATGAGCATGTATCTCAGGAGGTTCAGTGACTCCATGATCCTGTTTGATATGAATTTGTCAGTTTTGTCAAGTCAAATGACTACAATGAAGCAATCATTTTGGCAGTAAGACCGAGCCTTGTTTAAAGGGTCTCACCTGTCTAAGTTCTGCAGCAGGTCTGTTTCTGGACCGTGTGGAAGGCACAGCACCAGCCGCAGCAGAGGCAGCAGATGTTTACCCAGGAACCAATCATTACCATTACATGGCTAAAAATGCAATGTAATAGTAAACGGAGGTCCAATGAAAAAAAATGGAAACAAATGAAGGTTATAACATGGTATCATGAGTTATCTTACCTTGAGGGAAAAGTCAATCTGATTCTTGATATTCTTGATAATGTACCCCTCCACCCCTGCATGGTGACTTGTATTCAACATGCCTCTGAAAATGGAGGAGTGCCATATATGAAACCGTTACTAAGTGTCTAATCACACCAATATCATTGGCTGAGCAGTGTACATGTTTTGTTGCTTCTATGGAAAAAAGAAAATTCGTTGTTTATTTAAACAACAGGGCCGCAATACACTAGGCTTTTGTTTGAACTTGAAGAGCTTATTATAAAGCATTCTCATGCTTAGGACAACTGCTATTTTCCCGCAGCAGCTCAGTCTGAGTCCTCCGCTATATTTCATATGCGTTTTGTCTAAAGAAGTGCATTATTCACTACTGTAAAGTGACGTGATCGGCACATGTTTTTTATTCACAGTGTGCAGATGTGATTAATAATCAACAATCAAATTCTGTATGTTTTATCAACAAAAAAGTACTGTTTGTGGACAAAATATCTCTGATGTACCTGTATGAATTTGGTAATCATTCGGTATCAATAAGTCACAGTACCATGGTTACCATCAGTGCTCCATGGTACCACCATGATGTTGTAAGTAGGAGTGTGCAGCAGAGCCAATATCTGTATCTGTAACAATCTCAAAATTATTTGTATCTGTATTCAGATAAATCCGGGAGTAGGCGGGGCTTTAACTGTAAATTCATCAAATTATAGCTTGTTTTAAAAGTAATTCTGTTCCCTTCATAATTTTAATTTAACAAATATGCATTATATAACTCAAAAAATAATTTTTGATCATAAATTTTGAATTCATTTGTGTACAGAGTTGGTCACCAGGGACAATCATCCACAATCTCAAATAAGAGCACCATAAAAATCATTGATTAGAGAACATGAAAGCAGAAAAAAAATATTCAGTGGTTGAAAACTGATAAAACAACTTTTATAGGCCTACATACAAATGCAAATCTGATTCTAACCAGTTATAAAGAATACATAAATGCTTGCCGTCTCCGGGAGAGAGTGAGATAGAGAAACATATCATATCGTAGCCTACAAGGTTTAAAACATTTAAAGGGTTAGTTCACCCAAAAATGAAATTTCTGTCATTAATTACTCACCCTCATGTCATTCCATGACCTTCGTTCATTTTCAGAACACAAATTAAGATAGTTTTAATGAAATCCATCCAAAAGGTTTAATGTCTCCCATAGAAAGCAACAAAATTACCGTCATTCAAGGTCCAGAGAAGTAGTAAAGACATCGTTAAAACGGTCAATGTGACTGCAGTGGTTCAACCTTAATGTAATGAAGCGACGAGAATACTTTTTGAGCGCAAAAACAAAAATATTAACTTTATTCAAGAATTTCTTCTCTACCCTGTCAGTCTCCTACGCAGTTGACGCAGTGCAGCGCTGACTCAGTATTGGCCGACTGTTCACGTGAGCAGCACGACACATGCGTGTGATGCTGACACAGGAGTCGGCCAATACAGAGTCTGCGTTCTGACGTAAAACCTGGAAGCTCTGCAATGTGTCTACAAAGTAAACTGCGTAAGAGAATGACAGGGTAGAGAGGAAATTGTTGAATAAAGTCATTTTTTTTGTTTTGTTTTTGCACACAAAGTATTCTCGTTGCTTCATAACATTAAGGTTGAACCACTTTAGTCACATGGAATATTTTAACCATGTCTTTAGTACCTTTCTGGACCTTGAATGTGCTTTCTATGGGAGATTTAAAAAAAAAAAAACTTGTGGATTTCATCAAAAATATCTTAATTTGTGTTCCGAAGATGAACGAAGATCTTACGGGTGTGGAACGACATGAGGGTGAGTAATTAATGACAGAAATTTCATTTTTGGGTGAACTAACCCTTTAAATACTTAGATCAATTAGTATAACGTGTATGATGTAGTATCTTGGCATCACTTGTCAAAGCTTTGATTTCTGAGAGATGCACAACAGAAACACGACTATTTGATTTGCAATCGTGCTGTCCTTATTTCATTCATAAAGTTTACACTCATTGGTGTATCATATCATACAAAGTTTAAAACATTTAAATAGACATATCAAACAGTAGAAAACGTGTATGATGTAGTATTTTAGTTTGTATCTGTATTAGAGTTGTGATCGTGCTCTGCTTATTTCCTGTTTACACACATTCACTTCACACACTCATTATTGTGTAGTGTGTGATTTTAGAGGTTTATGTATAATATTGTGCTATGGTATCCCCTGGCTCACCTGTTATCCAGCAAACACGAGGTGTCTGCAGAATATAGTTTTCGTATTATTCAGTAGAATTTGTTATTAGGGCCCGAGCACCGATGGTGTGAGGACCCTATTGTAATTGCTCGGCCAATTATTCTTCTTCTCCAAAATGAATCGCATTTTTGAGGGCCTAAACATGCTCGAAAACTCATGAAACTTTGCACACGTGTCAGAAGGGGTGAAAATTTACATCTGATCTGGGTTTTAGAATTAGGTGTGGCAAAATGGCTCGATAGCGCCACCTACAAAATTTCAATTAAGTGCCCTTCGCGCTACGTTTCACGTACAGGTATGAAATTCAGTAGACAGAAGTAACAGCCCAATACCTACAAAAAAGCCCCAGGGTGCAAAATCTGTAAACCCAACAGTAAGTGAGATATTTTGAATTTTTTTTGGCAATTTTTGCCATTTCCACAAGTTGTACTTTAACAAACTCCTCCTACAGCTTTAATCAGATCAAAGTCATATTTGGTCAGTCTAATCTAAAGGCCTTTGAGACGTTAAATTGCGAAGATCTAGAGTTTTTGCTGAAGGGCGTGTCCATGGCGGCCTGGCAAAGTTTGATGTTTCGCCATGAAACAGGAAGTTGTTGTAACTCGGGCATACAATATCCGATCTGTCCGGAACTTTACATGTTTTATTAGAGTCCTGGCCTGAAGACATCTACATGGCAATATTCAGTTACAGTCATAGCGCTTCCTGTGGTAACAGGAAATGACATGTTTTACATGTTTTAATGACGTGATTAATTCCTCATAGAGATTTAACCAGATCAACATCATATATGGTCAGTCTAATCTAAAGGCCTTTGCGATGTTAAATTGCAAAGATCTAGAGTTTTCACTTAAGGACGTGTCCGTAGCGGCCTGACAAATTTTGATGTTTCGCCATGAAACAGGAAGTTGTTGTAACTCGGGCATACGATGTCCGATCTGCCCCAAACTTCACCTTTTATTAGAGTCCTGACCTGAAGACATCTACAATGCAATATTCAGTTACAGTCATAGCGCCACCTGTGGGCAACAGGAAATTATATGTTTTACACTGTGATTAATTCCTCATAGAGATTTAACCAGAAGCACATCATATATGGTCAGTCTAATCTTAAGGCCTTCGCGATGTTAAATCGCAAAGATCTAGAGTTTTCACTGAAGGGTGTGTCCGTGGCGACTAACAAAGTCTGATGTTTCGCCATGAAAGAGGAAGCTGTTGTAACACATACAGTGTCCGATCTGCCTCAAACTTCACATGTGTGATAAGAGTCCTGGTCTAAAGACATCTATATGCCAATATTCAGTTAGTCATAGCGCCACCTGTTGGCAGCAGGAAGTGTGGCACTTTGAAATGACTTTGCCATATTTCCCTTGTATTTAGACTCGCTTACATGCATGTCGCCCACTGTTCACTGTCTTCCTAAGGCCACCGGGTGGCGGTGAGCCCGGGTGCGAGGGCCCTTTTATCGCTGCTTGCAGCTTTAATTCGTTTTGAAGCCATTATCCACACCTTTTCGAATAAGGTATTCGGCTTTGGGCACATCCCTAGTTGTAAGGGTTCTGTTGTACCAAATGAGAAGTTTTCATGTTTAAATATCAGAAGGAGGGCATACCTGAAGAACTTGTATTTGGCCTCTGTGTTGAATTTGTCAATACTCAGCTGAAGCACTCTAAGGCCTTTAGTTCTCTGTGGTGGTGTGGGCAAAGACAAATCAAAATCAACAAATGATAGCAGACATTATACAACACATACATATACACAACAGATCTCACTTACCAAAGTCTGGTCTGGACACAACGTCATAACTTTAACCAAGTTCTAAACAGAAAACAGAAAGTCTTACAAGATCACACCTAAATCACACACAAAACTATTGTTACAAATTAATTATAACATTTTTACCTGTGGAACACTGAAAAATGTCTTCAGCTCCAAAAGATCTACTGGTAGACTGTTATCTTCAACTCTGACAAGACTTTTTTCATACAGTTCCTATGATGGAAGAATTAAAGGAATATAAAAATAGACTGTAATACATTATTTCCATATCTGTGCATAAAACGTAAATGCAATGTGGTATTGTTTGATGTTGTAAAGAACACTCTCACCAGTCCTTTCTGCAGACGAGATACTTCAGTTCTATGAATGAAGATCAAATAAGTAGAGTGAAATCTTGTGTGTCAGAAGACTCTCATACAAATATTCAGATTTATAGTCTTTAAACTTTATAAGTACCTGCTTAACAGCAGCTCGATATATTCCATGTTGCACTGAAGAACAAAAATCGGACTGAAAAAAACATGCAAATAATTGTCAGCACAAATTGACAGGAGCATTTGTTCTGTGTTGATTCATAATACAAATGTAAATCAGCACGGTCAACTGCTTCTCTCTTCACCTGAGAACCGCTGGAAAGATGTCCACAGCTATATGATCCACAAAGAGCAGGTGGCACATGCAGGCCAGCGACTCCTTTGGGTATCTGACCTCCTCTTCAAGAAAGCCTGGGACCTCCCTTCTCTTCAGCACATTACGACTTAACAAATCAGGGAGTGACTCCCCAATATTTGACAAAATTATCTGTAGACATGGAACATAATGCAGATTACGTATGAAAAGGTATATCAAGGCAGTAGTTTTGAAATACATAGTAGCAGATGCCTCTAGATTTAATATTATGCTAATGCAATTTTATAAGTGCAACTTATGCGACTACCATTCAAAAGTTTAATTTCAGTGAGTGTAAGTCACTTATGCTCACCAAGGTTACATTTATTTGATTAAAAATACAGTAAAAGCAGTAATACTGTGAAATTTAAGACAACTATTTTGTATTTGATTATATTTTAAAATGAAATGTATTCATGTGATGGTAAAGCTGAATTTTCAGCATCATTACTCCAGTCTTCTTCAATGTCACATGATCCTTCAGAGATCATTCCAATATGCTGATTTGATTTTTGAATGATTTGATTACTTGAAAATGATTTTTGTAACATTATAAATGTCTTTACAGTCACTTTTAATAAAAATAATAATAATTTCTTTAAAAAAATGACCCCAAACTTTTGAATGATAGTTCAAAAGCAATAATTGGATTATTCATGCAATAAAGGAATGCAATAGTTAAGAAAGTTCATGCACTATTATACCAATATTTCGGTAGCAAAGTCTCTCAGAGGGGAATTCTGAAGTGTGTCTGGATCTTTCAACTGCACCTCCAGCAGAGGCTCACTTAAACTCTTCATACAGCTAGATAGAAAAATATAATACATAAATGGCCAATATTAAAACACTTTGTTATACCATCTAAAAAATTCTAAACTAAAACACTAAAAATTAAAATCAACTGTTTTAAATGAATCTGCATATCACACTATTATAACTCTACCATCGAGATTTTGCTAAAGATTACATTCAGTATTATATTACATTATTAGTGTGTTTAAAGATTAACCAATTAAGTGTTAGAGAACAATAATGGTAATCTAAATGTAAAAATCGAAGAAATGAGTATGCACAATAAAATATCCAAAGCTCACCAATACTAATAACTGATATTATGTCGATATATATCCTTAATTTGGGGCGGAAATCATAATCTACATAATTCTAAATAACATAATTGGGGACCTACAACTTGAGAAGTTCCACTCTGAGCTCATTGTCCTTGGACATTCTGTTGTTGTCCTTGACAACCTCCTTGATCTCCTCAACAAAGGGCTTCACAAATTTTAGAAGAGCAGTGCAGCAGCGGCACAAGCCGAAAACATCATCCTCCTCCTGCTCTTTGGTGACAGGCACCGGCAGTCTGGCCACCTGGCTGAGCAGCGTGGAGAGAGCCATGCCCACAGATGAGGCCTTCTTCACGCCCAGCCTCAGCAGCACTGAGATGTTCAGACGTTGGGGGCAGAAGAGGATTTGGTTAATTTAGGACCCATTCAAAAACACCAGTCACATAGAAGAGTTTTATGAGTACATCAGAATTCTGTATGGATGAGTCAGGATGGTCGACTAGTCGGACAACAACGGAGTTGACTGACGTCGCGTCAGTTACGCTTGTTTTGTAAGTTTAAATACAGAAGGCGTAGGATGTAGCGTAAGCGTTTTGAACTGCGAGAGGCGTTACACTTTCTTCCTAAGTTGAATACGGAAAGCGGTCTGGTGGAAGCTAGTTATTTTACTGTATAACATGTTAAATATGGATATTTTTCTTACACAAAAGCATCGCTTCACTTCAGAAGGCCTTTATTAACCCCTCGGAGCCGTGTGGAGTACATTTATGATGGATGGATGCACTTTTTTGAGTTTCAAACAGGTGGTTTCCGTGCACTGCCAATATGAAGTATCAGGGTGATTATTAATATAACTCCGATTGTATTTGTGTGAAAGAAGAAAGTCATATACACCTAGGATGGCTTGAGGGTGAGTAAATCATGGGGTAATTTTCATTTTAAAGTGAACTAATCCTTTAAAGGGTTAGTTCACCCCAAAATGAAAATTCTGTCAATTACTCACCCTCATGTTATTCCACACCTGTAAGACTTTCGTTCATCTTCGGAAAACAAGTGAAGATCTTTTTGATGACAAAATGCTGTCAGATTTCCTTCCATTGACTGCCTTTATAACTACCACTTTGACGCTTCAAAAACTTCATAAAGAGATCGGAAAACTAATCCATATGAATCGAACGGTTTAGTCCAAATTTTCTGAAGAGAATCGATCGCTTGTTATGATGAACAGACTGAATTTAGGCCTTTACTTGCATGTAAACATTGATCAGCGAACATAAACAGAAGCTCAACCTAACTTGAATAACGCACAAGAGCAAACCTCTCCCAGAAGCTCAAACGTGCTGCGTAACACACGAGAATGAACCTCACTGGTTATGCAGCACGTTTGAGCTTCCGGAAGAGGTTTGTTCTTGTGAATAAACTAACCCTTTAAGATACCTAGGGTTCTCTATAGAACCTTTTTGGCATAAAGAGTTCTTTAAAATTGAATCAAGAACCCTAAAGTTCTATATAGAACCTTTTTGGTATAAACTTTTTGGTTCTTTAAAATTGAACGATACTAAGAGATGAGGAACCTGTTTGTAAAGGCTTGAGGAGAAGAGTAACCGTCTCAGCAATGGAGGCAGAATCAGCCTCCTCCACCTGCTCCAACAAACCCACCAGCAGCTCTTTAGGGCTGCAAACCTGTTTCACAAAACAACACTATGAATGAATAATTGAAAGCAGCATGGTAACTTACTGCTGGTCATGACAAGATATCTGATCACAGTTTAAGAACAAGGCATAAATAACCTCCAACAGATGTGACAGGATGGCATGGCAGTGGGGAAGGGTTTTGTCTTCCTTCTTCAGGAGCATCTGTACCAGAGGTCCCAGCAGGTTCCAGCCCATGCATCTCACTATGTTCTTGAGTAAAACAAGGAAAAAGCATCCTGAATTTGTCCTTCTCTATAGATGAATCACAAAGCGCACTAGATGCTGTGCAACTCACCTTGTTCTTCTCATCGACTAGTATGCTGAGAACCTGAGCACTGTCGCCTTGTTCTATGCAGGTTCTTCCTGCGCTGAGGAATAAATCATAGTCCTCCGGTGAGAAGCTTTCATCCTTGATTGCTTGCTAATGAAAAAGTGAATACACACGTGACTGACTGTAAGTGACACATTGTGAATGTACAGTAAGACATACATAGACACTTACACATCTCTGGACTACATCACTGAGCTGTTCTAGAGCCATCTTGATGGTCCGAAACGTCTTCTGTCATCAAAGATTTCTGTATTAAAAAAAATGATGATATTATGCATGACAACAGTGATGTGGGTACAAAGACAAGAGAGCATTGACGTAATCATCAATCATGACATCTTTATAAAGAGCAGCTGGTTGTCACACAGCTCTAACTATTATCATCAGCAAGACGCACATATTAGAGAAAATATCTATATAAAAAAGAAACTATTAATAAATAGACCTCACTCTTCGTCAAAGATTCTGTATAGATAAAAACTGGTTCTTGTACGTTAGTCATTAGCAAGATAGCTAAAATTTCTATACGACTGGCGTTCTCCAAATAAGCTCTATAATAAGATTATGCGTTCGCGCAGCTTTGTATGGCATGGCTGCTGTTTTATTTAGCGAATAAGATATAAGTCTACTTAACAAGATACAAACTGCAAAAGCGCGCTCACTTACAGCTATACTTTCAATAAGCAGCGCCGCATGTTTGGAAGCTGCAGCGGAATGAATCGTGTCGCTAACGGCTTGCCGTAGTGCAGTGACGTAGGCGGAAAAGTTTGAGAAAACAAGCATGGAAGCCGGTGAAGTGACGAGAAAGATTAGCTCCTCGAAATCAAAAAAGAAAGGTTTGTGGATATATGGAGCTACATGGAATTTGTCCTCCTAGTTTTTAGTTTCATGCTTTAACAATATTTGTCCGCTTAATCTGAATTTTAGGTGGAAAGGGCGATACCCAGGCGATTTCAGCAGCGGTTGAGGCGAGAAGGTGTTTGTTTACTTCAGTTGAACTCTGTTTTTGACTAACAGTGTTTTTAAGTAACAATTAAAATGAGGTAACGTTAAGTTATATGAAGTGTGATGTTTGCAGGAGGGAGGCCATTAAAGACGCTCTCAGACAGAAGCTTGAGTTGGAGCGCAAAGCCCTGCAGGTGGTTGAGAGGCTGCTGGAGGACAGTGTGACAGAGGAATTCCTCATCGACTGTGTAAGTTACATATTTAGCCTCTATACAGTTCAGCTGGAGATTTAAGAAGTTGTTGGTTGTTCTCCAAAAAGAATGTCCTGTCATCTTCTGCTGTAGGCATGGCACATCACTTCTACCAATTACAAAGACACAGTGGAAGAACGGTCCATTGCCAAACTGTGTGGATATCCTGTGTGTCCAAATAAACTAATCAACGTAAGAAACTTTCTTGGAATTACACATAATTTATTTTTTATTTGACATAGTCTGTTGTGGGGTTTTTCAGTCTAATAAGAGTGTATTAATTTTATTAAAATACATTTCAGGTGCCCACTCAACGGTTTAAAATATCCACTAAAACTAATAGAGTCTATGATATTACAGAGCGCAAGGTATGATTTCTTTCCATCACTCTTCTAAAATGTAATTTGAGTTGAAGCAGACAAGTTCTTCTTCACTTTTTTTTTTGTTTGTTCTATATTTTCAGTGCTTTTGCAGCAATTTCTGCTACAAAGCCTCCAAATGTTTTGAGTTCCAGATATCAAAAACTCCACTTTGGCTCAGAAAGGAGGAGAGGTAGTGTATCTGTCAATCCAGTTCATTATAATTAAGTAAATATTTAATTTATTAATGAAATCAAATTGTTTAATCATATAATTCAAATTGTTTTATCATAAAACTAAATTCATTATCATACAGTATACAATTATTTAAAAAAATTTTTTAAATGTATTTATACAATTTTTATTTTATATTTAATATTCAATTTTTAACTGATATTATGGCATTTGCACTACGATTCAAAAGTTTGGGGTCTGTAAGAATTTTACATTTTTTGAAAGATGTCTCTTATGCTCACCAAGGCTGCATTTATTTGATCAAAAATACAGTAATATTGTGAATATTATTGTCGTTTAAAATAACTGTTTTCTAATTTAATATATTTTAAAATGTAAAATTCCTTTGACAAAGCTGAATTTTCAGCATCATTACTCAGTGTTACATGATCCTTCAGAAATCATTTTAATATGCTAATTTGATGCTCAAGAAACATTTCTGATTATTATCAATGTTGAAAACAGTTGTACAGTGTAATAATTTGCTGAAAAACGTGATACATTTTCTACAGCATTCTTTGATAAATAGAAAGTTCAAAAGAACAACATTTATTGAAATGGAAATATTTACTATAACTTCTGATCAATTTAATGTGTCCTTGCTGATTAAATGTATGTATGTATGTATTTATTTATTTAAAAAAAAAAAAAAAGTTATACCCATACTTTTGAACAGTAGTTCAATAAGTTTAAGTTTAAACAGTATTTATAATAATATTTTTAAATAATGTAATGTTTAGCATTTTAGTTCGGAAAAAAAAAATGTTCCTTTCTTTTCCATAAAAGTCCTCCTGAGGTTAAGCTGATGAAAGAAGGAGACGGGTATGTACATGCTGTCTGTCTTAAAGAAATTTTGTTGTTTAAAAAAATGTTTTTGCAGTGGAATAACATTCTACAGAAATTACTAATTTATAGTTGTATAAATTGACTGGCAATTTATTCTCACCTGTGCACAGAGGCAGCTCAGGACAGGAGATAAAGTTGGTAGACAAGCCTATAAAAGAAGCTGACATTGAGAATCCTGTCCCAGACATTCCTGAGTCTTACAAGGACTCCCCTCCCTTCAGCCAGAGTGACAACAGCGACATTGAGCAAGACTTTGTCTCCAGTGTGGTGTCTGGACCGCATAAACATGCACGGGTTCACTGGGGAAAACTGCCAAAGAGGGATGGAGTGAGTGAGGATGGGTCGAGTGCTGAAATTAAGCAATATGCACATCCTGAACCTACACAAAGAGAAAATAATGATGAAAGTGGATCTTCACATACTACTCAACCACAACCACAGAAGGACCCGACTGACTGTCTACCTAAACTGGATAAAACCACATCTGTGGAATCTGTTATTGAAGGAATTCTGGAGCCTTTGAATCGGTGTAGTCTGACGGACACTGCAACCCAACAGGAATCGAACTCACTTTCACAGCCTGAGATTGGGAACTCCCTCCCTACCGCCGGTGGTCTGAACATCACTCAGGTGGGCATGAGTAAGAGAGGAGCTGCAGGCCTCAAAGGATTGTTGAAGGATCATAACAAAGCTAAAACAACTCCTACAGCTGTCAATCTGTGCCTACTAGAGCGTCTACAACAAACCTTTATGGAATGGAGAACTGAGGAAACTATGAAGTTACTTTATGGGCCTGAATATGCTTCAGGAACAGCGTCCTCAGCACAGGAAGTGGAGGAACTGGATGAAGATGACCTGGATGAGGCTGAAATGGAGATGGGCTTAAGACAGGACAGTGGAAGTACTTTAACTCCCAGAGCTCCAGCTCCTGATATTGAGACACTGCGAAAAGAGACTGAGTCGCTGGAACTGAGAGTGAGGGAGTTTTATAAAGGAGTGTGTGTTCTGCCTGAAGAGCTTGAGACTGATGCCATCAAAGAGACTGAAGATACACAGGTGAGAACTGAATGATTTGCCTTTCAAATTTCTCTAATAGATTTATTTTAATTTATTTCAGCTTTATTTCAATAAACAGAATAAAAAACATATCATTAACTAAAACGATAACAAATAAACACTGGTATGAAGTCAGTTTCCTCAAGTACACAATGTGTAGTTCATATTAACTATGAACATGATCCACTAATATTTGACAACCACAAATACTTGTGTGTTCTTTTTGAACAGTATATCTGTTTTTTTTATTTCATAACCTAACAAAGTTTTTATTGTTCTTCATTTAAAATAGGACACTTGATTTTCATTGGCATTCATACTTTTTTCATACTTAAAGCATCCAAATGCATTCTGAACTCTAAACCTGCAGTTACTCTGACTGTCCTGTTGTGGGTGCTCAATTCCAGCTTGAGCTTCATGACACCTGGCAGCATCTCTAATTCATTTCTGGATGTTGCATTCTTGATTGACATGCACACTTTTCCTTGTTGGCCTCCAGGACAGCGTGAAGGACCCTCCTCTGCCTTTGGTTGATTCTCATGCGCAGCACCTGATTCAGAAACGCATTGCTGTGGAGAAGCTCAGCCGGAGGTCAGTGTTCAGCAATGGTTTGTCATTCCAGCTGCTTTAGACACAACTGAACATTGCTTTGGTCATAATAATGTTATCTTATGCGTTTAACTTCTTGAAATCTGTATAACGAGTGCCCTGCATTTCTGTCAATAATACCCAGCAATTTGTTATTTAACATAAGCATCTTGTGTCTTTCCAAAGCTTGAGAGATGTTGTGGGACCCCTGTGTCTAACATTGAGTGATGTCATCAATGACATAAATAATCTGGTCAGGACATTCAGGTAAGTCACATGACACACCATATGAAGGGTGAAGACTTGTGCATTTTCAGACAGGGTGATATACAGTGGTTGGACAATGAAAATGAAACGCCTAGTTTTAGACCACAATAATTTATTAGTATGGTAGGGGCTCCTTTTGCAGCCAACACAGCAATAATTCATCTTGGAAATGGCAAATACTAGTCCTTCACAGTGGCCAGAGGGATTATGAGCCATTCCTCTTCCAGAACATTTGCCAGGTCACTTTGTGATGCTGATAGAGGAAAATGTTTTCAGACTTGCTCCTCCAAAATACCTCAAAGTGGCTCAAAAATATTTAAATATGGTGAATGCAGGCCATATTTCACTTTCATGTTCATCAAACCATTCTGTCACACATCTTGCTGTGTGTATTGGTGCATACTCACACTGATACATGGCACCCCCTTTAGGGTACAGTGTTTGAACTATTAAAGGGGTAGTTCACCCAAAAATGAAATTTCTGTCTCACCCTCATGTCGTTCCACACCCATAAGACCTTCGTTCATCTTCGGAACGCAAATTAAGATATTTTTGATGAAATCTGAGAGGTTTTTATACCCCCATAGAAAGCAACGTAATTACCACATTCAAGGTCCAGAAAGGTATTTAAAGACATCTTTAAAATAGTCAATGTGACTACAGTGGTTCAACCCTAATGTTATGAAGCGACGAGAATACATTTTGTGCGCACAAACAAAACAAAAATAAAGACTTCCTATGGGGGATAAAAAACCTCTCAGATTTCATCAAAAATATCTTAATTTGTGTTGCGAAGATGAGCAAAGGTCTTACAGGCATGAGGGTGAGTAATGACAGAAATTTCATTTTTGGGTGATCTAACCCCTTTAAGTGCATATGGTCCTCCAGATTGGTTCGGTAGTCCTTGGCAGTGACGCACCCATCAAGCACAGACGGGAATGCCCCATGCTTCACTCTGGGAATGCCTATGCTTCACTCTGGACACGCAACAGTCTGGGTGTTAAGCCTCTTTGGGGCTTCTTCACACCATAACTAGAGTATAATTAAGGTGGACTCATCAGAGGACAATACATGTTTCACATTGTCCACATCCCAAGATTTGCAGTGTTGGCACCAATGAAACCGACATTTGGCACTGGCATGAGTGACCAGAGGTTTGGCTATAGCTGCCCGACCATGAATATTGACTCTGTGGAGCTCCAGACAAACAGTTTTGATGGAAATGGGAGAGTCAGGGTGCGCATGTAATTCTGCAATGAGTTGGTTAGTACCAGGACATCCCTTTCAGACAGCTTCCTGTTGCATCAACTGTTACTCCTTTTGGAAATGGTTTGTCCTATGTGGTGGAATGCCGACATTACCCTTGATACCATAGTTCTCCATGCACCCCACTCAAAAAATAGCTCTTTGGCTGAACATGATTCAATCATGAACAGTGGTTCCACGTGATTGAAACAATTAAAACCAAATAGAATTAACCATGTACAACTAACTAGAATCAATGGTGCTCATTTAACTTTAATGAATGGTGTTAGTTTAACTTAAATGGTTTTCATTTAAATTGACATTCAAATAATGCTTCCTGTTTAGTCCTGTTATTTCAAAATGAAAACGTCAAGTTAGAGTCAAAGAGTAACCATTTTAAGTCAATTTAACATTAAGCAATCACATTTGAACCAGAAAGAAACCTGATACACAATGGCTTTAAAACAAAATAAATTGTTTAAATAAAGTCTACAGCATCAAATATTTTATATATATATATATATATATATATATATATATATATATATATATATATATATATATATATATATATATATATATATAATTATATATATATATATATATATATATATATATAATTTTGTATATATATGCTTGAAACCTCCTAACACTGTATTGGCTAGTGTTTGTTTCATTATCCAACCCCTGTATGTACGCTGTTCAAAAGTTTGGGGTTAGTAAGATTTTTTTTTTTTTTTTTTTTCTTCTTCAAAGAAATGAATACTTCTATTCAGCAAGGATGCATTAAATTGATGTAACGGTAAAGACATTTATAATTTTGCAAAAGATTTCTATTTCAAATAAATACTGTTCTTTTATGATGGTTTCCACTAATATTAAGCAGCACAACATTGATAATAATAAGACATGTTTCTTGAGCAGCAAATCAGCATATTAGAATGATTTCTGAAGGATTCAGGATGTGACCCTGAAGACTGAAGACTGATGCTGATGCTTTGCAATCACAGCAATTAATTACATTTTAAAATATATTAAAATAGAAAAGTCATTTTAAATATTAATATTAAAATTAATATTAAAATATTATTTTTTTACCTTTTTTGTTCAAATAAATGCAGCTTTGGTGATCATAAGGGACTTCTTTCAAAAGCATAAAAAAATAGTGTACAACAGGGTAAAATCAGTGTTTAAAATCAGTTTGTCTATCAGACACTCAGTAGACCTTTTTGACCTGAATCATGAAGTTTTGAGTTTCACGGCCCATAAATTGTGATTGGCCATAGAGGTGTTGTCAACAGGAAGTAGTGTGTCACACTATGAAGATGATTTAGCATGCCTCTGAAGGGGCACTTCACCCTTGGATTGAACCTGCTTCCAGGAATTCTGTTTTTTCTGTTGAGGGCCACTAAATCTGAGCGACTTCAAAAACATGACACCCATCAAAGCAGTTTGACTTTAATATTGCACTTATTCCCCCACATTTTACAAGTCTTTATGACTGACATCAATGCACATTCAAAACTGTATGGCATTTAAGTACATCTTTGCTAATGTTGTTCTTTGTTCCAGGTTTACAAACAAAAATATCATTCACAAAATCCCAGAATGGACTTTAATCGCTGTGGTTCTTCTGTCAGTGTAAGTATCAAATAAATATTCCATACAATAAAACTAGATTTTAATATTTTCTGAAGTTGCTAGGTGGTTTATGGCTCATCAAACCATCGTCCAGATTACATCCAACCAGATTCGGGTCTTAACATATTTGGTATCTTTCAAATATCAAACAGATCTTTAGATTGCTTAAGCTAATTATCTACTACTGCTTGGCTTTGCTATGCTCATGCATGGGAAAGTGCCACATGTGTTGGTATTTGCCATGAGAGTCCAGCATGACTGTTCCTCAACCTAAGCTAACGTGTGCTCATATAAAGGCTCCGATTATTGCAACTGCAGATAATACTGTGGTTTTATCTGATGACGGCTGTTTATTGGGGCTTTATGGCACCTCGGTGGCCTGCTGTGCTCTGACAGTGAAAGTATGTGGTAGACGGATCAACAGCTGGAGGGCCTGGCTTTAACAAGGGCGGACGGGAACAGGACTGAGGAAATCAGGGAGCATTGTTTTTCCATAAGACGCAAGTGATTTATGTCCGTGCAAGTGCGTGAATGATTTGTGTGCATTTGTTTTTGCTCCAAGTTAATATTTGTCTACTTGATAAAGATTTGTGCTTCTATTGAGAATTGATTCTGAATTTTCTAAAAGTGAGAGATGTTTTCCTGTATATCGTATAACTAGCAAAAACTTGATGAAAAGAGCTATATTAAAATCATTAAATTCTTAAGTATTGGTAACACTTTACAATATGGTTACATTGGTCGCACTTTATAATAGGTGACTTTAACTACTTTGTACTTGCATAAAAAAATGTTATTTTGCAGAATACTTTTACTACTATTGAGGTGGGATACGGGTAAGGTTAGGTACAGGTTTGGTATTATGGGTAGGTTTTAGTGTGGGTTAGGGCAGTCTGGGTCGCAAGACCGTTTTGAGTGGTTTGGGAAGTGTGCAGTCAATGAAACGTGTTTTTTCTAAATCAAGAATTTTATTTTGAAAGATGTGCATGAAAGCTGTTGACTCTTCTGTCAGACACAGTTTAAGTAAAGGAAATGTCTCGGGTTACTCATGTAACCATGGTTCACTGAGAGGAGTGAACAAGACATTGCGTTGAAAGCTGACGCATTGGGGAAACTCCCTTTTTCTGAAATGCTGAAGCCTGATTCAATCACTCTATTGCACCTGCAGTAGCTAATGGCGCTCAAGCGCGGGAAGGCTCAGCCGCTATACAAGTCTGCGCTGACCGCTATTGCCTTTGGATCTTTTGACTAAACAATAGCATACAACAAAGGCTTAAAGGTTTTTACACTTGAAGGTTTTTACACCCTCTTAGGGGACTATGGTTTTGTGAGTAACCCAAGATGTTCCCTTTCAAGATCTGTCTCTTCACATTGCGGTGAAAGCTGACGCGTTGGGTAACGTATAAAATCCCCGCCGTGTAAAAACAGCGCACTAAACACTACCCCAAATCTAATAGAAGAGTGAACATGCATATCTCAAGATAGTGCCGGCTAAGATGCAATAGAATGCCTAACAGAGGGTCAGGCAGCTTTCCGCTAGAGCCCTGTCAATATACACCAAGTGAACTGTGAGGTGAATGTTGTTTGCTTAAGCACATAAGAGACAGGCTGCCCGCTCGAGTCTAGCACAAAATGTTGGTTGAGGTGTTAACGAACACATTCTCAGCTGTATGACCTAGTCGAAACCACTTGCTGAGGAAGGGTGTTTTGACAAGTCTCTCAGCCTTCCAATGGCAACTCATTAAACTTCCACTGTGCAGACAAAACCTGTAGTATTTTGCGAAGACCATCCTGTTGCTAAGCAAATGTCTTGAATAGGCATACCCTTTGACCAAGCCCAAGATGAAGCCAAACTGCTAGTGGAGTGTCCCATAGGACAGTCTGCCTCTTGAGAAGAATAAGCCAAGTAGTTGGCTTCCACTATCTTGTGCAAAAGCCTTTGCTTTGACACCAAATAACCTTTCTTGGCGGCCCCATAGCAGATGAATAGCTGAGTTAATAGAGAAAGTGTAAAAAGCTAGTTCTGTCCACATAATCACACTGCACGCGAACGGGGCACAGTGGGCGTTCACGCAACTCTCCCTCTGTGACTGGGTCGGGAGAATGAAATGCTTGAAGTGTTGTATCCTGAGCACTGAACGGGGTTGAGAACACTTTGGGTGTATACCCTTGCCTAGGGGTAAACTAGCAAAAGCAGCAGTGCTGTCTTAAACAGGAGCACTTTCAACTTTCTCAGCATCACCAAAGATACCTTTAGGGCTCACAGGGTGCGTCAAGCAGCGGCGACTTGGCAGCGTCACGCATTTCTGTCAAGGTGAGCCAAAGATGACACTGTAGCACCACCATGCTGCCCATGCTATGCCCAACTCCTTGGATGACCTTCTTGGCTGCGCGAAGGGTGTGGTCTGTTGCCTTATGCAGCTTACACAAGCATCTGGGTCTGGGCCCTCCTCATCCAGGGATTTCAAAAGCCTGGTCTGGAACACCTGCAGTATGGTAAGTGTGTGCAGAGCTGAAGCTGACACAGCATGTCCCTGGGCTTGGGCTGAGTAAGAAGAGCGTCATGCCCGGGTGAGCTCTTCATGTAGCTTAGGGAAAAATGGTGCCGGTCTCTAAGGGGCGGCCAATTGGCGGCAATCAGATTTCTCTATGAGGAGAGGCCGCATACTCGCAGCGACATTCTTCTCTGCCGAATCGCATGAGGGGAATTCCTATCTTCGTTCTTCTGCTTGGCGTGAGTATCAACGGCGAAAACAACAGGCTCGAGTGGAGAAAGATTCATAGCGCTCAGGTTGGACTTGTATAGTGGCCGAGCCTTCTCACGCTTGAGCGCTATTGCAGGTGCAATAGCATGATTCAATCAGGCTTCTCGGACAAAGGGAGTTTCCCCAACATGTCAGCTTTCGACGCGATGTCGAGAGACCGAACTCGAAAGGGAAACGCATTGTCCTGATTCAGAATCTGCGGTCAGATGCGACGTTGTCAGCCTACGTGTCAGTGTCGTTATTCTAACATTATTTTCGTAACTTGTTATGAAATAAGTCTCTCACCTCAGAAAAATTAACTTTTCTGTCAGACGATATACTGTGCTTGTAGCGCACACTCAAATGCAGAGGTGCGCACTTTGTCGCTTCAATATATATACAAAGAGCTAAATAAATTACGAGCATGCAATGTCAAAGTTAGTAAGTCATGAAATTACCAAAAAGTACCAACAAATTACGTAACTTGTACTTCGTGTGTTAGCTGGGAAGGATTTGCATGCAAGTATGATGTTCATTCTGTGTTCATCAGGAGCAGCTTCCATATGTTTTATTAACAGTTCATGTTAGTATTGTGTAGTTACCATGGTGTTGTTTCCGTAACCCCAAAATTTATACGCATGTGCGCGCATGTGTGTGTCATGAATTCAGGGTGATTGGGACACTTTTTGCCATTGAGATGACTTGGAAAAGGTGTCCCAATCAACCTGAATTCACTCCTATGCAAGTACAATGTAAAACGTGTACGTGCACAAGAAGTGCATTGTTTCAAGTGATTAATTTATATGTTAGTACATTGTAGTTAAAGAGACCTAATATAAAGTGGGACCATTACATTTGTTAACTATGTTGGTTAACATAATCTAACAATGAAATATATTTCTAAAACATTTATTAATCTTAGTTGGTTAAAGTATGTATTTACTAATACATTTATTAAAATCAAAAGTTGTGTCAAAAGTATCTGTTAATATTATTTAATGGACCTGAGCTAACATGAACTGACAATGAACATTTGTATTTTTAATAACTAATGTTAACAAAATTGAATAAATACTGTAACAAATGTTTTAGTTATTGTTAGTTAATGCATTATTAATTACTGTTTTACCTAAGTGGTTCGGCTTAATCTTTTTTTTATTACTTAGAGGAAAAAATAATGTGAAAATAATAATGTGTTTGTTTGCCAAATCATAGTCATATGGTGTGACAAACATACAGAATAAAAAATAAAAATAACTCAGTGGAAATCAAAATATCATAGAGAAGATCCCTGCAGACCCTCATGACTGTGTGTTAAGGTAAAAAAGTCTCTTAAAATATCAGATAATTTGACCTTTTTATGGCATGGCAAGGTTAGTTCAGGTTGTAAAATATCAGGTGCTGTGACTCACCAGAAATGTAATTAATAATTCATGATATTGTTAAAGAAAACATCTAAAAAATATATTTAAAGTTGGAATGTATATTGTAAAACATTTTATAAAATGATTAAGATGTGAACACTCACATGCATTAAAGATGTAGCAAAACATTTTACTTGATGGCTACACCACATTAAATTTTGCATGTATTTGAAACTAGATTCCTTTGATTTATTGTAAACACTCATTTGTCATTGACTGGCACAGAGTATCAGAATACTGTCTTGCAGTGCTTTTTAAAGAAATTAGATTGTTTTGAAGTGCATTATGTGTGTGTGTGTGTGGTAGAAAAGGCTGCAGAATCATGTTTGTACAGTAGCAGGTGGCTTGTATGGCTTCCCTCAGCTTTATGAATGCTTGACAGAGCCACTAACTCTGAAGAGAGTTCCGTGCTGCTCCCTGTCTGTGTCAACACAAGCCCGTATCTTATCAAGGCCTGATTGCTGTGGATCCGTGATGCTGCGGGAACAGCATGGGAAACATTCCACCTGAAGAGCCAGCACACAAGCACAATTAAACCACTCCCCATTTAAAGATCTGTCCTAAAGACACGGCTCTGATTTATTATTTACTGGCTGGAGGATTTCAGCAGGTTAACCGAGTTTGTTCACAAGAAGAGCTTTGTTAGGTTACTAGATCCCCATAAGAAATGATTGTGCAAAAGTGTGCTGTTCTAATAACCCCCAAAATTAATACATGTGTATATATATTTTATAATAACTTCACTGAATAAAAATGTGCTGTAGAAACAATTTTCACTCAGAAATTGCTAGTCAATTTCACAATTAAAGGGTTAGTTCATCCAAAAATGAATTTCTGTCAACTCAGCTCTGCAATGTGTCTTCAATGTAAACTGCGTAGGAGACTGAAGAGGTAGAAGAAATTGTTGAATAAAGCCGTTATTTTTGTTTTGTCTTTGCGCACAAGAAGTATTCTCGTCGCTTCATTACATTAAGGTTGAACCACTGTAGTCACGTTGACTATTTTAACAATGTCTTTCTCAAGACTTTGGTAATTTCGTTGCTATATGGGAGATAAAAAAAACCTCGGATTTCATGAAAAATATCTTAATTTGTGTTCTGAAGATGAATGAAGATCTTGCGGGTTACATGAGGGTGAGTAATTAATGACAGAATTTTCATTTTTGGGTGAACTAACCCTTTAATTACACAGAAATGACAAGTAACAGGGATTTTGGTTTAATTCACTATAAGGCATTTCACTCGGCGGCCATTTCAGTAAGTACAGGATTAAATTGATCAGTGATTAACAATTAATATGCCTTGAAGCAACAAATAAATATTTTGATTTTGCCCAGAGAAGATAGTTTTATTTGTGAAAAATACTGTAATCTTTAGAACACAAACGGTTTCTTTGTCAATGGGAAAGATTTTACTTGTTGCATGTTTTATAACTTAATATTCACTAATCTCAGTGTGTTTCAGACTGTTTTTTTTTTTTGTTTTTTTTGGCTGCTTGTCTTCATTAAGTTTCAGGACTCATTTGAAGCCTTCAATCTGTTTTTCAGCAGAGGGCCTGTTATTTTCCCTTCATGAATAATTTGGGCACACACTCCTCTGTGCCTTATGTCAGGTGTGCCGCTGGCCTGTGGTCTTTTGTTGAGAGCAGTTCAATAATAGATAAAGCTCCAGAAACTGTAGAACAGGTTGAATCCGAGCTGTTGCAATAACCCTTTTCCTCTTTGAGAGAGAACTATGGATGGATGACTCCTGAAACTGGCATAAATGCAGGTGTTTGTGTTAGCTGTGTTAATCTTAGTATTGTAGTTAAATATTAGTCTGTTTTATTACATTGCAAGGGTGTAGAAGTTTTTTTTTTTTTTTGTGCTCCGTGAAATTTTCAAAGTGCTCTGGAGAGATCATCTGCTATTCTCACTAAATGTAGTTTGATTTGATTCTGTTTACATGCCAGTGGTGCTAAACTCTGTTTGTCTGTTCAGGTTAACAGAAGTGTCACCATTGCTGAGAGAGTCACTGGCAAGTCCGTCTTCGTTGGAGTACATCTCCTCTCTCATGAGAGAGCTGAAACTGGAGGACAGAGATCTACACAACCTCGTGCTGCTCTTCAAACCCTGTGTTACTCCACAAACATAATGTACAGCACACACATTATTATAATAAAAGCCTACTTAATACAAAGATTTTATGCAGCCTTTTATTTTTATTAGTCCATATTATATTTAAGTAATTAATGATATCTTATTTACTTGCACAAAATTGACTGATGGAGAATCAAATTCAGATTTACATGAGCGTTTAAAAAAAAAAAACTGCTTCACTCTTCACTCTGCTTCAGAATTTATTAAGAATTCTTCACTCTGAAGAGTTGCATTTTAAATACAAATGCAAGGTAATGCTCTTGATGAAATTTCAGCTGGATTTACTAATATTTTGTTTTCTGTTTATTAAATATTTGGAACAAAATATCCCAGCTTGTTATAAAATACTTGGAACTGTGAAATCTCTGACAGCAAATAAATGCGTTATTTTCTGAATCCATAAAACCCACACAATATTACCTTCTAATTCTACATAGTGTCACATGCATGTGCAAACAAACATATGTAAGAAAAAAAAATGTTATTTTAGTCCATGCTGCGTTTCTTTGTGTCTCCTCAGATCTACTTTGCGCTGAAATCCTTTGCCACACAATTCGCATCCGAAAGGCTTGAATCCTGTGTGTTTTCTGCTGTGCGTGATGAGGTTTGAACTCTGACTGAAGGCTTTTCCACACACCTGACACTTGTGTGGCTTTTCACCTGTGAAATATGAAGGTTTCTTTTAGTCTCCGCACAAACACAACTTTTGCAAACGCAGCCTGACCGTGCGCAATGCAATTCAAAGAATCGATTCGGCTACTAATTATTATTTTCTTTGTATCAACATTTAAATCACCTGTATGAATGAACGTGTGTTTCTTCATATCTGATTTCTGATGGAATCGTTTGCCGCAGTACTGACAGGGATATGGTCTGGTGTCAGAGTGGATGAGAAGGTGCGTGGACAAAGTGGACGACCTCTTGAAACTTTTGTCGCAGATTTTGCAGCTGAAGACTCTTTCCTGTCGATAAAAAAGTTGATTAGTAAGATCGTCGAGGCTTATCGTTCTGGCTTAATGAATGTTGCGGGAATGCACGCATAGGCCTACTTGTGAATGGACAGCTTTATGTTGCTCCAGGCTGACCGCGTGGCCGAACGTTTTTCCACAGATTTCGCACGCGAAGGGCCTCGTGCCACTGTGAGACCGCCGCACGTGAACTTCTAACCCATGAGGGGTCGAAAACACCTGTTTAAAAACAAAAGCATAACTGTTAAGAAGAAGAAACATAATTCACCGATTGGTTTTAAACAGTCGTGATTTAGTTTAGTTTCGTGTGATCTTAAAAATCTTTTAGTCTAAAGACGAAAGTTTTCTAGACGAATAGGCTACACATTTTGTATAGCCTACACTATAGAACCTTAAAGGGATAGTTCACCCAAAAATGAAAAATCTGTCATCATTTGCTTACCCTCAAGTTGTTCCAAACCTGTATAAATTTCTTTTTTCTGCTGTACACAAAGGAAGATATTTGTTGTAATGTTTGTAACCAAGCAGATCTCGCCCCCCATTGACTACCATAGTATTTTTTGAATGTTACAAACATTCTTCCAAATATCTTCTTTTGTGTTCAGCAGAACAAAGAAATGTATACAGGTTTGGAACTACTTGAGGGTGAGTAAATGATGACAGAATTTTCGTTTTGGGGTGAACTGTCCCTTTAAAGGGTTCTGTCAGGCGCATTTCTCCTTGTAGTCCATAGTACCTTTTTGGCCAAAAGAGTTCTTTAAAATTGAGTCAAGAACCTAGGATCTAGAACCCCTTTTTTCTTAAAAGTACTAAAGTTTTATTTATTTCAATTTGCTATTACACTGAAAAAAAAAATAGTAAATTTTCACTCCGAAATTGCTAGTAAATTTCACAATTAAAGAAACAGCAAGTAACATTTTGAATTAAACGTGAACTTTTGGAGTAGAAAAGCTCAAATATTTTCTCGTAAAACGGCTACACTCCAATAATCTTTGTTTTATTTACGGCTTCAAAAGGAGTTTCTTAAAGGACAGACAGTTGATGTAAATATAAGTTGATTTAGCCTATTATAGCCTACCTTAGTGCATTTTACGCATTTGTACGAGCCGCTTAGTTGAAGTCGCGTGGACATAATATCAGACTCGAATCAATCTCTGCTACTTTTGTTGACATCTTGAAGTCTGCATAGAAGCCTCTACTATCCAACAGGTTAGTGTTCAGGGAGCCATAGTCCTGGTAAAATCGCCCGGATTGTGCTGGTTCAATGAGGAGATGGGCACCCGGCCTTCTGTCCATGGCATCATACACCCCCATTGATGTCTCTGAATCCGCAGAAACACGGTTGCAAGATTGAATGAGGTGTCTGAGCTCGGATGTTGAGTGGGCCCAAACGTACGGACGAAAAGACAAGTCGAAAGGCTGAGAGTCGTCTGGAGAAGGCACCGATTTATCCAGATCTAGAGTGAGATATGTAGTAAAAAAGAAAGCGTAATAAGTATTTTTGCATAGGCCATATATTTTCACAACTGTTAAATTAGCATGAGAACATGCCAACCTGGAGAGGTTCCCGAGGACAGGGGTCTCCAGAAGTCGTCATAATCGGATGAGCGGTCACACACACTGCCCTCGCAGCTCAGCGGGGACTGTTGGGAGGAATGGTCCGCCGTGCACACCATGCTGGCTTTAGGGGAATGATTTCCCACATCCACCGGACTCTCGGGGATTTGCCCCATTTGATTTTCTAAACCCAATAATATTCACAATGCATTATCCGTCTCTATTTTAATTAACGCGTTTCATTGCTTAATTAATATTGATAAATGTATTCATACCTTGGCACGTGAGAAGTTTCTCGGTTGGGATGCAGTTGTCGTCCAGGTAACGGGGTTGATGATAACTGTGCGCCCGTTTGCTCTTCACCAAAAATGACCTCGGCATGTTTACTCTCCGTTATCAGGTTCAGGGTCATCAATCACTCACGGCTCTCCAATCCTGCCTGAAAAGCGGATTTCAAGAGCAGCACCGGTGTGAAAAAATGCACCTGATATACACAGCAGCAGGTCTGTCAAATCTCTATCCCGCAGCCTTTTGCAATCAAAACCTCCCAAATAAAGCAAAAGCGATTTGAAGTCGAGGAACTGCACGGCGCACTTTGTTATAGGCTCCCTGTTGGCAACTTGATCTGAAAGCCTTATTTTGTAAACTGATCCTCTGTCCGCATTATATATCAACATCACGTCACTTCCAAGTAACAGACTGCAAATGGGGCCCAGGGTATTATTGCCAATAACTAATGTTTTTATTTTTTTTGCGGTCGTTAATAACCTGATGTCGAGACTTAAAGAACATCAAATTTCAAGCACAGGGAATAAACAATTAGTTTCAAATAGCATTTAAAACTGGATATTTATTTCCCTAATAATAAGGAAGAAAATTAGACGATATTAATAGTCTATACGGTTTAGAATTGAATATTTATCGCGTTATGCACAATATTTGCATGCTTAGTCGATTTAGGCTAAGATTTATATAGGCTAAATTAAATAGAATTTTAACTGGATGCTCTCTGTACATTTATATATCTCGGCTTTACCTTGCGCAATTCTTTTGGAAAACAACGAAAAGTGTTATAAAACGTGACAAACAACTGATTAGGCCAAGAGTTCAACATTCATGAGAAATAATTTCATGTAGCAGCTACAGATATGCATTGTTAAATAAATAAATATATATATATATATATATAATGTGCATTTTAATGTGCATTATACTAAAGCCAAAAGAAATATATATATATATATATATATATATATATATATACATACACACACACACATTTGTTTTACCTGTATTTTGAATTACGCATTGCATTAGGTTGTGTTTTAAGGGTTAACAGAAATTCCCATAAAATTACTGAATAATGTGCATTTTAATGTGCATTATACTAAAGCCAAAAGAAATGATTATAATATTGTCTAGAAAATATTTAGGCCTAATTTTTGATATTGTATTTTCTGTTCGCTATATGTATAAACGTTAGGATAAACATTTTTTAATTCATCTTTTTAAGATGTATTTGGATATCAACATTTGGTAACACTTTAGAATGGGGAACACATATTCACTATTAACTACAACTTTTGCCTCAATAAACTCCTAATTTACTACTTATTAATAGGTAGTATAGTTGTTGTAGCGTTTAAGTTTAGGAAGGATTGAGGGATGTAGAATATGGTCATGCAGAATAAGGCATTAATATGTGCTTTATAAGTACTGATAAACAGCTAATATCCTTGTAATATGCATGCTAATAAGCAAGTTAAAAGTGAGAATTGAACCCTGAAATAATAAAGTGTTATCCAACATTTTTCATAAAAAATATTCTTCCATGGCAGCTTCATGCCTTACAGCAATGAACAAAGCAAAGGAGACAAGCAAGACGGGAAACTCGTGCAATAGAAATACCAACTAATCTTTAAAGCACATGGAAAAGAAAAGAGCGATTACTATAATTATTAAAAGTATAGTTTTTACAGTTAAACTATAGGCTATAAATAGAATCAGTGTATGTGTTTAATCTTATTATAGCCTATCAGAAAGCAGAATGAAACAGAAATATTGTCAAATTTCGATTAAATGTTACCTTTTCCATTTAGTTTGAATACCATTTTCCATTTTTTTTTTTTTTTTTTTAATTTGAAGTTTCCCCCCCTAGCTCCCCCTTGTGGCCCCATGGGGGTCCCCGGACCCCAGTTTGAAAACTCCTGCATTATTTAGGCAACGTAATGTTCTGTCTGCGGCTGCAACCACATTTTAACAGCATTGATAGGCCTCGTAGAGGCTGTATAAACTGACCTGACACCGCTTCATTAATGCTGAAACAAGTGTCCATGTCTGAGCGAATGCGCATGGGAAAAACTCTGGCGCACCGGCTGTGCGCACACATTGACGTGTGATCTATAGTAGCTACACAATATCTGGACGTTTCTCCGTAAAGTTACAATGAACCAGCAAAGTATGTTCAGAATTTAAAAGAGTTATTCCAGCTTACCTTGGCCAGTGCGTCAAGATAACGAAAACTTTATCCAAAGCGAATAATCTAAAAGGTATGACACCTGACTTCTATTCGAATCAAAATGCAATTAGAAATCGAATAAAAGCTCGAGCAACAAAGCAGCCGTCATCATTAAGGTCTGCAGTACGCTGTCGGTCTGAATCGCATTGTCCTGAGTCAGGACAGGACTCACCTGTTGCGCTGCTCTGTTGTGCTCCGCTAGAGATGTGACTGCTGCGCGCGACCTGCCTCAGTCTCCAGCTACAGCAGCGCAAACACGCGCCTTAAATACACATTGTAACTTCCTGAACGCGACCGTGTTTGATCACGTCTCAGTCACAAATATTTCAGCCAATTTTTGTAAGTGCCGGCAGCTACCTAACCTCAGGCATTATAATCTCAATTGAAAGATAAATGATAATAATTCTATGTTATGATGTAGTCTGACAGACGCCCATAGTGATCTAAATCACATTAGGATTTTTGGCTTGTCTGTGTGGGGCGATTTTATATTTGTCCCAGGTGTGGTTTTCTGCAATTACTCTTCCAGGAATAACATCCCAGCCAACGCTGGGTGTTATTGCATATTCAAAAATACATACAATGACTTGAATACACCTCTTCTGTGATGAACTTTTTTTCTCATTAAAAATTATTACCTAATCTTTTATTATTTCTTTGAGTATATTTATATTTGCATAATAGTGCATTATACATTTGTGCAATTTATTACTATTTTATTGTAGTTTAATACAAGGCCTAAATGCTCAAATACAGATTTATTTGACTGAAATCAGTGTTGTTCAATCAGTAGGATTTTCAGTACCAGTATCCATAGTAAGATGTTTATTGCTGACAATGTGTAAATAACTAAATCCTCTTTTACAGTGTCACAGTTCTAGAAAGTGCTGTGTGATGTTCACATGAATGTATTTAACATTCTTTTCTTTTTTCTTCTTCTTTTTTTTCAAGAATGCGAAATCTTGTTGTCACTTTTAAGTGTTTAACTGTCACAGCGTGTCTTTGCTCATGACACTTAATGTGTTGCAGCATTATTAACAGCTGGTGCTGTGAAGACTCTGTCATATAGTAGACACTGCAGCTGTGGGTCATGCTCTTAATAGAACATCTTCAGTGTCTCAGTGCTTCTGGAGACAGGTTGACGGGATGTTAGGGCAGCTGTCCATTTTTAGGTATCATTGTGCTCCAGAGAGGCGGGTGTGGAAGACTTTAGTGTGGATTGAGAAAATGATGTAGTACACTTGGAGAGGCTCTGAATCTGTGAAGAATGAGAACAATCTTGTATTATACAAAAACTACATAATCATATTGTTTGAAAACATTGCACAAAACCTGACGAATAAGGGCTGGTGATTTTAACACTTAAAGGGATAGCTCACCCAAATATGAAAATTCTGTCATCATTTATGCACCCTCAAGTTTTTCCAAAACCGTATGAATTTCTTTCTTCTGCTGAACACAAAAGAAGATATTTTGACTGAAGAATATGGGTAAGCAAACAGTTGATGGGCTTTGGAAGTCAATGAGGCCTATCAACTGGTTCACTGTAAACCTGAATAAGTTGGCAAAACTCAAAAAAAATTGAGTTAATTGTTTTTAAGTTAAGAAATTCAAAGTTTAAGTAAGCAGAACTGGCAGATTTTAATTTTGTACTCATACAGTTTAATTGTTCTTAACTTGAAATGTTTGAGTACACTCATTCATTTAACTTAAAATGATCACGTAACCCCAATGTAAACATTTTTATTAGCGTAAAATTAGCTAGCTATAACAAGCTAATTCAGAAAAGGCTAACTTGCTAATTTGCTGACAAGTTAACGATAGCATATTGTCTCTTCTAAATTAGCATAACAAAACATTAATCACTACTAAATTTCCAACCAAAAAAACATTATATAACACTTAATTTTAGCATTTACTCTCCCTTTCGAATGCCATGGGCAAAGCATGCTGGGAAATAGAAATCCCAGCCCAGTTTCAGACAAACTTAAGTTTGTCTAAATCTAAAGAAATAAGTTCATAAAACTCAAAACAATGAAACAGTTCTGTGAACTTAAAAGAAAAAGAAAGTGCTAAATACTCATAAAAACTAAGTAATTAGTTTAATTTAAGTTTGTCCTACTCAAACCCATTAATTATTTTGAGCGTTAGGGTTTACAGTGTTTGGTTACCGACGTTCTTCAAAATATCTTCTTTTGTATTAAGTAGAAGAAAGAATTTCATACACTTTTGGAACAACTTGAGTAAATGATGACAGAATTTTCATTTTTGGGTGAACTATCCCTTTAAACTTTGACACACAGTACTAATGTTTCCACAGTGAGACATGCATACATAGAACTGAACGAAATTAACCACAGTTGCCACTGGAGGTGACAAAGACACCTCACATATTCAGCCAAAAAAAAAAAAGTAAATTTTTTGTTTCTGTTTCTGTTATCTTACCTCTGTGGGCCTATAATTCTTAATATTCTGTAGTAGGTCTGTATAGTAATGGATTTAGTGTGTCTAAAATGCTATAGTGACCTGTTTAGATATTTATTTTCTTAGAGGTGTTTTTTTATGAATAATAATAATGGAATGCCTAATCAATCATTCATTTATTTATTTTCAAATGCTCTATAAAGGCAGGAAATTGTCCATAATTGCAAATTCTGACACCGTGGTCTTCTAAGAAATGATCCTATCCCATTTAGATTAAAGCTAATGGCAGTAAAAAGAGAAAATGTGAAGCAAAGGCAAAGGACAGACACAGCTATGTTCTCTCACAAGCAGCACAGAGTGTAAACGTGACAAACCTCCTACTCTTCACATCAAGAACAGGAAACCAAAGACAGACTTAAACAGACAGTGACTGCAGCAATAGGTCAAAACTTCAGAAAGGTCTATTTTTCTTTCTCTGCTTTCTTCTAAGGCTGAGCCTTTCTGCATCTCTTTAGGGAGTACGTGATTGAAATAGCTGCACGAAGAAACCGTGATAATGTTTTGAGGTTTCTGTGTTCACAGAGCGATGTTCACTCTGTCTGATAGTTATGGGAAGAAAGACTGAGATGTATACAAGCTTTCACGACCACAATGTTATTTCTGAATTTGAGACTACAGCTCAACCAGAGCTCAATCAGAGATGGTGCATGGCTTAGCATCTCTTTAAAAAAGGAGACATTGATTATAGCCACACACATTGCTCAATTTAAAACCATACATGTGAGAAGAATGCGTCTTAAACTGAACAGCGTTATATTTCTGCATCAATACAGACTGATGCAAGATCTTCTAACTAACACATAACTACAAGTTTATGAACCAAACACAGTGCTATCAGCATAAAACAGATTTTGAGAAATAGGTATCAATCAAATTTAATCAAACTGGTTCCCCTTGCCACCACTGAAACCACAGAAAATCAGTCAGAGAGCAGGAGGTGTTGAGAGGCCCTCGCACCTACAGGTTATCAGACAGCGGCAGTTTTTTACCAGACCTCAAACTACTGACAATGTTTCTGCTCGCTTCAGATAGGAAAGAGTAGGAAACATCAAGGCAAATGTATGCATCAGAATCAAACCTACAGGATAGTTCCTCTATGTAAATTGGTAAAAATCAAACTTCTTCATAGTATTGGAAATAAAAGCCAGCTATAGGTATTAAACAAGTTGATGGTTTTAAAAGTTGTCCAAAGAAGTGTGTGTGTTATGTGTTATGTGTTGTGATGCAATTTGTTTGGGTCATTTTTCATGAAACTGCTCTGAGTCTTGACCCTTATAATGCATTCAGGACTTTTTTGACCGGATGGATGGATGGATGGATGTGGATGTGAATACTATCAAAATTGAGATTTGTCTCAAAAATACTTTTTAAAATACATTTAGCCTCTTTCCCATAACTAACAAACACTATCCGGACCAAATTTTGCTGGTAAACATGAATATGTGTACACAAACACACTATAAACAGACATTAATGTAAGTGACATTAAAAAACTATTCTAAATGAACTACAGCCCAAATAAGTGTAGAGTAAAAATTAAATGACCGAACAGTATGCATTTAAAAATGGAAATAAGGTTTGAAAAAGAGAAGTCCACATTTCACTCTTCTGCCTATATCATTAACCACTGCAGCATGCAAAATGAATAATATTTCTCACTATAAAAATTAGTTTATTAAGTTAAAAAAAGTACAATTAATATGAGTGATATTTATGTTATGGTAGAAAAAGAATATGTAGGTTTCATAAATGTTTTTAGCAATCATGAGTTAAATCAAGAGAAGTTATACTGGTATAATTCTTATATTATATGTTCTTATAAATTTAATTATACTGTATATTCAAATATTTTATTTTTTCTTGCTTGCTTCACTGGTTTTTCTGTAGATCAAATATTATTCGAGCTTTCAAAAAACTTCTCTTTTTTAATAAGTGTAATAACAATGTAATAACATTGTGTAATAACAACATGCTAACATGCAACACTATGGATTTACTGTGGTAAAACTAACTGTAACCATGGTATTGTGGCAGAAATGTGGAAATTCATATTTAATTTTATTATATTATTAATGTAGCATGTATTAATTGTATTAAAGGAGTAATGAAATATAGGCCAAATTAGATAAAAAAATTTTTTTATCAGTTTTATGTGTTGTTTTACCTGTTGTTATCATGATCTAAGGCCCTGTTTTCACTAGTGTGTTTTTGTTTTAAAATGCATAAGTTTTGCTACAGTTATGGCTGTCGTTTACACTACGCCGGCATTTTCTAACCTCGAAAATGGAGACTTTCGAAAACGCTGCAGACGTCGTTTTAGTTTGAATACGCTGGGGTTGCGTTTCAGTATAAACGGACCAAAACAGAGACTTTTGAAAACGATGATGTGGCCACCCATGTTCGCTCTGTGTATCCTTGACGACCGTGTAAACAATAACATGGAGACTGAACTGCAAGCTTTGCTAGCTTTTTTGTAATTTTTAGCAGCCATTGTGCAGCTAAACTACATTTTTTAAATACTGCAGCTACCTACATGCACAAGAGGCAACTGTTTACACTTGTACGCGCATACCCAGTGTGCATGAACGGTCATGTGACACCCTTTTTCGGCCGTGTATTGTAGACAGAGATTGTTTCTGAAACACTGTGGAAACGTCTGTGTAGACGAGCATCGTTTTCATTTTAAAACGCCGTTTTAAAACAAAAATGCACTAGTGTAAACGGGGCCTAAATGTATGATGGAAGACCAATGGTTAATTTTACTAAGAGTAGAGTCCTAACTCAGTAAAACTTTTAACCAAAAATATATGTTTTTAAAATTTTTAAAATCAAGATGGCCGCTGCGCCGCCTGAGCCCACAGTCAAGATGGCCGCCGCCACGCCCGAACCCTCGGTCAAGATGGCAGCCGCCATGCCTCGGTCCACTCCAGAGAGTATGGAGGACCTGTGGCTGATTGACTTGTGGTCAGAGGCGACTCCCTCCTTCGTCCCGAGTCCTGAGGCGACTCCCTTCTTCGTCCCAAGTCCTGAGGCGACTCCCTCCTTCGTCCCGAGTCCTTAGGCGACTCCTTTCCTTCGTCCCGAGTCCAGAGGCGACTCCCTGCCTCGTCCAGAGTCCAGAGGCGACTCCCTTCCTCGTTGAGAGCCTAGAGATGGCTCCAGTCCCCGAGTCTGCTCGAGAGTCCGCTCCAGTCCCTGAGGGTTCTCAAGAGCCCGCTCCTGTCCCTGAGCCCGCTCCAGTCCCCAAGCCCGCTCCAGACTCTGCTCCTGCCCAGAGACCCATAGCTCCTCCCAAGAACATTTTTTTTGGGGGGGGCTATATACCCGTGGCAATAGTGGCCGAGGCCACAGAGGCCACACCACCATGGCGGCCTGAACCTCCAGATCCACCATGGCACTCTGAACCTCCTGATCCACCATGGCTTCCCGAACGGCCTGAACCGTCACGGGTCCCCTGAGCTGCCCGAGCTGCCATGGCCCCCCCTGAGATGCCTGAACCGTCATGGCCACCTGAGCTGCCCACACCGCCACGGCCCCTGAGTTCCTGGCTCCGTCCTGGAGGCTGCATAGCTACCTGCACCGTCACTCCCCTGCTAAGACTCCAGGATGCCCACCCTCCCTCCCCAGTTGTTCCATCTACGGCGCAAGGACGCGCCTATTGGGAGGGGGGAGTAATGTCACCAGCACTAGCACTCCATTTCCCAGCATCCCTCCTGTTCCTCACCTGCACACAATCATCAATCACCTGCACCTGAAAGCCATCACCATCGTTACTACTCATCAGCACTCCCTTCATAAGCAGTCACCTTCCTCACCACAGTTGTCTGGTCTCGTCAACTTCTATGACAAGCTCCACGACCCTCTTACCTGTGATCTACTTACCTGTTCACTCCTTGTTCCCCACCGCTCCAGATCTCCACCATCTCCACGCTCCACTGTTCCCTCTGGATCCCCTGGAAAGGACAAACGGACAATCACTATCAGATAAGCCCCATATGACTTTCCCATTCCCTGCCTGCTTACCTGGACATTCTGCTCATCTCACACTTTCCCGTTGTTGTTCAATAAACCTGCTGTTGCGTATATCACTTACCTCTATGTCCCGTGTCTATCTGCTGACAGTTACTGTTAAAGTGAAAATAAATTTACATCTGCATGCATCCAAACTCAAGCTACTGCAACTGTCAACTCAAGCTACTGTCAAACGTGCATTTCCAAGACATATTATTTCATGTGTGTTGTGGTGCAACGAAATCGGGTGCTGGCGCCACTTGTCTCAAATCTGGAGACAAGTTTAGACACCCTGGTAATAAGGGTTAAAAATCAGTATAATACTGACAAAATAAAGGCATTTTTAAAGCTATTTTTAAATTTTTTAAATCTCAAACTAAGTTTCCAGAACCAATGATTCATCCATATATAGTGAATGCTTGTTTGTCAGATGGCTTTATTCTCTTCTTGTTGCACCATGTGAACAGCAGTTTATCTCACTAGCACCTTTTTTGACAATGCTATGTGGCAAGACAATAATGAACCAGGCCGCATGGTTAACTGGTTACAATGGGAGGAGGTCTTCCTTTATCTTGGTAATCAGCTAAGCTCATCGTGAACCTGCACGCCAGGGTTTCTGGTTGTAAATCTACTGAACAGTGGGGTGCTACAAATCACATGGAGGCAGACGTGTTGAGAGGTGCTAAGAGTTTCCTGGCCATTGTGTGGCTATTTGAGAAAATGTTCGCTCAATAAGCAGAAGTTTGGCTCCACAGCATGTGTGCATGATCATGGCTCCGATGGCTTATCGTGACACGTGAATTTGACTAATTTCATTTCAAGACAGTGGTTTCGTTTTGGTTTCTCTGTGTCTTGTTGTGCTGCAGTAATTAGCGTTAGCATTCTCATATGTCTGTTAGCTTAACTGTGTAGCTTCTGACACACTGACAGCAGAGTCTAATTGTAGTCGGTCTCATTGTAAAGACTTATTTATCTGGGTACACCACCTCAGCTTGACAAGATGTGTAAAACGTGGATAGCAAATGACAATGAAAATTTAGAAAATCTTGACATCATTTCAACTCTCAGAATGAGTGCAAATGACAGGCTTTGTGCTTTCGTGCAGTTGCATTTCCTTGCTGTTAACGTCCTTGGTGTGAACAGGCCTTTACACTCAGTTTCCATTTCAATATGACGTTAAACCTTTTAAAGGGATAGTTCACACAAAATTGAAAATTCTGTAATTTATTTACTCACCCTCAAGTCATTTCAAACCTGTATGACTTTCATTCATCCACAAACACAAATGAAATTTTTTTAATGAAACCTGAGGTATGTTCCTCCACTGGAAAACAATTTCACCAAAACTTTGATGATATACATTGAGCCGGTAAATCAAAATATTTGATCGCTCTATGAATTTAGATTTAGGCTTTAATTTAAAGATTTAATTTAGGCTTTTATTCATATGTAAACATTGATCAGCTCAAACATAGATCACATGACATAAGTTACTCTAAAAAAGTAATTAATTACATCTTTGCCAGTGTAATTAGATTACTGTACTAATTACTCTCTCTAAAAAGTATTGCATTACTTATTACTTTCCAAATCCCATATCAACCTCAATCAGTTGAACAATACAAGGAGAGACATAAAAATGCTCTTTTAATTCTTTCATATAAAAATAATAAAAAAAAAATTGCATAAATTATTTTTGAACTAATCAAAGTATTTAAGGGAGAAGTTTACATTAAAAACATATATTTATCATTAGCCATTAAATGTAATGTTAAATCCACTATCGTTTTAGATGCAATTAAATCAGAAGTAACTGTAATTAAATTACAGAAAAAGAGTAATCCCTTAAATCACAGTAATTAATTATTTAGTAATTAGTTACACCCAACACTGAGCACATCATATATATATGACCCTGGACCACAAAACCAGTCATAAGTCGCATGGGTATATTTGTAGCAATAGCCAGTAATACATTGTATGGGTCAAAATTATCGAATTTTCTTTGATGCCAAAAATCGTTAGGATATTAAGTAAAGATCATGTTCCATGAAGATATTTTGTAAATTTCCTACCGAAAATATATCAAAAATTTATTTTTGTAAGTAATATGCAAAGCTAAGGACTTCATTTGGACAACTTTAAAGGCGATTTTCTCAATATTTTGATTTTTTTCCACCCTCAGATTCCAGATTTAAAATGGTTGTATCTCGGCCAAATATCCTATCCTAACAAACCATACATCAATGGAAAGCTTATTTATTCAGCTTTCAGATGATGTATAAATCTCAATTTCAAAAAATTGACCCTTATGACTGGTTTTGTGGTCCAGGGTCACATATGGTAAACTCAACAGTACTTGCTTGATGCACAAGAACAAACCTTATTTAAGAGTGAGTAATTGATGAGTTTTTATTCATGGGTGAACTAACTCTTTAAAGCCAGACTTTTACTGTACAATATTTTTCATAAATGTAGTTGATTCATTTGTGAATTAGCATAACCATATGCTAATGCAAATGCTGATTGTCCAATGCTATCTCACGACCAATTTGTACGTATTTTACGAGGTGGCTAATTCGTACAAATTCATACGACCTCACTCTTATGAATTCATACGATTTGTCTAAACCCCAGTGACGGATAAGTTTAGGGGCGTGGTTGCGGTAAGTCATTTGTACGAATTCATACGAATTTGGCAAAATATGTACGATTTAGGAAAAAACGTACAAATTTGTATGAGTGAGGTTGTATGTATTAGCCACCTCATAAAATACATACGAAATGTCGTGAGATCGGGTTGGATTGTCCAACCACTTGTTAGCAAATCTGGCATTCACTGTTAGCTATGGATAGTTACATTGCTGGGCCTGTTGAAGTGCAAAAAGGGAAACTGATGTGCCATGAAATGAAAAAGGTCAGACATACTTGATTTTGTAACTCTGTGATCTGCTTTTGAAGACTTGCGATGATGGTCATGTTCTCGTCCTTCTTTTCTTTTTGCTGGAGAAAAGGTAACAACCCTTAATTTCATTGAAGCACAGCAAATGATGCAAACAGGCTGCTAAACGCAACAATGTCAGCAGTGAGGTAACATTCAGTGTTTTGAAATCAGATTTTAATTTATCTGAATCTTTTTGTCAACCACCATCACGCCAGACTAGCCCATCCGGAACTCTTTCAGAGTGACATTAATGCAAGCAAGCATTTGTTTCACATTTCTGTAAAGTGAGATACAGTGTTGGCATTTTCTTGCAAAATCACTTCTGCATAAAAGAGCTGATAGACAAGTGTGATGTGGAGGCCTGGTCTGAGTGTGTGAGCTACGCTAGCATCTGAAGACTCGGCCAAGAGAGTGAGAAAGATGTTATCATAGCTTTGCTTCTAGAAAAAGCAGAAGATACCAGTTCCCTCTAGGCTGTTCTGTTTGGGTGATCAACAGACAGGCCACTTTTGCACAAGTCATGTGTGATGAATAAATGGAACAGATGCTGATTTCAGCTTTACTATGAACTGTGTTTTTGTTTGTGGACTGTGATTAGTGCTCATGGAAAAGGCTTGTGTATTGTAGGGTGCTTTCATTTCCTCTACTGTTCCAGGTTCATTTTAAAATATATTGTTTTATGGTTGTGAAACAGCGAGTATTTTAGTGTTTATGGATTGGCCCTATTCATGTCGATTGTAAGTGCCTCACTGTAAGCCAGATTTTTGCTTCTTCTTCTTCTTCTTTTTTATAGAAAAGTGTGGACTAGTTTTTGGTAATCAAATATATTCCCCACTCCTCAATCCTCTCAACTGAGCTTAACTTGTAGTGAAACGAGAATTTTACTTGAACACAGAGCTGGGATGAATGAGAGAAGTTTAATGATGCTCGTCATAGTCCAGGATTAATTTAGCCTGAAGGAAGTCAGCGAGGGTAAATGACACTGTAATTAGACACCTCCAGACTGTCAAATAGCAGATGATGTCAGGTGTGGTGTTACCTTGTATTGAACAGCTGAAAACTGTTGTCTGCTCTGTTGTAATTGGCTGCACAGATCTTGGTTCTGTGATGTCAACTCCTGTAGCTGATCTCGCTGACTGTTTATGTGCGCTTCAGTATGCTTTAGCTGGTTACTGTGAATTTTGTTCTGTGATAATAAAACAGTTCAAATTAGAGGACTGAATTGAGTCACATTTAATAACCATGCGAGGACATAGTAACAGCGTAAGAGATTTCAGTTTGTCAGAATCGGATTTAGGATGCGTGTCTTATGCACCCCTATACTAGACTGTAATGTTTCCCAATCAGAGATAAGAATAATTTTGAAATCTCAGGATGTTTCATCATGATGTTTCACAATGACAAATTCTCCAACATTTTTATTGAAAAATATGTATATGCATTTGAATTAAAAACAAACAAACACACAATTAACATAATGTGTGTGTGTGTGTGTGTTTATATATATATATATATATATATATATATATATATATATATATATATATATATAAACATTTCACTTACACATTTCAGCTAAAAACATAATGGTCAGCTTAATATGGTCCATGTTACCCCAGCATAAAATTATCAACCAAAAACTTCATTGTTTTGGTTAGTATGCCTATACCATAAAAATTGTTTCATATTTTTGATTCACTGTTTTAACTTTTCAAAAACCTAAAGTTTTGTTAATTTTCAGGTTTAAATTAGACATTGAATACCACATTTCCAACATGAAACGACTGAACCCCATTTTATGTATTCTGTGTGTGTGTGTGTGTGTGTAGGTGTGTGTGGGCATGTCTAGCTATAGCCTACTTGAGAGGAAAAAAATGTCCCAACAAGGATAGTAAAACTTGAGATTCCCTATTTTGTGAGGACTTTTTGCTGGTCTTCACAAGGAAAACTGATTAATAAACAAAATAAAATGTTTTTTTTTTTTTTGAAAATGTAAAAATGTTTTCTGTGATGGGTAGGTTTATGGGTAGGGTTAGTGTAGGGGGATAGAATTTACAGTTTGTACAGTATAAAAACCATTATGTCTGTGGAGGTCCTCACAAGTATAGCAAAACAAACATAGCCGTGTGTGTGCGCGCACGCGCGCGCTGGGATCTTTTCCTCGTAATGTTCTCGAATTTCCATAAATGTGATTTGTATGTTTGTTTGACTGTGTATAGCAAGTTTGAAAATCTCAAAAACTGATAGCGGTAAGTTCTTCTTTTTTTCTAGATAAAGACAACAAGAACAAACTGTGATCTGTCATCCATTCTATCACGCAGCACGACTGAAGTGAGACGGATTGTGTGATTCACACTGCGCTGCTGCCTTGATCTGCGCCGCTGTCAGCGGTTCGTGATGCGCAGTACTCGCACGAATGGGTTGTCCAAGCAGCAGCATGCTTCTTTTGACTAGCGCAGTTTAATTTTCACACTTTAATGGCATTTATAGCTCCTGCAGAAAGATTATTTCAAAATGCAAGTCGTTAAACAGTTTTTTTTGTTTTTTTTTTGTTTTTTGTTTTTAATAGCCTATTGCGATATTTATTAGGCTATAAATGATTTCCGATTTCCGTTACTTAAAAAAAAATCCGTGCACATCATTATTTTTAAATAAATCATGTGCCCTAATAATCTTTAATTAAAATCACTTCCTCACTCTCTTTTCTGATGACGTGTTTACTGGAACGAAAGCACAACCTGTCACTCACATGAGATCAAATTAATTTCTTGATGGACGAAATCAAGTCCAGCCCTACATTTTTTCTTGTTCGCGAAGCTGTTTCACTCAGAAATATACGTCAAAATAGGGGGGAAAAAGTTTGATGCTAACTTTTATATCAAAGTGTATTGTTGTTGTGTCAAATTTGACTTGAAACCAGTTCAAGGAGTAAGCGACCTGAACTAAGCTTTCATTGCTCTTCTGTTCCTCATATCGCAGTGCATCAAGTGTAAAACCAGCAGATATGATCAGCTGAGGGTTTTAACCTCTGTCTGCAGCTGCAGCAGTCTGTGGCGGCTCTCTTTAAGCGCGGCCTGAGTGAGCACTTCCTTCAGTCTTGTGCTCAACAGCTCCACCTGCAGGTCATTCTGTGCACTGCTGACCTTCTGCTGACCTGCACAATGCACCTGCTGCCTCTGAGAGTGACACAGTGACATTTTGATGAACCTTACTTATGGTATATTGAACTGAACACTGAATATCTTCTTTTTTCTATCGCCATCCAAAGTTACCTGCAATTCCTTTTCCATGTCTTTAATGTGGTGTTTCAGCTCTTTGAGCTCTGTAAGTGCCACTGCTTCCCGCAGTCTACAGCTGATCAGCTCTGTCTGCAGATACATCACACTGTCCTCATCAGGCACAGCGCTGCTCTACAACACACATGCGCGCACACAAAAACATTTATCATTACTGAAACAACCCCACAGCTGTCTAGACATCAGCATGTGATATCTGATATTCTTTAAAGGAGGGGTATCACACACAGTTTCTGCCAATCTCATGTTAATCTTGAGTACCTATAGAATAGTATAGCATCCTTCATGTCGCCGAAAAGTCTTTAGTTTTATCATATTTATAAAATATACATACGCTGTACCGAGTCTTTCCGAAAACAGCCGAGCGCCTGAAGGCGTGTCATTACCGCTGTGACCGCTCTGTCTTTCAGTTTAAAATGATCTGTAAATCCAGCGTAGAACTGGGCCTTGTTATGAAACCATAAGCGCCGATCCTGAGGCCTCGAGCAGCCACGGAAAAACACGAGATATTCTCCATTCATTTTAACGAATAAAAAAAGTGATTGCAACTATCAATTTCTATGGTTATTTTAATAACAAATATCGAGAGCGCATCAATGTAATGCGTGAGCACAAATCTCTCAGCTCCACTGAACACTTGGTTCTTTGGGAAGCAAGGTTATCTTTCCCTCACAACCAAAAACACACTTCTTTGGTGACATTGTTGATTTCGTGGTCTAAAAACAAAGTGACAAATCTTTCTCGAGTAAGTCTTGTGCAGGGCTGCTGATGACATATGTAAACCCGAACGAAGCGCATTGACGGTCGTGCTCTTGCTCTCTCGCTCTGGTCGACGTGTGCGCACGCTCTTCCGGGAGAAGTGCCCGTACAAGGAATTCCGACCTTTCTGATGTCACACAGGCACATTCTCGAAAAAAAGATGCTGAAATTTAAGAGGATTTGGAAGATTATTTTTGGCACAGAAATACTCCGTCATACGTCCAACTCATGTTTTGAAACTTTGGCCATTTTTAGCATGAGAATCTTGATGAGAACTCTTTAACAGTGTAAATAAGTCAGAATGCATGAAATAGCATTATACCCCCCCTTTAACTCACTATACCTATGAATATAGTGCTGGGATGATACATTTTTGTAGGCCAAAACCCAGAAACAAATATTTTAGCACTTCTGGTTCAATCGTCCTGAAGTTAGTGAGTTTTTTTGAATGGGTTTTTTTTGGTGAAGTGCCTGAAATAAGATCTGTGGTGAACACAAGCTCAGGATATTTTCATGTTTAATTCTATGACATAAAATACAGTAATACCCATTGTGTTTTTTTTTAAAGCTTTTATTTTGTCCTGAAAAAGTGGCTTAATGAGATTACAGAAGTTGTCTGGGACATCATTGAAGAGATCAACTCATACCCACTCACAGCCTCATTGTGTTTATAATCGTGCTCTTGAAAACTATTCTAACTCAAACTTTCAGGGAGAAAATTTTTTTTTAATAAAGACTGAAATAGTAGTTGGAAGCTTAGTGTTGGTGTTGTTGAAGTCATGTGATTGCGCTGTTCGTTTATAGCCTGCGTTTAGCTTTTTACTTCTGGCGATTGTATTTAGGCTTAAAAATGTATTAGTTGTATTCATTTGTAAAAGATTATCACAATGAACGAAATCAATATTTTCTGCAATGGAAAAATACTATTGGGTTTTTGTTGAGGAAACCAGGGTGATTCGGGTTGGCCTACAAAAATATTTCATCTCTGCAGCACTCTAAACTGTGCTTAATGCTTTATGTTATTTTATGGCAAACAGGGGTTTGCATGAAAGATTTGACTTGATTTTAACCTCTTCTATCTGCAAGATGTTCGCCTGCATCTCCTTTAAAGCGTTTTGTGACCTGGTTGCATTTAGCAGAGATTTCTCCAACTCTTTCTTCAGCTGTGACACCAGTTTCTCAGAGCACCTCTGGAAGGGTGGCACAGTAAGAACATGAACATATCTTTAGAAAAAATGTATTAACATAACTTTAACATAAAGGCACTGCAATAGGCTCACCTTCTCCAGAATGTCAAGTCTATGCTTTAAATGTTTGTTCTCTGAGGAAAGTCCCTTGAGAAAAGGCAAGAAAACAAACTAAGTACTTGCAAAAAGTGGCTGAAAATGGCTTGGGTATCAATTCATAACCTGAAGACTGATTTTTTTTGTACTGTTAAGAAATAATATGTGAAGAGCACTTACATTTAGTTCCTCCTGCTCCTCCATCTCTTTAGTTTTGATAGATGTGTACTCTTTTCTCAGTCTAAAATGAGTGAAATAAACCAGATATTAGGCTAGAAGAACAAGGAAAATGAGGGAAAAATTGAAGGACAAGCTTACTGTTTCATTCTGCTGGGGTTAAATTTGATTTGATATGCTGCTTCAATCATCCCATCAGGATCTGATTCCCATGATTCTAGATTCTGCAAGCACTGAAAACAACAGAATTACTCTGAACACCAAGAAATTCATAGAGGCAGTATTTCAGAGTCATATTCATTTAAAAAAAACTAAAGTAAAATGTAGCTCCTTTGGATTGCTCCATTACGTTCATCATTCCTTCTATATCAAGCTTGATGAGTTCTGTCTGCTTCATGTGAAGCACAGCCAAACCAATCCGGAAGACAATCTCCAAACCCTGCAGACACATGCATCACTGAATAATCACTGAAATTGTCAATTTAACTGCATATTTAGGCAGTGTTGTTATTGTTAACTAAAAATAAAATGGCATAGTTCTGGCATTAAACTCTAGATGGCGCAGGCTGAAAATCATAGGCATAATTTGCGGGTGGGACGGGTGGGACATGTCCCCACCACTTTTTGCCAGGGTCGATATTGTACCCACCACTTTTTAAAAACGTTTTCCTCGCTGCATGGATGTACCTAATGCAAATGCCATGTATATAGTTGATGTTCGTTTGTGTTAAATTAGAAGCAATTTGGCACTGGAATGTATTGGTTTTGAAATCATGCTATCAGTGGCGGAACATTCTCTTGTGCCTCGTGCACATGAGTGCTTCAGTCTATCGCTCTTCAGTCTATAGATTAATGCTGCTGACAAAATGCACACAAACGTGTCCCTGCTCTTGATATACAATCACTGATGAACTTTGATTTTAATGAGAAAAAAATTACGAGTGCGGATTAGAACCTAGAACCTCTGACACGCTTAACAAAAGTTCTACCACCACACCACTAGAGAGTATGAATATTCTTTGCAGATCTATGTATTTATTCACTGATGTTAAGAATCTCAGGACTATATACTGTATTATAGTAGATGTAAGAATGAAACTGTCACATTAAACATGAGTTCTTTGTCGACACATTAAACTCAATTCATGAATTAATTCAACTTAATTCATGCATGTTACATATGCAGCAGCATATCTTACATGCTCACAGCAATGTCTGTGAATGTATTGGTAGTAGCAAGTCCTGGTACTTGCTCTGCAGCAGCAGCGTAGCAGATCTATTCCGCCAAGACCAAATTCATTAATATTGCCATACCCATTACCATGCCAATCTCTATCACCATACCAAACTTCCAAGAGTTGTCATGACAACACTATTAAAAATATTTTTAGGTCATTGAAATAAAGTTAAAATAAAATATAAATATTAGATGAAAAAAGGCCTATATAACTGATATGAATAAATAAGTTTACACTGAAGTACACTGACATTTACTGAAACTAAAGCTGAAATAAAAAAAAAATAAAGTTAAAGAGAAATGACAAAACCACATTAAATTACTAAAATTAAACTGAAAAAAAAAAAAAAAAAATATATATATATATATATATAATAAAATAAAAGCTAATTCTATCTAAAATTCTTAGCTTATCTATTTTCTATAAATATGAAATATGATATTCAGTGTGAAGTGCTGGGATGTGGTGACGTGATTAAAAGTACCTCACACATGAAGATATCAAAAGTCCTCATGGCAGCTGTGATAGGCAGAGATGAGAGGAGGATGTTGAGAAACCAGGAAGAGGAGAACATGGAGGTGTGAAAACCCTGAGTCTGGAAGTGGGAATGAAGCTCAGGAAGCTGCTCCTATCAGAGAGAGAAAGATATCTTCAGACAACAGATGACCACGATCTGTAGGGGAGAGTGGGGTAAGGTGAGTCACACCCTTTTTCTAAAAAACTGTGCAGTTTTTGTCATGTGCCCATGTATTGCTAAGCACTTTGATGCTAAAAACCCTTTTATTTTGTTTTTTAAGTCTAAAAATATATATCATATTCTACAGTTAAAAAGTTTGGGGTCAGTAAGTTTTTTTTTTTTTTTTTTTTTTTTCACAAAAATATTAACCAGCACAACTGTTTTCAACATTGATAATAATAAGAAATGTGTCTTGATCAGCAAATCATCACATTACAATGATTTCTGAACGATCATGTGACACCGAAGACTGAAGACTGATGCTGAAAATTCAGCTTTGCTAACACAGGAATAAATTAAATTTTAAAATGTATTAAAACAGAAAACAGTTCTTTTAAATTGCAATAATATTTCACAATATTACTTTTGTTTACTTTATTTTTGTATCAAACGAATGCAGCCTCATGAGTATCAGATACTTCTTTTGTTCATATATATTTAGGTGAATTACCAATGTATAAAAAATGTGAATTTATTTATTTATGCATTTGTTTGTTTTAATTAATTTTATATTATTTTATATTTTTATATTATATATAAAATATAACTTGAAATCTAAGATTTATCTACTTTCTCATTGCTTAGAGGACAACATAGGTAAAAAGTGACACAGCTTACCCCACTATCTCGTATAACACCAAATCTGAACATCTATGACTCAGAAGTTCTTGTCATATGTGCAATTCTCAGAAATCTGAAATTCATCAGGAAACGGAAAGATACTTCCAGCAGATAATTTGTAACAGTCTTTATGTGTCTTACTCAGCTCAAGGTTTTTGGAGGGGACATTTTATAAATAATTCATGTGCCTTTAAATAGAGAAGAATTAATTGTTTACCTGAATCATAGAGTCAAACTGGTAAATGCAGCAGCCGAGCTCAACCATACTGGATCTATAGAGCTCCCTCATTCTGAAGTCCTTCATCAGCCTCACAAAAACGCAGAAGGCCTCCTCTTCAGCCATCTAAAAGATCATCATCTCACTTCATAGTCTAGTACTAACTACTATCATTTGTAACTATAATTAAATGTAACTATAATGTAACTATACTCAGTGTTGGGGAAAGTTACTTTTTAAAGTGCATTACAATATTGCGTTACAGTAATGCGTTACATTACTTTTGCGTTACCTTTTCTCATCTGGGCTGGGCTTGCTTGTTTGTTTTTTAATAACAACAAAAAAGTTTTTGTTGTAAATTGAAAAATTAATGTGTTACTTAAAAGTAAAAGTAAAAGTAATCTGATTACGTAACTCAAGTTACTTGTAATGCATTACCCCCAACACTTACTATATTTTGATTAATAAAATCAATTCTTTACCTGTGTGAGCAGCAGGCCTACAATAAACACACTTCCCTGGCAGTAGCCAATCTCTCGGTCTAAGACGGAGTAAGCCTGTATAATAAAAACCACATTGTGTTATCTATACTCCTAAAATGCAGAAGTATAATCAGATTCTCAGTCATCTAACCTTCAGCACATTAAGCAGTGGCTCCTGGCAGGTGGCGTCCTGGTGCTTCTGAAAGAGCTGGTGTTGTGGGAGGATGCGTGACAGGTCTCTGTGTATCAGCGCCTCAGAGGGACACGAGCTCTTCAGCAGATCTGAGTAGCGCTGACGCACGGCCACATTCTGAGCGTCACACAGCAGCTGCCACACCACGGGCCGCAGGTGAGCAGGGACACCCCTCCTGATCAGCACCTGAAGGAGACAGACAAATTATATACTGCTCACTGATGATTATACACCCACACTGAAATCATGACTTGAAACTGATAGATCGATCTGTCAGTTACCTTGATCTGTCCCACTTTTCTTTTGCTCCAGTCGTCCCATTCTTTAATGACTTGACCCCATATGTCATCGTCAAAAGAGAAAGTTTTAGGTGAGGTGGGACTTCCCAGGACTCTGTTTACGGAGCAGAGAGACTTACTGTCTGTCTCTAGCAGCCTGATGAAAAAACAAACAGTCTGTTTAGGAGTACAGATAAGATGATGTCACTGAGTGATCAATTTGAGACTAATGACTGAATCTTTTACATAATAAAGCCCTTAATTCTTTACAATAATACAAAGGGAGCATTTAAGCTATGTAAAATTAATAAATATATACAGTCAAACCAAAATTTATTCAGACACCTTGAACATTTCATTCATTAATAAATATTATTCACTATAATTTAAAAAAAATGGTAATAAAATATGACAAGATCTCAGAGTTAAACTGTGTCAGAAAAAAATTAATCTTAATTATGTCAGATAACACTTAAGCAAAACACGGTCAGGTCAAAGTGTCTGAATAATTTTTGGTTCCAAATTTTTAGCAGTTTTACTGGTAGTCCACTGTATGAAGAATTTTTGTTTATAATATGTCAAAGTTTACTTTCTTTTGCTATCCTCACTTACATAAATGAACTATAGTGTCCTTTTTTATCTATACAAGGTTACATACATATATATATATATATATATATATATATATATAACCTTGTATAGATAAAAAATAAAAATGTAATAGTATTAATTAAAAAAAAATACATTTGAGATGATAAACCTGAATAAATGTACGTACAGTAGCCTATTTAAAATACATCTAATGTTTGCTTGATGCTGAATATAAATAAAAAAATAAATTAAACAAATAAATAAATAACATGATAGAAATTTTTGTTTGTAAAATAAATAAATATACTTTTGATAAGTACTGTTTTGAGATTTTATATATATATATATATATATATATATATATATATATATTTTTTTTTTTTTTTATATGTATATGTATATATATATATATATATATATATATATATATATATATATATACACACACACTACCAGTCAAAAGTTTGGAATCGATAAGATTTTTAATGTTTTTAAAAGAAGTTTCATCTGCTCACCAAGGCTGCATTTATTTAATTAAAAATACAGTAAAAACAGTAATATTGTGAAATATTATTACAATTTAAAATAACTGTTTTCTGTTTGAATATATTTAATAAAGTAATTTATTCCTGTGATCAAAGCTGAATTTTCAGCATCATTACTCCAGTCTTCAGTGTCACATGATCCTTCAGAAATCATTCTAATATGCTGATCTGCTGCTCAAGAAACATTTATGATTATTATCAATGTTGAAAACAGTTGTGTACTTTTTTCAGGATTCCTTGATGAATAGAAAGTTCAAAAGAACAGCATTTATCTGAAATACAAAGCTTTTGTAACATTATACACTACCGTTCAAAAGTTTGGGGTCAGTAAGAATTTTTATTTGTATTTTTTTTAAAAGAAATTTAGGAATTAATACTTTTATTCAGCAAGGATGCATTAAATCGATCAAAAGTGACAGTAAAGACATTAGTAATGTTACAAAAGATTATATTTCAAATAAATGCTGTTCTTTTGAACTTTCCATTCATCAAAGAATCCTGAAAAAAAAAATTGTACACAAATATTTTGTACAGTTGTACACAATAAATGTTTCTTGAGCAGCAGATCAGCATATTAGAATGATTTCTGAAGGATCATGTGACACTGAAGACTGGAGAAATGATGCTGAAAATTCAGCTTTGATCACAGGAATAAATTAAACTTCTTTTAAAAACATTAAAAATCTTACCGATTCCAAACTTTTGACTGGTAGTGTGTGTATATATATATATATATATATACACACACACAGGTGCATCTCAATAAATTAGAATATCATGAAAAAGTTTTTTTTTTTTTCTGTAATTTAATTCAAAAAGTAAAACTTAAATATATTCTAGATTTATTACACATAAAGTACAATATTTCCAGATTTTTTTTTTTTCATTTTGATGATTACAGCTTGCTGCTCATCAAAATCAAAAAATCAGTATCTGAAATTATTAGAATATTTAATTTCAAGTTCTATTAATTTACCATTCTAAGGGTATAAATACTGGGTTTAGGTCAGTAATCCCAACAGCAGTCATGGGGAAGTCTGCTGACTTGACAGTTGTCCAGAAGACGATCATCAAGACCCTCTACAATGAGGGTAAGCCACAGAGGATTCAATGCTGAAAGAGCTGGCTGTTCGCAGAGTGCTGTGCCAAAGCATATTCATGGAAAGTTGACTGGAAGGAAAAAGTGTGGTAGGAAAAGGTGTACAAGTGAAAGGAATGACCGCAGGCTTTAGAAGATTGTCAGGCGAAGCCGATTTAAGAACTTAGGAGAGCTTCAAAAGGAATGGACTGAAGCTGGAGTCAGTGCATCAAGAGCCACCGCACACAGACATCTTCAGGAAATGGGCTACAACTGTCACATTCCACGTACCAAGCCACTTCTGAACCAAAGACAACGACAGAAGCGTCTTACCTGGGCTAAGGAGAAAAAGAACTGGACTGTTGCTCAGTGGTCCAAATCAGATGAAAGTAAATTTTGCATTTCATTTGGAAATCAAGGTCCCAGAGTCTGGAGGAAGAGTGGAGAGGCACAGAAACCATGTTGCTTGAATTCCAGTGTGAAGTTTCCACAGTCAGTGAGGATTTGGGCTGCCATGTCATCTGCCGGTGTTGGTCCACTGTGTTTTCTGAAGTCCACAGTCAACGCAGCCATCTACCAGGAAATTTTAGAGCACTTCATGCTTCCTTCTGCTGACAAGCTTTATGGAGATGCTGATGCTCATTTTCCAGCAGGATTTGGCACCTGCCTACACTGCCAAAGGTACCAAAAGCTGGTTCAATGACCATGGTGTTACTGTGCTTGATTGGCCAGCAAATCGCCTGACCTGAACCCCATAGAGAATCTATGGGGTTTTGTCAAGAGGAAGATGAGAGACACCAGACCCAACAATGCAGATAACCTGAAGGCCGCTATCAAAGCAACCTGGGCTTCCATTACACCTGAGCAGTGCCACAGGCTGATCGCCTCCAGGCAGTAATTAAAGCAAAAGGAGCCCCTACCAAGTATTGAGTACATATACAATAAATGAACATACTTTCCAGAAGGCCAACAATTCACTAAAAAGTTTTTTTTTATTGGTCTTATGAAGTATTCTAATTTGTTGAGATAGTGAATTGGTGGGTTTTTGTTAAATGTGAGCCAAAATCATCACAATTAAAATAACCAAAGACTTAAAGTACTTCAGTCTGTGTGCACTGAATTTATTTAATACACGAGTTCCACAATTTGAGTTGAATTACTGAAATAAATGAACTTTTCCACGACATTCTAATTTATTGAGATGTACCTGTATATATATAGTCATGTGAAAAAGTTAGGACATCCTATTGAATTCCATGGTTTTCTGTATCAGGGTGTTATAAAAAAATCATCTGGTCTCTGGCAGGTCTTAAAATTTGGAAAATAAAACCTCAGATGAATAACTACACATGACATATTACACTGTGTCATTATTTATTTAACAAAAACTAGGCTAAAATGGAAAACTAATGGGTGACACAGTTAGGACACCCTTACTGTTAACACAGGAATTAGGAGGGTAAGTAATGGTCAAGTACTGCTGATCAAATGCCTTTGATTAACTGATCATCAGCAAGTGGGATCAACTCTATAAAAGCTGAAGTTCTGGTAGTTTGAGCGTCTGGAGACTTCAGGTGGGTTAACACAATGCCAAGGAGGAAAGACATCAGAAATGATCTTAGAGAAGCAATTGTTGCTGCCATCATCTGGGAAGGGTTATACGGCCATTTCCAAACAATTTGAAGTCCATTATTCTACAGTGAGATTATTCACAAGTGGAAAACATTCAAGACAGTTGCCAGTCTTCCCAGGAGTGGACTTCCCAGCAAATTTAGCCCAAGATACGAGCTTACAATGCTCAGAGAAACTGCAGACAACCCAAGAACTACACCTCAGACTCTACAGGCCTCAGTTAACATGTTAAATGTGAGGCCATCTGTCCGACAGCTAAGGCTTGGTCAAAATTGGGTCATGCAACTGGACAATGATCCAAAGATCACCAGCAAATCTACAACAGAATGGCTGAAAAAGAAAATAATCAAGGTTTTGCAATGGCCAAGTCAAAGTCCAGACCTCATCCCGACTGAAATGCTGTGGCAAGAGCTGTGCATTAACAAATGCTCACAAATCTCAATAAACTGGAGCAACGCTAAAGAAGAGTGGGCCCAATTCCTCCAGAATGATGTGAGAGACTGATAAAGTCATACAGAAAATGATTACATCTCTGCTAAAAGTGGATCCACAAGCAATTGAATCATAGGGTGTCCTAACTTTGCCACCCATGGCTTTTCCATCTTGTCTTTATTTTTGTTGAATAAATGATTACATGGTGTGATAAGTCATGTGTTTTTATTATTTGAGTTTTTATTTTCCAAATTTTTAGACCTGCCAAGCAGTAGATGATTTTTTGTAATGTCCTGATACAGAAAAGCATGGAATACAATAGGGTGTCCTAACTTTTTCACATGACTGTATACACTATTTGAAATGTATGTTTGATGCTGAATGTCAATAAAATTAAATTAATTAAAAAACAGATAAAAGCAAGCAAACAAACAAACAAATGATGTTCTCTAAACCTATAGAAAGCCTAATTTGGTGACATACACTGTAAAAAAGAATTGTTGGTTTAAATTAAAAAAGTAAGTTACCTGGTTGCCTCAAATTTTTGAGTTCATTGAAATAAAACATTTGAGTTAATTCAATGAAGGCGAATGGTTTAATCAAAAACTCAAAATATTATATTATCTGAACCACATTAATAATTGAAGTTGATTTGACAAAAGAAAAAATGTTCATGAAAATATACAGTGCAGTGTGGACACAGAGATGTCTCACTAATGTAATGTGTAACTTTTTAGTTTAGGTTGTTGCTTCTAGGAAACAGTGGGGTGGGTGTGAAGAATGACCTGTTTTGTTCCTCAAGTTTAGCAAGTAACTTCATCTCATCTGCGCTGAGCTGAGACCCCGGTGACGGAGACAGAGATGGTGTGGTCAAAGAGTCCATCTGTAACACTCAGAGTGAAGCAGGGCCTCTTAGAAACTGAGTATGTGAGCTAAAAAAAAAAATTTTTAAAAATGTCAAAAACACAAAACTTTGCTTATGGAAATATACATGTGTGTATATGTGTGAAGTTGATGGAATATAATCATATCAGTGCATTGCTTTTTTCATACATATGTTTCACATCTAGATTGTATATCATATTTTATGGCATTTACTGCATCAGGATCACAGCATCGTAATTGTGAAAACTGGGTTTTCTTACCAGTGTGTGAGATTCCCGTCATTTGGGGGTGCAAATGTCTCCACAAAATCTTTTTTCTGGTTTCTGTCAAATTTATTCCAGTGACACTGGCCGTCACACCTGTTTCTTCCATACCGCAGAGGGGAAAAAACACAGCAAAAGAATCACATGCTGCTTTATAGCAGAGCCTCACAGGCCGATCAAAGTTCCTCAAAATAACAGCTCTGCCCGTGACTCAGGAGCTTGTTTTTTAAAGTGACCTGACTGAGTGAACAACTTCCTCTTACAACTTCTCATACTAGCAGACAAATATGGGCCCCATATTGTGCACCTGGGGGACTTCAACTGGTTAGACTGCCTAAAGCAAGCAACTGCATGGTTAACATTGTCCAGTGCTCTGAAACTTTGACAGCGAAGCATAAGAATAAATCATTTACTGAAACAAATATGAAAGTTTTTGGCTCAACAGGGCTGTGTGTCAACACTAGATTGATACACATCTATGTTTTTAGACCCACCCTATTTTAAGGAAGTTGATAAAGTGACATTGTAGTTTGTTTGCAACCCTAAACTTTTTAACACCACTTTCACACCACTCATCTAAACACTTTATAAACTGTGACATTTACTGTGATAATGCTAAACAAGTATCAACTAATGGATGTTTTCAAGAGTTATTGCCTCTTTGTATAATGTATTTAGCCTCATAAATATTTATTATTTCTCTGTACTGTGATATTGTTGATTATTGATGTTGTTAATTGCAACTTGTGAATTTTTAGAATAAGTATGCTTGCACCATGGTTTGTACATTTCGAACCCATGTTAAGAACAAACCCTTGTGAAAAAGAGTACTTACAAAAATGATATAACTTTAAAAGAATAAGTGCAAACTGAATGTAATGTTTTTGGACACTTAATTGCATGTTAATTGTAATGTAGCCTACTATCTTTAATTTCTTAATTATTATTTTGAAATTTAAAGTATACGAATGTACTGACAAGCATTTATGGCAAACTAAAATATACTTTAATGTAATTTCTAATGAAACGTATACATATATTTACAATATGTTAACTTTAAATGTAATATCAAATAGCACACTACAGTTAAAATTATAATAAAGTATTTTACATGTGCTTTACTATATTAGTAAACATAAGTGTACTTCTTTAAAGCACAACAACTGATTATTAAAACATAATGATATAAAATGTACTTTAAAGTAAAACTTTTAATTTGACATTTATTACAAAAGGGACTTGTACTGTGAAAAGTGTATGTAAAGTGTGCTAAGAAACAGTCACGAAAGTGAACACATAGGCAGCGTTTTATTTCATTAATATCATCTGATCGACAAGTAGGCCTACAGTTTTTTTTTTTTACTTTTAAGATTTGAAGTACACTACAATTGCACATTCAACACAATTAAGCACACTTTTTTCACAAAGGAAGTCCCCTTATTCAAATTGGGAATATTTTTTGATTGCCCATTAGAATATGATTCATTTTTTACATTTATAAGAATCTTATTTGATTCTTAGAGAATTCTCATTTGATCCCATTAGGAACGCTTTGTTCATTTGTTCAAATGGTTGAATCCTATACAGTTCCTTTAGGATTTACCCTAGTAATAGAAATGAAAACAAATGAATTGCTTTCCAACCAGCACGGAAGTTTGAGTGCTTAAATCACTATTTTTTTTTTTCATTTTATTATTATTATTTTTTATTTTATTTTATTTTTTATTTATTTTGTATTATTTTTTATTTTATTTTATTATTTTATTTTTTATTTATTTTGTGTTATTTTATTTTTTTATTATTTTTATTTATTTACATATTTTTAATTTTTATTTTATTTTTTATTATTTTTATGTTATGTTATTTTATCTTATTTTATTATTTTATTTTATTTTATGTTATTTTGAAATGTTGAAGTTTCATGCACAGGACTGTCCTGCAGTGTTTCCTCCAGGACGCTAGGGACTCACACACTTTTGTCTCGGCGTGTTTTGTTTATCCGGTCGCAGCGCAGCATGAACTTCCTTTTCTCAGTGCAGCGGGAGCAGTATCGGAGTCTGAAGACTTCAGTCTCCCAACCTAAAGGAGAACAAACGATTACAAAATGGTCAGTAAATCACCGAAATACAATGTTCTACTCATTACATTCCCTCACAAGCTATTTCAGTTCTATTTCCATAAAAGATGAACTGTTGAAGCGACGGGATGGTATTAGATTGAATCGATCAGTCCAGTCGCTGTGGAAATGTCAGTGGCACATTTTCCTCGAAACGCTAAAATAATAATTATTTTATTGACAATGTAAACGCAAAAAATAAGCATTTTTCCCCATCAGTGTTTACCCTGTTTAAATGTCTGTTCTTTTATTCGGTTTTGCGTTATCATGTTTGCTGTCACTCAGCGCACTGCATCACCTGATCATGACCAGAGGTAGCCAACAGTGTAGGCTGATTGCTTTAGAAATGTCTACTGTCCTGCTTGTCAACAGTTTAACTCAAATAAAGCTGTTTGTTGCAGGGCTTCGTTAAGGTGGTTAAGAACAAGGCGTATTTCAAGAGATACCAGGTCAAGTTCAGGAGGAGGAGAGGTATGTCCTTACCTTTGAAGAATGTTTCCAGTTGTCACAATGAACGGGCCTGAATGTATTCCCATCTGAAAACAATCTATGCTGGTCTTCCAGTCTGGCCAGACTTGTTTTCAGCTGGTTTATATTGTCAACAGGGTGGTCTCTAGTGGCTAAAACTAGTGGTTTAATAAATATCTTATAGAGCATGGTGGCCAATATATATGATAAAGATAGTAAAAACACATGCACAATTGCTGAAATGAATTAAATATTTTTTTACATAATATTTACAAAATTAGAAAGAAATAATTTGAAAATGAATATGACCCCAAAAAAAGATTTTTTTTGTTAAAAATGTGAATAAAAATGAAGTAAACAACAGTGCACTCATGTAATCTGGTATGTCTGTGTGCGCTGGGAATAATATATATATATTTTTTTTTTCAAATAAAGACAAGGTATCACTAATTTTAAAGCACACAATAAATATGACACAGCGGCCGACTAATATGGAGCAGCTTAGTTTGAAATCATGAATTTAAAGTTTGGCCTTGGTGGTATATCAGTTGACTACTAAAACTCTACTAAAGAATGGTTCACACACAACGTGTTTTTGCTGATGTGGGCAATGCAAGGTGTCAAGATGCATTTTTTTAAAAGTTGACCTACTTTTAACTTGAACGCCATGTCATGCGTGAGACGCTGGAAAAGATGCGAGACTCAAGTCAAACACGTCTGTCTAGCGCGTTTACATAAATAAAAACAATGGAAAAGTAGCGCAGTGGAATGAAAAAACACGTTCTCTGTGAACAGCCCCTAAAGCCCGGGATACACTTCACGATTTTAGCAATCCTATAAGATCATTACAAATCACACTGTGCGACATGGATCTATTAAACTTGGGTACGACAAGCATGTAGACTGTATGACACCTGTTGAATCATAGGCTACGATGCAAGTTTCTATAGAAGAATAAAACGTCATCAGCATGCGCTAGTAGGTAACAAAAACACCATGTTGAGCCACACTTTGGCATTTGTAGTTTTTATGTGTGCTGAAAAAAAAAGGAAGCGGCGAAAGAAGAAGGGAAAAGAGCTTGAGGTAAGCAGTTTTAAGTTTTAGCGCCATGTCGCATTTTTATTGGCTGGTCAGTAGACGCAGGTCGTAGCAACAAACGCACTGTCCGTTGATCATGCTGAATTTTTGACACTGTCAAAAAATGATCGTAGGCTATCTTTGGTCGCAAGACTGGGAAAACGGCCGTCTTTGAACTTCTCTCATTGTACGACATAGGACCACCGATTAAGAGCCACGATCACAGAAATCGCCACGATTGTTTCACGATGGCAATCTTTCGTCTAGGACAGCCAAAAATCGTGCAGTGTATCCCGGGCTTAAGACCAACTTAGGATGGTTTTTCAACTGTTGTCTAACATAATTTACCATTTCAGAGGGAAAAACTGACTACTTTGCCCGCAAACGCCTTGTCATCCAAGACAAGAACAAGTACAACACACCGAAGTACAGGATGATCGTTCGACTCTCCAACAGGGATATTGTTTGCCAGGTTTGAACTACCACCATGTCGTCTTTGCCAGCGTTTTTGAAATATTGTTAATTACTGTTGGGTTACTGAGTGTATCAGGATGATCTTACGTCTTTCTCTCTGTCAGATCGCATATGCCAAAATTGAAGGCGACGCGATCGTCTGCGCTGCTTACTCTCACGAGTTGCCAAAGTATGGCATTTCTGTTGGACTGACAAACTACGCTGCCGCCTACTGCACCGGTTTGCTGTGTGCACGCAGGGTAAATGTCCTTATTATTCATGAATGAATCTAGTATTGTTCAAATCTCGAAGTATGGTCTTACTCAGATTTGTTTTCTGCTTACAGCTGCTGAATAAGTTTGGTCTGGATAAGGTCTATGAAGGCCAGGTTGAGGTGACTGGTGACGAATTTAATGTGGAAAGCATTGATGGCCAGCCAGGGGCATTTACATGCTACCTGGACGCTGGTCTCGCCAGAACCACCACGGGGAATAAGGTGTTTGGAGCTCTCAAAGGAGCAGTGGATGGAGGACTGTCCATCCCTCACAGGTCAGTGAATGCAGGTTTTGTCTTTTTACAAACTTAGACTAGGGGTGCTCCGATTGATCGGCTACCGATCACTATTAGATTGGTGATCTCTCAATTTGCCAGTCTCATAAACTGTTCTCATGCTGACAATCCAATCATAAATGAAAATAGTTTTGTAAATTTTATTTTCGAGAGTAGACACGATCAGACTGTTTACACAAGATGCCGAATTGATGCCAGACTTACTCATTTGTTTTTACTGAAAGGTGATGTACCACCAGTATGTAATATTTGTCAAACTCCTCTGTCTATAAAACATATTTTGTTGGAATGTACTGCTTTGAATGGCACTAGGCAACGTTTTTATACAGAAAGTTCTTTCACCAGGAACAATCTTAAGTTTTTTATCAAATACTGAAATGAAAAATCTTATATAATGTTTGTTATATTTATGTGAGTTGATTATCAACTGTTGTTTTTTACTATTACTGTGCTAATTATGTTTATTTTAATGTTGTTCTTGACATGAAAATAGCCATAGATGCTGATAAGGCAATAAAAATAAATAAACAAACAAACAAACGTTCTCATGCTGACGATGCATAAAGACATGCGCTCCTGCCATGAGAGGTATGTTATGACATGCAGCGGCACCGTCTGAATCTCTGTCTGGCGCGGGTAAAACAATTATAACTCTGAAGGTGATGTACAATTAAAATTTCTTTATTAAATACCTTACAAAGTAATTTAAAATTTTCAGAGATGTAATTTCACAAACAGTGTGAGTGGATCCGCGTGCACTCTCTCTCTTTCCCTCTCAAAATGCACAAATGGCTTCATGTCACCACATTGAGTCTGCACTATACACGAGCTGCACAGTTGATTTGTCACTTGCACAATCGAGGCAGTGTCGTATCGTCACAAAGTTTATCATTTGCATTTTTTTTAAAGTCTTGCCAGTGTTTAAACCACTCAGCACTTGCGCGCTCTCTGAGAGACATGTTTACGCACACATAAAGCTGCCTCACAATTGGCTCGTGAGTACCAATTGCTTTTAAATAGTCAAATAGAGACAAATGTACATACAAAAGTACCGTCTTGACAAGTATTCACATAAACAGTCAGTTTTGTCTTAAAGGGTTAGTTCACCCAAAAATGAAAATTCTGTCATTAAGTACTTACCCTCATGTCGTTCCACACCCGTAAGACCTTCGTTCATCTTCGGAACACCAATTAAGATATTTTTTAAGAAATCTGAGAGCTTTCTGACTTCTCCATAGACAGCAATTTAATTACCGCTGTCAAGGCCCAGAAAGGTACTAAAAACATCATTAAAATAGTTAATTTCATGAAGTGACGAGAATACTTTTTGTGCGCAAAAACAAAAATAACTTTATTCATCAATCTCTTCTTATCGTTTTCATTGCAATTGAAAGTTCAAAAAGTGACAGTTCTGTCATTAATTACTCACCCTCATGTCGTTCCAAACCTGCAAGACTTTCGTTCATCTTCAGAACACAAATGAAGATCTTTTGATGAAATCTGAGAGCTTTCTGTCCCTTCATAGACAGCTACACAACTACCACTTTGACCCTTCAAAAAGTTCATAATAGGATCGTAAAACTACTCCATATGAATTGAGCGGTTTAGTCCAAATTTTCAGAAGACACGTTTGTTTTATATGATGAACAGATTGAATTTATTCTTTTATTCACACATGAACATTCATCAACACATCAAGCTCAAGCATGTTTGCTTGACATGTGCGAGAACCAGTGAGGTTCATTCTCATGTGTTACGCAACACATTAGAGCTTCCGCAAGAGGTTTGTTTGTTTATTACACAACACTGTTAAAAAAGTGGGAGCTCATGTGTGTTTAAATATTGGAGGATATATTGTTTGACCGTTATTTTGTAGCATCGCCAGTGCTATCTGTCACCTCAAATTGCTGTCTAAATCATCTGACTTCTTTTTTTTCTTCTTTCTCCCTAAATCAGGCATTCTGTGCAGGCAGCTCACTTGTTTTGGCTTTTTGAGCTTTTGTAAAGTGTCTAATATTTGGCTTTGCTTTAAAGCTTGCAGTCCGTAACTTTTTTTGGTTAAAAATTATCCAAAATCAATTTTTGAGCAAGTACATAACCAGCCACTGTTCAAAACTATCTCCTTGCCTTAGCTCGACTCACAACGGTAAGCTTGTAATAATTTTCTAATTCAGGTGGTACTGGTGGGTTTCTGTGGGAAATTCGAGCATGCCGCCATTCGTCTTTGCGTCATTACTTCACGTCTGTTTACATAAAGAATGAGTCCCAGCTAGTAGGCTATAGCGCATCATATGCTGCAGGTGACGGATCATTTGTAGTCTTTTCTCAAGCAGCTGGAATCATTAAACTTATCATTTTGATGGTGGATTGTATGGTATGACAAATATACAATTAGAGATTAGACCAGTGGTCTCAAACTCAATTCCTGGAGGGCCACAGCTCTGCAGTTTTGCTCCAACCAGCTCCAACTCACACCTGTTTGGAAGTTTCTAGTAATCCTGAAGACCTTGATTAGCTGGATCAGGTGTGTTTGATTAGGGTTGGAGCAAAACTGTGCAGAGCTGTGGCCCTCCAGGAATTGAGTTTGAGAGCACTGGATTAGACTGTACAGAAATTGAAATCTACAGGTAACACTAATACACAATAAATGCACATAGTCACGCAATGCTGATGTTGTTAATGTTAACAATTTGAGAACAAAGTATAACAATAATAATAATTTGCACGGTTTGATGTGATATGAGCCAAGCAATCATTAGCGTGATTTATTGTAATGCTTTTTTTTCTCAGTTGGTCTGAATAAAGTGGCAGATACTTGTTCAGATGACATTTTCTGGTGAAAATTTTTATTTGTCATACTTCCAAGACTACAATCTGTCTTTCCAAAGTACAGTATCCACCGGTGCGGTGACCGACAGCCACACAGTCTCCTCAAAGCATTAGCTTCATCCGCGCTGAGGAGCCGTGCCGATGCACAACCCACGTAAAGATAATTCCGCAAATAACTGCAATTGTAGGTTTCGAACAGAGATGGCGACAGAGGCAAAACTTGCGGACTGCAACTTTCAGTGATGCCGCACATATTGTCGCAAGATAAATCCTATTTTGTGAAGTATGCTGTGAAGTTGTATGTCCCATCTTTATTGATGGGAATATTGACAGTATAACTTTCTTTCAGCACTAAACGGTTCCCAGGCTATGACACTGAAAGTAAGGAGTTTAATGCGGAGGTTCACAGGAAGCACATCATGGGGCAGAACGTCTCAGAGTACATGAGCTATCTTATGGAGGAGGATGAGGACCTGTACAAGAAGCAGTTCTCCCGCTTCATTAAGAATGGCGTCACACCTGACTCTGTAAGAAAGCACTTTTCTGGATCACTTTACTGCTAACTTGTTTGCTTTTGGATTTGAATTGATCACACATTTGGAGTTATCACTTTTAAGCATTGTCACTGAACTTAAACATTCTTTTGGTTCAGTGTTACTTGTTGTTTCTTGATAAACCTCTCAGATTTTATGAGAGTCAGGCCTTAGATTGATAAGCATTTTAAAATGGTATACAGGAAAGTGTCACTATGTTGATCAGATGATGCACACTTTTATTACGAGTGTGACATGATGCTGGTGGCAAAATATTGCTTAATTTCTTGAAGTTTAATTATTGTTTTGTACAGTGTAGTATTTGAAAATGTTGTCATTAATTGTAAATCCTGTGCTTTCCCCTCACCTGTCTCGTTATGTGATTGTGATTCCTGCAGGTCGAAGAGATGTACAAAAGGCTCATGCTTCCATCCGTGAGAACCCGGTACATGAGAAGAAGCCCAAGAAAGAGGTCAAGAAGAAGAGGTGCGTCCACACGCTTTATTTCCTGTTTTTTTCATAGGGCTGCTCTTAGGATAAAATTAATGTTGCCATAAAGTTACAGTGACAGCATTGACTTAATTGTTCATCAAAATCTGTATAAATGTTCATTGCAGCTCGACATGTTGCTATACAAATGTGTGTTGTTGAGATAAAGGGTTGAGTTTTGCCTTAAGATCTCAATTGTGATGCTTAAGATGATGCAAATATACTGTAGTTGCTACGTATAACAGAGTTGCGTGTTAGATGTTTATATGTCCTGTTATTTTTTTATTAGCTATATTATCTCTAATACCATCTACTACACTATTATGAGCAGATGAGATGTTTCTTTTCTCATCACTGATGGATATTGTGTTGTAGGTGGAATCGCGCCAAGCTCACTCTGGCCCAGAGGAAGGACCGCGTGGCCCAGAAAAAGGCCAGCTTCCTCCGGGCTCAGGAGGCTGCTGAAGACGAATGAAGAGACGAACTGTCAACTGCTCCAAAGAAAGTGTGCACCTTTTCCAAATAAATCATTTGGAAAGAATAGTGTGTGCTTGTGGTCGTTGGAACACTAGAACATGAGATGTAGATTTGACAAAGATTGATCTGGGAGATTTTTTGAAACACTTTTAATGTGCAAAGTCATGCAGTCAAAACTTATAAAAATCTCCATTTAACTTTTAATCAGCAGCAGTGAGATTTATGAATACACAAAATTTAAGCAGTCTGACAATGTACAATATGAAACATCCCACTGAAAAATGGTTGATGAAAAAAATATGAAGCACCCTTTTATCTCTTCGTTCATTATATCTTAAGAATCATGACTGATGATAGGCATTTCATATTTAGATTAAAATCTAATTTTTACCATATCAAGATGGTTTTCACTAGACATGCCTTAGGAGTATAAATTGTAAACCCAACAACTAAAATGATTAGAAATATAATGATCAATGCTGTGAACTTTCATAGTTGAGAAGCTTCCTTCCTTTAGCAAGAATCACAAAACTCATTCTTGTAAACATTTGGATCGGTAACACTTTACAAGAAGATTAAATTCATTAATGCATTATGTATCACAAACTAAATTTACAACATTTATTAATCTAGGTTAACGTTAAGCTGGTGTTCAATTTATGTTTGTAATGCATTATTTATATAACTTGAAATGTTAATGTGTATTAGTGCTGTCAATCAACTTAAAGAAAGTATATTTTAAATATATGTTTAATGGCAACTTATGAATGAAGGCCAGTATCGCCAATACTGGTACTGATGTTTTTAAAAAAAAAAATCATTTTCAGAGACATTAGACATTCATCATTTATTAGGCTTTAAAAAAAATAATTTAAGCAAACTTAAAACAATCTTTACATAGACCCATTATAATACCCATTATAATAAATGTAATATTTACCTGTGGCCTGTCTAACGGAAACATACAGAAATTGAATAAAGTTATCAAAGACTTTACACTGCATAAATAATAAATTAAATATAGATGAATCCTTATTAAAGCTACAATTTTCTGTTACCTTTGTTGTTTGATTAACAGTAATGACAGACATCATAGCTCGATACTGGAACCGCATCTTTCTGTGCACGTGAGTCGTTTGTGTGTCAGACACAGCATTCACAGACAGTGCGTTCTTGTTTGTCTTGTGACGTTTGAATGATTTAACAGCATTTGTAATAAGAGCATGATCATATAATGTAACGCTAGCCAAATTATGATAGAAAAAAATGGATGCTGTATTAAATATTTTTAACTCGTTGAACTGAAAAAAATTAATCACAAGGGTTAACGTGTTAAGTTTGACAGCCCTATTAGGTATATTTATAACAATCTAGATTAATAAATGCTTTAAAAATATTGTTCATTGTTAGTTCATGTTACCTACTAATGTTATCAAATTGAACCTTATTGTAAAGTGTTACCTTCAGATCATAGGTGTGTGATGCAGTCTGGCCATTTCTAAGAATTGTCCAAGAACAAGGAATGAGGCATTTTCATACACAAGCTTCGAACTAAAAAAAAAAAAAAAAAAAACCACACGCACACACTCACTCACTGGCAACATGCATATCAAGGCATTGGATTAATATGTCCATTTCAAAATGGCTCTTTTATGGCTCTTTTTGCTGTGCTCATGTGACAAACATTACAATACGAGACACAACCACAGTCGGTGGTGAGTACATTCCTTAATTTTCTATGTTAACATCCAACAATGGATGCAAAGTTAGCGTCATTTGCTCCTTCATAACATCTGAAGGAAGTGTAAAATTAACATGATCACTGATCAATCGTGTATGACAAAGTGTGAAGACATGAACACGAGACAGACATGAACGTTACTCTAAAGTTGAGCCTGAGCAAAAACTCCTGACGGATTTAATTCTACCTCCTTCTAAAGAGAACTTTAGTATCAAAGCAGCACTGAATATTGCCATCAGCATTTTTTCCAGCCACTTTCCTACCAGCATTGTAATCTCCAGCCAGATTCACAATGGCCTGAAGTGCTTCAGAAGACATTCAGGAATCTGAACGTAGTCATCAGCGTATCATTTTCCTTCAGGAGTCATTGGTGTGTGAGATCTGTTTCCACAGCAGGGTCTTGAGGTTGTTGAGAATGAGCGAGTGCTCCATTTCCATCTGCTCGGCTGAACCTTTGAGAGCCATGCAGGCATAAAGCTGCTTCTCCAGCTCTTCCTGTATATAGAAGGGAGCTCCTCGTAGGAGGTAATCTTTCATAGCTCTGCAGGCCCTGGCCAGGTTGGGCTGAGTCACCTCGGGCATGCACCGGTGTTCTGCACGGTCACACGAAGTCCTACAGTCCACACCGTACACGCAGTCCTCATCGTCCTCACAGCGCTGAAGGATCATGGCCTGTTTGAAGGCCTCTTCAGCAACTACACGCCGCCCGTCCACCAGCCTGAGGTCATGACGATCGGTGTACCCGAAAGAACTGGCTCTCATGTCGCACATTAAGAAGCTCCCAAAGGTACCGTGGAAGATGTCTTCTATAAGTTCCAGCAAGCCGATAAAGATCTTGGCCTTGCGGGGCCAGGAAGGAGTGAACCACTGGTCCATGCTTCGCCGCATGCCCGTAGGGATCCATAGTTCCATGGGCCACGGCAGACTGAGGCCGTACAGCGGAGCGTGAGGCACTCGCTCCACCATGTACAGGTCCCCGCAGAAGCCCAACAGTCTAGGTGTGTGCTCTCGGCCTTGAAGCACCACTGCCAGCAGAACCTCGTTGAGCTGCAGCAAAGCCCAAGCAGACTTGGCCTCAGGCAGAGAGATGTGGCCATCTTTATTGCTGTCCGCCACTGAAAGAATCAGGCTTACCAAACTGGGGAGGTTGGCTTGCTCTCCAACTTTCGCCTGTAGGAACAAAACAAGGAATTGACTGATTTTATGATTTCCTACAGATCCTTTAATTTTTACTTTAAGCCAAAGCTTATAAAGGGTGCTTTTACACTAGCAATTTTGTTGCAAACCCAGGTTCGTCAGTGTTGCAAATGCTTTCCTGACAACCGGGACTTATACATTTATCTTGCTGTTTGCAGTGCATGTCTCATATCTGCCCATCTTTAGGAACTGATGTTCTTTAGAACCTTTGCAAAAATTCGCTGCAGAAAGATGCAAGTTTCGTTCTGTGTCAACTCATCAAAAACAACAAAAAAGATTCAAGATTCAAAGTACAAAGGTGACTTTTACAAAGTACCCATTTTACCACCTTTTCCTGCGTAGTTGTTACCTAACAGCAGGGGTAAATTAACAGCTGCCACTTTCATGATGCAATCGTACCATGGTTCTGACCACAAAAAAATACTGTAAACAAAATCCAGGGGAGGGGGGAGCAAATGAACTCTGGTTCGGACTAAGCGTAAAAGCACCCTAAGAGACCAGTTAATCTACAATAGTTCCCATAATAGTCCTGCTGAGTTCAGCTCCAACCCGCCCCAACAAGCTTACCTGGAGGTTTCTAGTAATCCTGAAGACCTTGATTAGCTGGACCTTAATTAACTGCAGCTAAACTCTTAAGATAAAGGTTCTCCAGATTCCTGAACAAAGAATTTACAAGTTTTTCCATGAGTTGTTTGTGATGATTGGATAAGCATGGTTAAAGGATTAGTTCACCCAAAAATGAAAATTCTTTCATTTATTACTCACCCTCATGTCATTCCACACCCGTGAGACCATCGTTCATCTTTAGAACACAAATGAATATATTTTTGATGAAATCTGAGCGGTATCTGAGTCCTCCATAGACAGCAATTTAACCACCACTTTCAAGGTCCAGAAAGGTAGTAAAGACATCGGTTAAAACAGTCGACGTGACTACAGTGGTTCATCCTTAATTTTATGAAGCGACGAGAATACTTTTTGTGTGCAAAAACAAAACAAAAATAATGACTTTATTCAACATTATCTTCTCTTCTGTGTCATTCTTGTACACCATTTACATTCAGTGCTTCCAGGTTCTACGTAAGAACACAGACTCAGTATTGGCAGGCTCCTGCATCAGCATCACACGCATGCGTTGTGCTGCTCATGTGAACAGCGTCTGCCAATACTGAGCTGACGTTTTTTTTTGCGCACAAAAAGTATTCTCGTCACTTCATAACAATAAGGTTGAACCACTGCAGTCAAGTCGACTATTTTAACGATGTCTTTAGTACCTTTCTGGACCTTAAAAGTGGTGGTTAAATTGCTATGGAGGAGTCAGATACCACTTGGATTTCATCAAAAGTATCTTCATTTGTGTTCCAAAGATGAACAAAGGTCTTACGGGTGTGGAACGACATGAGAGTGAGTAATTAATGACAGAATTTTCATTTTTGGGTGAACTAAATCATTTTATATAGATTCTATATATAGAGAGACTTTGGAAAAACATTTCCCTAACTTCCTTTATTAACTTCCTTGACATTTCCAAGCCTGAAAATCACACTTTTAAAACTTCCTCATACTACCAGGACTGTGAGAACGATGACTGTACCTTTTAGTCCCTTTTGTGAGCAAGTTATGCAAGCAGAATGGGATGCTTGAATTTTGTTGGGAGGTGCTGCAATTCTCTACAATGCTGCAATGGAAATTCATCTATATTATTTATATATGCATGTCATTGATCTTCTTTGTGAACAATTTATCCATGCACATTTCATGTTTAAGTAGCATTTGTAATCAAATTGTAATAACGTGATTTGGTGAAATGACTTCTCTGATGACGAATGTCAGACTTCACCAATCATTTAGTCCTCTTAAATGGCCCCTTTTTTACAATCGACTACAAGCTCACATTTAGATCTGCTTCCATCCAATCAAGAGACAATGAATAGAACCAAGCCCTCACCCTACATGTTTTATTTTTCGATAATCCATTTCACTCGGATGTACGTCACAATTAGAAAGAAAAGATCTGTTGCTATGTCCATTACATTGCGACTTTAAATGAAAGGTGGATTAAGTAACTTCAACCTGATCGTGGCTTTTCTTTTAAAGAACTGAGTGCTCAAACAATGCAGACAAAGTGTTTAAAAAAACAATTAATTCTTAGTGCATTCTCCCTTTAATGCTGAGATCAGGATTTTTAACGTGCGCTAATAATTTTCTAAAACCAAAAAAAAAAAAAGTTTCCAAACCTTCAAATGACTGGCAACCATCTCTTTGAACTTCTCTACAGAGGTTCCTCGAGTGGGTTTGTCAAAGAGTGCGATCTCTTTCTTTGGCTCCAGCTCCTCTCCCAGCTCATAGTGCAGGACGTCACTCAGCTGACACTTAATGATGCCGTCCTGGTCACCCCAGCTGCCTGTATAGACCTAAGAGTAGTGGATGAACACACTGTCAGCATGACAGTACTGAGATGTATGTGGTTTTAGAGCAGAGGTGTCCAAATTTGCTCCTTCCTGCAGAGTTTAGCTCCAACACACCTGCCTGGGAGTTTTTAGTGATCCTGAAGACCTTGATAAGCTGGTTCAGGTGTGTTTAATTATGTTGCCTTCACGTGCTATCGGAAATATCCTAGTTCCCACTTCTGAAGTAGTGATTACGAGCTTGTCGCATTCAAATGATTTATTGTCGGAAAGAACAGAAATCATGGAGGACACCAGGTTTATTCCTGCCTATTTATTGGGAAAATCTTAAAGCCAAAATGATATTTAGCATCCTATTCATTGACATTTGACAACCATATAAACATTCACCACGCTATCTAGATAGTCAGCTTGCTGACGATTCTGGAATTTCGGTCAAATGCAGGCTATTTTCGCTGTGTATAAAACATACAATACGCTTCAAATGATTATTCATGTATGTAAATATGCTCTACTTAAATGACAAGACAAGGTGAATATATATATATAAATATATAATAAAAATAAGAATAAAACCAAGTGAGCTACAATCGTTCTCCTCTCCGCAGTCTTTAAAGTTTATGGCCCGCCCAACTCGGGTATCAAAATTATCCTGAGCTTCCCAGTGGTAAATATGACTTGAAAGGCCATTCATGTCCATTTGTTTTTTTTTTTTTTTTTTTACTAGGAAAGTCATTTTACGATACTTCCTACAGCAAGTGAAGGCAGCATTAGTGCTAGATTCTGCTGGAAGGTGGCCCTTCAGAAGCAGGACTGGACACCCCAATTTTAGGGCCTATAGTGAGTGTGGCTTCCGGATAAATTTAAAAATGCCTTTTTTCCATGTTTTGGCCTTTTGTCCACACTGAGATGCAGTTTTTGTCCAATGAAAATGGATCTTTTTAAAGAATCTCTCCAAAGTGGATACATTTGAAAATGGATTTTTCTTGTTGTAGTGTCGACAGTGAAAACTGAGGTATTCGAAAATAATGACGCATACTTAGCCATGTGACGCATATTGTACCCATATATTGTACTGGCATTGTGCTTGCTTTTCATTTTCAGTGTTGCTAAAGATAAAGGTTACTTTGTTATCTTCACATCATTTTCCTTGCAAAAATAAAAGAATATTTACTTGGTTGCTGTCTTTCAGCAAAACATGACAACATTTATGTTTTAGGGGCCATTCAGGTCGCGTCTAAAAACGCATGGAAAATGCTGGCCGCGTTATGGATACCATATATGGAATGGTGATTAAGTGCAACCTAATGAAGTGATCGTGCCAGAAGAATAGCATGAGAATATTATGATGTCTGGTCTCTCAGTATCACCTTATGCATGCACAGCAAAGTGATTTAAGCAATTTTCAGATATTTCAGTGTGGGCAAGAAACTTAAAAAATGCTTAACACTAATGTGGATGGAGTTTTGAAATGAAAGAACAGTTTAATGTGGACAAAGCCTTATTGTGTCATACCTGATTGTTTGGCTTGGTGGAGAGGCACCTTCCAAAGTATAGTGAGCTTTCTTCACACAGGCTGCTACAGGCAGATCCATCAATAATACCTTTGCTGTATTTGTCACACTGTTGGAAAAGGAAGCTCCATTTCAATAAGTCGAACGAGTGGAAGCATTTCAATAAGATGATGTGTAATGGCTTAAATACAGGAGAAACATTTTCACTACATCACAATGTGCTGGGGGTTGAGTAGTATATGGATGTTTTTTGCATCTTATTTAAGGCTTGAAGGAATAGTTCAGCCAAAATTCAAAGTTGCCATATTTTACTGACCTTATGTTATATCAAACTCATATAACGTTCTTTCTTCCATAGAACACAAAGAATTTTCAAGAATTTTTAAGCTGCTCTTTTAAATACAATGGTAGTGGATGGTGAGCAGGGGCTATGAAGCTTTAAAAAAGGACATAAAAGCACCACAAAAGTACCATAAAAGGGGCTCATAAGACTTATGTGCTTTCACCATATTCAAATAAGTGCATGAGATTCTAGAGCTAAGCTGGAGAAGTTTTTCAGTGATACATTATTTAAATTATTAGAAAATAAGACTAAAACTAAAACCAATTTTAAATGCTACACATGAATTTAGGCTGTACAGTATTGTGATGACAAATGTAATCTAAATGTGAAAATAAGCGAAATTAGCTGCACAATTAAATATCCAATATTCATTAAGATGTATTGTAATACTAGTGAGTAATACTATACAGCTAGTCAAGCGAAACTGAAATTAATGCAACTGTCACAAAGCGCCGTACTTACAATGATGCTCTTGCATTCTCGTCCTCTGCACAGCTCAGTGTAAGTAGAGTATTGCACATACACAACCCAACTGCCCACAAATACAGCAAGCCATGTGAGAAAGAGATATTTCACTCGAGTATAGGACAGGCGAACCTGAGGGAAAAGAAGCAGAAAGTAAACATAAGCCTTGGTCTCTGAACTTTAACACAGTCCATACTCAAAGTAAACTCAAATCCTGACTGAACAGGAGAAGTCAAATATTTACTTGTAGTTTATTACGCTGTCAAATTTCAAAAAGAGGCTGAATACATACGTCAGTACATGTCATACAGCACCAACAAAAACATCTTGCTACAACATGTCCAAAGAAATACAACTATCAACAGTCCACAAACCATTTATTTTCTAACTACTATCCAATGGGTCAGGAAATAAGTACAGCCACAATCTGATCACACTTAACTAAAGCAAAGACAATAGTCACCTGCTACAATAACTAATTTGAATAAAGTTCTTAATTTAATTAAGTGTGACAGAAACCCCAGACTAGAGAGTGTTTTTGTTGGTCCTCTAGTTCTCTTGCAAGAAGCTCTTTATGCTACGGAAATGAAAAGGCTGTGGTTACTGTGGTTACCACAGCTTTACTATGTCACTTTGGGCTAATCAAGTTTTACAGCAGTTTAAAGTAAAAGGCTTCAGGGGGCATCACTATGTAGAGCAGGGGTTCTCAAACTTTTTGGGGCCACGGACCCCTTATAAGGTTGAAAAGGACCCCCCATAAATATACCAGTGATTAAACCCAAAGTTAATGTGGGTAGGAGTAACGAACACAATATGCATGTTTTATTGGTGCAAATGCTCCCCATATGTAAATATGTACATTTCAGTAATACAGCATTTTCCAGAAAATAAGCTGCACTTGAGTAGTCGTACCAGGTCAAACGTAAGTTGTTGAGAGAAAAAAAAAAAAAAAAAAAAAATAAATAAATTGCGCCAGTGTATCATTCGCATTTTTCATTATTACATTAAAAAATAATGTAAAATACTAATAAATAAAACAAAATGTTTCCAAACATTATAAACGTGCATTTTATTTCCCCTCACTCAACAAATCCTTTAAATTTAACAGTATTCAGAACAAAACAAGTATGAAAAATAATGGTGTCACAATCCCAGTTCTGTGTCTTTTGTTTTGTATGGACTTATGTTGAAGTGCCTTCTCTGTTATCATTGTTTCCATGTTCTCTTCCTGTTTGCTTTCTGTTTCCCCTTGCTGTCATATTAGTTGTTATAGTTACCATTATAGTTTATCATTGAACACACCTGCAGTTAATTAGCTACTCATTGTTCTGTGTATTTAAGACCTTGGTTTTCAGTTACGTTTTGTTAGTTGTTGTATGCTGTTGGTGGAGCAGGTTTGTATTTTGGTTCTGATGTTCCTGTTTATTCATGGAGTTTTGTCATTAAATGTGCGTGCAAGTGGATTCTCTTTCTGCCTCGTCTCTCAGTATTGTTACAGAATGACTAACCAACTATGAATCCAGCCGCACAGATCATGCGCCTTCGTCAGGAGAAACGGACGATTGAGGAATATACCATGGATTTTATTGAACTGGCACACTTAACTTCAATGGACATGGTATGTCTTATGATTTTTTTTTCGTTTTTTTCGTCTTTCTGAGCCGCTCAACTCGGTTATGCCGTTACATGACCCTAATTGGACTCTGGAACATTATATCAATTTGGCATTACAACTAAGCGGCTCTGATTTTACTGTGGGTGTTGTGGAGGAGGAATGTGACATCCACTCTGTACCCGCTACACCCAAGTCTCCAATTGTCACAGCAACCACCTCAAAGTCTTGTTCCAAGATGGCCACCATTCCAGAGCCTCGTCACGTCTCAGCAGATCTTCCAGAGCCCCTCAGCCGAGGCGGCTGCCACGCCCGAGGCCTCAGCCGAGGCGGCTGCCACGCCCGAGGCCTCAGCCGAGGCGGCTGCCACGCCCGAGGCCTCAGCCGAGGCGGCTGCCACGCCGAGGCCTCAGCCGGCGGCTGCCACGCCCGAGGCCTCAGCCGGCGGCTGCCACGCCGAGGCCTCAGCCGAGGCGGCTGCCACGCCGAGCCTCAGCCGAGGCGGCTGCCACGCCCGAGGCCTCAGCCGAGGCGGCTGCCACGCCCGAGGCCTCAGCCGAGGCGGCTGCCACGCCCGAGGCCTCAGCCGAGGCGGCTGCCACGCCCGAGGCCTCAGCCGAGGCGGCTGCCACGCCCGAGGCCTCAGCCGAGGCGGCTGCCACGCCCGAGGCCTCAGCCGAGGCGGCTGCCACGCCCGAGGCCTCAGAGATCGCAGCGCTGGCCATTACAGCCACAGCCATTGGGAGTGTTTGGGCTGTGCACTATGCTACAGTTGAAGAGTTCGCTCCAAAGCCCGCTCCAGTCCATGAATCCTCTCCAGAGCCCGCTCCAGTCCTTGAATCCGCTCCAGAGCCCGCTCCAGTCCTTGAATTTGCTCCAAAGCCCGCTCCAGTCCATTAATCCTCTCCAGAGCCCGCTCCAGTCCATGAATCCGCTCCAGAGCCCGCTCCAGTCCATGAATCTGCTCGAGACTGCTCCAGTCCTTGAATCTGCTCGAGACTGCTCCAGTCCTTGAATCTGCTCCAGAGCCAGCTTCAGCCCATGAGTCTGCTTCAGAGTCTGCTCCAACCCATGAGTTCACTCCAGGGCCCGCACCTCTCCTAAAGTTTCTTGTCTGCCCTGACGCAACCACAGAGGCCAGGTCTAACCTCTCAGTGCCTTTTGTTACAGTTTTGCCAGATCTGCTGTGGTGGTCTTCTGCTCTGCCGTAGAGGACTTCAGCCCCAATTGCACTGCTGTGGTGGTCTTCTGCTCCGCCGTGGAGGTCTTCAGCCGAGACTGCACTACTGTGGTGGTCATCTGCTCCGCCGTGGAGGTCTTCAGCCCTGACTGCATTGCTGTGGTGGTCTTCTGCTCTGGCGTGGAGGTCTTCAGCCCCAACTGCATTACTATGGTGGTCATCTGCTCCGCTCTGGAGGTCTTCAGCCCCGACTGCACTACTGTGGTGGTCATCTGCTCCACCGTGGGGGTCTTCAAGCCCGTTTGCAAGGCCCACTGCCCAGCCTGCTGGTCAACCACTCTGCCCCAGTCTCCAGGCCCTCTTCTGCTCCACAGGCCTGGCCCTCCATCCCGCCCCACCTCCCTCCTGGACTTCTGGTTTTTAGGAGCGCCTGGAAGCCGCTCCTTTGAGTGGGGGCTATGTCACGATCTCAGTTCTGTGTCTTTTGTTTTGTATGGACTTATGTTGAAGTGCCTTCTGTTATCATTGCTTCCATGTTCTCTTATTGTTTGCTTTCTGTTTCCCCTTGCTGTCATATTAGTTGTTATAGTTACCATCATTGAACACACCTGCAGTTAATTAGCTACTCATTGTTCTGTGTATTTAAGACCTTGGTTTTCAGTTACGTTTTGTTAGTTGTTGTATGCTGTTGGTGGAGCATGTTTGTATTTTGGGTCTGATGTTCCTGTTTATTCATATGGAGTTTTGTCATTAAATGTGCATGCAAGTGTATTCTCTCTCTGCCTCGTCTCTCAGTATTGTTACAAGTAGCCTATAAAATAAAAGAATAAATACATTTAAAAAAAAATAATGAATTGTGGTATTCATTACAAAAAACATTTATTTTACAGCCTAAACTAATGTAAGAATAATACCAAGTCAGCTGCAATCATTCTCCTCTCCGCCATGTTTAAAGTTTATGGCCCGCCCAACTCAGGTATCAAAATTATCCTGAGCATCCCATTGATAAATATGACTTGAGAGGCCGTTCATGTCCTTTTTTTTTTTTTTTTTACTAGGAAATTTGTATTTACAATACTTCCTATAGCATGTTAAGGCAGCATTAGTGCTGGACTCTTCTGGAAGGTGGCCCTTCAGGAGCAGGACAGGACACCATAATTTTAGGGTCTATAGTGAGTGCTGTTTTGGACTTTTGTCCACACAGATGTCGTTTTTGTCCAGTGAAAATTGATCTTTTTAAAGAATCTCTCTAAAGTTCTTCCTCTCAAAGGGCTTTAAATGATACCAGACGAGGAATCAGGGTCTTATCTAGCGAAACGATCGGTCATTTTCGAAAAAAATGTAAATGTATATGCTTTATATAAACAAATGATCGCCTTCCGAGTGCTTCCGCCAAAACCGCATTTTCGTATTCTGCAAAAAGCTTACGCTGCATGTCCTACGCCTTCCCTATTCAACTTACGGAACTAACGCAGTGCCAGTTACATTTTTTCTGTAAGTAGAATAGGGAAGGCGTAGGACATACAGCATAAGCTTTTTGAAGAATACGAAAGTACGGTTTTGGCGGAAGCACTCGGAAGGCGATCATTTGTTTATATAAAGCATATACATTTACATTCTTTTCAAAAATGACTGATCGTTTCGCTAGATAAGACCCTTATTCCTCGTCTGGTATCGTTTAAAGCCATTTGAAGCTGCACTGAAACTATAATTTTGACCTTCAACCGTTTGGAGGCCATTGAAGTCCATTATAAGGAGAATAATCCTGGAATGTTTTCATCAAAAACCTTAATTTCTTTTTGACTGAAGAAAGAAAGACATGAACATCTTGGATGGCATGGGGGTGAGTAAATTATCAGGAAACTTTTATATGAAAGTGAACTAATCCTTTAAGAAAAATCTTACTGACCCCAAACACCTGAACAATAGTGTGTACATTATTAGGTATATTAAAAGGTATATTAGTCGGCTATAGTAGAGCCAAATATACAACAATGGGTCAAATGAATTACCTAATTACTTAGCAAATGCTGTAAATCATTATAAATCTTCAGGTCAAGTATAAAGGCAAAGCAATTATATTATTTATATAGCACATTTCATTGACAATTGGTAATTCGTTGGTGTAGGTGTTTATAGGCTCTATTTTTAGGTACACACTAAAGCCGCATGCTACATATTATGCCATTTTCATGCCAGGGTGGGCCTGGGTGAAAGTACCTGCAATATGGTACAGTTGTGGCCTAATGGTTAGAGAGTCGGCCTTAACCCGAAGGTTAAGTCTCAGTACCGGCAGGAAATGTAGGTGGGGGGAGTGAATGAACAGTGCTATCTTCCACTCTCAATACCCACAACTGCCCTTGAGCAAGGCACCTAACCCCCAATCGCTCCCCGGGTGCTGTAGCAAAAATGGCTGCCCACTGCTCCAGGTGTGTGTTCACGGTGTGTTTGTGTTCAATACTCACTGCTGTGTGTGTGTGCACTTGGATGGGTGAAATGCAGAGCACAAATTCTAAGTATGGGACAGCATACTTGGCTACATGTCACTGCCCCACTTCATTTACATGGACCTCCAGTACATACACCTACAGTATGCATGTATACACCCACAGATATCGAAACTGACAAAGCTTAATGTGCTCTTTTTGTTAGTAATAATTCATTGCTTTAGACGTTTGTGACATCTATTCTTGGCGCAAAGTCTAAATTCTGTGCATTTGCTGTTTGGAGATTCCACAAGGAGGTGCTATTAAAGCACATCTGGAAGTATAGTGAAATGATTACAGACAATTATAGTGAATACCTATCCATGATCTAAGACATACTGCTCTTAAAATAAGACACTAAATGTGTTTAAAATGCAAGAAATTAATTGCTTTGTTTTACTGGTCCAGCACAGCAACACTGACTCAACCAATGTTGCAAGTTTGGGACGACTACCTGTCGACCAATATTAATTTTGTAATTCTGTTTGGTGCTACTAGTGGCACAGAAATTATTACAAACTTCAGCTTTAAGAATGTGACTCGTGAATTAGTAGAAGACACATTATGTGGGCCTGAGGTACTGCTTCTGTAATACAACAGCAAGCTCAGATTTTATTTCCTTCCATAACTCAGAAATCCCAGTCACTCTTTATAGGAGAAAACGGCAATGAAGCTGGTAGGTAAATACTGGTTTCCTTCAGACATGATTACAGGTTAGTTTCCCAGAAGGACTCAGTCTTTGAAAGTCCAAATTAGATTTGTCTGAAATGTTCTCCCTTGTGACTCGTATATCATTCAAACTCTCATAATTACTCTCACATGATGATTGAAGATCCAGACAATACAGTCCTCGCATCACTTTAAGCTAGGAGTTAACATTTCTTATTTTTAATCCTTAAATTATTGATAGCATTTTGATAAGACAGTTTGAGACAGGAAGCGAGGGAAAGGAGATGGGATCGAGAAAGGAACACAAGCCAGGACTCAAACTGGGTTTGCCGAAGTGCTGTTGCAGCACGTCAAACTTGCCAGTTTATAAGTGCTTTTCATTTCAATTTTGGGAAAGTGATTTGCACCTGTTGCCTTCGCAAATGCAGATTATAAGTGACCCAAACTCAGAGTACATGCTCTGAACTATATGGATCCGACAGGACTTGGTATTTCTGATATCTGGGGGTATTCCAGAAACCAAGGTTAACTTAGCATCACATATACTCTGAACTTTCAGTTCATTAAACCAAACCTTGCATACTCTGGGTATGCCGGTTCCAAAAACGCAACTGGGACTAAGTTCAGTCAACCCAAAGTATGATCATAGTGAAAGCACAACAGAGCACTGAATTCAGCACAGTCACACCATGGAAACGAACACTAAGAAGAAGGTGCCAAACTTCTTTTGTTTAATGTCAATTTACGTTCTTATTGCATATCGCCACCTACTGGGTCCAATCATTTTGTTAATCTTGTATTTTAATCGTTAATCAGTTTTTTATTACTGTGAACAAGAATTATATTGTTTGTTTGATGATAGGCTAAATATATTAGTTAAAAAATGATTGACTTGTAAAGATATGGCTGTACAAGTGTTTATGTTTAACCATTTTACTTCCACATTTATTGTGACATCACATATGTATGCAAAATCACTCATCAATAAGGCATGAAAAGGACTCTGAATACCTCTAAAGTAAACTAACCCTGTAACATAATCTGGTCCAGAGCAGGTTATGTTAATTCATAGAGTAAGTTGCTATGGCTACTTGCATAGCCTGAAAGTTAAAGGATTAGTTCACTTTGAAATAAATGAAAATTAGCCCAACCTTTACTCACCCTCAGGCCATCCTAGGTGTATATGACTTTCTTCTTTCTGATGAGCATAATTGCAGAAATATTAATAAATATCTTGATGCATCCAAGCTTTATAATGGCAGTGATAGAGTTCAATGAATACGAGCTGAACAAAGTACTTCCGCTTCCGTTTGTTCACCTCATACTCATTGAACCCTATCACTGCCATTATAAAGCTCGGATGCGTCAGGATATTTATTAATATTTCTCCGATTGTCTTTGTCAGAAACAAGAAAGTCATATACACCTAGGATGGCTTGAGGGTGAGTAAAGGTTGGGCTAATTTTCATTTCAAAGTGAACTAATCCTTTAACTCAAGTTTATCCACATACTAATCCATAAACCAGGTATGTTGCAAAACCTGCTTTCTGGAATGCCCCTCCTCTAATACCACACACAAAACAGTTTTCTCCTTATTAAGAGAGTCAACAGCAAAAGTATGTCATTTAATAAAGTTCAGACACTGTGGAAGCCTCCCTTCCCCCTCCCTTTGTATTAAACAACCTGTAGCATCACTTTACAAACATCCTGTTTCATGGCTGAGAAATTGCTTCATAGCTTCAAATCCTTTTGAAAAGAAGGGATCATGTTCAGCATATGAACTTGTACAAAAGAAGTCCAGGAAAATCTCTAGGAAAAACTCCATCCAGATGTGTGTAATCATGACGAGATGAATGTGTGGCAATAAACTGAGGAAAACGCCAGATTCCCCATACATATGTCTCAATGGAGCTTGTTTCAGACTAGGCTCCTTGCTGCCAAATCACGCTAGTCTGTGTTTTATGGAGTAGATAGGTCACTGAGGACTATGAGGGTGGTGTCCAAGCATAGAGCCGCAAATCTGTGATTCTGCAACCAGCCCAAACCTCCACATTACTATGTATAGCGTTACCTCTAAACCTTCGCAAGCACTATTCAGTGTGAAAAGGAGTTCAGCAAACTGCTGTCTGGCTGCTGAAATGGCTTAATTAACTGCTTTGGCTTACAAGCAGCTTCAGCCCTGAACAATTATCTCAGAAGAAGTTATTTCACACATAAATGTAGCCCTGGGCCCATTTTCAGAAATCAATTTGACAGCCCTATACAAAGCCAGTCTGCCAGAGACACAATGCTAAGGATAACACTAAGACAAACCTTTCGTTTTCAAAATTAACGTTCTTCATGCTATCTATGCTCACGTTTACAAAAATAAAGAGTCCCATCCTATACTAGACTATACTTTCACTAAAATAGTGAGGGTAAAGATAATTGCTAGCATTGAAATCCCAGAGTACTTAGGGCTGTCAAAATGGATTAAAAAAAATCTATACTTGAAAATTACTAATATTCAAATTATATTCTAATTCCAAAGGCATAATTTCAGTTAGGGGAAAAAAGCTTTTGGCTCGTATCCTGATTCCACAAGAATTGTGATTCTACAAGTATTGTGACACGCATAGATAATTACACATTTTGTCCACCTCGTCTATAAGCAAGGACTAAAATAAAGTAATTTAATTTGAATTAATATAAATTCTGGAATAAACATTAACCAATTTGGTAAACATTCAGGTTATAAAATTAATGTTGGGAAAACTGAAGCTCTAGCTATGAATACTCTTATTACAACACAGATAAAGTCCTCCTTCTCGTTCAGATGGCCTAAAGATGGGATCAAGTATTTAGGTGTGGTTATTCCCCCTGACTTAAATAAATTATATGATGTGAATTATGCAAAGCTATTAGATAAAATTATTTCAGATTTGAAGAGATGGAATATATTACCTTTTTCTTTATCTGGTAGAAAAGAAACTATTAGAATGAATATATTACCACGGTTCTTATTCCTTTTCCAGACTCTTCCATTGTCCCCTCTGGTATCCATGTTCTCTCGTCTAGATAGATAAGCTAATTTCTAGGTTCATCTGGCAAAGGAGACATCCCAGAGTCCGGTACAAAACACTGCAGTTACGAAAGTCTCAAGGAGGCTGGGCGCTACCGAACTTTAAGAACTATTGGATAGCATCACAGCTGCGAGCCATGGTAGTTTGGTTGTCCGACAATGTAGGGACTAGGTGGTTAGAAATTGAAAAATTTAATTCCAAATCCTTCTCCTTAGCAGCTTTTCCACATAGTGAAGAAAAGGCCATAAGCAAGTATAAACTGGGAAAATGGTCAGAGGTTACTTGTTTGGTATGGAGAGAGGTCCAAAAGATTTACAATCTCCCTAGGGGCTTTCTTTGTTAACAAGCATAACACAAATTAGAAATTTTACTCCCTTGAAAATGGATTCTGGTTTCAAAGTCCGGGCCCAGAAGCAATTGCAATATGTTCACCAACTATTTGAAGGAGAAACACTTAAAACTTTTGAACAACTTGCTACCGAATTCGCTCTCCCTAAGACTAACTTTTATAAGTATCTCCAGATTCGAAGTTTCCTTTTTAAACATCCGAATCGGAAAATGTTAAAAACTACCCCATCAGCAATTGAGATTTTGTTGATTAATTTTCAGACTGGTAGCAAGATCCTTAGACCAATTAGCTGTATATACAGTGCTCTGGAGGATATGAAGAAAGACAACACACATTATATAAAGTCAAAATGGGAGAAGGAATTTAAGGTAGTGATGTCTGATGAGAATTGGGCTGAAATACATGTAGAAACACAGAGTGACATGTAGTAGAATCTGGAAAGAATATAATTGGAAGGTCACTAGTCGTTATTTTCAAACGCCCAAATCGTAGCCAAATTTAATTCAAATCAGTTCAGTTCCACGCATACACACATCTTTTGGGACTGTCCTATTCTAGTTCCTTACTGGACAAATGTATTGTGTTTCATTAATACAATTTTTCAGGTTAATTTGCCCAGAGACCCTTTAATAGCCATTTTGGGAGTTAAACCAGATTTAATAAAAAGTGTGAAGAAAACCTCCTACAAATAATCCTATTTGCCGCAAAGAAGAACATTACAATTAAATAGCTCCAGAAAGTTCCACCAATTCTTGAGGAATGCTTATGGACAATGAGGGAAATCTATGGAATGGAAAAAATAACGTACAGCTTACAACTCAAAATGAGTCTGTTTGTTGAACAATGGAAACCCTTAATGAAAGAGCTGAGTGAGATATGGGGAGGAAGTTTTTGAGCATACTTTTTAAAATTTTCTCTTTTTTTTTTCTTTTGCACTCCTGATTTTTTTTTTTTTTTTTTTAAAGATTGGCTGGTTAACTTTTTGTCATTTTTGAATATTTTGATCCCATCCAAGGTTGTTGTTCTGTGTTTATTGGTTTTGATGGTTTTGTTTTAGTGGTGTACTGGCAATTTTTTTTTTTTTTTTAAATATTAAAAATAATGATTTTGTTTTTTTTATGTACCTTTGCACTTTGTACATGTTTTGCAAGAAGAAGTTGGTTAATAAAAAATAAGTAAAAAAAAGAATTCTGGAATAAACAAAAGAAACGTGATAGTTGGGTGAATCGTTTTTGTTTCTCCCAGCCCTAGTATGCAACGGTCAAAGATGTCCGTCTAGCGCTTATGTAGAAAACAATGGAAAAGCAGTACAGAAAATGTATTCTGCAAACGGCTTGGTTGTAGTTTTGACATAACCAAGATCTTCTGACATAACCGCACTGAGCTTCTCTATTTCTGCAGTGTTTTGAATGAACAACGCAGCAGTGCCTTATCAAGTGGATTCAACTGGATAGACTAACAAAAACTCTGACTAACAACAACTCGTCTTACTTCATCACTGCATCTCGTGCGCCACCGATAAGGCTGCCTTACGCACACTAGGGCTGCACGATTTGGAGAAAAAATCTAATTGCGATTTTTCTGGTTGAAATTGCGATTTGAGATTTAAAATGCGATTTTATACAACAAATGAAAAAAAAAAAGAAATTATAAACAATACCAGGCTTGTTTTGCTTGTTTGTAGGGCTGCACAATTTGGCCCGAAAATGTGTGCTAATATATTATTTTGACTAATTATTTTTATTATTATCATTACTGCTAAATAAAAATATTAAACCAAATAAGAAATATTACTGTTGTGATAATTTTCATTATTAAAGTACTTAGCGTTAGTATTTAATTATAAATATAACTATAATAATTAGAAAATAATATTTAAAACTTGTATGACAAAATGTGGGGTTACCTGTTAACATGCAAGCAGTATGTCTATAAATCTTTAGAAAGGTCTAAGGATTTATTATCAAACATTATATTATTATGATAAAAATCTGTCTCAATAATTTCTTTATTTTTGTCAGGAGGTATGCAAAATCAAAAATGGAGTTCATGTATTTAATATGAACTACGTGCCTCTTATGCATCCACTGTGGGGAAAAAAAACCCTGTACACTTATGTACACTGGAGAAAAACATATTGATTATATGTTCCTCTCAAAGTTCTTTAGAGAGAGGAATTATTTTTCCTATTTTAACCCTGAATAGGATTGAGTGAGCTTTACTTGGCGCTAAACATGTCTGTTTCATACTGGACGCCGGAGGGCGCCCTTGAGCAGATACTCCAAATACTCCAAATATATGCAATATAACAAAGGCTGTTCCAGGAAATCCCCAATGGACATCATGTTATCACTGTGACTGAATAAAAAGAAGGTAGAAACGCTTTGATTGATTAAACATGAATAAAATAAACAGACGACTACAACAATACATGGTTTATATGTTTTCTTCAAGCCTTCTTGGGTATTTCCGTAATAATAAAGTATATTTATAATCCAATGCTAATCAAAATGCTATTTCAAACACTCAACTGATGTTATGAAGTGAGTTTGGAGTAAAAACACAGTAAATGTTGTCTTTTGTTAGAAAAGAAGTTCATAAAGGCTTCTCATGTTTGGAAAGTTTGTATATTTGACGTGTTGCTTTTTCTAATGCAGTGCTCTCAGATGGAGCGTCATTTACTACTGATCACAGAGCAGCTCTTCACTAACACACTGTGTACATATTTATATAATTAAAAATCGCAGCCTTTGCGATGTCATAATCGCACTAAGCCAAATCGCGATTTCGATTCGATTGCGATTAATCGTGCAGCCCTAACGCACACCTAAAATTCGAATGCACCTTTTTTTGATTTTTATTTTAAATTCGATGAATAATTTGACAGCCTGGAGTACTTTAGTGTCCATGTGCATTTGTCACCCAAAAGCTATGCCAATATAATAAATCACTGAGGTTCAAGTAATCTTTCATCGAAATGTGTTAACTTGCTCTGAAGCAACTTTCCTTGACCTGTTGTGCAATCACCTGTTGTGCAGGCTGTTGTTAAATAGCCTTGTTTTAAAGTCACCATGAAATCAAAATGGACAGTTGATATTTTTTTACAGAATGTTGCAGTGTTTATGATTTATCCGTACACATTTAAAAATAAATTAATTAATAAATAAATAAGCAACTCATAATCTTTAATAAAAGAACATTAACATCCCCTCAAAACGATGTCTGTTCTCTTCATTTGAGTCTCGGAGAAGGGTGGGACTAAATATCATACACAACTGACTGCAAACTGGCATTCAGAACTGCCTCCATTCAGTTAGCAACACCCAAATTCTTACGATCCAATCAATTCCCGAAGGATATTATCAAGTCCCGCCTTACACTTTTTACTCATTCCATGCCGTTTCACTTGGATATACATCATAACAGGGAAGAAAAAACTACTGCAACTACCATTTCATGCCGACTTTATTCGTTTCATGTTGGTCCATTCACAACAAGGACGATAACATTTACGATATCATAATAGCAAAGAAGAATGAGTGTTGGAATCACATTCAGAAATTTTTTTTTCCCAGCTGATGAAGAATAAAGACACCGACAACCAATCAGAATTCACCCGAATTTTTTAAAAGCTTTTGAAGCGACACAAGCACATGCTTGATAAACAGAACATTTTTGTCTATTGGTGTGGACACTAATATAGTTATATTTATATTTATAGTGATTGTTCTTGATGTGAATGGGCATTTAGGCTACTTTAGGTCATGCAGCTTTTCTAAAATCTTGCCAAGAGTTGCCAAATGTTACATAAACTTTGTCATGTGTTAATCTGTATTGTTATTGTTAACCTGACATGTTAATCAAAGGTTAATCTGACCTGCCGCCAATGTCCAGAAAACCTCTGGTGTTTCAGGAGGAAAGTAGTCCCCAATAAGTGACTTCAAACTTGCATTAAGACTTGGTTTCTTTTTCTTAAAAAAAAAAAAAAAAAAAAAAAAACATACACACCATCTAATCAATTCCCAATGGATAAAATCATCTCCTGGTGCACATTTTATTTTCTTGTTGAATATCCTGTATATATAATTTTTTCAATTTTTCAATTCTGATGAATCAGAACGTAGTGTTTACATACATGCTCAAGTGGACGGGTTGATATGCGCATGTGTGTCACAAGCTTCAAATCAGAATTAAATTTCTGACATGCGCACACTGCAGAAATATACAGAGTTTACGCTGTTTGCGCATACAATTTTCCTACATTTCTTCTTTTCTTAGTTTTAAAGAGAAGAGTTAATATTTGGGTCATTGACAAATAAAGCGTTTGTTTTTAATCTTTTCAAAACTGATGTAATACATATTTTTGAGTCACGAACATAGTGTTTAAACAAGTTTCAGTTGTTGAATAACATTTCAAAGTGTTTAAATTCATTTTTTGACTGTTTTTATGTCAGGCGGTACAACCAAATAGTTGTACCACCTGACATGGAAAGTGTACCAACCTACCCATACTTAAAATTAGCAGTTTTTACCAGAATTTTAGAGAGATCTACAAACCTTTTCACTCTGCCACAAGGACCAGTTGGGGTCCTCTAGATGATGCATTATGTTTACTGTTATTACCTTGTCAATTCATAATAAAAGTGCCATGTTGTGCCACTGCCATCCTGACAGTCAAATTGCCAGACAAAAGTTTCTCAGTTATCTCAACAGCTTTAAAACTACTGATATTTATAAAATTTGTTTATGAAAGGTTTCAAACCTAAAATGATGCCATAGTCTTTAGTTAAGACACCATTTTCTTGTCTGTTCATTTGTTCGGACAGTTGCACCACCTGACATTTTGGGGGTTTAAGACAACAAAGCATAAAATAATATGTATTATTTAAATATGCTAAAAATGAATTCAAAATAAACAGGCTTTATAGAATAAAGTGATGTGTGTCATGAATTTATAAGAATCATTTTAAGAGGAAATAATGCACTTGGACACAAAAATATGTCATGTCATGGACCCATTTATCTATTTCGGGTCGTAGTTAGGAGACGACGAGCACATGAACCGTTGTGCCGTGCTGCTTATATTTATCAAGAAGTAAAAATGCCCCCTCCCATGCCCACAACAAGGCGTCTGTGGATGAGAGTCCTAAACGAGGTCTGGTGGGACTTTGTCCTGCTCCACTTCCCAGAAGATAAGTTGAAGGAGAATTTTAGAATGACACAAGTCATTTATGACACTTCAACAACAACAACAGCTTGTTCTACATGTCATACGTCATTTTGCCATTTCAAAGTTATTGCACATGCGCAGTACTTTCCAGTTTCGGGTTTCAATCTGATCAAGTGTTTACATGTCCTCTCGATCGGATTAGAAAAGGTTTAAACCACCCCTTACAATCCAAATGAAATTAATCGGATTTGGCCAATTCATTCCGATTGACGTGGTTACATGTAACTTTTTTTTCCAACTCTACTAGTAATCCGATTACAATCGGGTTAGGGTCCATGAAAACGCATCTAGTGGTCCATCACACCATTAACACCAGAAGAATCTGATCCCACATGCTCCCTGTTCCTAATGTGTTTTCATGAATCTTTCTGCTGAACGGCCTGCTGCTTTCCAGACTAGAGTCAGCATTCCCGAATGGAAGCACCAGCTCTGGCACTGTCAGCACAGAGCTCAAATCAATTCATCATGCTGCTTGTTCCTTCTGATGCGATTCACTCGACCACACACACACTTTAATTTTCTTGTTTGTAGTACAGCTGTGAAGTGTCATGAGTTACAAGAAACTCTACTTCCAGTCCACATAAATTCACTTCAGTTGTGTGATACAACATTCATCATTGTAAGCACTGTCAGAAATAAAGTTTTTATTAAGGATATGACCCCTGGAATTAATTTTTATGTTGAGGACATTTTTATGAAACATTTAAAGATTGTCCATTTATCAGATTCTTCAAATTTAGTATCAATTTAAAATCAACAATTTACTTTGTTAGCACACATAGTCTTGTGGTGAATAATTAATCTGTGCAAGTTAATCCACAGAAAATCTTGTTTGTCATCGTAATCTTTAGTCAAATTTCTGAAAATTTGCTTCCCCGCAGGAATGGTGTTCCTTCTCTGCTGAGATCAGTTTGACGGCTTGGGAATATCCCTAACCACGTCCCTCCAACCGCCAGTCTGCTGTGAGCTTTAAGATGCCCTTAAAGGGATAGTTCACCCAAAAAAAAAAATGAAAATTTGCTTTTAATTCACTCACCCTCAGGCTATCTGATGGATGGATGGATAAATGGATGGATGGATGGACTTTTTTGGTCTTCAAAATCTAAGGTACCATTCACACACATTATAAAGCTTGGATGAGCCAGGATATTTTCTAATATAACTCTGATTGTGTTTGGCTGAAAAAAATACAAAAAATTGTGGGATACTTTTCATATGTGGGTGAACTATCCCTTTAAAAACACTAAGGATTAATGTTATACCAAAAACACAAAATCTGCAAAGAACAGAGATTAAAAATTAAGGAAAATATCATACAAAAAAAGATTGTGTACAATGGTTTGAAATGACAGCCTGCTAAACAAACTGGACTGCATTTCATAAAATGTAACCCAAATTCCAGACAAATACTCACTGAGCATTTGCAGAGCACACGGTCCTGAGTCTACAATAACTTTTATTAATAATTATATTGTGTTTAATAATAACCTCAAAAAATATGAACTATTAAGTTTGATATTAGCTCCAAAATGAATACACCAATCAGGCATAACATTATGACCACCTTCCTAATATTGTGTTGGTCCCCCTTTTGCTGCCAAAACAGCCCTGACCCGTCGAGACATGGACTCCACTAGACCCCTGAAGGTGTGCTGTGGTATCTGGCACCAAGATGTTAGCAGCAGATCCTTTAAGTCCTGCAAGTTGCAAGGTGGGGCCTCCATGGATTGTACTTGTTTGTTCAATACATCCCACAGATGCTCGATTGGATTGAGATCTGGGGAATTTGGAGGCCAAGTCAACACAGAACATTGCCCAAAGCATCACACTGCCTCCGCCGGCTTGCCTTCTTCCCATAGTGCATCCTGGTGCCATGTGTTCCCCAGGTAAGCGATGCACACGCACCCGGCCATCATCCACGTGATGTGAAAGAAAACGTGATTCATCAGACCAGGCCACCTTCTTCCATTGCTCCGTGGTCCAGTTCTGATGCTCACTGTTGCCGCTTTCGGCAGTGGACAGGGGTCAGCATGGGCACCCTGACTGGTCTGCGGCTATGCAGCCCCATACGCAACAAACTGCGATGCACTGTGGATTCTGACACCTTTCTATCAAAACCAGTATTAACTTCTTGAGCAATTTGAGCTACAGTAGCTCGTCTGTTGGATCGGACCACACAGGCCATCAATGAGCCTTGGTCGCCCATGACCCTGTTGCCGGTTCACCACTGTTCCTTCCTTGGACCACTTTTGATAGATACTGACCACTGCAGACCGGGAACACCCCACAAGAGCTGCAGTTTTGGAGATGCCTGACCCAGCTGTCTAGCCATCACAATTTGGCCCTTGTCAAACTCGCTCAAATCCTTACGCTTGCCCATTTTTCCAGCTTCTAACTCATCAACTTTGAGGACAAAATGTTCACTTGCTGCCTAATATATCCCACCCACTGATAGGTGCCGTGATGAAAAGATAATCAGTGTTATTCACTTCACCTGTCAGTGGTCATAATGTTATGCCTGATCGTTGTATATGGGTCAATTGTTACAGTATTTTTCACAAAAAGTAATAATCTTTGCATCTGTCATTCCAATAATTCCACCATTTTAAAGTCATTTGACCATGTGAACTAATTGCTTTCAAATATAGTTTGCTATCTTAAATGTTCAAATGAATACATCTAGTTTACATATGAACCATGAACAATTATTCTCAACCCTTTATATACAAACGCTGCACATGTGTGCTGTAAGCCTGGCTTGTTTAAGCTCCTTAGTCCTGTTGTGGAGTTGTACAGGCTGATATGGCACCACACAGACCGTTTTAACTTCGTCCAGTGAAGGGGATTAATCTCACAGCAGAGCAGCTCATGGCAACCCAGTCCTCTCAAGGGTAAATGGAGAAATTATTTCCATAAATATGAAGTAAGAATTCCCTAACCATATGTCTCTGACGTAAAAACATATTTTGAAACTGCTGTCCTGTGTTCAAAATCGAGAGTTACTGTCACAACGGTCGCTGATCAAGAGCTGACAGAATCAAAGCAGATTAAAGCAGCAGCTGCGCTGCGATTTTACCTGGTTAAAAACAAAATATATAAATTAAAGATAAGAAAAAATTATCTCGACCTTAAAGGATCTCATCCACACTACTGCGAAAATTCATTCTCACCAAGCGTTCGCTGAGATAATAGTATTTCAGCATAAAAATACTGCATATAAATTTGCAAAAGGATTGTTACCTGAAAGTGGTAAGTCTTTGAAAGCCAGGCCCGTGAAAACAGACCCCTCGCCATTGCAGAAATGGATCATCTCAAAGACTGTGGGATATCTAGAGCAGAGTCTCCATATGGCGAATAAGAAAATGAAATAATCTCCAGCGAACTTCAAGTTTACGTGACGCGTACGGTACTCACGACCAGCCGATATCCGTGCATATTATTAGACTGCCGAAGGGTACTGTGTAAATGTATGCGTTATGTTAAGAATTCATGTTATTCGATTCGTCAGGGTTGGTATCCAGCGGCTAACACTTTCAAGTGCAGCTGTTTTAAAGCAGCGAGACAGCAGCATGTCAAGGGCGCAGGCGTACACAATTTCTGCCGACCTAATGTAGGGCTAGTGCTTTTTTTCTTGAGCGAGCTGCCTGTGTGTGCGTCATGTTTACTGGCGCCCTCTATTGAACACCATGCACATAATACATTTTTGGAGGTATCATTAAAATTCAAACACCCAACAGTCATAAATGCTAAAAATACAACTTGCAATACATAAACTAATGTCTTTGCATGTCTAACGTTATATATTGTTTGTTGTTATTAGCCTACTGTATATATTGGTCTGAGCCCGAAAGTTCGCTAATGGAAATCTAGATCTGAATTGTATAGATTATTTTAGAAAAACGTCTTAGTTTGGCTTGCTTTAATTTTGTGGGGGCATTTTTGTAACCTATTTCAGATTTGTTTTTGTTATCTTGAATGTATTTTTACTGCGCTATCGTGTGTTCATTGGAAATCAATACGCGAAACCATGGTCAGCAGCGATTGGCTGGCGGCAAGACAGCAACGTAATGACATCACGTTAAAAAAGAACATAACACGCCTGACGAAAAACTTCTGGACCTTTCAACAGCCAAGCGACCAAAACGACATAAAAGTTATAATAGATAAATGAAATGTGTTAGCTACACTGTAAAACATGTTTCTTTTGTCAGATCAACTTAAATAATTAACGTGGTTCAGATAACATAATATTTTGAGTTTCTGTTGATTAAACCAATCGCCTTCATTGTATTAACTCAAATTTTTAATTTCAATGAACTCAAAATTTTAAAGGCAACCAGGTAACTTACTTTTTTAATTTAAACCAACAATTATTTTTTACAGTGTACATGATTCCCAATTATTTCCAATATTTCACGATTTCTAGTATTTGTACAGGCTTTACATCTTTATTTCAATGTTGTAATTAGCAATTCATTTAATTTGACCTGTGAAGCAGATTTGTAACATGACGTGATTAATAACATTTTCTTAAGGGTCAAAATATTTTTCTAATGGCACAGTAGATAGCAATTTTTACTAAGTTATAATAGTTATTCAAATTAATGCACGGCATAGACTAACTGTACATCATGTCCCTCACAAATAAATCTCTCTTGAGAAAAACTGGCTGTGTCTAACATTATAATATTATTTTCAATTTAATGTTTAAGTTATTATTATTATTTTAAATTATTATTGTCCCTGGTTCAGTAGTGTACTCTTGTAAGACAGGCACAGTATTGGCTCTGCTTAAAAAGATGCAATCTAATCCTGTGTACATGAAATAAGCCTGCTCCCTAGCAGGTTTGAGCTTATGGAATAGCTGCTATGACAGCAACTCCGGGATGAGCTTCGAAGAACATAATCCTTGATCATATCAAATTGTCAACAGTAAAATCCAGATAACTGAGTAATCCACCATAGCCCCAGGGTTAATCAAAGATACACTATGGCCCTCTAGTGGTTTAAAACAAAACTGCATGCAATTTTTTGGAAGAACATTGTTTTTGTTGTGCTTTAGCTCTGCATGACTGTTAGAGAGGTACATATGGCAGTTTATCTGTTCAATGAAATACCTTACTTGTTGAGTAATAAAAACACCACGTCGCTTTTACAACATTTCAGATCCCTCAGCTCTCACAATGTAACGGTCACCATGATGAAAGTTTGGTCATCAGATTACTGCTGCGTTCACACCATGTTGTAATTACAGTAGTCTCGAGATGACAACACGTGACGTTTTATTCGGAGCTGTTCCAAGTACAGGTCTCTGCAGGACAGTAATAGGAGTTACCAGATCAGTGGGCGAGGCCATAAACAGAGGGGCGTTACTGAGAGCGTTACCTGATTTGCCCACGTCAGAGTGTGGGTAGGGTTTAGGGGTGGGCTAGGATGAAGGGGATTATTTTCATTGCATGATTTATAAACACCCACCAGTTTAAAAACTCCCACAAATTCAGAAACGCCCACTTTTGTTCCGCAGAGACCTCATACTCAGCTGTTCACATCCTTGGATTGGGAATTATGCATTTCTATGACACCACTATCAATCCCTAAATTAATCTGCAGCGGTCAGGTGGTACGTCGGTCACATGGTACAAGTAGGCGCTCTCAGATCTTACAAGCTGTATTTAGGAGCTCTATGAGGACATGAACACTTTTTACAATTTGAAATCACATAATTGCGGTAATTACGACATAGCGTAAGCGCACCTTATGTTGCAGTTACGTAACAGTCATGTATTTTTGGATTCAGGAGCATTGCTTTTTTAAAATAAAAAACGGATGATTCTACGGAGGTTCAAGATTTAGCGTGCTCACTCATTGTGACAACTAACCTGTGCCACTCCCACACCATATACAGTGGGTACAGAAAGTATTCAGACCTCCTTAAATTTCACTCCAAGTTATATTGCAGCCATTTGCTAAAATCATTTAAGTTCATTTTTTTCCCTCATTAATGTACACACAGCACCCCATATTGACAGAAAAACACAGAATTGTTGACATTTTTGCAGATTTATTAAAAAAGAAAAACTGATATATCACATGGTCCTAAGTATTCAGACCCTTTGCTCAGTATTTAGTAGAAGCACCCTTTTGATCGAATACAGCCATGAGTCTTTTTGGGAAAGATGCAACAAGTTTTTCACACCTGGATTTGGGGATCCTCTGCCATTCCTCCTTGCAGATCCTCTCCAGTTCTGTCAGGTTGGATGGTAAACGTTGGTGGACAGCCATTTTTAGGTCTCTCCAGAGATGCTCAATTGGGTTTAAGTCAGGGCTCTGGCTGGGCCATTCAAGAACAGTCACGGAGTTGTTGTGAAGCCACTCCATTATTTTAGCTGTGTGCTTAGGGTCATTGTCTTGTTGGAAGGTAAACCTTCGGCCCAGTCTGAGGTCCTGAGCACTCTGGAGAAGGTTTTCATCCAGGATATCCCTGTACTTGGCCGCATTCATCTTTCCCTCGATTGCAACCAGTCATCCTGTCCCTGCAGCTGAAAAACACCCCCCAGCATGATGCTGCCACCACCATGCTTCACTGTTGGGACTGTATTGGACAGGTGACGAGCAGTGCCTGGTTTTCTCCACACATACCGCTTAGAATTAAGGCCAAAAAGTTCTATCTTGGTCTCATCAGACCAGAGAATCTTATTTCTCACCATCTCAGCAAACTCCATGCGGGCTTTAATGTGTCTTGCACTGAGGAGAGGCTTCCATCTGGCCACTCTGCCATAAAGCCCCAACTGGTGGAGGGCTGCAGCGATGGTTGACTTTCTACAACTTTCTCCCATCTCCCGACTGCATCTCTGGAGCTCAGCCACAGTGATCTTTGGGTTCTTCTTTACCTCTCTCACCAAGGCTCTTCTCCCCCGATAGCTCAGTTTGGCCGGACGGCCAGCTCTAGGAAGGGTTCTGGTCGTCCCAAACGTCTTCCATTTAAGGATTATGGAGGCCACTGTGCTCTTAGGAACCTTAAGTGCAGCAGAATTTTTTTTGTAACCTTGGCCAGATCTGTACCTTGCCACAATTCTGTCTCTGAGCTCTTCAGGCAGTTCCTTTGACCTCATGATTCTCATTTGCTCTGACATGCACTGTGAGCTGTAAGGTCTTATATAGACAGGTGTGTGGCTTTCCTAATCAAGTCCAATCAGTATAATCAAACACAGCTGGACTCAAATGAAGGTGTAGAACCATCTCAAGGATGATCAGAAGAAATGGACAGCACCTGAGTTAAATATATGAGTGTCACAGCAAAGGGTCTGAATACTTAGGACCATGTGATATTTCAGTTTTTCTTTTTTAATAAATCTGCAAAAATGTCAACAATTCTGTGTTTTTCTGTCAATATGGGGTGCTGTGTGTACACTAATGAGGAAAAAAAATGAACTTAAATGATTTTAGCAAATGGCTGCAATATAACAAAGAGTGAAAAATTTAAGGGGGTCTGAATACTTTCCGTACCCACTGTACACTCTTAAAACAGATGTGTTAAAAACAACACATCCTGTGTTAGATCTTAACACACCCGTGTGTCTAGTTAAGGACAACATATTTTGTGTTACTTTTAACTCAAACGTGTTATTCCTGCTCATTTTCTACACACTAATGTGTTATATTTACACAATTTGTGTCAATTATGTACACAAAATGACACAAAATGTGTCACAAAAAATAACACAAAAAATGTGTTATTAATTAACACATATTTTTTGAGAGTGTATGCATCGAAGGCTGCGTCCCAATTCAAAGGCTGCATCCTTCGAGGTCGCATTTGAAGGCTGACCCAGACTTTGCTCTTTTTTATATCCAGCCTTGGAAAGCTTAAGCCTTGAGAATGATTCATTTAGAGACCTTTGACCAAAGCTGGTTCACACCACTAAGGAGGACTAGGAGTGACTCTTAAATAAAATAAATAATTTATCAATTTAATAATTCAAACATAAAACGGAAATAAATATATGACTTTTTAAATCGACACATTAATACACTTATTCAGTTCATGTTTTAAAATTAATACATGACTAAATTAATTTTAATCATTTTAAATTGAAAAGGCACATTAGAAACAAGTTAAATATTTATCTGCTTTCAAAACAAACAAACAAAAAGTTTTCAAAACTGCCCAATGTAAAGATTATTTTGATAACTTTCATCAAAAGCATGGTAGCATAACAGCCTAGTACAATGCACCATTTGTATTCCTGGCATGCGAGGCTCAGCCTCAATGAGGCCACCATAGAGGTGCATAACTCTACATCCAACAGCTCGGCACAGCACTGACAGTCCTATATGTAAAAGTTGTTTATGAACTGTCTTTACAGGTCTAAAATATTTTTATTCATAAAAATCTAATTTACAAAATCAGTTCAAGCAGTTCATCTTCTTTCATCTCTCCAGGCTGTTGATTAATGACACACAGCCTGCACTATCCGTATTGTAATATCTTTGCAAATAAGCAATAAGATTCTCATCTGTTTGCCATGCATGTTTTTAAGAAAGCTGGTGGTGCTATATTGCATGTTAGCCTTCTTTTTTTAGGGTTTTAGTTTATAAACATATTAAATGTTGCCTTTAAGTCAATATTATAGTCAAAACAGTAACAAAAATGTTGGTATTTCTTACACTGAAAAATGTTCCAATTAGCAGTTTTGCATGAATGATTAAAATTGAAATGTGAAGCTCCTGGACTGAAGTCAAATGTATAATCCATATATAATTAAGTTAAATTGTTCAGTATGAAAGAGTAATTGACATAATGTTATTTTTTTGTTGTTTTTTTAATTACAAATTACAATAAAATGCAGTTCATATCAGATAACTTGAATACACAATACTTTCGAAATTACTTAAAAATAGGCTAATTTTAATATTTTTGTGGGACTTAACCAAAATGTCTTGGTATAAACTGACCAGTGATTTTTTAAAGTGTCAATAAAGGTATAGTTCACCCAAAAATGAAAATTCTGTCATACTCACCCTCATGTTGTTCCAAACCTGTATAAATTTTCATTTTCAACTATCCCTTTAATGGAAAACATTAAACCAGAGGGGACTTCACCCAAATAAAACATCTAAATATTCATAGCTCAAATTTTTAAATATCATGAATGTTTACATTTTATCATGAATTTTTATATTTAAAAAAAAAAAAATGTTTATAAAACCTTAAAAAATAGGCCTAATGATTTCCTTGCGCTGTAGGCTATGTGTGCAAATTATTTTAGTGCTTTTTAATTCATGGTTATCCCGCTTGACATTTAAATTTATCTAAATTTAAATTTCGTTTTTTTTTTTTTGAAGCATGAAACCAACATTAATATAAGAAAATAATAATTTTAAGAGCTTAAAACGTGTTATATATTAAAAGATGCCTTTTTATAATCGCTGACTTATTTGTCATTGACCAAAGCAAAAATTTTGACTTTCTGTCACTGTTAAATCAAAACATTGACGCGGAAGTGTAACAGGCAAAGAAGCGCAGAGTTAAGTGACGGTGTGAGTGAGGTAAACATCCTCCCACTAACGCTTTTTCAAATTTGTGAGGGAAAGTGAGTCCGTGCGGAGCGCGAGCGCGTCCCACAATGCACTCGCCGCTCAGCGGGAAACCAAAATGGCGAGAGCTAGCCAGCAAAACCAGTCGTTTACCATAATGTAAAACACTTCATTCGTTTGAATCATCTCGCCAAAGCAGCAGCAGCATCTCGATTCAAGACGAAGTTCTTGTTGCCCGTTTATGGTGTAGTTCTTTGTGTTTGTGCGACATTGTAACCTGGGAAAGTGGCCGAATGAGGTAAGAGAGATCCAGACATGAATCAGTCTGTTACAATACAGCAAGGGGGTGTGCGGGGAGCTTTCATCTTTCACTTTACCAGCAGGTAAAAATTACTGGTTTGAAACATGCGTTTTCTGATGCCAGTGAAACAAACTCTTCAGGCTTTTAAACGGGAGGCTTTTATTTGATGGCACATTGTTTTGAATGACAAATCCTGCTAGCTCTCTCCAGCTATGCTGCTAACAAAAGAGGCTTTTTGCTTTCACTGTCATTCTGTATGGGCGCTTCTCTGACCAGCCAATACAAAGTGCACTCAGTCCCAGAGAAGATCCCACGCCGAATTTACAAGTGAAACACCTCTAAAATGTACTCGAGGATAGTCTGATACTACATTTACAGCCTTAATTGTTTATTTGAGCATGTGCAAACTACTTTTTTGTGTTAGTGTAAGCAGAAGTATGGTTGAACCATGTTTTTCATGAGGTGTTTTGCTCATTTGACAGAGACTCAGCAAGTGCAGATAACCTGGCCGCCCATCAAAAGACACCTCCAAATCGCCAACACAAGTCTCCGGTGCCCTTGTCACGATTTCCCCTGAAAGATGGGCTGACCGACACGGCCAGGCTCGCCAACAAGTTTGAAGAAGGACAGGACGTCCTGGCCAGATGGTCAGATGGCCTGTTTTACCTGGGAACTATCTCCAAGGTGTGTAAGGGAAAAAAATACAATCAGATGATGATTATATCAAAATATATAACATAAATAAATGGACATCAGATATTGATATGAGTGAATTATATGAAAAGAAATTGACAGCAGAAGGATGTAAGATATGAAAGTAGCAAAGCTACGTAGGTAGTCAGTTGCCAGATGTTTATACAGTTTAATGGTCATTTTACAAATGTATTTAACCAATCAGAGTAAAGTATTCCGGAGTGTAGCTTAATAAAGTGCAACAGTTGGGGTTCTAGAAGTAAAAATCCCATTCTTTTTCTCCATAGGGGAATAGATCTTGAACAATAACTTGCGAATCGTTGAAGACAGACATACTGTGAGCTCCGAGGTTGTTAATCGATGGTATTTGCTTTAGTTGAAGCCATCAGCTTGCATTATTTAAACCTTATTTTTTAAATAATCGTGTTTAACAGCAGAATTCTAGGTAAAAGTGTAAAAAACATAATGGAGATAAAATTAATTTTGAAGTTTTATTAAGTGTTAACAATGAGATTATGTGGTTTTTTTATAATCAATTAACACTTCTTTTGTCATTTTTTACAATATGGACAAAATTTGTCACCCAAAAAGTCATTCGGTTTAACCAAAATTTCGGTTTTACCGAATTACATTTTTGGTTATACCGAATGACGATATTTTCAAACAAGGCTAACTGGCTGATATCTAGCTAGCTAGCAAAAGGACAATCAAACATTTTATATTTAGTACAAGTTTTTAAAATATTACAACATTTTCCATGTTTTATAGTGGTTGTACCGAATGACCTGATGTTTCGGGACATGCGTATGAGCAAGTGAAAACATGAATTTTTCAAATGGTTAGTTAGTTACTTTGTTTCATGATCATGTAGTCCTTTGCAGGTGTCTGAATGACTTCACATCCTGTCACAAGATACTGACCGCATGACTTGATCCAAAATGGTCCCTTTATGTTGGTTACTCCAAATGACATCAATAAAATTCATTTTTCCAGACATTCTTTCTCATAACAAAGCAACGACTTCTACACATAATTTTAATACCATTTTGCACTATGTTGATATAAGATGTTATAAAAATTATACCAGAATAAAACATATAAAAATGTAATAATTGTATATATATTTTAATCACAAATGGAAATGGCTGTATTGGCCTTTGGACAGTTAAAAAAAATGACCTTTTGACACTTCAAAATCTTTAAAATACCTTTATATGTAGGACAATATAATTAAAACCTTTTGGATTGAATAAAAGAGATCTAGTTGTACTACCTTACATACTTTGGATGTCATATCTTTGTTTTTTTATTATTATTAAGGTCTTTGGACAAAAATGCTGCATTGACCCATATATGTATATGTGTATATATATATTTATGTATATGTATATATTTTTTTGTCATTAAATAGACTTGTACCTTTGTCTTTTTTTAGAATACTTTTTTTTGCTTTAAATCAAAGTTGGTAGTCTTTTTTAAAAATTCCTTATAAGAAAAGTGAATGTGAAAAAAATGCTCCCTGAACCAAGGCTACTGAAAAAGTAGGCAGGCACTTTTTTTTTACTCTATAATCACACTATAATCACCAAAATGGCTGCCTCTATCTAGAGTAATCAGAACTCTTTTTGATTAATGCTTTCCACAGATAGATAAACATAAGCATCGCTGCTTTGTGATTTTTGAAGATCAGTCTAAATCCTGGGTTCTGTGGAAGGACATTCAGACAGGTAAATGCAAACTGTTTTACATTCATTGTGACTGAAGAATGCTAATATCCTGTTACCCGTCTTTTGTGTCTTGATGGCATTTTTGAAGTGGGTCTCAAAGTGAGAAGATCTTATCATGAACATCCTGACTTAGATTTATGGACTTGTGAGCGCACCATCCACTGACTGATTCTATCACAGGCTCTTTTTTGCTATGAAATAACATTTACACGTCATATTCCTTCTCATCACCTCTCTCATTTTAATAGAAGATGGGTCAGTTCTTCTATTATGCTGCTTCTTTCATGCTGTCTGACTTGTGGTTTTGCTGTTTGCCGCCTTTTGGTTTCTCTTCCCTATCTCCTTCATTCAGCCTGAGTTATCTCTTAATTTGTCCCTGACAGTTGACAGACCTCAGAGTCTCCGGGCTTACACAAACCGTAAGTTCCACATCGAGCCAGGAGACGAGAATAGGGAAGGTACCTATGGCTTCTGTCGCTGTATCTCTTGGTAACATTTCAACAAAGGCGTTCATGCATACGCATAAAAGAAACTTGCTCATAGTTTTATCTTCAGTTCATATTTGTTTCAAGTGGCAGTTGCAGTGAAGTATTTCACTGTGGTGTTCACCATCATTGATGGTTGTCAGCTATAGCACACCTTTTCCCCCTTTTGTGAAGTGGTTTGTACATTTTCCATTAGAAGTTCAGAATTATTTTGGAGCATCCCCCCCTCCCCCTTTAGACAATTTTTGACCTCCTGAATGCAGTCTCTCCCCTTCTCACAAATGTAGTCACTGTTCCCATGAGACAGTCGTGTACAGCCACACACTTGTTCATTTCTTTGTTTGTTCCTTCTTTCAGGGGACAGTGGAGGGGAAATGCTCTGCTCTATATGTCAGAATGAAAGCTCTGAGCCCCCCAATGAAATAGTCATCTGTGACAAATGTGGACAAGGTAGACTGTCTATCCTTCTTGTAAATCTGAGTCACTTCTCTCAACCACGTTAGGGATTGAGTTGCAGATTTAACTGCTGACTATATCTTCCACAGGATACCATCAGTTATGCCATGCTCCTATAATCGACCCCAGTGTTATTGCCTCTGATGACAAATGGCTCTGCAGACAGTGTGTGTTCGCCACAACAACAAAGGTTTGTTGATGCCATGTTCACTCCTGTTTTAAGCAATATTTTAATTGCATAATATTTAGGGGTGTCCAGCAGCCTTTGACACTCTTCTCGTCATGTGCAGGGTTTTCAGTGTGCAGACAGGATGCTGCATATTTAATCATGTCAAAAACTCCTCTTGACCCATTGTTTTCACATATTAAATGACCTGTAGGAGACCACCAGGTCATAAGTCTTTTAAAGCTAATTCCTAAAAGTCACAACAGATGTGTACTATAACCTTCATTCTTCCATGAGGGATGTGGGTTTAGTTAAAGGAATATATAAATAGTTTTCCACACATGGTGGGTTAGGGTTCCCATGCGTCCTGGAAAACCTGTAAATCCTGGAAAAATGACCAATTTTCCATTCCTGGAAAACACATGGAAAATAAGAGAAAATGAAAAATGTCCTGGAAAAATCTTTCTTTTAAAAAAAAGAAAAATCTTGTTAAATGAAGAACAAACAGTTTACAATTGCCCCGAAACAGTAGTAGCAGAAAACGCTATTTTCAGGGACGCTGAATTTTGACACGCGTGAAAAGTATTCTGTGATGTAGTAACCGCTGTCTTGTGTTGGCAGTTGCAGGAGCTAGGAATTAAGTGCTCAAATGTTTGCAGTGAATGTGGGTACTTTGTTAACCACAGTATTATTTCTGTCTTACAAACATTCTTATTATCACAGAAGTACTGGGATAAAAGATTATAGTTCGGATATTAACACTGATGTCTACAGAAGCGATCAAAATAGAGTAAATCACCTTTTGAAAATAACTTGGCGCTTCAAATAACGATCATATTACATCTTTTATGCCACTAGTTGGCGTCAGGTGACCGTTAAAAATTTATTGTCATTGAATCATTCATTCAAGAGATTCATTTAAAAATGCTGATTCATCCAGTAATGAAACAAGTGACGTATTTATGATCAGACATCATTAAGAAACTTTCTCAACTATATTCAGAAAAAACAAATGCTAATTGCTTGTGATGTACACAACCATTTAAAAGTTTGGGGTCGGTAATATTTTTTTATAGTGTTTTTGAAAAAAATCTCTTATGCTCACTAAGGCTGCATTTATTTGATCAAAAATACTGTGAAAAGTAATTTTAAAAATACAGTATCCAAAATTAACTTTTTGCCACACCTGCCAATTTTAGTTTATAATAAATTTAATGGATTTTGACTTAATGCATCCTTGCTGAATAAAATATTAATTTCTTTCAAAAACAAACAAAAATATCTTACTGAACTTTTAAACGGTAGTATAAAATACAGGCAACACCTTGGAAATCCCAGGACACGCTACATGTTTTTCTGGTATGACTAGAAAGGTTATGTAAAGCCTGTTTTGAATAAATCTCCAGAGTTCTGACTCCACCTAAGAATTGAGTGACTCCATATGCAGGCTAGAGGCATGTTTATCTGTCATGAATTGTTGTGGTTGTATCTCTGAAATCATAGAGAGGCGGTGCACTGAAGAAGGGGCCAAATGCCAAAGCCCTACAGGAAATGAAGCAGTCTCTGCCATACGCCCTTGAAGATTTAGTGTGGGACCAGGGCCACAAGACCAACATCCAGCAATGCTACTGCTACTGCGGAGGTCCTGGCGAGTGAGTGCTGCACACAGACACCATTTTTGAAAAGCACTTTTGCATGATATAGTTCTTCTTAGGATAATCCGTCATAATTTGCAGAGGATTGTAGATATAGAATAACCCCTGCAGGAAGTAGAATTGTAATGACGACATCTCCTCCCACAGTTGGTATCTGAAGATGTTGCAGTGTAATAAGTGTAAACAGTGGTTTCATGAAGCCTGCATCCAGTGTTTTCAGAAGCCCATGCTCTTTGGAGACAGGTGAAGTACTGCTCTCGAATCATACGAATAAAGTGAAACCCAATGATTGATGTCTTGTTGTTTAATACAATTTCTGTCTTTACTCTCAGGTTCTATCTATTTATTTGTTCCGTTTGTAATAGTGGACCAGAGTACCTCAAACGCCTGCCTCTGAGATGGTGAGTTTTGGGCTGTTTTCACACTTGGTTCACTTGCTGCAGTGTGAAAGTGACCATAAGTGATGCTGAAGCCAAAAAATCAAAATGAAGTATATGTTTGGAAGGTATACACAATAATTGTATCAATATTCCTGTTTTTATTCCTTCATTGGTCATTATTGGATATTTAATGATTCATCCTCATTTCCTCCCTTTTTACATTTAATAAGCTTTTGTCATCTAACGCTCATTTAAAGTTCATTCTTACACTCTTCAAACACTAATTATTTATAACAATAGTAACACTTTTAAATATAATCTTGATCAAATCTCAAACTCAATGTACATTTTTCATGCTGTACATTTATAATGTTGTGTCCAAATTAATTTGTAGCATTTAAAATATGTAAAATGATTAATATTAATAAAACAGTTGATATTTAGTTATTTATTATTATTTTATTTAAACAATATAGTGTAGAACTTTAATATCGGCCATATCAGTTATCAGCCATAACATAAAAATAATTATTGACCAGAATTTTGGTGCATATCTAAATTTTGTTTTAAATAGTTTCACAGAGGATTTGTGTTTCATCATATATATTGTTCATTCGCAGGGAAGATGTTGCACACCTGAGCCTCTATAACCTGAGTGTAATTCATAAAAAGAAATACTTTGATTCGGAGCTTGAACTGATGACTTACATCAATGAAAACTGGGATAGGCTTCAGCTTGGCGAGGTATCATTCTGTTTTGTGGACTTTGTTATTGCACTAATGTTCAACTAGTGTTAATGTTGCTCTTTCATTTTTGGCTTTGTACCTCCAGCTTGCAGATACCCCAAGAGCAGAGCGATATGAATGCATTCTGGATGCACTTAACAGCAACCTCAACATGTGAGTTTTATCTGTTTGCTCATCATGGGCATTCTACCTTGATACAGTAGAGTTTGAAATAATTTATCTTGCCTTTTTAGCTTTGTTCAGACTATCAGTCCAAATCCAACTTTTGTGCATATCCGATTGGAATCTGATCATATTTGGCAAGTGTGGATGGCAAAAAAATCACATAAATCTAATTTTTACAAATCCCTTTCAAGCTACATTCATATGTGGTTTGAAATCCTATTCAAATCTCATTTCTGGAAATCAGTTTAATTCTGACCGCTCTGATCGGATTTCATGTAGCTTATCTGCCTATATGTCATTTTCCCATGCCAAATAAAATGTAAACGTGTCAGACGTCACTGCAGAAATGAGTTGTGAACAGTTGTAATACACAGTGTGGACCGTCAATCATCTAGATCAGATTCCAATCGGTTACATATGAAGGTATAAAATTATGCTATAAAGAATCGCATGCGCAGGGTAAGATTTGTGGAAGTGTACATAAGATTGTAAGCGTAAAGGAAATTTGCATGTGCAAGAGAAGCTTTGTAAAGGTGCAAATCGCATTTCAAGTAGGGATGCTAACAGTTAATCGACGGTCGATTATTGATCATTGATTAAGGAAGGTGCGTAGATTTGTGGTGTATATGGTTTATGGAGCCAATGAGCTTTTAATGTGATCCAAACTTTAAAAGTGCATTATAACAGAAACAATACAAAGTCCTTGGACATTTAAAGCAAGTCAAGTTTAATTATACATTGCATTCCCACAAAGTATTTTATGATATATTGGGCTTTGCACTTTGTGAGGGCTTTGGAACACAAGCAGGACATAGCGTCTAATATTTTCATGTTTTCTCCCAATATTCCAAAGCTACTGACACTGACAGAAAAGCAAATTACATCTCTCGGCACGAGCAAGACATTTAAATTGGATGTTGCGCTGCTGGGAATTAGGCAAAAAAATTAAATAATAATAATTCGTTCCTACGACTTATTAATTTCTTTGTCAACGTTTCATTAATTTGTTCTCTTGTTAAATTAAAACTAAAGTTACTACAATTGTGGTCATAATTTAACTAAAATGAGGGAACAAATTAATAAGTAGTGGGAACGAATAATTCTTAATTTGTGTCCACAATCTATCTTCTCTGCGAAACTAGAGGGTGAGACGGTGTGGATTTGAGAAAAAGAAACAAGATTGCATATCCAGTGGAATACCACACAGAGTATTGTTAAATTTATGGAAATTTGAGTGAGCAACCCGCAAAACGGAACACACAGCCTCTTATGGCTTAATTCAAATTTATGGGCTCATGTACCTCTCTGTTTCAACATTAATTCAAATGTTCCATGGTCGCGATGTAACGTTTGCCTGCTATCCACTTATTTCTCTTGTAAACAAAACTTTGTCCTTCACTTGTCAAAATATTCACATAAAAAAGAATCATATGTACAAAAATGTGTTTTGTCGTACCACAGCTGAATGAAGATAAATTTCTTGGCATCTGGTGTGTTTATTGAACCAATCAGATAAGAGTTTATCAAGAGTCAGCGAGAACCTCATTTGATTGGCTACAAGAAGGCCTTCCTACTCGCGCTTGCAAAACTCAATGAGTGAGAGAATCGTGCCAAAACTGTAAGTGCAGCTAAAATAAAGACGGAACAGTACATACCAGGTTATTTCAGGAACTTTTTACCCTACACAATAAGTCATTTAGAGATTTGCAACACTTTATTTTTTACACATACAGATTGTTTCTATGCAGTTAATTCTTTTTTAATTTTTCTTACACTTGAAATGCGGTTTGCACATTTACAAAGCTTCTCTTGCGCATGCAAATTTCGTTTATGCTTACTACCTATGTACACTTCCACAAATCTTAACCTGGACATGCGATTCTTTATGGCATTTTATGGCAATTTTACCTTCATAGATACACAAATAATCAGATTTGGACTGACAATGTGAACATAGTCTTTGACCTGGTGGGTTCTAGGTTCATGTCAGGGAAAGAGATAAAGAAGAAGAAGCACCTGTTTGGATTACGAATTCGCTTCCCACCGGCCCCCCAGAGCTCTGAGCTCCTATCAGACCGAGAGCCGGAAAAAGCTTCCCATGAGATAAAAATCAAAGGTAGAAAGGCCACCAAACCCCTTCTTTCATCCAGGTTAGTCATCACTTGTTTCTTCCTTAATATTTTAATAAAATTATTTTAATATAATTTAAATTATATTACATATTATTATTTACATTTATTATAATTAAATATTACATTTATTAAAATTAACTTAACTTGTTATAGCATTGTCACTAATGGAGCAGTGAAGAAAGGAAAGAGGAAGCATCACACACACTCCTTAGAGATGTTGGCAAAATTGAGAAGATCAAGTGAACTATTGGCACAGGTAAATAAGTGAGATTATTTTTTTTTTTTTTTTTTTTTAAAACATGCATTGCTGGTTTTATTTTATGACTACTCTAAAAAGTTTTATGTTGAACATAACACTTTGTTTTTAACTTTTTTTTTTTTTTTTTTAAATGAAGAATAATGGGAAGTTTCCAACTCTAGACAATAACTCGATAGACCTGATGGCTTCAAAAAGGTGAGACAGAGATCAATACAAATTGAATCTTGTAGTGTTTGAAATGAGGCCAAATGACATTTATTAAATTATAGAAACATTTTTCCCTAAATCTTTTTTGTGCCAAAAGTGAAAAATTTTTGCCTTCATCAAGTACCTCAGATGTTGAATCCGTTGGTGCCACCAGCACCAGTGAAACTACCTCAACCAGCCTCTCAAGGCAGTCCAGGTGATTTACTTTTCATTTTTCAATTTGTGACATTATTTTCATGACATTTATTCACCCTACATATTGTGAATATGTACAAAAAATATATACACTTACCCTACCATTTAAAAGTTTGGGGTTAGTAAAATTATATATAATTAACACTTTTTTCCAGAAAGGATGCATTAAATTGATCAAAAGTGTCTGTAAAGAATAAAGACCTTTTTAATGTCTAAAAAGATTTCTATTTTATAACTTATTTATTTTTATTTATTTATTTATTTTTTTACTTTCTATTCATCAAAGAAACCTGGAAAAAATGCATCACAGTTTCCACAAAAATATTAAGCAGCACAACTGTTTTCAACACTGATAATGAGAAATGTTTCTTGAGCAGCAAACCAGCGTATTACAATAATTTTTGAAGGATCAAGTGACACTGGAGTAATGATGCTGAAAATTCAGCTTTGCCATCACAGGAATAAATTACATTTTAAAATGCATTCAAATAGAAAACAATGGAATATCTTAAAATTGAAAAATAGTATTTCACAATATTACTCTTTTATTGTATTGATCAAATAAATGCAGTAATGGTGAGCATAGAAGAATTCTTTCAAAATCATTAAAAAAAATCTTACCAACCTCATACTTTTTGAACTGTTGTGTATATTAAATTGTTTAAAAATTCACAAATTATAATTTTCTACAGATTTTTTTTATGTATATATTATCTGTTCATTTATGCTTATTTTGATTTTATATGTCTTTATAACAGTAATTTAATTTGGTAATTTTGTGTGTTGGCAATTCATGTAATTCATGTAAATTTAAATTAACAATTTGTTGTGCACAAAAAAAAGCCAACAGTAAAAGAGTTTCAGGCCTCAAAGTAATACCCATCCGGACCCCTACCATAGATACAAAATGTCACTTAATTGTTCAAAAGCCTGACATGTACCCTGTTCATCTCCAGTTTGGGCAGTCCGACCGGACCACGCACTGGATGCTTATGGCCCACCTTCACGCAGCCCCCAATAAAGAGGCGCCGGGGACGCCCGCGACGAGCACTGCAGCCCCCAAATCCAGAGATTCCTCCGCCCTGCAACCCAGAGCTGCAACCTGGCAACAACATCCCCGAGCCCAGCCCCCTCCCCTCCTGCCTCTACAGCGGCATGGACATCCTGCAGGGCCTGGACCCTGACACCCAGCTCAACCACCTCAAGAGCTCCATCAGCACTTACTTCGGAGCCGCGGGTCGCTTGGCCTGTGGGGAGAAGTACCGCGTACTTGCTCGCCGTGTCACTAATGACGGCAAAGTACAGTACTTGGTGGAATGGGAGGGTGTCACTGCCTCCTGAGCTTCATACGGGTGTACTTCTGGTGAAGGTGATACAGCCCGCTTTGGCCCTAGTAATGTACTATATTTTGTGACAAGTAAGGAGGGAAAAGCAGTGATTGTGACTGAATGTATGACATGGATGGATGACTGAGGTAATTGAGGGGCCTTAGGACTACCAAGATGAGGAGATGGGACTTTGTAGAGTTTTGTGTATGTGACCTGTCTCTGTGGAAATTCAAACAGACTGCCTTCATATGGACTAGATTCACACACTGAAGGTGGCTGTAGTTTCAGGTTGAAGACATAATCAATTCACTATTATGTGAAAATAACCCGAGTCTTGCTTTTTGTCTCTAATGTGCAGGTGCCTTAAGGTGTTGTGAAACAGATACTGTATATGCTGCTGGGGACTGAGGATTTTTTTCCCTACTTATTCAGTTAAATATTTTCTCATAGCTCGAATTGCCAAGAAGAGAGCGCGCTATTGTCAGGAGGGCACTTTTATTTACATTTCAATTGATTGCACATAAGCTCTCATTCTGAACACCCAGTATTGTCTCATCTCAGTTTAAACAGCCTAGCTTGTGATTTTCATTATAAAATGAGATTATGATGTAAAAAAAACAAAACTATGGAAAATTGTTAATTTCTTTCATGCCACAAAACAAAAATTAAAAATATGTTTAGCATTAATATTTACATCAAATCATGGTATTTTCTGGGACATTCAACAAATTCCTAGCTGGCTAATAGAAAGTTTTATTTTGTTTATAATTTCTTTATAATTTTATAATGAATTAATTATAATTAATTAGTTTATTATTAATCTTTTTAATATGTATATCTTAAAAGCATATGACAGCGCTGTAGCGTTAGGAGGTCTTCGTATATCCCCCCCTTTAAAAAAAAAAACTTCATCTGTTGATATCTGCCATGGGAATTTAAGTTCTAAAGTTTGAGTTTTTTTTTTATTTAGGTAAAGTATCAATTTAGTTTATTTTCCTCATATAAACAATTTTAAATCTAATTTTCTTTTTTTTTTTTTTTTTTTTTTGTGGGGAGGGATAGTTATTTGTACTTTTTGTTATACTATGCAACGAATTCAACAGATCTGTGCATTTTTTTTATTCTATTTTATTAGCAGCTTCAGCTTCACATTACAATCAGAAAATGGCAGCAATAGTTTTGTTACAATTGACTCAGGCTTTTTGTGGTGCTATTTATTGCTTTCAAACAGTGTACACTAACAAACTGTCCATTCGCGAGAGCACTCAGGATACTTTACAGCTTCACTGTAAGATTTGATAGGACATCCAAATGAGATTTTCAGTTCTCAACTTTGTATTTTCATACATTTCTAAAATCCTTAAATTTTGTTCAATTTAGGTGGAATTTTTTTTTATTTTGACCTGAGAATGCCCTGTTCTCCATAATATTATCTTACCCCTTGCAGAGGGTGGAGGTAGTGTTGGTATCAGGAAAGCTTTGGACTTAAACATTAATACCTCCTTGTTTTGAGAGAACAAATTCCTATAAATATTAAGCTCTTGTTATGTTATGTGTATGAATCATTATTCAGTTGGTGTACCAGTGTTAGTAAAGCTTGCTTTGTATTTTACTGGCTTTGAGCAGGCTCCTTTAGCCAAAGAATAAAGATCTCAAACCTTATTGGTGTGACTGGCTGTTTTTGAATGCTTTGAGACATTTTGCACTCAGCGGGAAAAAAAATAATACTATTTTGACACAAATTACAGAAATAATTTAAGAATGTCAAGCCCTAATTTATTTGCACTTATTTACTGTATGCATATTAACACACTACCAAGAAAAAAAAAATAATTAAAAAATGCAATTAACAACATGTTTATGGCCCTGCCAATTTATTTGCTACAGTTTAAATAACTGTTGCTAACCAACATACCGTACTATGTAAATATTAATAGTATGAAACAGTACCAGACGAACTTTACAGCTGTAATATTCGCGCTAACATTCGCGGCCGTACACGTCAGCATTACGTCACGACTGTGAGGACGGTTTTTCTCCTCAGCCAATCAACTGACGCGAAGATGGCAGCGCCTTGTGTTTAGATCTGACTGCAGTGAATGCTAAGCTAAATCTTCTGGAAATAGTAGCGTTTCTTTTGCACAAAACTGCTGTTTTGAACATGCTGGTAAGCAGTTATTCACTAGTATAGAAATACTTTGTCAGTTACCCCGCAAATAAGCTGTGGAGAGCTGAAATGGATAATAGAGTGACCGTCTGCTCCTTGACAACCTGTTGAATACATGAAATGAAGCCATATATTTAAAGCAACAAGTGTTGTTTTCAGTTGAGTCCGTTTAAACATAGATAACCTTTATTTACAGGGTTATTTATAACAATTACCAATGTTCAAAGACAACAGGGGGTTGGTAGAGGATGTTGTCTCCTTGAGGAATCAGCTGCGATTAACAGAGAAAAACCTACAATCAGTGGGAGAACAACTGAGGTGAGGCATTTGTCTCTTGAGAATTGTTGTTGAAAGGCATTGTTCGTTTTACATGATGGTAGATCTTTCAGATATGATTCAGGATGCAGTTTTGAGTCTGTTATTTCACCCACTTCAGAGATTCTCTTTGCTGTGTTGCCTTTGTGTGTGTGTTTATTGAATAATTTCAAGTACGGAACAGCAACTTGCATATGAAAACATAACATATAATACATATACATGTGTATATTTTAATATGTATATACAATTATATCTCCAGTAATATATCTTAGTGTACATGTGCTTACTCAGATATGCTCCAAGTAGTATAAAAGAAAATAAGTGAAAGAAACAACAGCATAATCAGTACAAATAAACAATAGCATAATCATCATCAAACATTTTTGTATTGTAATACAATACTAGCTTTTTTCTTTTAAAAAAGAAAGAATAGCATGTATTATATCTTTGACTTTGACATGACTTTATTATAATTTGTTAAGGGATACAGTGGATGATACATAATTTTTACATGATTTTTTTAATTTGCTATGTTGCCTTGGCCCACATCATCTTAAATGTTTGTTCTGATACTGTTTTTTAAATATTTATGGTGATATTTTAATATTAATAATGTTTTAGTACAGCACTATTGTATAGTGTTATCGTTGTATTGTTAGCATTTCACTCATTTCAGTCAATCAGGAAATGACATCGTTGGTGAGGATAAAAACAGGAGTGCCGTGGATGAATTCCCTGGTCGTCTTACATTAGAGGACCTTCAGAAGCCTGATCCTGGACAACCGAGAGGAGTAAATTTCCACACTGAGCAGAAGGCATATGCACGTATATCTACCTGTGACTGCAGGGTAAGACACTGTGAAGATGCAGCAGATAAATAGACTGAAGTATTGTCGCTTTTAAATGGTTTTTGTTCGTTAAAATAGGCCACAAAACCCTCTGATTTCAAAGGTTTTTGCCTTATGTGAGATGTGTTTTTGTGTTTATCTTTAGTCAGACAGAGACATGGACACCGAGACGTCTGTTCTCAGGAGGAAGCTCAACACCATCAGGCAGGAGAACTCTTCTCTGGTCATGGAGAACAGGCAGCTTATCAGTGACATTGAAGCTGCTCAGCTTGAGTTAGCCAGCTCAAGGTCCAAGGTAAGACTCCTCACTTAGCCATTGGTTATTATTGTGTCAGATTGTGATATTGTGTTGAGTTTTAATGGACTTATGTACGAGGTTCACTGCTGTTCAAATGTTTGGGGTTGACAAGATTTTTTTCATAAGAAGTCTCTTATGCTCACCAAGGCTGCATTTATTGGATCAAAAATATAGTAAAAACAGTAATATTGTGAAATATTATTGGAATTTAAAATAACTGTTTCTATTTTAATATACTGTATTGTAAAATGTAATTTATTCCTGTGATCAAAGCTGAATTTTCAGCATTATTACTCCAGTCTTCAATGTCACATTCAGAAATCATTCTTAAAGGATTAGTTCACTTTCAAATGAAAATCAGCCCAAGCTTTACTCATCCTCAAGCCATCCTAGGTGTATATGACTTTCTTCTTTCTTCTTTTCTGATATTTTAATAAATATCCTGATGCATCCGAGCTTTATTATGGCAGTGAACAGGACCCACAAGTATGAGCTGAAGAAAGTGCTTCCATCCACATCCATCCATCATAAATGTACTCCACACGGCTCTGGGGGGTTAATAAAGGTCTTCTAAAGCGAAGCGATGCGTTTGTGTGAAAAAAGTATCCATATTTACCATGTTATGATGTAAAATATCTAGCTTCCGCCAGACCGCCTTCCGTATTCAAGTTACGAAGAAAGTGCATCCTCTGTGTAAAGGAAGCAGTGGTACTGACCACACATTTTACAAGATAAGATATTTGTCAATGACACTCAGGATATAAATCCTCCGACATCGTCTTGTCAGTCATCTCTCCTTACTATCTTCACATGATAAGTGAAATCTGATGTACTGTAATGTAACCGAATACCGCAGCAAGCCTAACCGTGTCCCTTATTCATTAATCATTCATTGCTCTATTTCAGTACCTTTCTGAATTTCAATTTAGGTTTCGGGCACATCACTAATTATCAATGATGAAAACAGTTGAAAATTTTCATGATTCTTTGATGAATAGAAAGTTCAAAAGTACAGCATTTATTTGAAATAAAAATCTTTTGTAACATTATAAATGTCTGTATTGTCACTTTTGATCAATTTAATGTGTCCTTGTTGAATAAGAGTGTAGCATGTTTGCTCCGAATCCATAAGTTGTCATCATTTACATAAATTAGTGATGTTTACTAAATCAAGCATCACTATTATTATTGCTCATACTTGGGTTAAGAGTTTTGAACAAACTTTAAGTAAAAATGATTGTAAAAGAAATCAATACAATTTGTACACTATATTTCAAAAGTCTTCTGAAGCCATTTGATAATTTTGTGTTGAAAACAGACCGAAACATGAAAATCTAAACCAGGGGTGTCCAAACTTGGTCCTGGAGGGCCACTGTCATGCAGAGTTTAGGTCCAACTTGCCTCAACACACCTACCTGGGCTGCGTTTCTCAAAAGCATTGTGAGCTAAGTTTATCATAGAGACCATTGGTGGCAATGGTTCTAGTATCTAGAAGTTTCTAGTATGCCTAGTAAGACCTTGATTAGCTGGTTCAGGTGTGTTCTTGGGGTTGGCGCTAAAATCTGCAGGACAGTGGCCCTCCAGGAGCAGGATTGGAGACCTCTGATCTAGACGTCCACCTAAGCCAGGGCTTTATCTCCAACATTAATCAAACTCACTTTCCTGTAGCTTTCTAGCAATCTTGAAGACGTGTGTTCTACTTGAAAGTGTGTTCTACTTGAAGACGGCTCTGTATGCTTTCGAATCGCTCTCGAAGAATCAAATAATCGATTTTTCGAATCTCGATTTTTCGATTAATCATTGAGCCATTTCACAATTGGTCTGAATGTTTTGTTCATAATACACTGAGTCATAGTGGTTAACCTTAAACTGAACTCCTTAGCGACAAGCTTTAAACTGATTAATGTTGCATGAAATGAAAATTAAGAAATTTTGATCCATTGATGTCATAACTCAATCTTCCGGTGAAACAACTGTTTTCTCTCTATTGTTTGCAGCTGATGTTTATATTATACATGTTTATATTATTATATTATAAACTGTCGTTTGTTGTATAGATCCGTATGTTGGGATCCACTGTGGGAGCCAGGACTTCCAGTGTGTCTCACATGAAGGAGCAGATTCTGGGTCTAGAGGCAGAACTGGATACCCAAACCAAAGCTTTAGAGTAGGTGCATCTACTCCACCACTTACATCTTCCTAGTAAAATCAGATGCTTTTCTGTCAGATATCTGGAGCAGCATGTTCTTGTTTCTTCAGGGCTGCTGAGCTGAAATTGGAAGAAAGCGAACAGACAGTGATGCAGAGTAACAGGCTGGTGGAGAAGCTCAGAGATGAGCTGAGAGTTGTTAAAGCCGAGTTAGCTGAAAGAACACGTCTGGGGAAACGGTATGAGATTAGTTATGCTAATGAAAACTTCACAGACTAATTCATCCTGGGAGCAGTAATGACTTTAAGCTGGAATTACCTCAAATGTACAAGAAGTCTTTTTGTAATTCCTGAAACACCACAGCTTAAAATTCTCTGAAAATGTTTCTTTCAAAGTGCGGAGCAACAGAGAAACCAAGCGCTCCGAAATGCAGAGAAGCTCACGGTCACCTTCAAAGAATACAAAGAGGATGTTTCTGAAAAACTCAGGACGGTAATCTGACTAAAACTGATTCATAGGAATCATTCTGTGTTCTGAGATATTACTTCTTTTCCTGTTGTATGTATCATACATGTCCTGCATTGTTGAAGGTGTTGGAGAGTGAAGGCCAGCTGAAGGTCAGTCTGATGGAATGTGACAGGGAGCGAGAGGAGCTGGAGAGGAAGTGTGCTGAGCTGGAGAGAGAAAAGGAGAGTCTACGTCACAACTTTTGGTAAGAGAGCATTTCATAAGCTGATCTGTGATGTTGTGGACTATGAAGATCATTCATCAATGATAGTTAATGTAATGTCAATAATAATATACACTACTGTTGGTAAGATTTTAAAAATGTTTTTGAAAGTCTCTTATGCTGACTAAGGCTGCATTTATTTGATAAAAAAAAATTCAGTAAAACATTATATTGTGAAATATTACAATTTATGATATTACAAAGTTCTGTTTTCTAGTTAAATATATTTTAAAATCTAATATATTCCTGGGATGGCAAAGCTGAATTTTCAGCATCATTACTCCAGTCTTAAGTGTCACATGATCCTTCAGAAATCATTCTAATATGCTGATTTGCTGCTTAAGAAACATTTCTTATTATTAGTGTTGAAAACTGTTATGCTGCTTAATTTTTTTTTCAGGATTTTTTGATGAATAAAAAGTTCAAAAGAATTTGAGTTGGAAATCTTTTGTGACATAAAAAGATTTTAACATTTTTGCTGTCAATTTTGATCAATTTAAGTCATCCTTGCTGAATAGAAAAACACTTACTAATGAATCCTTTCTTTTAAAAAACACTAATATTAAAATTAATATTAGTATTAATATAATATTATGTTGAGGTAACATGGACACACTTTTTAAGATCAATATTTCAGTATTTTGATAAGTATATCAATATTTAAGGTCAGAATCTATATAGATGTATAAGGTAAAGTGTATACACTGCAAAAAAAATAATCATAATAAATATTTTTGTCTTGTTTTCCAGTATAAATGTAAATAAGCATACTGAAAACAATATACTTGATAAGCAAAATGTCAAAGTATGTTTTTTTTTTTTTTTCTTTCAGAGAATATAGTTTAAATTTGTTTATTTTTGTACCCCATTGGATTTTTTTCCCCACAAAATTTTGTTGCATTTATGCTTAAAACAAAATTCACTCAAAATATTTGAAAACAGAATGTTGTTTTTCCATTAATGTGACAAACAATTTTGCAACGATACAGAAATCATCTAATATGTTCATCATTTATTAGCTTTTAGACTGTTTGGAAAAGATAAACTGCTCATGTTAGTTGTAACTTGCATTTCTGTTCTCTGATCAGTGAGCTGAAGGAGGTTCACAGCCGCTCTGAGTCTCTATCTGCTGAGCGTGTGCAGCTGCAGTCTCAGGTTCAGCAGCTCTCAGATCAGTTGAAACAGCTGCAGAGGGAGCTGGCTGAGAAGGAGGCGCAGCTGCAGGAGTTGGCGGGGCTGAAGAGAGAGAATGAGGATCTGCGGCTCCTCACAGCCTGTCAGGAGCAGAGGGTGGCTCAGGCCCACAGAGAAAGAGAACAGGACAGAGCTGAGCTTGCCAGCCTAGAGAGCATACTGGACCTATTACATCTGAGAGAGGTGCTGGAATACACATACATACAGACATTCTAAATAAAATGTAATTCATTTTATTTACAATTTTGATTTCATTGTGCACATTTAAAGGGATAGTTCCACTAAAAATTAAATCCTGTCATCATTTACTCACACTTATGTTGTTCCAAATCTGTATGACTTCCTTTCTTCTGTGGAACACAAAAGATATATTTTGTTCATACAGTATATTGAAAGTCTAAAACATTGGACCCCACTGACTTTAGTTTTATGGACAGAAACAGTTCTTCAAAATACCTTCTTGACTATGCAATGACTTGTGTTTCAGAATCGGGAGGGTGCGCTGTGTGTGAACCCTTGTTTGCTGTCCACACTGTCTTACACAAGCACCACTGAATCTCTCAAACACAAACCAGGTGAGCATCTAACACACAGAATACACTGAGACTGTCCACCTTCACTTACCCATGCTTCTTTTCTATTTTCTAGTATTTTGCTGGACAAACTTTAATCTCTTCTCTGTTCATGTAGGTGAGCGCTATCAGAAGCTGTTGGCAGTGCTTCAGATGGTTGAGAGGGAAAAGACCCGGCAGGCCAGTGCTGCTCAGGGGCTACAGGAGAGACTGACAAGAGCCCAGGAGGAGATCTCCTCCCTCCAGACCTCCATCACAGAGAGATCATCTCACTACCAGCAGCTCCACAATCAGCTCCTGGACAAGGCTACTCAGGCCACCTCCTTAGAGAAAGAGGTAAGCATCCCATCAATTTAATTGTACCATGAAAAACTCTTTGCTGGCTGCACACACAAAAAAGAAAACTTTTAATAAATCACTGAAAAAGAATCACAAACTCCTGAGTCTGAATGATTTAATGAATCATTTGGTAACACTTTATTTCAATAGTCTACTTTATACATTTTACTAACTATTATAATAAAAATAAATGTCAACTAGCAGTCATTAGAGTATTAATAGACTGTCTGCTTAATATCTGCTAACACTTTATTTTGATGCTCCTCCGACAGACATTCTACTGACTATAAGTAACTTAGCAAATACATGTCAACTTATTCTACTAACCCAAACCCTAACACTTAACCCTAACCTAACAGTTTATTACAGTATACTAATAATCTAATGAGAGTTAGTTGATATGTAGTTGACAAGTTATAAGGGGCTTTCACACTGGAGGAACCTTTTCTTAGTTCCTAGAACAATTGGCAGAAGTACCCAGACTTTGTTGTGTTCGCACCACAGGAACTAGGAATGATTTTAGTTCTAGGAACTCCTTTTGGGGAACTAAATTAGCTCCTACTTCAGAGTAGGGTCTAAACCAGCACTATAGGAACTACTAGTGACGTAAGTGTATGTTGTGTAACCAAGTTTAACCAATCATTCTGTCAATCTATCAGAGAAGTTACTGAACCGTAAATCATCGTAACTTTCATGTCTCGAAATTAACCAAGAACTCTTAAGTATAATATGTGTATGTACGTGTAACTACTTTTGGAATGCATGACTGATGAATGACTGCATCAAATTTAGGAACTGAAACTTATAAAATAACATTCCTCTTGCATCATAGGTACAGTGAGAATGCATGTGCGTATTGTGCATGTGACAGGGTTATTATCTTTAGCTAAAACCATAAAAGAACATGAAATAAAATAAACGTTAATTGAAATAAAATAAAATATACAACATAAAAGAAATTAATACTTTTACTCAAAAATGATCAAGTGACAGTATACTTTATATAATATTAAAGTATAAAACTTTTTTTTAAAATTGTAATATTTTACAGTATTACTGCTTTATTGTATTTTCGATCAAATAAATGCAGCCTTTGTGAGCATAACAGACTTTCAGAAAAAGGGTTAGTATACCTTTCAAGTATTTTCCTACAATTGCCCATTGTTTTAAATATGCTGGAGGTATGGTAACTAAGTCTAACTGACTGACTGTGTTTATTAGCTAAAAAAGAAGAGTTCACGTATAACTGTCCTGGAGAAACAGCTGCAGGAGAAGAGTGCTGCTTATTCGCAGGCTGTAATGAAGACCAGCCAGCTTGAGCAAGACATTCTGGTAACATTTACACACACAAAATATCACAAATAACAAAGTGTGATTTTTAAGATAAAACAGCAAATCTATCCTGTTCTCTGTACCTGTGTTAAATTAGGAAAAGGCCAGCAATATTCAGCACTACCAGTCAGTCATGAACAAGAAACAGAGGGAATATCAGCAGACTATAGAGAAAATCAAGACTGCACAGTCACACAAATGCAAAGAACTGGAGGATAGAATAGAAGTGGTACATATATTTTTTTGCATTTATTAATTATATTGCACTTCTGCATGTGTAAATCCTGTCATTGTAATAAGATGTGTGTGCTTTTTTTCAGCTGCAGTTGTCTCTGGCTCAGAAACAGACTGAACTTGAGGAGCTAGAACAATTTGTGACTGATTTTCACACAGAGAAGCAGGAGTCACAGCAGAGAGCTGCTCTTCTACAGACCATTATAGATCAGCTCACTGAGGTCAGATCTCACCCTTCATGCAGACTCATCCCGCAGAGACTGTGGGCTTCAAAAGTCTGAGACCACATTGAAAATTTGAATTTTTTTTTTCCATTTACACCTGGAAATAAAGATTTTTGACTATTTCTTGGTCAGTAATCAGTAAAATTGTGATTAATCATGTGACTGTATAGACAGTCAGATGTTCTTGCTTCCAGTGTAGCACAAGATGCTCTTTGGATCATTCTCAGATCATGCTGGAGAACATGATTATCAGGGTTTACATGTCACATTAATTTGTAATGAAAATGTTATATTAAAGAGGCCATATGATTCTTTTTAATGTTTTTCTTTTCCTTTAGTGTGTAATGGATCTGTTTGTGCATGTATGCAATTTGTAAAATTACAAAGCTCACATAGGCAGAATACTGAATGTCTACATCACATTGTGAAATATTAGCATATGGGGCTGATTCTGAGCTTAGTTTTTAACAGCAGATGGCTCTGCGTGCTTTAGAAATGGCCATACTCTGCTTGCTTCCAATTCCTTACACAGACCATTTGAAACTTCTATAAAATAATCATTCATAAAGTTCAAAAAGGTTGAAGTGATTTACAAGGGTGTTTGCAGTGTGCTGTTTACATTAATCTCACGTCATAAAAGCATTCTGAGGCGCTCTTCTTCATGAGGATTTGTGCGTGCAGTTAAAAACTAGCCTAGAGCGCCATCTGCTTTTAAAAATAAGCTCGGAATCGATTCAAGAGAGAATCACGATGTATTCGGAAAATCTCAGGATCGATCCACAAATCGAGATGAATCAATTTATTGTCCCAGCCCTATTAGAACTGCCCAAAAGGCAAATGCAAAGAAAGAAGTGATTGTTCAGTGAATTGTAGTGTTGTTGAGATTATGGTTAGCGGTTTTACATTTCTGATACATGCTTGAGGTGTTTAGCCAATCACAACACACTGGGTCAGCTGGCCAATCAGAGCACTCTGGGCTTCTTGGAAGAAGGGGCTTTGTAGAAACTCAATAAGAGCATTTCAGACAGACTGGAAATAGAGGTGCTTCAATAATGTACAGTATCTGAAAAATAATGTTTTTTTAAAATTAATGTATGTTAACCTTTTCTAGTACACCCAGTAAACAAAATAATGACCTTTTCAAACAGCATCATATCATATACTATTGATTCATATGGCCTTTTTAAATGTAAGAGACAAAATATAAGCATTTTTCTTCTCAGACTTTTGGACTCCTGAATCACTCCCATTAATGATGTGAGTTTGTGTAAATCTCTTACTCAGTATGTCTCTGTTCCTTGGACAGGATTTTGAAGTAAAATCTAAATGCAGTGAAGAGACACTCAGAAATGTTGAAGAGCAAGCTGCTGACTCTGCTTCAAAGGTGAGACTAACTGTTTTTTGTGTTTTTGTTTTGTTTGTCTACTCAACACTATGATGAGCAGAGCAGAGGTCCTCAAAGTTTTAGACTCAAAGGCCCCCATTGTCCAACACGATATTCACAGAGATTTTCCTTTAGTATTTCAGTTGTAATTATGACAGAGCTACTTGTTTTCAAACTTTATTATTAAATGAAATTAGCAGTGTTGAAATATTAAATTAAAGCAGTAGTTCACACAAAAATGAAAATCATCATTTACTCACCCTATGAATTTCTTTCTTCTGCTGAACACAAAAGAAGATATTTTGTAGAATGTCAGTAAGCAAAAAGTTGATGGGCGCCATTCACTTCCATAGTATTTTTTTTTTTTTTTTTTTCCATACTATGGAAGTTGGTGGGGCCCATCAACTTTTTGTTTACCCATATTCTTCAAAATATCTTCTTTTGTGTTCAGTAGGAGAAAGAAATTCGTACAGGTTTGGAACAACAAGGGTGAGTAAATGATGAAAGAATTTTCATTTTTGGGTGAACTATCCCTTTAACTAATCATGATTCATTTTATTCTATTTTATTTTATTTTATTTATATAATTAAATAATTTTAAGCCCTGTGGCTGCCTTGAATGTTGGTTGAGAACCACCATCTAAAGCAGTTCATACAAGTTTCAAGTAACATTTTACAATAAGTTAACATTAGTTTAATTTTACTACATTAGTTGACATTACAATGGAAAATACTTCTAAATAATTTATTAGCCTTCGTTAATTTTAATTTCAACGTTTACTAATAAATTAAAATTAAAAGTTGGATTTTTAATATTATTTAATAGACCTGAGTTAACAATTAAAATAATCAACAGTTGTATTTTTAATAACCAACATTAAAAAAGATTAATAAATACTGTAACAAATGCATTGCTCATTGTTGGTTTATGTTAGTTAATGCATTAACTAATGTCACTGTCAACTAATGGAACCTTACTGTAAAGTGTTATCCAAGTTTCTAGTGTGAACTAATCATTCTGTCTTCAATGAAAGCAAAGTGCACAAAGTGGAGGCAATAAGTACATACAAAGTGCCAGATTTACTAAACGGCAAATTAGTGTGAGTGCGCAATTCCAAAAAAGCGCCAATGGGAGTGGAAAGTTCTGCACGTGATCTACTGATGATGCACACATTAAAGAACACGGACACAGCCCCATCATTTCCAAAATGACCACCGCAATCTACCAAGAGCAGCGCAAATTAGCGTCTGGTTTAAGACATGCTTCTTTTGGCCGGTAAATAACGGCTCAAATACCAGTAAATTGACTAGCGTAAACCTTAGTAAATCACCTTGCATGATTAATTTAAATATTCTCCTCCCATAAATTTTGCTTCTGAAAGGGAAACTCCTACAAATGCATATGCAATAAGGTCAGCCGCAAAAATAACTGTCCACACCTTTTCAGCACTAATTTTTCACTGCGTGTCTTTAGTAAATCCCGACAGTAGTTTTTAAAAGTCAAAAGAGGGGTGCGCTGGTGCAAGCTGTTAGTAAATCTGGCCCATACTGTTTAATATGGAGCTGTTAAGGAGGATTTTGTAGGACAACAAACTTATTATAATGAGGTTTGGTAGTTTATTGCGTCACACTGTGGTCATTTCTGTCTTGATCTTTCCAGTTGAGGAGCCTGCAGACAGAACTGTCCTCCTGTAAAGAGGAACTGAGTCATTACCTCCAGCAGATGGAGGAGGTGAAGAAACATCATGAGAGACAGCTGGAGCTGAAGAACAGTGAGGTCAGTCCCTGGAGCTGGGCACTTTCTTTTCATGTCCTCCTGGGGAACCTTATTTGAATGACAGTAAGTGACTCCTGTTGGTTAATGTATCACTTAGTGATGTATGTTTATCAGCTGTCACAGCTGCAGGAAGATCTGAGGAGGAAATGTGTGGCCTATCAGAGCTCCAGTGAGGAGAACCTCCAGCTGCAGCACTCCATGCAGAACCAGCACACCATGCTGCAGGAGAGCACGTCACGCATCGCACAGCTGGAGGAGAGCCAGAGTCAGCTCCAGAGCCAGGTACACACACACACCAGGGTGGAAAACCCGGAAATATCTAAGAATTTTATAACAGTGTTTAAAAATGTTTTCAGGCCTGGAAAAGTTGTGGTAAAGTTATTAAAGTGAGCGAGTGAGCTATTTGATATTACACACAACAAACCTTCAGATTTAGGTCACGTTGTTAGGCTTCACATTTAACAAACACATTTAGGTCAGACATAGAATATAGCCTGACTAGCAGACACTGTTTACTGTGAGAAACATAAAACTATATCATCACTTCTGATTGGAGTAATTGATCAAACACCACATCAAACGTAATATTCACTTCTGTATGATCGTTTTTGCATATTCAGTATTCATTATCCTGATCGGTGTGATTGTTAAATGTTGTCCTTATTAATATCTGATGAATGAATAATGAAGTCAGTCATGTTTGTGAAGATATGTATAGCTGTGCCTAAGGGTTGTTCTGCTCCAGCACAAAACAAGCTTCTTTTCCATTAAAGACTGTTTGTACTGAAACTCCAAAAGAGTAATTGAACTTTAAAGTCAAAGTTGACCTATTTACTTTTTTTTTTTAAAGCATGATTCATTGGTGCATGTTACTACAAAGAATAATAACATCAAATGTAATAATGTAAAAACATAGCTCAAAATGTAATAACTTTTTCTCATTCACAGACCATATAGGTCTGTTTTATGTTAACAAAAAATATTTCATATATCTATATATATATTACATTAAAATATATAATATTAAAAAATGAATCTAATAATTTAAATGAAATTTGTTCTGGCTTCTTGTGTGTAATGTCAACTCTTCACAATCAAAATCAATTCTGAATGGATAAAATCAAGTTCTGTCCTGCTTTTTTTCCTTACTGAATATTTTGCTTCACTTGGAAATACGTCACTTTACAGAAGTGCAAATGGCTTTATCCAGTAAAAATAAATCTTAAGGTACTTTTGATTTTAGAAATTTAAATCAAATGCTGTTGCCCCAACCACTTATGTCTGTGTTGGTAAGTCAGTATTTGAAGTAAATTTCTGGTTTGTTCTAAAATTAGTAGGAATATTCAACTTTAAGGAATAATTAAGAAAAATAATTAAAAAAATAAGTATTTCATTTTTTTTTTATCTTGGGCCCTGTTTCCAACAAGGGGAGAATAGTTTTGTTTTTTCCTTTTCTTTTTTTTCATAAATAAAAAAAAAAAAAAATCATGAAAAATGGTCTTTGGTACCTTTTTATAGCGTTTATTCTAAAATTTTAAAATCACTTTAAGGTCTCTCAACTTTAAATTAAACGATTAAATGACTGAAAGAAAGACATTTTAGATACATTTTGAAGTAACTCCACAGTTGTAATATAACTCCATAGACTTACAACAAGGTCCAGATCTCTACGCTGAATGAATGTCCTTAAGAAAATTCTATAATCTTTTTTTAATATAAAAATACAACATTTATGGTTGTATTTTTTCTGTGGAGTTACTATGGAGTCAAGTGAGCACAAATGAGCACAAATCTAGACTTTTCTAAAATAAAGGCTGCCATTATGATGGTTTCAACATCTGGGGACATTTTAGAAATATTAATAAGACTGTATTTATTGAAATTTAGATTAAAATATGTAAACATCTGTAATTTATCAGGGTAACACCACATACACATGAAATTGTCAGAAATTTAGCAAGATTTATGAAAATTGAGAGAGAATCAACTGACCATGCACCCTAAGATCAACCACCACCTGCAATGACCTTTACACACAGGAAGTAGTTCAATACAATTCCCCTTTTTCTTAAATGGGCAACATTTATTACTGTAACACCACAGACATGAAGTTGAGGGACACAACTTCCCTAAACAAAATTTTAAAAAATTTTAATTAAATTGTACTTGTTAAATTAAATCTAAATCACAGTTTACTTCATTACTACTTCATTTGTTTTAAAAATGTTATATTTTTTGCAAAAAAACATCACAGGATCTTTGAGGTATGGCGGAAACATGCAGATTTTGTTACACATGAAATCTCTCAAACTCTATTAAATATGCATTTTTTTTTTTTTTTAACAGTGCATACATTTTCTACAGGATATAAATATGCATAATTTTTTATGATTTATTGGTTTTTAAAGTTTATTTTAACTGTTGCAAATTAGGGTAACACCATTTGCCACCGCAATTGAAAAATAACCCTATTAAGATGCACTTCCCCACTACAAGCGCTGTTCTATCTGTGCAAACCCAGGACTGTTACCTAGGTACAGGTCATGGCTTGATTAACTAGCATTCAACCGAAGTTAAAAAAAAAAAAAAAAATACAGGTTACACAATAATCTCATGACCTTCCTGCCTGGAAGACTCATCTCATCTGTGCAGATAAATAGTGGGATAACATCTACTGATCGCCCACAGGTGTCCCAGTTGGAACAAGATTTGGAGAAGGAGCGCACTGCCTTGTCTCAGGCTCTGAGGAGAAGGGAGAGAGAGGTGGAGGAGGCAACCCAGGAGGTGCAGAAGAAGGAGAGACAGGCTGCAGAGCTCTCCGGCTCCATAACGTGAGACCACCTGTCAATTCAAAACAATTTACCTTTGTGTTTTGTTTTTTTGAGGGAATGTTTCTTTACCACTCATTTATGTATAATAATTAGACAACGTTTTGCTGATTGTGTTTTTGTGCTGGTACTTTGGCTGATTTAGGCCTCTCATGTGCATCTGACTCTGAAAGATTTTCATGTTCTCAGCAGTCTTGAATTAGTTTCCAGGGGTATTTTTACCTTTATACATACATTTTTTCTAACCTTTTTAGATGTGTGCATTATCCTTTGTCAAATTCTTCATCTGAAGTGCCATTTAGATATATTTACACATACTGTTTAATGCTCAGAGGTGGCATGAATTAATTTACACTGCATTTACAATTGCATAAATAATGCTATGGGATTTAAAAAATAATATGGAAAGATAAAAAAAAGAAATGATATTGATATGTTTCTGAAATGTAATAAATGCTAGAAGGTGGTGCAAAGCAGAGTTCAGTAACGAAACACTGCTGTGTACAACAGCTTTGTTTGGAACTATTTTTGGTGAAATAGAGCAAAAACAGACAAAATTGTGTCAAATGTAAGTCACTTAATATTAACTTATTGCTTTTCTAGAACAAGATAACATCATGCTGATATTAGGGAAAAACAGCACTCTTGCTTATGTGATATTGCTCAACTATATCATATGTTATAAATATAAAAGACAAACTCCCATACAAGGGCATTTTTGGTGTCAGTATTGAATTGAAATTGAATTTTGGGGGAGTTTTAACTGCATTCTAATAAGCTACCTCATGCAGTGGTACCTAGGGATGCAAAGGGGTGGAAAATTTCCAGTAAATTTCCAGAAACGTTCCAAAATTTTTCAGAAATATACCAAATGATTTTCCGTCCCTTTGCATGCCTAGTGGTACCTACACATAATTATGTCAGATGCACACTTCAATTAAATAACTATTATGATATAACTATTAATTGTTCAGCCCCATGTTTATGTCTTTTTAAAAATTGGAGATAAAAAAATAATATCCTGATGTGTAACAAAGTGGCAGCTCATTCCAATGGTGAAACAGTAGTCTTCTTGTATGGTTGTATAGATGAAGAAATGACCAGAAAATGTGTTAACTTCAACAAAATTCAATGTCATGATAATCTTTGTAAACTTTATACAATCCAATGACACATACTTCATTAGAAATGCTGATAGTTAAAGACAAGAGTGATAAAATCCTGTTGCAGGCATGTCATCTGAGAATGCATCCAGAGACATTCTGATTAGGATATTACTTTTTCTAGGCACCACAGAAGTAGGACATGTGTCTTGTCCTGAGGGTGTCTCTTGAGATGATCTTATGACTGCTCTATGGCTTCAGAGCCTTTGTGTCCGTAGCCACTCCTGCTGCACTCCTCCTCTATATATATTGCTAACTGTGAATTATTTTCATTGAGGGAAAGCCCTTCATATATTGACTGTTCACGTAAGAGCCAAAACTAGACCGCTAGGATTTGCAGTGCTTGATTTTCTGTCCTTTTTAAGGTCAGTTTTGTCCAGACAGCATTTGGACCATGGTAAAAGCACTGAGGAAAAGACAGTAATGTTAAGCTGTGTGTGTTTTTCAGGCAGCTGAGTTCAGAGATGAGCAAGTGCCGAGTGGAGCTGTCAGACATGGAGCTGGAGCTGTTGCGTCTGAGGAGAGACAGCAACACGAAAGCCTCTCAGCTCAATCATATGGAGGAGACGCTCAAGGAGACCAAAGGCCTGCTGGATAAGAAGAGCGAAATGGGTATGCAACTCCAATGACCAACAACAAATAATGGGCATAAATCTTTATCCTTGAGTTGAGTATGTTTTTATCAGCGCCGCTGCAAAAAAGTGATTGGTCACTGTTGTACGGTCCACATATTTGGCTTAGAATTCAAGAAATGTCATCGGACACCATTCTAAGAAATGCTCAGCCAAAGTTTGCTGGTTTGAACCCCACAAGGGGGCATCCATAAATCTATTGTATTGTATTCTGTTCTGTTTTATTCTATTCTATATAACTCTAAGGAAGATGACAAGAATCATAGTTGAATAATAGTCTTATGTTTTCTTGCCTATGTGTCCCAGTTATGGACCTTGAAGAGAAGCTCCACCGCAGTGAGATGGACAGGAGGAACTCACTGCAGCGGGCGCAGTTGCTGGAAGGACAGTTGCAGGAGGTGCGTGGAGAGCTGTCAGACACCCTGGGCCATCTGGAGGAGCTGAGAGACGTGCTGCAGCGGACACAGCTGACGTCAGACCAGCGGCAAGCGGCCATCGATAAACTGGCTGCTGAGCTTAGGTGAGCTGCTCCACCTCTTCGCTCTGACCGCTGGGAAATAACAGCAGTCTGTCCATCACTGGATACAGAGCACCTCTTTCACAAATGCCTCTGAAATAGATTATGATGGATCTCTAAAGGCCTCAAAACAAAAGTTTTTTTGTTTTAATCACCTTCATACCACTTTGTGCATACCATTTATATTTGGGATGCACAAAAGGACAAATATTAAGTGTATTTTACAAATATTGCATAATATTATAAATTTTACGTTTGTAAATACCTGCTCCTGGTTACATCGGTTTTGATGGACATTAATGATGGATCTGATCTGCAGAGACATATGAATTCATTCCAGTTTTCTATTATTTCCTAAACCCAATTTCCAACACTTTATAAATATGTTTATATGTATAAATCTAGTATATGCATTTTGAATATGAAAATACAAACCACTTTATGCTGCTCTGATATATTAAATGTCTTAATCTATTATTTTAATTGTAAATATTAGCATGGTTATAAATTACTTTCATTGTTTTGTTTAGAGTAATCAATGTTATTTATTTATTATAATGTAATACATAATTAATGTGAAACTGTGCAACCTAATTTATTGGTTTAGATTGGTTCACTGTTTTTTTTTTTTTTTTTTTTTAACCTTTGTAAATTAAAAAAAAAAAAAAAAAAAAAACATGAATCTTTGTACAATGAGATTGGAACAAGTTTTATATACATTTCCATTCAAAATTTCCATTTTGGGGTCAATGAGATTTATTTTATTTTATTTATTTATTTATTTATTTATTTTTTAATTAATTTAATTTTTTAATTTAATTTAATTTATTTTTTGAGAATCCTAAAAATCATATATTAGAATGATTTCTGAAGGATCATGTGACACTGAAGTAATGATGCTGAAAATTCAGCTTTGCCATCACAGGAAGAAATTACACTTAAAAATAGAAAACTTTTATAGAAGATATAGAAGAATATTTCACAAAGTAAATGCAGCCTTGGTGAGCATAAGAGGTTTCTGTCAAAAACATTAAAAAATTGTACTGACCCTTTTGAACTTTTGAGTGGTAGTGTACATGACACATGTATGTAACATAATACCTCTGTTTTGCTTATAGATTTTTTTTTTCTTTTCCATTTTTGCCCATGACTGCATATGTTTGTAATAACCAGAAGAAGCACTTGTTCCGTTATTCAGAATGATACCAGTTTTAGAATGATCACTGATAAGGTTTTCCATCTATTCTTGATCATATCAAACACACACACACACTCAACCCCACCCCCAAAATATTCAGTCAAGCCATAGAAATAAAAAGAGTAGTGACTGTGAATTTTCATCATGAATATTAATGTTGTTAAAAGGCACCACAGTTACCTGACCTTCACCTCATCTGCTTAGACAAAATCTACAAAAATCAAATGGTTTCATTAATATAACTTTATACATAACAAGCACAGAATATAACTCGCACCATATGTGATTCTGTACATTCATGTATATTTTTGTCATATGTTTGTGAACAGTATTGTGTTGTGTTTCCCATGTTACACACTGGACTGAAAACAGAACTAAGGATGTACTCAGTCACGTCGCAGATTCTTTTTACATAGCAGTGGTTTGTTAAAGGTTACAAATTCAGTGTTGGGCATGTTGCACATCCATACTTTTACAAATGTGACATAACTGGCCACAAGTTAAAAGTGGAGTGTGATTTCTGCACCAAAAGCAACTGATAAAATGACCGTTTACATACAGATTTGTCAAACAATCTCCCCAACAGCCATTAGTCAAATGAACCCGTCAGGCCAGACATGATGCTGAAACAGATACTTGCATATTTATAGTTATAGACTTTGCATATGGGATAAGAAAAATTACATTTATCACCTTCTAACTTTGTTCTAATCACATTGCAAAAAATAAATAATCAGTTTATCCACCATTGGATGTGTTTCCAGAGAGAGTCAGAGGGAACTGGAGGAGAGGAACCATGAAGTGCTGGATCTGGACACTGCACTGAAAGAGAGACAGGGGGAGCTACAGCAGAGAGCGCAGCTGGTACTACACACAAACATGAGCAAAATCTCCCTTACAGCCATGTTTCCACTCTACTAAAGCACTGTGTTCTCTCTTGAGTTGGGGCAGCTGGATGTGGCCATTAAAGAGCACAAGTTGGAGATGGAGAAGAAGGTGGAGTATTTACAGGAAGCTCTGGAGAAGAGCCAGAATGAGTTAAGGGAAAAAGACCAGCAGGTGAGTCATTGAGAGTGACCACTGATTTATTAATGGACAAAAATGAACTGATGAGATCTCGCTGTTCTCTGGACAGATGCAGTTCCTGACAGAGAGGATGGAGATGCTGAAATCGCAGCTGCAGGTTAAGGAGGACCTTGAGAGGGTATGGCATATGCTTGATGGGAACTATAGAGAGGAGAGGGTAGAATTATTTTACCCTGTATTTAACCAGGGAAAGTGCTATAAGTCATTTTACACCCCAAAATCAAAATCTGAACATTTAATTTTGCTTAATCTTAAAAACAATGAGGTTTATTTTAGGATGATTAGTCAGTGAATTTGGTTTTCATGACAAAATAAGCACCTCTATCCCCAATTTTCATTAATGTAATACAAAAAACATGATAAAATAATCATAAATTTAAAAAACAGTGATGTATATATTTTTTAATTAAAATGTAAATTATATAAAATGTAGTGTGCTGCCTTTAATTTATCCTTATTTAAATAAAATCTTTCTACTTCAATAATATTTATTGTATTACAGTACAATAAATACTGTTACAGCATGACCATGACAATATGAGAATTGCAAAAAAAAAAAATTGTCCAGATGCATTGTTAATAAAAAATCTGGGGGATAATATGCTTAATTGTCAAAAAAATTGTCATCATGCAAACAATCTTAATGGTCCTTAAATAGGCATTATTTCCTTTATGCAATATATATTCATATTTTATAATATTTTTAATTTGTATATATTTTTTTTTATTTTATTGTAGAGTGAAATGTTTTTGTTCAGCTGTTTTAATTTATTTATTCAATCTTGAATGAAAATGAAAGGATATAGCAGTTTTTTTGTTTGTTTCTTTCTTTCTTTCTTTCACAAAATCTTGAAAGAACACAATTTACACATCTTCCCATCCTCCCTCTGCTCCCCTCCATCAGCATCCAAAAATTAAATTATAAAGGCCAAGAAGTTGTTATACAAAGGCTAAGATGTACATATTTACATATTTTCAAATATAAAAGCCAGGGCTCTGAACTGGTTCAAGGAAACAAAATAAATTTGAACAGGAACCTAAACAAAAATCAATTTAACAGAACACTTATTTGAAATTACCATTAACCGGTTAATAACATTATTTTATTGTTCTGTTTAATATTATAATTTGGCAGTCAACCAGTCATGAGTTCAAATAGTACGGCCTATGCAAATGTGACATTGACACATCCAACATGGTGAAATATTTTGTTTTGTGTGTGTTTTTTTTGTTGTCGTTGTTGTTGTTGTTTGTTTTTTTTATTCTAATCAAACCATTTTCGGAATGATAAAATTACAGAAGGAACTCATGAACAGAAATGTTAAAATACTGATTCTGCTCGGAGTGAACCAATTGTTTCACAAATTTTATAGAAGATTTTTTTTTTCTTTTTCCTCTTAACACTGTAAGTTTTTCTTTCCAATGCAATGCAACTGTGCAATTTTAAGAACATTTGGCCTTTGTCACATATTAAGTTTCCTGAGGGAGATTGAAACCTGCAACCCTTTGGGCGTTAGGGAGGTGGGGAGTGAATAATGAAACGTTAAACAAGCAGAAGTAACATTGTTACAACATTAAACTCTTGCTATACAGAAATTAAACAATACTAACTTGGTTGTGTAATGCTAATCTTGTTAGAGTTGTGTAACGTTAGTTTTTTCATTTTGTTTTATCATGGGTGCATTGTCATTCTGACAAACAATTATTTGATCAATCCTAGATCTAATAAAAAATTTTTTTCTGAAAGTAATCTGATGTAGGTGTTTACTATATGATCTAAAGAGCACTAAAAGGTTAATGAGTAAGACTTACAAGTCTAAACTATAATTTATAATTTGTATTGTGTGTGGCAGGGTGCTCTGGATCATGGCCAGCAGCTGCGTGTGTATCGTGAGCAGCTCCAGAAGACGGTGCAGGAGTTACAGGGGGCACAGACACGCTGTGACTCTCTCAACAGACAGATAGAGGAAGTCACTCAGCAAGCACGTCACAAGGTGAAACATTTGCAGCTTTAAACACATTTCAAGTTTGTGTCAATTCAAAAGTGACCATTAGGGTTTTTCAAGTGAGTGGAACTGTCATTTTGACAGAGTCAGGACAGTTTGTAAACCTGCTGTGCACTTTCACACGTGATGTGACGTTTAGCCAAGTATGTTTTCCTATACTTGGAATTTGTGCTCTGCATTTCACCCATCCAAGTGCACACATGCAGCAATGAGTAGTGAACACACTTGCTGTGAACACACACCCGGAACAGTGGGCAGCCATTTTTTACTGCGGCACCTGGGGAGCGATTGGGGGTTAGGTGTCTTGCTCAAGGGTGCCTCAGTTGAGAGTGGAAGATAGCACTGTTCATTCACTCCCCCAACCTATGTTTCCTGCCAGTACTGAGACTCGAACCCGCGATCTTCGGGTTACAAGTCCGACTCTCTAACAATTACGCCACAACTGCCACATTGATGGAAAGACAACGTGATTATGCAGCGACATGGAGGCACTTTCTGACCTTATATGCTTTTTTATCTTTTACGGATAATTTTGTCATTTGCTGTTGCGTTTACATGCAAATTTTTTATTCGATTATGCTTGTTAAACCGTTTCCTTTTATTGGCAGCTTTAGAGTAAATCAATCGACAGAGCTTTTGCCCATTACCTCAATTTAGCTCTGCATGTAAACACCTTAACCTGCATTCTTTCATCTTACTGAAGTATCCTTTCTGCAGATTAAAGCACATCCAACCAGAGCAACTGTTTTGCTGAGGAAATATATTGTAAATTCCAACTCTTTATTGACCCAAGAAATTATAAAAAATGTTCTCATCTTGTGCAGCCGAAGGAGAAACTGCAAACATGAGAGAATATAAGTCTGTTCAAGTTTCCCACTGACATATTAAAATCCTCTGGAGTTTTTAATGCTTTATTTAATCTCACAACTCGCATGGCAAACAGAATTTTTGCAGTGGAATAATTTTTTGTGCTGTGATTATTTGCATCTAGCTTTTTTTGCATATATGCCTCCGAGAAAAATGCTGCACCTACATGACTTCACACTTTATGGGAACATAGCTGAGTATGGTGTAAGATCACAATCTGTGGCTTGGTGACACATCTGTCTGAAAAAGTACATTGTTTAGATGAGCAGATCGGAAAAGTGAAAGTTCCCTTTTCATGAGATATCTCGATTTTTGAGTTCTCTCAGGGCCTGGTGGTTTTTAACCTGCTTGTTGTTTTGTTTTGTTTTTGTAGGAGAGTGAAGTTCATCAGCTGCGAGAGGAGATATCAGTGATAGAGAAGCGCTCTACACAGGCTGAGGTCAGACTCCAGGCCACCATTACTGCCCTGCAGCAGGAGCTTGAGCAGCAGAGAGAAGAGCATCACAAAGAGGTTCAGAGAAACAGAAAGTTTGTCTTTATTCTCATAGGACAGTTGAGCTGGTTTGCTGTGTCTGACCCGCTCTCTTTGCCTCACAGCTTTCAGATCTACAGCAGACTCGTGGGCAGCTGCTGAAGGTGTCGGATCAGATCTCCAGCAGTTTGCGAAACTCTCAGGAGCAGCTGAGCCAGCGGCTACAACAGGCCCGAGACCAGCTGGAGGAGGCCAGATCTACCTCTGCCCGCCTACACGCTGAGCTTCACAGCAAAGAACAGCTCCTGCAGAGTGCTAATGAGAACCTACTTATCAAGGTACATGACTTATTGTATGGTGTTAATAAAATCTTTACAAAAGCAATTTCATATTGCATCCAAATTAAATATCCATCCATTCTCCGAGCCGTGTAGGATGCTGAAGCCTATCGCAGCATTACAGGTTGATGGCAGGGAAACAAACTGGATTGATGGCCAGTGTCAAATCAATCATTTTACCTGAAAATACAGTTAATTTCAGTAGTTACAGTATGAGGAAAGTCGAATTGCAATTTTTAGGAATGCAGTGAAATGAAAATTCTAGGCTGAAACGAAATTTCAGGATGCCAAAAACTGAAGCAAAATAATCAATTAATAATCAATTAATGAATCAAACTTATTTAATAATCAACACTCAAATAGCTAAAACTGAGTTGCACAGACATTTAAATTATACATAAGGCAGTTTTTATATCAGCTTTTAATAATAGAATTGTTGGTGAAATCATTTAAATGACAATAAGCAGTAATAAAACTAACAAAACAAAGTAGAACAAGGGCTACAAGTATGTATAGCCCTTGTTCTACTGTTTATTCTTTCCTCCCCACCCCCTTTTTTTAAAATTTTATATAGAGTGGTGGAACTATGACGTCACTTTGTAGGCCAATTGGCAGTTAGCATCACGCTGGTTCACTTGACAAAAACCCAATAGGATTTTCCTATAGGCTTTTGGATTATTGCAAAAAATAAGTTCTGTGATCAGCAGTTTATGATGCTTATACGTTTTGTCCATTAAGATAATTTTCACAGATGAACACAACATGAATTTTGAAGCCAAAATGCAGTCGCCAGAAACAAAAAGCTAAAGGTAGGCTATAAGCGAACTACACCATGGCCTTATTTCAGCCATTTAATCAAAAACCCGTTCAAAAAACCCACTGACTTTGGGACAATGGAACCGGAAGTGCTAAAATGCAAACTTGCTACTAGAATTTGGCCTACAAAAATGCGTCATAGTTCCACCACTCTATTAATGTAAAACTTTTTCAAAAACCATTAATAATGAAAAAGAAGAAGAAAAAAAAAAACAGGTAGGCATCCAACCTGGATTTGGAAAAGAGTTCTTGTCATTTCTTGTACTGGGTTTTTTTTTTTTTTTTTTTAGGAGTCCGAGATCACCCGTCTTCAGGCCAAGCTCTCCAGCTTCGAAAGGGCCACAGAACTACACAATATCACACTTCGTCACAAACCCAGCACTCCTCCCCCTCTCTCTCCTCCTCTCAAAGACTCTATTCTTCATGGCTCCCTGTCCCCCTCCCACAAAAACTCTTCAGCACGTTCCAGCCTCTCCTCTTGGCACAACACCTTCTCTGACGCCTCTCTAGAGCTTTCGGACAGTTTGAAAGCCAGTGTTCAGGCTGCACTGCTGCCGCCCCCCTCCCCAGACTGGCAGGGTCTAAGCACCCATGAGGCCACTTCCACTACAGACATGTCCTTTAATCCACTCACATACATGCTGGACCCAGAGGAACCTGAGGAACCGGACCTAGAGTCTCTGTCTGGTATGCTGAGGTTTGTTAACCAGACTCTGGCCCTTCAAGAGCAGCAATCCCTCTGTGACACCAGCACCCACAATACAGGCAAGTAATATAACGGCATATAAGCATGTGGGTTTTTTAATTTGTATTAACTCATACTTAAAGGGAGAATTCACCCAAAAATGAAAGTTCTGTTATCATTTCTTTATTCTGTGGAACACAAAAGATGATGTTTAAAAAAAAAAAAAAAAAAAAAAAAATCATCCGTAGAATGTAAATACAGTAAATAGGGTCCATTGTTGTTTTTCCATTATTTCACAATATTACTGGTTTTATTGTATTTTTGATAAATGCAGTAAATACAACTTTTTTCAAAAATTTTATTAATTATTATTTTTAAACGGTTAGTCTACCCAAAAATGAAAATTTTGTCATTACTCACCCTAATGTCGTTCCACACCCTTAAGACTTTCGTTCATCTTCGGAACACAAATGAAGATCTTTTTAATGAAATCTGAGAGCTTTCTGTCCCTCATTAGACCGCTACGCAACTGAAAATTTGACCCTTTTTAAAAGTTCATAAAGTGATTGTAAAACTGATCCATATGTATTGTTTAGTCCAAAATTTTCTGAAGAGAAACAATTGCTTTATATGATGAACAGATTGAATTTAGGCTTCTATTCACATTACACAGCAGTTGTGGTAAACCAACAGAAGCTCAAGCATGGTTGCGTGATGCATGCGAGAACTAATGAGGTTCATTCTTGTGTGTTATGCAGCATGTATGAGCTTCCGGAAGAGGTTTGTATTCACACGTCAAGCAGGTTTGGTTTCACTTCCATAGTATTTTTTTCCCATACCATCTAAGTCAATGGGGTCCATCAACTATTTGGTTACCCATATTCTTCAAAATGTTTTCTTTAGTGTTCAGCAGAAGAAAGAAATTTATACAGGTTTGGAACAACTTGAGGGTGAGTAAATGATGACAGAATTTCCATTTTTGGGTGAACTATCCTTTTAAATACTTAAATATAATTTCCAAGCATTTATAATGTCTCTCCGAGCAAGATGTTGCATTGTATACAATTTCTGCTAATAATCCCAAATATATGTTCATATTTAATATTTCCAACATACAAATATTTTGTGATATGTCAGTTACCTGTGTGTGTTGGCATTGTGCAATAGGCACACCCATATTAATGACTGCTATATTTCGCGTATCCGCCGCAAATTAACCATAAACATTTGTTCTTGTCCGCAGTGACAATTAATTCACAATAAATTCACAGACATGAAACTAATATTGTCCGAATAGACCATTTGGGAGCAGACGTCACAGTTAAGTCACTTGCAGCTGCGCAATTGTGCCTTTGGATGTCAGAATTGGAATCAGAAAAAAGTCTTCATTTTTATAGAATACCGTCGTCGAAGACGCCCTTTGAAGCTAAATGCAGACATTTATGGTTGCAAGCCACAGACTGTACTGATGAAATCTGCGATGATTAGTCTACAATTAAGGGTGCGTTCACACTTGTAGTTCGGTTTGTTTGGTTCATTTGGTCCAGACCAAAAAAAAAAAAAAAAAAGTCTTGGTCCGATTACAACCCGATTGGTCGGATTTTATGACGTATTGATTATTTTGAGATGGAACATACTGAACATCCAAAACAATGCTGTGTGCTGAGGTAAATGTGCTCGGTGTGTGTGCGTAGCCTGCATATGATGGTATTTTGGCCAGCTGGGAACTCGTAAAGAGCTTATAAAATGTGTAAAGGAGTCAAAACAGCAACGGGAATCCATCCGTCACACACAAACGACCTGCTGCGTGGAGACGCGTTTCTGATGCCTGTGATGAGTAAAGTCGCGACTATGACTAGAAAAACCGATATGCGTGAGGATTATGTCCTTTTTAGGGTCTCCTCTTCCTGTTTTTGGTTCGTTTACATGTCTTTGGTCCATCATTCGAACCGCACCAGAGTTTGTTTGGAAGCGGACCGAGACCCATCTTTTCAGCGGTCTCAGTCCGCTTGTTTGGTGCGCACCAGGGTTTGGATGGCAGCGTTCACACATGCCCAAATGAACCACACTAACAGAGCAATTGCACCAGGGTTTGTTTTAATCGAACCAAACATGACAAGTGTGAACACACCCTAAAGCATGAATTTGATGTAGACAGTAGGTCTACGTAATATTCACATATGCAGTTCATAGGGGACATAGGCCATGTTCACACAGCAGCAGAATACAGTTGTCAGTCCTGTATTTGAGTCCTTAATACGGTTACGTTAACACACAGTACGGTTATGTACGGGAGTGACAACCGCATTCTGTAACCGAACTCACACCCGTAAATTTTCAGGACTCACAACCGCATTCTTGGAATATTCGCGCTGTGTGAACGGAACAGGACTGGACAACTAGTTGTCTGTCACGTCATACAGTGCGAGAGAGCCGCTCTGCTAAGGTATTTTGTGTGTGATTTCGCTTTCAGTAACTTACTGCGACAGAGATATGAGCTGTGTGTCATCTGAAGGTGTTAGATCCAGTCACTGTTCTCCACCGGAGCGGCTCCCGTCAGTTTTGTGTTTCTTTTCCAAAATCAAATGCCGTTTCATGTGCGAGACGTCGCAAAGTACGTGACACGCGTGTGCAGTGGTTAAAAACTCTGGCTAGTGCGTGTTTACATGCTGCTGTTGGTTATTGAAGTTTTGATGGATAAACTCGCCGGTTCAATTAGTCTCTTGTTATGTCAAAAGTGATAATACTTTTCAGTTTTATGGACGTCGCCATCTTTAATATTACGTTGGTCACTGTCGTTATGGTTACTAGTAAGAAAATACGCGCTTGACTCTTGTTGCACGTTCTTACAGACCGTGTTCCAGATGCGAGACATTTCAAGACTCACACCTGTAAGTAAATGCGGTTGTTAATCCCAAAAACTGACAGTGTGAACGTGGCCTATGTATTAGCCCTACAACATGAAATAATATTTCATATTATGAATGATAACATTTACATAGATAATATTTAAACGTATAACATTTTTATCTCGCAATTCTGAGGGGAAAAATGTCAGAATTGCGGAATATAAACTAGCAATTCTGAGGAATAAAGACATTTCTTATTTTTATTAGAATTGTGTGATATAAACTCAGAATTGCAAGACAAAAGTCAGAATTGTGAGGTGTAACCTCTCTGGCTTGCACAGACTGTTACAGCAGAACTGTCATTTTCTGCCACCAGGTAGGCTCTGCCCACAAAAAACATCATCGTTGTTTGCAAACACCCAAATGGTCTCTATAAGTCATGACTTTTAACTTTACACCTAACTTTGACTAGATGTAAGATTTGGTGTACATCTGGGTGTACATCCAGCTGCAACCGGCCAGAGACCACGCACAACACCCTAGCATCGTTGTGGCGGATTTTGCATGAGCAGGCACCACTAATTAGATATTTTTCACATTTTTTCACAAAAATGTTTTACTTTTCCTACAGGAACGCAATGAGGTGCCATCTATACTGCATGTGTCCTTACGGGAGAACAGACCAACAATTCATTGCCCTGAAGTCTTTACAGAATAACTGCATAAACATCCAAAACATGCAGATTCATTCATTTTGCCATGAGCTACTAGATGATTTTTCTGTATGAAGCTTATATGTTGCATTAATCTCAGTTCAGATGTGGATCACTTTTGTTCAGCTAGAGCTCATGATCATGCCTGTCCCAACTCTGTACTTGAAATGTTCTTTCTGTGGTGTTTTTGTATTTAGCTATATATTTTTAGTGTTACAAAGTTTTAGGTTTTATAATGCTAATTTATAATATTTTTAATGTGAATGATTGATTGATTTATAATAAAGTTTTAGATATTCAGAAATGTCTCTTTGCTGTCATGCTTAAACTCGCAATCTTTTTAATCATCTTGTTTCAGTCTTTGACCACAGTGCTCAAAGCATGTCAAGAGGAAGTGAGGCAGACTTTAAATGAGCTCAGCTTTATAGCAACACGCAGCCCTTTAATAATACATCTGTGTGTGTATTTACATATGTGTGCATTCACACTTACACAGGCCCATTGTTTAATGATACAGTAACCAGTAAGTGTGTTTTATTAGAGTGCTGGAGGTGGAGATTGCTCAGATAAGGTTTGACAGGTCTTTTGTGTCTGTTCTGGTAACCAGCGAGCGGTCCAAGGGTTCAGGTGTGTAATTTTATCATCATTTTAGGAAGAACCTAAAAACTAGGTAAACAATAATGCTTGCAATAATAACAACAATGCTTGCAAATAAAACTAAAAACTTCAAAAACATAAAACTTTAAAAACTTCCAAAGCTAAAACCAGATCTCCCCAGCAGATATTGCAAATATTAAATATGAAAAAGTATGGTAAAAAGTATATAAGAGAACATTAGCAGTGCATCACTGCTTCTGTTGTCTCTCATTTTGGATATGTTCAAGTGACTTTGGTTAGCATTGAAGAGGATGTGGTGAAAGACAGGTGATTTATAGCCCTGCGCTCACGCTAAGCTGTCATCAGAAAACCCCTCGTACATTAGTTCATTTCTTTAACATCATATTTAGTAATCTTACCTTTAAAGAACATTATAACATTGTATATGCCTATACAAGGTAGATCTATAAAAAACAGACAGGACAGAGTTGGTTCCTCTGTCTGCATAAAACATTGATCTTGTTGCGTGAGTTCTTTGAGTTCTGTGGTCTTTAGGGCAGAAACCACGCTTTCTTTCACATCTTTCCAAGCGGGGCATCTGGTTTTCTGGCACACGACTCGGCACACGACAGTCCTTGAGCACTTGTTGAACCTAAGTGTACCTAAGAGAGAGTACTTTCATCACTTAAATCATCACTTTGTAATGATGTCAAATTAAAAGTTTTGGTTACTCTTTATTTTTAGGTGTCCTTGATACAGTGTAATTATACATTTAAGTAATAACCTAGAATACTGTCTAACACTTGATGGCTGCTCTGTTAAGTCCTCGTTGTCAGTTAGGAACCTGGGTGTGCTCTTTGATACCAATCTTTCATTTGAAAGCCATGTTTCTAGCATCTGTAAAACCACATTCTTCCATCTTAAAAATATATCTAAACTATGATATATGCTCTCAATGAAAAATGCAGAACAGTTCATGCGTTCATGACCTAGATTACTGTAACGCTCTACTGGGTGGTTGTTCCGCTCTCTTGATAAATAAACTACAGCTCGTCCAAAATGCAGCAGCTAGAGTTCTTACTAGAACTAGGAAGTATGACCATATTAGCCCAGTTCTGTCAACACTGCATTGGCTTCCTGTTAAACGTCGTATAGATTTTAAAATCTTAGCATAAATAATAATGCATTATAGTCCTTCACGTCTATTGCGATCTCAGAATTCAGGCCAGCTGATAATACCTAGAATATCAAAATCAACCGCAGGCGGTAGATCCTTCTCCTATCTGGCACCTAAACTCTGGAACAATCTTCCTAGCATTGTTCGGGAAGCAGACACACTCTGTCAGTTTAAATCTAGACTAAAAACGCATCTCTTTAACCTGGCATACACATAACACATTATCAATTTATGTTTTCAAATCCGTTAAAGGATTATTAGGCTGCATAAATTAGGTCAGCTGGAACCGGGAACACTTCCTATAACACCAGATGTACTCGTTACATCAGAAGAAGAATGGCATCTACGCTAATATTAGTCTCTCTGTTTATCTCGAGGTTTACCGTAGTCAACCGGATCCGGGCCGTATCCAGGTGAGATTGAGGAGCTGCGCCTTGATATGACCACAATGCAACCCTGAAGTATCAGCAGAGATTGAGTCAACTAGATCATCCATTGTGAAGGCCTCATCGACATGACAGCCAGTGGCACAGCTCCTCAACACACCGTCCATACCGGTGTGATGAATACGATCCTCAACTGGATGGAACTGGAATAAATACTTTGACTGTTGCGATCCCATCGGACTTAAGATAGCTACCTGAATCGTAACAAAGCACTGTTCGCCAGAGGAGAACTGGGCCCCCAACTAAGCCTGGTTTCTCCCAAGGTTTTTTTCTCCATTTTAACACCTGTTTGCCACCTTATGTCACCTGTTGGAGTTTGGGTTCCTTGCCGCTATCGCCTTTGGCTTGCTTAGTTGGGGACACTTGACATTTGATATTCAACAGTGCTTTGCATCTGCCTGCATTGACACCATTTTCTTTAAGAACTGCTGTGCAGCCAAAATTATATACCAGTTATCACTGTAAAGCTGCTTTGACACAATCTGCATTGTAAAAAGCACTATATAAATAAAGGTGACTTGACTTAAGCACTGAGCAATATTAATTAACATGTCTTTGCTATGGGGTTAGGATTAGGAATAGGTTAGTTAGTTGCATGTAATTACATAAGTACATGAAACAAGAACAATAAAATGGTGTTACCAAAGTTTTACTTGAATTTTTAAATCATGTTTTAATAAACTTGTCATGTTTTAAAGAAGTACAATCACTTTAATGCATTGACTAACATACTAAAGCACATGTAAAGTATGTGATTATAATTCTAACTGTAGTGTGTTATTCAATATTACATTTAAAGTTAATGTATTTTAAATGTACTAAATTGTAGCTTCATTACAAATGTGCAATTACAAATATATTTAAATGCATGGCATACAAGTTCAATAGCAAGTATATTTTAGTTCATCATAAATGCTTGTCAGTACATTCAGCAATACACTTTAAAGACAACTGAAGTAATAATTATGAAATTGCATGTAAAGATATACTCAAGTGGGTCATTTAATATAAATTTAAACTATAATATATTTAAATTTATCACAGTTAACATGCAATTAAGTGTCTGAAAATTTGAGTAAATTTAGTGCACATTTAAGTATATTCTTTTAAACTGTGTTGGGGTAACACATTACAAGTAACGTGAGTTATGTAATCAGATTACTTTTTTGAGTAACTAGTGAAGTAACACATTACTTTTACATTTACAACAAAATATCCGAGTAAGTTTTTCAAACAAGTAATGCAAGTTACTTTGTTTTCCCATTTATTGACCGACTTTGCATTTGCTTCAACCTGAGGCTTACTCACTTCTCTTTTGGTGTGAAAAGGCCTTTACATTTTTTTTTTTAAACAAACAAACAAGCATACCCAGTTGAGAAAAGGAATGCAAAATAACATAACATTACTTTCTAAGAAAAAAATACTTTTTTAGGAAGTAACACAATACTATAACTTTTAAAGTGGTCCTTGTATATGATTTCACTTTTTTAACATCAGTTAGTGTGTAATGTTGCTGTTTGAGCATAAACAACATCTGCAAAGTTGCGACGCTCAAAGTTCAATACAAAGAGAGAGATTTTATTTTACAGAAATCGCTTTTTAAGGACTACAACAAACGGCTGGTAGGGACTACAACAAGCTTCTTTCTGTTGGTGACATCACAAACCCCAAAATTTACATAAACCCTGTCCCGGAGAACACACAACTAATGGGGCGAGGCCATGTTGGCCTGCTTTAGAGAAGAGGAAGAGTTGTTGTAGTAGAGTGTTGTTGCCATGCCGGTATTTTACGCCAGACTGCTTCACAAAAGAGTAATTCAATTCTGTATTTGCACAAAAGATTAACATGACGGCACATGCTAGTCGATGAGTTGAATCAAATCCACAGCAACTAAATTTATCCACTAACCATTCAGAAATGTCCAGATGCATTCTATAAGTTGTAACTTCTTCCTGAGTCTCTCAATCAGTGTCCAACTCCGGTTTGAACAATGTAAAGCTGAATACCGTTACTGACAATCGTCATTTTGGCTGTGTGAGATTCTCCAGCTTTGTTGCTGTTGAGCAACCAAAGCACAAGCTATTAAAGCTCCGCCCTCTTCTGGAAAGCAGGCTGAGAGCAGCAGATCATTTACATTTAAAGAGACACATACAGAAACAGCGTGTTTTTGCTCACACCCAAATAGGGGCAACCTTGACAAGCTATAATAAATGATCTGTGGGGTATTTTGAGCTGAAACTTATATTGCATCTTGTGAAAAGAGGCATAATTGGTCCCCTTTAAAAGTAACTCTCTCCAACACTGCTTTCCATTTCCATAACAAGTCCTCTTTTTAAAAGCATGCTTACTTCTTCATAAAAATGTGTTTGGGGATGTGAGCCATAAATGATTAGACATATCTACTATACATCAGAAAAAGGATGTAGAAATGTTTACTTTTCAAACAAAGCTTTGCTCTAAATGCTTTATCATCTTATACACTTCCTCCTAACTTTTCCTTTTTTCAAACAGACCTTACATTAATTAAAACAATTACAACATACATTTTTTTTATGGACTCAAACATGTATCTCTCATGTGAGCATGAACTGTTCTTACTGAACCTTTGCAAATAACCACTAGGCCACAGCTTGACTGTCTGATGGGTTTGCAGTTGGAGCAGCAAACAATGCCAGTGTTTCAGTTGCAACAACAGGCCCATCTTAGCTGTGGTCCTTGTCTTTGAAACCCCTTCTCTGCAGCATTTTGCTCTTGTTAAGGAGACCTTCACAATGGGGAGGTCCCCAATGGCAGTCATGGCAACAGTTTCCATGAGACAGTAACAGTCTCTGGTGATTCCCTCTCTTTGTTTGACTATTTACATTACCACAGCCCCTTTATCTTAAATGCACAATTTTGTCACCTACATTTACTTTATTTTCGGGCAAATGTCCACCGCACTTATTTTCATAGGCTGAGGAGTTACTGTGATCACACTGCACTGGAGTTTAATCCCGGAAATCCATTGCTGTTCGGAGAGCTCTTTGGCTCACCATCTGTTTGTTGATTATTTAACTTGACAGTTTGGCTTTAACATAAGCTCTCATTCGGCTCCGCTTGCAGACAGTTTATAATCATGGCTGTAGTCTGATAAATATTACTGAGAATTGTGTTACCAAGTTTTAAGCAAGTACAAAACTTGAAGTTCTCATTTTGTGTGGTTAACAGTGAAGCTGTGACTGTGTGAGACTGTCTCAACACCAAATGGTCATTTTTGCTTATACCTGCCTTTTTTGTTTGCAAAAACGAAATTAAGTTCCAGCAAAAACAGTGGAACTGCAACTGAGTATATATAGATGCGTGTTTTTCCTCAGAAAAATGAAGTCTGTCATTTCTGTAATGTCTGTCAGAAATATGAGTGTGTAAATCAGATTTCTTTGAGTTGAAATCAATAAAATGTCTTGTTCAAAATCAGAAAACACATTAAAATGTATAAAGTAGTATTACATCCCTCTGTAATGTAATTTTCAGCTCTTCTCTGACTCCAGTTGATGCCATTTTAAATGGCCTTTCCTGTCTCTGGGTTAATCGTAAGCACATGTTTATGAGGGAGGTTTTAAGTTTCTGGACCCGTTACCGTTTCATTGATGTGGGCAACCCACAAAAGCAGCATCTGATTCTTATTTTACATTATATGATTTTAGTCCGCCATTTTGCGAGGGCCTTGTCTAGGAGACATTTTCTGGAGTAATGCAGTGCATCCTGTATCATTCAGAAGCTGTAAATGTGTTTGAGTTTGCCTACAATGTTTGAGTAAGCTGACATTGTTTGTCCTTGCCATTGCTGTTGTATTGTGTGGTCATTGCTTTCCTGTTTGTCACTGTGGTCAATGTTTCCTGCATTAGGCAAACATATAACCAACTTGTGACACCCTTGCTCTGTTTGTAGAGCTTATGAAAGTATCAGTGAAAACCTGAGGGAGGTGTAGACCTATGCTATTATCTGTAACATGCAGGGTAAAGACTTTTATTTAAAAAAATATATAATTATAATTATTTTTAGCTAACAGAAATAAGTAAACATACCAAGAAACTTTTGTCTGACCTAAAATGGTTCATATATAATTTAAATTTGTGGCAAATGAGGAAAAAAAGCACTGAAAGTTGTTTTATTAAATGGCGGTGTTGAAAAATACTACAATAAAGACTACAGTTACACTTTATGTCAGTAAATCTCACAAAACATAAGCTTTTAGAATCACATATTAAGCCAAAGATGCAAAATGAACTTCTAGGCTGTGTCAAAACCTATAGCGAGCTGATACCTGGACGCATTTTTTGGTTAAATACGCATTCATGCTGCTTGTCTAGTGAACTGACATGGAAGTTTGCCCGATACACGCCCCTGTTACACAGACACTCCCTCCAGTTAAATCGCGGATTCGGAAAAATACATTCTACACTTTGTCTCTCTACATACACATCGCCTTTTCTCGTGCACTGAAAGCTTTCTGCCTCTGCCACAATCTCGTAAGTTGTTTTCATTATTCTTTTTTAACGTCATATCTCTCTATCTGCAAAAGGAAGACTAAATGAATGAGTGTTTCTTTCTTTTCTTGAAGCAATGTAGTTGCCAATAGAACTGTGGTAGTATAGCTTATAAATGTTACTGTGTGCATATATACATAGTAAGTAAAAGTTTGCGAAATATGTTATCCAGATGTGAATGAGATTTATTGCACGTCACGTTTCCCCCTTTATGAGACAAAGTCCAGTTTGCTGTAGGTAGCCTACTAAAGTGCTGTGCACGATTATTCTTTTCTGCGCAGAAAAGTGACATGCTTTGAATACAGTAAAGTACAAAAGAGAAGGAAGAAGAAAAAAAAAGAATCTTTGCAGCATTTGTAGTTATGTAATCTCATAACTGCAGAGTTACTGCTACACTTCATGCATATGCAGCTGCTTGTCATTAATTCTGGTTATAGCCTAGGAACAATGTCGAATTATATCATTAAATATAATTTTATCCTTGAATTATATGTTTTAATTATATTCAAAGTGACAGTAAATAAATGTATAAAGTTACAAAATAATAATATAAATATAAAAATTCAAAGAAACTCTGTTTTTAACTTTATATTAATCAAAGAATCCTGAAAAAGTATCACATTTTGCACAAAAATATCACAAGACAACTGTTGTCAACACTGATGATAATCAGAAATGTTTCTTGAGCAGAAAATCAGCATATTAGAATGATTTCTAAACGCTGAGGACTGGAGTAATGATGCTGAAAATTCAGATTTGCCATCACCGGAATAAATTACATTTTAATAACTATATATTAAAATATAAAACAGCTTTTAAATTGTAATAATATTTCACAATATTTTTTTCTGTATTTTTGATAAAATATGCAGCCTTGGTGGGCATAAGAGACTTCTATCAAAAAAATTAAAAAATCTTGTTGATTTGGTTATTAAAACTGGTTGAACTAATAACATAATGAGACGGTTTATTAAAGTTACTCAGAGAGCCATTTACATATGCTGCAGGAAATATGTATACATTTGCATGTATTGTGGTTTTTGTGCTTCAACGCCATGTCCTAAATATATACTATTTCAAACGAAGACCAACAACAACAAAAAAAACCCATAAGCATTAGCTGTAAATGGGCCACATTAGCATGGAGACTTTTTATTTCATATACTAGCATGAAAACCACTAACTATCAACATGACTGAAGAATTCTAAAGCATTATATAAAAAGCATATCACCTTGTTAAATGTTTAGATTAGTTTCTGAGGGATATGTTGACTCTTGAGTCAGTTCAGTTCAGGCAGCGCCTATGTCAAGTTTATCACCTTGATCATGTGCTGCTCTTCAGCTTTAGGTTATCAGCTGTTTGTGGTAGTTAACACTATGATGACTAAGGTGCTCTTTTCAAAGGCTCAAAGTCTTATCTGTCTTGTCACACAGACACATACACAGAGGTGTAATGTATGGTGCATTGCATTTGCATCTGAATTTTTGCATGTAAGTAAATGGTGTAGACACATAGTCGCCATACTTTGCTAGATTGTATATTTTATGGGAGTCTGTGATTCCAGAATCAGAGATGTCAGAAGATTTAGACATCACATTCTGAGGCACTAACCAGAGCTTTCTCAGAGGAACAGATACTTCCTATTTCTCTAAAGCCTATTTCTCTTCTCCTTTGCTTACATGCTTGATGTTTCTCATTTTTACCAGTATGATGTAATGCTATGAAAAGACATCCAAACCTTTTATCGTCTGCTTCCCCTCCAGTCACTATGGTGTCCCATAAGGAGTTTGAGACTGCAGGAAAGGCTCCTGGTCTGCAGGTATGGCGCATTGAGAACATGGACCTGAAGCCAGTGCCTAAGAACCTCTATGGCAACTTCTATACGGGTGACGCCTACCTCCTGCTGTACACCACCACCGCACCCTCGTACTATATACACATGTGGATAGGTAAGTGACACAACTAGTGTTTGAGTTAGAAGTATCATTGGTGCCTGGAACAGCATATTCTCAGAGCTAAATGTTGCTGATGCATTTTACCAATGGATGTAATATAATATGAATATATTTTCTAATAAACATGGTGGACCTCATATTTCTTAATTTGCTTAATTTAGATGAGGAAGGATGTGGCTTGTTTGTCATCTTTTCAGTTTCAATGTTACTCTATTTTCAAGAAGGTGCTGGTTTGCTTTTTTTTAGCTCTTTAGAAATGTATGTTGTGTAATGGGTTTTACAAAGACATGCTGTTTATCTTCTGTCAGTGATGTGCATTTACCATTGATTGGGTGAATTTTCGATATCAAAATAGAATAGGAATGGGACAGAGATGCGATTGGGCATTTTACATGAGGGTAGAAGATTTCCCCATACAGATTTCACCTGAATTTTTCACATTGACTAATAGAAAGTTGCTTCGTTTGAAAGTGACTTCTGTGTAAGCTGTGCTTCATGCATCGCTAAATGGACCTTTTTGCCTGCTAATGTGACAGTACCTTTACGCCAGTATGGTGGCAAGTGATTTTCTTTTATAATGAGTCTTTGAATCATTCATTCAGTCGATTTAACAGCACTGTTTCTTGCAGGAATGAAACAAGTTACTGTCTTTATGAATGAGTCATTGAATCATTCATTCAACCAGTTAATTAAACAATATTAATTCATTCAGGAATGAAACAATGAGTGTCTTTATGAATGAGTCATTGAATCATTTACTCAAATATTTTGTTCGAAAACACTGATTCATTTTGTGTTGGAGATGCACAAAGGTTGATTCTGCTTTGGCATAGTTTGGAATTATTTTCTGCAAGTGGTGCTCACTTCAGAGTCAAATTACATCTATCTTCCCCTCTGTGGACCTAATGGATGGAGCTTGACATAATTACCTAATAATTACTCATTAATTACTATTAATTACTCACCCTCATGTCGTTTCAAACCTGTAAAACTTTCATTCATCTTCAGAACGCAAATTATATTTTTGATGAAATCTGAGCGCTTTCTGTCCCTCCATAGACAGCTACACAATTGGAACTTTTTACGCTTCGTAAAAAAAATTCGTAAAGATATTGGAAAACTAATCCATATGAATTGAGTGGTTTGGTCCAAATTTTCTGAAGAGACTTGATCGCTTTTTATGATGAACAAATTTAATCTAGGCTTTTACTCACACATAAACATTGATCAGCGAACATAAACAGAAACTCAACCGAATCTGAATGACGTGCAAAAACGTGCCGGAAGCTCAAATGTGTAGAGTAACAGAAAGTTCTCAGATTTCATCAAAAAGATCTTCATTTGTGTTCCGAAGATGAACAAAAGTCTTACAGGTTTGGAGCGGCATGAGGGTGAGTAATTAATGACAGATTTTTCATTTTTGGGTGAACTAACCCTTTAAAACTGAGCTGCCATTCGCACGTATAACACATTTTTGCATTCTACTGAATTGTTTATCTATGTGAGCAAGGCCTAAATAGACATTTTTGACCGCTGCGTTCACATCATGTCTATTTCAGCATCTTGCAAATGATATGCCGTTCTAAAATAGAGCTAAAAAATAAGTTCAACTTTTTTTTATTCCACTGCCCTGCATCCTGTGTTTTTTCACAAGCAAAAAAAGCATTCTGTGTGAATTGGCCCCTAAGCAGCAAGATTGTTCATATGGCAGTGTTCTGACTCATGAGCTTTCCTCATTAGCTCATTAAGATGTGCGCTTCTTTTCTATTACTTACTTAAGAAATCCCTCCTATTCCTGAGGAGAAATTTGTTAGACCAAGTACAAATAGCATACCTTAGGAGGGTAGTCTCTTTGAGGTTATTTAGTCACCTAATGATTACAGCGTGCTTTCACTTGTTTGTGTGGCAGTGCATCAAATGTTGGCTTTCAGCCCACCTAGGTTTATGTCCGGTTTAATTCTAGAGACTGATCAGTAAAGAACTGTTTTTGTCCTGCCCAGTGGTTTAAACTTGCTCGTTGTGCTCGCAGGCATGCTCCAAACCACAGACGTTCTCAAACATTTGACTGGCTCTGTAGTGTGAGAAGAAAAGGTTTATTTGAGGACACAGAGTGGAAAAACTCATAATGTGCACCATGTGGCCTTTTTGGTGTTTCCATTTGGTTCTTATTTTACCAAAAACAGATACACTGCATAAACTGCTTGGCAACTGAGCTCAGTTTTAGTGTTCTTGTAAGTTATACAAAACAGGTTTTCACTGTCTTTTGTATGCTGCTTTTGGGCCAAAGTTGAATAATGTTCATGATAAAGAAGTGGGAAGATCTTTTAAAAGGAGTGAAAGATCAAGTTTAAAACTTTAATAAGAAAAAAAAAGCTTTACACATTGAATATATATATATATATATATTCTTTTTTTCATAAATATCATTAGTTTTTGGGGAGCTGCACCATATTTTACAACCTGAACTAACCTTCACTTGTCAAAAAAGGGCCAAATTATTTGATAATTTAAGACTTTTTTTAATTTTAAGACTTAAAAATAGTTTTCATTCAATAAAATAAAGAAAATAAAACTAAAATAAAATAAAATATAAATATTTAATGAAAAACTTAAATGAAATTTGCCATGGCAACTTACTGCAATAAAATAAGTTTAAGTTTACTAAACAAGTTTAAATACTTAAATTACTAAAACTGAAAAAAAAAAAAAAAGGCAAAGCACAAAGCAAAATTACTAAAACTAAAATTAAAATTAACATATAAAAAAATCTAATTTAAAATATTAATAAAAATAATAATAGAATAGTATATAAATAATACCAAAATAACACTGTGACACTGTGAGTCCTCTTTATGATATAATTTCCTGTTTTATGCTTTTTTCCTGCACATTCCGCGTGTTTGTTGGTCATGCCAAAAGTGTTTTAAATATTAATAAACAGTAAAGCAGTTTTGTTAAAATATTTTTTTCTGACAAATAATAATATGATAAAAATATAATGCTATAAGATGTCTATAGGATTTCTTTTCAAGAAATTCATTCTTTTATTGATGTTTCTTTTTCATTATGACATTAGTACAGTTATGACTAATGTTAAACTAATGTTTTTGATTTTATGCCTCCCAAAAATATCAAAATGAATTTTAATTAATACAGAAATTAAAAACACGCTCATCAATAAGATGAACAACAACCCAAACAAGCAACCCTTTCCCACTAATTCTCCTGTGATGATTTCTGTCTCTTTCAGGGAATGAGTGTTCTCAGGATGAAAGTGGAGCTGCGGCTATCTTCGCCACACAGCTGGATGACTTTCTCGGAGGTGGCCCCGTTCAGTTCCGTGAGGTCCAAAACAACGAGTCGCTCACCTTCGTGGGCTACTTCAAGTCTGGCATCAAGTATAAGGTAAACTCAGCTTTGTATTAATGAAAATGGCCCTTCTCAGAAGCAGAGTTCATCATTAACTTGCAATGAGAATGCAAAATGTGACTTCCTGCTGGCTTTGCTTTGTAGAAGCACCAGGGTAGAGTCAATTATGGCTCTGAAACCTCCATTACTGTTTAGTCATGCCACATTCTTTCCATTATATTCAGCAATTTGTTTAGCTCAGTAAGTTTGCTTGGCTCTTTGAGAAGCACTCTGCAGAGTGGTTTGCATTTAGTTCTTTGCTTGTGTTTTAGCCGTCTATTTTGGCAGCTATCCCAGTATGTAATGGAATGAGTGAACTGTCTTTCCTGACTCCTCAGCAAGGTGGAGTTGCATCTGGCTTCCATCACGTGGTGACCAATGATGTGGATGTGAAGCGTCTGCTGCACATCAAGGGCAGGAGGACCATCAGAGCCACTGAGGTGGAGATGTCCTGGAGCAGCTTCAACAAAGGAGACTGCTTTATTGTAGACCTGGGGAAGGTACGGATATATGAACCTGACCTGACCACACTGGAAAACATTTCATTTTATTTATATACTTTCCTGCAACAATTAGAGATGCCAATAGAAAACATTTGAATGGAATTGGAATTACATATTACATAGCATAACACTTGCAAAGAAAAAACAAACCAAGATAATTCAAAGACTATTATTATTGTGACACATAGGAAAGCTGTTAAATAGATAGTGGCTTTAGAAGTTAATATATACACTATCAGTCAAAAGTTTGAAATCTGTAAGATTTTTAATGTTTTATTTTTTTTATTGCTCTCCCAATAGTCTTTGTCCAAAAAAAGGTTCAAGGTCCTCTCATAAAACATACAACGTACAACAAGAAACACAGGCATTGCAGTACACTTACAGTAACTCACTATGTTCTATCCACACTCCTATACTTTAACCATTTTGACCAGTACTTGTAAAATTTATCCATGTTTAATCTTAGAGAGAAGGTGAGTTTCTCCATATCATACATATGTTTTACAATCATTATCCATTCTTCTTTTGTTGGTGGATTCTCATGCAACCATTTCTTAGTTATTGCTTTTTTACTAGCAACCAATAATAATTTAAGTAGGTACTTATTTTGAGTATTAAAATCAGTTGGTATGTTTCCTAAATATATGGTACCGAAGCTGTTCTCAATTTCGAATCCCAATATCAATTTTATTTCATTGATTACCTCTAACCAGTAAGATTGAATTGCTGGACACTTCCAAAATATGTGAAAGTAATCAGCCATAGAATTATTACATTGTCTCCAACAGAGTGCAGATTACCATTCTGTAAATATTTCCTTTTTGGAGTAATAAAAAATCTTATTATATTCTTCCATGAGAATTCTCTCCACTGACCTGAGCTGGAGGTAGTATACTGTGTTTTACAAATGCTTAACCATTCTTCATCAGATAAAATTATGTTTGCTTCCTTCTCCCATTTATCTTTCACATATAATGTAGAGTGATTTTTAGAAGATTGTATACTTGAATATATTCTTGATATCAGTCTCTTATGAGTCCCACTCTTATACGCATCAATAAATACATTGATGATATTCATTTAAATTTTTTCATTATTTTTAATATTTTTATTATAATGGTTCCTAAGTTGTAAATATCTAAAGAAATCTTGTTTTTCTAATATATAGGTGTCAGTAAGATGTTGGAAGCTCTTTAAACCTGTATTGGATGAGATTGTACAATATGATGTAATGCCTTTCAACATCCATTGATTAAACCTTGAGTCCAACTGAGCAGGTTTAAAATCTTTGTCATAGGCCACCCATCTTAACTACCGTGCTTGTTTCTCAAGCTTAAAATTTTTACATTCCTTGAACCAAATATTGAGAGGAACCATCGTCCAATGGCTCAGTTTATTAGAGTACTTAATCTTAGTGGTTTTATCCCCTAATAAGGAGGGGAGGGAATGTCCAACTGGCTGAATTCTAATTCTTTCCATCTTGCCTCATACTCATTATTACACCAACAAACTAGATATTTCAACTGTGCTGCTTTATAATAATCCTCCAAACAGGGAAGGGACAATCCTCCTCTCTCCTTTGATAATTGTAGTGTTTTAAGTCTGACCCTAGGCTTCTGATTTTTCCATATGAATCTAGAGATCATTCGATTCCAGTCATTAAACTGTTTTTTCGGAATCTTTACAGGCAGTGATTGGAATAGAAACAGTAATCGTGTTATCATTCTAATAATTTCAATTCGATTATACAAACCGAGGGTTAAGGGCATCCATCTGCCCAGATCTACTTTTAATTCTTTTGTTATGGTTTCATAATTTATAGTATATGTTTTTGTCACATTCTTTGTTATGATAACTCCTAAATATTAAAAAAATTATATTTAAAATTATATTTATTACGTATGTTCTTCTGTGGTGAATAATTAAAAGAGAGGGTCTGAGTTTTGTCTAAATTTAATCTGTATCCTGAGTACCACCCAAACTGTTCAAGGCATGACATAAGTTTAGGTAAACTGGAGTCCGGGTCGGAGATTGTCATAAGAATATCATCCGCATATAAACATATTTTGTGTTCATTTCCTTTAAATTGGAATCCTGATATATCTTATGTCTTCTCTAATTGCTTGAGCAAGTGGCTCTATGAATAGTGCAAAAAGTGTGGGACTTAAGGGGCATCCCTGGCGACATCCCCGTTCCAATGTAATTGAACTAGAAACATTACCATTATTTAGATTTTTAATGTTTTTAAAAGAAGTTTCTTCTGCTCACCAAGGCTGCATTTATTTAATTAAAAATGCAGTAAAAACAGTAATATTGTGAAATATTATTACAATTTAAAATAACTGTTTTCTGTTTGAATATATTTTATAAAGTAAGCAGCAGATCAGCATATTAGAATGATTTCTGAAGGATCATGTGACACTGAAGACTGGAGTAATGATGCTGAAAATTCAGCTTTGCATCACAGGAATAAATTACTTTATAAAATATATTGAAACAGAAAACAGTTATTTTAAATTGTAATAATATTTCACAAAATTACTGTTTTTACTGTATTTTTAATTAAATAAATGCAGCCTTGGTGAGCAGACGAAACTTCTTTTAAAAACATTAAAAATCTTACCGATTCCAAACTTTTGACTGGTAGTGTATATAACGTGCCCCTGTTATGCTTTTTCAAATATTAACTTTCATGCAAAGTGTAATATAGCTGTTTGTGAATGTAAAAGGTCTAGCAAGTTTTAAAGATCAATGTGTATGAAAAATAAAGTCCTGATCCACAAACACTGTAGCTGTAGATGAGGCCTGGAAGAGTTTGGTTTGTGTTGTCGACGTGTTAAGAAGATGTTTTCTGCACTGCGAAAGCAAGTCCACTTTGATGCACTTTACAAAGGACGTGGACTCGGGCTGGAATTGATACTGAAAACTGACGCCATATATTCACTGTCACTCTTTATCAATTTAATGCATCCTTGCTCAATAAAAGTATTATTTCTTTCTTTTAAAATAAAATCTTACTGACCCCAAACATTTGAATTGTAGTGTTTATTTGAGTTATTTTAAATACATTTTTAAGACACTTCTCTCATTTTTTGTTAGGATATTTATCAGTGGTGTGGCAGCGACTGCAATCGTTTTGAGCGTCTGAAGGCCTCCCAGTTGGCCATCGATATCCGGGACAATGAGAGGAACGGCAGGGCCAAGCTGATCATGGTGGAGGAAGGGGCTGAACCAGAGGCTCTGACTCAAGTGAGTGAATGATTTAATCCCTACTTTTTCCTGTAACAATTTCTGCACAACCTCCATCTGAATTACTCCACAATATGAGTAGAAATCCACTTCAAAATCACTCTCATTTTATTTGTTTGTGTTTGCTGGTGAAGTTCAAAATGTTCAAATCTGACACTACCAAAAAAATGCCTGCTTTTAAAAAAATATATGCAGCGTTACATTTCCATGGATGCTGAATGAACACGTATTATGGTATGGACACCATCAGCCAGGCCTGATGTAAAGCTCGGCACAATGGCTTGCTTGTTTGTGTTCTGGCTCTGGCTTGTGTATTTTGCTAATGAGAATGCATGTGTTTAATGAAAGAGGAAGAGTTCTGCATGCCAAATATTCAGTCTGCTGTCAGGTCATTCAGCACAGGGTTGAATGGTAGGTCCACATAAGGCCCCACTGTGCACATATGGGCCCTAATCCTGTATTTCCTCCCGCAGGTTCTTGGGCCCAAATCCAGCATCAGCCCTGCAACTCCAGACGACGAGGAAGTGGAAAAGTCCAACAAGAAGAAGGGAGCATTGTACATGGTAATAAATGCTGCGTCCAAATTTGCATACAGTTCATCCTATATAGTATGCAAAATTAGAATTAGTGTGTCCCAAATTGAAGTATGTTGAATTGAGTATGCCAGCAATACTCAGATGGTTTACTATTTCCGGTATTGCCCACAGCCCATTGTATGTTGGACAAGGATTCGATTAGAACTAAAAACACAAGTGTTAAAAAACTACAAACATGGTGAATGCGCCAGACCAATGGTTAAAGGGTTAGTTCACCCAAAAATGAAAATTCTGTCATCCATTACTCACCCTCATGTCCTTCCAAACATGTAAAACTTTTGTTCATCTTCGGAACACAAATTAAGGTATTTTAATAAAATCTGAAAGCTTTCTCTGTACCTCCATTGACAGTTTAGGCAACTACAACTTTCAAGGCCCAGAAAGGTAGTAAAGACATCATTAAAGTAATCCATGTGACTCCAGTGGTTTAACCACAATTTTATCAAGCAATGTGAGTGCTTTGTTTGTGCAAAAAAAAAAAACTAAACAAACAAACTTAAATTACCACGTTATTTGTAAAATATGAATCTCCAACGCGTGTTCACACAGCGTCTGCTCTCGCGTCAACACAACATGTATGCATCATGGCGGAGCATGGTCAACACGCAATGGACATTAATATATATATATATATATATTATCTCTGACTATTTTTTCATCTTTCTTTCCTTCCTATTTCTCTCAAATAAAATTACATTATACACATTCAAGATAGAGAGGTATGTATAATATACCTCTCTATCTTGAATGTGTATAATGTAATTTTATTTATTTTTGTATATACATAACACTCATACACTTCACATAGTACTTCAATTGTACTTATGTTAATCTTCAATTTATTTGTACTGCACTGTTAAGTCTATTTTTTGTACTGTGTTTTCGTTGTATGTCTTATTGTCTTGCTCTAAAAAAAAAAAAATTGTAAATAAAGTGGTAAATTATGTTTTTTGCACACACAAAGTACTCGCAACGCTTCATAAAATTAAGGTTAAACCACTGGAGTCACATGGATTACTTTAAAGATGTCTAGACTACTTTCTGGGGCTTAAAAGTGGTAGTTGCTTAGCAGTCGATAGAGGGACAGAAAGCTTTCAGACTTCATCAAAAACATCTTTATTTGTGTTCCAAAGATGAAGATGAGTCTTATGGGTGTGTGGAACGACATGAAGGTGAGTAATTAATGACAGATTTTTCATTTTTGGGTGAACTAACCAGTTTTAGAAAAAGGGTTTTGAGTGATTAATAATCAGTATGATGAAAAAAATATTAATTCAATGTTATCCACGTTATATTTCATCTGGAACAACACTGTGAACTTTCATAACATTCAGTCATTAACTTTTAAATGCATCGGTATGTAAACATGATTTTCCACATGAAAGACCCACAAAGAGCAGATCATTGTGCTACTACATTTCCCTCCAATATGGTAAGAAATGAATTGAAATGAATTGTGGAAGATGTGACAAGATGATTGATAGGGCAGTTTAAACAGTAACAGGATGCATGTAACTACACGACAAAGCTTGTCTACTCTTCTGCCAGTTTTTCTTCAAAAAAAGAGTACATACTTTTAGGGCATAGTATAAGTAGGTGAATAGGTATACAGGGAAAGACTCTTATCTCTACTTATATTTTAGCTCATTGGTACATATTCATTTTCTTAATTATTTATGTCGACTGTTTTACATTTACACAGCTGACAGCTGTAAAGCCTAAAATGCTGCCTACATAATTCACACAAGGACAAAACGTTGTGTTTCTCATTATCTATATATTTTTTTTACCTCTTATTTACCTCTTTTCAATTCATGTCGTTTATATTGTTATTGTAGATCTCAGATGCCTCTGGCTCCATGAAAACATCTGTCGTGGCACAGACCAGCCCGTTCAAGCAGGAGATGCTCTCCCTCGAAGAGTGTTACATCCTGGACAATGGAGTCGATAAGAATGTGTTTGTATGGAAAGGTGTGTTTCTCAATAACTTTACAATCAACATGAAATCGAAATCAAACCTATTTTCTTGCTTAATAAACATTCCTGGTCTTATTGTGCGTCGTTCATCGGTGCACATTATTCCAAAGAAAACAAGTGAATCAATATGAAATAACATGCACCGCCTCTGAAACAACTTTCCTTTTCATCTGATGTCATCTAGACCAACTATTAATTAATGTTATCCAACAGCCAATAGTATGAATCCATTTTGACATTTGAATGTGCCTTGTATCTTATATCTTATTATAGAAATGTCACACTAATACCTTCTTTGTGTATTGTTTCCCATAACACTGGCATGCAAAGGCCCTTTGTTTAAATGTGCCACAAATTTTTCATAAAGATGAAAGAGCTTTATTAACCAATGACCTTTCCCAACAGGACCGAATGCAAACGCATCTGAACGCAAAGCAGCTATGAAAGCAGCAGAGCAGTTCATTAAAGAGAAGAACTACTCTAATAAAACACAGGTACATACACATAATGAGCATTTTAAACACACACACTGCTAACACTGTATAGTAAGGACTCATTTGTTAATATTAGTTAATGCATTAACTAACATGAACTAACAAAGAGAAATGTTTTTTACAGCATTTATTACCTTTTGTTAGTGTCGATCTTAAAAATGTTAGTAAATGTGGAAATTAACATTAACTAAGATTAATAAATGCTGTACAAGAATTGTTCATTGTTTTATCTAATGAAGTTAATTAATGTTAACAAATAAAACCTTACTGTAAAGTGTTACCCACAAACTTATGATATTGACATTCATAAAAAAAATTTTTTGTTTGTTTTTTGATGGTTGTATATGTAAAGAGCTAATGTTTGATTACTGATGCTGTACACTCAATGCTTGGTGCTGTAGATCCAGGTGCTGCCTGCAGGGGGCGAGACCACCCTGTTCAAGCAGTTCTTCTCTAACTGGAAGGACAAGGACCAAACCACTGGCCCTACCAAGGCCTACACCATAGGCAAAATAGCCCATGTGGAGCAGATTCCTTTCGATGCCTCTAGCCTCCACAACAACAAGGCCATGGCAGCCCAGCACAACATGGTCGATGATGGTTCTGGAAAAGTCCAGGTAAATTTCATCTTGGCCATCAAACTCTCACACTGACTTACACTACCATTCAAATGTTTGGGGCTGTTAAGATTTTTTATTAAAAAAATTAAGACTTTTATTCAGCAAGAATGCATTACATTGCTCAAAAAAGACAGTAAAGATATTTATAAATTAAACAAATTCCCATTTCAAATAAATGCTTTTGAGCTTTCTATTCATCAAAGAAACTTGAAAAAAATATATCATGGTTTCCATAGAATTATTATAATGATTTATGAAGGATCATGTGACACTGAAGACTGGAGTAATGATGCTGAAAATTCAGCTTTGCCATCACAGGAATAAATTACATTTTTAAATATATTAAAATAGAAAACAGTCATTTTAAATTGTAATAATATTTCACAATCTGACTGTTTTTACTGTATTTTTAATCAAATAAATGCAGCCTTGGTGAGCATAAAAAAACGTAAAATAACCCAAACTTTTAAACGGTAGTCTAAATAAAGTTGATTAACATGTTTAAGGCCTACTATAATTTTAGATCTATACCATTTAACAACTTCTAACAAATAAAAAAAATTTAAAAATCACAATAAAGTGTCCACCCAAAGATCTTTGCAAGCTTTTAATGTGGACTATTATAGAATAAAATGACCTTTTTAAATTTTTAAGAAATTATTAAAACATTTTTTTTTCTTATAAGAAGATTAAAAAAATATGAGATTAGCCTGGGATTTTTTTCATCAACTTTTCCACATCACTTACATCAGTGAGAATCCAAATATTAGTCTTATAATGCAGTTTAAACCATATTCTAAATTTAAGTTCCTCGCCATGCAAAAATCCAATTTTTACTTGCATTTGGCGCTTAATGAAGAGTTAATGTTACTGCTTATATGTATAAAGGGGAGATCAAGTTCAAGGCAGTGTTCTTTAATCAGTCTGTCATTAACAATTTGTCTGAGTCAGATCTGGCGTGTGGAGGGAGGAGACCGTGTCCCGGTGGATCCCTCTACCTACGGTCAGTTCTTTGGGGGAGACTGTTACCTGATCCTCTACAGTTACAAACAGGGAAGCAGGGAGCAGCATCTCATCTACACCTGGTAAGTCCATAACGTGTTTTATGGCATGTTATCTATTCTGTTTGTGACAAATGAATAGAGTGTCATCATATTGTATGTGTGACGTTGTGTTGCAGGCAGGGGCTGAAGTGCACTCAGGACGAGCTGGCAGCTTCTGCCTTTCTTACTGTCCAGCTGGATGACTCTATGGGAGGAGCTCCAGTTCAGGTGGGAATAATCAGTTTGTGGATGAAAACAGCATTTTGAAGAGTTCCAATATGTTAAGCACTAACAATTCATATTATAACTAATATTGTAGTGTTTTTGGCCAACATGGTTACATGTTTGATTAGTTGCAGTCCACATAAGAGAGAACCATACAATACAACGCATACCTTAGTGTCTACACTCCTATTCAAAAACGTTGGGGTTGGTAAGATGATTTTGAAAGAAGTCTCTTATGCCGACCAAGGATTTATTTGCATTTATTTGATCAAAAATACAATAAAAACCGTAATATTGTAAATTGCCATAACAGTTTAAAATAACTGTTTTCTATTTTAATACATTTGTAATTTATTCCTGTTATGGCAAAGCTGAATTTTCAGCATCATTACTCCAGTCTTTAGTGTCACATGATCCTTCAGAAATCATTCTAATATGATGATTTGCTGCTTTGATTAATAGAAAGTTTAAAAAAGAAAGTTTATCTCTTTATTATAAATGTCTTTACTGTCACTTTTGATCAATTTAATGCATCCTTGCTGAATAAAAGTATTAATTTCTTTAATTTCCAAAATTATTATTTTTTTTTTTTACTGATCCCAAACTTTGAACGGTAGTGTATTATTTTACAAATGTTAGCTTTCTATTTCAGATAAATGCTGTTCTTTTGAACTTTCTATTAATCAAATAATCCTGAACATTTTTTACACAACTGTTTCCAACACTGATAATAATAATAAGTGTTTCTTGAGCATCAAATCAGCATATTTCTGATTTCTGAAGAATCATGTGACACTAAAGACTGGAGTAATGATGCTGAAAATTCAGCTTTGCCATCACAGAAATAAATTACATTTTAAAATATATTCAAATTGAAAACAGTTATTTAAATGGTAAAAATATATTTCACAATATTACTGTTTTTGCTGTATTTTAGATCAAATAAATGCAGCCTTGATGAACATGAGAGACTTCTTTTAAAAACATTAAAAAATCTTACCGATCTAAAACTTTTAAACAGTAGTGTATGTCTATCCCTCACAGCCCCTCAAAAAAATTCAAAGATGGCTCTGCTGTGAAAAAAGGTCTATATAAAATCCAACAAGAAATTTGCTGTATTTTTGATGGTAACCACCGGGGTGCGATCTTGATCAGAAGAGCCATTAAAGGATTAGTTCACTTTAAAATTACAATAAGATTTACTCACCCTCAAGCCATCAGGTGTATATGACTTTCTTCTTTCTGATGCACACAATCTGAGTTATATTAATAAATATCCTGACGCATCCAAGCTTTATAATGGCAGTGAACGATACCAACGAGTATGAAGCTAGAGAAAGTGCATCCATCCATAATACACGTACCCCACACGGCTCCAGGGGGATAATAAAGGCCTTCTGAATCGAAGCGATGCGTTTGTGTAAGGAAAAATATCCATATTTAACAAGTTATAAAGTAAAATATCTAACTTACGAAGAAAGTGTAACGCCTCTTGCAGTTCAAAATGCTTACACTACGTCCTACACCTTCCATTTTCAAATTATGAAAAAAGCATAACTGACGCGACGTCAGGATATTTATTAATATAACTCCAATTGTGTTCATCAGAAGAAAGTCATATACACCTAGGATGGCTTGAGGGTGAGTAAATCTTGGGGGATAATTTTCATTTTAAAGTGAACTAATCCTTTAAATATAATACTCTCAACCTACATAGTTGGTATGTTATGAATTTTATCAGTTGTAGTCATCATTAAAAAGATGCTAAAACAATTTTATCCATCTGAATACACTGCTCAGGTGCGAGTGACACAGGGTCAGGAACCCCCCCACCTGATGAGTCTGTTCAAAGGCAAACCTATGATCATTCATAGTGGAGGCACGTCCCGCAAGGACGGCCAGACCAAGGCAGGCAGCACGCGTCTCTTCCACATCCGACAGAGCTCTTCTAGAGCCACGCGCGCTGTAGAGGTCAGTCACAGTCTGGGCACTGTCATACATATAGTATGATTCTTCTCATTAATCACTGCATTTATCTTCCATTATAGGTTGAACCATCTGCATCCAACTTAAACACCAATGACGTGTTTGTGCTGAAGTCGCCAGATTGTGTGTTTGTGTGGAAAGGAGCAGGTGCCAGCGAGGAAGAAGTGGTCGCTGCTAAGTATGTCGTGAGTGTGCTGGATAAAAAATCCACTGATGTGGCTGAGGGTAAAGAACCAGGTGAGAGTCCTCCATGTTTTTTTGTGTGAGGTACAGTATGTGATCCTGATTTAACTCTTTTCTTATGTAACCCTCTCTTCAGCTGGATTCTGGTCAGCTTTGGGCGGGAAGAAGGAATACCAAACCTCTTCAACCCTAAGAAATATGGTCAAACCACCACGTCTGTTCGGCTGCTCCAATAAGACGGGCCGGCTAGTGGTAAGTAAGAGTCACAGAACCACACAGGCTGCGGATTGTGAATGTGATAAAGTCATGTATGGAATGTCTTGTGCTTTCTCTCAGGTTGAGGAAGTACCTGGAGACTTTACTCAGTCAGACTTGGCTACTGATGATGTCATGTTGCTTGACACCTGGGATCAGGTGAGTTAATGCCTATTTTAAAGTGTGATTTCTAGACCTGTAAAAGGCATGGAAAATAATGACATCTTAAAAGTTACGAAATTTCTTTAATATAATTTTTTTCTAGCTGTGTCGTTGAAATTGCTGACAAATGACCATAGTTATGAGTTAAAAATAATTTTATTAAAAGCTTATTCTGTAATCACAAACTTATAGTGGAAATGTCATATAAATATATTAATATATTAACATAAATTTAATATAATTATTTTTATCCTTGTTTGTGTATATTTAAAAGTTTAAAGTTCAAAAAACAAACAAGATCCTTACATGAAAAATTGGGCAAAAAGCTCACATTAATTTATTGTCCAGAGGCCACAAATTTTTATCTTTGAGCTATTTTTGGATCTACACACCACCAGAAGTTTATGTATTTAATTGACTTGGACTTGAGTCTGGCGCTACGCTTTTCCAGTCTCTCCAATTAAATGTTTGAAAATAAGTCACTACAGCTGAAGTATCAGAAATATTTTAGTCTACATGGGGGTCTTCAAATGTTGTCTTGGATAATGAGGGTCCTTGGAGTCAAAAGGTTGAGAACCACTAGTTTAGACTGGCTCTACTTGTACATGTGTAGTTAACACCTTTAATGTTAAAAAACTGCTGCTCTTTCTAGATCTTTCTTTGGATTGGTAATGAAGCCAATGAGGTCGAAAAAACTGAGTCACCAAAAATAGGTGAGTGACATGTTTACTAAATCATTTTTCATGATAAACATTGAGTTTTAGGTTTTCTGTCTTTGCCAGAGCAGAATCACTCACATTATCGTTCATCATAAAACATATATTTCCGGTCCTGGATGCTGATTGTTCAGTACAGAATTCCAGTCATGTTTTACTAAACAGTATGTTCAATTAAAGGGATAGATCACCCAAAAAATGAAAATTCTGTCATCATTTACTCACCCTCATGTTGCTGCAAACCCGTAAGACTTTTGTTCATCTTTGAAACACAAATAAAGATATTTTTTAATAAAATCTGAGCCAGTTGTGTACTCTCCATTGACAGCTATGCAACTACCGCTTTGACGCTTCAAAAATTCATAGAGATCATAAAACTAATCCATATGAAGTGAGTGGTTTAGTAAACATTTTCTGAAGAGACATGATCATTTTATATGATTAACAGATTAAATTTTAAGCTCAACCGAACCTGCTTGATGCGTGAGAACAAATCTTAATGGTTCTTGCGAAAGCTCAAACATGCTGCGTAACACACGAGAATGAACCTCATTGGTTCTCGCACGTCAAGCAAACATGCTTGAGCTTCTGTTTATCAGAACTGATGTGTGCATTGATGAAGGTTTATATGTGAATAAATTAAATTAAATCTGTTTAGTGTATAAATCAATTGAGTCTCTTCAGAAAATTTGGACTAAACCGCTCATTTCATATGGATTAGTTTTACAATCTCTTTATGAACTTTTTGAAGCGTCAGAGTGGTAGGAACAGAAAGCTCTAAGAAAAGATCTTTTCATCAAAAAGATCTTCATTTGTGTTCCGAAGATGAACGAAAGTCTTAAGGGTATGGAACGACATGAGGGTGAGTAATTAATGATTTTTGTTTGTTTATAGCCTAACTTTAGCTTTTTACTTCTGGCTATTGTATTTAGGCTTCAGTATAGTTGTGTTTATTTGTGAAGATTATCCTAATGAACAAAGCTTGTAAGAATTACATTTTTTTTGTTGATCACAAAGCTTATTTTTCTGCAATAATCCAGTAGCCAATGGCCAAAATTCTATTGGTATTTTTGTCAAGGGAACAAAAATACTGTATGTTTCAGCCTATAATGATGTTCTCTGTCTATAGCTAAGGATTATGTGGACTCTGATCCTTCTGGACGTCGTGGGCTGCCCATCACAACCATAAAGCAGGGGGCTGAGCCCCCAACCTTCACGGGCTGGTTCCAGGCTTGGGACCCTCAAATGTGGGACACTGACCCTCTGGAGAGAATCCGAGCTTCCTTTTAAACCGAGAACTGTTCTCTCTTCTTTATACAAACACTTCCTGTTCCTGTGCCATAAATTGCAACTTTTTCAGATTTTACACAATTTAAAGACTGTTGAAATGCCCATCTCACTTAAAGGTGCACATAGTAATTTTCTTTTTGGTTTACATTGTGTTGGCCAGAATGGCAGTGGCCTTGGACTGCAATTAGTTTTTAGTTACCGATGCCATTGTAAAAACCTTGATCACAGTCAGCTTGATTAATTTATTCAGTGAGCAAAACAGTCCAGTAATAGGTGAGGTTTTAAGATAAAGTGAGTAGTATTTGGCTGTTGATGTGACCTCAACACATCTGTCCTCATGAGACAACCCATTCCATGTAAAACAAAAACAGCTTATTTAGTACTACTAATCCTGTTAACTATAATCAAAAGTACTGTAAAAAGTATTTTAAAAAAAAGTTTATAATAAGGGAAAATTACCGATTGCACCTTTAAGGCTGACAGATTCCATAGTTTTATTGAACCTAGTCTATTAAAATGGATTTTGTGGATGCTAATAGACTAGGTTCTGTGTTCAACCAGAATCAGCTATCACAATAGAAGAGAACCTGCCAAAATGATTAGCATTCATAATAGTTGGATTAGAGTTACACTGTTTTACCCTTGTTATTTTGTTGAAAGTCTTTTGACTATTTATTTCTGGTTGGCACTGCCAATATGACCTCCTAACGTGTCAACAAGTATTAAAAATGTGTGGAAAACTTTTTTTTTTTTTTTTACACACAAGCCATTGATATATTTTCAGCTTGTTCTTTATGTTAAACTTTAATAAATTTTGAGGAGAAGAATTTACTGTACTGTATATTTACTGCATATGACATGAACACACAAATTCAGCATTTTTATAACCATAATATACACCAATGAACCAAAACATTATGACCACCTGCCTAATATGCCACCTGTTGTTCCTCCTCGTGCTGCCAAAACAGCACAGACTTGCCAAGGCATGGACTCTACAAGAAGCCAGGTGTCCTGTGGTGTCTGGCACCAAGAAATTAGCAGCAAGTTCTCTAGGTTGTGAGGTGGAGCTGCCGTGGATCGAACTTGTTGATCCAGCACATCCCACAGATGCTCAATTGGATTGAGATCTGGGGAATTTACAGGCCAAGGCAACACCTTAAACTCTTCATCATGTTCCTCAAACCATTCCTGAACAATGTGTGCCATGTGGCAGGCTTCATTATCCTACTGAAAGAGGTTGCTTAAAAATTTTACCAACCCCTAACTTTTAAATGGTTATGTATGAATAATTGATTTACCACAAAATAATTGTATTACAACATTCATTTTCATTTGGATCACAATGATAGACTTGGATGTTTATCTGTTATACTCCTCCTCAGACTTTAAACAGGATCACTAAGATTAAGTCATAGGCGTTGGTCAAGTCTAATAAAACTCTAAATCACACTATTCAATGGCGCTGTTTACTTTTGCCACGAAGCTGGGTAACTAGGCTACCTGTTTTCTCAACCTAGTGTCCTTAGAATGCCATGTTTGCCACACAAAAACAAGCTTGTCTGAAATTGCTGTCATGACGCACATGCAAGTTTTGAACAAATTTTTTACAGCAGCTGAGTTATGTCCTAAAAATCCTAGCTGAGTATGTGTATGGTGATTGTCCTGAACTGAAGCCATCCTGTATCATTCTCTTGAGATCTACAGCTCTCTCTTTATCCACATGTGAAAATGTGTTCTTGCAGCAGCCTGTCTCTACCAGGGGAGATGAAATATCGCTTAACTCAACATGACTGCTGCCTGCTGACCAAAAAAACCCAGAGCTGGCACTGGACTGGGCTAGAAAAACAATGCAAAGCTTCTTCTTTAAAAATATTGTGGAATACTGTGATTAATCAACCTTCAAGTGTAAGACCTGAGAACGTTTTACAGAGGTTTTTCAAACATTTTTCCATTAAGTTCTCATATGCTGACACCTGAGGAGGCTCTATAAAATAACTGAAAGAGCAACACAATTGAAAATGAGTAGCCTGAATTTGAAACAGTTAAATATTACCCATATAATATTGTAAAATATGTTTGTATACTCCCTCAGAGTTGAACATTTCCAACCGTAGCAGCAACACAAGGCTAAAATGAAGCAGGTCTGTCCTATCGTCACATTTGCATGGCAGCTGGGGAGGCTCTCAGATGCCTCCAGCACAATCTGAAAAATTCATAGAACAGCATAATTTTAGCCACATAGACTGTCAGTGAATGTTTTTTCCTGTAGTATCATTTTCTGTTGCAGTTTTCAAACAAGAATAATCTTCATTCTTAATACATGTTAAATGATAATGTACATAATCTTAAACATAATGATTTGTAGAGATTACCACAGTGACCATTTTTTGTATTAAAAGACTAAAATTTTGGTATTAAAAAACACTAAAAATGTTCAAAGCATAAAAGCACTGCTATTTTGCATGTGGCTAATGAAAAGCTTTGGGCTTTTTGTGCATCTGTCCAAGAGTCTGGTATGTCGTCACGTACTCCCTTTTCTTGTGAGTTCCTGATGCAGGGTGGGTCACGTGGTCATTCCCCTTTCCCTATAGTTCCCTATGAAGAGCGCAACACGGGCAGTTCACTAGGGTTTGAGACACTGCCTGTGTCGCGCACTTAATCTCGGACAGTGCACTGGTCCACCTGGATGCCTTGACTTTCGTTTCTTTGCATTCAATCCTAGCAAAAGAGACACTTTAAAAATGGCTGGAGCAATTATTGAGAATATGAGCACCAAAAAGTTGGTGATTGTGGGAGTAATTCTGCTTTTATTCCAGGCGTTCTCCTTTATGGTCGGAGGACTGATTGGTGAGTAGCTACTTTTACAATTCCGCCTAGATTTGATAGTTCAGGCTTTGTTGGCTTTTGCTTCATAGTGTGTAGCTATTCGTTCTGGTGTGCAACATTAGGTGGACTTTTTTTATAGCAAATGAAAAGTTGCGGAATGGCTTTGTTACAGTAGTGTCAAAGATGGGCGCTTATTTTCACCCCGTCGACTGCTGCAGTCTTTGTGCTGCTGCTTTCAGCATTTCGCCTGTAAGTTTGAGAGCCGATAAGATAGACGCGACATTGATTTTTACTCGCTACTTCAGCGCCTTGAAGACTCTTGTTTTTCCTCGGTCCCTTAAAAATGCCATGAGGAACTAGACGAATAAAGACTCGGCTTGTTTAAACCCACTTGAGCTTGGATTTGACCATGAAAGAGTTTATTTGTCGGTCAGTATTTAAAAATAGCTTGATAACTGTTAAGAGGTTTTGTTATAATACTTGCATCTTGTGTATCGATACTTGTTTGTGTAACGAGTACAGCACGATACAATATCATAAATGGCCTTCCATGCACATTTTATATTTTCAACAACTTTTAAATGGCTGTTCATCATGTATAATTCAAAGTTAGAGCAGATAGACTCTAAAGAAAACTTAGGGGAAACCTTAGTACAACATTTAAGAAACATATTTACAACAGAACAAAAGCGTTATGTTATAGACGTTATTCTGTGCGCAAACAATAGACAAAGCTAACATTTCTTTTAACAGTGAAGTAGTATGTTGTATATTACAAACGTTATTTGTTAATTTTAGTGAAGTGTAGTGAATTAACTGCTGCCAGCCTTGTATTCTGCATTTAAAGCAGTCAGTCCTTCACATTAGCCAATAAAGGGTTAAACGAGGTGCATCTCCAGAACTTTTCTTTGATCTTACATCTGAACAAACCAGCCCTCTGTGCCCACAGGCTCTTCCAGCTCCTGCCTGCATTTTCCTCACCAATGTTATTCTTTGCCCTTTTATGTGACAGTACAGCAATCAAATATTCCCTTCTATCTTAAGGATTGAGTATTCTTTTCCATGGAGCTTGTTCTAGTTTTTGCACCAACGAGAAAAAATGGGTTTGTCCTCATCCACGCTTCCTCTTCGCAACCTCAGACCTGGTTTTGATAGGAAGGGAATCATTTCTTGGTCTCCTGCAGAATGTGGGATGAATGGTGATAAATTAGCTTTCTTTGGCTATTCTTGCCTGTGATTGATTTAATGAAGTGGGATTCCTTTGTGTTTGTTCGGTGGCTGGTGGCAGACTGGGTAATTGAGTAGAAAGGCACACTGTTCCCCGTTATTGGACATCTTAAACACGGCATGAGGTCACCGGCCGAAAGGCAACTATTATTTTATGGTGGTATTTTGAAGAGGGTTTGTTCCCAGGATTGTGGGTCAATGAATAATTGAACTTGGAGAGGTTTAGTTTAGCTAATTTTGTTTGCTTGGTATATTTCAGAGGAACTGGTTGTGCCCCTCAAAGCAGGAGCAGAGCAATTTTTAAGCTTACCCATTAGCTGTTAAGATATTGTGAACAATTTAATTGTTCTCACTGAATTATATTGGATTTAATACTACTAAACACTGCTGGAATAGAGACTGAACGTGAACAATGTCCTCAAGGCATAGGCTGGTTCATATTATCTCTCACTTCCCGGTCACTTTAGATGTCCTCAATGACCCAGGAAGGGATCTATTGACTCATACTTAACAAACTACCAGGACCAGCCTCCTGAATGGTGGAAGAAGCCTGTCTTTACTTTCTCATGCTAATGATTCCCTCTTAGCAAGAGTTTATCAGAGGGTCACTTTACGAGTCTTGTATTCATTGTCTAGGCCCTTTGTTTTTATTATACACTACCATTGAAAAGTTTGGGGTGGCGAGTTTGGGGCTGCATTTATTTGATCAGTACAGTAAATGCAGTAATATTGAGAAATATTATTACAATTAAAAATAACTTTCTATTTTTAATCTATTTTAAAATGTAATTCCAGTCTGCAGTGTCACATGATCCTTCAGAAATTATTCTAATATGCTGATTTGCTGCTCATGTAACATTTTCTTATTAATTTTGAAAACAGTTGTGCTAACAGTTTTTTGTAACAATGTAAAAGTCTTTACTGTTATTTTTAATACTTTTATTCAGCAAGGATGCATTAAATTTATTAATTTTCACGTTCACTGGTCTTTTCTCTCAGTCTGTATTGTTTTAGTTTGATATGCATGTGAATTTTTATGTAAATTATTTCTTAATTGTTTACAATTCATGTAATTTCTCTTATTTACATTTGCTTTTATTGAACTGGTTGAAAACATTCTAAGGAGTCATCTCAGGGCAATTAAATAGCATTAATGAGAAAATATATTGATAAAAGATAAATATATAAAAAAGATTTATGCGATTCAAAAAGGTTCTTTCATTTCTTCCTTTCCTGTACAATTCAGATGAGAGAGATTTTGATTATCTCCTACTTGTGTAAAATAGGTGCACAAAAAATACCTCAAGTTATTAGTTATTAGAGAGACCATTCTTAAATTAATCATTTAATGATATTCAAATCTGTTTCCACAGCTCCGAGCCCCACCACCGCCGTCCACTATCTGGCCACCAAGTGTGTGGACACCGTGAAGACCCACCATAAGGGCTCCAAATGGTTCATGCCATGGGGCCACGACCAGTGCAGCAAGATCAGAGACTTTGATGAAGCCACGGCCAAGAGAATCGAGGCCAATAACATTGTGTTTGCGGTCCACATTCCTCTGCCCAATAGAGAGATGAGTGCCTGGTTCCAGTTCATGTTGGTTATCCTCCAGTTTGACATCGCCTTCAAAATAAAAAACCCAATTGGTAAGTAATGAAAATGTGTGATTCATTGTATGTGTTTAAGGTTATATTTGGTCATCTACCCTCCAAAAACACAAAAACATGATATCGCTATATGGTTTTTAAGCTTTTGAGAACATCACTATTTTGCTGAAAGTGTAGGAGGGGACGCGTGAACACCCAGAGGAATTTCCCATTCTATTCACCCAAAAGTAGATTGGATTTCTCACATGCTGTGAGAGGACTAACAATGATGGATAGTCTGTTTTCCTACTGTTGTAGTTGGAGCCTGAGGGACCTCAATAAGGATTTAGTCAGCATGCAGGTAGGGGGGAACTGCTCTAGGCTTTGACACAGACAATTGGAGGATAATAAAAAGAATGTATTCCTCTGCCATCTGGTTTCGTTGTCATTTCATGAATTAGGATACAAATACAAAATCAACTTTTGAAAATTAAGGCTACATATACATACATACAAGGCTACTAATGTCTACATTAATCCAGAGATACATTTGTGAAAAGCATTTTCGTTTTAAAAGCTCTTCATCCATTTCAAGAGTTTTAAAGGTATAGTTCACCCAAAAATGAAAATTAGCCCATAATTTACTCACCTTCAAGCCATTCTAGGTGTATATGACTTTCTTCTTTTTAGAACACAATCAGAGTTCTATTAAGAATATCCTGGCTCGTCCAAGCTTTACGTCCTTATGTAGTTGCCACAGTAAGCACAGTGAAGGCTTCTGTGTTTACGTCTGAATGCCGGCTCAGTATTAGCCAAAGCTAATCATGTGAGCAGCATGTGTGTGATGCTGACGCAGGAGCCGGCCAATAATGAGTCAGCGTTCTGACGTAGAACCTGGAAGCGCTGGACGCAAACAACATATGAGAATGACACAGAAGAGAAGATATTGTTGAATAAAGCCATTATTGTTTTGTTTTTACGCACAAAAAGTATTCTCGTCGCTTCATAAAATTAAGGTTGAACCACTGCAGTCATGTCGACTGTTTTAACCGGTGTCTTTACTACCTTTCTGGACCTGGAAAGTGTTGGTTAAATTGCTCTCTATGGATGAATCGTATACCTCTCAGATTTCATCAAAAATATCTCAATTTGTGTTCTGAAGATGAACGAAGGTCATACCCATAAGGTGTGGAACGACATGAGGGTGAGTAATTAATGACAGAATTTTCATTTTTTGGTGAACTAACCCTTTAACCCCCTGGAGCTGCGTGGAGTACATTTATGATCCAATCACTCCCATTATAAAGCTTGGATGAGCCAGGATATTTTTAATATAACTGATTGTGTTTGGCTAAAAGAAGAAAGTCATATACACCTAGGATCGCTTGGGGGTGAGTAAATTATGGGGTAATTTTCATTTTTGGGTGAACTATCCCTTTAAAGAAGTTTATCATCCACACTGAAGCATCACAAAATGCTTATATCATCTTACTGTGCGTGAATAAAATGTAATAAAAGCACACTAAGATGATACTGAGAGAACAAAGTTCTCATGCTATTCTTCTGGCACAATCATAGCAAAATGTGTCACCACTTGCTGGTGCATTCATTTTGCACTCAATCACCACTCCATTTAAGGAAAACACCATTGCCACAGGACAGCAATTGCGAGTACATTTTCTGTCATCTTTGCAGGAATGTAATATGAAAAAGTAAAACTGATCTTTAGCAACACAAGAAATTTAATGGCACATGATGACGAATGTCTAAACATTCGTTATTTTCAAATACCTTAGTTTTTTACAGTCCCCACTTCAACGTGAAAATGGCATTTTCAAATGTATACACTTGAGAGAGTGTCTTCAAAAAAGCACAGTTTTTGCAGGACAAAAACACAGTGTGGATGGAAGGCCAAAACGTAGAGAGAAAGATGCGTTTTTAAATGTATCTGGATTAGTCTAGGCATAGCCTAAATGGTGTCTATTAATATTTTAGCTAATAAGACGGTTACATTCCATCACAATTTCTTAGTTTAATCAGGTTCTTGATAGTGTCTCTTGATTTGTCAAGTTACTGTGTCTTTGTTTGAACCTGACTGGTGTAGACTTGCGTATTACTGTTGCCATTTAAAATCATCTTGTTGTGGGAGGGTGTGGATCTGGAACGGCTCCAAGTCTGCCCTTTCAAAGACAGGATTAAGCGGATAACACTGGCCACTAATGAAGAGCCATTGTCGAGCTAGAGCAGTCTGGGAAAGTGAGCGGAACATCGGCTCCTTCTAGCAGCAGGAGCTACTTTGGCTATTCATGTCTTGAGAAATGTAGGAGGAGTCTTTTTGGTTTCTTAACATATTAACTGCTAGCGTGGAAGCCACCATGCTCCTGCTGTTATATACTTCACCCTGAAGCACGTGCTTGTGCATAAACCAGTGAAAAAGAACATTTTTCACTTGTTTGGCACAACGTTCTCACTGTAAATGTCTTTACCGCAGATCATTGCATTATTCATTAGCATTTCAGCACTTTTCAGAACTATTTTTGTTGTTCGGGGTTTTGTAGCACCATCTGGAATGTGCTCTCCTAGAAAATCCTCCTTAGCCAGATGTTATGTGTTTACCATGAGTCTTGTGTGATCTTCTGCCAGAGCTGTTTCTCTCTCTGTGTGTCCTGTTCTCCAAGCAAGACCTCACAGATTGTCAACAGTCTTTTCTAATAAGGTCCTAGAAGGGATTCTTTTGGCACTCAGAATTCACCCATCACAGGCGAACTGTGCAGTGTTTGGAAAGTCAATTCATTCTGAAAAAGTATCATTTTGTACAGAGAAAGACAAAGAGAAAGGCATGTTACTGCTACTTCTAAATTACAGATGGCACATGGTTAAAGAAGCCAATGCAACTCAACTTCTTAAACACATTTTGTGTCATCGAAACTGCAACCTGATGATGTCATGCAGCTGTTTCACATTTTGTTGTTTGTACTGTTATGCTTTATACAACAAATCGTCAGAATCTAGATATCTGAGGCTGGAAAAATCCTCATGCTGGAAAATTTTAAATAAAACATTTTTATAGTAATAATATACATCTATAGTATAATGTAATAGAATTGGATCAGTTGGATTAGTTTAGATATATGAAGACCTTTTTTTTTTTTTTTTTTTTTAAATAGGCTTTATAGGCAGACAGATTGAGAATGACTCTTGAAGGACCACTCTCAATCTGTCTATAATATAAAGCTTATAAAAAAAAGTCTTCATGTATTTTACAACACTTCAGCTTGTGATTATTATTAAAGGGTTAGTTCACCCAAAAATGAAAATAATGTCATTTATTACTCACCCTCATGCCGTTCCACACCCGTAAGACCTTCGTTCATCTTCGGAACACAAATTTAGATATTTTTGTTGAAATCTGACGGCTCAGTGAGGCCTGCATAGCCAGCAATGACATTTCCTCTCTCAAGATCCATTAATGTACTAAAAACATACACTACCAGTCAAAAGTTTGGAATCGGTAAGATTTTTAATGTTTTTAAAAGAAGTTTCGTCTGCTCATCAGGGCTGCATTTATTTAATTAAAAATACAGTAAAAACAGTAATATTGTGAAATATTATTACAATTTAAAATAACTGTTTTCTGTTTGAAAATATTTTATAAAGTAATTTATTCCTGTGATCAAAGCTGAATTTTCAGCATCATTACTCCAGTCTTCAGTGTCACATGATCCTTCAGAAATCATTCTAATATGCTGATTTGCTGCTCAAGAAACATTTATGATTATTATCAATGTTGAAAACAGTTTTTTTTTTTTTTTTTCAGGATTCCTTGATAAATAGAAAGTTCAAAAGAACAGCATTTATCTGAAATACAAAGCTTTTGTAACATTATACACTACCGTTCAAAAGTTTGGGGTCAGTAAGAATTTTTATTTTTATTTTTTTGAAAAGAAATTAAAGAAATTAATACTTTTATTCAGCAAGGATGCATTAAATCTATCAAAAGTGACAGTAAAGACATTTATAATGTTACAAAAGATTATATTTCAAATAAATGCTGTTCTTTTGAACTTTCTATTCATCAAAGAATCCTGAAGAAAAAAAAATATTGTACACAAATATTTTGTACAATTGTACACAATAAATGTTTCTTGAGCAGCAGATCAGCATATTAGAATGATTTCTGAAGGATCATGTGACACTGAAGACTGGAGTAATGATACTGAAAATTCAGCTTTGATCACAGGAATAAATTACTTTATAAAATATATTCAAACAGAAAACAGATATTTTAAATTGTAATAATATTTCACAATATTACTGTTTTTACTGTATTTTTAATTAAATAAATGCAGCCTTGGTGAGCAGACGAAACTTCTTTTAAAAACATTAAAAATCTTACCGGTTCCAAACTTTTGAATGGTAGTGTATTTAAATCAGTTCATGTGAGTACAGTGGTTCAATATTAATATTATAAAGCCATAAGATTTTTTTTTTTGTGCACCAAAAAAAATAAAAATAAAATAACAATTTGTGTAGTGATGGCCGATTTCAAAACACTGCTTCATGAAGCTTCGGAGCGTTACGAATCTTTTGTGTCGAATCAGCAGTTTGAAGCGCCAAAGTTACATGATTTCAGCAGTTTGGCGGTTTGATACGTGATCCGAATCATGATTCAACACAAAAGATTCATAACGCTCCGAAGCTTACTGAAGCAGTGTTTTGAAATTGGCCATCGCTCTGTCATTTTGTTTTTTTGCACACCAAAAATATTCTCGTTGCTTTATAATATTAATATTTAACCACTGTACTCACATGAACTGATTTAAATATGTTTTTAGTACATTAATGGATCTTGAGAGAGGAAATGTCATTGCTGGCTATGCAGGCAACACTGAGCCATCGGATTTCAACAGAAATATCTTAATTTGCGTTCCGAAGATTAACGAAGGTCTTGCGGGTGTGGAACAGCATGAGGATGAGTAATAAATGACATTATTTTCATTTTTGTGTGGACTAACCCTTTAAGTGGGGGTCATTTTTTAGGATTCTTTACCTAACCTAAGTCTCTGAGATCCTGACACCTTGCGCTTCTGGAGACTCCAGGTAGGTTGCAGTTCTGGAAAACCGTGCCGAGGCAAGGTTCGTTTAGCCGTTCCTGGCCCACTTGGAAGAGGTGGACAGTTGCGCTTTGGCTCGGTTTAAGGCACCTGTGCCTAGTGTGAGTACACCCTATGTGTATTCAGTTCAGTCTTAGAATGTTTCAGCTAGTCGTTAAGTCCCCAGCTTAAATTAAATCTGGAAAACAGGATATCATCATTCAACCAAATAATACAAATTCACATAGGCTCCTACTCATTATCACAGCACTAAGCGTTAGCCTGGTAGTTACCTCTCCTCAGCTACAATGTTGTATTATGAATAATTGTTTGACTGACTGCAAGTCGAGTTTTCCACGGGAAAAGTGGAGGAGGAGGAGCACAGCAAGTGGGCGGGGCCAAGGCATATAATTTAAGAAAATGTACAGGATATTTTCATTTCTTGTTACAATCAAGTTTTAACTAATTCAAAAGGTGTAAATGATAATGCTCAATGAATAGAAAAGCCTATTTTCAGACGTATCTATCTATTGTAACCTAACTCATCAGACAATGATTTATCAGGAAAATTTACAGGGGCACAGCAAAACTTTATTGGGGCTTGTGCCCTAGTAAAAAAGGTCTAGCGACGTCCCTGTTACCATCACCTCTGCTTAATTTTCCATGGAGTGCCGTTGGTTCTCGTTTTCTCATCTCTCTGGCCCAAGCAGCAACAGTTTGGCTGGTCTCCAGCAATAACACAGCTGTTGAAATGGCTTAGTCGCCGGGGTGATGTGCGCTGCGCCCGGGCGGAATGTTTGTGTGCGCTAAGCTGACATTCAAAGCTCTTTGGCACAGCCGCTCATAGGTGGGGGCCACTGCAGACACGCTGGAGGAAAGAGGACCGGGCTAATAATGTCTGCCGCTCTCTGCCTTTCTTTTCCTCCTGCCCCTCCCCCTATAAAGCTCAGCCCTCCATGTCCAGGAATTCTCTTTAGTTCTTTCCAGCTTGTTTCATAACACAACAAGGATCTCTTTAGAGAGGTGAAGTGGAACACACAGGGCTGTGCAAAGCGATCTAAACCACGGGCCCCTTTCCCAGCTACCTCCTGCTTTCCCAAAGCTCAGAAGAATCATACCACATGACTCTGTAATACTCTGACAATCCCTCATGCATATTTGCTGCTTGAGTTTTGAACATTTATGGAAATGCCTGTCTGTGAGGTTATGATTGACTTGAATATGGTGTCCATAGATTAAATGACTCCCAGGTTACCTTGAGCTACTTTTAGCTACACAACGATGACAAGACTTATTCATGAGAATGGTATGAGCTGTCATGAATCTGTCATTTCACATCTGCATTTGGCCTTGTGCATAAATGTCCGCTGCTGTTCTTCAGTCAGCAGGCACTCATTTAATGATGTGAAGGTCTTGAAGAGATAAGAGAATCTCGAAAATGAAAATTGTCATCCTTTACTCACCCTCATGTTGTTGCAAGTCTGTGTGAATATTTTTTTTTTTTTTTTTTTCCACTTCAGAACACAAAACATGAATTTGAGGAATATCCTGACTAATTTTGTCATTTAGCCATGTGATTGTGTGAGTAACAGACTGAATTTAATACTTGATACAAATACTTCTTAAAAATTCTTAAGTTCTCAAATATCATCTTAAGATTATTGTATTTTTTTTTTCTTTAAAAAAATGGACTTTGGTGTTTTCTGATTTTATGGCAGTACTTGCAGAAGACTTGCTAATCAGCTCAATGTAAAACACCTTAAAGGCCGTTTTTTTTGCACTGCCTTCAGTGCACTTAATATGATTAATAATCATATTAAGTGCAAACCATTTTCATCACAAATGGCTTGACAGGAGTTCACCACTTGCAGTCACAGTTTTTAATGTGACGTATTTGAAATTGTTGTTTTTAAAGAGTCTGTCTCAAGCTATTTTACTTTTGGGCATTTAAGACAAGTTGGAGGTTATCTTATTAAAATCAAGAGTTGTATTTGTTAACATTAGTTAATGCACTGAACTATCAAGAACAAACAATGAGCTGCTGTATTTTTATTAACCAATGTTTAACAAAGATTAACAAATACAGTAACAAATGTATTGCTCATGGTTAGTTCATGTTAGTTAATACATTAACTAATATTAACAAATGAACCTTATTGTAAAGTGTTACCCAAATATTCTTATCTCTGTTCTTAAGTTTGAATATAAGAAGAACTTGGCAATTAGGAAGAATTTTATTCTTAATGTTTTGTGAATCCGACCTTGATCCAGTTGTAGCGGTTAACAGGGGAAGATTATCTGGCAATAAATTAAAAATATTTTTTTTTTTCAGTCAGTTGCTATTGTATATGTTCAGGGGACTTGGATTAACTTGGAAAACGAGTCATATGGACCATTTTGTACTTTTGGAGCTGGAGACTCTCTCCCAGTCCTCATTTTCATTTTTATAATTTGAAAAAAGAGTGACCAGGATATTCCTTAAATCACCTTTTGTGTTGCACAGAAGAAAGGAAGTCATATGGGTTATTATGTAATTATATTAATTGATCTATAATGCAGTAGCTGTTAGTGGTTAAAGTGCAATATCAAAATGAAGTGTGTTCTATGTGGGCGTGTAGATGATGGAGCTTTGGTCACCATGGACGTTGGTCTGGCCTACAGAGACAGCACCCTGAGTGAGTGGACTGAGATGGCCCATTCCATAGAGCATCGCAAACTGAGCTGCAATTTCACTGCAACCAAGGTAAACACACTAGTCATTTCTGACCCATACCAGATCCAACCCACATCTTACTGGAAGTGTTAAGACCATTCTACAAGCTACAAGGCTGCGGCTTGCTGTTGACCGATTTCATTCAGTTGTCAAAATGAATATAGCTTCTACATTTTTAGTTCCCTTCAGTCTCTGTAAGAATATTTTTTTTTATTTTATTTTCAGACTTTTGAGAATGAGGGCCGTTACTATGATTGTGACCTGTTGCCCTTTATGGAGGTTGGCAGCGTGGCCCATAAGTACTATCTCCTCAACATCCGGTTACCTGTCAATGAACGCAAAAAAGTCAACATTGGGATTGGAGAAATCAAAGACATCCGTCTTGTGGTGAGTTTCAGACTGTGACTTTGATAAATACACTCATAAGATGCATGTTTAAAACTCACCATTGTGTAGGCTGTTTTGTTTGAGCGTTGCTTGCATGGGAGGATTTTGGCCTTGTCTCGGCTTGTTATAATTGGCACAAACTTCTGGACAGGGCAATGGTTATGCAAATGTTAGTGGACTGAAGACATCTGGATTGCATCACATCTTAATCTTCACTTTTGTTTGGCTTGCTCCTCTTATTTGGCTCTCAGCAAACAACCATACCCATCAATTAAGTGTCCTTAATGTGTTTCTCATGATGTCACTGTAATGTCCCTCTCAATCTTACTTTCCAGGGCATTCATCAAAACGGTGGCTTCACCAAGGTTTGGTTTGCCATGAAGACATTCCTCACTCCCAGCATCCTCATTATCATGATCTGGTACTGGAAGAGAATCACCCAGATGACCCGGCCACCCGTCCTGCTAGAAAAGTAAAGCCATTTTTCTGTCACTTCCTTAGATTTAGATTACATTAAACTTGGCGTCTATGTCAAAAGTTATCATGGGACTTTATTTTTTCTGGTTTTATTAGTTTACTGGTCAATGGAATAAAGAAATATGAAATAGCTTAGATCCTCACACTGGTGTGGCCATAGGAAACATTTTATTATTAACATTTTCTGGCTGGGGTGGTTGCCAGGGTATTGCTATTTGGTTGAAAGGGGTTATGAGTTGTTTTTACAGTGCTGCTATGTGGTTGTTAAGTGCCTGCTTACTGGCCCGAGTCAAATGAGTCCTCCCTCAAATCTCTGTAATATTCTGGTCTCTAAATATGGCTCAGAGTAGGTCAAAGGGGATTTTTGCTGTTGTTGTTGTTGTTGTTGTTAATTCAGTTGTAAAATCAAAAACTTCATACATTTACATTTATGCATATGGTATACATGCTTTTATTCAAAGAAACTCAGATTGATTCAAGTTTTTGCATTTCATCAGTTCATGCATGCCCTGGCAATCGAACCATGACCTTGGCATTGTTAGTGCCATGCTCAACTGTTTGAGCTGCAGGAATGCATTTAGCATTTAATTTCTCAATACAAAATGCATTGCTCTGTGAACAGTAGCTGCGTTTACATGGATTCTGATAATCTGATTGTAATCGGACTTGTAGCACAGTCGGAATAAAGTCACATGTAACTACGTCAATCAAAATGAATTGGCCAAATCCGATTCAAATTTAATTTGGATTGTAAGGGGTGGTTTAAGCCTTTTCGAATCCGATCGAGAGGACATGTAAACACTTGATCGGATTGAAACCCAAAACTGGAAAGCGCTACGCATGCGTAGAAATGGCGTAATGACGTATGACACGTGGAAAAAGCTGCAGTTGGTGTCGTGTCATTCTAAAATTCTCCTTCAACTCATCGTCTTTGAAGTGGAGCAGGACAACGTCCCACCAGACCTTGTTTTAGACTCTCATCCACAGATGCCTTGTTTTGGGAGCATTTTTACTGCTTGATAAATATAAGCAGCACGGCACAACGGTTCATGTGCTCTTCGTCTCCTAATTAGTACCCAAAATAGATAAATATAACTCTGCTCTTTAAAACAAAGAAAGAAGCAATTCAAGAAAATTGTTAGTATGTGCAAACAGCAGGAAACTCTGTATATTTGTACAGTGTGTGTTTGTCAAAAAATGAATTCTGATTTCAAGCTTGTGACATGCACATCAACCCCATCACTTTATTTAGCGTTCATGTAAACACTACATGTGGATTCATCAATCGGAATGAAATCACCAAACAAAAGGTGTCTATGCGTAGCTAGTGTTTTATATGACACCATTATAGTCAGATGGCCAAGATCTGATACTAATGGTAATAGATATTTGCTAAATAAACCTTTTTCATCATTTCACTTCATCTTTCTTCTTTACAAACTAAACGCCACATGCACCATCCATCCATTTCTCTCTCACTCTGGTTTGGCACTAGCAGTCCCAGAAGACAGAAAGCTCTCAGCTAGTCATACTTTGTGAGACTTGCAGACAGGATAATTATTTTTTCATGTTTTAAAAGCATTGCCGAGCCGACTAGCATACTTTTCCACTAGAGTGTCAAGATGAAAACTAGAATACATCTCAAAGAGGAGCCCAAGAATGTGTGACATGAGCTCCCTGCTGATTTTCTTATTACTGGAATGATGCCAGAATGCTGCTTCATGCCAGTGGAGCCGACAGAGACGCTGTGAGTGTGCGAGTTACACACGTCTCCAGGGAACAGCTTTTTTAGTTGACGTCATGGATGTGTGCTGTCTTGCATTCTTACACTTCACAGCTAGCTTTTTGTGCCCTTGATGTTTGAGAGGAAGCTAAGCGTCTAGTTTTTTCTGTGTAACTCTTTTAGTTTTTGAAATCATTTGGATATGCTGAATTACTGCTCAAGAAACACTTTCTTTCTTTCAAAAAAATAAAATAAAAAATCTTATTGACCCCAAACTTATGAATGGTAGTGTACCTGCTGTATTTAAAAACAACATTTTTTCTATGAACTTAGTACATATGTTTTGAACTAAGGTTTTTTTTTTTTCCTTTTAAACATATCCTTTTCTTTATTGTAGGATTGCTTGTCATTTAATATCATGTTTTACTTTTTGACAGCTGAAGAGCTGCTTTGTTCACATCGGCAGCAAACACATGCTCCTTCATACCCTCACCAGAGTTGAACCCATGGGACATTCCCAGCATTCCAACACAATATGGTCTCTTTCTGCCCCGATCGGGCAGGCTGGAATGTTGTGATTCATGTGTTTGAAGTCACATTCCACACCCCATCTCGGTCTCACCGAATGGTCTTATAGCTTGTCCCAACATGCCTGCTTTTGAACACTAGAGAACAAAGAGCAAGATGGAGTCAAATCTGTTTGACCTTTTATGATGTTTTGGTTCTTCTTGGTTCTACTCTTTTGGTTTCTTCTCAGATATATGCCTAGTTCTGTCATGGCTGATGGATCCTTAACGCAAACTGATGATATTTTCAGCGTTAACTACTTGGCGTTAACTGATTGGTTCATGTCGCATTTGCAGCCAATGAGCTTGCTGCTCACATCATTTAAATGGTTATTTAGCATTCACTGTAACAGTTTGCAGCGTTCTTTCAAAGTTCTGAAACCTCTGAAACCCTCCACCTTCCCCAGCTAAACATATAGATCTGGGTAATTTTATATATGCAATTTGTCAGCAGCAGTATCAGTAAATGTATTGGCAGTAGTAAGTTCCTGTACTTGCTCTGCAGCATTAATCTACAACTACAGCAATATTTAACAGCAGCAGCAGCAGCAGCAACGAAGCAATTCTGTTCCACCAAGACCAAATACTTTAACAATGTCATATCCATTACCATGTTAAAATCCTCGGAGAGTTCTCATGATAGAAATGTTGGTAATAAAGTGATCTTCGCTAGTATATTGATAATGATCCTACCTCTGTACACTTTGCTCACTTTTAGGGTTATCTTCGCTCTGGGAATCTCCATGACCTTCATAAATATCCCAGTGGAATGGTTCTCGGTGGGTTTCGACTGGACCTGGATGCTGCTCTTTGGTGACATTCGTCAGGGCATCTTTTATGCCATGCTGCTTTCCTTCTGGATCATCTTCTGTGGAGAACATCTCATGGTATCTCATTTTTCCTTTTTGTCCAAACAGCAGAAGACTGAGGGAGTGTTTGAGCTACTGAGTTACTTGACCTGATTGCCATACTCAAAATTTAAAACAAATTTTATTACTATAATGGATTCTTTTGTTGTTTTTTTCCTCCCTAGGATCAGACCGAGAGAAACCGTTTTTCTGTGTACTGGAAACAGGTTGGACCCATTGTTTTTGGCTCATTCTGCCTCTTCATCTTTGATATGTGTGAGAGGTGAGCCAAATTGAACTTCTTGCATTCTTGGCATGAAGTTACTGTCCTTAGTTCCCATCTAACTCGAGTTCTTTGGTGCTTAGTGCTGCTGGGTAAACATTTTTTTTTTTTTTTTTTTTTTTTTTCCCTTCGTAGAGGAGTACAGCTGAAGAATCCTTTCTACAGTATCTGGGCCTCAGATGTTGGGACAGAGCTGGCTGTATCCTTCTGAAAGTGTGGGCTGTTGGTACAGATTTTTCTTAAACAAAGAGAAACTGTTCGTGATGATGGCTGATGATAATCCCAGCGGTGTTCAGTCTGTATTATGGTTATGCATCTTATACTGCCTTGCGTGCCACATATGTTCAGTCTTAATATGTAGTAAAGGCGTCTAGACTAAATGATGATCCACAGGAAGGATGTCTTAACACGGTGTATATCACAGAAGTACAGAAATCAGCATAATAGTATTGTTAAGCTATGACTTTAACTGAGGTTGGTGCAGATGGCCTTCATCATTGTAGCAGGAATCTGTGCATGTCTCTACTTCCTGTTCCTGTGCTTCATGGTGTTCCAAGTGTTCAGAAACGTCAGCGGGAAAAGGTCGTCCTTACCTGCTATGACGAAGGCTCGTCGACTGCACTATGAGGTAATGTGTAACCTAGATAGTGTTAGCATTTATATGATTAGCAAGCTTTCTGGTTGAAGACACAAAAGAAGTTTGTGTTCAAACAAGTTTAGAAAATAGCTAAAACTAAAGAGAGTTTATGATCATAAACTGACTGCTGATGAGAATAATAACTATGCTGCTAGACATATTTAAATACACTACCATTCAAACTGTTTATTAACAGTTTTTATGCTCACCAAGGCTGCATTTATTCTATCAAAAATACAGTAAAAAACTGTAATAATGGGAAATATAGGAAAACAGCAAACAGTTATTTTAAATTGTAATATTATTTTTGAATTTTCAGCATCATTACTTCAGTCTTTAGTGTCACATGATCCTTCAGAAATAATTCTAATATGCTGATTTGGTGCTTAAGAGAGTTTTCTTATTTTTATCAATGATGAAAACAGTTGTGCTGCTTAATATTAATAATGCTTAATAATATTTTTGTGGAGCCCGTAATACATTTTTAAGCGTTCTTTGTTGAAAATTCGAAAGATTTTTCAAATTTTTGTACCATTATAAATGTTTTTACTGTCACTTTTGATCAATTTAATGCATCCTTACCAAATAAAATTTAATAATAATAATTAAAAAAAAAAAAAATTTAAGATTTAAGATTAAGAAATCTTACTGACCCCAAATTTTGAATGGTAGTATGTAGCTTTATTTAATGTCAATTAAGAATAATATATATGTTTTTTAAGTTCCATGTGTTTATTTGACCATTTTGCATGTTTATAGCTTGAGTTTCTTAAATTATAAATCTATTTATTTATTTTTTTATTTTAGGGCCTCATCTTCCGCTTCAAATTCCTGATGTTGGTCACGCTGGCATGTGCTGCCATGACTGTAATTTTCTTCATCATAAGCCAGGTATAGATTAGTTATCCACTAAATCTGTTTCTACATGATATTTCATTGCAGATTATAGATGGATGAATTCATTCAGATGATGTATGTGTTATATGTTAATAGGTGAATGAGGGTCACTGGCACTGGGGCGGGTACACTGTTCAGGTGAACAGCGCCTTCTTCACTGGAATCTACGGCATGTGGAACCTCTATGTGTTTGCCCTTATGTTCCTCTATGCGCCATCTCATAAACGCTACGGGGACGAGCAGTCAAGTGGTAAGACTCCTAAAGTGCATTCGCAGTGAATGCATTCGCAGAACAAGTTTCATGTCGGCAGCACAAAGAAATCAGTACCTGCAGTACTGCAAAGGCATTCACTAAGCACCATGTTATACAGTCTCCTAGTGTTTGGTTTGTTTTAAGACAAGCTCATCTTGATGCCAGGAAAAGGTGGGGCGTATGTTTTTTTTTTTTTTTCTCTTTTGGGGAAATGGGCCTCTTTGGCGGCAGTGGGTGTCTCTAATCTAGGCCAGGCTTCCTACTTGGGCTGGTGTAATGAAAACCATCAATGTCTTGATGTCATGCTTGAAACTTTCTTCACAGTTTTCTGTTCCCAAATGGTGTATGTTGTTATTAGATTAGTCATTCAGGAGGTAGATTTTCAAAAATTACTTCAATATTTTGTCCTTAAAATTTTTTTAAAAATTGTGGGTAAAAAATTTTCACTTAATGATATTATATTGTTTGACTTGTCAATGGTCATATCCTTCCTAAATTCTCCCGCTATTATAATTTGAGTAAATGTAAGAGCTGAAAATCTGTTCATAATGACTTTACTGATAAGATGTTTGTAGGTAGAATATGGTGCTGAAAATTGAGCTTTGCCATCACAGGAATAAATTACATGTTAAAATGTACTAAAAGAGAAATTGGTTATTTTAGATTATTGTAATAAGATTGCAGTATTACTGTTTTTACTGTAGTTTTGATCAAATAAATCCAGCCTTGGTGGGCACTAGAGACTTAAAAACATTTAAAAATCTTATCCACCTCAAACTGTTAAATGGTAGTCTGTTTATATACAAATATTTATGCAGCTTTATGTATAAAAATTAAAGCGTATGTATATATGTGAAAAAGTGCTATGGAACTATTACTTGACTGGTAAGTCTTTAAGCTTTTTTTTATAGCCAATAAGGGTTAGAAATGGTGAAAATATGCTTCCTTACTTTTAGGCTATGTTCAGACTGCCAGCAAAAAGATTTTTGCATATTCAGAATGTATTCAGATGGGTTTTTAAAGTCTGCATAGCAGAAAAACATAATCTATTTATTTATTTATTTATCTATTTTTTTCAAATTTGACTCAGACCAAATTTGGAGGTGGTTTAAAATATGAATCCAATCAGATTTTGACAGATGTGTCTTTCAAATGGTTTTTCGTGCCTCAACGTGACGCACAGCGATAAGATCAAAACTGGTGATGGAAACACCGCACCCCTCGCTGCACAGCGAAGCCGGCTGTGACTACAGCATGGAACTAGATGTTGACCGATAGTGGATTTTACCAATAACTAAGTTGGACTACGCTGGCCGATAACCGAATAATCAACTGATAGTTGTTAAAATGAATACTGAATGAAAACAAACATAACACACAAAATGGTGCTGAGCTTTATTACAAAAACTGAAAAACAATACTGAACCATAAAAATACTTTTCAATTATAAAAAATATTAATATATTAATTATACCTTGATCATTCATGTTCATAGTGCATTAACTAATGTTAAGAGAAAATACTTTAAGATTTAAAAAGAAACCTCTTTAAAATGGAAAGTGTATTAGTAAATTAATAATAAACAATACTTTTATTAACCTTAGTTAATGGGCACGTTTACATGCACACCAGTAAGCTGATAACTCACAAATATCAGCTTATTGAAATAACCAGTTTTCCCCATTTACATGCAAACTAGTAACCTGACAACGCAAGTAAACCGCGTTTACATGATTTAATAAATCGGGTTATTTCCCTGTAGTGACATCAAAAAAATAATCATTTGCGTATCTGACTCCGAGTATTCCATATGTAATGTCAGTTGTGATGTTAAATAACGCTTGCAACATGTCAGCAAGAAACTTAAGGCTCATATTATTCTCTCATGTAGTTACAGATGCAGTGTTTTGACTGAACCACTTCTGCTTCTGCTGCCCGAGAGATGAACACATTTTTATAATTTTCTGGGTCTTGAAAGAGTCTGCGTTTGTGATATTTCCTTCTTCCTTTCCCAAATGTTCGCTCGGTCTGGATGCGTTTAAATCTGCACCAAGGATGCGTTTTTGTCACATATCACACATGCGCACTTCAATAAGCCGACAAAAAGCAGGTTAATGCGTTTACATGCCACGTAAAATCGGTGTAAGAGCCAAAAAACTACCTGTTCCAACTGGTTTATTAAGCCGTTTATGACCTTACTCCGATAAAAGAAAACGGGTTACCGTGTTTACATGACCATGTTTGTTGTCGGCTTATTAAGCATAATCGGCTTAAGAACGTGCATGTAAACGCACTCAATGTTACAAATGGACTCTTATTGTAAAGTGTTACTATTTCATATAAATCCAAACAGTCATGCTTAAAGGGTTAGTTCACCCAAAAATGAAAATTATCCCATGGTTTACTCACCCTCAAGCTATCCTAGGTGTACTATCCTATGACTATCTTCTCTCAGACAAACATAATCGGAGCTATATTAAAAAAAATATCCTGGCTCTTCCAAGCTTTATAATGGTAGTGAATGGCGCTCACGATTTTGAAGACCAAAAAAGTGCATCCATTTCTCATAAAAGTAATCTACACGGCTCCAGGGGGTTAATAAAGTTCTTCTGATTGTTTTTTTTGTAAGAAAAATATCCATATTTACAACTTTATAAACTATAATAATAACCAGCTTCCGGTAAACATCCGTACGCAAGTCGAATATGGTGGAAATGTAACCTCTGACGTGGTTACACTTGCATAGGGTACGCCTACATCCTTACCAAAGCAGCCCATGCAGATTTTATCTCTAATGTTGTTTTCTCTTCTCTTTGAGCTAAACATTTTGAAGGCATTAGGACTGTAACCGGCCTTTTTTGAAGGTCTCTGTCTTGTCTTGGTCTCAACAGAATTTGTCTCAGACTAAGAGGACTCAGAATTTTATTTCAAGGCCACGGCTGTGAGGATATTAAATTATCACATCGTTACTGTGATTGGATGTAAAACTTCCTGCTTCAAATGAAATCAGTAACATTTCTAATTGGTCTTTTTTTTGTTTGTTTCTGTTGTGTGTCAGAAATGAAGTATTTTCTTGTTTATGCTGTATCTTCATTTAGAGAAAATATTGTCGCCTTAACTTTAAATCAGTTTCCTGCTGTTTCTCCCCTGTCATAATGATCTGTTAGTGTAAGTGTTGATCAGTCTCTGATACATTTTCCTCTCTCCTTCCATGTAGCTGATCAAGGTGGAAACAGTGGAGAGGACATTCAGCTGACCACCACCATCACACATGTGGACGGGCCTACAGAGATCTACAAAATGACCGGCAAAGAATCTCAAGAGTAACTGTCACCTTTACCCAGACTCCAACAAGAGCCAGAAGAGTCTCAAAAGTTCAAACAATACGCTGTGTGGTCCCCCTCATTTCACTCACAGCCTCACAAATATTAAGTCCCCTTTTCACAGTTTGACTTTCCATTCTACTGAGGTTCAGTCTAAGAACAGCTGCTTGTGCCGAGCTGTAGAAAAATGGAGTGTCACACCATCTTGTGGTGCTGGGAGAATTATCAAGTGTATCTCGCACTGTGGATAGGCAAACACATTGGTGATGGCAAGGACCAAAATAAGGTACTTCTAAAAACCGGGAAGAAAAGGAAACAAGGACATTGTTTCATTTTGATATATTTTGTAGCTGAGATTGTTTTCCCCTTTCATTTTGTAATTACAAAACAAGGAAGAAAAACTGTTGGCATACAGTAGTAGTCATGTATGTATTTGTTGGTTGTTTCTTCCTCATCTGACTTCCTTAAACACTCCCCACCAAATGTAAACACACCCATGGAATCCATAACGTGAATAACTGAATTCAAACCAAGGTCTCTCAGAACAAGGTGTGGATGTCAAGTGACGTATAGATTGATCCTTATGTTCTGAATGGCAAACACTATGTTCTATGTTACAATGTAGAGATATATTTTTTATAAAGTGCTTATTTTCATCTTTATGAAAGCATTAGTGGCTGTATTGTATCATTGTGTTGTAAAAGTTGAGTTTTTCTTTTTTCATTATGTATCACATGGAAATTTAGGGTTTTGTTTTTTTTCATGCTTTTTATGCTAATTTAAATAATAATAAAAAAACATTTTAGATTTGTTTGGTTAATGGGACTTTGCTTATTAAATCACTGGAGAACAGGACTGTCGGATGTGCTGCAGTACAAAAATAAATCTCAGAATTACACTATAATTTAATGGGAGGCTAAATGGAATCTTTTATAAAGAGACAAATGTGTAAAACATTTTTAATTTGCAAATCATAGTTTATTCTGCATCTTGCATTTTTGGTTTATATGCAGTCGTGAGAGATGCAAAACATTAACACATGTTTTGACTTGGAGTTCAAAGTTTTCATATTCATGGGATTATGTTTCATAAGAATCCAGGTCAAGTCAAACTTCATAGCAAAATTTTACACAACCATAGTTTATCCAAAGTGCTTTACAGTGAGAAAGAGGAAAACAAATGCATACATAAACAGATTAACTGAAATGAAATTCAAGTCAAATATATGCATATACATATATAAAACACAGACTATTCAAGTAGTCTTGAATACGCAGCATCACAGAGAATAAAAATGAGTCTTCGGCGACTACAGAGAAAGCTCAGATCACCTTTTGATTTTTCTCCAGCGAGAATGAGGGACAAATAAAAGAAACTGATTACAAGAACTTAATGACCTAGAGGCTGTGTATGGCTGAATGAGATCACAAATATAGCCCGGAGCCATTTTGTGCAGTGCCTTGTACAGAAAAAGACATCTTAAAGTCAACTCTAAATTTTATCGGGAGCTAATGCAATGAGGCAAAGACAGGAGATATATGATCCCTTTTCCTACGCCAATTAAAAAAAAAAAAAACAAAACATTTTTGCTAATTAAAACTTAAAACTAAAGGAAAATTGGAGAACCTAACTGAAATAAGTTTAAGTATTAAAATTACTAATAAAACTGAAATAAAAAATAAATGTAAATTATTTAAAAATAGACTAATAAAAAGACAAAAGTGCATAAAATTACTAAAAAGTTTAAATTAAAACAGAAAATACAAAAATAAAAGATAATTCAAAACTAAGAAATTCTAAGAAAGAATTGTTTTAGAATTTAGGATTAAATAGCAAACCCTGCCAACACTATTTCATTGCTTAGTATTCTGCGGTCCTCTTCCTGCCACCCATCTCTGCAGCACAGCAGCCTTTCAATTTATTTCAGGCTCAACAATGTCCTGCTGTGTTCTTTGATCAGGTGCAGTCTAGTGCTCCACTGGTGTAATAGAGATGGACTAACATATATTTAATATATACAGTATACACAAGGCAAGAGATGTTTTTTTTCTGCTTCGGAAGTGGCCAGAGCCTTTTAATTCTACAGGAAGATCATATAGTTTGTCATTAATTAATACAGAACTGAAAACAGTTTACATAGTAAGGATTTATTTTGTACTAGATCTAATCTGTTCTACATGTGAATTCACCTGTTGTGAATAAATGTGACTCAAACACCGTCAGATACAAAATAATGTGTCAGATATTTAGAATATCACACATGCACTAAATGAAGTGGCTGTTTTATATGTAATGGTGTTTCTAACTACTAATTAGACCAACTTAAAATGAGGGAACGTATCTTAAAATCCTAAACAATTTCCATATGGCTTTATTTGTGTAACCGAGTTTCAGGCTAATGGTTGAGACAGAAAATATAATGACATTGAACAGGTAAAATGTGGAAAGAGGACCTTCAGGGTGAAGAGTGACTGGTATTGGCGAAATGAAAACCTTATAAAAAATATATACAGGTGCTGGTCATATAATTAGAATATCATCAAAAAGTTGATTTATTTCACTAATTCCATTCAAAAAGTGAAACTTGTATATTATATTCATTCATTACACACAGACTGATATATTTCAAATGTTTATTTCTTTTAATTTTGATGATAATAACTGACAACTAAGGAAAATTCCAAATTGAGTATCTCAGAAAATTAGAATATTGTGAAAAGGTTCAATATTGAAGACACCTAGTACCACACTCTAATCAGCTAATTAACTCAAAACACCTGCAAAGGCCTTTAAATGGTCTCAGTCTAGTTCTGTAGGCTACACAATCATGGGGAAGACTGCTGACTTGACAGTTGTCCAAAAGACGACCATTGACACCTTGCACAAGGAGGGCAAGACACAAAGGTCATTGCAAAGAGGCTGGCTGTTCACAGAGCTCTGTGTCCAAGCACATTAATAGAGAGGCGAAGGGAAGGAAAAGATGTGGTAGAAAAAGTGTACAAGCAATAGGGATAACCGCACCCTGGAGAGGATTGTGAAACAAAACCCATTCAAAAATGTGGGGAGATTCACAAAGAGTGGACTGCAGCTGGAGTCAGTGCTTCAAGAACCACTACGCAGAGCGTATGCAAGACATGGGTTTCAGCTGTCGCATTCCTTGTGTCAAGCCACTCTTGAACAACAGACAGCGTCAGAAGCGTCGCCTGGGCTAAAGACAAAAAGGACTGGACTGCTGCTGAGTGGTCCAAAGTTATGTTCTCTGATGAAAGTAAATTTTGCATTTCCTTTGGAAATCAGGGTCCCAGAGTCTGGAGGAAGAGAGGAGAGGCACACAATCCACGTTGCTTGAGGTCCAGTGTAAAGTTTCCACAGTCAGTGATGGTTTGGGGTGCCATGTCATCTGCTGGTGTTGGTCCACTGTGTTTTCTGAGGTCCAAGGTCAACGCAGCCGTATACCAGAAAGTTTTAGAGCACTTCATGCTTCCTGCTGCTGACCAACTTTATGGAGATGCAGATTTCATTTTCCAACAGGACTTGGCACCTGCACACAGTGCCAAAGCTACCAGTACCTGGTTTAAGGACCATGGTATCCCTGTTCTTAATTGGCCAGCAAACTCGCCTGACCTTAACCCCATAGAAAATCTATGGGGTATTGTGAAGAGGAAGATGCGATATGCCAGACCCAACAATGCAGAAGAGCTGAAGGCCACTATCAGAGCAACCTGGGCTCTTATAACACCTGAGCAGTGCCACAGACTGATCGACTCCATGCCACGCCGCATTGCTGCAGTAATTCAGGCAAAAGGAGCCCCAACTAAGTATTGAGTGCTGTACATGCTCATACTTTTCATGTTCATACTTTTCAGTTGGCCAAGATTTCTAAAAATTCTTTCTTTGTATTGGTCTTAAGTAATATTCTAATTTTCTGAGATACTGAATTTGGGATTTTCCTTAGTTGTCAGTTATAATCATCAAAATTAAAAGAAATAAACATTTGAAATATATCAGTCTGTGTGTAATGAATGAATATAATATACACGTTTCACTTTTTGAATGGAATTAGTGAAATAAATCAACTTTTTGATGATATTCTAATTATATGACCAGCACCTGTATTTAAGCACATTTACAATCTGAGGACAAGTGGAGTGATAATAGTCTGTCATACCATTGACTGTGGCAGTGTTGTAATGTAGTCACATAATTACAACGACAAATTCCTGACAATACTAAAGTAACATGGCAAATGCAACAACATTCCTGCTATTTTATCAAGGCAAGGATTGATTGTTCCCAGGGTCACAGAAAGAGGGCGCCTGAATTGGGGAGAATTCGGGATAAAAGAGGCGGAAAACAATCTGCAGCGTCTCCCACAGTTCGATGGCTTCGAAAGGTCGATGGTGACGTCATGCCGTACGCCGACTGTGATTGGTCAGCGTAGGTGGAAGTGCTACAAACGGTGTCATTCACAAAGTAACAAGAATACATTTACAATAGTGATAAAGAATGCAATTAACTTTGAAGTAGTATTGAGATCCTTTTCCCGGGCAATTTTTTTTTCACACGGATCTTTTAAAGTTTACGTGAAACCAATTCGGGGTCGTATTTTCCGTTTCTTCACTGATTTATCAGGACTCACGCTTGGGAGATTTTTTAAAGGTAAGAGTAAAACTGTCGACGGCGGATGAGTGTTACGTATTTAATTTACTTGTATTTCATATGTAACACGAGATGTGGAAACTCTATTGCTTATTTTTGTGGCCTAGATACATTTGTCTGTCGAAATGAGAAAGTTGTCGCCTGGTAATCCTTTAAGGTGGAGTTTATATCCAGTTGTGAAGCAGATAACAAAGTCACGATTCAACAGGTCTTAGTCAATGTGAAATATAGGCACCTACTTATTTACGGTTTAATAAATCAGACTCATGTAGCCTACTACAAAGTTAAAGTGTATTGAATGCCTAGTATCCACCTTTTGGTATGCGAGGGAAATTCCTGTATTTGCATCATTGTTATAGTAGGCCAAAATTATTCTGGTATGTTTGTTTTAAGATGAAATTACACTGACATACACCAGAAATCCTTTTCTGGTCTGAGAAAGTCTTTCTCAACTTCTGTGAAACTGCCTCAGATCAAACTACAAGTAAACCAAGATAACTGAATTTTCTTTCTCTAAAGTCAGAGCAGGGGTTTTCAAACTTACCTGAGGGGGCCACAAGAGAGTGTTATGAGGTCCATGCAAAAGTTGAGATAAAAACAATGTAAACATTAAATAATTCATGCTTTTGATGTAAAATAAATTAAAAATTGATTTAAATACATAAATAATAAAATTATTTAAATAAATAAAAATGTTGCTTTAAATAACTAAATAATAAAAGTAAAATAAATAAACGAAAAATACATTTTACAGTACTATATGTAGAAAAAGGTAACAGAAAATAAATTTTTTCCAAATAATATTTTACACGTTTATAATATGCATTTATATAGTATAAATTGGGTCTTTACTCTTTATACATGAAAATATATAGCTTTCTTTTAAAATTTAGGATTGGGGGACCCTCACATGAGGATGATCATATTTGTGGTTTAGTGGCATTTAAAAAATTGAAAACTCCTGCCATAGGGGATGTGCTCTGGCTATGAAACTTGTAGTCCAGTATATGTCCAGTCCATGAGTTCTCTCAGTATTTTTCTTTCGGTAATGCCACAGACCTGATTTTACTTGCAGTTGAAAACGGTGTTGTAAAAATCCATTGGAATTTTTTGAATGAACCTATGGAGAATCAGCAAATTCACGTCCTGATTTGATATAAGCTTGATAGATGTGATCACCATAAATGGTTGTTGTATGGAAAAGGCTAAGAGCTGCATAAATATTCTGTAAAGTTGTGATGAAATGGAAGTAGCAACCGATCTTTTCTTCCATATTGTGACACATATCCGAGTGAAAAATGTAGGCTGGATACTTGGTTCGATTGATTTGCTGGAGGCAGATCTGAATGCAAGCTTGCAGTCAAGAAAGGGATGGGTTTAATTGGGCTAAACCAGAAAGAAGTCTGTCTTTTCACCAGAAAATCCAGTTATGACATTTTGATTAAACACTATAAGGTAAAAAAAAATGGATGAATCATTCATAGTAAGACCAGTAACAGGCATTTAGAAAATAGATCGGGTGAATTTTCATTTCATATGGACTTTTGGATCAACATAAGAAGTAAATAATGACATTTTTTTTATTTTTGAATGAATAAAAAAATGCAGACACACAATCCCTCTACTTCCCTTTGAGATAGTGGTGGCTGTTAGTGTTGCAGTGATTAACCACAGTACTGTTCAAATCTGTCTTCTATGTTTATGTTCTATCTGTTAGTCAGAGGATGTGACTGGAAACAGAGCTCTGACAAAACCAAACCTCTACTGACCACAGCGCTGCTTCAACTTAAGAAATGTTTTGTGTGACACGTTGTACCTTTGGTATCATTACACATGAATCATCAGTATTGGGTTAATTCTGGCAATACAGTTACATTACAGCATGTGCGTGACCCAACCAACAAAAGTTTTTTTTTTTTTTTCATAAAATTACAAATTCAACAACAAAATCAAAACAATGGTTTACTGCTTCCCCAGACCCACCAGCTCTCAAACATTTGACTGGAATATGGTTATAAACACTTTCAAAACCTGCAAACACTGCTGTTTTCCCATTACACAAGGAAATGTAAACGCCCTGCTAACTCTGAAAACTATGGGCAGTTTTAGCCTAGTTTCTCTTTCTTTTGTTTAGTTTTTGTTTAGTTATGATATACAGTGTATAGTCACTGTTACTACCGTATTAGGCTGTAAGACTAATAAAATTAAAAAAAGTTGGTTGTAAAGTCCTGAAGAGGCATTGTAACCTTTGTAACCTAGCCAATGTTCGTAATTGTTGCAATAGTTCATTCCCTTTCTCAATTTGATTGAGAAACTTGAGTCTTGCACTTCTGGTTTCCTCAGAAGCCACATTAAGATAAGTTATATTTATCTGTCACCACCACTCTCACCTTACAGCTAGATACAGAACTGAATAAGGAAACATCTGAATAACTGTCATGTCCAAATGTCTTTCCAAAGACGTTCTTGAACTAGAAGTGGACATTTTGTAGTCTTCTGTAATGGCACGTGGCAGTGTTGTTGTTGTTAACCAAATAATTTTTTTTTTATTAGGTGAAAAATAGAGATGCTCCGATACTAAATTTCTCTGCCGATACCGATAGCCGATTATTCAGAACGATATAGGCCGATACCGATAGTTTGGTTTTTCTTAAGGAAAAAAAATCTCTCCCAAATAATGTTGCAAACTATACAGGGAACCCTCTCATTTGGTACACTACAATATTAGAGGTTACAATTAACAACAGAGGTATTATATTCAGCTGCTGTTTATTTTCAGATATAATAATTACACTCATAAAAACTGAAATGTATAAAACTTAGGATCACATAAGGTAGTTTTCATAAGCACTTGTCTTCATGGCAAATTTGCACAAACATATAATTAACAGTAAATAAGCTCCTCTCTAGTGTTTTTTTTTTTAATATGTAGATAGCTAAGGAACTGTGAACATTGGAAAACATTCCTGAGGTAAATTTGACATGATGTGACATTGTTCACAAGCTGTTTTATTGACGTCTTTCCGCGGTTGAAACACAAATAAAGTGATTACATGAGACATGATACATTCTGGTAAGTTGTATAATATATTTCAACATACCTTTGATGTTCATTCATGTTTTTCGAGATATAACTTCTATTGAAAAGGAAGAAAAGACTCGTGCTCCGCTCTGCCGCCTGAACTGAGGCATTACAGCTTTCTGACACGTCACATTTAAGAGCGTCAAAACGCCATTTATTGTTTGAATTTCATGATAAAATGGACAGAATTTGAAAACTGAAACTTTAATTCTTATCAGAAGTAATAAAGCACAAATCTTTTTGCGATTATTGGATGGGAGTGATTTTCTTCAGACACGGTATGTATGAGTTGCAGTCTGAACACGTTTTTCCGCACCCTTGATTGGCAGGATATAATCGGCCCTGACCATCGGCAGTCTTTAAACAATCCGATGGCCGATATAGTGATAATAATAGCCTTTATTGGCCGATACCGATTGTTGGCCGATACATCGAAAATTTTTGAAAATTAGAGATGCTGAAATTCAGTTGAAGCACTTAAATTAATAAAACTAAAACTGCAATGCAAATAAATTACAGCTAAATAGAAATATTTAAAAAACAATAAATAATGAAAATGACAACCACATAACATTACTACAGTTTAACTGCAAACATAGAACTAATTCGAAATACTATAATAGTATGTAAATTATACTAAAATAACTGGCACATGGTCTCTATAGACTGGCTATAATGCTATGATTATGTTTAGTTTGGTGCATTTAGAATGGGTTGGAGTTGTGGCCTTCCCGGTTTGGGTTTGTCAACTAGTGTCATACCCCGCTTTCTCATTCCTGCTGTTTCATAGAGAAATGTCTTTGCCAAGATCAGGCTCATGCAGTCACTTTCATCCTCTGATACCATCAGCAACAAATGTAAAGCGCTGCCGCATGACTTCAGAACTGCACACTAAATGAAAAGACTTAGGAAGATTAAAGTTATGCAGTAATAGCATTACAAGATCATGTGTCATTTTAGTCAATAGTTTCCTAGTTTCATGTCAAACGTGAAAACTGTTATCCAAGCATCTAAAATTCATGTTTCTCTTTGGCTTTCCTTGACCTGCATGGTTAGTAAATTTAGAATGTAATACATGTTACTGCAGTATACACTCACTGGCCACTTTGTAAGGTACACCTGTTGAACTGCTCATTAATGCAAATATCTATTCAGCCAATCACATGGCAGCAATTTAATTTAAGCAGTTTGCATTTAGGCATGTAGACATGGTCAAGATTGCTGAAATTCTAAATGAGCATCAGAATGGGGAAGAAAGGTGATTTAAGTGATTTTGAACATGGGATGGTTGTTGATGCCAGACGGGCTGGTCAGAGTATTTCACAAACTGCTGATCTACTGGGATTTTCACAACTATCTCTAGGGTTTACAAAGGATGGTCCAAAAAAGAGAAAATATCCAGTGAGCTCCAGTTCTGTCTGCAAAAATGTCTTGTTTATTATGTCCGAGATCAGAAGGGAATGGCCAGACTGGTTTAAAGCTGATAGGAAGGCAACAGTAACTCAAATAACCACTCGTTACAACCGAGGTCTGCAGAAGAGCATTTCTGAATGCGCAACATGTCGAACCTTGAAGCAGATGGTCTACAGCAGCAGAAGACCACACCGAGTGACACTCCTGTCAGCTAAGTACAGGAAACTGAGGCTACAGTTCACATGGGCTCACCAAAATTGGACAATAGAAGATAGGGATGAGTCTCAATTTCTGCTGCGACATTCAGATGGAGGGGCTAGAATTTGGTGTAAATAACATGAAAGCATGGATCCATCCTGCCTTGCGTCAACGGTTCAGGGTGGTGCTGGTGGTGTAATGGTGTGGGAGATATGTTCTTGGCACGCTTTAGGCCCGTATCTGAGCATTGTTTAAATGCTACAGCCATGTCTATCCCTTTATGACCACAGTGTACCCATCTTCTGATGGATACTTACAGCTGGATAACATACCATGTCACAAAACTCAAATGATTTCAAACTGGTTTCTTGAACATGACATTGAGTTCACTATACTCAAATGGATGGCAGTAATTTCACTCTAATGGCAATGAAAAGGACCTATTGCCATTAGAATGAAATTACAAAAACATACAAGCTTGATAAAAATGCTCATTTTAGAAGAAAATTTCAGATGGCACTTAGAGGCTTTTGCATCTGAAGTCTTCATATAATGTACAGTGCATATGAGGGGTGAACTGATGGGCTTAAGGTCTTTGAGAATTTGTGGACTCTATCTTGTATGTCTGCCAGTTATTCACCTCCATCCCAGTTTGATGAATGGAATTATTGTATCACCCTTGTCAAAATCATCATGTGCCTCCAGGCGTGTTTGTCTCGGTCTCAAATACCATCCATATCTGAATCGGTCTGTAAATAAGATATGTATCTGCATGAAAGATCTCTTTAATTTAAAGCAGCAGCAGTAGTAGTATTTTCTCAGTTGTAGTTCTGTCAGCGATTTTGAAGACGGCACATTTCATGCAATATTGATGCCGTATTTGTGTGATATGAGATTAAGTTAAGACAACAGTGTCCTGTAGTGTGACATGCTGTACTTAATCAAAAACTATTTTATTTATTATTCTTTATTTTTATTTTAAGTTTATTATTGTTATTATTAGTAGTAGAAGTAGTAATAAAAGTAATGTTACTATAAATATAGTGGTTATTTATTATTAATAATATTATGTTTGTAATTTGTAATTCATTATGAACATGCTTTTTATTTTTTTTAATGGAATATTGAAATATTTATACTGTTAAAGCTAAAGATTTCATATCATGTGCCCACTATAGCCAAGCTCAAACTCAGCATACTAGGATGCCATCTGCTGGTGATGTATATCTGGTAGTGATTTTTATGTTCAAATGCTGGCCTGTGACCACAAAGATTTTGTTTTGGGAGCTACAGCCCTGCAATACCTTTTGTCTCCAAAAGGTGGCGCTAGCGGACCACACTTGATTCTGCACTCCTGATTTTTTGGAAGAAGTCCAATGAGATCATGGTTAAAAAAATTCTGCCTTTTGACACAGTTTTCCAGTGTAGAGTTTGGTAGGGGTCAGACCCACATGGCGAGACATAGCACATTAACACTGACAGATGGTCAGAATACGTCCCCTTTTAACTTGACCAAGACCAGTTGGTCAAAGTTTACATTTCCTTGCTGTCTGACACCAACATTAGGAGTGATTTATACTGAGTAACTCTGAGATGTCATATTTGTTCATTAACTACAACTGTTCGAAACTAGTCCAAATTCACCTTAAAAGGTTTTTTTCTTCTTTTTTTTTTTTAAATCAATACAAAGGCACAGCATTTTACCATAAATGGAGACCTTATAACAGATGTGTCAGAGATATCAACACAAGGTTCTGTTACTCTATAACCCGCTCTTATCCTTTTTGAGGTGCTGCTTTATTTGGTAGTGACAGTTATCTTTATATCGTAGCATAAAAATGTTGTCATTGCATTTATTACATTTAAGGAATTTAACAGCAGATTACAACAGTTTTATCTGCATAATAGATTTCCCAATTGTTTGTGGGAGTACTAAAAAGGTAATGAAGTTTAGGCATGTCTTTCCTGTCTAGGGATGGGAATCATAAAGAACTTAATGATTCCGGTATGCATTTGCCAGATGCCTTTATCCAAAACAAAATGGTTTAATGGTAAAATGGCATTCAAGGTTGACATTTTTCCAGTATATGTTTCCTCTGGGAATCAAACCCACCTATTATTTGGATGTAACTTCCACTTATGCACAGGAATCTGCTAAAATTATCTTCCTGTTGGGAAGGTGGTGAGAGCACCTCCCCCGAGAGTAGAGATGGGCAAGACCCAAGGAAGTGGCTCCCATGAGGCAACTGATGAATGGAAGCCATTGATCCAGCAAGGTGTTTTATGCTGTAAACTGAGAAAGTGGCCATTGCAGTGAACACCCTCAGGTGGTTGTGATGAGGAAACAAAACTCTGTGAGAGTCTAAGGGAAAGTTCACTGTCAGGGGGAACAAAGCAGGGATTATGAGAAGTTTGGGAAGCTTCCTCAAAGATGTGAGGTTGGGCTGTTGGGGGGACTTGTGAAGGGAGTTTTGTGAGCGGGTCTGTGTGGGAGAAGCTCACACTTAGGGTGGCCGTAGGGCCTCAAAGTATTTTGTCTTTGAGGAGAATGGAGTGTGCAGGTGGCATGGAGCTATACAAGTGCCCTCTATGTTCGGACAACCATCTCACTTTCTCTTCCTGCTTTGTGAAGCAGCCCCAACTGGACTTGATGTTAGAACTGAAGCAAGCCCCCCCCCCATCTAGCCTAGTAGGACAGTGTAAGTAATGTTTCATTTCATTTTGTGTAAGTTTTGGGGAACTCCTTTAACATTGTAGTTAAAAAAACTTTGTGGGACTTTTTGTCCTCTATCCCTGGCAAATTGCAAAAATAACTTTTATTGATCATTTAACATAACCAATATAAACCAAATTTCTCTGTGGGGTTTCCCATGTAGGCAAAGTAGGCCATGTGCAGTTGTTTACTTTCTTGTCATGCCCCTTGTTAGAAATTTTGGGTACTACATTCCACCTCATATATTTTCACTTTAGAAACACTTTCTTTTTCATTTCATTGTGTAAAGGTTTTTCTCTGAAGTCTCTTTCCGTGTGTTTTCTTCTCCCCCAGTCACATGCTCCATGTGCTTTTGTCCTTGACTAACTCTGCTTACCTGGAACTAAAGTGTATTTTGAAGTACTTTCCTTTTCCCTTAATCATATCAGGCATAAAATTGTCATGACATTGTGCCTGACTCCAGATCAGAAGGTTACAAGATCACTTCTTTACTATATAGTGCTATGCTTGTGTGCTTGTGATTAATGAGGCAAACATCACTATTAGAATTACTCATACTTATAGTGTGGTCACATTTACCAGTGTTCAGTAATTTTTATTTTTTTTATTATTATTTTTTTTTTAAATTGGGCAAAATTCAGTCGATTCATTTGGAATATTTGAGATCTTGAAGTTTGCATGAAGGCAAAAGTTTTCCACATGCATATTTCACATCAGGTTCAGTTGGCATATGGAATTTTCACCTCATATTTACTACACATTTAGGATTAAGGAACTATGCAAGCTTTTTCCACTTCAGAGTAAAAAATAAATTACGACTTTGTTTTGCAGTTGCAACTTAATATCTCACAATTGTGATGTTGTTTTTCATAACTCTGACTTTATTTCTCACAATTGGTAATTTATTTCTCACAATGTGACTTTTATTATTTTAAACTTTCTCACAATTACTTTTTCTATTTCTTACTCCAAGATGGAAATGGGCTTCCAGAACAAACCCCTGACCCTAAGTATTAAAGGGATAGTTCATCCAAGAAAATGAAAATTCTGTCATTAATTACTCACCTTCATGTCGTTCCAAACCCGTAAGACTTTCATTCACCTTTGGAACACAAATGAAGATCTTTTTGATTAAATCTGAGCTTTCTGTCCCTCCATAGACAGCCATGCAACTAAAACTTTGAAGCTTCAAAACATTCATAAAGAGATCGTAAAACTAATCCATATGAATTGGATCACGTTATATGATGAACAGATTGAATTTATGCTTTTATCAACATATAAACATTGATCAGCGAACATAAACAGAAGCTCAACTAAACCTGCTTAACAAGTGAGTACAAACCTATATCTTGCAGAAGCTCAAATGTGCTGTGCGACACAAGAATGAACCTCATTGGTTCTCGCATGTCAAGTGGACATGCTTGAGCTTTGGTTTACCACAACTGCTGTGTGAGTTGATGAATGTTTATAATGGAATAAAAGCCTGAATTTAATCTGATCATCAAGTGTTTGTGTCTCTTCAGAAAATTTAGACTAAACCATTCAATTCATAAGGAGTAGTTTTAAGATCTCTTTATGAACTTTTTGAAGCATCAAAGTGGTAGTTTCATAGCTGTCAACGAAGGGGCCGAAAGCTCTCAGATTTCATTAAAAGATCTTCATTTGTGTTCCGAAGATTAACGAAAGTCTTACAGGTTTGGAACGACATGAGGGTGAGTAATTAATGACAGAATTTTCATTTTTTGGTGAACTAACCCCTAAAACTTAAATACATCAAAACATGTTGTTGAGGAGAGATGTATTAGTGCTAAGTGTTTGGACTTAAAAAAAAAAAATCCCATAAACTTGCATTGAAGGAGGGACCAGAGTTTGGTAATTTGGGGACTATCATAGAGACTTGGGGGTACACCTTTTCAACTTGGGCCTGTAAACAACCACCCAGAATACCCTTGCAACAAAATACTAAGGTATTGTAGCAGTGGCATCACTCAGATTTTGTTTACTTCACAATGAACATGTTTTTGGTGTTGTATCGCACTTACTAGTGACACAGTAAACACAACTGTATTAATGAGATCCTGTCATGCAGTGGTTTTTCCCCATATTATAAGTGGCTCTATGCCCAAACCTGACACAATCTCCTGTAGGCTTTATTCCATTGTTGAAAACTTTTGATGCTGTGAAGCCAGATGACCAATATATCATAGGGGTGTCATCATGTGCTGATGATTTCATGGAAAGGATCTTTGATCCCATGATGACACAGACGTTCATGTGACCCGCAGAAACTCTAGAGGCGTTCATGTGTGGAATTCTTTTCAGTTTGTGAAGGGAGGCTGGCTAGACAGGGTTTCAATTTAACCAAAGCATGCATTCTCTTTTTGCATTCTGATTTTTTTTTTTTTTTTTTTTTTTTTTTCCTTTTAAGTATTATCACTTTGCTCTACAAAAGTGATTGCTAGTGTGCTTGTTACAGGTTCATGTATATTTTTGTGAATTTGAATGGTTTATGCAAATACATGCAAAACATATCTTGCATATCTACATATCTTATGTATCATTTCAAGTCTTGTTTCATGTGTTCCAAAGTTGCTCTATCTTGTACAGTAGCCTACATTGATGTTCCTCTTCATTCCATGTGTTCTCTTCTTCATGGTCTTTATGGAAATATTTGACTTTTCACAGCACACAACCTTTCTCCTGTAAGCTACGCCGTTCAGACGTCTATAGTCACGAGAGCACTGCTGTGACTGGGGCGCTACTCATTAATTGTGATTGCTGGGATTGGAACAAACTCCTAACCTGAAGTATTAAACATTAAAGATGATAACCTGCAAAATAATGTTTCAAATTATTTACCTTTCTAAGCCTGGTGACTATAAAATGTGCAAAAAAATCCCATATGCTTACATTGAAGGAGAGACGAGAGCATGCAGGACTCCAGACTGCGATTAAAATGATCTCTAATTTAACACTAATTGAATAAGTGTTTACATTCAAACATCACTAAAAATATTTTTGGTTTTTGTTTAGCATAGTGAAGCCCAATTGTAATATTGAATCGATTGTAAGGAAAACATGGATAAACTGTCACTTTGGTGACCTGTTGGAACCATAACGAACACTAAGTTTCTCTTTTTTTTTTTTTTTTTTCAATCAAGCATAAATATTCTCACAAAGCAGAAGTGAGATGTACAAAAACAATCACAACACTAGAATGACCACATCAAATGGGAACCAAACTGCTTCTGAACAAGCATCTGTAATTCATTCACTCAATTCATTTGGCTCCTAAATGTTTCATTTTAGGAGCCACTGACTCTCTTGTCAATTTTTTTTCTAGTCTGGAGCCCTGGACTGGAGTCATATCTAAGGATCAGAATATGATATACACATGGGAGTGGTCAAGCAACTACTTTGCTACCACATGTATAACTTTTAGTCTTCTGCTGAACACTAAAGAAAATATTATAAAGAACATTAAGAAATTATTCAATTGTGTTCCACAGAAGAAAGTCATACAAGTTTGGAACAATATGAAGGTTACTAAATGAGCATTTTTGGTTGCACTATCCCTTTTAGATTATCTTTTTAAAGGTAACATTTGTTTTCCATAATCTCACAGCAAGTTTTTCTTTCTCTCATTCTACATTTCTGCTTGTTTTCTTGTCTCAATTTTCCCATAGTGGAGCCCCTCAGCACAAAGACCCTCCCTGTAAAAACTCAAACTCATTCGCTGCTGTGTGACATTACAGTGTTTTCCCTGTTATTGAGCCATCCAGCATATTAACTGGGAGGAGCCAAGTGCAGACCTTTGGCCTTGGATAGCGATATATAATCTGATGTACTCATACACATTGGAGCTGCCAGTGGCTGGGGCTTCATAAAGACTGCTTTGTTTTAGGGCTGTAGTCTAAACGCAGAGCTCTGTTGGGGTGAGTTTGTTGTTCGAAGTTTGAATAGTTGTGCATTTCTCAGCTGCTGAGATGAATGGGGGCATTTAGTGGGGGGTGGCAGGCAGAGAACACAATGGACGGGAGTTTTATTGCACCTCTGTTGCACCAGAATATCTGGCATCATGCCCATTGATATACACACAACCTCTCGTTCACAGCTGCATCCTCTCTCTCCCTCCCTCTCTCTCTTTCTCATGTAATTCCCTCTTAAACCACAAAAGAAGAACAAAAATACAATTCTTTTGCTTTCCAAATGTTCCCACCCCCAGAATTTTCCTGGGTTGCTTGACTTTGGGAACTACCTCTGCACCAGTTCATCCCCTCACGACAAAGCTATTTGTTTTCCAAGGGGTGAAACCTCGACACACAGCTCCTGGTTATCAGGCCCGCACGCATGCTGACGTACATGAGACATTATCTCCAAGAGCTGGTGTTTGTTTAGGCCCCAGGCACTGCCTGATAATGGCCCATTATTGTAGCCCTGTTGTTCAGTGTGGATTGGCTCTTTTTTGAGGACTTGTTCACATATTCCCATCTGCTGGGAGTCACTGCACAGTGGCTATTTTTGACTTGGCCATTAATACTGCATGATGCTTGGGCAAGTGCACCTTTTGTGCTTTACACTGTTGGTTGCAAATCAGATTATAGTTGTTAAATACTAAAGCAAACTGGCCTCGTTGATTGTGCTACAATGCTTTTAATGGATTAGGTTTTTTTCTTTCTTTCTATAAAACTCCCAATTAGTTTGCAGAGATTGTTTATTGAATATGATAATGTGTTTTTTTTTTTTTTTTTTTTTTTTTTTGTGTGTGTGTGTGTTAAACTTGTACATAAAGTACATTGGTACCATATTGTGTGTATATAGGTTGATATTTATTTATTTATTTATTTATGAATATTATTTTTTATTTTATTAATAAATGAATAAATGTATTAATATTAATTTTATTAATATTAATTTATTGGTGTCGGTCATTATGGTATATTTAATTGTTCATGCTCATTTTCTCCATTTTTAGATTTAGATTATCTTTTTGTTGTCATCTAATGCTCATTATAAAACGGATAATTCCGGCCCTTGATTCTGATTAGTTGAGCCGAGTTCGATTTCGTTGTAAAATTCCCGAAAACATACAGCTGACCGCATTACATTAGTATTGCTGCGCCACTGAATGTGTTTGTTGCTGCGTCTGTCTTAGCAACCACTCTTAGCAGCGTGAACATATGTTTGTTCTCTATTGATTTTGTTCATTTAAGCTTACTGCGTTATGTAGAAGAGTATTGTGAGAGAGATATCGAGTGACCGAGTATATTACCTGCATTCAAATTTAGCATTTTCTTATGGGTCAGTCTTATGTTCATAATAATAAATGCATTTGAATGTCTGCTGCGATCTTGTCCTTTTAACATTTAATGGTTTTCCTGTGCCCTGCTGACACTGACAGCATTAGTCAAAGCATTTGTCATTTGCTTCTTGTTCCGTGTTCACAACAAGTTTCAATATAAAAGTCTTTGTGACTGAGTGACTCGCTCATAAAGACAATCTTTGCGGCCATATAATGGCGTAATAAATGTAACTTCTGTTCATGGTCAGGGACTGTTTTTTCCAGCAGAAGGAAGCCTTTAATAATTTTACTTTATGAAAGTTGAATTGATAGATATTTTTTGGCTTTAATGTTTGTATTGTGTGGTAACCGTTTTATAAAAGCAATAAGCCCTGTGAAACTCCGCTCCGCATCATGCCTAACAACGCCCCTTAGTTGTTATAAATTCATTGTAAACCATGGCTTCTTGGGCCTATTGCTTTATTTAAAGTTAATCTTTAAAAACACTAAAAATTTAAAAACTGTTTAGTAAAATACTTGGTCAATCCCATTATGAACATCCATTTTATAAACTGTACATTTATAATGTTGTTCATTGTAACATTTAAAAACATTAAAAAAAATGTTTTAATTAAAAATGAAATAAAAAATAATTTTTTATTTAGCTAGGACATTAAAATGATGAAAAGTGACAGTAAAGACATTTATAATGTTACAAAATATTACTATTTTAAATAAATGCTTTTCTTTTGAACTTTCTATTCATCAAAGAATCTCCAAAAAAAATCTTAACACACACACATGAATAAATTACGTTTGAAAATATACTAAAATAAGTTATATTAAACTGTAATAAAATCTCAAAATATTACTGTTTTTACTGTATTTTTGATCAAGTAAATGCAGCATCAGAAACATTAAAACATCTTACCGACCAAAACATTTAATCGGTAGTATATTTAGACAAAAGCATACAGATTTATCAGATTTATTTATTTATTTATTTATCATACAGATTTAGTTATTTATCAATTATTGGCCATAGCATGAAAATAATTATGAGCTTATTGTTATTTGTCAGAATAATCAGTATATCCATATCTTAAATGAAGAGAGGAGTGCAGTTAATGGAAAAGGATTACAGGCAGATACGTGCACGCTTTTATTCCTCGGTAGTGAGTACTGTGTAATTCTGCAGTTTACTGATAGATGATAGACGTTGACACCCTTTTCATGTAATATGGAAAAAAAATAGTCTGGGCTGATGCTTTCTGTAGAATAACGGTTGGGCAATATTTCTGTTTGTCAGATCTCAAACCACTTCACATTTGACTATGAATGCAGATCTCTGTTTCTGTAGAACTGGACCCTGGGGGTTAGCAGACTGCTTTCTGTAGAAGTGACCTCTGCCCTGCTTAATAAAATTTCATCTGCTCCATAAAAAGTCCCACATAAATAAGTTGTTCGAAGACTCTGGAGAAAGAGAGATGGTTGTAAGATATTAGGCTGGTTATCTTTACATCTCTCATTTCAATCATTCATCATAGAGTTCACCATTTCATAGAGTAAAACCCCGATGCCACAGATGTTCTCCAGATGCAGAATTTGAATTTTCAAAGGAATATCTTTCTATGCAAATATCTTTTAACCCCCTCTTTTATCACCTGACACTTTGAGGGTTTTATACAGCCATGAAAAAAAAAATTGTCAGAAGAATTTTTGTTTAAATTGTAGAATTAGTTGCATGTGATCTGAAATGCATAATGACATTTTAAAGTCGCGATGTAATGGAAGTAGTGACAGTTCATATCTTTCATATTGTGACATGCGTCTGAGAGAATAGGAATATCGAAAAATAAAAAGAAATAGGATAGGTACTTTCCATCGGTTGTTGACTGGATTGAGGCAGATCTGAATACAAGCTTGCAGCCAATTGTAAGAAAAGGGCGGGGTTTATGCGTACAGAATGATTGGAGAAGTCTGGCATACGTCACCAGTCGTGTCATTTCACAGGAAGATCAAATTATGACATGAAAATGAAATCAAAATTGACCATTCTTATGTAATAGTGTAGCGTTTTATTATAAATGATTTATCTGTGCACTTAATTTTTTTTTTTCTTTTTTTTTTTTATTCATGTGCCCTCATAATATTTAATCAAAAATGTTAACCTTCCCTCTTCCTCGAGGCGACTTCTCTTCTCTTCTCTTCCCTTCATGTGCTATGGCGCGAGGGCAGGGCTATCGCAGTCTGTCTCGTTTCTGCCTCCATTTTGTTAGCAACACCCAACTTCCAACGATCCAATCAATTCCTGAAGGATGAAATCAAGCCCCGCCCTACTTCTAATTTCAGAAGCTGTTTCACTCGGATATGCGTCACAATATAGGAAAAAAGAACAATCGCAACTTCCGTTTCATGCCGACTTTAACAATTTAATACATTAAAAAAAAAAAAACTCATGGATGAATAGTTCACAGTATCATTAAGATACATTTAGAAAGTATTTAAAAATGTGAAATTTTAAGACATCTAAGGGCCTCTTGGTTGAGAAGCACTGCCATAAACGTGTGCAAGTAATTCAGCCAAAAGCCATTCAAACTTTGTTTAGTAGTTAATTTCGGCCCTGGAAAATTGCAGTTGGACTTCAGTTGGAAAGACATAACAGATTTTGATGACTTTGTCGTAATATTTGTATATTAAATTGCAGTTGGACTTCTTTCTTAAATCTGTTTGCATACTAAATAATATTCTTGTTTCACACATTTATTTATTTATTTATTTTTTTTTTTTTTTTGCATATTGAATTGTGATTTGTTTTATCTTCCTAGTATGTCTAATGCTTAAAACCAGAGCTTACCTAAAATTTGAACACTATTCTTTTGCTGCCTTCAGGTGATGCAAGTCTGAATGTGCTGAATAGTCACAATAGTACATGCTGAGTGAGAATGAGTTGCATTTCTACGATCAGTTGATCAGGGTGTGCTGGTGTCAGATCACGTGACTAAGCGAGCAGTTAGCAGGAGCAGCTGATTACATCATCTGATGAACTGTCTAGCGGCAGCTGTTGGTGACCTCAGGGCTAATAGGGCACCACTGAGACATGTTTTGTGCTCTCTCCAAAAGTGTACCACCCATGCACACATACATATACCTGTATGCAGAACATAAAGTCATCAGCAAATTTTCTGAGACGAACAATTATCTGTGCAGATTGTCTTCCTATATTGTGTGTAAATGATGGCAACCAGTGTACTTTGTATCTTCTGTTACTATATTTAGCCTAAATGTTCCAGTATTTATTTAGACAACATCGGAATGTTCCTCTCTGACTTCATGGGTATAATAGCAATGGGAAATGACCTAACGATTTTTCCCAAACCTGTTTCATGCCATAAACAATAATTGGAAAAGCTATGATTTTTGGTGAACTTCTATTTCTTGTGATGATAGCAACTGCTTTTTTTGAAGGAGTTTCTTTGGCATAAATGAAGTTGAATAGCTTAAACTGGGCAGTTGTAGTGCAGACACGGTCTCCTGCAGTTTGTCCACTGTGGTCTGTATATTCTGGATGAGCATTTGTGATTATGTAAGCTTTCCCAATAGAGAGCACTGTAACACTGTCCTGGTTTTGTAAGTGTGTGACATCATGCCACTGCCAAACTTCCTCAAGCCAGGTAAAGTAGGACATGTCCCATCTGAAGAGAAAAAAAAAAAAAAAAAAATGTTTTGTCTTTGAGGACTAGAAACCTAAAACACCATCAGACGAAAACAGCGCTGCGATTATTTCCTCTTCCTGTACCCAGAAGTCAGTGAAAATAAACCTTTTGTATTTTGTTATAGTGTTTCATTGTGCTTTACTCGTGAAGTATTCCAGTTGTCTTTAGGGAATGCAGGAAGCTGGAAACAGATTTTACGTAATGCATTACAGGAACTTTTGAATTAGTTATTATGCTGGTTTGATTCACCTGTCCTGATTACAGACGTGTTTCTTATGGCGTAGAATGTGTTCTTGCATGTAAAATCGACTAGGAACAGAATGCAGAGAGAGATTTTTATAAACTGAAAAAACTAGATAAGAAATCTTGACCCATTTCTGCTTTAAATGAAGAAGCTATTCATTTTATGCTGTTTATCCTGTTAAAAGATTCTAGCCTTTCAGGTTTGATTTGCATGAGTGGCATAAAATATATTTGAAATGAAAGCAAGGAATGACAGAAATGTATATTAAATAGAACTGTCATTATGATGAATTTAAATGTGGTTGCTATTAGCCACTAAAAGCTCATGGCATGATTTGTTTTCCACAGAATAATCACTTGAATTCCAGCATTACTTTGCTTCCTGAACAGGTTTCGTCGTTTTATCTGCAGAGAATTAAGCATCAATTGAGTGTCTGTCAGTAAGTAGCTATTGTGTATTGAGTTCATAACCTTCTAGTTTGTGTGGGTAAGGGGTGTGGGACTGTAGAGGGCAGTACAGAATACTGAAGTCCCTGTTAACTGATGACCGTACAGTCAGATGTTTTTATTTTAGGAAGACTGTTTTCTTTTGCATTCATTTTTGTAGAATTGTTCTAGATTTCATTTGTTATTGGATGACAAGTTTGGAGGAAGGATTTGTCAATGCGATGTTGTCATAACTTTCTTCCGCTGTATGCGTCAGATATGTTCTGTTCTTTGACACTGGCATATAACAACATATAAGTGTTTTATGACATCTGTAGATTCTGTAACTGCATGTTTTGTGTTTGTGTGTTTTTTGTTGCAGTTATATGGTTTCAAAAATGTCCTCTAAAATGGTGGGCTCAAACAACCTGGCACATGCTAGGAGGATGGTACAGCAGCTGAAAGTCGAGGCCAGTATTGAGAGGATAAAGGTATATTTTGTTGCGAGTCTATTTTGTGAGTGAATTAACCCTCTAATGATGGTGTCCATTACTGTGAACATAACTTTAGAGCCATTTTATTTATCACCATAGATGATCACCTTTGACCCTTTCCCATATGTGACCCTGGACAACAAAACCAGTTATAAGGGTGAATTTCTTTTATAAATTGAGATTTATACATCATCTGAAAGTTGACTAAATAAGCTTTCCATTGATGCATGGTTTGTTAGGATAGGACAATATCTGGCCAACTTCTGAGGGTGCAAAAAAATCAAAATACTGAGAAAATCGCCTTTAAAGTTGTCCAAATGAAGTCCTTAGCAATGCATATCCACTCACAAAAATACATTTTTTTTATATATTAATGGTAGGAAATTTACAAAATATCTTCATGGGACATGATCTTTACTTAATATCCTAATGATTTTTGGTATATATATAAAAAAATAAAAAAAACTATAATGTTGACCCACACAATGTATTGTTGGCTATTGCTACAAATACCAGTGCAACTTATGACTGGTTTTGTGGTCCAGGGTCACATATATTCTAGATGAACTTCCTCTTTATGTTATATGTGTGTGTGTGTGTGTGTGTAATATATGTACGTGTATATAATATATATATATTTTTTTTAACAACAAAATATAAATACCACCAAATACCTCTAGAATATATTTTATTCCAGGTGATTACACATTTTTAACAGAATCAAAAATATGGAGCATTTTTGTACAGGCGTTATTAATTAATTTGTTGGTACACTCTTAAAAATAAAGGTTCCAAAAATGGGCTTTCGTAGCAATTAAGTGTCATTTTTGGTTCCCCAAAGAACCTTTTAGTGAACAGTTGGTAAACTAACATTTTTTTTCTTTATGTAAAGAGTATTTTAATAATCTAAAGAACATTTTTCCACTATTAAGAACTGTTTGTGTTAAAAGTTTAAAAGTTCTTCATGGAGCCATTAATTCCAATAAAGAACTTTTATTTTTAAGTGTAGTTATCTGCTAATACATCTGTCTACTGTAGTGAACACCATGCATTTAAATATGTTTTAATATTGTGCTTTTTTTTTTTCTTCAATTTTATGTTTTTATTTTATTTGGTAAAAATAGAACAATAGAGATGTACAATACAGACATACAGTAAAGATATGAGATTTTTAATAAAAGATAATAAAAGAAATGAATACTTTTTATTTAGCAAATATACATTAAATTGATCAAAAATGTCTCTAAAGACATTTATAATGTTACAAAAAAAATAAATAATGAAGTGTCTATTTACACTAAGTACAAATAGCATCCCTTGTTGGCAAACGCTGTTTACATTAGCTCTGCCCACCAATGTCTGGTTGGGCCACTTAAGTTTTAAAAATTAAAAAAAAATTCAAGTCTTCAGTGGCGTAGCAGTAGCGAGTAAAGCTTGCAAACCTGGCTTTTAACGCGATCAACGCAGGATCGAATCCGCCTTTTCCAGAGCTCGCATTTATTTTCAATAAAAATGAAAATAATGTTCTAAAAATGGAAACAAACTGCGAATGAGTGTTTAATAATATTAAAAGTGTTTATTGGGTAGGGTTCGAGGAAGGTGTAGAGAGGGTTTTTACTCGCCCAATAAGGCAGCATCCATTTAATAATTTTAATAAATATAACTATTTATACTCTGATATTATTGCATCCTGTTAATGTACAAAATACTGAGGTGCAAATAGTATCTGCCAATATATAGAATCTAATTACTATTTACTCTTATTGAAAAGAAAGAACTGATACATGGTGTAAATAGAATCTATCACTAATTTTCACCTAGTGTAAATAGCATATCGCTAAGAAAATGCTGCTATTGTCACTTAGTGTAAATAGCTGCTGCCAAAAAATAATGGGTGCGTCTCAATCAGCTCCCTAGTTAAATATTAAGGGCATTGATCAGTTAGTCAGCCATTTTAAGGGCTGAACCACATACTGAAATGTTCGCCTTCCTAAAAAAGTACCACAATGCACAGTGAAAACCAGGGAGCATTGATGATCTCTATGTTCCCTTAACGCAGGAGTCTCCAAACTCGGTCCTGGAGGGCCACTGTCCTGCATAGTTTTGCTCCAACTTGCCTTAACACACCTGCCTGGAAGTTTCTAGTATGCCTAATTAGACCTTGATTGGCTGGTTCAGGTGTGTTTAATTGGGGTTAGAGCTAAACTCTGCAGGACAGTGGCCCTCCAGGACTGAGTTTGGTGACCCCTACATAATTGAAGTTCTGAAGTCACTACATAATGACACGTAATAGATTATTTTTTTTTTTTTTTAGACATTTTTTTTTTTTTTTTATTGTTTTAAACCATTCTTTAATTATATTTCAGCATAAACATGCATGTATATGTAACAAGCAAAGTATTTATCGTAATGTACTTTAATAACATTTAAAAAAAATATGTCAAAGTCATCAGTTCTGCAGCTGTTCTTAAAAACCAGTAGTGATGTTGTACAATGAGGATGTTGTTATGTTGCCTGTCCTTATCAGTGCCTGAATTTGTGAACACGATATACTGATTCATGACAAAGGAAGCTAGGGAACTGACTGAGACACACCCAGTATTTTAAATAAATGCTGGTTCGTTTGAACTTTCTATTCATCAGAATAAGAAGAAACCTCAAAAATGTATTGTGGTTTTCAGCAGCACAACGGCTTTCAACATTGATAATAATAAGAAATGTTCCTTGAGCATCAAATCAGCATATTAGAATTATTTTTTGAAGGATCATGTGACACAGAAGACTAGAGTAATGATGCTATAAATTCAGCTTTGCCATCACTGGAATAAATTACATTTAACAATATATTAAAATAAAAAAGTTATTTTTATAGTTAATATATTTCATATTATTACTGCTTTTACTGTATGTTTGATCAAATAAATGCAGCCTTGATGAGCATAAGAGACTTCTTTCAGAAACATTAAAAAAAAAAACTTTTAAATGGTAGTGTAAATTCTTGTTTTGAAGTAAAAAAGAGTAAGCTATAGTTTATTTGTGATTTAATAATAATTAGTGCATCAAATGGTTAAATTAATTAAAAATAAATAAATAAATAATGCAAGAAACTTTTTCACATTCTGACTTGTCTTATCCAGGTATCCAAGGCCTCTGCTGACCTCATGCGTTACTGTGGAGAAAACGCCAAATACGACCCCCTGCTCATGGGCATCCCTGCCTCAGAAAACCCCTTCAAGGACAAAAAGCCCTGTACTATATTGTAGTGTAACTAACACTACGGTCATCTTATTTAATTACTTCTACTCAACTTTGCCTTAAGTCCAGCTCTAGCTCTTTAGTATAACTTTGTGCCATGTCTTAACTACATTTAGCTCTTACAGTATTTATTACTGTAAATAAACTCCAATCAGTACTAATTAATTGCCATTTTGGTAATGATTAGCATTACATCTCATATTTACCAGCATCCCTTGTCTTCTGATTGGTTGTTTGGGGCCAAACTGAAGTCATTCCAGGAAATAACACCGTTTTAAAACATCTAAACTGCTTTGATTATGTGATTAAGTTCCTCTTTCCACCAAATGGTGACTGTAGTTACACTTTTTAGTTGAAATATAAAGAGCTAGCAACTACACTAACTGATTAAATCCCCCTAAATCTCTAATATTTAGACTTGGGTTAAATATTCCTCTAGTAGCGTTTATGAATAATGTCATAGCAAAGGGACTGACTGAAATAAATGAAATTAAAAGATCCATTTTTCATATTGGATAATGAATCTGATGGGGCTACTGCAATCACCAATGGTCAAGTGCATGCTGGGTAAATAAAACAATATAGTAAGCGATATCACATCACACAAATACTGATTTGTTTTCAATGAAAGGCAATACCATTATGTGCAAACTTAAAGCCATTAGAGAAAAGTTATTATAGTAGTTTATGAGAAAAGAGAACTGATTCCATTACCCTGCACTTTCAAACCCATGTGCCTTAGGTTGTTCAAAGCATTCCTTACTTATCACAGATGTATACGAGATGAGAGTTTTTATCTGTTGACCCTGAGTAACTTTTCTATTCTGATGATGCTTTAGATTTAAAGTGCATTTTCCTTCTGATTTAAACATTTCTTTCCACTGCCAAGGCACATTTTTTTTTTTTTATTTTTTTTTTTAAGGAAGACCACTGCTGTTTGATCTTGTTTATGAATTGAATGGATTTTTCCAAACAGGGCAGTCGTGAAACGTTACGTTAACATTCACACCTTGAATGGGCCGAGCAACCATATATTGATGCTGCAACGTCTGTATTATTTTAGAGACATCAAAGAAGTTATGCAGTATTTGAGACTCACAACCAAATCCCTGTGACCTCAGTATCTCTGTGAAGAAAAAAAGTTTTTTTTTTCTTTTCTAATTTCTGTATTTTTGCAAGCCTTCATAACATGTGCTATACTGTACGTACTGTACCTTGAAAGATTTTATTAAAATTGTGAAATAGTAAAACAAAATGCTTCGCATACATGTGTTCTTGCATCTAATGTCTAAACAATTTGTGCTATATTAGTGTGTCATTTGAAAATTTGAATTTTTTTTTCATAGAAGGAGGGGCCGTTTACACGACACCTTTTTAAACTACAAACAGAAAACGTTTTATGCGTTTTGGCCGTTCATTTAGATGACAACTGTGTTTTGAGGGACTGAAAATGCAAACTTTCGAAAACAGGTTTTAAAATGCAAGTTTTTGAAAAAGATACTGTTCATGTCTCCGTTTAAACTACAAAAACACGATTTAGTGAAAATGATGTTGTCGATGCGTATTACTTGTTCAGTCTATAGGTGTGTAGTGTTTCTTTACAAATTGACATCGCCATCTACTGGCCTAGCAGCATAATACAGTTTTTAGTAGTTTTCGCGGATCCATGTGAACGGAGATCGTTTTGACAACGTTGTCGTGTGTATGCGAAAAATACAAAGGAAAAACGTTTTCCTTTTTAGTACATTGTTGTTGTGTAAACATACTCTGAAAGTGAATGGAAACTCCAGACACATTTTATTGTATGTAAAAGAGCAGCTTGGACATTCTGCTAGATATCTCTGTTTGAGTTCCAAAGAAGAAAGAATCATATGGGTGAATTATCCTTTATTGTACACAAAGGGAACAAAACAATGCTTTTACCCCAAAGCTTTTGTTTTCCATTTTCTTATATTTTATAATGTGCTTTATTCCTGTGATGGCAAAGCTGAACTTTCAGCAGTCATTACTCCAGTTTTCAGTGTCACAATATTTTAGCTTTCAGGAAAATAAATAAATAAATAAATAAATAAATAATCATCTTAGCCATGAAAGATGTGATCAAAATGATTGTTAGTAAAGGACAGTTGATGTTGGCTGTGTGTTATTCTGAGCTCAAGGAGTGGTGCAGTGACACAAGTAGTGACAAAACTGGTGTTATATCACCTTGTCCTTGTTGTACCTGCTGTCTAAAAATAATCTTTTTAGTGACGTCAAAAAGGAAAAAAAAAAGAAACTGCTTACAAAGAGCAGTAACACCTAAAAGGCACATTCATTATTTAAGTTGAGAGACTAGCTGACCTTAGATCAGGATTACTTGGTTGATTTACTATTTGCAGAGACAAATTGCATTCAAGTTGTCTTTGAGAAATGTTATTTTGTCCTTGAACAAGTGGCAAGTTTAATCCGGTTTCTTTGATGTCACATGACAGGGGTTTACCTGCCTTGCATCGGCCTAACATCAGCCAAGCATTGCTTCGCCTTTGTATAGGAAGTGGTGGGTTACACGACTGATTTACTGGTATGTGGTGTCTGTAAACCTGACCCAATATGTGCCAGTCATGTGATCGCAACCACACCTTCTAAACATTGTGAGGTACCTCTAGACACTTCCGTTCTTCATTTGTGCTTGTGTAACGTCTTGCGTACTTGCTACGGAGTGACTTTTGGCCTACAGAGTAGTATCATTTTGTCACACATGGCACAATTAAGAGCAAATTGATTTACGACAGCAAGTTTCACCTTGACGTAAGCAAGCGGTACAGTAAGCTGAACCTGAGCAATTCATTTCAGCTGAAAAAGGAATCTGATGAATAGATGCAGTGGTCACGCCAACTAAAGCAGGACAAAAGAAAGGCTTGGATGGCTTTTGTCGGTCTGTAACAGGGAGTCACGAAGGCCACCGAGTCCAGCGTGACCCCGCTGATCTCTACTGGTGCTGTCAGGTCAATTCTACTAGTCCACTCCGCTTTTCCAGAAACCTCTAACAGAGTAACCCGCATGACTACCATGTTGTGTTCAAAAATACTTTTATTCCAACACAAAATTCATTTCATGTTTGAATATAATAGTATAAAAAGTTTTACATAAATACTTTAAATTAATATAATATAAATAACTTTAAGACCCCAAAAGAACAATTAACTTATGTACAAAAAAAAAAAAAAAAAAACTTACAGGATACTGTAAATGCATAGTTTTCCTCTCAGTGGTTTAGAAGCAAGTTCCTTTTAAAATATGTATTCCAACATTAATAAACAAGTACTGATGATATGCTTTCCAAAATTGATGGCAAAGATAAAAAGAATAGGCCTGTCTCTCTGAAAAATATCACTTCATGTGTACCCTCTGAGAAATCTTTCATCCTGTAATTAACTGAAGTGCTTTATGACACCCCACCAATAAACAATCTCACAAGATACTCAGGTGCTCACTTCCATTCACAATTAGCTTCATGTGACGTCCTCAAAAAGTCCCACAAACAAAGCCAAAAAGCGCTGAATCATCTCAGATTGCAAATGGGTGCTCCTCCTCCAGTTTATTCTGAAGGTCAGTCCCCAGTTCCACCGGTCTGGACAATCAGTCCTTTTTGTGACCACCTTTTTTAGCTTTTATCTTTTTTACTAGATATTTTTATGCATGTTTTCTCCTCTTGGTTTTAGCTGTCCTCATCGTTCTGGAAGGTTGATAATGGGCACCCATTGATCCATACAGCGACTCTCTCTGCAGAAGCGGTTCACTTTTCCCAGAGCTGGGTTTTTCCATGTGGATGCATGTGGAACCTGTGAACATCAGAAGAAATGGGATTACATTCTGTTTGTATTAGCTAGAACATTTCCTGCTGTGTAACTTCTAAGCGTTGTCCTTTCCATTTCATGATTTCAAGTATTTTTAGTGAAAATATCAACTTTATAACTGCCACAGCCATCCTGCTCTCTGCATTTCAGTATTGGCCATTAATAAGTCTGACCCCTCGATTACGCAAAACAAATCTTGAGTATAAATCAAAGTGAAGTCAAGTTGCAATAGATAATTCAAATGACCAGTGATTTTGGGAGTATGCAAATCTTATTGAATGCTTCCTATGGAGTGCACAAAGTCTAATAAAAGGGAATAAAATAATGATAAATACTGAGGCGCCTGTTCATTTGACTCCAATAAATCAAAGTAAAATGCAAATAGCAACCTGGAACATTAAGTCAAGAAACTTCTATTTGCATATGAATGAGTACAGAGCAGGATGTTCATGTGGACGTCATGCAGTGGCAGTTACACCTGGACATGTCCTGACAAGTTACTAAAATTTCTAAGAACATGTGCAATGGATTGTTGACACTTACAGTGACCAGAATGCAGTGCAAATCCATCTGCTCGCTCCCGTGCATGCCCGCGCCCCCGAGGATGTGCGCGAGGCGGTGAGTGTTGTTCACGCGCAGGATGTTGATGTCGTTCTCGCAGCAGAAAGCCTGAATGAGAGTGAAGTGTATCTGAAGCGCCACATCCTTCGTATCATCGTCGTCAGTTGCCAAGATGCACAACACCACGTTATCAGGATCCCTGAACAGAAGAGTTGAGATTTTAGTTATTTATACTAAATTAAAGCACCTGTTGCAATGACTTCGAAAACCTGTAACATTCAAAAAGCCTCTAAACTTACACATTGAGTGACTTTGCAGCCTCGTAGACCCCAACTGTAATACATCCCTGCGGTAATGCGGAGCGCAGGACCTCCTCCAGAGCTTTAATCACAGAATCCATCCTGTAAAATCACAGTTTGGATAAATTATTAAGTAATGCGACTTTAATAAAGTCAAGAACATTGAACATGTGCGCATGGCAACAGCTCGTGGACCGTTTACAGACTGCGACGGTTGAAAACTAGTAATTTTGAAAAAAGTTTAATCGTGTGAGTGATTAACTTGCCGACATTTGTCATATTTAAACAGGTAAAATATAAGCAAAACTAATTTAGCAAAACTTCAAAGATATGTAAAGTTCAGTTGCATAATGGGAACACCACGAGCGAAGGGTCTCGTGAGACTCGAGTCTCGTGAGCTGAGCTCGTGCCACTGACAGTTCACCCGGTAAATGTGTTTGAGATATCGTTAACATATTCCACAATAAAAATAAATATACTATATATAAGAAGAATCAGCATGTTCATTTAACATACTTAATATTTATTTATTCGTACATTACTCAATTATTGGTAAAATTACTATAATAATGTTATATGCCTAAATTGCCAAATAAATGCATATTGTCAATTTTACCTTTCAATAGAGTAATCTCCATTAAGTTCCTCAAAAGTCATGTTGCACGTAAAATCCAGCACGGAGTTGAATAACTTTCCTTTTAAAATCCACAAGAGTTCTCGTACGTCTTCTTTCTTTGGCTGTCACCGGTTAAATCTGACGATGTGTGGCGTTACATTAGATATAATTTCCCTGAGAGCTGTAATGAGAGCAGTATAATCCTTATTGGACACATGCAAATCAAGATTAGCAAAATCCATTTTGATTGGCTATTGCGTCTGCACTAACAAAACTTAGCAACTCTCATTCGTCCGTCTTAGATATCAGGGCGTGGCCAGTAACTGTTGGTGACGTTGTTTTTAACCTTGTTGGAAAACTTTGCCGTGACATGTCAGGGCAAAGGAAAGTGATCAGGGAATTTACCCAACAGATATTCAGACACAATAAATAATAATGATGTAACATGTAAAATAAATAACACAATAAATAACACAATTTTTCAAATAAATAATGCAAATTTACATATATTCATTTCTCTTCTCTTTCTCTTCTTCATGCGTCTTTTAAAAGGAGCATTTGAAACAGCTGCACAAGCCTTATGCAAGACACTAAAATTATGTTAGTGGATCATAAGTATGGGCATTTCCAAACTTTTCAGTAGGTATAGTTACAAACAGTTTTCATAATGTGAGCCAATGGCATGCAGAACTACACTTTTCTGTGCTACAAGCCTTGCTGCATTTCAAACTGGTCTGGTGTGATCTCTAACCCAACAGTGACACCTTGAGGACAAATCAACTCATGGTTCCAATTTTTACTTTACTTACTTTTGTGCTTAAAGGATTAGTTCACTTTCAAATAAATTTTTCCTGATAATTTACTCACCCCCATGTCATCCAAGATGTCCATGTCCTTCTTTCCTCAGTCGAAAAGAAATTAAGGTTTTTGATGAAAACATTCCAGGATTATTCTCCTTATAGTGGACTTCTATGGACTCCACTGTTGAAGGTCAAAATTACAGTTTCAGTGCAGCTTCAAAGGCCTTTAAACGATACCAGACGAGGAATAAGGGTCTTATCTAGCGAAACGATCGGTCATTTTCGAAAAATTTTTTTTTAAATGTATGCTTTATATAAACAAATGATCGCCTTCCAAGTGGTTCCGCCAAAACCGCACTTTCGTATTCTTCAAAAAGCTTACGCTGTATGTCCTACGCCTTCCCTATTCTACTTACGGAAAAAATGGAACTGGCGCTGCGTTCGTTCCGTAAGTTGAATAGGGAAGGGGTAGGACATACACACAGCGTAAGCTTTTTGAAGAATACGAAAGTGCGGTTTTGGCGGAACCACTTGGAAGGCGATCAGTTGTTTATATAAAGCATATACATTTACATTTTTTTCGAAAATGACCGATCGTTTCGCTAGATAAGACCCTTATTCCTCGTCTGGTATCATTTAAAGGCCTTTGAAGCTGCACTGAAACTATAATTTGGACCTTCAACAGTGGAGTTCATTGAAGTCCACTATGAGGAGAATAATCCTGGAATGTTTTCATCAAAAACCTTAATTTCCTTTCGACTGAAGAAAGAAGGACATGGACATCTTGGATGACATGGGGGTGAGTAAATTATCAGGAATTTTTATTTGAAAGTGAACTAATCCTTTAATAGCTACAATACAACCTTACCAAAATCTCACCAATTTTTGTTTTTTTCTGATTTAAAAAGACTATCCTGATATTATTTATTTTGTACAGGACTATCAAGTAGGTTACATAAAACTGTTAAGCACAATAAGGCAAAACAGTAGAGTAAGGTGAAATGTGTCGGTAGGCCACGTGACTCCAGAAGCGCGCGCAGACTCTGACAGGAGTGTTTTTTCTGAGGTGAGGAAATATTTGATGAAAAATTATATCAATGATTTCTGAAATGTTATGAAGTTAACAAAAGAGTTATATAAACATATCCATAAACTAGAAGGTACGCCAGAGGAAAAGAAATGTACGGCAACAGCGCTAGTAATATTTCCTAGCCTTTGCTGAGCTGGTAGCTAATGGACATTATGTGATATAACTTTACAATACATATAGAACAGTTAACACTTAATATTTTAGAGTCTCTCCTTTGTTTACTTCGAAGTGAAAAGTCAGTCAAATGTGGTTTTTAGGACAGGCTATATATTGTGTTGTTTAATTAGTTGCTTATAAATTGATCTGAGATATTTAAGTAAGCTAATTGAATCTAGTAGAGTTGTGTGCTTGTATTCTTCCAATAATGTGTTTGCAATTTAAAATTTTCACATCAGATGGCGCCAAAACCTAACCAAATGAATAGAGAACGCTTGCGATGTCAAAAGTGGATGCTGGAAAGAAAATGACCCATGAAGGTCTTTATCATGCATGTATGACAGACAACCTGAATGAATTTAATTCAGGTTACCCAAAATTATTAATGAACATTGATATAACATCAGACATGACATCCCATGACACCTGTCAAGACACTATTCCAGTTGTAGTAGAAAGCAAGCTACAGTAAATCAAGGGATGCAAAAAGCCAAACTCCATCCACCCTCTTTTGAATTCGGTGTGTCTAAACATTAAATGCACCACTAAATAATGATTCATTAATAAATAAATAAATAGAGTAATATGCAAAATAAAAAAACAAAACAACCAAAAAATAAACAAAGAATTATAAAACTACTAATAATTAATTTGTGCAGTGTAGTAGGCATGATTGTGTATCAAGATCTTATTTTTGTATTTTCCAAATATATTTAGATAATAGACCTAATATTTAGATATGATTTTAGAATAAAATCTAAACAGAATATACAGCCATTTAAAAATGAATCTTATTTAGAATGCATATTATATTTACATGTTAAATATTTACATGATTGCTGTAATTGCAATCACATCAGAAATGAAATCAAATGTATAGTAGGAGCATTGCTGATGTGATTTGTAATTATTGGTAACACTTTACAATAAGGTTTCATTAGTTTAGTTAACATGAACTAATAATGAACTGCGCTTCTACAGCTTTATTAATCTTAGATAATAGTAATTTCAACATTTAGTAATTCATTATTAAAATCAAATGTTGTATTTGTTAACAATGCACTGTGAACGAACATGAACAAACAATGAACAGTTGGATTTTTATTAACTATCATTAAGATTAATAAATACTGTAACAAATATCTTGCTCATTGTTAGCTCATGTTAGTTAATACATTAACTAATGTTAACAAATGAACCTTATTGTAAAGTGTTACCTAATTATTTTACTTAGTTATTCACTGTCACTTAATTATTTACACACTTTAGTTCGCAGGTTGTTGCTCCAGTTTTGACTGATTACAGTTTATATATCAGTTTCAGTCTTTTAGACAGTTTATATATCAATTTCAGTCTTTTAAAACACCTTTAGATTCACCTAAATTTGAGTCAAAGCATCTTCATTATAACAAACAACAGTAATAAGTTTTAATAAGTTTAATAATTTATCTGAGACTGTGACTACCCTCTTTTCTTTCTTCATAATTGTATTTTTTAGCTGTGTGTTATAGTTTGATAAAGGAAAATATATTTTAGTTTTCCTTTTCATTATTAATACCATTTATTGTATTACGCCATTTATTTAGAGACAGACTTTGGTTACAGAGAAATGGTTTCTCTTGTTTAAAGAATATAGTGAAAAGACGTATGTGTCAGCTCAAGTTTAAATTTACTCAGGTGTTCATAATGATGTGTTTTGCAATGTGTTGTCATCATGATAAATAGGAATGTAGATGGAGCTCGAGTGAAGGTTGCGATGAATCCTTGTCAATGTACAGGAGGTGACAGACAAAACTGATACCCCACTGATAGAAATGACAAAAACAACTAGCCAACTGCTGAGTATGATACTGCGTGAGGCTGATAAATGTGGCCACTGAATAATGCCATCTAAGATTTGTCTTTGTAATGGTCTGATTGCTCAACTAATTCACCTGTGCTGCACTCTTTAATATAGAGACAGTCATATTTCCTCTAAGATTAGTATAGACACAGGCTGACACACTGCTCTGCTCAAGGTATTTGGCCAGCATAATTCATTCATAATGCCACAATGCACCCCATCTATCATTTTATTTCCTTTCCCCTGCCAGTTGTGTCCCTCTCCAATTCACTTCCAGGCTCCTGGCTCTTTATTGAGGGGGGTGGGCCGGACCGAAGGTGTGCGTGTGTGTGTGTGGGCATGTGTGCTTGTTTTGGTAGCAGTGGCAGAGTTGTTGGACAAGGTTGGGAGGTCAGCACTGTTTTTCCTGCTGATGTATTAGCTGCATATGCAAGCGATAAATTACCAAGCGAAGGGAGTCAATTATCCATCCCTTGAAGTAACAGGGTCTTGGTGCTCCAGTGGCCTTAGGGCCCTTTTTCCAATTGAGAGGACGATTCCTGGCAGTGTAGAAAAAGGGGAACTCGTGGAGAAGAGGAGGAGCAGGATGAAGATTAAACTGGGAAATGATGTGTGTCATTATCCCCATTTTGCATTTTTTTTAAACGTTCATTATGAAGCGACTCCTGAAAACGTGAGAATTGTGATTGGCACGTGTGAAATCGGCAACAATCACTTGTGAAATGGCATCCGTTCTCCTCTTATCAGGTGTACGGTCTTCTCAAACTGCTTAACACATCAGAAGCTGTTCCCAGTTTGACTACTGCACCTATTAGGTCAATCAGTACATCAGAACTGACACACGTGGGCCCAAGTCCCATGCTGCTGTGCTTTGTCATTTTCCACCGCCATTGATTTCTAAGAGCTTTTTTTCCTTTTCTTTTCCAGAAAAAAGGGAGGGTGGGGGATGTCCCGTAACAGTGTGACACTACTTTGAGCGCCTGCCAGAGCAAGTGGCCCCAGTGCTGACTGACATGGGTGACACTTAGGGAAATGAGGTCATTAGCTGGAATTACAGAGGGTTTTGATAGCTCAGTAATGGGTTTTAATGATAGAATTTAACATACAGCGCCACTAGGGACAGACAGCAAAAACAGGCAGACAGGTCATTTAATAAAGAGAGGGAGAGAGACCTCACTCTGCGGAGCGTGCCTGAGAACGGGGTCTGTGTGTGTGTGTGTGTGTGTGTTGAGGTGGGAGTCTAAAAATAAAATATGCTTTTGCACTAAGCTCTGAATCAGAAAACTCTGGGAAACAGGAGTTTCTGATAAAGGCAACTGGCCTATTTCATTCATTTATCATCTTCAATGTTTAAAGACATATCTCCAAAGAACATAATGTGTGAGTGTGTTTTTAATTTTTATTCTTTATGTAGGATCATGTGGACATGCGGTTTAACCACATAGATGTGCGTATGACTTGTTTAAGTATTGTTAGTATTAGACCAGTGATTAATTCCTCTTGCTCCTTAAAACAAATATCATTTGCATAAAAATACTCTTTTAATGATGCTTATATTGTCACAAAGTGGAGTCATATTTAAATGTGGTATCACAGCCAAACCACCTGTAATAAACGCAATGCCTTTTAAATCTTATCAAATTAACTTTTAATCATAAAAAGGATGCAGGAATACTTTTTTTTAATACTTGTTCAGCAAGGATGCATTAAAAGGATCAAAAGTAACAAATTTATGATATTACAAAAGATTTCTATTTCAAATAAATGCTGCTCTTTCGAACTTGGAAAAAATGTGTTTTTCACAAATATTTTAAGCAGCACAACTGTTTTCAACACTGGTTATAATAAGAAATGTTTCTTTGAGCAGCAAATCAGCATATTAGAATGATTTCTGAAGGATCATGTGACACTGAAGAAGACTGGAGTAATGATGCTGAAAATTCAGCTTTGCCAAAATTACATATTAATTACCGACCCCAGACTTTTGAAGAGTTGTGGATATTTATTTTTAATTTAAATAAATACAGCCGTGGCCAAAAGCAGTGACATAAATTTTGTGTTTTGCAAAGTTTGCTGCTTTAGTATTTGTAGATTTTTTTTCACATTTCTATGGAATATTCGAAAACAATGACAAGCATTTCATAAGTGTTCAAAAGGCTTTTATTGGCAAAAACATTCAATATCAGAAATATTCATTGAAAATATTTTGGCAGCTGCCAAAATGAATCTTTGTTCTGCCAAAGATTTATTTGATAATTTAATGTGACGATACCTGGCGTTCTGCAGTACCAGTACCCGCTGACTGCTTTAAAGAGCTTTAAAACGCTCCTGTGAATTGGTGCGTTCAAGTCCTCCTGGCAAGTTCGTATTTATGAGTGGGGAAGTCTTGTTTATGCCATCAGGTGCATTCAAGTCACTTTCGTTGGAGCGAGATGGCGGTGTACCTTAATTTAGGAAGCCACTGTAAACTTTATCATTGCATATTATATTGTTATATTAAAATACTTTCATATTTTGTGGACTCATGGTAGCATTCACCTTTTGTTCTCCGGACAATCTATTTTCCACATGTCCCAAACAGTTGGAAGGGGTCTTCATTAGAGAAAATAACTTTGCGCCAGTCTTCTGCTGTCCAATTCTTGTACTTCCTGCAGAATTTCAGTTTGTCCTTGATGTTTTTCTTGGAGAGAAGTGGCTTCTTTGCTGCCCTTCTTGACACCAGGCCATTGTCCAAAAGTTTTGGCCTCACTGTGCATGCAGATGCACTCACACCCACCTGCTGCCAATACTGAGCAAGCTCTACACTGGTGGGGACACGATTCCGTTGCCGACTCCTCAGGAGGAGATAGTCCTGGTGCTTGCTGGACACTCTAGGGCAGGGGTGTCAAACTCATTTTAGGTTGAGGGCCAGATTGGAAAAAAATAACCATGTGCGGGCCGAATTAATCAAAAAACAAAAACAAACAAACAAACCTTAGTGCGCTGATAGTTGCATTAATATTAACCATATAAACAACAAATTAATTTGCAAGAAAACTAGTACACTGCTCTTTAAAACTGCATTTGTTTTTACAGTGAAAAAAACAATTTCCAATTTTTTTAGAAGCAAATTGGCCGATTCAGATACTGGTTGCAGATTTTTTTTTTTTTTTTTAAAGCAAATTTATTTGTTCAAAAAATATGTGTAGTTCTTTGATATTAGAGGCAAACACTGCATTTTTATTACAATCCCAACAAAGATGTTATGCACATGAGTATGAGCAGTTGTTTCTAATTTAAATTATTGTATTATTTCAAGATTAACAGCAAAAACAGCATGGTCTGACTTGAGCCTGCACAAAACAAAATCAGCAGACGGATTGAATGAAAATGCAAATTCACTCTGACAGTAGGTGGCGCTTATGGAACAGCAGTGATATAACGTTTCCATGGTTACCGCTGTACACAGAGCAGCACTGCATCCATAAATAGGCTACTTCCTATTTTTCGCGAACAGTGAGCTTGTGCCTGGTACAGTATTTTCTCTGCTGGCGCATCTGTTCTCCTCTTTGTGTCCGTATTCAGCGTGTGCCTGTGTCCTGTTTACAGACTTTGTAAATATTTCCACACAAATGAAATTTTGGGAAATTATTACAAAGCACTTTGTTTGCAAACCCAGAGTAAAGATTGACCAAAATAAAACAAAAAAATGTTTGGATTTATGACCAGTGGACTAGTGCATCTCTATTTTTTTTATTATAGTTCAAATCATCCCCCGGGCCAGATTGGACACCTTTGTGGGCCGTATGTTTGACACCCCTGCTCTAGGGCGTCCTGAAGCCTTCTTCACTGCAGTTGAACCTCTCTCCTTGAAGTTCTTGTTGACAGGTAAATGGTTCTTTGAGGTACAATATTCTTTGCAGCAATTTCCTTGTATGTGAGACCATTTTGAGTCAAAGTGATGATGGGTGCATGTCTTTCTTTGGAGTTAACCATTGCTAACACAAGAACACAATGATTGGAAGCACTTCTTACCTTCTTTTATAGCAATCAGTCTGTTCTTATAATTCAGTCAGAATGATAGTGATTTTATCCAACTAGTTCACACTTTCGCATGTGCTGATGATATGATTAGTGAAATTATGTTAGCTGGTCATTTTGTACCAGGGCCAAAAAAACCTGTGAAATTAGGGTTTTTGTGATAAAGTTTTTTTTTTTGGCCAATTAAGTTTTTTGCAATTATTTAAAATGCATTTGATCACTCTGCACAGTAATCTAGAAACAATGTGAATTAACACCAGAACAACTGAAGCAGCAAACTTTGCAAAAATTTATGTCACTGCCAATACTTTTGGCCACGGCTGTACATGAATCTACAGTCTACAATCTCTAATAGGTTGTTTGCACATGACGTCATTGCTGCACGCGAAATGCGGCTGGAGTGCAAGGAGTGATTTTTCTATATAGGAATCCTATCACAAACTCAAAATTTCTATGTTTTGCGTTGTTTATGGTTGCTCAAATCTATCAAACCGAGAAAGCCCAATGAGCTTTTATCATTTATGTAACTTAAATCATTTTTTAACTTTAAAAGTTGTCACCTTTTATAGTGTTTTGCGTCTGCCGAAATGAATATGGATACCTGCTTACCTTTTTTTGTTTTTGACTTGGTTAAATAATCACATTCTTCATGGTATCGTTTGCAGGGAAGAGAAGATATTTCATCCCATTGTATGATCATTTGGTGTTTTCACTTCAGTTTTGTAGAATTCCGTTTACAATGTTGATCTGGTTACCATGAGAACAGTGTCACGCGCTGCTGCTTCAGCCATCATATGGTAGAAAATGTCCAAATAAAAAAAATTTATTCAACAAGCTGACAAAAGTCGATCCATTACTTTGTTGGAAGGGTGTAAATGTTAACTGTAGTTTTTATGTCAAACGACAACCAAAATCAAACCCATAAAAGCTTGTGAACAGTTTTGAAGTGGCTGCGTGCAAGTTATACTCATTCACAAGCCGAGTGAGAGTCATACTCGCAAATGTAATGTTAATTATTAAACCAAACAAAATAAAACACTTTCAAAAACACTTAGCTTTGTTATTATTTTATTGAGTGATAGGCAGTGGGCTCAATCAGTGACATTATAAGATATGATATACGGCGTCTCCCCGTCACCTCCTCAACCTGCTTCCTTGAGTGTTTTTACATGGAAAAAAGGCGAAAATTGTATTACACTGTCCAGTTTTTTCCCTGAACGATGATGTGAGCTCCTGTTGCAATTCTTGATTCAGCATAAATGACCTACAATGGCAACATTTTTCACAATCACAACAGAAAATCAAAAATACTGCCCTTAACGTCTGTGCTTCTATGAGTGTCTCCTGAACATTTTATGGAAGATCCCTTATCTGTTGTTGGTGTGTTGCTATTTTGAGGCAACTGAAAACGACTGCGCCATTGGCCAACAAAAACCTGGTCTAAAGTCAATGCCACAATATTTTTTTATTTAAAGGGCGCATTAGTAATATGCACCTATAGGCGGGTGCACAATGCAGCACACAATCATGCCAAATATCAAAAATAAAAGGATTACAGTGTAAAAGATTATTATTGTGTACATAAATATAACAATGCCTACATGTCATAATGGATAGTCAGTTTATGTATCAGAATTACCTATTCGCAGTAATGACAAATAAAATTGGCTAATTATTTGACCAATCATGGCAATACACACATGTATTTAAACTGATTTGTCAGGTTGATGGTGTGTATATTTCACCATGTAAATAGCAATCCGCCATGGTGCAAGCGCACCTGGCTTTTAAAGTGAATGTGAGATGACACTCTGATTGGTTTATTGCATGTTACGCTCAAAACACACCTATGACTCATTAAGAGACTATACAACCCTTTTGGACCATGCGCCTGGCGTGCCAACCATTTTTTCCGTAGTTAAACTAGCAAAAGTGGATTCGGACACGCCCTAAGTGCACCTGCGTCATGTGCTTTAGACCATGCCCTTAGATTGTTAAAATAGTGCCCAAAGTGTGAGAATTGTGTAACTTCTGCCCCTCTAGTAGCCTATATATTGCCAACATAATGACTGTTTCAAACAGGTTTCCTGAATCTGCCGTTTGTCTGCATAACATATAGTCCCCAAATCATGCAATTTGTTGACCAACGTTGTGGTATCAGAGCAATCTTTTAAATTAGGAGAAAGTATTTTAACAAAGACAACAAAAAATACACATCAGCTTAACTCCAGTTTTTAAACTCCACCTTATTTATTATTTTTAAAAAAGAATGTTCACAATTGATCTTTGCTTTCTGACACCTGACAGTACGACCTGTCAAAAAGTTATAGTTTTATATACACCAGAAAAGGCATAATTTTCTTCTCACATGGCTTGTGAGAGGGGAGATCCAGAACAGATCCAGTCACTAAGCTGTGGAGAATAGTGGCTGTAATGGTTTGTTGAGCTGCTGAGGCCTGTAGCAGCCATATTTCAGCGAGTATCGATCAGACTCTGCCTATCGCCCCCAGCCCTCCCTCCCCTCTGTCCTTGATCCTGTAAAGTAATAACTGAACTCGTGTCAGGGAGGTAATTATCATTGATCTGCTGGAAAAGGTGACAAATTTCACTGTCGCAACAGTGCGTGATTCATGCTTGAGCGTTAGACTAACGGTGAGGGTGCCACAACTAAATAGCCTCTTCCAGTTAATATACGCAGTATAACCTTTATCTAGCTGAGGAACAAGAGATCTGATCTTCTAACTGGACCCTCAGCTAAAGACAGCTGTCTACGTAAGCTTGAGGAACGATTAGCATCAAATCACATTTATGGCTGTTGAGAAACTTTTCTCTCTCCCCGAACATTGATCGACCTGGGTTTTCTGGCTTCTTCAACACAAACTGCAGTAGAGAGCGTGTATATTATTGCAGAATGGCTCAAGCGACAGTTCACAGAATAATTTTGTATCATTGACACGACAAAAACAAGAATAATTGGCAGCCTCTTTGGCAGCCTCTTTTCAACAAAGTCTGCTTTTTCTTCAACAAAATCTGAGTTCTCATCCTACTTAGCTAGCAGTCCCCACTGGCAAGACTGGAGCAGAAGGCAGCCAGCACGTCAGGTCATAACAAATGAGTTGGACAGGGCAAGGGGCTAGAAGATTGCCACATTCATCATGAGACAAATGGATGGCATCAGGGTCTTGTAAGCTTACTGCCAGGACTGAGGGTGGAGAGGCTGGAGAGACAAACTAAGCTTCAGAATTCTTTTAATGTCGTCTTGATTACATGATATACTGGACCAGGTTGTGGAGATGAAAGTTTCTGCAAGATTTCGTTTTCTAGAATTAACATTCAGTTTATTTTTAGCTGAAATTTAATGAGAAATGAATGAGAGGTCACAATTGGTTTTGTGGTTTCTGCTGTTAGAGTATTTGAATATGTCTGAATGTAAGGTTGGTAGTGGCAACTCCTTCACAATACACAAAAAAGATATTTTGAAGAATTCTGGGGTCCAAACAAAACTGGATGTCAGTGAAAAACACTTTCTGAATTTGGAACCACATACTACTCTTACTACTTTTACTATCTTTCTGTGCCAGGAATAATAAGAGTAGTATGTGATTCCAAATTCAACAACTGAAACATTTTTCAAAATATATTTTATGTTCCACAGAAGGAAAAAAGTCAGGTTTGGAACAACATTAGGGTGAGTAAATGATGACAGAACATTAATTATTGGTTGAACTGTTTGTACCTGATCAAACCCTTAAATGACTTTTGTTGGTATAATCTAATGTAGTCAGATTGTTTCTGTGATTAAATAAACACCAGTTCATTTAGATGTTACATCGTTTTAGGTTATTTGACAAAGCATTTTGTACAGTCAGGTTCATAAGTTTAATGTTTCAATGTGTCCTCCATTTTCTTGAATGACAGCATGTACAAAGGCATTAACATGGTCCATCACAAAATGATTTATTTGATTAGAGACCTAGAATTAGTGCAGTTTCTGAAATATTTCATAACTTGACATTTTAAAAGGATGGACATCCACATCTATTATTTACACATTCTAATGAGCATGTTCATGTACTGTAAAAAATTATATTCATGATTTGTTATCACAACATTTTTTCTTCTGTCAGATCAGCCTAATTAATTAATGTGGCTCAGATAACATAATATTTTGAGTTTCTGTTGATTAAGCCAATCGCCTTCATTGTATTAACTCAAATTTTTAATTTCAATGAACTCAAAATTTTAAGGCAACCAGGTAACTTCTTTAAGTTAAACCAACAATTCTTTTTTACAGTGTGCGCAGTGGGTATTATTCTTAAATGATCTGATTCCTAGATTCTTAATATTTTTAAAAACTCTAAGTATGAAATCTAAAGCCTGTAAATACTGCAAAAAAGTTCACTGTCAAAGCATCTCTAACAATTCAATATATTACACACTTAAACTCACACACTTACTTTTAGACTTTCCTGTACTTTCTTGGACACCCCTCCCCTCTCTGCTCTCCATTCTCTGTCTCTCTCTCCCTCTCTCCCTCTCTCTCTCTCTGTCACTAAGTTTTGATAGATGACTGATTGCCGAGCTGTGCAGGAAGATTTATTAGTGTTTATCCAGTGCTCGGTGGTCACCTGCGGCTTGGAGACCTGGGCCCTGTGCACCATGAACAGGGAGGGTGTGTGTGTCACTGCGCTTATATGTACAAATCTGCAGTACATTATATTTGTGTGTGTGTTTGTGCGTGTAAACGTGGCATGTATGAGTAACACAGGGTATGTACTTCATTATTTCTAGCTCTTTGGATGTCTCGGCATGCTAAACCCAACACTGGCTAATGGAAAAACAAACATGTGGCAAACGTAATAGAGGTGACTTGTCATGCTAAGACCTGCTCATACAGACATCCACGAATCTTATACCCATAACCCCCATGACCTGTGATTATAGGTTAAGTGGGGTGAGGTTTGGCCGTGTACTGTAATTGCTAGGTTTGATATTAGTTTGACAACGTTCTGTACCGTTTTGTGGAATCACATTCACTAGAAGAAGCTAAGGGGGATTTCAAGTCAAGGACAAAGTATTCATTCTTATATAGATGTTGAAAATGCTCTCTGTGATCCATGAGTTTGTTTTTCAGTTATGGGTCTGTAAGCAGTATGTCAGACATGTATGTTTGATGTGTTTTCCTGCTTTTGACCAAAAGACAACTACAGAGATAACTAAAGATGTTGTAAGATTTACCTTTAGATGTCTGTGCCATTAAATAGAGATGGGCACGAGTACTTAAAAGTAACAGGAATGATCAATCATGAAAATGATGATGCATTTTTCTTTCTTTTCTATAGGTTGTAGCAGCATTTTGGGTGGTACCTTGAGGACAGCATGCAGTCCGGACTGGAGAACTAAGACTTCAAAGGTAGGTAGTGATTCCTGGAATCACTTTGATAATGAAAATACAAATGAAAAGTGCAAGATGTGCAGCACCAATCTGTTATATACATAATGTGATAATGAGAACACTATTATAATGCAGTGTTTTGAATTCTTTGTGTTTTAGTTGACGCTTATATATAGCCCCCCAGTACTTAAGTAGGCCTACTTGTTGTACTGACATATTGTCGAAAAATTCAGAAAAATTCACATTCCTACCATCAAACCAGATTTGGATTTTATTTGATTTTAAGCAATTCAAGCGCAAGATAATGCTTTATGTTTATAAATATATTAACAATTTAACTTGGTCTGTTCACTTGGTATTTCATCCTCAGGGGGGCTAAGCTTTCAGTAAGAATGTGTAGCAAGAAACCATTGCCTAACCCGATATAGTAAGTCAGAAGTAGCCTACCAGTTCTTAAATTGGTACCAAGTCAATACAAAAAGTTTATAAATGATATAATGATACTTGTCTTTCTGCAGTACAGTTCAAATCGTTACACTTTTAGACCGACAGAAGCTACTGTTTGACCGACAGAAAATTGTCATCATATTATTATTATTATTAAGTAATATAGCTAAAAAACAAAAATATTTACTTAAGGCTCAACACTAAGGATTTTTTTTGATCAGATATTTATATGGATACTCGTCAAGATGGGATTTTTGACATAATTTTGTGTGTATTTGCTCAAGAAGATGCAAAAGAGAACTCGTGTGCTGTTTGAGAGGCGGCTTTCTTTACACGCACTTCAAGTGTGCGAACAAACAAAACATTTTTTATAAAATGTTATATTGCAGTGTTTCCCACAGGATTTTGTGAAACTATGGGGGCATGGTTGTCAAGTACTCTAGGGGGGCCTGGGAGCATATGCTCCCTCTTTAGAAAGTTTTGTATATTTTATCAATCAATTTTGTATATTTTATGTATCAAATATGATACAACAGGCTTTTTCATCTCTCAATCATAATTGTATGCCTATTGCATTGCATTGTGTTTTGCCCCCCACAATAAAAAATTATAGAGCTTTCATCATAAAACTAAGCATATCTTCTTACCAAGACATATTATTAGGAGATATATAGTGACAAATTATATTTATATGCAATTTATGTAAGTAGTCTGCTGTACTGTTATAAAGATCTCATTGATTTACATTTTTGGTCATATAAATAACAACTGCAGCAAACTGCAATTTTTGGCCTCTGAATAAAGTTAAGCTGCTTTCCCTTCATACTCTCACCACATCATACTACATGGTGATCATACTGTAATCCTGGTGTATCAAATATATATCAAAACATACAACACATGCAAACTTTTTTCTTTTATATTTTGTCTAAAGGTAAAAAAAACTGTTCTGTTTAAAAAAAAAAAAATTAAACAACAATTAAAACAACAAAAAAGAACCTTAAATATAACAGTGGCCTACTTTTGAAGAATACACAAAATGTATAAAGTAAACAAATGTTTCAAACAGATTAAAGTACAAAAGAACATAACTATAAAGTTCGAAAGTAAACAATCAGTACACAAGCGGTGTCAGTAATGCCAAGTTCACACTACAGGACTTTAAACGTCGGCAGATCGCTGTACTGTTCAGACTACATGACTTGCTGTGGAGTCTTGAAGACGTTGTGGTGTTCACACTTCATGACACTACATAAATGATCCGCAACAGGGGGTTACACACTACACGAGCTGACAACAACTCTGTCACCTAATGACTTTATTTGAAAAAGAATGTTGGGAAGAAATTAGATTAAATTTTGAATTAAATTTAATTAAAATTAAAATTAATTCACACATAAGTTTAATATTTTCTGGCTGACCTCCCAGAGTTAAGGCAACCATTATTTTAGAACGTTTCCCTTCATTGTTTCCATGACGATGTGTCATGCTTGTCACGTGACACACCGCGGCCAGCAGGGTTGTTGCGGTGGTTGACTGACTGACAGATGCATTGCTGAAGCAACGGAGCAAACAGTTGTTTATCGATCGATTCAAGTTCAACGCACGTAACCTACTTCGAAGTGGGTTTTTCTTTGGCTGAATGTACGTTGTGATGACCAAAATCTGTGGAAAATCTGTTAGAAAAATTGCTATACTCCCAAATTTTGCAGAGTTTGCTTGATTTTGCGGTAAATTCTGCGATCGCAGAATCGCGGAATCCTGGAGGGACTGTGTGATAAACCTTCTTGAGGAAGCAGCACTGGCCCGGTCGCACCGGAGGAACGTATTCGTAGTTCCTATAACTATTGGTGGAAGTTCTTGCTTTTTTGCGTGTTTGCACTGCAGGAACTGGGAATGATTTTAGTTATAGGAATGCCTTTTGGGGGGACTAAATTTGCTCCTACTTCAGAGTAGGGTCTAACCCAGCACAATAGCACTATCAGTGACGTAAGTGTACGCTGATTGGCCAAAGGCATGTGAAACACCAGCACCCGCCATTTGTAAAAAAAAAAAAGTGTAAACACACAGTTTGTAGCCTATATATTTACTCCACAAACATGGAAATAAGCGATAGATGGACCGACGACAAAGTCCAGGCACTTCTCAACCTTTACGCTATGAAGGAAATCCATCGTGCCTTGAAGGGACCAAACGAAACATGATTATGTATTTCTGCTCAGCTAGCGTCATTGGGCATCAACCACACGGCAAAAATAATACTTTTTTCATATACCATTTACTTTCTTTGTTCTATCTAATAATGTATTAGATAGGACTGTTAAACAGGTCGTAAACTAATAAAGATGGAGAATGGAAATGCTGTGTGCTCAGGCTCTGGCATTCTCAGTGCCATCAAAATAAAGGTTCCACACAACAAACAGACCGGCAGGACGTAAGTGAAGGCTTACGTCAATTCAGAGTTCCTACTGGTGGTGAGAATGCAACCAGGAAAATGGCCCTATGGGAAAATTTAGTTCTCTGGGGACCGTCCTGGTGGCTAGCTCCTTTAACTGAGTTCCTATAACTACCCTGTGCTAAAGTCCGGGTAGTTATAGGAACTCAGACTCTAGAACCTCCCCTGCTATAATGCCCACGATAGTGTGCCTTGTGGCAATGCTAATTTGTAGGCTTTACATGTGTTGCATTATCAGTTTAATTGAGCTTGCATACCTATGAGGATGTTCCTTTGCCCTGACATGTCACGGCAAAGTTTTCCAACAAGGTTAAGAACAACGTCACCAACGGTGACTGGCCACGCCCTGATATCTAAGACGGACGAATGAGAGTTGCTAAGTTTTGTTTTCTTTGGTCCATTGTATTGTTGCTAACCTCATGGCTGTAGAAACAGATTAAATTCAATTAAAAATATTAGCTTTTTTATTGTAATGTTGTTTTTATCTATTATGCTTTAATGGTGAGAAGTGCATGTTGGAGAACATTACTTTAAAAAATAAATTACAATTCAGTATTGTTCAATATTATTCAGTATCGTTTTTAACTAATCAAGCTACATCATTAAGAAATTGTATATAGTTTTTTAGTTACTTTTGCAATACTTTTTCTCAAGGTAACGGATTTTTTTAAGTGTAGGAATCGCTACAGGAATCGCAACTGCAGGAAACCGTGTATCACACATGCTCCAGGGCAGAGTGAATCCACCGCTGATCTGAGGCTATACCTAAATTCTGTTCGGTTTTGTCTACTACAGATGACTGCAGCTGGACTCGACTTTATTCGGACTTTTTCATAATCAATAATTTGAACATATATTCTAAATATTGATATGAGATGACAGAAAATTTGACACAGTATGTCACGACAAGCACAGCACACACACACCAGAGCTACATGTTCACATACCTATAATGCTTACAAAATACCCTTATTTCTTCCAACATGAGGAAGCAAGTGGCTTTTGACTGTATTTGTCAGTTAACAAATTAAATAAATATAAAAGTAATGTGCTACTTATTTGAAAAAGTGCATTTAACAACTAGGTACTTGTAAAAAGTGATCTGATTATGTTACCCCCCCCCCCAACATTGGTGGTGATTCATGTTCCTCTGATTCAGATGAAAACAGGATTGATTTAGAGTGTCACACAGTGACTGACTTCTAGCTCTTGTCCGGTATGGGTACATCAAACAAGAACAAATGAAGTTGTGGAAGTGTTTAAATCGGATGCATGTCTCAGACAGAGATATTACCTCTCTGTCATCTGAGATAGCGATGTCCATCAGTCATAGTGCATGTGGTGTATCTACATTAGCGTGTGTGTGCGTGTGCCCCTCTGCACATTCATATTGTAAAACAGCGGCCCAAAGCAGCTACAGACACGGTCTTCCTGTAACCTTTCCGATGTGTTGCGGTTATGCTTGACGAGTGAGTGAGACAGAGAGGAGAAGAGGGAAGGCGAGGGTGAGAAAGACAGGCAATCATTTCTCTCTTTGAGGGCAGTGGAGCGGGGAGGCGTGCAGATGAAACCCCATTTTCCTCTGATTAAGTCCTCTGAAAATATTCCATTTGTCAGTGCCAGCGTCCTGACGGCTGCCCCCCTCATAGTCAGTCGAGTGTGTCTGTTGACTATGTATCGCTGTGATTTACATCGGTCACTGACAACATCATCTACTCACTAATGTCCTCCACTTCTGTCTGCTCCCTTCCTGCCAAACCACCTCTACCCCATTCCTCTCTCTCTTTCTCTCTCTGAGCACTCAACAGCCTATTTTAGCTTGATCTGCCCTCATTGCAAGGTTGGCTGCTGTGATTTTCTCAAAAAAGAGAAAAGAATAAAGGGCCTGTCTCTGTCATAGTCACTCTCAATGTCATCAATTTCAATTTCCAATCTCCTCTCCTTTTTTTCTCACTCCCACCTTAGCCAGCCTTTCCTGCCCCCCTTTCTCTCAGGGAATATTTCTCGTTCTGTTTTTTTCTCCCTCGCTCTCTCCCTCGCTTTCCTTGCCCCACGGCCCTCACCTCCGTTCTCCTCTCTACACCTATTACCCATTACCTAGGCCCATGCTTTCTTAGGCTTTGTGAAATAGAATGCAATTTCTCCTTGCTCGCCTTGTGATGAGAGCCAAATGAAAGATCATTAATATTTTGTTTAGGGAGAAAAACAGAATTGCCTCTTGTATTTGATCGTTGTTGTTTTTCCCCTCCTGCTTTCCTCATCATTACGCTCTCTTACACCTTGTGCATTTGTTTTACACTGTCATCTAATGATCGACCCTGCCTGTGCCCCCTCCCGTACCAAAATAAACAACAAAAACTCTGCCTGTAAAGGGTTTTAAGATTGAAATGAAGCCGGCAGTGGAGATGGGGGCGCAAAACGGAGTGACAAACATTAGTGGCCCCAGACAAACCGAAATTTGTCTCGGAATGTCATTTGTAAGAGGTTGTGACAGGTTGATGAGGTGTGTTTAACTGGCATGTTGTTTTGAGTATGACATTTCTTCCTTACAATGACCACTGGACAGTCCTGAATATGTGTGATAACATTTCTTTCCAGTTTCAATACTCAGAAAGAGTTCAAGAAACAACAATTAGACTCCTGAAACTGTAAGTATAATTAACAAATGTACATTTGAGAGAGAATGTGAGAGGAAAAATCTGACGAAGTGAGAGAGAACAGTTGTAAAATTTAATTTGGAAATCAATCAGTATTCATTAGCCTACGGGGCATCCATTCACTCCTCCCTCCGTCCCACACTTTCTCTCTTTCTCTCTCTCTCTCATTCCCTCGCTAACAAAACGTTTCTCCACTCAGCATGGCACCAGTCGTACTCACTGCTCACCCAGCCATTTCCTGCTTCCTCGCTGCCTCGCTCTCTAACCAAACTTTACCCACCGCCCGCCTCCCTCAGCCCTCATTAGCATGCCATTAGCATTTCATTTGCATGGCCTTTTTTAGAACTTCCCTCGTCTGCTTTAATTATTTTTTTTTTTGTTCGCATTCGGGGAGAATGTCAGAATGGAAAGTCCTGGGAAGGCCTGTGTAATGGTACCACTGAAGTAAATCTGTAATGACTGCCACTGAAAGGAGCCATATGCAAAACTCTGATCATTTTGGTGTGATGAGAATGAACAAATCAAACAATTATGCTAACCTAAGAAGAATTTGGTTTCTCAAACTTAAATACACTACTGTTTAAAAGATTGAGGTCCCGTGTGTTCACCAAGGCTGCATTTATTTAATCAAAAATACAGTAAAAATAGTAATGTAAAATTACTTATAATATATTATAATATATAATATAAAATACACCTTAAAATATATTTTAAAACATAATTTATTCCTGTAATGGCAAAGTTGAATTTTCAGTAGCATTACTCCAGTCTTCAGTGTCACACGATCATTTAGAAATCATTCCAATATGCTGATTTGGTGCTCAAGAAACATTTATTATCATCATCAATGTTGAAAACAGTGCTGTTTAATATTTTTGTGGAAACGGTGATACTTTTTTTGAGGATTCTTTGATTAATAGAAAGTTCAAAAGAACAGCATTTTGAAATAGAAATACAGAAATGTACAAAAAATTAAAAAAAACCTGCCAATTTTGATCAATATAATGCATCCTTGCTGAATAGAAGTATTAAGTTCTTTTAAAAAAACAACTTCTGAATGGTAGTTCAATGTCCCATTAATGTTCAGTGTCCCATTAAAAAGAAAGATATAAAGTTTTACCTTAATAGTTAAGGTGGTATTTGACTTGATTTTGTCACTTTTAATATTCGCTGATTTTTACAGCATTTTCTTCATAATGCCTCATTTTCTGTGACTAAACTTGCTTATGAGTGATTTTCGTCTCTCATTTTCTCTCTCTCCCTTGCACACGCTCTCAAAGGGGGTAATTAGCAGCCTGTCAAGGAAGGAGGTAGGGTCACACAGGCAATTAAGAGTGTGACAGCTTTGTGGTGCGTGTGGTGCAGTGTAAGGTCTCTGCTGTCAGACTGAGGGCCTTGCTTTCGCTGATGTGTGAGCAAACACACACACCTCAATGGAAGGAACATCTCTGATTAAGAATCTTTCTCATTTATAGCCTTCCTTTACTACCACAAAAGCAGCAATGCAATAAGACCAACAACAAACTCAGAGATATTTAAAGAGCCATTTGTTCATGATTTTTTTTAAAATTTAGATTAAATTAAACGTCTGTGGATGATGAACAATAAAGAGACGGAATGATGCAGTGAAGGATTCTGTCTCTTTGTCTCGCTGTGTTGTAGGCACGGTTACATGCTGTGCGGTAATGCCATTGTAATTTGCCAGTCATTGGCTGCAACACTTATTTCAAGCTCACAACACCATCAAAGTCCCAGCAAGGAGCCGATCTGCCACCGAACGTTTCATAACGATAGAATTACTGCCAATGAATCATCAGAGAATGACGCTTGAAATTTACCCACTGTAGAAAGAATCTGATGTATAAATAGCGATTAATTCTGCAAGTTGATGCGAAATTGGATTTTAAGAGATTTTGAGCTGTTTTTAATTCCAATGCACCCTAAGAACCTCTTTGTCAGATGCGGAGATCCCTATAATCCATCAATAACTCAACTCACTGGAGGGTGGGAGATAAGTTGACATTGACTGCAGATGCAGTTTAAGAGTGTCCCCTAAAACTCCATTAAAAAAGCGATGCTTTAGTAGATACACATTCGGCGTAGTTCAGGGGGGAACGCTTTTTCAATCTCTTCCCTATCATTTTTGAATATCATTAGTCAAAAGCATTCCATTTTCCATGCTTGCCAGCTCAAGCCCCAGAGAGATACGGCAGAGAAAGAGACGGAGCTGGAGAGAAAGAGAAATAGGAAGGGGGAAGCGAGCATGAGCACGAGAGAGAGAGAGAGAGATATCCAAAAGTCTGGTGATTTATGGCAGTGTGTCTGAGGGCCGGTTCTGCGGCGACATTAGTAGCTGATGAGAAGAACATGTTGGGGGATATTAGCAGTCAGTTATCATTTCCAATCACACACACAAACACACTCCCCTCAACCTCCAGCGCCCCCATAAGCGTGCGTGACAGGCGGCGAGCCGGCGCTCTCTCGATGACTGGACTCGATCACCTGTGACAGTTTTGATTTGATGTCACTTCCCCCCTCCCCACACGCCGTTTGTCTGAGCGGTTAAAAGGTAATTGTGTGACATTAGCATGGAGAGGGGGCTCTCGCTTTGTCTCCGAATGAGGCGCAAGTTGGGACGGGGGGTGTGTGTGCGTATGCGGCAGTTATAAATGGCCTCCATTTCCCAAACCGCTCCGTTCTCCATTGTGGAACGCGTCGCCGCGGGGCAGAAGGGGGTGTGTGGGTAACGGGAGCTGAGAAAAGGGCTCTCTCTCTCTCCGGGGACACGTGGTGACAACACAGGTAGTCTGGTATCAGTCAGAAATATGACCATCTTCTCATCATTATCTGTTGGTATGTGAGTGACTTTATGTCTGCGTGCGCATGCATCCCATCTTGTTTTGTCAGACGAGTGCTATGCATTGCAACATGCTACACACTTGAGTTTATACTGAAGCCAAAGTGGATTGGTCATTCAAATGGTGTCAACAACATCATGCACTCTTTGAAAACATAAATGCAAGAAGTTTAAGACAATACAAATCAAAACAACAGTAAATTCTTTTTATGTATCAGATTTGACGTCTACCCAAGGCTCAGTCTTCTGGAGCAGGGGTCTTCAACAGGGGGTCTGCGGCACCACTGTAGGCAGACCGCACAAAATTAATGTTTGAACTGCAACAAAATTTTAAAATGTAATACAAAAATTTGACATTAGTGATAATTTGACCAAACAATTAAAATTCTGTCATCATTTACACATACCCATGTTGTTCCAAACCTGTTTGACATTCTTTCTTTCTTTTGAGAAACTCAAAAAGATATTTTGACAAGGTTTTTTTTAAAATTGAAGTGAATTATTAAATAAAAAATTAAAAAGTACAATTTATTGTAGACATTTAGGGTGTACTCACACTAGGCACGGTTGCCTTGAACCGAGCCCGAGCGCGATTGTCCCCCCTTCCAACTCCCCCGCTGGCCTGCACTTACATTGCCCTTAACATTCCGGGCCAGAGCACGCTTACGATGCATCTTTTTGAATGGAAGAAAACAGGAAGAAATGCACTTTCGCTAAGATACTGTTATATATTTATCATTTATGCCGTGCAGCGATTTTCACTTGCACGTATCAGAGGATTGTACAAAGGCAGCTGACGTTAATGGAGGAATTTGCAGCTTTATTTGCAAACTACAATTCCTGTTCATCAATAAGGTGAGATCTATACCCGCTATAAACCCAAATACACTAAAATTAATTACATGAATTGAAAAGTGTACTATCAGAGTAGTAATAAAGATGTTTGCCATCGTAATGATGACAGTAGCGCACACAAAAGTAGTAACTGTTTCGTGCTCTGGCACGGTTAGCTCACACTGCATGCGAACCGCGCTCTGGCCCACCTCTTCCAAGCGGGCCAGGGCCAGCTAAACGAACCATGCCTGGGCACGGAACGGAGCGATCACACTTGTCAAGCGAACCGGGCTTTGGCGGCTCAGGCACGGTTTAGAGCACCTAGAGTGAGTACACCCTTACAGTACCATTCAAAAGTTTGAAGTCCATATAATATATACATATATATATCACCAAGGCTGCATGTACTTGATAAAAAATACAGTAAAAATAGTAATATTGTAAAGCACTTTTGAAGTTTCAGCATCATTACTCCAGTCTTCAGTTTCACATGATCCTTCAGAAATCATTCTAATATGCTGATTTAATGCTCAAGAAACATTTCTTATTATTACCAATGTTGAAAACAGTTTTGTTGCTTAATATTTTTTTGGAATCTGTGATACATTTTTTAGGATCCTTTGATAAAGAAAGTTCAAAAGAACAGTGTTTATTTGAAATATAAATATTTTGTAACATTATAAATGTCTTTACTGTCACTTTTGATCAATTCAATAAAATAAAACAAAATATTAATTCTTTAAAAAATATATATTTCTAACCCCAGACTATTGAAGGGTAGTCTATGACTGGGTGCGTCAAATAAATCGTACCATTAAATTATTACAACTTGCTATTTTAATTGATGTGCAAAGTAAGTATCTTATCAAAGGATGTAAAGTCAAACTATACAGTGTTATCAGAGGCCAAACAATGTACCACAGTTTTGTATAACATGTAACAGGGGCTCCCTGCTCTGTTTCTCTTTCCACCAAGGGGTCCTTAGCCTGTAAAATGTTAAAGACCTGTGAGCCTCCACAGGCAAGGAGATGCTAAGATGCCTAACACCATTTGTGCTCATGTTGGAAATCCAGGTTAGGTTCTTCCTCAAGGACACAAGAAAAGAGCCCAACCAGAGATGTGAACCTAAAATGTGGGTAACACGTTATTTTAGAGTGCCGTAGTTACACGTTACTACGTGTACTTACTATAGTAATAACAGTAAATTATGCATAATTACAAGTAACTAACCCTAAACCAAAGTACTTAGTACTTATTTGAGTAATTACAATGTAACTAAAGCACCAGTTTGGAAGGGGCTGTGTGATGTTCGCATTGGAACCTGCCATGAGACAGGATGTCCTGTCTGCACTTACATCAACAGGCATCTCTCACAACCCTAAAGTCACAGGGCATTCTTCCAACTAATGATTCTTCTGACTCCAGGACACAAGCTTCTTAAATATTGATGAATTCCAATAGGTTCCTATCCCTCAGCTTCAGGCAGATGGGTGATAAACTGTCAGCCATTAAACACACCATGCAGAGTGTGAACAAACATCTCTAATCACAGCCTCTTAAAGACTCTTAATGAGCTGATGTAATTAGCCAGCACAGAGTAAATCTTTTCTGTCCTGATCGGTTTGCCAGGCTAATTTGTCTGGTATAGATTAGTGGATGAGAGGAGAGCTGATGGGGCTGTTTGTGTATGTGTGTGGCCAGTTATTTCACTCTCATTGATCTGTTAGAGATGCAACCGTGATGTGATTCCTGGGTCAGATATCTCTCTTATCTCTATCACAGCCTGCACAATACAAGAAACGTCAATGTGTTAGCATGCAGCAAAGAAAAGAGGCGGCCCCCAGCACTGGCATACGTTTACAATCCATCCTTTTTAAAAACACCAACCCTCTCACACAAATCTGATAACAGTAATAGTTCTATTGTGAGGCGATTTCCCGTTCAAGTCCAGCCTTGATCCTGAATATGTCCTCTTCTCCTCCACCGGTGTGGATTGTGGTGGAATAAGCCGCAATCCTCCTTTCTGTTTGAAAAAAAGAGAGAGAAAGGAAAAATCCAAGAGGATCAAGAGCCGAGAGAGCGGCTGGAGAATCGGATCTGGCGGCAAGGAGAGTTTACGAGTGGCCTGTCCTATTTCTGACTGCACTCCCTCGTCCGGCCACAGAGCCGTGCTAGTCCACTTCAGGCTGCTGGGAACGCATTCCTCTACATGATGGGCTCATCCATTTTTTTTTTTTCATCTCAATCCTGGATTTAGGGAGATACAAAGCTGATTAGGCAACAAAAGCATATGGGAAGATAAAGGACACTTAGGTAATGGGTTTTGACAGCCTCTTTGGCATGGCAAAAAAGGCTCATCCTCTTTTTCTTGCTTTGCTCCAAATATGTTTGTTATTCTGTTTCTTTGCCAACTACTTTTGAGGTGGTTAGGGTGGGGGGGAAGGGGTAGACGATGGAAGTTTATGGATACAGCTTAGCAAAGAGTCTACAAAGTCAGTAACAATTGTGTAAAATAAAAAAAAAGGAGTGGGAATGATATCATCATCTGTAATTCTCTGAATTGACAAAAAGCAGTCAATTATGACCTATATGTGTCATTACAATGGATTGTCACAAAATAGATGGGGGTTTGTAACCAATTAAATATGGGTTTTAACACTACATAAAAATGACAATGCAAAATTGACTACACTGATGCCACCTGTTTTTCATTTGAGGTCCACAGAGGCAAAAGTGAACAATTAGTATGATAAAATTTGAGTTTGAGCTAAAAAAAAAAGAGACATTTATTTTAACCCCTTAATGCTATAGATTGAAGATTTATAGTTATAAGATTTATTTAAGCAATAAGCTTCATAAAGTATAGCAGAACATGCTATGCAAAAAAAAAAAAATAAATAAAATAACGATCGCCATAGAACAGATGTTTTGTGTCATAGCTGTTACCATATAGCCATATTAAGCAATCAGAAACAACTATCTGTTTCATAAAAAATGAATGCATATTTTTAAAATATGAACAATTTGACATTAATTCCATTTTAAATATATATTTTTTAATAAATATCCTTTTAAATATCTTTGTTTTAAATCATGGCCATCAATACAAAAAAAGACAATGTTTTAAAACAGGTAATCAATTATGCTTAATTAAATTAACTAATTAACTAACTATGATTATTATCATACAATAAAATAAATGTATATAAAATAAATTATCAATCACTGCTGCATTATCATATAAAATAACTGCTGCACTGCTGTTATTTTCATTTAAAGTTTCAATAACCCAATGTCAGCATAACAGAAAAAAGAAAAAAAAAAAGTACTGGATGCAAGCCGTGAAATGTTGACACTAAGACAGGACGGCATTTAAACCATCTTAATATTTCATTCACTCCACCAAATCAGACAAATACCTTCCTCTAAAGGCCACATGGTCAGTCAGAAGCTTCTTGTCAATTCCACTTAATGCTGTAGATTTGTGGCTTTGTAAGAGGGAAAAGAAACAACATATTTATCTTATTTCTCCATACATTGTTGAAAATAATAAGCCCTGGAAGATGCTTACTCACTTAGTCAAGATCGAGAGCAAGATAACATAATGTGGATTAGAGCGCTGGGGTGATTAGGACTGTTTGTGTTGGTGTTTGTGTGCAAGCGGAGTGGCTGGAAGCTGAGTGGGTGGGTCGCCCGGACTATAGGAGTGAGGGAGTATTAATCTGCGCTCAGTGGGAGCAGGACCTTGGCAAACAGCTCAAGCAGACAGAGCTTAAGGAAGGCCAAGCCTGAGAGAAAGTCCTAAATCTTCACATTAGCTCCCCGCGTTTCTTCTGCCGAACTCGTAAGCTCTTTTTCTAAAGGGGAGCACAAACAAATCACACCCCCCGTCCGTGGCTGCCAGCTCCAGCCCATGAGAAGGCACGCCACCCTAAAGTCGACCCACCGCCCGACACCCCCTTCCACAAGCCCGCTCCTTACTCGCTGAGAGTCATGAAATCAGGGGGATTTGGAACGAGATTGCACTGGGTCTCTAAACCTCCAGAGCAGGAGAAAGAGGGAGGAGGCGCTTCAGATCTCTAAGAGTCTTCCAAAACGACGGCACTCCTCAAAATCGCATCATGGCTCTCTAAGCCCTGGCCCACTTTACATATTAGTTAAACCCAAGTTCAGGTGATTTTACAGTGAGAGGGTCAGGCCTTCAATTTTTGAAGAGAAAAAGATGCAGAATGTGACAACAGATCCAAAGTCAAGACTTCTCACAATGTCATAAATATGAAAAGTGGCCTGGATTTTTAATCACAAGGCATCATATATTTCAATATTTTACTAACATGTTCATCAAGTACAGGAAATTAGGCTCAGTGGCACAACAAGATGGAATGATCACATTGCTGCTTTGCAGAATCGAAATATAAATTGGATTATGGCTTCGGGTGTGGGGAAGTCACGGCTCATTTGATGCGCTTCTCAACAAACGTTGCTTTTTCTCCTAATGATGAGATGTATTAAGCACAGAGGCATCTCGAATTTAATTTTTCAGCGCCTATTGTCTTTCACCGTTTCGATTTATAACGTTTTATGTGCGCCAAAAGCTAATAATTAATAGTGTACTCATTATAACTTCGACAGACAATCAGGGAATTAAATGAGAATGATCACATTAAAAGATTTGATGATGTCATGTTTGAAATTAGAGAAATTAGACTGGTGTTGAGTGGTAATTTTCTTATTTTGTTAAAAAAGACAGAATTAAGGCTGGAGGAACTCTGAAAAAAAATTGGTGTGGAAACAATTTTCATTCCGAAATTGTTAGTAAACTTTACACATAAATTACAAAGAAATGGCAAGTAACATATTGAGTTAAATGTAAAATTTGGAGCCAGAAAGACTCAATAGTACTTTCTTGTAAAACATACTCCAAACCCCGGTTTCACAGACAAGGCTTAAGCCTAATCCCAGCCTAAAATGCATGTTTGAGCTGTTTAAACGGAAAGTAACTTGTACTGACATATCTTAAAATATGTTAGTGCCATTGTTTTGTTTCAAGATACACACCAGAATTTTATTTTTTTTTTTTACAGCACGTTTATACAAGCTACTTAAATGTCCTAATTGAACTAATGCCTAGTCCTGGCTTAGTCTAAGCCCTGTCTGTGAAACCGGGCCCAAATGTTTTATTTACAACTTTGCATCCCAACCCGTAAGATCTCACTTGGCCAGACCAGAACATTACTAAGTAATGAGTATCCATTCTGAGGCCATAAGGAGTATTTAAATGCTATCGATAATCTAATCTGCCGAGGTATGCGTCTACATCGCCGCTCCGATATTGATCACAGCGAGAGGGCAACAGAGGCCGAGGGTTGAAATAAGTTTTCTTTTAAGGATGGAAATGACTCCACTCACGAGGAGGGGGGGGGGAAGGAGATGGAGATGGAGAGAGGATGACACTGGAAGAAGGACGAGGACAGCGTCGGGCTGAAATGAAGGGAATCCATAGAGATTGTGCCGTCTATCTGCTTATAGCCCCGGGCGACCGGGGGAGTAAAGTTGCTAATGATCTCATCGACGTCAAATCTCTGCGATGTCAAACGGCAAGGAGGTACATCAGGGAAATGAGACATTGGACACCATATGTCCTGAGGTGCATCAAGGGTCCAAAGTTACTTTACAGCCAGCCAGGCAGCCAGATTAAATAGAGACAGAGCAGATTCTCTCAGGATGCACAGGTCCCTTACACCAGCACTGGCTCGCTGAGCTGATGCTAATAACTAATGAACTACATGATAATGACACGGCAGTGTAAGTAAAATGGGGGCTGTTTTAAACATGACAAAAAATTGTATTATTCGTTTTTTTAGTTTTACCCAAAAAAGAACAGTCAGGTTTAACAATCTGAGATTAGTGAAAATGATTTTCCTTTAATAATAATTCATTACAAATTATATCTGCATTACAATATTAGAAAAATTAAAAAACATATTTGTGTCCCTTTTGCAGTTTGACTAACACCTTTGAGTAAAGCATCTTATGCTTCAATGGAAGCAAGAACATCTGACCGTCTGTACAAAGGAGTTCATGTGATGAACGTCACAAATTTACTTTGATTAGTGACCTTGAAATATAGATATAATATATATATGAAATATAGATATATTTCATAATCCTAAAATGTTCTGTTCATTTTCATTAGAGATGCACCAATACTAAATTTCTCTACCGATACTGATTATTCAGAGTGATATCTGCCGATACTGATATTTTTAATTATTATATTTTGAAAGAAATGCAAATAAAAACTTTATTCTCTCCATTTCATCAACTTGTTTCAGAGTAACTGGTATCAGTTATAAACAAACACATTAAATTAATATCAACACACATTAACTAAATTCTGAAGATTAAATTAATATTTCTTAACTTTCTAAATGTTATTTATTCATATAATTACTATCAATATTGAACATCAAACTGGTTTCTTAGCATTTTCTTTACACAAAGCACAAATTCAGTGCATTTTCCTGCCCTATTTTGATTGACAGGATATATTGGCCCTGACTATTGACTGTTTTTAAACTATAGGCTTTTCACTAATAGTGTGAACATGTGCTTTTATTGTCCGATATACCGGTGCATCTCTAATTTTCATGTTTAAATTTTGAGTCCTAGACATTCAGACCCCTCTTTATATTCTTAAAACAGACTCCCTTTATGTGACACATAATGAAGTAAATATCTCTGTTTATGCAAAACAAATGTGTTTTTCTGCTGAAGATTAGCATGGTACAGTGCAGTCAAAAACTAAAACAAGCAAACAGAGATCAATTTCAGAAAAAACATATGTCCAGATGGACATAAGAAAATTAGTTGGTCAGTGTGTCAACATCTTAACCCAAAACATGTTTTTCTGAGCCGTGATCACATACTAATCTCCTATGTGTTTAAAAGGGGGTTTATAGAGATTAGCAATGAGAGTGAGAAAAATATACTATACGCCCATGCTGGAACCATAGTACAGTCTACAACACACTTCTGGCATTTTAATAATGCAATTGAAAGAAAAACATTTTAGAATAGAGAATATTTACACTATATCTCATCAGTCTCTACAAAAACAACAAATGTGAACGCTCAAAGTTGTTTGCATGCAAATTATAGCACATCTGAACAATTTGTAGCGGCCCGGACCTAAAATTATATTTATTATGCACATTCCTATAATGACCATAATTTTTTCCTCTTTGCATCATAAGGAGTTTTTCAGCATAAAGCTCAGTTCTGAAAATATTTTTATGGCCTATATTTATTCACAAAGCAGAAAATTCCACTCTGGGCCTATAAATAAATAAATAAATAAATAACAGATGCTCTAAATAAATGGATGCCTTAATAAGGTTAACTATTTTGGCTGTTGAGAGGCTTCTCATATTTTTCCAAGGGCCTGGCCAAATTAATGACAGTAGATCTAAATGCCATTGCAGTACTTGGGAGTGTGTCCAATACTTTAAGGCACGCCGCTAATATAGACTTTGAAAGAGATTGATTTGAACATCAAACAGTACCTTATAGGCTGGCCTCTTTCAAGCTGGTGGGGTTTAAAGTTCTGGTGTCAGCACTGGAGCTCAACCTGCTGTGTAGATTAACATAATTATGCTCGGAGGAATTCAGTGGTATAGTAACCATAACGACCCATCCCTGAGTATAGGATTGGGAAGAGGCCTGACCCTATGGATCAAGGATCAAAAAATAATGATTGCCTAATAAATAAAATGCTGTGGAATCAATTTAGAGCGTGAATTGCTTCTTTTTTTTTGGAGCAAACTATTTTTGCGCACTGAAACAGTTATTGCAGCATTCTTTTTTTTTTTTTTTTTGTTAATTGTCTGTTCATTTTTTCAGATAGATTTTCTGTGCCTGATTAAAATATTTCTCAATTTCCAAATTGTTTACACATCAAGAACATCAGTTTTATCTCAGAAGGAATTCATGGTTAAACTTGAAAGCCACTAACTGTGACAATCAAAGAAAAGACTTTTTGAGATCAAGTGCTACTCGAACTTAACTTTGGTTGGGGGTGATGCCAGGACAAAAGTTAAATGTATTTCACAAAGAGACAAATACTCTGCTCTACAAGAAAAGGTCAAGCACTGACCGTGAAGGTTGAATCTGTGCCTGAACTGGACTTGTGTTGAGCTTGGTGTAATAATGAGAAAAGGGCTCAAAAACAGAGTGTATCAATATAATAAATGTAGGGATGCTATATAAAGACGTGAAGATGTCCTTAAACAGCACAGTGGACTGAATAATGAACATGAGGAGCTTCAGTCATTCTTTAGAGGCTCAGCTGACGCATGTAATCAAGCATTACCCAAACCAATACAAAGTTAATCCTATTGAAAAGATATTAAAAATGAGAGAGTTCAAACAACTATACATTTTATGGTACGCAACTCAAGAAGAACATACTCGACAAATTCCAGTGTCAGTAGATCAGTGTCTCGTCTCTAAAATCGTAATGATACCGATTCTTCTGCCGGTTCCCCAAAACATTCCCTCCTCCATGAGCTCGCAGCTGCTCCTCAGCATCCACCCCTCCACCGGCGCTCCGGCCTCAGGCAGTGCCGGCTTGAGCCAGCCCTCCGCGGCTAATCACCCTTTCCCAAGACACTCTTCATCAAGACAGCCTTTACAACAGATCAATCTTCTCCTGACAGTTCATTTAGACTGAATTAATTTGGAATTAGGGGCCATTACTGCAATTGGCAGCCACTGATATTCCCAGGACTCTGTCTGTTATCCTCTCTCTATGGGAAGAGGGCTTTGAATTGACTAGATAAGGTTCTTTTCTCTTTTTTTTTTTAAGCGCTGGCTTAGCTGAGCAAAAAATTCGATTGATTAACCAAGTCATCATTGTGCTAAATTGACTATAGGTATGCTGTTTTCTGTTTTTTATTATTTTTTTATTCGATTTTATTTATTTATTATTATTTTATTTTACGCTGATGATATTAAAGTAATGGTCACAGAAAATGCCAATAGAACAGCTGTAGTCTAAGATGCCTCAATAAAAAATTATGCCTCAATAAATCTATAATATAATAGTTTTATTGAGGCAATTACACACACACACACACACACACAAAAATGAATATAGGAGAATAATAGCAGTTAATGTATTTTAGTTATGTATTTTCATAGTGAATTAAATAACCTATTTTTAGCTAATACTACAATAATAATAATAATAATTTTTATTATTTTATGAATAATATTTTAACAATGTAAAATATTTTAATATTTAAACAATGTATAATTGTTATTATTATTATTGTAGTGTTACCTAAAACAGGGTTTATATTCACATTTAGTTCAGTTGTTATTAATATTTTAATGATAAATAATTAATTTATAACTAATAAAATATTATATTATTATTATTATCTGCATGCTTTTTCCTGTGATTGCGTGATTGATACAATCTCCCATATAACAAACTAAAATGATTTTGTGTAGGTGTAAACTTCCAATTAAATTTTGGGGGCAACATTTGTAATATTCTGGTCTCATCATGTAGTTACTTTATCCTTCTCATCTGAGGTGTGCAGCTCTGGTTCATGAACTCAATGTGGGTTTTTCAGTGCATGCTGGGAGTCCATAGGGTTCATGGTCAGTGACCCAGCGTGCTGGAGCCCGAACAGCATGGCGATACCTCTTTAAAGAGCTTAACGCTCAACAGCATCCTTAATCTCTTTTCAGCACTAGCCCAGGGAATCCCTCTCCCCTCAAATAGGAACAGGGAGGAGTTCAAATCTCAGCCACCATATTGCATGTCAGGTCTCAGAAATAAAAAAAAAGCCATATAGTGAGTAAAAGTGATCAGCCCAGTTCAGATCAGTGTGTCCTTCTTCCTCCTTAAATGTTATTCCTTCTGAGGAGGCATTGAGGAGACACAAGAAGCCATAAAGATTCAATCTGACTGATGGACAAAGACATTTGAACATAGTTACAATGATAAGTGATCATGAACAGCTAAGTGATGTGATTACTAGACTGAGACTAATTGATTATGGATTCAATTCATTATGGAGTCTGTTAATGACTTTATTACTTCAAATGGTTCCCAGACTGCTATTAAGTGAGACCGGGGCTAGTTGTCACAATGAACGGCTGTATCTCCGTAAATGTATCTCAAGGATAAGGATTTTTAAAAAATATTTTTTACTCATAATTTTTACCTGCCAAAATATTTTAGAGCTTGGCATAACTAGAAATGTGTCATTTGGTGGATTTTATGTCCTCATGAAACAATAGGCTACTGCATATTAAACCTTTCTGAAGCACTTGACAAATGCCCATGTCCCCAATCATGTTTTCTCAACTTGACTTTGAAATAAAGTTTACATATTTATTTCTAAATTAGCAATTTTGAGCATTAGTAGATACATTTACTTGTTCTCTTTGACATAAAATACAATTTATGATACATGTTTTTTTGTTTTTATGTGTAAAACCATTAAATATATATCAAAGGTCTTTATAGATTTTGAGGGCCCCTAGTGGGCCATGGCCCTCTGGTTGAGAACCACTGCATAAAGTACAGCTATATATAGGCTGTTTATTGGCAGGTTCCACCGTGACAACTTACCCCATATAGTGTGTACTCTTATTGGGCCATGTTACAACAAAAGGTCACTATGTGTTTAATGAACTGTATCTTGACATATAATATGTAATAAGTATGCCCTAAGAACTATTCACAGAAGTGCAGAAGTGCCCACAAAAGTGCCCTGGTCTTCCATATATAGTTGTTCACATTCTAAAGCTTGTGACAACACAAACAGTTCATCTGAATGAGGTGAGAAAGGTGTGAGAATGAGAGAGAAGGTGAGAGTCTCTCAGCTCTTCTGAACAGGTAAATATTAACACTGACACAGTCTTGTCATTCCCAGACTGCCATGCAGGAGAGATTAACAGGAGGAAACTGAGACGTGCCCCCTTACTTCCAACGGCCCCCGATGACAGTTTCCCTCAGCATGTACTGAAGATCCTGCAAGATAAACATGGTGAGCCTCATGTCTGACTCTTTGTGCAGACACACACAGTATACAGACACATACATCGCACTCGTATATAAATTCCTTCAATCTAAAACACCGCAATGGATGCTAAGACGCCAAGTGACCCCATCTTGACCTCTACAGTTTCACTTCCTGGCTACTGATTAAACATGGAACAATTTTTTGGTGGAGGTAGATGAAGGTGAACAGTACAATTAGAGCTTAATTTGCACTGTACTTCTGGTACCGTATTGGACCAAAGCATATTCCCCCTTGATTAAGGGTACGTTTACACGACAAATAAGTTCTAAAAACTGGTAAAAAAAAAAAAGGTTTTCCTTTGCGTTTTTTCTGTGTACTAATGACAACGTTGTCAAAATGATCCATTTCAAATGGATCTGCGAAAATGACTAAAACCGCAGTATTGAGCATGTCAGGCCAGTGTTGGCGATGTCACTTTGTAAAGAAACACTATGCGACTATAGACTGAACATGTAATATTCATATAATATCTGTTATGTAATTTGCGCTTTTGTAGTTTACACGGAGACGATAACGGTATCATTTCCAAAACATTTTTAAGGCCCCCAAAACGCTGTTGTCATGTAAATGAATGGCTAAAGCGCATAAATTTTTTTCCATTTTTAGTTAAAAAGGTGACGTGTAAACGGCCCCTTAAACGCTTATGCTTGTATTATTCTCATTTGTAAGTCATTTGGGATAAATGCGCCTGGTAAATAAAAGTTAAAGGGATAGTTCACCCAAAAAATGAAAATTATCCCATGATTTACTCACCCTCAAGCCATCCTAGGTGTATATGACTATCTTCTTTCAGACGTACACAATCAGAGTTTTATTAAAAAAATATCCTGGCTCTTCCAAGATTTATAATGGTAGTGAATGGCACTGCTGATTTTGAAGCTCAAAAAAGTGCATCGATCCATCCGTCCATCCATCCATCCATCCATCCATCATAAAAGTAATCCACACGGCTCCAGGGGGTTAATAAAGGCCTTCTGAAGTGAAACGATATTTAAAACTTTATAAACTATAATAACCAGCTGCCGGCAAAAACATGCGTAAGTTAACTTACGGCGGAAGCGTAACCTCTGACGCAACGTATAATGTAGGAGTAGCGTAAGCTACTTGATAGGTTGTTGTGATGGACTAGTTCTGGGTTCTAACCCCCCCTCATATAATTTTTTTCTTAATAAAACCAAAGATGTTCATCAGTGAATGTATATCAAGAGCAGGGACATGTTTATGTGCATTTTGTTTTGTGATTTTACCGAAACGAGTCTCCGCAACAGCGTTATGCGATAGATTGAACCGCTCGTCCGTGTGAAGACTGTGCAGTGTGCATGAGCGCCAAGAGAACACTGTTGCGCCACTGATAACAGCGCCAGATCGCCTATTATTTAACACAAACAAACGAATTGATAATCAACTAGAGATATTTATTTTGTATTAGATACATCCGTGCCACGAGACATTTCAAAAAGTGGTGGGAGCAATATTGACCCTGGCAAAAAGTGGTGGGGACATGTACAATACGTCATGTGTCGTGTCAGAGGTTACGCTTTCGGTGTAGTCGACTTTCATACAGAAGCTGGTTATTATAGTTTATAAAGTTGTAAATATGGATATTTTTCTTAAAAAACCCATTGCTTCGTTTCAGAAGACCTTTATTAACCCCCTGGAGCCGTATGGATTACTTTTATGATGGACTGACACACTTTTTTGGGCTTCAAAATTGTGAGCACCATTCACTACCATTATAAAGCTTGGAAGAGCCAGGATATTTTTTAAATATAAACTCTGATTGTGTTCGTCCGAGAAAAGATAGTCATATACACCTAGGATTGCTTGAGGGTGAGTAAATCATGGGATAAATTTCATTTTTGGGTGAACTATCCCTTTAATGTCTTAGTCAAGCATCACCATTTTATTTTTATTTATTATTAATAACCTTTTTTTTTAGTACTGGTTACCTGTTATAGGTGCAACAACATTTCAGATAAAATAAAGGCATATATTAATTGAAACAAGGCAAAAGGCTGAACTTTAACTGCACCTCAACCTACAAGACTGACCCAGAGTACACAGAGAGCCACTGTACTTATAATTTTCCAGGAACAGGGGAATTTTTCAAGGGGTTGTGAAATTTTATAGTATTTCCAATGGACCCTTTAATATGTGGTGCCTCAGTGTGTGAGATCCTCTGTAATGTACACATTTGTCTGACAGCACGCAGACAGTGAGGCGTTGCAGTGAAGTTCATTGGAAGTATTTTAAGCGCAAGTGTCACAATTTGACACAGTCTTGATAATAATCGAGTCAACACACACTACATTGGTTTAGAGCTGAGAGGATGTATATGAGGAATCTGCACTGGCAGATTTGAAGAGAGCTACAAAACTGATTTTACAGCATGATTCCATGATTGACAGATAGTAATGGACCACTGTGAAGTGATTATATTGTCGTCAAATAGTTCTGATCAGACTCATCAATGTATATAAATATGATGCTTAGATATGTTTTTCAGTTTGGTTGTCCATGATGTTCTCCTCTATCATTGACTTCAGAATAATTTGCAGAATGTTGAAATGTCGATTTTCTTCCACAAAGCAGTTTGTGACAAAGTGAAACACTTAAGGCCTGTTCACACCAACAACAATAAATATAAACATAACAATAACAATTACTACACTCTTAAAAATAAAGGTCCCAAAAGGGGGATTTCGCAGTAATAACATAGAAGAACCATTTTTGGTTCACCCAAGAACTTTTCAGTTAACAGTTCCTAAAAAACAAACAAACAACATTTTGTTCTGAACATTGGAAAAATCTAAAGAAGCTTTTTCCACTATAAAGAACCTTTTGTGGAATGGAAAGGTTCCATGGATGTTTAAGGTTCTTCATGGAACCATAGATACCACTAAAGAACCTTTATTTTTTAGAATGTACATTAGCATCCACACCAACACACTATTATGTTTATTAAATTTAAATTGTTAAATGTTTATTTAAATGCTCAAGCTATTTAAAGTCAGGTGGATTCTGATTGGTTATCGTTTAAAAAATTGGAAAACAATTGTTCTAAAAGTGATTCCAAAAACATTGTTCATTGTCATTATATTTGTGGTGCGGACGTCCCTATTCTCATAGAATTATAACGATTATTACAACTTAATTGTTGTAGTTATCATCCTTGGAATGAACAGGCCTTTAGAATTGATGATGTGACATGGAATATTAGGCTTAGCTACAGTAAATCAAAATTGTAATTACTGGATATATGTTGAGTCTCTTCAAAATGCTACCTAATTTTAAGATTTGTTCACGCTGAGTCAATAGCAATTAACAGCTAAGATTAAAAACAAACAGCGCTGGAAAAACAGCTTTATCAGTTTTTCAAATTCAGCACATTTGCTAGAGGCTTTCTCTATTTTGTGCATTCCTTCCTAAGCCTTGGAAAGGCTGCCAGATAAACCAGGATTTAAGACTTATTCATCATTAATACCCAAGATTCATGGGAATTTGTTAGGATTATCACAGTTTTGAGTCAGGAAAACACAGTATTTATCACAGTGAATCCCCAGAGGGAGTCAGTGTGTAACCCAGCTACTCTCAGGATTTAACCCTTTTTCTCCCATTCACAAGAACGTGTCAGACCAGGATTTTCCTAATCATCTTCATCTAATCTAAGAATCTAATTAAAAGCCTCTCCCCAGAGATAATCAGATGAGAAGTGACTATCACACTATAATAATCATCTGACAATTGACAATAACTATACAGCTACTTAGCTAGAAGGCATCTACTCTGAATTTGCATTACAAATAATTAAAGCTCATCACTCAGTCGCTATAGTTTTTAGTTAAGTCTAAAGTTTTATGTAATGATGGAACCACCACTTTAGTTACAGGGTTTGTATTTGTCAACGTTCATGATTCAAATCTAGTTTTGACTAATTTCTACATAAGGATGACTTGAAAAACAATATCCATAGTAGTCAATATAGGGTGAATACAGGTAAAGTGGAATAACTGGTAAGTGGGACACTTATATTTAATCTATCATTATATGTATTCTACCATTACTAAAAATCAAGTCCAATCCTGCACCTGGAACCTTCCAGCAGTCTTAAGCCCGGGATACATTGCACGATTTTTGGCTGTCCCAGACAAAAGATTGCCATCGTGAAACAATCGTGGCGATTTCTGTGATCGTGGCTCTTAATCGGCGGTCCTATGTCGTACAGTGAGAGAGGTTCAAAGACGGCTGTTTTCCCGGTCTTGCAACCAAAGATAGCCTACAATCATTTTTTGACAGTGTCAGAAATTCAGCATGATCAACGGACAGTGTGTTTGCTGCTATGACCTGCGTCTACTGACCAGCCAATAAAAAATGCGACATGAAATCAAAGCGACATGGCAGTAAAATTTAAAACTGCTTACCTCAAGCTCTTTTCCCTTCTTCTTTCACCACTTCCTTTTATTTTCAGCACACATAAAAACTACAGCTGCCAAAGTGTGACTCAACATGGTGTTTTGTTTACCACTAGTGCATGCTGATGACATTTTATTCTTCTATAGAAACTTGCATCGTAGCCTATGATTCAATAAGTGTCATCATCGTACAGTCTACATGCACGTCGTACCCAAGTTTAGTAGATCCATGTCGCACAGTGTGATAAATTAATGATCTTATAGGATTGCTAAAATCTTGCAGTGTATCCCGGGATTTAGAGACCAGGGGCCTCATTTATAAAACGATTTACGATCATTTACGATTCTCTGATGTGTGTACGTGTGATTCATAGAATGAACATACACGCAGAAAACGAGCGTACGCCTCTCTTTCAGATGTGAAATCTATAAATCGCAAATGATCTTGAACTTGCACGCAGCTGAATGGTTTCAGTTCTCCGCGTTTTAAACGACACTAAATTAATGTCATTTACATATATAAGATCACCAGTCATCGTCCAAATCCTTGGCGAACTGCAAGAATAGCTTAGATTTCCAAAAACCTGCAGTAATCTGACCAGGAAAAGTGTGTACATCTGCTTAGACGCTGACGTGGCTCTAAGCACTTTTCCACGTCAAAGACCGTTTTTATAAATATGAGCGTTGGCGTGGATTTAAGCGTACGCACACTCTAAAATCAAATCTGTGCGTACACACGCTTTATAAATGAGGCCCCAAAAGTCTTATAAATCACACCTGAAGGTCTTCAGGAATCAAGGTCTTCAGGATCATTAGAAACTTACGCTGCATTCAAAATCAAATACTTCCCCATTATATATTATGCAAAAAACAGTACGCCAAAAGCGTAGTATGTCTGAATACTTAGCATTCGAAAAACAAGAGAAAAGTACCCGGATGACCTACTACTTCCAGCAAGATCCTGGAGCGCACATTGGATGGACACTTTGCGATCCCATGAGTCCATGGGAGAGGATTTATGAATGGCAGTGAAGCGACGCAACTGACACTTGTAGGTCACGTGACAGTAACAACATGACAGATATGGTACATCCAAATTTCATTCATACAATTATATACAGAACAGGGGTCTCCAACATTATTTCATTTGCAAGCTACTTTTCAAATATGAAAGTGACTGAGAGCTACTCATGTTATACAATACTGAAATCTCTTAAATAAAGAATAACTCTCGAATTAACTACAATCCAAGCTGTTACACACCTGAAAGAGTTTCACTTGTATGCATTAATAAAAGTCAAGTTAAAAATAAATTAAACTGGAATAATTACAGCCTTCATTCTGAACTGTATGCCACATGAATGCGAGTGCATGCTAAATGTTCATGTTCATGAAAGGCTACAAATATGATGTGCATTCACATTTTCTTACATTTAATGAGCTAGAGATGAAGCAGTTTGAAATTTTCATATCTTGATTATAGTGACCAAAATGCTCATGGTTATCAGTATTATCACGTGATTTTTTTATGTTGAATAACAAACCAGAAATAAAATTAGCAGCACTATGCACTTTTTGCATAAACATTCAAATAATAACATTAAAAACGATGGCTGGCTTTTAAACAAACAAAAAATATTGGTTGAGTGACTACATGTTCAAATAAAGTTTTGACATAAAAAGTTTATAAAATGATTACATTTCAGCCTTTAAACCATTTTTATGAAAAGTATGTCAAAATGATAAATTATTGGTATATTTATATTTATATATATGCTCCATAACAGTTCTACATAGGCTACCATATTATCCGAATTGTTGAGAGATCAGACCAAATGCAATGATCATTTTTTGCTCCTTTCATGTTTTGGACTTCCACAGAAGTACATGTTTTACTATTTATTTCTAGGCATCCTCCAGTTTCAGGAGACCAAGGATCACGCTGGATGAGGATCACCGGTGTAGCGTTGGTTGTGACTCAACAGTCCAATTTGGGAGTGGCAGTCTCTGCCGCAAAACCTGGGTTGGATAGCTTGGCTCCTGGCCTTCCTCTGTAGCCGCTATGCCTCAGACTGCTGATTGAATGTCTCCTCGAAGTTGAAGAGGCCTTTCATCTAAGGCAGTAGCTTCCCAAGAGTCCAGGTTGATTCCAAGGGCCTTAAGATCTCTTTTACAAACACAAACATCTTTGTAACCTAGGTGGGGTCTGCCTGTTGGTCGCTTTCCTTGTGACAGCTCACAATACAGGAGATCCTTCGGAATGCACCCAACTTCCATTCAGACAACATGACCCAACCATCGCATGCGTCTCTGCTTGAGAAGGGTGAACATGGAAGAAATCCCTGCTCTCTCAAGGGCAGTGCAGTTGCGGGTCTTGTTCTGCCAGGTAATGCCCAGGATGTGACGGAGGCAACACATATTTAAAGCCTTAAATATATTTTTTTGCAGTGCATTCAGGGTCCATAATCCACAAGCCTTGTAGACCTGGATCTTGGTATACTCAGAAAGCTTGTCATTAGTCCACACTCTCTTTGTCAGTCTGGACATGGTTGTGATAGCCTTCCCAATTCGTCTGCTCAGCTCAGTCTCAAGAGAGAGCGAGTCAGAGATAGAGGATCCCAGGTACACAAAGTCTTGTACAACCTCAAGTTTATAGTCAGAGATTGAAATGCTGGGAAGAGGATTTACATCTTGTCCCATGACTTGTGCCTTCTTTAGGCTGATGGTGAGCCCAAACTTTTGGCATGTCTTGCTGAAGCAATTTATCAGCTGTTGCAGATCCTCAGCAGAATGTGTGGTGAAAGCTGCATCATCAGCAAACAGGAGGTCCCTCAAACACTTGCACTTGCACTGTCGAAGTGAGAACATGTCGACAGTGGATCTGTTGACTCGGAAACCACACTGTGACTCTGGATAAACTCTCTGCAAGAACCTGAAGAAGCTTCAGGACAACTCGTGCAAACAGCTTCCCAATTACGCTTAGGAGATATATGCCATGATAGTTATTGCAATCGCTTCTGTCACCCTTGTTGTTATAGAGTGTGACCATGTTTGCATCCCTCATATATCCTGTGGCTTAGCGCCTTCTCTCCAACAGAGGCAAAGAATTGAATGCTGTTCACTGAGCACTTCAGGACTTCGGCAGAAATACCATCCTTGCCGGGTGCCTTACCAGGGGCAAGGACATCCAGTGCTGCATTCAATTCCTCTAGGGTGGGTTTCCTATCCAGCTCATCCAGCACAGGTAGGCACTCATGTAAAGTAATGCATGGAAAGGACTCACTCAGATCCCATATTTAGAGGGACAGTGCTTCCCAGCAAGCTGTTCCTAATTGCAAAGCCTACACCATTTTCATCTTTGTTCTTCTTCTGACTTGCCCTGCCAGAAGAAGGTGAAATCCTTCTCCCTGATGGATCCAAAGCCCGGGAGCCTGGTCTCCTGTCTAGCTGCAACCTCTAAAGCTTCTTGTTTACCATTGCTGTCTTTCGAGCGTCACTCACTTGCTGAATATCATCGGTGATGCCTGGTAACATAGTACTCACTTTCCAAGTGCCTAGTTTTAAGGCTTGATTTGTCTTCTTTTTGTTTCCTGGTGCCTGCGGTTATCGATCTGTTCACCAGGTTTTCACCCTAAAACCCATGCACCCAGTGGGGTTAGCGGACCGTGGCTAGGTAGTAGCAAACTGGCTGGGGGCTGCCCAGCTTGAGGCAGGCATTAGCTACCCAAATGAGACACAATGGTCTCTCCCACCATCGGAAGCAACCCCTGGCATCTCGCTCTATGCCAATCAAGCAGTAGACTTATAACCAGTAGACTGTTGCATCCCCTGTTGATCCAGCGCTGCATAGCAAAGCTGGAGTGGCCTCTCCAGTGTGTGAAGCCTGGGTAATGGTAATCTCCATTTATAACAAGCCTTTACGGTTGTTAGCACCGCAAATTAGACACATAAACCCACTCTCCCATTCCTCATGAAAATAGTGTTTTTCCCCCCCTTTTCTTTGCTTAGACGCTGTCTTTACTCATCCTGATGCCAACAAAGTTTTCTAGCTAATACTGCCTTGTAGCCATATAAGCGTGATGACGTGCTTGATTGAAACGTCAAAATCCTGTTTTTTTTTCTATTGTTGGTTGTTATTCTGTTATATTGTAATTTCATCTGCATGTTTATAAAGAAATGAAAAAATAACCACAGCCGATATGTCAAATAAATACTTAATTTGCATTAAAGGGGGTGGGACACCTGTCTATATTAGCTCTAGCTTTACCTCCAATCAGGTCACAAGCTACTGGTACTGGAGACTCCTGATTTAGAGGTGAATGCAGGTAAAGTTGGCCACTTTTTTGTTAAATTTTTTTCTTTTCTTTATTGCTTTTAACTTTAAGGTCCAGCTATAATATTTAAATTTGAATACAGTTCATATAATGTGTTATTTGCAAGTATAAAAATTGAGATCATGCACTCCAGACAAATTTCTTTTCAGGTAAAGTGGGCCATCCCTAATTTATTCAAAATGATCCTGTTGGTCCAAGTTATGACTAGACATTTTATCAGTGACATAGAGTAATAACTAGGCTGTAGTTTGTCTTTAGCTCAAAGTCAAATGGCATTAAATTCAAAGTCAAGTCTTAAATGTTGTATTTGCAGAGTCAGGACTTAAGTCCTCAAAAATGGAACTCAGTCTGAGTCAAATCTAAATAACGAGTTCACATTTTTGTCTCCAGCCAAGGGAACATATGGGGAGCATGATTGTCCCAGGCTTGAAAAATGTGGAGGAATTTCTATGTATAAGTAACTAAATATGACACGTCCACCCCTCAGTCTCAGAGGCTAAAAGCCTTTGTCTGCTGGGAGTGAGATGGAATACATCAGCCATAACCCCCATTAGTTCTCAAAGTTGCCTTTCAGTTCAGCACATGCAAACTGTGTGTTTCTGAATTGGACACAGGGGCTTTTATAATTGCAGCTTTAAAATCTATTTGATTCTCAAGCCATTGGAGACAGAGGGCCACAGAGAACACCCAACTCTCAGCGGGAATCCCAGGCCTGACTCAATTACATAAATATCAATTAGCAGGGAACTGGGGGATTGGGCTTGATCTGCCCCTAGAGAGGGTGGCCAGGTGTGGGGAGCAGCAAAGGAGGGGAGAGGGAGGAGACGGCACTTAAAACAATCAGCTGTCATGTTTCATTTGCACACTTTAGTTCACGGTCATGCTGTAAAAATGATAAAAAAATTTAAAAAAGATAGCAGGTGAAAATACTGCCGCAAATTTAATTAACCAGCAGATGAAACTGGACAGAAATACCAAAACCCATGTAGAAATGTGTTAATTAAATTTCAGTTTATCTAAAAATTTAGGAAGAGAGCAGAAGTCCAAAGCAATTAATGTCAAATGTCTCTCTGAGGGACTGTAACACAATCATCATAATTCCATGGAAGCCCAAAAACTGGAATAAAAATGTACACTATGGAGACAATTTACTCCCATTGGTGGGCCCCTCTTTCATGTCTAATGGGACGATTGGTTAATAAGGCTGACAGCTAAGAGGATTACGATCAATTTTGGTCCGTGCCTGATAGTGCCCTAAGCATGCGAGAGAATCCCCCCGTACTGTCAGGACCCATATATTCAAAACTGATTGATGCTATAGGCTCTTTATCATTCACAGCTTGAGGGATTTGGCCTCTGGATCACTCTAATGAGGGCCAATAGGATGAGAGCAATTTTTGATATCGGTACTGGGTGTCAGTGGGGGTCTCTTCTCCAGTGACGCGTCTGTGAGGTGTGAGGAAATCCAGGGCCCATTAATCCACAGCTCTGGGAGGGTGAGATTGCAGAATCCAGTCACAGTCGGGATGAGTGTAGAGGTGTGAGGACTGGCTTATGGAACGAATCATGAGGAAGAGAGGCATGTCTCCATACATAAAACTGCTCTATCAGTTTACGGTCAGGGATTTGGAGATATTAGGGTCTCTGCTAAGCATATGTAGCATGCTTTAGACTACTCTCTGGGACATTCATGGAGTTCAGATACTACACTTCATTGGATGTCACACATATGCTGTTTGAAAACATTTACTGCATGGTCAGTGCTTCCACATTTCTTTTCTGCAATTATGAAATCCAAATTTGAAGTCCAAATTTTCCTGGACATGATATAAAGTATAAGGTCGGTAAATCATTCAATACTGTTTTTTGTGAATTGGCCATTTGGTCAGTTCAGAAACATGGTCATACATAGTTTTGCATTTCATTGGGTTATATAAACAACCATAAAGTGTGGATTGTGTAACAATGACTTATAATTAAATACAGAGAAGTCATAAAGAATTCAGTTCCCCTGTGCCTATAAGGAACTGTTACATTGACTTCCCTAAAAAGCTGCTTTAATCATTCAATTAAAAAATGAAACTTGAAACAAAAAAATGAGAAACAAATTTTTTTGAGAAAATTATTTTACAAATATTTAAATATATAGCCATAAAATCCAGGCCCTCATCCAACTGGCCCTACTATATGCAATATGTGGTCAGTAAGATTTTTATTCAGCAAGGATGCATTAAATTCTTCAAAAAAAGAACAGTAATGCTACATTTATAATGCTGTTCTTTTGAACTTTCTTTTATCAAATAATTCTGAAGAAATATAGGCTATCACATTTTCCTCAAAGATATTAAGCTTTCAGCATTGATAATAATAAGAAATGTTTCTTGAGTATCAAATTATGATTTCTGGAAGATCATGTGACACTGAAGACTGGAGTAATGAATTTTTATACATTTTACAATATTACTTTTTTTTACTGTATTTTTGATCATATAAATTCACCCTTGATGAGCATATGAGACTTTAAAAAAATCATTATAATATAAATCATATATATATATATATACATACATACATACATAGGCAGTGTATATAAAACTTTTTTTAATAAAAAGATTTTTTAATGAATGAAATATATATATATATATATATATATTTAATCTTTTTATGCCTAAACATTTTGAATTACCATTGTGTATGAAAAATGCTTTATAAATTAACTTGCCATGCCTATAAAAATCACTTATCCGCTAATCAAAAAATCCTTTAAATTGATTATTCATATCTGTATCCAGAGCTGGGTAGATTACTTACAAATTGTAATCAGTTACTGATTCCAAATTCCATGAAAAAAATTGTAGTTAGTAACGTAATCCATTACATTACACATTTAAGGTAAAGTAATCTGACTACTTTTGGATTACTTTTGACTTAACTAATTTATCACATTGATTTGAAGAGGATAATCATGTGCCATATTGATATAAAATATAAAGAAAAAGAAAATATATTCCATTTATCAACAACATGAAGTGCATTAAATATTACATTAAGTCAGTGTTTACCAAACTGGGGTTTGTGATGGAACCTCAGGGGGTTTATGAGTGTAATGAAAAGCTATTACGTAATTAAATCATACAAATCTAACACTTAAAATAAATAATTTTAAAATAAAAAGCAATCAAAATAAAACACGTACTAAAAAAAAAAGATAAAAATATATATTTTATGTAAATCCAGTGATCAACTGCTGTGTGGGTCTCAGTTTTCAGTGATATTCACATGACTAGTGGCTGGTTACTTGCAATTCCATGAACCTGGAAGACCTTCTGAACATATATAAGCAATAGACCTTTTTAGAAAGAAATTAAAAAGATTTAAAAAAAGTAGTGGGGAGAATTATGAATAATTTAATGCCATTGTGGGAATAACATGTAATCATATAATCAATAAAAAAGTAACTGTAGTCTGATTACGAGTATTTTAAAATGTAATATAATTTAATTACAAGTATGTAATTTTTGTAATCTGATTACGTAATCCAGATTACATGTAATCATTTACTACCCAGCTCTGTCTTTATCACTGCCCAGCACTTTTGCCAAACCAGATCAAGTGAGAGAGAAGCCAAACCAAGCTGTCTGCAACCCCATCACACACACACATTGCAGGAGCATCTCTTCTGTGTGGACACGGTCAGTCCGTGCCGCAGGTTGTTTGGGCACTGTGTGCGAGGCGGTAAATATGAGCTCAGAGAAAGTGCGATATGACACTAATCAGCTTGTGCGGTGCATTTCCCCAGCATACGCTTCCAAGCGAGCCCACGCTCTCCCAGGAGCACCAGTGAACGGGGCCATGACAAACTTTATTTAGCTGAGCAGGTGCCATGACCAATTGTGCCACGTGACTGACGGAGGCGGGCCATGATTCAACAAGTGCACACTGAGGGAGAGCAATGCGAGATTTGTGCGACCTAAAGCCTCATGGGAGGTGTTTGCACCTGCACTAATGAAAAACATCCTTGGAATTGGGGATCTGTATTGCACCTCTTAACATGTTTATTCACAGGGTTTCGCAGCCGCTTGTTGTTGTCGAAAAGAGTGACCTTTTGACCAAACCGAAGACTGACGTTCAGAAAAAAACCCTCATTTTGGTTTTAGTTGTCCAACGGCTGAAGTCCTGCTCTATTAATGCTTATCTGTCATGCCTCAAGCATTTTCTACCTGTCTACATTTTTTTCCGCTGCTGTAAGCTCAAAATCACTCGGCATCGATCTCTCCATATCCTCTGAGTCCCTCCTGTCTCACTCACTAATTCTCCCTTTTGCCCCTTTCATCCGGATTGAGCACGATGATGTGGCGAAAAAAAAAGAAATCAATAACAGGGCCAAGTGGGAGAGGTCAAAGTTCAACAGGGTTCCTGACGGATGTGTCAGAAAGGCCTGGACTTTGAAACAAGAAGCAGGGAGAGAGGCCGTGGCTTGCGCCCGGCGGCAGGCTAGATGGAGATCAAATTTACAGGCTTCGATCGGACCGGTGTGTTGGTGAAGGGATATTAGAGGAGGGTTTAAAGGGTTATCAGATCAGCCCCATTAGAGTGCGAGAGAGACGGGCGGCTTTATCTGGCTCAGGGCCAACATGTGTCAGAGACGGGGGCAAATGACAGTGTCGGGAAAAACACCTGACATGCACTGATGACTGACTCATGCCCTCTGGAGAACCAACATTAGGTAATGACTACAGATGATCCGGTCTATGATATAGATGTATGGGTCAATAAGGACAGATCCTTAGCAAATCAGTGCGTTTCCCCAAATGCAAAGGGCATCAAACATCTCGAATCAAGCTAACCATATTTTAACAACAGCACTAGTTTTTACTGTATTGTACTCTGCTTCTGTCATGTTTCCAGAATTGTTCGGTCCAAACACTCAAATGCACAATGTAATCATACAGAGGCTAGTCAGAATAACAATGATTTTATATAATATAAATAAGTACACAAAATATTTAATTCTTCATGCAGTAAATTGAACAAAAGTGACCGTAAAGACATTTATAATATGCAAAAGATTTCTATTTCATTGTTTTTTTTGTTTTTTTTATTGCTCAAATTAGAGACTGATTTAATTCAGTCCATGGCCCCACTGGAAAAGAGCACTCAAATATAAAACTGTAATCATTCATTATAATCTCTGTTGTGCTGTTTAATCGCATGGCTTTTCCATAGAGGAATTAACACATTTTCCTCTCAACGCGCTATAGATGACTGAGAGTGTGTATATGCGTGTGAGTGTTTGAGGGGGTTGCCATGAAAAGCAAATTAACTGTCGGTTAAATGACTGACATCTTCATGATACGGGTAATTATCACCACTGATGTTTTCAAATGAGTTGAACAGATCTATTCACTGCCCTTCTTCCTGAGGGATGTTTTGTTAAATGAAGAAAGAGAGATGACAATACATTATGCCTACACACAAACACAAAAGATGTCTTTTGAGGTTTGTGAACTAGAATACAGTACCACAGTGATCTCGGCATTGTGGAGATGCTCTTCATTCATGTTCTTATCAGAAAAAGTGAAGGCAAATCGGACAGTCCAATTAATCTGACCAAATTTTGCAAGCTACACTCTTAAAAATAAAGGTTCTTTATAGGCATCTGTGGGGTTCTATAAAATCCTTTGACATCCATGGAACCTTTCAATTGGTCAATAGAATCTTTATAGGTTCTTTAGATTATTCAAATGTTCTTCACACTAAAAGGTGCAGTCATTTACAGATTCTCAGTCAAATTTCACAGAAATTGAGTCATTCCAATAGGAATCCACACAAGTTTCAAGTGAGGATGAAAAATTTACCCATGTATGGATATTTATTCATGTTCAATTTGGTCATTTGAATTCACCACACTGCTCGGATTGAAAGTGAGTTCTGTGTGGGCTATGCTTTATACATTGCTACAATATTGATAAGTGGCAATGGACTTTTTTCTCCCCACAAAATTTCACTAAATAACTGCTAAAGAACTGTTCACTGAAAGGTTCTTTGGGTAATCCAAAATGGTTCTTCTATGGCATCGCTGTGAAAACTGCCTTTTGGAACCTTTATTTTTAAGAGTGTAGCCCTCTTCATTAAACAGCAACAGAGGCGGTAACAGAAAGAAAAAAAAAACCTACAGAAGTGCGTATGTGAGTACATAAATAGAGGTGGTGGTCTGGGGAGGTTGGGGAGAAATCCATTTGCAATTTAAATGGAAATTTAATGATCCCACGGAGGCAGTGAATTAGCCTCCTGATCAATTGATCATGTCAAGGACAAATAGGTAAACAAACATGTCCATTAATTCTGGCCCTCCCTCTGTCCTTACGTCTCCTCCCTGCTGGGGAAGAGTGTTGGAGGATTACCAGGGAAGAGAAGCAGGAGGCGTGGGGGAGCTGGAGGAGCTAACAAGGCCCTGACAAGCTCCCAGCAACTGAGGGGGACTGTCACTTCATTCCCACCCCACTGGGACAGACCAGCCCACCTCTTTACATGGGCAGTTGGGCCCAGCAAGACTCTGTTCACCATCATGGGGAGGAAAAATAAGAAGCGGGCCACAGGCACGGATGCAGAGAGAGGAGGTTCCTTGGACACGGTGATCTCCACCAATCTGGCTCTGGATCAGTGCTGAGTGCATCAGTGTGGACGGGGCCGAGGGCACAGCTGTGCCAGTTCCTTGATGACTGATCACCATCGTTCATTGACTATTGGTTACAGTGACAGTAGCACATGCAACTTCACATCTGTTCCAGAATGAAAGACTAAGTCAGTGAAGTTGCATGAGTTTGTAGCTTAAAGACTAAAAAATAGAAATCTAGACCATCAAATGCGCCAGTAACGCTCAACTGCTAAATTAAGCAAGGTCAGGGGTGAAATCAACAATTAGCCTAGAGATAAATGCTTTAATTCCCTTATATGAGCATTGATCATTCATCTTTAGGCCATTTAAACCCTCTAATGTGGAGTCTTTCTTACCAATTTTATTGTTTCCAATCATCTCTGCTAATTAGCTTAATAAGAAAGAGATGAGGGGTTTCTATAGCATGACTCTCATTGAAAGTCTATCAAGACATCTTGATTACCGCTAAATAGCTCTGGCCAGAGCCAATGGGTCTCAAAGGAAAATATGCACAGTTCTTTCAGGAAGAGAGAGAGAGAAATGCAATTTCACTTTCAAACTAGCTAATGATAATGTATGAGATCTCTCACTATGCTAGATATCAGATACTGTAGAGTTTATAAGAGGATATTCTTATGCATGCAGCTCAATGTATGGCTGTATGTTTTTGGATATTATGTTTAAACACAGCTATACTTTTAAACCAGGAGACACTTTTTAATCACTGTCTCACAATACTGTCTCACATTGATTACAAAGTGTCCCCTGATTTAAAAACCATTACATCTTGCTTCAAAACACTCCTCCATGGTTAAAGGGATAGTTCAGCCAAAAAGTAAAATTCCCTTTACTCATTTTACTGTAACATATAAACATTGATCAGCAAATACACAAAAGCTCAACCGAACCAGAATGATGCGCAAAAAGAAACCTCTTGTGCTGCGTAACACATGAGAATGAACCTCATTGGTTACGCAGCATGCTTGAGCTTCCACAAGAGGTTTGTTCTTGCGCGTCATTCAGGTTCGGTTTTGTTTTTGGTTTATGTTCGCTGATCAATGTTTATATGTGAGAAAAAGCCTAAATGAAATCTGTTCATCATAAAAAGTGATCGAGTCTCTTCAGAAAATTTTGACTAAACCACTCAATTCATATCTATTAGTTTTCCGATCTCTTTATGAACTTTTTGAAGCATCAAAGTTGCAATTGCATAGACTGTTTATGGAGGGACAAAAAGCTCTCAGATTTCAACAAAAAGAAGAACGAAAGTATTGCAGGTTTTGGAACAACATGAGGGTGAGTCATTAATGACCGAATTTTTTCATTTTTGGGTGAACTAACCCTTTAATGCAAATATTGCTGCATACTACGACACCTCCTAGAACCAAACAAAGATTTAATCGTGTAATTATTACAAAAAAATAAATAAAAAAAACACCAATCTTTCACTCAGTGCAATACAGCAGAATGCAGGAATCCTGTTTTAAAGCAGCAGACATTTATAGTACAAGTCAAATAATGCTCTGAAGCAAGATGTAAGGGAAATGCAGACCAGGAGCTTTAACAATGCCAAAAGCGGTGGAAAAGCTTTTTAAAAGGGCCATTTGTAAAACAAGGAGTTAAAACCAGATTATGGGTCAACAATAACACAATCCCTTATGCTCATTCCCGTAATACCCACAGAAGAAGAGGATTTATACTTATTGTGGGAGGCTAAGCATCAGGCAGCCATATTGCAAAAAAAAAAAAAGAAAGAAAAGAAAACATTTTACAGTGGGGCCAGGTAATCCCATACGGAGGTGGTTCTACTACGCTTTGAGACTGAATGAAGAATAGGAAGTATTACTGTTATCAGAGAACTCAAATCTGGGCTTTCCAGGTACTGCTAATGCTGCATCCAGCATTTTCAATAGATCGTAGTGGATTTGCCTAGTTGACTCTCTAATGAGTCAATTGTTCTCTCTGTTTACGCTATTAAAAGAGTATTAGCTCCGTTAAGGTGTGGGTGCCAAAGGGAGACACTGCCATAAGGTATAAATGGGGACCCCTGTGAAGAGCTCATCAAACAGAATTGCATTGTTGAAGCACTTAGCTGAGGTCCAGCAGTTAGCTAGCTATTTTACAGACATTGACATTCCTGCGCTATGTAATGTAACGCGTTGATGACGCAAACACCTCCTAGTCACTGTCTACTCACTCGGCCGGAGGCGCATTAAAGCCGGTCGTGTGGACGGCAGGCACCTGAGATAGTCATCGGCCCCCCTGCCGGCTTGATCGCTTCTCATCATATACAATAGCAAAAATACGCTCATGAAAGAGGTTATGAGACTATTTCATTTCTTAAAGGATAAGACCGCCAAGCATGGATCCAATGTGGGTACTTATGACTGAAGTGGCAACGGTTCTTCTCAGGTATCCTCTTAAAGCTACTCATTGAGAGGATGATGAAAACTTCAGCCGGAAGCAGGGAGTCCGCTTATTTCGTATCCTGGGTCATGTTTTAAACCTCTTCGCCAAAGTGCCTCAATACGCATAGAGTGCTGAGAGCCAGATTACTGACTGATAGTACAAAGCCCAGAGCTGATACAGAGGGATTTGCGAAAGTAAAGACAGATGTTGTAGTCGTGCAACGGAGAGCAATCCATACTCAGGGGCAAGGAGTTAATGGGGAAGCGTATTGTTGTCGAAGGCAGATTTGCAACTTTTGAACCCATCTTTTTATCTGAAAGAGGACTTTGCTTGTATTAAGAGTGTGCACCAATCGCTTTTAGCAGTGGGGGCCGATCAACTAATCGTACATATCTGAGGTGATCTGTGAATGCATGCCACAGCTAGCTGTCTGCTGCTGAAATATCAGGATGTCAGGCCATCAATATAATCAAACTGACTGGGTGCCTTAAAATGCTCATGCCTCTGCCAATTAGCTTTAACTATTAGGATAATGCTCTCAGGCAAAATATCTGCTTTCAAAAGCCACTGTGAAACAGAAAAATGTGTCTCCTAGCTCTACAGGTTCTCTACAGCTGTATAAATATTCCTGAAGGTAGACATTATAAATGAATTGCCAATAATTCATGCAGGTTGCTGTTCATTGTGTTTTATTAGAAGCTGCTTCTTTCACTCAATAGTCATCAAAGCACTAAAGAGGAAGAGCAGCCACTTTATCCCCTTAATTACCCAATTATAGCCAACAGCACCTACTGAGGATAATGAGTCCAGTCTATTGAAATAATGAAAGCACCTTATTAATTATGAAAGGCATTACCAATTACAATAGCATGGGAAAATATTCATTTAAATTAAATAATAATTTAATAAGAAATAAGAAAAAGATATAATTGTTAAGGCACTTACACTGACATTCTGACTGTGTAGACGTTTGTAATAAGGACTTGAGCATTTTCATTAAACTTTAACTGATTGACTGACTTGGAGATAAAAAAAGTCATAAAATATTAATTTAAAATAATTGTAATCTGCGGTCTCTTTAGAATAAGCGAATACTGGTGGTATGTAGGAACTTATGTGAAAACTTCTCTTTACCTTAGTTATTCATCTGTCCACATCTCACTACTGTGTCCATGGGCTTCATTTTTACTTATGTCAGTAGAAGAAGCTTGTCAGAAGCGGTTAGCTTCTTTAGTAAAATGACTCCTGGTTCTTAACTCACAGTTCAACTCAAGCCTGAGATTTTTTTAGCGCCTCTTGTTTTTTCCTTTTCTTTTTATTTTTGCAGTGAAGGTGGATTAGGAGAGAGGGGCTTTTGTTTAGATAAAGCGAGGGATTAGGTAGAGATTTGCCCCCATAAAGTTGTGGGCTTGATGGGCCTTTTATCCCTCCATGTCGCTAAAGCTGTGTTGCTTCTGGATTAGGACTATACAATGGGGCCCCTTGTGCTGGGGATCCGGGCCAAAGTGAGTAAGACGGAGAGGCAGAGAGAGAGAGAGATTGAAGAAATACAAGGGGGGAAGAGAGACTGAAGACAGTAAAGAGATGGAGAACGAGAGAGAATGGAGGGGCACAGCTTCTGACAGAACTGACAGGTCAAAAACTTTTAGCATGGGGATTTGTTAAGAAGATCCTGGGATCTTGTCAGGAATGATGCGATTTTCAGAGGTATCAGTGGAGCTGTGTGGAGAAATCAAAATAAATTAAAAAGTAGCACTGCCCCTTTAATACAGGTATCTAATTTAGCAAAAGGAAAAAACGGTTTTGAGACGAAGGTGCTGCTAATAACGTGTCTAAGAGATGGCTCCTGGCAAATTGCTTTGTTATTCTTGTCAAAAAGGTCTCCTGGAAGCAGTCGATTTTAAACCATACATCAAAATGATTAATTGCTCTGGGAAGAACAGATGCTGAAATACCCTTGGATTGAGCCTGAGAGGCTACAGCTTTGTGGATTGCAAACGTAATGTATTCATGAAGTTGCAGAAACATCATTAGGTCTATTAATTAGCTAATAACAACCATCTCGCGCTTTGACACCAAATGCCTTTATTTCATTATTTCCTACTAAAGCTACGGGACAGAGTTAAATTCATAAGTTTAAATAAAAGCCAGCGATATGATTGACTCGTTTATTAGATATCATCCTTCGTTTTGAAGCAGCCGCTTTAAATAAAATGATTTTTAGAGAAATCCTCGTCGGTTTAATAGTAAATTCAATGACAGAATCCACGTATAATAGCGGGGACTTTACATTTCAGTGTCGTACATGATGTTGTAGTAATAAATAGCTATTTCCAGCACCGCAATAGAAACGTGAACAGACACACGAGAGGGCAGCAAAATGAAACTGGAGTGCAAAAAATACCAGTTACTTGGAGTAAAACTGGACTGAGGGCTTCTTTTGCAGCTCTAAAGGTGGGTTTCTCTCTGTGGCACTTTAAATGGAAGGCATTTAAAGCCCTCAGATGTGCTGGACAGTAGTCCTCGTTTAAGCAGATTTAAGGAAGAGGCGCTGAGAGGAATTCTTTCTCACTTTAATTGCTTTAGAAACGCTTCTCACAAAGAGACATTGCCCAGATTTACCTCCCGTTAAAGTTCTTATTTCCATCGGTTCACAAGTTAATCCTCTTTCTTTCTCAGACCATAAAAAAACCAAGTGGGGAGAAATGATGGGAAAGGACACAGGTTTGTTTCCAGAAAGGTAAACGTAATATATATATATATATATATATTATATAAAGCTATTATTAAAAATAGGCCTAATAATAATTACCCACCGTGTGAAGAGTCTTTGATAATGATAACAAAAATAGCCCTCATTGATGAGCAAATCTCTACAAATATATTTTAAAATGTTATGATATTCGCTTTCAACACACTAAGCTTCTTAAAATCGTACCAATTTGGATTTTTTTTTTTTTTTTTTTACATGCATTTATTTCCAATGCGTCAAATAATTAATATTATTATTTATTTTCATGTGGTCTTTTCTTGCGTGCTTAAAATTTTAAACGAACAGAACGGGAAGAATAATGTTATATTTTAATAGCTCCGAAAAACTTTTGAAATTTGAAATTCAACATTATTCTACATTAAGAAATCGATTACATAAGAGCAACTCACGTGAATGTTATAATACAGGGTGAATTGATTTTAACATCGCTTCATTTCTTGCTGACTATAATAAGAGTTAAATTAAATTGAACAAACACATAGTCTAATTTAAGCTGTAAACCATGCGTTTAGTATGAAACATTGCAGAACCAGTTCATCACCATACCTGAGCACATACCATACACATCTTTTGCATTCGACAACACCCCTAAAAAAATTTTAACGACAGTATTTTAATACAAATGTGTGTAAAAAGAGACAAACTGCTCAGTTTCATTCAATTTCCACTCGTTTCAAATTCCTCTAGATGATAACTATGGTCAGAGATAAAATTCAGTTAGGGATTTTCACCCTGGCCCGCTTTCTGCGAGCATCTTTAACAAATTATGCAAGCTTTACATTAAAAGGCTACTTTGCGCTGCCCTTAATTCCAACCTAAACGGTTTTGCTCCGGGAGAAGAAATCTTTTCTAAAACCCTTCAAGAAGAGAAGGGCATTATTGTTTTAATCCTCTTACCGGCAGTCATTTCAAGACAGAGGTTTTTTGGAGGCTGAAATAGCGTCTTGTCTCCCCTTATCCTCACCCAAATCCTTCAAGGCCGGGAGAGATTGTGAAGGCAGTAGCCTGGCATCTATTAGAGATCTCTAAAGTCCCTTCAGTCTCTCCTGCAGTGGCATGACAAAGCCGAAAAGCAAACAAAACCAATGCATGAGATATTCGTTTGTCTAAAAAAAAGTCTTGGGACCGTGACCTTAGAAATATTCCTATGTTCAAGAAGTAGGCTAAAAGAAGTCAATGCGTGAGAACAATATGAGAAAGCAAAAATATTCCTATACTTGGCATTTACACAACTTAGGTACTAAGTTTGGCAAAACTGAGTTCAATAGTCAATTGTTTAGCGATCTGCTGTTATTTCGAGAAAATTGTTTGTGGTTCTTGCATGACGCTTTTAACAAATTATAAACCCCCAAAATCAAGCAAACAATAAAACTGTAAGAATCCATGTAAAATAGTCAAATTAACATGCAATAGATTTGTTTGCTCCATTAAAGATCTTCCTAACCTTAAACTCATTAAAATTACTAAACAAAATTTAGGACGAGAACACAAATGGCTTATTTGTCCATAATCAAACTCTTTGCCATGCACTGTCTGCGCTATAAACGCGTTTCTCTTCTGTTCCTGCTTTAAAATCTTAATCCCACCGATGTCAATATGTTCTGTTTATTCTCACATTAGGATATTATTGTTTATAAGCAAAACTGTTTGTGAGTGGACATTAGTGCTTTCAAGTGCGTGATTTAAGACTTCTAAGTAAAGGGTCAATTGGCTCGGAGTCCACATGCAGCCAGAAAAATACCGTCGAGCTTTGATTGACAGCTTTAAGGACCAGTAGCAAGCCTCGGTGATGTTACGCGGAGCTCTTTAAAATCCCTCCTCAAAGCTCGTGTCAATAGATGGAAGCAATGTGCTGAGAAGAGCGCGCAGGGAACGATTTGGAGGCGCTTGATACTTAGCGGATACATTTGAATGGACATCTTAGACTTTGAGAAACGCGATAAGGACATCTGGGAAATACTCCTACAAGCAACAAAATATCAAGTGACACTGTAAGACACTGGATAAAGGACAACACTGAGGTAAGAGACGAATTGTTTTCGCAGTTGTTTACGCAAAATAATTACGCCACGAACTAATAAAACAACAGAAAGATTTAAATTTGTCAGGTTTAGTTAGGCTATAGGCTGTCAAAATTTGGCGTAAATAATTTATGCTGGTGGTATGCTCAACTTTTCTTTACTCTTCAGATAGGCCTGTTTTAATTTTAAATAGGGGCCATTAGCCTACAATATATTAAGTAGCCTACTTTTTGAGATGCATAACCTAGTTGTAATCCAGAAAAAAAAAAAATAATAAAATAATAATAATAATATAATTTTAAAAAAAATCTTAAACGTAGGTCTATATGTGAAAGAGACAAAACATACGATAACTTTTACGATAACGATACTTTTAAACACGCGTCAAACATCGGTCTGACTTAAAAAAATTTCCCCAACCTAATTTCACAGTAGTGCCATAACTTAAAAGTGGGCTAAAACTGTTATTTTTCTTTATTCAGAATTATTAAATTATGTTAAAATACATTTCAAGTGGAGATGAACTTTGATTTTCAACTACTCGATCGAGTAGGAAAAAAACCTCTGCGCTGACTATGTAGGAGGCCTTTGACAGTGAGGGATATAAAACTATGAGTGACAATATAAAACCTGTCATGCGAGACACGATAAATAGTCCCCCCGGGTCAAATGGGTTTTTAACGTTAACATTTTTCCTAATTTAGTAGGATCAAAAAGTTGCACTGTACATGCCAATTTGCATAATGAGGTTTTAATAATCGAAGCATGGAGTGTCACACTGCCCGCAGCAGTAACAGGCGGATGAAGAGAGTACAATAGCAGCGAGACACAGTATTAAAATAAGCTGCCCTTTGTGCTAAATATCAGTTGGCCTGTGGCGAAATTTTGACAAGTAGCCATACGCTTGAACGAAAATTTCGCAAAAGTGAATGTCAAGTTATACATTATTATTATTATTAGGCCGCACTAAATCACTATTGCATTGATCACTGGTCAATTGTTTTTCGTTTTTATCACTATTTTGAAATGTGTGTATTCTGTGTAGGCTATTTATTGATTGTTTACAATGTGTTTTTGGTCAAATGTAAGCTATAACATCCATATATCTATGGATGGAATGACAATGAACTAAACTAAAAGTAAAACACATACTAAGTTGATATAGGCCTATAACACATCTCTGTAGACACATATTGTTTGGAAAGCACACGCGAGCATTTCTTGAAGCCACGCACACACATGTATGCTCACTGTACGTCCGTCCGTGTCAGCGGTGATGATAAATGGAGGTCTCCACAGTCGAAACCTATTTGCACTTCCATTAGACGGGGACCCAAATGGGGATCAACATGCATATTTTACCCGCAGAGAAGCCATACATCTCAGCCAAAACGTGGCCCCGGGGCGATGGGATAAGGGGCCGGGAGAGAAGGGAGGGAGAGAAACGGACCCCATTCAATTCAAATACTTGGGGGAGAAAAGTAAATGTTTAGCAAAGCACCTTCTGTCCAAGCGAATTAAACTATTCCCTCTTGCCCTCTGATCACATTCATCAGACGTTACACTGACTTAATAGTCTGGGAATGGGCACTCCGGGTGTCATAAGCTTCCACGCTGAGGAGGGTAAGCGTTTTGGTGGCCTAAAACGGATAAAGACAGCAAGAGTGCAAATCTTCCAAACAAACTTGCTTCCGTAAGTTTTACCTGAATCCACAATGTTACAACATTGCAAAAGAAAGCTAGGCAATTTTTCTCAAAAAAACAAAACAAAAAACAAACAAACAAACAAAAAACTAGGCTATGTAGCTAATTTATGCTTAAACAAAAAATATTTTACAAATGCATAAATGATAATAACAGATTATAAAATTAAATGGTAATTTGATTATTATTGTTAAATTATTAACAATAACTGATAAAAGAATAAAATCGGTTGATCTAAATATTAACCTATGAAAATGTATTTGAATGTTTCTTATTGAAACGGCACCGAATTATCATGACACAAATGTAGTCTAATATACTCAAGTTTTCACAACACAAAATTCATATTTTGTTTCCCAAAGAAAGCTACATTGTAAATATAAAATATCACATAAAACACTTGCAATGACTTTCCTACTCCCTTTTTTCATTTTTTTGCTACATAATTGCTCAACAATTAAAATAGTCTATTATAACTTCGAATTTTGTTAGAGATTTTGATGTAATATGATTTAGATCAATTATGCATGTTTTAGACATTTAGTCCCACGAATTTAAATGTACAATCGAAGTAAATAATACGCAATTTAAGTGCTGGTTGGAAATACAATTTAGTTTAAAACTCGAGGCTGTTGTAAGTCCCTGGACACCCGCCATGTGCGCGAGCATATACTTTCTCACTTAATAATTCCCACTGCTTTGGCCTCGGAGATATTCATGCCTGTCAACCACCTCTATATACTAATACATATCTAATCGTGTCCTGGAGCCTTTCATTTTATCTATGAAAATCTTAAACCGGCTGTGAAAAATGACTGGAGTAACATGGGCACTAAACCTCATGATACATTTTGAAATTAATAGCATCCCATGCATCAGTAAACTGTAAATATTGCGATTAAAATATCCCTACACATATGGCTTCCCAAGTATTATAAGTAGCACAGATTAAATTAAATTACGTCTTTATCGAAACATTCGTTCATTGCTGAAGTAGCTATATCTCACTAAAATCAATCAATGATTCATTGACAACTGTTTTTAAAGGATTTGCTACGGTAATTTGCCTCTGAAATTATATATCTAATGTAGTAAGCATAAGTCGGAGCTCATTAGGTAAACAAGTGATAATTGCACCAATTAATTCCTTGTGTATGACTAATGGATTGGACAAAACAATAATTGGATATTAATGAACACAGTTCCGCTCCTATAAGCGGATTTCCAAAAGCGCTACTTGACACTCTTACTATAAGACTGACAACCTATTGATTGATTATATATCACTACGCGTACATAAAAATATCACATAGAAAGCAAATTGTTAATTAAAATATTTGTTTTAATAAATTTAATAAATGAATGCAGGATCATTTACGTGTGTAAAGCAGAGGACAAATAAAGTGTTTAGTATTTTAGAGGCTTGATCATCTCAGTATGCGAATTATTCGCTAAATCTTTTAAGGCATTTTAAGAAAAATTCTGTATGCCCCAATTAATTTTATAGCCGCAAACATGACACCAAAGTGCCGCAAATCTTGACACCAAAGTGTCAATTATATACAAAGTTATTATGTCAATTATTTATTAAATAAAAAAAACTTTTATGCTTATATGCCAAAGAAATATATCATAATGGCATATTTATTCCTTTATTTTGTCCATGTATCATACATAAGCTATTGAAAAGGCGCTCTAGATAATGTTGCTATGGTTACCACCTTTCTGTTCCAAAGAATTTATTCTGACTTCTATTCGAACTCTGAATCTAACTTTTGTGATTACTAAGCTGTTGAAAACCCTAATAGTCTACACGCTTGCTGTAAAAAGGCATCAACCTTTTATTTTGACTTGCTTTGCCAGGCCTCAATATGGGAGCTTAGACCACCATAGAATGTTAAAATGTGTTTTAACAAACGAAAAAAGCGTTCATTGTTATAACATACTTACAATCCCGCTCTTTTACAGATATTTCTGAATCATGCAACACTACGGAGTGAACGGATACTCTCTCCACGCCATGAACTCATTGAGCGCCATGTACAACCTGCATCAACAGGCGGCGCAACAAGCGCAGCACGCGCCTGATTACCGGCCGTCCGTTCACGCGCTCACCCTCGCAGAGAGACTGGCTGGTAAGTGCGTTCTCTCTCTCTCCTTTTTGACATACAAATGAATTGTGATTGTACAATGAATTAAATATGCCGTGTCTTTTCTCTTCCAACGGCTGTACATTTCAAGATATCATACTCGAGGCTCGCTACGGCTCTCAACATCGCAAACAACGCCGCAGTCGCACCGCTTTCACGGCCCAGCAGCTGGAGGCTTTGGAAAAGACTTTTCAGAAAACGCACTATCCTGATGTTGTGATGCGTGAGCGACTGGCCATGTGCACCAACCTACCTGAGGCACGTGTGCAGGTAAGAAATTAATTTCACCTTTAAACTCACCTTTAAAAGTTTAGAATGTCCACAGATAAGTTATTCATCATGTTTATATAAATTGCCTTTTGGTCATCAGGTATGGTTCAAGAACCGCCGTGCAAAGTTTCGTAAGAAGCAGCGAAGCCTCCAAAAAGAGCAACTGCAGAAGCAGAAAGACGGCTCAACAGATGGAGCCCTAGCAACAAGCGATAAGGATGACGCCCCCTCCAACTTAAATCTTGAGAACCAGCCACCTTCATCATCCTCTTCTTCCTCCTCCATGGAAGCAGAGGCAGCTCCCCATGCACTGACATCAGAACTTAGTGTTGAGCTTAACGTGACATCGGCAGAGCAGTCAGATAACGAGTCGGCCACAGAGGACAACGCAACCGACAAGGAGGAGGAGATAAAGCAGCACAGAGAAGATCTGAAGGTTGAGAAAGAACCAGCACCAGGAAACCTTTCCCCTCTTTGCAAACGTCTCAGCCCCAAACCAGGTATGTATTTGCTATATATTGCTCCTTCAATTTCATTGTCACTCTTAAAAATAAAGGTTCTTGTTGGAGCCACAGCAGTGTAGGCAAGTGCTCCAACATACAGTGCTTCTGCACTTCAGGTGACCCGAGTTTGAGTCCCGACTTGAGGTCCTTTCCTGGTTCAATTCCTTTCTCTTCTCTCCCATGTTTTCCCTATGTAAATAAAGGCAAAAAGCCCAAAATGTAACTTGAAAAAAAAAAAATCTTTATTAGCACCATGAAGAACCTTTCCATTGCACAAAAGGCTCTTTATAGTGGGGGGAAAAAAGGTTCTTTAGATGATTAAAATGTTGAAATGTTCTTTAGGGAACCCAAAATGGTTCTTTCATGGCATTACTGTGAAAACCATCTTTTGGAAACTTTATTTTTAAGAGTGTGAAAGGATGAATAAAAATACCAGAAAGACATTTTGAAGGTGGAAGATTTCAATCTAAATCTCGACAACCATCTTTGTGTCCTTAGACTCTCCTCTCGGTTCCCCGGCTATCTCATCTTCCTCTGGCGGGGTGACCGGCGGGATCTCTCAGAGTCACTCGTACTCCTCGTCTCCGCTCAGCCTCTTCCGTCTGCAGGAGCAGTTTCGCCAGCACATGGCCGCCACCAACAACCTGGTTCACTATCCGTCTTTCGACATGGCGACCCCGTCCTCTATACCATACCTGGGCATGAACGTCAACATGCCAGCACCCCTGGGCTCCCTCCCCTGCCAGTCCTACTATCAGTCTCTATCTCACCACGCGCAACAGGTTTGGAACAGCCCCCTGCTGCAGGCCTCTGGAGGCCTTCCTAGCCACAACAGCAAGACCACCAGCATTGAGAACCTACGCTTGCGAGCCAAGCAGCACGCGGCATCACTGGGCCTGGACACGCTGCCCAACTGAGCAGGAATCTGAAAACTACCTGAGCAAGGGAACATCTCTCTACCACTACCAACATGCCACCTGGACTTCTCAAATTAGGGTCAATCCTTGGAAACTAAAACAAAAAAAATGTGTCTTGAAGGTTCTCCTGACTACTAAAGTTGCTTTCAGGAGAGGTAAATCAAATTTCGTTCAGCTTGTTATTTTAAGGCAGGCAGTGAAATGAAGAAGCTCTCATTTAATTCATTATATTACATTTGTCAGTTTTGCTTAAAAAGACAAACAGGCCCTGGATTAGATTTAGTGTTATTTATATGTTTTGGATGGGCGTAGATGTTTGATATAAGCACTTTCCGGAGAGGATCTCAGCTGGTTGCATGCACTATACACCAGAATCTGAAAAGAACTTTCTGTGAATTTAATTATCATTTAATTAAATTACACATCACACAAATTACCTTGTAAATGTAAATCTTGCACAACTAAATCGATTAATTAAACCTAACCTGTTTAATGGTCAGGATTAAACCACGGTAAATTGAGGATGGTTGGGTAATGAGGAAATGATTTCATTGACTACATATGCAAAGCTTTTAATTACATGTAGCCTCAGGCAGAGGAAGAAATGCAATTATAGACCATGCATATCACTGGAGATTGCCATATTAACACTCAGAGGGAAAATACTTTCAAGAAAACTAGTGCTTACGTGCATATAAATGTTGCAACAAGAAACAATGCTGAATAGTGGTTGAATGCCAGACAGTCCAAAAGAGAAGTTCTCCAGTGGAAAGCAAAGCACTTCCATGTACGGCAGCTTTTTTCCCCCTTCTCTGCTCATTCTTGACATCTCAGTGCTGAGCTCTCATTGTGTTTGTAAAATATTTTAATATGTAAAATACAAAGTCTTTATCTATAAATGTTTACTGGTAAGGCAAATGTAAAAGTTCTATGTTTTAGACTGAGAAGATTTTAACCCTGTGATGATTCTGGTAGCTGTCCCTTTGTAAGATTGTACTGGGTGGGCCGCACAGCCCGTCTGCGTCTCCCCCCAGATTATTTAACCTATACAGTCTGGTTGTCTATGTAACTCTTTCATTGTCACTGTGGACATCAATATACAGTCACTCACAACATCACACAAAGTGGTGAATTTGTAGCCTATATTGGTGGAGAGTGTTCCAGAAGTATACACATCTTTCCCTATGTCAATTGTAGATTTAAAAACTTGTAAAATAAAACTTCAATAAAACATTGCTTGGACATCTTTTTAATTATATACTGTATATTTATTTTCTCTTGTTTATCCTCAAAATACCACATTAAATAAATCTAGATTAGACTGTGACCATGCTAAACTGATAAATTAATTTTAAAGGTTAAAATACAATTATTTTGTCTTTTTAGATTAAAATAAAAAATTGAAATTACATTTTTCATCCAGCAACCCCCCTCCCCCACCAAAAAAAAAAGCTGATACTAAAAGGTAGGACAGCAGAAAACAAGGAAATGAGAGTGAGGAGAGCAAGAAAACAAGGTAATCTTGGGAAATAAAATCGTTGCGGGGACATAAGCCATCCCAGATGAATAAGCAGGCCATTATGCTGAAGAATGACAGCCTGGGGCCGTGATTATGCCGCTATTATATCTTAAACAGTGTGGTTTGTCAAAATGCATAAGCCCTTTGCTCACATAAAGAGGGTCTCCCCCTCTGTGTGCATTTTACCAGAGGCTTGATGCCACTGCCACCATGTTCTCAGTGCCCTTGATGGGGCTGCTAACTGCATTTTAAAGTGCCTTATGCCATATTTAAATACAGCTGATTGTAATGCGTTCTAACATTCAACCTTTTGAGTAGATCAAAACACACATGGGAGGGTGGAATGATTCATTATGAAAAAATGAACACCAACATGCAAACAGCAAATAAGTTGTCAGTTAAACATTCCAGCAAGTCAACAGTGTAAATAAATAGCATCTCTGTTATCAAGTTTCGAGACCAAAAACAAACTGCCTACAGAGCAACAAGAAGGTCAAGTTGTCTTTACTCATTCATGTAATGAGACTGGCAAGGTAAGAGAAGCATTTTCTGTTAATCGTGTAGTATGATTTAAGACACCGCCATTAAATTGCTTGCTTGGAAATGAAGCCTGTTCTGTGCCACATAAATGGAGCGAATTAAATGTCACAGTACCAAAAAAAAAAAGTTACTACTGCTAAGCTCTGCAGCATCCAATTATTAAGCGGTTTCTAAATTCACCTTAGTGTTTAATCAGGTGTCACCGTCAGACAGTTCTTTACAGACACGCACAAGCACAAAATGGACCTTGAGAATGCCTAGCACAAAAATCAGTGTACCATTCAATCAGAACTTTTTTCCCTCATGCTCTCCTTTTTGGTTTTAGCTGCATGGAGAATGAAAGCTGCCACCATAAGGAACCCCAGCCCATTGAGGAAGTGACAGGCACTGCCAGAATATGATCCTAATCCTGTTCCCAGCATTCTTTTAGCCTGCTGGCACTGCAATTTTGCCACATACTCTCCAAGCTGTCAGCTGAGGTAAATCTCTCTAACAGCACATTGTTCAGATACACATCAAAGAACTCGTGGAAACCAATACGGCTCACTCAGAAATTAGCGGGAAAAAGGAAACATGCCAACTATTAATGCATGTTAAACCTGCACTTAAATAAGTGTTTTAACATCTTAAATTAAAATATTTAAAGTCAGCATGAAATTAAAGTTGCAATAGTCTTTTCTTTCTTATTGTGACTTAGGCTATATCTGAGTAAAATGGCTTCTCAAAAAGAACAAAAATAGGCCTAATTCTGTCCAAGGAAATTGATTGGATGGTTGTGGTTTGCTATTGGTGGATCTCATGTGAGTGACAGGTTGTCCCGCCCTTGCGCCAGTAAACACGTCATCAGAGAAGAGACGTCACTGCAAGAGGGAGGGCAGTTATTTTGATTAAAGATCAAATAGCGATGTGCACGGATCAATTATTTATAATAAATACTGCAATATTACATTAAAAAAAAATAAGAATTGTCAATTTTGATTTTATGGTGACTTTAAGAAAGAGCGAAAAGTAGCAACGGAGCGATGATGACGGGACGATGACAACAGGTGTTTGAACTCGCTTGCGAGAGGTCGCCCTCTTTGGTCCCAGCTCTCTTTTCTGATTCAATTCTCCCCTTTTTATCCCTCTGTTATCACAACCCCACTTAATCCTCTTAAGGGCAAAGAAAACCCCTCTTTTCTGGGGAGAGCTCACCCAAGCCAACCGCAGCACTCCAGAGCCTGTCACCAAAGCGCTGTTTCAGTCACACGTAATTACACATCAATGCCACACTACACATACCTTTCAGACGGGGAGAGTGGCATTGTGGGCATGTGGAGGGAAGCTCAGCACTCTTTGAATGCAGGACACAGTCGTATGGATTAAGTCTCCACCGGACACTTGAGAGTTAGGCGAGACACTTCGCTACTGTGCGAGACTTAAGGAAAGCAGACAATCCCGGGCAAAAAAAAAAAAAAATGTATTGAAACGGCCGTTGCCTGCGAGGATTTATTTTCTTAATGGCAGATTAAGCGGGAGGATGTATGGTGTGGTAATTCACGCTAAGCATCATGGGACGGTTCGTAGAAACGCTGCTTCAGCAGAATATTTTAACTGTTATTATCGGAATGCTGCATCGCATCAGTAATGACGGATCCACCGCAGACAGTGGACTGGAGCACAAGCACAGCTGAACGCTGGCGGAATAATTAAGATTTTTGATGTTTTTGAAAGAATATCTTATGTTCACTAAGGCTGCATTTATTTGATTAAAAAAAACAGTAATATTGTGAAATACCTCTTCAATTTAAAAGAACTATTTTCTATAGACCCTTTTCACATGTCCCGGTTTCTCGAAGCGGAAGTCGTCATAGTTGGGTAAAATTCTATGGCGGTGAATGAGAGAATACATTAAATATATTTTTATGTCCCCATTTTCTCAAATAGACAAAGAAAAACTCAGCAATAATGTTTTCTCAACTCTCAAAAAGAGAGAGAGAAAAAAAAAAAAAAAAATAGAGAGAGATTGATAACGGCAGCCAGAAGAGGAAAAACATTACTGTCAATCCCACAGTCGCCGCTGTATTGGAAACACCCTCACAGCAGTGTTAACTATTTTTTTTTTTGTAATTTGATGAAAAGGTAATACAATACTAAGTATAGTGTTATAAATGTATATAAATTAAAATAAAAAAAAATAAAAAATGAAAATATAAAAAACTGCAAGATTTACGATGCTGATGACCGTTAAAACACGTCATCACAGTCCGTGAAAAGGGTCCATTTTAATATATTTTAAAATGTAATTTATTCCTGTGATGGCAAAGCTGAAGTTTCAGCAGCCATTACTGTAGTCTTCAGTGTCACATAATTTGGTGCTCAAGTAACATTTCTTTTTATAATCAATTGTTTTCACAGCTTATAATTTTTGTGGAAACAATGATAAAAACAATTTCAGGATTCTTTGATGAATAGAAAGTGAACACCAATGAAATTTGAAATCTTATAACATTATAAAACTTTTTTTTCTTTTAACCCCACAATTTTGAATAGTGTATCATGGGTTTCACAAAAAGAAACTGTTTTCAGCACTGATAATAATAAGAAATGTTTCTTGAGCAGCAAATCATCATTTTAGAATGATTCCTGAAGGATCATGTGACACTGAAGACTGGAGTAATGATGCTGAAGTTTCAGCTTTACCATCACAGAAATAAATTACATTTTAAAATGTATTCAAATAGATACCTGTTTAAATTGTAATAATTCACAATATTAGTTTTTCCTTTATTTTCCTATTAAATAAATGCAGCCTAGTGAGCATAAAAGACATTAAAAAGAATCATTATAATTATTTGTAATTTAATTTTAAAAATGAAATATTTGGCTTTGAAATCTGGCCCCTAAATCAACCATCCATTCACAAAAAGTCCCTAAGGCCAGTCCACCCTTGATCCACAGTCTGAAGCGTGAGTGCCGAGGCCTCATGCTGGGCTCTTAAGATATGCGACTCATACCACAAACATCTGAGCAGTAGGATACGCCTTAGGCCAGAGCTTCACGCCACCTACAACAATCAGACACCTTATCACTGAAGCGCCTAAGGTCAGCCCTTACATTTATGTGAATACGGTGTTAACAGCTTGCGGACATTAGAACAAACATGGAGTACAGAGATCTACTGATTTCCATGACATCTTACATCTGAAGGTGTGAGGACTGGAGGCAGGTGACAACAACTGAGCTCAGAAAAATATAATCTTAAAAAATATAAACATAATATCTGTGAGACAGAGGTTAAATTATTGTCATAAGATGACATTTACGTATCCAGAGAGAATGTATGTCATTTAAAGGTTAAGTTCACTCAAAAATGAAAATTATGCCATCATTTAATCTGTGAAAAACTTGAATGAGCACAAAAGATATACTGAAGAATGTTTGTAACCAACACAACACTGAACACCATTGACTTTCATTGTCAAATATTTTAAAAATATCTTTTGTGTTATACTGGTTAGAAAATGAGAGTGAGCAAGTGAGCATTTTTGGGTGAATTATCTGCTTAACTGTTATGTGTTAGTAATTAATCAGTGCACTAAACTCACATACAAATGATGAAATCAAAAGGGTGAGCATGACCCTTGTGAGCGGCCCTTTAGTTTTGAAGCAAACTTCACAAAAGTTTCAGCAAGAAGCTGTGTGATTGAATCATAAGTTGTTTTTTTCCCCACAAAACACTCATGTTTGCCTTTTCCATGGGAAGCCGTTATGACTTCCACCCACCTACGGACATCTGAGATTCCGTCATTATAAGGCCTTGGCGTCTGGACGATATTCCCGACATGTTTCTGTCATTACAAAGATCTACACCCGATTTACATCATTGGCAAGGTGCTCGCCAAATGATCAGATGCCAGCATCCTCGGCAGTGTCAAAGTCAATAATGAACAAAACGTATAGATGAAAAGAACTCGTCCCTAATGGTCCCTCTGTCTCCTGAGTGTTAAAAAATGTAAATTTATGTAAAAGCCCATAGGAAACACATATTTACAATACGTTTAGGTAATCACAAGATGCAGGCATGGAGAAATATCCCGGCCGAGAGAGGCAGTCAATGCAAAAATAGTTTTTATGTGTCATTAATTCTCTTTGCATTCCCAAATAACCCTATATTACCGCGGTAATACAGTAATCACTCACAATCGCACAGAAAATTATCTGCACTCATCTGTGGAATAAAAGGCGAAGGGGAAAACGAGGGGAAAGCATCCCATTTTAGTATCCTCTTGCGTCCTTAATGTTCAACGAGAAGCCGGCGAGTAAACGACTGCTCGGCCAATCTCGACTCTGGCACCGATGGAACAGTTTCCGAGCAGCTTAATGATAGCGGGGAGTCGATGGCTCTCGTCAGCCCCTCTTCCTAAAATGCGCACACCTTTTCATGCTACATTGCCCGGAATAGACGCAAGGTTCATGGACAACTGGGGGAAAATTGAACCTTTTATACGCTACCAGAAAACAAAACACTCTCTGATGCCAAATCTAAACGACGCACTCGGAGCGCCGACATTAGGTGTAGAAGTGCTGCAGACACATCAGCCCATGCAGCATTCATAAGAGCCGAGTTCTCGCCCATGGACATTCTTTATCCTTAAAATGAATATGTTACAAACACTACTGAATGCCCACATTGTTGACTGTATAGAATATACATAGAAACTCAAATATGCCAGTCTGAAATTGTTTGTGAACAACTAAAATTAAATTTCAAGCAGATTCTGTAGTGTCCTGATATGTGAAACTATTGTAAAGAAAATAATTATTAGGCATTCAGCATTTTAAGGCCTCGTATTACATGAAAATTGAAATTATTTGAAAATAATGAAAAACCTAAAAGCAATGGTTACTAAATACAGCATCTAAATTATACACTTTCTCCTAAAAATAAAAATAATAACTGAAAAAAGTTTAAGACTTGATACATGGGAACTAACCATCCCTATAACAGATCTGTCATTCACACACTTAAGGGCCTACAGGAAATTCATTTCATTATCTTTAAACTCTTCTGAATCATTTGCTGGAAAATAAAAGAATATGGAGAAAAAAAAAAAAAAAATGTTGAGAGGATTTAGAAAATGCAAGATACTGAAAAATACATACACAGCTGTTGAGGGATTTTCTGCAAATCCTTTAGGCAAACAAATTACTCCATTAATATAAATAAATATATTTAAGATAACTGTAAAAAGATGAATACCAGCATGTTTTAGTCAGGAAGACAAAGTACTGTTTCGTCTTTGAATCATGCAGACATACATATTGTCAGTTTCATTTGTGCCTGCTTTTAACCTCTAATAGTAAGTTGTATAACGGTGCGTTTACGCCCCCTATTGGCCAGACCTGTGAATGTGTGAAAAACGAACAGGATTCTCAGTTTTCAAAACCATTGCTCCATTCTTGATTTCAGTATTTTGTTTTTAGTTGATTTGTCGTCATAGCAGGAACAATAACTTCTATACAAGAGGGGATAAATATTCAACCTTACTATGGATAGATGCTTTGTTGCAATTCATTTATAAACCTTCATTTGTTTTAATTGAAATTAATAGGCATTAAACTTCCCCACAAGAAAAGGGAAAAACAAAACTATGGTTTGGTCTTTTTGTGTCAGATTTAACTTAAATCTGATAATGATGTCTTCTTTACAACAGTAACATGTTTCCAGGTGGGTTTACTTCAGAGCCTTAAAGTCAAAGGAAGTTCCATGTCTGGTCACTAGGGAGCACTATTGCAGCAAAAATGTCATTTGAGCTAAAATCGGAATGCCCGGCTAGTTTATTCGTTGTAATTTACACATATAAATAGGTCCAAAGTTGGCACACAGGTGTGGCAAAACCAGCTCCCCGACACTTAACTGTGGAGCAAAGTGGAAAGTGTCCGAAAAGTGCTGAGTGAACCATCTGAGGTCCTGAACCTGTACTGTGATTCCCAGCTCCTGCTGAGCGACACTTATGGCCTGTTGCACCACACACTCATTCTGCAGCTGGGACAGGGAACACGTAGAGTACACTATGTGTCCACCCCGGCGCGCGGCCTGGATCCCAGCCCTGAATGGAGAAAGGAATATCCAACTAATTACACTTCTCAGTTGGTCTTTACGCAACATCCACATATCAAAGTAGTTAACAATAGTATATATATATATATATATATATAATCCTTGCCGTCTTGTTTTTTGCACATTTAAAAATAATTACTTACACAAGAAGCTGTATTTGTAAGAGGGGAAGTTTCTGTCTCTCTTTGGTCCTGGACCTCTTAAATAAATTGTTCTCTTCCACCATTGCAGAGTGTCTGTCTGTGGTGCAGGGAACATCTACAAGCACCTGTGGGAAGATGGAAGATGAATTGAAGGTAAAGGCACCATGCCTGGAGTAGTATTTGTGTCTGCCATATGCTTGGCAGAGATGCATGCTTTAATCAGAACACCAGACAGGGTTTAGGTAGCAGATGTTAGATATTTTTGAATTAGTGACATCACATATGACATACAAGGATATAAAAGTGTAGCATCCAAGTCTAAGAAAACACAATGTCACAGATGCATAAATATCTGTTGCTGTTAAAGTACAACAGTGTACTAAAAGCTTGTGATCGGCAAGACTTTATGCTTATGAAAGAAATCTCTTTTGCTCACCAAGACTGCATTTATTTGCTCAAAAATACAGTAAAACAGTAAGATTGTGGAATATTTTTACAATTTAAAATAACCGTTTTCTATTTTAAAATGCAATTTCTTCCTGCGACGGCAAAGCTGAATTTTCAGCATCATTATTTCAGTCTTTAGTGTCACATGATCCTTCAGAAAGCATTCTAATATGATGATTTGCTGCACAAGAAACTTAATTCTTTGATAATAATTTATTATTATTATCAAAGCTGAAAACAGTTGTGCTGCTTAATATTTTTGTGGAAACCAGGATACTGAGAGTTCATTTGACAGGTTATTTGATGAATTAGGAGTTGAAAAGAACAGCATTTATTTGAAACATTGTAACATTATAAATGTCTTTACTGTAACTTTTGATCAATTGAATGCATTCTTGCTAAATAAAAGTATCATTTTTTTTTAAAGAAACTGATTCTTTTATTCAGCTATGCATTAAATTGATCAAAAGTTACAGTAAAGACATTTATAATGTTACAATGTTTCAAATAAATACTTTTTTTTAATTCTTTTGAACAAAGCATGTTGTATTTTTGTACTATATATTGCATCTTATTTAAAAGGGATGCAATATTTAGGACAAAAATACAACATCGTAACACATGCATACATCTAAAGTTGTTGCATAATAAATAGTTTACACATCTGTGTATTTGATGAAGTGGAATGTGAGCAATTATGATCTGCATTTGTTTAGTGCTATTGTTTAGTGCTGCATTTGTTTTGTCAAGTGCTATTGCAAATGTAATCTCATTTTTTGTCAAATCATATCATTATTCTATGTACATCCTAACATTTGTTTTGTTAGTAGAACATGGCATTCTCCTTTTAATTCATAATACAGGTGCTGCTTCTTCAGACATTTTGCCTAGTACCAACTCTGTCAAAGCTTTGCTCCTCTGTCAGGCCTAACTGCCGACCATCAGTTGATGTGATGTGGATTTTGTTTTCATCCAGAAACTCTTTAGGCACGTAGCTCTGAAGAATCCTGCGTAATCGTGTTGTGCGGGAAACTGATAAGTCATTCGCCCATAGATAATCTGTAATGAAAAAAAAGGCACATCATATCATATGAAGATCTGCCTCTCTTCAATTAGAAAGCTTTGGTGATATAACGATTCACTTACCGATTGAATGTACCTGCAGGAGAGCAAGGGTCTTTCCTCCAGGAGCCGCACATAGATCCAGCACTGTTTGTCCAGGCTGGACGTCCAGCGCTAGTACAGGCAGCACTGAAGCAGCATCCAGAAGGTAATATCCCAATATACCACTGCTGTCAGGTCTAAGTTAATAGGACAGATATATTAAACATAACTTACGACAAGACAAAGTAAATAAGAATTAGTAACTCTTACCTTGCAGGCTTAAATCTAGATATGTCTCCTTGTGGAAAAACAAGACATTTGATATCAGGACTTATACTGTGTTGAAGAGCAGCAGTTTCCAGCTCTGTTGAATCTCTATGTGAGGTTGTGGAGTCCCGTGAAAGCTGATGTACCTCACTTCTAGAACAGTCAATATTGATGAAGTCTCTACATCCCTGAGCTTCTAAATCTGTGATTACATGAGGTTCTGAAGAGAAACTGTTTATCAGTGCTCCATACTTTTGTTCACACAGCATGGCAACTCGAATAGAGGGCCACAGGTCCCCTAACTGCATACTGTACGTTGTGTCAAAGTTGTGCAGAGCAAGTTCAGTAGCTGGAAACTTGGGCCTTGTTGCTGCCTAATGGAATATAGAAAACGACGACATGTTAACATATGCATTTGCCACCTTGTTTTTATTTTGAAAATGACTGCAAACTCATTACTTACCCATTTGGTTTTAACTCGATACCGTCGCTGAATAAAGGTAATCGAGTCTTTGAATTTATTTATACAAAATCTCGTGCATACGTACGCTGCCATGTTTGTGTATCATCAAAAGCGTCCGTCGCCTTTGTCCTCATTGGTTCCTAGCTTGTTTAAAAAAATAAAAATCATATTCGCGCATACAAATTATTACTTGTGAATATATAAAATAAAAGACGAATTTATTATTTTAATCATTCAACAATATATTATCAGCGATATAATGCATAAAGTGTTTATAACATTAGAACTTTCCAGAAATTTTCTTCGTTAGTTCCTACTATTGCGAAGGCTTAACTCATGGATATTAATAAGCTCAAACTGACGTTGATTGTAACCATCCAATAACGTTCCTAATTAATATTCATAAGCCAAGCCTTGACCATAGTAGAATTCGTAAATTCGCATCCCTACATCAGCACATACTTCATGTTCAGACAAACTTTGCTCCTTTGTTGTGTTTAAGTGTGAATTTACAGCATACAAGTATGGTTTTTGAAAGGGAAACGATCAAATATGGAGAGCCTGACGAGGAGGCGGAGGAGGTACGGGTACTGATTTCAGAGTTTTCGCTGTAGTTTAAAGTGCATTTGTGAAGTTACACAACGTGCACTTCATGAACTACAGGCAAGTCGATTCTAACATGTTAGTTGTTCTGACCAGACCTGACATTAAGATAAAAACTGTTCTGGTAAAGTTATTTCAAGCCTGGCCTATAATAACACGTTTGATATAGTATTATAATGTATTTAATTTATGATGTTTACATTGCAAATACATTAAAATGACTATATAAAACAACACTAACTGATAACACTTTGGTCCCCAAAATTGTGAATCCCTATTAAATGTGTTATGTAGTATCACGGCACTAAATTTGTGTGGTTCTTGTCGCATATTTATTTGTAAAGGAACAGACACTAGTGGAGGAGGAAGATACAGGAGAAGATGGTGCTGATGAGGAGGAAGAAGAGGAGGAAGAAGAGATGGTGGTATGCTACTACAGTATTACATAAATTGGATAAACATTAAATTCCTCTCCATCTTAAATAGTAAGAATATACACTACCAGTCAAAAGTTTGGACACGATAAGATTTTTAATGTTTTTAAAAGAAGTTTCGTCTGCTCACCAAGGCTGCATTTATTTAATTAAAAATACAGTAAAAACAGTAATATTGTGAAATATTATTACAATTTAAAATAACTGTTTTCTGTTTGAATATATTTTATGAAGTAATTTATTCCTGTGATCAAAGCTGAATTTTCAGCATCATTACTCCAGTCTTCAGTGTCACATGATCCTTCAGAAATCATTCTAATATGCTGATCTGCTGCTCAAGAAACATTTATTGTGTACAATTGTACAAAATATTTGTGTACAATTTTTTTTTAGGATTCTTTGATGAATAGAAAGTTCAAAAGAACAGCATTTATTTGAAATATAATCTTTTGTAACATTATAAATGTCTTTACTGTCACTTTTGATTGATTTAATGCATCCTTGCTGAATAAAAGTATTAATTTCTTTAATTTCTTTTCAAAAAATAAAAATAAAAATTCTTACTGACCCCAAACTTTTGAACGATAGTGTATAATGTTACAAAGCTTTGTATTTCAGATAAATGCTGTTCTTTTGAACTTTCTATTCATCAAGGAATCCTGAAAAAAGTACACAACTGTTTTCAACATTGATAATAATCATAAATGTTTCTTGAGCAGCAGATCAGCATATTAGAATGATTTCTGAAGGATCATGTGACACTGAAGACTGGAGTAATGATGCTGAAAATTCAGCTTTGCCATCACAGGAATAAATTACTTTATAAAATATATTCAAACAGAAAACAGTTATTTTAAATTGTAATAATATTTCACAATATTACTGTTTTTACTGTATTTTTAATTAAATAAATGCAGCCTTGGTGAGCAGACGAAACTTCTTTTAAAAACATTAACATAGAGTCTAAACAAATGAAAGCATCATTGCTAAAGGAGAAGTGATTGTTATATTGATTAAACATTGTCTGGCCCCCTGCAGGACCCCCTAGAAACAATAAGACAGAAATGTGAGCAGACGGCACACTGCATGCATGCAAAAGAAAGACTAGAAGCTTGTGAAACTCGAGTTGGCTCACGGTCACACACTGAAGAGGACTGCACAGAGGAGCTGTTTGACTTTCTACATGCACGGGACCACTGTGTAAGTCACACCTCAGCCCCTAATAGTGCCAGTTTTCAAAAATGTGTTTTTAAAAATATTGCTGTAGAATTATCATTGTCTTTCAGGTTGCACAAAAGCTCTTCAGTTCAGTTAAATGAAGCCCCTCTGAGACTCTATCCTTCCATTCCAGTGGAGTATCTCAACCAGAGATGTGTTTGAACAGAACAAGCATAAACAGAGACTCAAAACGTGTAATTGTGTTGTATATGTGAATAAATGTGTGTAGAATTCATGTACACATGCCTTTGCCTCACATTTACACATAAGGTGGATCTTTTGTTTACACGTGACGATAAATGTAACTTATGTATATTCTACTTTCTAGGAGTGTAAACAGTAGTCACATTGAAACTACATTATTCTAGATTGTATTGCAATTACACATAGTACCACAGGGTGGCAGTAGACATTGCATTTTTGGCTAGTTTCCCTTGAAATCTGACACAAGTAGTATAGCTTTGGCCTTTTGATAAAAGGAGACTATCCTTGTTTGGATTTTGTTTCAGCGGTGTTGTAAGCAAGAACAGCCCATGAAAGTATGTTCTTCATTTTATCCAATCACTGGATTATTAATTCAAGGATAATGATGATCTATAGTTTAACAAATAATTTACTTTAAAAAGCCTTAGGTTTTCCACAGGATAAACATGACTAAGCATTTCCCTGAAGCTCATTTTCACCTGTTTTTATACAGTTTTTAAAGAGATTAAAAATAAGAGGGGGAAATATTCATGCTTTTTTTTTTTTTTTATTAGGAGTGCAAAACATACAACATATGGTGAACACAAAACACAAAAACAACAATAAAGCAGCAATGATAATAACAGCAATGAAAAATAAGCAGAAAAGATAAACGGGTAATAGTAGTATTTAAGTAGTAATAGCATGTATAATAATAATGATAATATTTTGTGATGACGGCAACAGTAATATCAATAATAATAATAACGGTAATAATAATAACAATAGTAATACTAAAGATGGTGGTGATGATAATTTGTGTTGACGGCAATAGTAATATTAGTAATAATAATAATAACAGTAATAATACTAAAGATGGTGATGATAATATTTTGTGTTGACGGCAATAGTAATATCAATAATAATAATAACAATAGTAATACTAATACTAAAGATGGTGATATTTTGTGATGACGACAACAGTAATATCAATAATAGTAATAACAGTAATAATAATAACAATAGTAATACTAAAGATAGTGATGATGATAATATTTTGTGTTGACGGCAATAGTTATATCAATAATAATATAATAACATTAATAACAATAATAATAATAATAACAATAACAATAGTAATACTAAGGATGGTGATGATGATAATATTTTGTGATGACGGCAACAGTAATAACAGTAATAATAATAATAATGATAAAATAACAATAGTAATAGTAATAATAATAATGTAATAATGAAATAATGACACATACCACACCTATCCTATCTTCTGTGTCAGTGTGCATGTTTGTTTATTTATTTATTTATTTATTTTCTCATTCACAGTACGATTACTATTTGTATATATATGTATGCCTAAGCTGAGGTGGTGCATTAAAATCATGTGTGGTATATGTTGGGTGTAGATTTGATTTAGTTATATTTATATATTTTAAATATATATATTAAATTATTTACCGTTACCGTCCTTATACGAAGCAAAATATCATCCCATCAACATCATCTTATTACTGCTCAGTGTTTCTATGATATTGATAACATTATTAATAATAATGTCAATAATAATAATGAAAATACTCATAATATTACTAAAACCTTGTATAAATATGTATAATAAGTGAATACATAATTAATTAGGATGAGTGTGTCAGATTTGTAATAGTTGAATGAGATCTGATCTGGAGTGTTGTGGTTCCGATATACAGTTGTAATGAGGAAAATATTCAATATTCAAATATTCAATATATAAATGAGAAAATATTCTAGGGAGATGTAGTCTGTGAACAAATTTTTCCAATGCGTTATGTGAATAGTGTTTCGGGATTTCCAGTTCAAGAAGATAGTTTTCTTGGCGATGGCTAAGGCTACAAGGAGCATCCTTTTGTTTGTTATTTCCTGATTGAGAGTTGATAGATCAATGATAGATTGATAAATTCATGCTTTTAACTTAACACTCAGGTTTAAGACGGAACATGACAGGCGTTTGTTTACCACATTAAGAAATAAGGTTGTAAAGGAGCTTAGAAAGGCAAAAGTTATTTTTATTAACGCTTAGGTTAATAAAAACAATAGAATTATATATAGAGGGAAATATGTCTAATGATCCATGGTGGCAGAAGCATTTAATTATTTTATAGATTCTACAAAATCTTTGATTCAGAAAGTTCCAGGTTCAAATGATTTAGTTACACCCATAAATTAACACTCCTATTTTGAATTTGAGAAAAGTGACTAATTCTGAAGTACATATAATTATTTCTGCCCCCTACTGTTCAAAGGCAAATGATATAAATGAGATGCATACAATATTTAAAATGTGCAAAGAGGCACTTTCTATTTTAAAAATCATTAATTGGTCTTTAAAACAGTGTTTCCAAGTGCTTGGAAAACCGTAATAATTACACCAATATTCAAATCAGGTGATCACATGGCTATTAGTAATTGTAGACCAATTAGTATCCCTCCAGCAGTATCTAAAATTGCAGAAAAATTAATTTCTGACCAAATATTATCACATTTGAATAGTACTCCTTTCTTATTACATCAAATGCAATTTGGGTTTCGAAAGCATCATTCCACTGGAACTGCAAATTGTTTTCTTTTAGAAAATATAAAATCTAAACTGGACAAAGGTGTGGTGCGAGCTGTCTACCTGGATTTAAATAAATTATGATGTTTTAATAAATTATCAAATTATAATTCCCCACCAAAGGTAATTAAATGGATGAGATCATACCTTACTGAGAGAAAACAGTGTTTAAGACTCCACAAATAGTCACAACTCATTGGTGTACTTCAAGGTTCAGTATTGGGTCCTTTGTTATTCAGTTTGTATATCAATAACTTACCTGACTTTTGTCCATCTACTGTTAATTGTCAGATGTATGCTGGTGGTTCAGTTATATACTTGCATGCTAAAAGCAAGCTGCAGAAGAATTATCAGCTGCAATGTTCAATATCTCTAATTGGTTATTAAATTCATGTTTACCTCTTAATGTTAGTAAAACTCTATATATGATTTTGTTCCCCCAAAGTATGCAAATAGAGATCCAGATTTAGATGTTATAGCAGGAGGAAGCAGATTAGTGCATGAGTATAAATATTCATGCATAATAATAGACTCACAACTTACTTTCAAAAAACAAGTTTAAAAAGTTGTGAAAAGCATTTAATTCATAAACTGTAGACACATTAGGAATAATTTAACTACTGAGGCCACATTAATACATTAATGCCATGATCTTCTCACATATGAAATGCTGCCTCACCAGCTGGATGTGGGACTACATTATAAATCAATAGAAAGATTCTATAAGCAGGCTTTGAAAATATTGGGGAAAAAAAAAAAAAAAAAAAAAAAGTCAAATGTATAATATCATTGTACTAAATATGATCTTTTAAAATGGGAAAGTGATTAAATTTGGTATGGTCCCACCTCCGCTTTTATTTCTTTTTCTGCATCTATAATGCATAAATGTGTCTTTATAATTTGGAGTGTGTGTTAATATGCTCTGGTTATAACTATGTTTGCTAGAATGCGTTTTTAATGATTCTTAATTAGCCTGTATGGCTAAATCTGGCACATTTACATGATATATTTTTTCTATTACTTTTTCCCCTGTAATGTAAACAGTTACAGGATGTTAGCCACTTCAGCTAATCAAAATGAGTAAGAATATTTAACATTACCAAATCAAATATTAAACAATTTTTCATTTACAATTAGAAAACCACTGCCACAAGCAAACCTTTTTTGCTCTGATAAGCATGTAAACCTGAGACTTTCATAAACCAATTCAAAAGTTTAAAAAAATAATTTTATTAAAAGAAATACATGGTCAAAATAAAACAGGGTTTAAAGCAATAACTATAAAAAAAAAAAAAATTAAATATTCAGCTGAAAAGCAGCATAATTTATCCAATAAGAAAAACACCATCTGAATTAAATGAATTCATGTTCCTGATGCATCCATGCACACAGTGCATATGAAAACGAGAGATTCCCGTCACCTCCTCACCAAGGGTAATTCTCCTTATTGCTCTGTCCAACAAAGTCATTCATTGAGGACTGGGGAAGAAAAAAAGAAAAAAAAAAAAAAAGAAAAAAAAAAAATAGAATCAGAAACCTATAATAAACTTACTAAATCACTGTTAACCTTGTTGAAATTGGGCAATTTGAATTCTGAAATGATTGATAACTAATGTAAAATCATCCAGTAAATCTGAGCTTCCCGGGGCCTTTTATAAGACAATCTAAGATCATTTAGATTCAATCTTTTAAATTATGCTGGTCTGGTATAAAAAAGAAAAGGTTATTCGTCTGAAGAAAAAGTGATTGCTTAAAGTGGACTGACCTGCATTAGGAGCCTCTCTTTCCTCAGTCTCTTATAAAAGAGCAGCACGTCCTGGTTGGCCTGCACCACTCGAGGATCAAAGTCCATCACACGCAGGCCTTCCAGACTCCGAGCACGTGACAGAGCAACATAGGCCTGGCCGCTCTCAAACACACGCGCCAAAGAGATCTCCACACAATCCAAAGTCATGCCCTAAACACACCAAACAATGGAGACACCAGCAGTTTTACACCAGCTTATTCAACAAACTGCCAATTTGAGAAAATATTATTTGTGACCCTGGACCACAAAGCCAGTCATAAGTTGCACGGGTATATTTGTAGCAATAGCCAACAATACATTGTATGGGTCAAAATTATCGATTTTTCTTTTTTGCCAAAAATCATTAGGATATTAAGTAAAGATATTTTGTAAATTTCCTACTATATATACACTACCAGTCAAAAGTTTGGACACACCCTCTCATTTAATGTTTTTTCTTTATTTTCATGACTATTTACATTGTAGATTCTCATGGAAGACATCAAAACTATGAATGAACACATATGGAATTATTTAGTAAACAAAAAAGTGTGAAATAACTGAAAACATGTTTTATATTTTAGATTCTTCAAAATAGCCACCCTTTGCTTTGATTACTGCTTTGCACACTCTTGGCATTCTCTCGATGAGCTTCATGAGGTAGTCACCTGAAATGGTTTTCCAACAATCTTGAAGGAGTTCCCAAAGATGCTGAGCACTTGTTGGCCCTTTTGCCTTCACTCTGCGGTCCATCTCATCCCAAACCATCTCGGTTGGGTTTAGGTCAGGTGACTGTGGAGGCAAGGTCATCTGGCGCAGCACTCCATCACTCTCCTTCTTGGTCAAATAGCCCTTACACAGCCTGGAGGTGTGTTTGGGGTCATTGTCCTGTTGAAAAATAAATGATGGTCCAACTAAATGCAAACCGGATGGGATGGCATGTCGCTGCAGGATGCTGTGGTAGCCATGCTGGTTCAGTGTGCCTTCAATTTTGAATAAATCCCCAACAGTGTCACCAGCAAAGCAGCCCCACACCATCACACCTCCTCCTCCATGCTTCATGGTGGGAACCATGCATGTAGAGACCATCCGTTCACCTTTTCTGCGTCGCACAAAGACACGGCGGGTGGAACCAAAGATCTCAAATTTGGACTTATCAGACCAAAGCACAGATGGTCTAATGTCCATTCCTTGTGTTTCTTGGCCCAAACAAATCTCTGCTTGTTGCTTTTCCTTAGTAGTGTTTTTTTTTTAGCAGCTATTTGACCATAAAGGCCTGATTCGCACAGTCTCCTCTGAACAGTTGATGTAGAGATGTGTCTGCTACTAGAACTCTGTGTGCCATTAATCTGGGCTCTAATCTGAGGTGCTGTTAACTTGCGATTTCTGAGGCTGGTGACTCGGATGAACTTATCCTCAGCAGCAGAGGTGACTCTTGGTCTTCCTTTCCTGGGGCGGTCCTCATGTGAGCCAGTTTCGTCCTAGCGCTTGATGGTTTTTGCAACTGCACTTGGGGACACATTCAAAGTTTTTGCCATTTTCCAGACTGACTGACCTTCAGTTCTTAAAGTAATGATGGACTGTCGTTTCTCTTTACTTAGCTGACTGGTTCTTGCCATAATATGAATTCTAACAGTTGTCAAATAGGGCTGTCATCTGTGTACCAACCCGACTTCTGCACAACACAACTGATGGTCCCAACCCCATTAAAGGGGCTCTATGTAGGAATGACACCCAGTGGTCAAAATAGTTACTGCAGTCCAAATTCAAAATATTGTTTGCCCCGCCCCCTCCTTCAAAGACGCAGGTGGCCAGCTTGAGGACACGCAACAAGAGGGAGCGCAATTGACAATGAAAACTGTGGAGACTTAGCTGATGAGTTGATTTATCTGTGTTTTAATATGCTGTCGTTCATAGAGATCTTTAGATGGATGCAGAGGCTTTTTAGGTCAGGTAGAATCTGCGATTCTCTGACCCAGTTTGTTTGCTGGTTTCTATGGCTTCAATACGCGGTGGGTTTGCAGCGCTGTCAACAAAGCAAAGTGTGGCTACTTTGAGGAATCTAAAATATGAAACATATCTAGAGTTATTTCACACTTTTTTGTTTACTACATAATTCCATATGTGTTCATTCATAGTTTTGATGTCTTCAGTGAGAATCTACAATGTAAATAGTCATGAAAACAAAAAAAAACATTAAATGAGAGGGCGTGTCCAAACTTTTGACTGGTAGTGTATATATCAAACATTTATTTCTGTGAGTGGAAATGCATTGCTAAGGACTTCATTTGGACAACTTTAAAGGCGATTTTCTCAATATTTTTTATTTTTTTTAAACACACCCTTAGATTGCAGATTTTCAAATAGTTGTATTTCAGCCAAATATTGTCCTATCCTAACAAACCACACATCAATGGAAAGCTTATTTATTCAACTTTCAGATGATGTGTCTCAATTAAAAAAAAAAAAAAAAAAAAAAAAAGGACCCTTATGACTGGTTTTGTGGTCCAGGGTCACATTTACCAAAGTTGACCCATTTCTAGTAAATAATATGCTAGAAATACCATGTTTCTGGTATTGAAACCAAGCTTTATGACATGGCAAGAAATAACACAAAATAAGACACAAAAGCAAATTTAGTTTATGTAAAATGTGTCCAATAATAATAAAAAACCTTTATATTAAATTATTTTGATGAATAATTTGACAAAAGTGGTCCTGACTGGAAAAAAACAACAAAACACAACAACAACAAAAAAAACTAAAATTGTAGCTCAACCATTCATTTACTAACAGCAGAACACAGTTCACATAGTTCTGATCCTTGATTCTGATTGGTTGAGCCACATTCAAATGTATTGTGGTGTCTCAAATGTATTGTGTCCCAAAGTTCTTTAAACTATTTGATATTTTTGAAGTAATTACCTTTAAAAACAAAAACAAAACAACTAAATAGGGGTATTTTTGGCCATTAAAAAAAATAATGATTTTTTAATTCTTTTCTTGGGACAAATAGATGTTTAAGACCAGATCAAGTCATTTTAGGATATTACACTTGCAAGATTTAGGGCCACATGGTTATAGTGAGGAATTGATTTAATATTTTCCCCTCAGTTTCTCTATAGAGCGTTGGGACACAGCCACACGCAACGTTTCTGAAAAGTTTGCCAGACAAGTGATGAGCTTAATTACTCTGCGGTCATAGCAACTACTTTGACAGTTCATCAGTGCAGAAGGCACAGTCAGAAAAGATGGGGAAACATGGGGACTAGTTAATGAGACAATACACAAGCCAGAACCATAGTCCTGAGCATCTGTTCACAGATACAAAGAAACGCATTGTTCCTGAGCCAAGTCATTTTATTTTAATAGCACTTTCAGCAAAATCACATGATCATTTCCTCTAGGTCCCAAAACAGTGGGAGATCAAAACCACAATCTTGTAATATTAGATTTCATTCTATGCATTCGGCTGGTGCAGGTCTGATTCAGTAGCTTATCATCTATGCATAATGAGTCATGATGGGGCTTCAGAGCAGAACTCACCTGACTCTTGTGGATTGAAATGGCCCAGGCCAGTTTGAGTGGCAGCTGCTGTCGGCTCAGGTATAGCCCCCCCGACGCTTTAAACATCCAACGCTCTCTCTTCATTACCTCAACAGCCCCGCAGAGGAATCGCACCCGAGGGAGACCTGTGGGGGAGGGGTGCTCACGAATTATGGGACATCACAACATCTCACAGCATATGCTGGTGTTCTATATCAGGTACAACAATTAATGAATGATATTTGGGCAAGTCTTATAAAGCCTGTCAAGAATATATCAGAATAAAAATATAAACACTTTAAATGACAACCCCCAAATTTTATTACAGTAATACAAGTAATTAAAATATATAAAATTGAGTTGATGTTTAATTTCATATATATATCTGAACATTAGCAGGACGCTTGGCACTGTTTTTATTCATTACCTTTTTTTATGCATCACATATTTTAGTAGTCATCAAATTAGGCATCATTCGAAAACTTAAACTTCCTTAAAAAGCTTAAAAACCCATTTTGAAATTGACATTGCATTACCATGGAAATGGTTCTTTAAATCCTTTTAGTATGCTGGTCCTCCTAGTTGGTGTTGTCATGTTTCATATTACAAAATTTATTTTAAAGCTGCAGTCCATCATTTTTCCTCTTTGTCACCATCTCTGTTTGAAACCTACAATTACGGTCATATGTGGAATTGTTATTGTTAAATGCATTGTGCATCGGCACAACTCCTCAGCGGATGAATCTAATGTTTGCTGTCAATCACTACACCGGTGTGGATACTGTACTTCAGAATCACAGATTCTACGTCTTGAAAGTATGACCAATATAAGAATTTTCACTGGAAAATATCAGCTGAACAAGTAAGTTACATTTCTGCCACTTTTGTTCTGACCAACTGAGGAAAAAAGCATTAGACGTACAATAAATCGCGCTGCCAAAGGTGATTAAATCCAACGATCGCTTAGCTTGGATCATGCCAAACACTGCAAATTATTATTACTGTTATACTTTGTTCTCAAACTGTTAATGTTAACAACATCAGCATTGCGTGACTGTGTGTATTTAGTATGTATTATCATTACCTGTAGATTTCAATTTCTGTAGCCACTCCACAGTCTGAAGTCTTTTGCTTTTGACTACAAGTGAATCTCCAGTTGTAACTGATGATTGTCATTTGGACCTTTCTGGATTACAATCCGCCATCAAAATGATACGTTTAATTATTTCTGCTGCTGTGAGAACGGGCTATAAATGATCCGCTACAAGCAGCATCCTCCTGACATGATAAAGCCGACTAGCCTGGACTTCTTCTTTCTGTTTACAGACGTGACGTAATGCCGCAAAGACAAACGGCTGCATGCTCGAATTTCCCACGGAAATCCACCAGGTTGCTCTTATTATAAAACAATATTACAAGCTTATCGTTGTGAATCGAGCTAAGGTAAGGAGATAGTTTTGAACACTGACTGGTTATGTACTTGCTCAAATTGATTTTGGATCATTTTTAACCAAAAAAAGTTCCGAAAAACTACTTTATAGTTAAAAATGTTCTAATCTTGACAAAAAACATCATCATAAAGGTCTGAATCTCAAGCTTCTATATTAATAAGTGATATTTGGACAGAAATGTATTAATTTGTTACAGGAGAATGCATAAAAAAAAAAAAAAAGAAAAAAATTCAGTGGAATGTGGGTAACACCCAGTTGTGATTTTTGGCCTAAATCTCATGGGATTTTTGTGATATCAACTTCAAATTCGGAACACAACTTGGTTAGACATATGGCTTTGATTTTATATAAATTTTAGAATAAAAATTTTTGTAAAATATATATTTTATATAAAAAATTTTAGCACAGTACATCTGATTTACAGTAAATTAAATTTTATAACTTTTCATCCTTTCATTTTTTGAAGTTCACGTCACCCACAATCTACTGAGTGTCTTTAAAACAAGACCAAACTTAGGTCTATATTCCAAAGCATTCTTGAATTACAATGTTTTATTTTTGGATAGTGCATTTTCACATCTATGCTTAAAAAGTGGGGGAGGTGACAGTTAAGGGGTTAAATGGTCCTAAAAATAGCCTTTCAAAAACATTGCTTATTTCTCCCTCTAATTGGGTTAAAATATGATACAGAGATATTCTTTGTGAGATTTACCCGTTTATTTACTGATAGCAGTATAGTTTTTTCATGATAGTATTTTCATTAAAAAAAAAAAAAAAAAAAAAAAAAAAAAAAATACTTGTGACATAGAAAATATATAGTAGTCAACATTTGAAGTGGATCAAAAAAAGTTCAAAGTTGTCCTAAGAAGAAGGTTTTAGGACAACTTTTATGAAAGGTTTTGATCCACTTCAAATGTTGACTACTGTACTATGTGTTGTGGAAGCGCACGTCACTGCTTCAGTCAGCCGTACCTTGATTGCCCGGCTGAAAGTCAACAACTACTCCTCTGGCTCCATTCACTAGACCCCTCTGGACATCCAGGTTTTTAGTAAGCATGACCTGAACAAATAAAAAGGTTCTTGTAACATTTAATACTAAAAATTAAGAGCACATGTTAGCCAGGAGGAGATAAAACACCTACCTGAGCGCCGACTTTCAGCTGTAACAGTCGACTCACTGGACTCTGTGCATCAATGGTCTGAACTAGCATAGGGTCACTATCCACAGCTTCGAATACTCGCACAGCCCCTGCAAATAAACACTTAAGAGACTTAGACTTAGAAATGTCTAAAATAACTTCTCTGGATTTAGCTCGTCTTACAGTTTGTGTAGATACATTAAAAAAGTAACTGCTATACACTATGTCCTACATTGTTTCTAGTGCTTCATGAATCAGATGGTGGATTTGTAGAAATTATTTCAGTTTCCGGTGATCTCAGTCAAACACATTCACACCACAGCATTAACACCGATACCGGAACTATCACCACCTGATGCAATCAGCAAACCAAGTCACATTTCACACATCTCCAGTTTAAAATTAGATTTCAGTATGCCCAACCTGGTAACTGTTTGAGTTTATTCTCATTCGTGAGCTCCACATCATCCTTGTGTGTGCACAGCCTGGTTGCTAGGATACCATCCCTCTCGATGCAGTGATTGGCACTTCTCAGTAGCTTCATGGTAACTTCATCTGTGACTCTACAGGATGGAAAGCCAATGGGATCAACAAGTTGACCAGCTGAGTCAATTCACAACTTCACTGATAACAAGATGTAGCTTGAAAGTTCCACACTACAAGACTTTATAAACATTTAAATCACACATACAAGAACCACCTTAAGTCATGGACAAAACTGACCCTGAACCAGAGGGATTACATCCCAATAACACCCCGAGCTAGTGAGTCACTGCACTGAATGGTGGATGTGGCCGTGGTGAGAGCTCAGTACCTGCCCACTCTCACAGCCTGGAGGAGAGAAATGAAGGCTTTGTCTGTTTGTCTGCGCACCTCCGTCAGCTCCATGTTCATATGGATACACTTCCGCCAGCTTCTCGACTGCGGGAAAAATGGACTTTGTATCTTATACTTAAAATCAGACAGTGGATACACACTTGCTAACCCAAAAATGTAATTATACACATATGAACAAAAGCAGCTCTCTATCTTGTCGAATTTCGTGACATTACAATGGAATAGATCAGCCAGAAACGAAAACTGTTGTGATTTACTCACTTTTTCCATTCATCTTCAAAACAAAAAATGAAAGCAAAACTTAAATTTTCTGATATTTCTGTCCCTCCACTGAAAGTCCATTCCAACAAATCATTTTCAAGTTCATGAAGACATTGTAAAAGAAATCCATATGAATCTCTATGTATGTGCATTGATCAATGTTTATCGATAAATAAAAACTCTTGGTAAAAGCACTCAATTCATATGGATTACTTTTACAATGTCTTCATGGATTTTTTGAAGCAATGTTTTAAGGGAATGGGCTTTCAATATCTTCATTTGTGTTTTGATAATGAAAGTCCTATCAGTTTGGAATGTCATGAAGGCGAGTAAACGACTCCAGAATTTTCATTTTAGGGTAAACTATCCTTTTAAAGGTGGGGTAAGCGATATTTCAAAAATGCTGTTGGGCATTGTTGATATTTGAAATAAACCCAAACACACCCCTCTCTTCATTGCTCAGCTTCCAAAACTCACCCTCCAATCCTAACCACCCTGCTCAGAATCGGTCTCGAACCCTACTAGCCGAGTGCACTACAATGATGCTAAACACCGCATTCTCTAGCGGTAGCCAGTACGCCTCTTGAGATTTGAGGTTTACCTGCACATCTGTTACTAGCTGGCCTCGGTTACACGCAATGCGAGAGTGGATGGCCGTGAATCACAGCTGACGCGCAACAAAATGCTTTATGAAAAATAAAGCGCAGATGATGAACAACAAGAAAGCACAAAAAAATAAAAAATAAATGTACAGTACACAATAATAAATACAAACGAGAGTTCGTTGTTAGTCGCCAACAGCACAGCAGCTCCAGACAATCAATGACACTCAAACGCAGTGCTACTCACGTGTGAAGCGGGTTCAAAGCAGCCTTTGCGTCTGTTTTCAGGCCTTCCCGCTTAGCTCTCTACAGTGCTGGAAAGCTCTTCTAATAGTAACACGGGTCCTAAAGATCTTGCCCAGTCATAACCCTTCATTCCACTGATATTCTTCTGAGCTTTTCTCTTTTGTATTGTGTCTCATCTCTCTTTCTGCAGTCTTTCTTCAAATCTCCCTCTTGCTCGTTCTCTCTCTCTCCGACTGTCATACGCCCCCTAATGCTGATTGGTACACATTTGTTGTTTGCTGGTGTGTCGGTCCATCTAACTTCCAAACAGCGTTTTTGAAATATCACATACCCCACCTTTAATGCCAAGTCATATCGAGGCTGAAGCGGAATATCAAACTATGCCTAAATGAGGAGGGTAGTACCTGGAAACAAAAATTAGCTTTGTCCTTTCCTTTTGTTACAGGTGGAAGTTGAAGAAAGTCTCCGCACACAATCAGCTGAATCCCTCCAAATGGCTCTGTTGATCGTCTTATGGACCTAGAAACAAACAGATGACACTTGTCTAATGAAACTCTAACCTACTATTGAAATATTTATTGTTGTTCCTCTCCTTCAGAACAGATGAGAATTTGCAATCATGTACTAGACTGGGACTCTTCAGAACTGATGGACTGGATTAATTTGGTATTCAATTTCTGATCCAAATCACATTCAAATATTCATTTGCCATCTGGTGTTCATTATAGGAGTGGCAAATTAAATGATCGTGTTAAATGAAATTACTAAACTGTTAAAAACAACAACAACAAAAAGATATCATAACCCTTATCACCACATTAATTGATAACAGCAAATTGAATTTTATCCATGTGGAAAATTAACTGAAACAAACCAGTATCATTAACAGAGTTATTTTTATTTAATTTGTCATAAGTTCCCCCGCCGTGTGGTTCACCTGGCTATAGCTTCCAGTTTGTCAAAGAACTCAGCCTCCACCATTGAGATCTCATCAATAATGAGGTGTTTGCAAGAGGTCCAGTGCTGCAGCACCCCCGGACGCTGAGCGAGCTCAAGACACTGTTCAAGAGGAGCAGAGCCCGACCCAATACCTGATAACAAGAGATAAAAATGATTCAAGCACACAGCACAACTGTTTTTATAGATTTGAAAAAAGTGTTGATCATATGACACTTCAGGAAAGTGTGTACATACTGAAATAAATCTCCTGTCACCTATGATTACTGTTTGGTTTGGGGTGAAAGGATACTACCCTTTTCATAAAACCTTTGCCATCATAAATTATATATGAGATTTCCTAATGAATGCATGTAACATGTTTGCATTTGTTGGCAGTCACACATTTCTTTTCAGAGACATGAGTGAAATCATTTGAACTTTAAATTTCCTAACCTGCAAAACTGTGCAGTGTGGTCCCTCCTATGTGACAGGCTGCGACACCAGTGCTCGCTGTTGCATATGTGCTTTTTGGAGGCAGAGAGCCTACAATTCTTTTGAGCAAGAAGGACTTCCCTGTACCTAAAAATAAAGCCATGAACAGTGGTGTTTGAATTGCCATGAAAAGAGACCTCTATAAGAAGCAAGATTACAATCATCAATGGCTATAAATAATAAAATAAAACAAATAATTGGTCAAGTTCATTACCTGCACTGCCTGTGAAAAACACATTCTTGCCACTCAAGACTGCATTAAGAACTGCAGTTTGCTCTTTGCTTAGCTTTTGTGCCACAGGCAGAACTAAGACAGGCTTCTTATTGGGGTGAAGTGCCTTAACCTTAAAGAGACAAATAATCAGTCAATAATTCTGCTAGAAGTACATTAAACCTTCACACTATCATTGCACAGTCCTTTTCAGCAAATGGTAGATAAAGGTGCTTAACTTTCCAAAAATGCTGAATCTAAGAAGAAAATTCATAAAAATGAAAATGTGAGACATGATTGAAATAGTATGATAAATGGTTAAACACAACAATGATTTTAGTGAGTATCAAAATTTAATAGACTGAAATGAATATACATTTACTGGTCAAAATTATTTTAAGAGTTGAATTGTTAACTGCATTGAGGTGGGAGAGGACAAAATCCTTTTAAAGGGTTAGTTCACCCAAAAATTAAAATTCTTTAATTACTCACCCTCATGTCGTTTCACATCCATAAGACCTTCGTTCATCTTTGGAACACAAATTAAGATATTTTTGATGAAATCCGAGAGGTCCATAGACAGCAATATAATCAACACTTTCAAGGTCCAGAAAGCTACTAAAAACATCATTAAAATAGTTGACTTGACTATAGCGGTTCAACCTTAATTTTATGAAGCGACAAGAATACTTTTTGTGCGCAAAAACAAAACAAAAACGACTTTATTCAACAATATCTTCTCTTCTGTGTCATTCTCATAGGTTGTTTACGTCCAGCGCTTCCAGGTTCTACGTCAGAACGCTGACTTATTATTGGCCGGCTCCTGTGTCAGCATCACACGTCGTGCTGCTCACGTGATCAGCTTTGGCCAATACTGAGCCGGCATTCAGACATAAACACGGAAGCCTCCACTGTGCTTACTGCAGCAACTACGCAAGTATAATGACAGGGCAGAGAAGAGATTGTTGAATAAAGTCGTTATTTTTGTTTTGTTTTTGTGCACAAAAAGTATTTGTCACCTCATAAAATTAAGGTTAAAGCACTGCAGTCACATCGACTGTTTTAACAATGTTTTTAGTACCTTTCTGGACCTTGAAAGTGTTGATTATATTACTGTCTATGGACGAGTCATATACCTCTCGGATTTCATCAAAAATCTCTTAATTTGTGTTCTGACATGAGGGTGAGTAATTAATGACAAATTTCATTTTTGAGTGAACTAACCCTTTAAAGATAAACATTTTCTTTTCAACTACCTACTTACTTTTGTTAGACTGTGGTTTATCAAAACTATCTAATAGGGTCCCCACAAAAATAAATAAATAAATAAAAAACGAAAAAATAATTGTGCTTCTAATTTGTAATGTATTAATGGAATGTAGGCCTCTCATGTACAAAAAGATGAACATACCGGACTAGTGTCACAATCAGGTCTGGGTCTTTTCACTTGTTTTCTTTCACCGAAGACCTTATTGACAGATCTCTCTGAAGGTCCTCTGGGTTGGATTGGGGCGTTCACTTTACTTCTCAGCTCGTTTGCTTTCTGCACATCTTTCAGCTGAAGAGGACTGACGGTCTCGAAAGCTCTAGGGAGTCCGGCTCGTAGTTTAGCCCTATCACTCATAGGCTTGTTGCTTTGGGATGCTTGATGTTTGATGCTGAGCGTCTTGAGGAACACCTTCAAACGATCCGGTGGACAGTCAGAGACTAGAACCTGTGTGCTCTCCGGGACGAATTTAACAGTACATTTACCATCCTTTGCAAAGCGCGTAAAGAGCTGGAAATCGCGTAGCATGAAGTTCTGAGGAGCTTTGCCATCGTGGACGCGCAGGACCATCTCCTGAAACTCATTACGCCCTAATGTGACGGTAGCTTTGCGGATAAGCTGCCGTTTGATGGCTTGACCTGCAGGATTCAAGCGCTCCACTGCCACGGTGCACTGAAGCTCAGCGGGATCAATGTGTCCCAACATTTTACCTTAAGAGAACATAGAAGAGCAGCTTAAAGCATTTGATCGAGTATCTTATGGCTTGTTTAGTCATTTAATAACATCTTAAGCGAGTGCATGGGTTATAGCTACATTTAAATTTGTAGATTAAAAATATAGTTACATGCAACAAACATTAATCTCAACTAAAATGACAAATCATTCGTAAAAATACACGTGCATGTTCATGTCTTGTTATTATTTTTACTTAAAACAGAAGACTAACTCACCTTCCTCATGCACTATTTAAACAACGAGTCACGACACCACCAGCTGTTCATTCATTATGATGCTCACGCACGATTTTCAAATAGTTCCGCTCAACAAAGATTGGTCGATTGTGACAAACTGCTGACCAATCAAAACGGAGGCATTTAAACAAATATCCAATCAACAATTGCGCTTGCTAAACGTCAGCGGCGGGTCCGCCTACGAGCACGTGATCAACCAATGAAACGGCGTTGGTTTTCATTACGTCTTCTTTGTTTTGTGCATCTCATGGACTGGAGCTTCCGCGTTCTTTACTTTAAAGCTTGACTTAATTTATTCAAATGATCATTTCTGAATTCACAATTTTAGCAAAAGCAAAATAAAAAAAAAAAAAAAAAAAGACAGAAAAAGGCAATTATCCACTGATGAAGTAACAGGAAAAATGAACGTTTGGTTTCATTTTTAATTTTCTTTTGCATTTGTCTGAAAACTGAATTGTGAAGCATTACACTGGCTTTCTTTCTTTCTTTCTTTCTTTTTCTTTCTTTCTTTTCACACTCGTTCCAATTTTCTTAATGATTTCTGCAAAACTCTACATAAAAAATTTACACAGGTTTATTGTTCTCATTAATAAAATACAAACAATATAAATAAATGCCACAATGTAAACTCAAATAACACACATTTATACACAAGTAAACATTAAGTAAAAACTGTATACTTAATTGTGTACTGAGTTCATATTCAGTTCTTTAGTATTTATATTTTTCTTCTAGTGCTTTTCATCTACTGTAAGATACTTTACAGTAGTGTAATGTAAACAATTTTTTCCCAAACCTTATTGTTGTATTTTACTGTAGGCTATCTGCACACTTTCATTCATGCTGTATACTGTAATAGACACTGAGCTGCAAAATTATTCCTGAATCCCAATAAGAGGTTTTTGTAATAGTGTTCTCAGGGCAGGAATGTAGTATGTTTGGTTCTGATTCTGACAAAAGAGAATATGTTTTTGACCAAAATATTTGATTTTGACGTGACAGTTTGAGGTGTGTACCAGTTGGTCTGTAATTCTGAGATTGTGTTTATAGTTGTAAATTGGGTGAATTGTTTCATGAATTGCCAGAAACAGCACTTGGCAAGTTCTGTATATTATTATTATTATTATTATTATTATTATTCAATAAACCAATGATTTACAATAAATATTGTTTAATCTAGGTAATTTTCCACACAGGCCAGGGTTTACTACCTACTGACAGCAAAACAAGTGTCTTTTGATTTAGAGCTGGTTAATTACATTTTCCAGTATAAAATATCAGTCATGGGTTGGTGTATTTCCGTAAACAAGAAGTGCTCTTTTACGTCAGCTGAGAAAGAAATTTCCAGGAATGGGTCACTGTCCCGCATCATTAGGCCCCGTTCAGTACATGCAAGCTTTTCTTTAATTTACGTTCATTGGCAAGACGACAGCTGGCTGAGTTATGACACTCAGGAGAGGTGGGCAGTACCAGAATGGAGGCTAACAGTAAGGACTGCCTTCAGCCCATTGAAGATGTAGTGAGGCAGAAGAAGAATAATCAGAACTACAATGAAAGATAATGATCACTTTAATTGCATATTTGTGATATGATTATGAGTGAAACTTCACAGAGTCTTGACTGTGAAGTGTAATTAGCAATTGCATTATGAATTCATATCTAATCTAAACTGCCACTCTCAAGCAAACAGACCTGCTTCACTAAACATTCACATGCAAAGAGATCTTTGCCAAGCACACATTTTCCCCTCATAAATATCCCTTTGAAAAAAGCGGAAATGCCATGACAGGGTTATATATAACACAGTGTTATCTGCAGTAGATATATGTGCTACAGAAACATGTTGCATTGAAGAGAAAATCATTCAGATTTTCTATTGGCCTCCTTTAGAAAGCAGAGTTTTCTGATGGACATTTGCTAGTGATAATAAGACATACACTGGCACACTCTCTCATGCAGAGTTTAAATAAATCACTGAGAATGAACAAAAGCAAAGATTTGAACTCCCCTTACATAGATCATTTATAATGAGTCTACCATGACAGGAATTCCCCCCTCATGGCCGTGTTTGTACCAGCCAAACAGACTCATTACGCTTATCATTATTTCAGAAGGACTGCTGTTTGTGCGGATTATTTGCTCTCCACTGACATCTCTCATGACACTCTTATATATCATGTGTAATGATCACACATAACTAGCTTCCAGATTCTCACACCTTGGTCCCCATTAAACTGGATTTTCATGCCTCATTTCTGAATTAGAAAAGTAAACTGTCTTGTATGCTGTCACAAAAAGCCATCTGTAGACAGCCACTCAGCATAAAAAAAATTGTTTTAGAGCTCCAGGGATCATTATCGTTCCAGATTGGGTGAAATGTAAAGGCTATGACTTTACCAAGTGCAAAATAAATGAACCGATGACTCACTTCACACCACACTCTTGATTCACCTCACATGCAATAGAGCATCTATAAAGAAGTAAAGATCAGTGCTCAAATTAACATAGGAGTGGTAATGTGGTAAGGTGAACATACCATGACAACTGATAGGTGGCGGGAAACTAGAACAAAGGAAACAGGTAACAATAATGACAAACTAAAACTCCATAAAAAGTAACCCAAAGCTAAACTGAACACAATGGTTCTAATGCTCAGTTTGAACTTCATCATCTTAACTGTAGCTGCGTCTCATTTCGGAGACTGTGTCCTCTGGAGGTCACATTTGAAGGCTGCATACGTCATCAAGGATGTCTTATTTAAAGAATTAGTTCACTTTAAAAATGAAAATTATCCCAAGATTTACTCACCCTCAAGCCATCCTAGGTGTATGACTTTCTTTTTTCTGATGAACACAATTGGAGATATTAACAAATATCCTGACATGTCCAAGCTTTATAATGGCAGTGAACGGGGCCAACAAGTTTGAAGCTCAAGAAAGTGCATCCATCCATCATAAACATACTCCACACGGCTCCAGGGGGATAATAAAGGCCTTCTGAAATGAAGCAATGCGTTTGCGTTAGAAAAATATCCATATTTAACAAGTTATAAAGTAAAATATCTAGCTTCAGCCAGACTGCCTTCCGTATTCAACTTACGAACAGTGTAATGCCTCTCGCAGTTCAAAACGCTAAAGCCCAAAGTATAGTTCACTTTTTATGCGTACGTGAGGGTCAGTGTACAGTGTACGCTGTACGCTGTCCACAAGGTGGCAACCATGCTTTGGGGGCGTCGATTCACAGGGATAGTCAAAGAAAAACTGCATAAACAGAACAGACTGGAACACATGCAAGCTACAGCGACAATGAAGGCCTACATACATGAGAGATTGTGCGAAGAGGTTAGAAAGTACCCTCATTTGTACAACTCTAGCATGAAAGAATACAATGATGTTTACATGTGTTGTAACTCGTGGTGAGAGATTGCTCAAAACTGTGCATGCGCCGAACACCTGTGTATGCGTATGAGTCAAAGGCTGTGTGTTCAAAAACAAAGTATACCCAGGGCTTTACGCTACATCCTATGCCTTCCGTAGTTGAAAAAAAAGTGTAGTTGCCTTCATGAATTGCTGCCATGTGATTGGCTGATTAGATATTTGCCTTAATGAGCAGCTGAACAGGTGTACCTAATAAAGTGACCAGAAAAATGCTGGGTTGTTTCAACCCAAGTTTGGGTCGAATATGGACAAACCTTACCGCTGGTTTAAATTTTTTTAATGAAATTTTAAACCGAACAGTTGGGTTTGTTCATATTTGACCAAACATGGGTTGAAACAACCCAGTACTTTAAAGAATGGAACGTAATGAATTTGCTTCATAAAATAATGTTTTGTTTAATTTTTGTGGTATTTGTATTATGTGGAATATAAGAACTGGTTAAGGTTTCTTAATTCTTATGAAATTAAGACTCATATGAAACAACTGCAGAAATCAACAAACAACAATGATCCAATGATCAAATCAATTTCAGATGGACAAAATCAAGTCATGCCCTACATTTTTTCTTGTTCAAGTAGCCATTTCATTTGACTATATGTCACAATCAGTGTTGGGTAAGTTACTCTAAAAATGTAATTAAGCTACTAATTTCATCATCTACAGTGTAATTAAATTACTGTACAATTACTCTCTAAAACATAGTGCAATGTTTATTACAAATTTCTTTCTAAATCCCATATCAACCTTGACAAGTTAAAGAATACAAGGATAGACATGAAACTGCTCTTTTATTCTTTCAAATAAATAATATAAAATTGCATAAATTATTCTTGAACTGACCAAAGTATTTAAGTAGAAGGTTACATTAAAAACATATACATTTTAATATTAGATGTAAAATTTTGATGTTAAATCCACTAAAATTGTATAGTCTATACAGTATTTAATTCAATTACATCAGAATTAATTGTAATTAAATTACAGAAAAAATAAGAGTAATCCCTTACTTTACTTTTCAAGGAAAAAGTAATTAAATTACAGTAATTAATTAGTAATGCATTACTCCAAACACTGGTTACAATAGGGAAGAAAAGACAATTGCAACTGATGTTTTCATGCTGACTTAGACTTAGACATAGTTGTTCATAATTAACATTTGAAGACTTATCGTAAGCTCGATAGTGTGGACAAATAAGTTTAACAGTTTTTAACAGTATAATTCTCTAAAAAATATCTTACTGTAAATTGGTTTTGCAGGTCACTACATTAATACCCCAACATCATCCTAACATGTACGTTTTCTCCTTTTGGTCTTGTCTAATCAAATGTGTATTACTTTTTCCATCTGTGCCTCTGTGGAACACAACTGTGTGTCAGAGAGAAAATTTTATACAGTACATCACATGAGTCACTTGCTCTGGTGATTCTGACAACTTCAGAGATCAACTATTCACTCAATAATGCTCTAAATGTCAGGCGGCTATATCTCAGAGCACAAAAGCAATAAGGTCTAAATGAAATTATTGGACTTGATCAATGAGCCTTAACATGGGTGACACTTAAGTGCTGAAAGCAATCGGCTAGAGCTTGAATACTGTGACGTGAGAAGAAATACAGCCTCTAATGACCTTTCCCAGACCACAGGAAAGCACCCCCCCCATTACATAATAGCCAACTGGCAGTGAAAGCAAACTGTGTATATAGAGAGAACTTTTTCTTAGAATCTATATTGTATTAGCCATACTTGTGAAGATATTTTAAAGAATGTTGGTAACCAGACAGTTGATTCAAAATACAAAATTTTCATTTTTGAGTGAACTATCCTTTTAAGCAAATGATCATTTTGATTTGTTGCAGTATGAACATCATCCTGACAAATTGCACCACTAATGTCGGGAAAGGCCAGCTCATTAATAAAAATAGAGAGGAAGAAAGTGAAGATATGGGCAAGGAGGGCTATTTGTCCTGTAGTCTGATGTTTTTGTTAGTTGAAGGTGCACAGAATACATATCATAAATAAGAATAATAATGCTGTTCATCTCAGTGGAACCCAAAGACCTTGAATTGTGATTCACAAATATTATTTTTTTGGACAGCCTGAGGGGGTCAAATTCTAACCATAAGCTGCATGATTCCCTCAGTTGTTGTTGGTCAGACAGGTCTCAGATTATTCAGTTTTTAATAGGGTAATTTACCTATAGAGAATAAACTAGTCGCTGCAGCTTTATCCTAAAGATCAGAGTGGTCTGTTAATGGAGGGCCATGACCCGTAGAGTTTAGTTCCAATCCTAATCAAGCACACCTGCCTATAATAATCAAGTAATTTTGAAGACCTTGATTAGCTGATTCTGTTTAATTAGGTTTTGAATTAAACTCAGCAAGCCATGACCTTCCAGGACCGTAATTGTATATCCCTGCTAGGTTCTAAAGCACCTCTTAATACCAACTATAATAGGTTTATCAAAATCATCTCAGTGACTTGAATCTTATAAATCCATTCACAAAAATGATTTGTTGCTTAGTTCAGTTATTTTCTATAGGTTACATCATTGTAAGCTGCTGGATTCAGTGGTAACACTTTAGAATAATGGTCCGTCATTAATAAGTAACTATGCAGGAAGTAATGCAGGACTAATGAGTAGTACTACATTAACACTTAAGCTACTACTATTAACTAATATAGAAACAAGCTTAACTAATCAGTAAGTAATATCAAATTTAGAACTAAGATAGTTCCTTATTAGCTAATCAATAATTAGAGAATGAGATTGGCATCATTAAGAACTAATAGGTAACTATGACAAATTAGAAAGAATTACTAATTATTATTAAATAATTACTAATTAATTACTACTCACAACATTAAAGTGTCTGAGATGTGAGCAATTGTCTTTTTTTACTCTCAGCGTGGTCATAAAATGCATAAAATGCATCATTAATTACTCAAGTGTTACTTAGTCACTATGCAGGAACTACTAGTGATCAGGACCATTATTTTAAAGTGAAAAACATCTTTAAAATAATGGTCCAGATCACTAGTAGTTCTTGAAGATTGTCCTTTTTTACTCTCAATGTGGTCATAAAATGCATCACTTATTACTCAAGCACCTAGTCATTCTTCAAGAAGTACTAGTGATCTGGACCATTATTTTAAAGTGAAAAAGATGTTTTTCACTTTAAAATAATGGTCCTGATCACTAGTAGTTACTGCATAGTGACTAGGTAACACTTGAGTAATTAATGATGCATTTTATGACTATATTCAGAGTAAAAATGATGACTGATAACGTCTCAGACACACGATAATGTTCTTTACAATTTGTCCATTAGTTAATAGTTATTAATGATGGTAATCTCAATAGGTAATTATTGATTAGCTAATAAGAAACTATCTTCTAAATTTGATATTACTTACTGATTAGTTAAGCTTGTTTCTATATTAGTTAATAGTAGTAGCTGAAGTGTTAATGTAGTACTACTCATTAGTCCTGCATTACTTCCTGCATAGTTACTTATTAATGACCATTATTATTAAGGACCATTATTCTGAAGTGTTACCGATTCAGTAGCTAGCGAAGAGAGTTATTTGTGTGTTATTAGACAGTCACTGAGTCATTCACTCAACTAATTTATTAAAAACACCAAATAATGGTCAGTTTACACAATCAAAATTCTTTAGTCCCCTTTCTACCTGTTGTGAACAAGATTGACTCACATGCAAAAGAACAGATCCCTTCCTCCTATCTGTCATCAGATGCTTTGTTCGTTCAGTGCTTTCAGTTCATCCCGGGCTGTAATACTTTTTCCTCTGCGAGTCTGTCTTTGAAGGCAGGAAATTTGTCACAAAAAGCAGAGTGCAGAGAAGTGAACAAATGACTTGTTTGTTTAAAAGATTCGTCCAAAACACTAATTCATTCACGAACACAACTTACCAACCAGTAGACTATTCCAACAATACATGAACCCAAGAGCAATGTCAATGATTTCTCTTAGCTTGAAAATGTTGAGCAGGCTTATAGCATGAGTATATACTGTAAGTAAAAAATCAGTATAGAAAAACTGAAAAGGTACTGGTAAATTTCTGCCAGGACATTTCTAAGTTCACGGAATAAATATGGAATGCGTTCTTCTTCAGAAAGAATATATGGATTTTCAGTTTGAAGTCTGTATCTCCAGAGAATGAATGAAGATTTGTCTCAGTTGTTTTCTGTGATCTCTTTATATTCTTCTTTTAATGGAATTTTGATTAGTATAAGCAAAACTATTACATCACATTGATAAATATTATTATGTAATTGTCATGGAGTCAGTTCCCACCACCAACAATCACAACACATCGTCACCAGATCTCCACACTCTGCCCACTCGTTCCCAATAACCAGAATACTGATCAGGTGCACCTGCACCTCATCACACCAGCACTATAAGAACTCTCACTCCCTGCACGTCAGTGTCTGGTCTTGTTCACACATACCTGGATTCCTTACCTCTCCTCTGATGTTCCCGTGTCTCCACTCCTTTGTCTCGTCCTGTCTTCCTTCGTCAAACTTGCAACATATCAGAAAGAACTCTGTTAACATTCAGCTAAGTGACTTTGCTCAGCGTGCTCTTATCAGCCTATCATTCATCTGTGATTCCTGTGTTCGTGCCTCTGTTTTCAAATAAACCACCTGTTGAATACTTACCCTCTTGTTCCCGTCTGTGTCTGACAGTAATATAGTAATATACCTTTTTTTTGTAATCAAGCGATTGTTTTCCCATTTATTTCTACCTTTTTGTATGACACGTCTGTATAATGGACAATAGATTTAATGAATCATTCGGAAATGCAATTTGTCTGTTCTCATCATTTATGGTGTGCATTTTTTTTTTTTTTTTTTTCCTGTTAGTATTCCTGAGTGCCTCAGTCTTTTGTTTATATTATTAGAGTACTGTTTGCGCTTAGATCCTCGCCTTAGCTCTCCTTCCTGGCAACCAGCTGTTACACTAGCACATATATTATTGAATATATAGACATTTTTAAGTAAACAATTTCACAAAATTGTTTTTTTTTTTTGTTTTTTTCCCCTATAAAAAGCATATTGTCTATTGTGACACTGATGACAATGCGAATTGAAAACATTTTGTATTTGCTCTGAGCATGTTGCACCTTTTTGGCCTCTGAATAAAAGCATCTCTTCTTGTTGGTCTCTGCTAAGTTTACAGACATTTGCTTTAACCCTAAAATTCAACACAATGCAATCCTTAATTCAAAATACCAGTAAAACACCTGCGAAAAATCAATACAGAAAATTCTTTTATATTAATACAATACTTTTTTTTTTTTTTTTTTTACTGACTTTGTGTAGAGTGATGTTCCTGGTTAGCATTTTATTGCCTGTCATCATCCTAGTGGTGTGTGATGTTCTTCTTGTTTGTAAGAGCGAATGTGAAGGGAGACAGAGAGGAAGTATCGTGTGACAGCAGAACAAGCTATCAGCCATTTCATGTCAGAGTTTGTCCTCTTTAACTGAGGCGAAGTTCAAGGTGTCTGAATCAGACAGACCATCTAATTTTATCTCTCTCTGCTGCATCATCTGGTAATTGCTCTGCTTGCTAATGTGCTGTTGTTGTTTCCCAGTGGAAATACAGGATCTTTAATTAGAAATGGACAATGTCAGTCTGAAGCACATGTGGATCTGCTTAGCCTGTGAATCCCAAAGAGCCACAGTGAAAGAAGAGGAAAATTGCTTAATGTCCTGAGAGGATATTAATTCATTCTGCATCCGCATCCTACTGTCAACAGGAGACAAATAAAACACCACGGCATGATAAAAGCCCTGGTTTGTGCCGCCTGCCTTATTTTGAGAGCTGCATGGTAGTGCAGTTAGCCTGACCACATTCAATTAGTCAGCTCATCGCCCTCTTTCATTCAGACGTTCGCCCACTCACTAATTTAGTCTCCATCATTTTTCTTTAAAAGTGTCAGCTAATGAATTCTGCGGCATTATACAATCTTAGCTCAATGAGATTAACATCACACAGGCATCTATTAATTGGATTACCAAGACACCAGTGATATGTGATACTTAAACTTCTACCAGCTCAAATTCTCTGAATTATTTCATTACCCAGTCTAATGTGTAAATATACTATAGAGGTAATGTAATGTTCTCTAATAAAATCCTATTCACATGCATGAACACAGCTAGCCTACTTCTAAAACCAGACAGAAAGCTAAGAGACAAAGAGCGTTGCCATTTAGAGTCTCCACTATTCAAAACAAGATGCATTTAGCATCTCTCAACCTATCTATAAGAATACATTTAGTACTGTGGCCTTAAGAACAAATGGAAATCACTCTGGGTATCTGTTATTATTCTTGGGTCTTGCCAGCTGAGGAGTCACAAGATGAACAATTCTAATATCTCCCCTGACCAGATGCTAACGTTACCACACATTCCTTAGAGAAGCAATAATGCTACAAGGAGGCTGTTAGTCACCCAAGCACTATAACATATTCTAAACGCGTCTTCAAATGATTCATGCCGTCTTACTATTATGTGGCTTACAATTTTGAGAGAAGAGATTTGCTCAATAGTCCCTAAGAGGCAATGGAGCTTTACAACAATAAGAGATAAAGATATATGTTATGGAAAGCACCAATGCTATGTTGTGAGGCTATTGCAACCTAAGAAGTGCATCTGAGAAGCTCTTTCTTCCATCTGAGTTGGGATTTGTTTTTACAACATCAGGCATTTAAGTCAGAAATATTCATGGTTTCTAACAAATAAATAAATAAATAAATTTTCTAACATGAACATTTACCTATGAAAAGTAAGTGATTAACTTTATAAATCTGTTGTCTATAAGCATGAAGATATGAAGATGTAGCAACTTATGAATACAGCATGGAAAATTAAAATAACTGTGCAAACTCATTAACATTCATTACAGGCTTGTTTGTCAGCGGCATGTCGGCATGACAGTTTGAATTGAATACTACACAGTGTATTCTTTATACTGCTTACTACTTTATTTAAAATTAAGTACTAGGTATTGGCTGAAATATGGCAGAAATAGTAGAGTAGTATTATATAGTAAAATGCTGCTACACAACGGGCCTATCCTAATACCCATACTTGATGTTTTTGCAATTGACCACTTGACATATTTCCTGTATTTGGCCCCAGTGATCAAGTGGACGTGAAGACCGCAAGTGTATGTAGAATTTTTGATTACCTGATGGGACACTTACAATATAGTGTTACAAAAATGCATTGACACATTTTAATTTTTAATACTTTGCACTTTAAAACTTAGATATCTGTACACACTCATATCTGCACCAACAAAATATGTAACAATTTATGTTTTTCTACCAAATTATATTTATCCATCCATTCATTCTCCAAAGTGCTTATCCTCCATAGGGTCGCTAGAGCCTACCAAATCTAATTCATTTAAATTACACTGGAAAATTTTCCTTAAAATCTCACTATTTGGGGGCAGAAGAGTTCCTGAACATGATGAATGATGGGATGCGCTTAGCTTAAAATACCATTCTGATGCGCTTTTAGAGATAGTGGTAGCACTTTATTTTACAGTCCTGCCCCCCATGTACATACTATGTACTTATAGTACTTACTTATAGTAATTACAATAACTGTGTAATAACTAGGTAATAACTCTGAAACTACCCCTAAAGCTAACCTTAACCCCTGTAGTTACCTTATATTACCCAGTGTTTTCTTAGGTAAGTACACTGTAAGTACTGTAAAATAACGTGCAACCGAGATAGTTTGTATCTAGCGTGCATTAAGTGCACAGATCTTTGGCATTTTTCAGACCTGGGACAGTCTTGCATGCTTACTTCCTGTCAAGTTCACTCACTCTCATGTAGCCAAGACTACAAGTGTGGATATTGGGACACGTCCAATAAATGTGTTTAAACATATGCTACATTGCTGTCACATGATTGCAATATGTCTGTCATATGACCATCACATTTTATGAGCTGCATCCAGTTATAAGGTGTATTTAACTTTGGGTTGGATTTAATAGATCTGCGAGATTTGCCGTTTGCAGTCGAAGGGCGAGCTGAAAATGGATTGTATAGTTAGACACTTTCTGCTTCCCGTAGTGACGCTCGAATGGTGTTTGCATACTTTATCAAAGATGAAGTGGATTAGCTGCAATATTTGTCAAGTACACAGACATTTCAGACATTTTCAACAGAAATAGTTTTTAAATCTTTTACTGCACTGTAAGCCCGAATAAGTTGGCAAAACTCAAAAAATTTGAGGTAATCAAAATTATATAACACTTAGTTTTAGTATTTACTCTCCCTTTCGAGTGCCATGGGCATAGCATGCTGGGAAATAAAAAATCCCAGCCCAGTTTCAGTTAATCTTAAGTTCTTCTAAATTAAAAGAAATAAGTTCATAAAACTCAAAACAATGAAACAGTTCAGTTTACTTAAAATATATCAGTTCTGTGAACTTGAAAGAAAAAGAAAATGCTAAATACTCATAAAAGTTAATTTGACAGAACTAATTTGTTTAATTTAAGTTTGTTCTACTCAAACTAATTAATTATTCTGAGTGTTAGGGTTTACAGTGTGCTTAATGCAGCACATGTATTTAGAAGATTAAAATTCAACACAAGCCTGTACTATATAAACATGACACAATATAAGATTGACACTATATGAAAAGAGTTTTTACTGTAATAAAAACATGGATTTGGGAGCATTAACAGAACTGAAGGTGTCAGAATAAACACATGAAACACACATGATTGTTATCTTCGGTGAAACCAACCAATCGTGAAACAGCTGTGTCATTATCAGAATTCGTGCAGAATGAGTCTCGAATCGATCTTGTGGTACATTCATGGCATATGTCAGTCACATTGTCTCAAGTCGGACAAAATGTCTAACCAGCACGGCTTCAAGTTAAATAAGTCTGTGCAGCGCCACATCAAGTTAAACACATGTATAATCCTGTAAATAAAAATGGCTGTTTTTATTTTTTATTACAGTTTTGCATAGAAAAATGTCAGAACATTCAGTAGTTCAGTCTAATAATGAGTCACATCTGATATTACCTCTATCACATTGGAAATGGAAGTTCAAGTTGAGTGTCATGTTAACCAGAAGTAATAACTTTCTTGCTACCATAGGACTTACACTTTAAAAAAGTTGCCTGGCTTGTGATTCTTTAACATTTTTATGTTAGTTTTTTTTTCTTTCAGATTTTCGAATTTGACATCCCAGCTCCTTTGGTTAAATGGGATATCACAGTATACTATTGCCTAGATACGCACCGAATCTCAGTGGATGCCTTACTTTCGTCAATATTGTTTGCTTAGTCATAAATTAATAAAGGAATAAAGGCATAAATGCAGCATTGAAAAAAGGTACAGCGTTGTCACTGGGGCAGTACCCTAAGGTACAAAAGTGAAAAGGTACATATTAGTACCTTAAAGGTGCATATTAATTCTTTAAAAGTACATATTAGTACCTTTTCACTTTTCATTTCCTATTCATTGACCTTAAGAGTAATTAAGCATATTTAATGCTAGTGTGTTATGGTTAGTGTGTAGGTGGCTTCAAAGTTTACTATCCCAATCATAAGAAAGAAGTACAGAAACTGAGTGTCTGAAATGCAGGCGAGCTGACAGCGATCAAGAGCATGAACACCAGTGCCCTTTTTTCCTTGCCATTTTCAATTAAAACTTCTCCTGAGCTCCTGACTGTTTCTCACCTTGGAAGGGGCAATACTGAGTCACAGCACCTCCATCATACATCTTTCACAACACACAATGCAGATTCTGCGCACTGCTGGGAAACATTAAGCGTCTTTTATTCTCTCTCGTGCTCTCTTGTACTCCAGTGACAACTCAGAGACAAAGACGGTTCACTTTAACTGTGCTTGTTGTGTCTGAAAAAAGACTGGAGGATTTGGAAAGAATAGAGAGAGAAACAGCGCATGATACAGCTTGTGAGGGTGAAGGACAGAAGGAGGCTTAATGAGCTGCGTGGAGGGAGATGACGGAGGAGAAAAGCGCATCTGCCCTCCAGTGAGAACCAAACGCTCTGACGAGTCATTAGATCAATACAGCACTTTTACGTCAAGGTATGATGTGATGAGCGAACGAACGCTCCTCCTGCACGACACACAGATGACGTCACACTGTTGCTGACAACACAGCATCAGTTTGCAATTGAATTTAGATGTGAAAGCCATATCACTCCCAAGACTTCTCCAAATCTCAAAATCTAGTTGATTAAAAACAGGGCTTTTCAAACTTTATTTGTTAAAATACAGTAAAGACAGTAATATTGTGAAATATAATTACAATTTAAAATAACTGTTTTATATTTGAATATAATTTATTCCTGTGTAAATGCTGTAAAGGCTGTATATTTCATGTTTATTTTATTAGATGCTGTTACTTGCTGAATATATTAGTAAATGTCAATTATTTATTTTATTAAGTACAAATTAATGTTAAATTAAGTATAGCTGTCACAATCCTGTTCTGTTTTACTGAGTTTCTGTTAATTTGTGTTTACGTTTGCCTGCCTGATTTCCTAGCATGTAACAGGTTCATTAATTAGTCATTCTGTTCAGCTGGTCTTAATTAGTTCCCTTTGTTTGCTCTTTGTATTTAAACCCTGTGATTCATTCTGTACCTTGTCTGGTGATGTCCATGTTAAGTGGTTGTTTTGATTATGATCTCCTTGTTGGATTCCATTTTGTCATGCACTTCACTTCAGCCACAGCTTTACGTGACAATAGCTGCATTTATATTTTAAGAAGGGAGTCCTCATATTTGGGGGTCCTTGGCTTTCAAAAATTCAAAAAAAAAAAACCCTGCTAAACAACCACAGTAAGAACAAACAGCAGAAGGTTTAATACTGCAGTCGATATAATACAATGGAGATGTACATACATGTTTAATTAGAAATTGACTCCCAACAGTTAATCATTAAAAAAACAACACTTCTCAGGTACACAAAATCAAGCCATATTTTTTTTAGACAAACTTAAGGCACTTACTGACCTTTAGAAATTGATGCCGCTATTAATGAAGGAATGGTTCGATTGGTATACTGAAGCTCTATCATGAGAGAAATACATCAAGACCATTGACCACTAGAGACATCAGTAATGTCTGCAGGGTTTGAAGTAAACAGGTGTGGTGCATTCTAGCACACGCAATAACTGAGGTGTTCAATAGACTTATCCTACAATCCAAATAAAAATGATCAAAGTCGCAGGAGAGACACTTAATGTGCAAAACAGCCAGAAGGATCTCAAACCCACATTCACTAGAATTCAAAAGATCAAAACAGTTGTAGACAGAAACAAAGGCATAATTCAACCTGGCTCAGATGCACGATATTTCTATAGCAACAGCTAGTCTTGTAATTTATTGAAACATGCTTCATTTATGTAATTGATTTTCTATTGACATTCCATTGTGTGTAATCACCCCTTTTGTTTTTTTCTCTCAAGAGAATTTCATCACAAGGGAACAACTGAAATGATTTGGACCAATAATTATTCACTTGACATTGATTTTTATTTTTTTTATTTTACACAAGTTACACAAAACCTGTCCATGTATGTATGTATGTGTATATAAATGTTTATGTATATGTACTGTATATGAATATATGTTAATGTATCTGTTTATGTATATGTACTGCATATGAATATGCATATGTTCATGTATCTGTTTATGTATACAGCATATGCACACTACCGTTCAGGTAAGATTTTTATTATTTTTTTAGATAAATCTCCATGTTGAACAAGGATGCATTTTCTTTCATGAAAAATACAGTAAAAGCTAGTTTCAAATAACAGTTTTCTATTTGAATATATATATTTTAATGTAATTTATTCCTGTGATGGTAAAGCTGAATTTTCATCATCATTAGACACTGAGCCTTCAAAAGTGAAAAAAAAAAATGAATTATTGTAATTTGTCATTAATTTTTATTCCTTCTGAGTTATAAATGGAAGGTCTTATTGAATTTCACATTAAATTTTAAAAGCAGCCAAACAGAGCATGGGAAACAAAAGTGGGCTGCCTACACAAAACCTGCATGGGCCTAAAGTTACAAAAGTTGTTCTGGGCCTGATCAGGCTGGCCCACACTGGGCCATCATGGGCTTAATGTGGGCAGTCTGCTAATGTGGGCTGCTCACAGAGAACCTGCAGTGAGCCTAAAGCTGTGGGCCTCGCCTGGGCAAGCCCCCACTGGGCCTGTTTAGGTTTGGTGTGGACTGGCCCTAGCCCACTGTTTGCAGGGGACCTTCTGCCGTCAGTCTGAAGGTCTGGCTACGTGAGACTAGTATGTATGTTGTATGATTTGGGTCTAGGGGAGAGCCAATACACTGATCAAATTTGGGCCAACTCCTAAGGTACCCGACTTGGCTCATAATGCCTCTCACATGATGTGAGCCACGACCATACGAGCATCAGCGACTGACACGTGATTCCACCCGATGGAAAAAAAAGCTTGCAAGTTTCTACGATAGCAAAAATCGCACCGTGTACACCCGGCATAAGGTGCAGAGGTGTTGTGTGCCCTGTGTAAACATGATGGTTATTGTAGTTCTACATGTGAACATGCATTTACTCAGCTCACATGCACAAAAACAGATTCAGTATTCCCAAAATGAATAAAAATAGTTAAATACAAACTCAGAATATTACACAAACCTACTATATGCTTTATGAATTTAATCTGACTTAATTAAATGTCTTTTCTGCTGACCTTCGATGATCCAGTTCAACCATATTAATAAGCAAAAATTACTTTTTAAATAAACATCACATTTGTGTTTCTTTTTTTTTATTTATTTATTTTTTATTATTGCTGAAATACGTTTTTTGAACTCTTCTCCTGCATCCTAGGCCCTGTCCCAAATGGCACCCTAAACCCTCACGGTCTTCCTCTGAGTCTGCACTTTCACAACGTAATGCCGCTTTGACTGCCGGGTAAAGTCCTCTGCGTAGCTCACAGTCTTGCGGGCTCAGCAGAAGTGCGCATCGAGGGCGCATAGCAGCCGCAAAGAGGGCGCTAACGAGCACCCTTCTTTAAGCTTAAATGATGAATGGGACACCCTACGGTCTGGTGGACTTAACGGACACGCGCACGCAGCGGCCATTGTAAGTCCACAATACCGAAAGTGCACATGAAGTGTGCCATTTGGGACAGGGCCCTATTCTTCTTCAATCCAGAATGGCAGCACAGCTGAAAGGTTTGTTTGAGCTGCGCCCTCTACTGCACTGGAGTGAATTTGCATTTCCTTCAATCTGAGGCTTATTTATTTCACTTTTAATGTGAAAAAAGGGCCATTACAAAAATAGAACTTTTGTTTTATTTTGTTATTAAAAACAAACAAGCAAGCCCAGCCCAGGAGAGAAAAAGGAACAAAATTTAATGTAGCATTTTACTTTCCATAAAAAGTAAATGAGTAACACAATTAGTTACTTTTTTAATAAGTAACACAATATTGTAATGCATTACTGTTAAAAGTACCTTTTCGCAACACTTCTGAGATCTAGATATATTAAATAATGATTTTGTACCAAATGGGAAATGATCAAGGTGAAAGATCTATGCACCACTATTTGTGCTATAAATGATTCTCCACAGACATTTATAGTATGTGTTTGCTGATAAAATAGATATCTGTATATTTACCATGCACACACTCAGCCAGTCATCCTCTACAAGAGCGGGTTATAAACGCCCCCTCTCTGTGTGTAATGTGGGCGTGTGAGTGTTGGCGTCTATGGCCAAAAGGTTATTGTAGAAAGATATGAAAGGCCGAGTGAGACGTTTGCCCGGGGTGCCGGCCGCGCACACACTGACTGCTGCTTGCATCAGGGCAGAATCCACTTACAGAGACAGAGACCAAGCAGAGCCTTCACATGGTAGCACTGCTGTCTAACTGCCTTGAGATGATGAATTCTTTCATTACCTCCATTAGACCTCAAGCCCTGGGTTCACGACTGCTATCAGATACCTGTGGTGGACAGAGGAAAAGCTTTAACGAGATCCTGTGTTGAGAAAGGCTCTGCTGTCATCTTACACACTCCCATAGGTACAGCAGCATGCATGGCTTCATATAGATTCCTGCGGATTCATTACCCTCTTTGTGCCAGAATACTCCCAAATGGATTAGGAGATGGATGCAAAGATTTTCTCAGTCCAAACACAGAGATCAATACCTCTCCACTGCCTATACATCAGCTCAGGATGTGCAGTGTGTGTGAGGGACTTTTTGTTCATCTTCACGAAATTTGCAATGAATTTGTAAAATTTAATCACAATCATTGATTATATAAGATGACTTTATTCGGGTGACTAACAAGACTTTTTGATACATAACAATGACATCTGCTTCACTACGACATAAACATTTTTTTAGTTTTTACAGGTGCAGTGATGAAGGATGCATAAGAATACTGGCTTTGTCACAAGACATTCTTAATGCTGTTTAAGACTTTCCAAGGTGAGGGGAAAACAATAGAAGTGAGAGAAACAAAGAATAATTCTTTGGCTCTGAGAAGACAAAACAATTTGTAAAACACACACCCACACAAACATATATATAAAATTTAGTATATATAATGGAGAAATTTAGTATCGGTGCATCTCTAATATACATGCCTTTTATACCTTCTTTTAAATTAATGATAATTTCATTATAATTTATAATTAATCATTATATTTTTAATTATTATATTTGGAAAGAAATGCAAATAAACACTTTATTCTCTCCATTTCATCAACTTGTTTCAGAGTAACTGATATCAGTTATAAACAAACACATTACTCAAATTAGTATTAACACACATTAACTAAATTCTGAAGATTAAATTAATATTTCTTAACTTTCTGAATGTAATTGATTCATATAATCACTATTAATATTGAACATCAAACTGGTTTCTTAGCATTTTCTTTATACAAAGCACAAATGCAGTGCATTTTTCTGCTCACTTTTGATTGAAAGGATATATCGGGATATATCGATTGACAGGATATATCGGCCCTGACTATCACCTTTTTTTACACTACTATAGCCGCTATAATTCACTTTTATCAGCCGATACCGATTATTGGCCGATTATGGGCCGATATTTCAGTGCATCTCTAATACACACACACACACACACACACACACACACATACACACACACACACATATATATATATATATATATATATATAGTCAAACCAAAAATTATTCAGACACTTTTTTACTAGTGGGTGCAGGACACTATAGTTCATTTATGTAAGTGAGGATAGCAAAATAAAGTAAACGGTGACATATTATACCCAAAAATTCTTCATACAGTGGACTACCAGTAAAATTTATTAAAAATTTGGGACCAAAAATTTGTCAGATACTTTGACCTGACCATGTTTTGCTTAAGTGTTATCTGACATAATTAAGATTAATGTTTTCTGACACAATTTAACTCTGAGTTCTTGTCATATTACCATTTTTTTTTTAAAACTGTAATAATGATTGAAATGTTCAAGGTGTCGGAATAAATTTTGGTTTGACTGTATATACATATATATATATATATATATATATATATATATATATATACACTACCAGTCAAAAGTTTGGAATCGGTAAGATTTGTAATGTTTTTAAAAGAAGTTTCATCTCCTCACCAAGGCTGCATTTATTTAATTAAAAATACAGTAAAAACAGCAATATTGTGAAATATTATTACAATTTAAAATAACTGTTTTCTGTTTGAATATATTTTATAAAGTAATTTATTGCTGTGATCAAAGCTGAATTTTCAGCATCATTACTCCAGTCTTCAGTGTCACATGATCCTTCAGAAATCATTCCAATATGATGATCTGCTGCTCAAGAAACATGTATTGTGTACAATTGTACAAAATATTTGTGTACAATATATTTTTTTCAGGATTCTTTGATGGATAGAAAGTTCAAAAGAACAGCATTTATTTGAAATATAATCTTTTGTAACATTATAAATGTCTTTACTGTCACTTTTGATCGATTTAATGCATCCTTGCTGAATAAAAGTATTAATTTCTTTAATTTCTTTTCAAAAAACTAAAACTAAAAATTCTTACTGACCCCAAACTTTTGAACGGTAGTGTATAATGTTACAAAAGCTTTGTATTTCAGATAAATGCTGTTCTTTTGAACTTTCTATTCATCAAGGAATCCTGAAAAAAAAGTACACAACTGTTTTCAACAGTGATAATAATCATAAATGTTTCTTGAGCAGCAGATCAGCATATTAGAATGATTTCTGAAGGATCATGTGACACTGAAGACTGGAGTAATGATGCTGAAAATTCAGCTTTGATCACAGGAATAAATTACTTTATAAAATATTTTCAAACAGAAAACAGTTATTTTAAATTGTAATAATATTTCACAATATTATGTATTTTTAATTAAATAAATGCAGCTTTGGTGAGCAGATGAAACTTCTTTTAAAAACATTCAAAATCTTATACCGTGTCCAAACTTTTGACTGGTAGTGTGTGTGTGTATATATATATATATATATATATATATATACCGATCAAGCATAACATCATGACCACTGACAGGTGAAGTGAATAACACTGATTATCTCTTCATCACAGCACCTGTTATTGGGTGGGATATATTGGGCAGCAAGTGAACATTTTGTCCTCAAAGTTAATGTGTTAGAAGCAGGAAAAATGGGCAAGCGTAAGGATTTGAGTGAGTTTGACAAGGACCAAATTGTGATGGCTAGACGGTCAGAGCATCACCAAAACTGCAGCTCTTGTGGGGTGTTCCCGGTCTGCAGTGGTCAATATCTATCAAAAGTGGTCCAAGGAAAGAACAGTGGTGAACCGGCGACAGGGTCATGGGCGGCCAAGGCTCATTGATGCACGTGGGGAGCGAAGGCTGGCCCGTGTTGTCCGATCCAACAGACGAGCTACTGTAGCTCAAATCGCTCAGGAAGTTAATGCTGGTTCTGATAGAAAGGTGTCAGAATACACACTGCATCGCAGTTTGTTGCGTATGGGGCTGCATAGCCGCAGACCAGTCAGGGTGCCCATGCTGACCCCTGTCCACCGCCGAAAGCGCAAACAGTGGGCATCAGAACTGGACCACGGAGCAATGGAAGAAGGTGGCCTGGTCTGATGAATGATGTTTTCTTTTACATCACTTGGATGGCCAGACGCGTGTGTGTCACTTACCTGGGGAACACATGGCACCGGGATGCTTTATTGGAAGAAGGCAAGCCGACGGAGGCAGTGTGATGCTTTGGGCAATGTTCTGCTGGGAAACCTTGGGTCCTGCCATCCATGTGGATGTTACTTTGACACGTACCACATACCTAAGCATTGTTGCAGACCATGTACACCCTTTCATGGAAATGGTATTCCCTGGTGACTGTGGCTTCTTTCAGCAGGATAATGCGCCCTGCCACAAAGCAAAAATGGTTCAGGAATGGTTTGAGGAGCACAACAACGAGTTTGAGGTGTTGACTTGGCCTCCAAATGCCTGATCGGTGTATATATATATATAGATACTGCATATATCTCATGATATATTCACTGACATAAATACTTTTGAGAGATGAACTAAGGATTTTGTGTTACAGGCTTTTTGTGTAATCTATTGTGTGGTGCTGTTTGTACAAATTGTTTTCTGACTGGTTAAGGATGATTTGAGAAATGTACTGAGAAAAATTTTGTCTTTTCAGTTGAATGCTCAGTTATTAAGCTATTATTCACATGAAACAAATATAATGGTTATGTAATCAAGTCACAGCATATATTATATTATTTTATATTCATACATTTAGACACAGTGAGCAACAGAGAAAGATACTGCTCCACAAAATAATGCAATTAAACATGCAAAACATCTGCCACTATTCCTGCAATTCTTTACTGAATAGAACTTACAAACTACACACCTGCGTTTACAATTATCTATATCTGGCTGCATGGGATTGCACGTGACGTCACTCTCTATTGCTGACATCACATGGTGGGAAAGAGGAGCTGTGGGTTTCTATAAAAGCGGTGACACCTTTGAGTCCAATCAAGGCCACAGAGAGATGCGAGTAAACTTAAGAGGTAAAGAAATCTGTTCGTTATTTATTTAGTGAACTCTCTGTATGTGCAGTGGATGCACACTGTACTTATGGAAAAACAAAGTGTACACTTTTTAGTTTGTGGAGCCACTCGCACCTGTTAACCTGTTAAACATGAATGATTCACTGAATTTCAATGTGACAGAAGTGCGCCTGGACTATCGCTCTCTCATCACTTCGGCCACTATGTTTGGTGTCGGAGTCCTCGGAAACCTCGTGGCGATCGTGGTGCTGTGCATCTCCAAGAAGGAGCAGAAGGAGACCACCTTTTACACTCTGGTGTGCGGGATGGCCATCACGGACCTGCTGGGCACCTGTTTCACCAGTCCAGTGGTCATCGCCACATACATCGCGGGCAGGTGGCCGGGCGGAGCGCTCCTATGCCATTTCTTCTCCTTCTCCATGCTGTTCTTCGGCTCGGCTGGGATGTCTATTCTGTGCGCCATGTCAGTGGAGAGATATCTGGCCATAAACCACGCGTACTTCTACTCTCAGCATGTGGATCGAGCCATGGCTCGGTTCGCGCTGATGGCGACGTATCTGGCCAATATCGTGTTGTGCATCATGCCCAGTTTTGGTTTCGGAAAACACAAGAGACACTTTCCCGGAACTTGGTGCTTCTTGGACTGGCGCGCCATGGACCCCGTCGGCGCATCGTACACGTTTCTGTACGGAGGTTTCATGCTGCTGTTGATCGCCATCACCGTCCTGTGTAATTTCGCTGTGTGCCGTTCACTGGTCGGGATGAGTAAAATGAGTCGCATGGTGAGGGCAGAGGTATCCGGGCACACAGGGTCCAGGCGCAGATTCAAATTAACATCTGCGGCGGAGATCCAGATGTTTTGGTTGTTAATTTTCATGACCATCGTGTTCCTGATATGCTCCATCCCTTTAGTGGTGAGTTATTCAGTCCTACTTCGTAGTGGTCAGTGAGTGTTCATATTATTTGTTCTTTGTTTATTACATATTATTTATGAATAAGCGCTATTCCATTGGAGCTTGTTCATTTAATCCTGCCAATCATCAACGCAACATAACTTACCTCACAACCGTGACAGTTCTTTCGGCACCCAACCACAACCTCAGTTCCACTTTTATATATAGAAATGAATTACTATTTTCATTAGTCTCGTCATCATCATTATAGTTCATTATGGCTATTTAGAGCTCCAGTGGAGTCTCAGACTCCAATCAAGCGAAATAAAATTTGATTATACTGAGGGATTAAACGAGTATGTTGAACTGTATTTATCGCCTTTTTTGTCTGGATTTATTAATATTCAAAAATATAATAAGAATGCACTTCTTACAAAAATGAATCGAATACTTGGGGCTTAAAGTAAAAATGTCTCGGACTCTCATGACTGTCTGTTTATTATTATTATAGGTTTAATGAGGTCAAATGGAGTAACCTTAAGAAAACTTGATATTATATGAGATTTTAAAAATATAAAAATTTTATATGTATCAATTAATGATTAAGTTATGTACAATAATGTGTATTCAAGGTGCAAGGAAAATATTCTTGCTTCCAGGATATACATATAGGCTACATGTATAATGTGTAATATTGACCCAATTGTTATTACTTTCCTTGTTATCTTTTCTAATTTTAATGGGATTTTATTTTTGTTCAACTTAACAGGTTCGCATTTTTGTCAACCAGCTGTATGATCCTGCTTACATATCATCAGGTAAAAGTCCAGACTATCGCAGTGATCTCCTGGCTATTAGATTTGCCTCCTTCAACCCTATCCTGGATCCATGGGTGTATATTCTGTGCAGGAAAAACTTATTAACCAAAGGTTGCACGCAACTCAAGCGTATTATCGGACTGAGGAAAGGGGATCATAGTCATGTTTTGGGTTGGATGGATGGTCAGCACTCACCTCCGTCATTTGCGCAAAGCAATTGCACAAGTTATGCATCCTTGCGCACAGCCATCTGTAGAAACGATGTGGGTAAACAGACCTGCACGAACACTAAATCTTATGTGGACTTAACCCTTCGCCAGGCATGGGACTTTGATACAGCCCTGGCTGAGTTTCATCCTTTCAGCGTCGAGCAGAACGGTGTCATGGGTTTTGATGAAGACGAAGGAGCATCAAGCCCCAAACTCCTCACCAAGGCTGTTGTAATGCTACCAGCCGCTGAAATATTAGAAAACAAAGCTGAAATAGTGACCTGCACTTTCAGTACACCAAGTTCATGTCTATCAGAAAAGTGCATGAGACAATGATGCCAATAGAGATTCATTCTGTAAAGCACTGAGAAAAAAAAAAAGACTTTTTCTCTTTTCTGTTATTTTACATTCACAAGAAATTCTGTGAATTTGCTTAATTTTGATTCAGAATGATCCTGATTTTAGGATTAAATCATAACACTTGTATATCTATGTTTTGTTAGATGACATGGATGTGTTTGATATGTGGTTATGGATATGCTGCTTCCTTCTACAGTGCTGTGTTGCATGATGGGTTGTACTTGAACTGTGACTTGTAAAACTGTGAATAATTTATTAAAGGTGCAATTTATTTTCATTATATGCAAGAGTACAACTGACCGACAAACTCTAACATTTCAACTACCCTAAAACAATCTAAAAAAAAAATTAAATGCTTATATTGTAAAAAGCTAAAAGCATAAGTCTTTCAGACAAAATAATAAAAACAATTTAATTAAAACATAGAAGGACCATGTATCTACTAGATTTAACAACAGACAAAGATGATAACTCAGTGATACTTGAATTTTGGTGCTTAATATATAAATATTTTTAATATCCCAATACTCTTCATCTGAATTTATGACTAACATACAGCATTGATATTTTTGAAAAATCCATCTTAAATAATGTTGTATTTCCATAGAATTCAAAAATAGAATAAAATACTTGTTATTTAAATGTAATTTAAAAAAAAAAAAAAAAAGAGGATGTGATAATACACAAGAAATGTATCTTTGAAGCAGGTGGGCTGTCAAAGAGAAAGACACTGTTTGCAGCCAGATGGTGTAGTTACAATATCCACCAGCAGGGGCGAACTAGCGCTTGATAACGCTGGTCTAAACAGCCAAAATGCTTCTAAAAAAATGTCAGACTTTACTGGGTCACTATGCTATTGGGTCAGTATATACCTTGAATTGGGAGTGGTGGAGGATAAGTGAGTAACAAATGGAAGGCATCATCTAATTTAAACCAGAAATGATTAAAATTCATCTTTGACTGGATCTATGAACTATGAACAGTCAAATAATGAGTGATGCAATCTGAAGCTGGTATTTTGTCATACATGATATGAATTGCATCATGTTATTCCTAGAAATCATTGATGATGCAGCTTACATCTCTCTGCTGAACAAATTGCCCTATATCAGCTCAAGAAATTATACAGCAGGGGTGCAAAACTCAATTCCTGGAGGGCCACAGCCCTGCAGAGTTTAGTTCCAACCCTGCTCCAACACACCTAGGCCTACCTGTAGTTTTCAAACCAGCCTGAAGGACTTGATTAGGGTGTTTAATTGGGGTTGAAGCTAAACTCTGCAGCTGTGGCCCTCCAGGAACTGAGTTTTGCCACCTGTCATAGTATCGTGCTCTCTTATTTGTCACTGTTTGATTTTACAAATGGACACATTTCTGTTTAACCAAATCAAAGAGAGATGCCTCATACTTGTGTGAACAGTGCAGATAACTTCAAGTGGGGCAAATGAAGCCCATCAATGCTTGCAGACTATTGCTGGACAGTGACGAGAGATGCTCCATTTAAAGGGTTAGTTCACCCAAAAATGCTCACCCTCATGTCATTCCAAACCTGTAAGACCTTTGTTCATCTTCAGTATTGGCCAGCTCCTGCATCAGCACATGTAAACAGCTCAAGTGAACAGCGTCTGCCAATACTGAGCCGACGTTCTGACATTGAACCTGAAAGCATTCATAAAGTCGTTATTTTTGTTTTGTTTTTGCACAACAGTTATTCTCGTTGCTCAATAAAATTAAACCACTGCAGTCACGTTGACTATTTTAACATTGTCTTTAGTACCTTTCAGGACCTTGAAAGTAGTGGTTAAATTGCTGTCTATGGACGAGTCACAGAGCTCTCGGATTTCAACAACAATATCTTAATTTGTGTTCCGAAGATGAACGAAGGTCTTACGGGTGTGGAACGACATGAGGGTGAGTAATTAATGAAAGAATTTTCATTTTTGGGTGAACTAACCCTTTAATGAATACAAGAGACAAGACATGAAGTGCAGATTAAAGACTGAATAGGACTAAACTATGTACATAATAGTTTTTTGTCTTTTGTTTCATAATAAATTAGACTTTTATAACCCTTTTTGCTGTTTTTTAAAGTGTTACATAAACAGGAAAGGTGACAGGTACTATCAACACAATATAGACGTAAAATGTAAAAACTTAAATATCTAGGAAACAGTAGCCAATCAATTGTTTTAATCGTCATATTTAAATTCAGCACATCAAAATACATAATAAATAGCACATTTTATCTCTGAAGCTGACGACTTTTAAAAACTTTGACTTGTTCTCTGCTTAACTAATCTAGGATAGGAGACAGTATCGAAAAATGTAACACTTCACCTTTTAAATTTGCTAACAGATTTGTAATAACATTTGACATTTTTGTCATTTTTAGCATTACTGTGACGCCACAGAATTTACTTCAGAGTTTCATCTTACTGCAACGATTTTGGAGGACAATACCTCAGATCACACCGATCCTAGTCCTTCATTAACACACAAATGGAGGCCTTGGACTCAACATGTCTATTGATTTCAGTGCTGCTGTGTCAGTGGGCAAACAGATCTCTCATGGTAACTCTATCTACCAGGATGTAAAAGACTGTCTTATTGAATGAAACATAAAGAATACTCACTGCTGAATGTCACAGCGGTCGACAATGAGATACATTTTCTTTCGGGTTGTTGTTTGATAATATGTAAAGCATTGCAGTCATCTGGATTGTAAAACTAACACAGAAAATAAAGTTGATTACAGTAATAGGAGTAAATACTGATTGTTTTTACTGATCAGGTAAATGTGGATTGTCTCTAAAGTCTAAAAGTAATTTTGGCCCCTGTGAATATTTTACTTTCAAAATCATATACTGTAGGCTATACGCCTATTTAAAATGATGTAGACTACAGGCATACTTAAGATTGCTAACATAATGACAAACAATATGCATCAAAACACATGTTGGATAGTTGCCATCAGTGAATTCTAAATGTGTGACTAAAATGCCTAGCAGATGAAAACATATTTGTTAGTATTTTAGACCTGGTCTTGTTTATTTAGTTGATCTACCATCAAAAGCCTGTAAGGCACGTTTGAACCGACATAACCCTGTTGAACGTTAAACTTTGTCGTGTCCTATATTGACCAGCAGAGGTCAATACCGCACAGTTCTTAAATCGAACACGAAAATGTTGACTAAACTAAATGAAAACTAAACTAAAATTTTAGACTCTGTCGAACTGACAGACAAACTAAGTTACTTACCTAAAGCACTTTAGTTAGCGCCTGACATGATTTTTGAACAATATCCCACTCTTTTCCAGACAATGAAATTGAATGAGGATCAAAATTACTAAAATGTTACCATAAATGCCACAAAATCCACGACATGCGCCTTAATTCCATGACTGAGAACATGGAATTTTGCGACATTTTGTGACAAACACAACAAATTATTCGCCTAATCTTGATTATCTTCATTCCATTGAGCAGCGAACAGATCCTTGAGTCATCGTCATTGAGTCAATCATTTGGGCTCGTCAATTAATCGTTCAGACAGGTTTTGTGAAAAATATCAACTCTCACTATGCCGAGATTTTCAGTGCAGCCTGATTTACATTGTAATATGGCATCAGAAGAGTTGGAATATAATGGAATATGAACCACTTTAATGATGCTTTTGTCTCATTGCGGACCTCCATTCACTTGGTGTGTCCAGGAATTCCCACAGAATACAGTCATAGGCCTACAGGTTTAGAACGACATGGAGGTGAGTAAATGATGACAGAACTTTCATATTTGGACGAACTATTCTTTCAATACAATATAATCTTGCCTTTTTCTGATTTGTGCTTCTGTGAATAATGACAATAATATGAGTTTGTTTCCCACACAATGTAAACATAAGCAGCTGAAACAGTATGCAAAATATCTACAGTGCTCCAATTAAGAAAGAACTATGGTTTGATAATGATATAAAGGTCAAAGGATTTTCTTTTTGCACAAACTAATCTTTAAACTACAGACCACTGAAGAGTACTAATTTATTGTGATCACACTATTGCAAGCATCTGGTTCTTGTAGTGCAGTTATACCTTAAAAATGCAGAAGAGGCTCCAATCTCCTGTTAATTAAGTTCATCCACGATGTGAGAGGTGCAGACTCACCGCACAGAGGCCCCTGAGCCAGAGCCAGGCTGGTCTGTGAGGGCTCTGCTCATTAGCAGCCCGACAACAGATGGAAACGTTCTTTGCACTTTAGCAGATGAGAGGTTCACCTAGGGCCTAATGGTGCTATAATGTACATACATGTCTCCAAGCAGTCTACCTGACTACCTGATGATTGCCATTAGCTGAACTGAGACAAGAGGTCAATGGAGGGAAAAGCTCTGTGGTGCGGATGAACTTTTTGATGATTTTAAGGTGTATAATACACGTAGAATTATCCTCATTCATTAGTGATTTAGAAATTAGCACTTTTTTTCAAAGCCTGATTATTATACAAAATATGGAAGCATACAAATAAAATTGCACATGTTATGTACCCAAACGCAAACCTTTTAAACCTCTTTTGAAGAGTTTGGAGAAAGATGTAAGACCCTCACAAGTGTTTTCTGCTGCACCTAAATGAAAGGACACAAATCCTAATTCACATTATGTATAAACAGCTTTATTCCTATACAAAAAAATATGAAGTACAAAAATAAAGAGTAACTTTGTCAACAACAACAACAATTATAATTGATAAATAAAACATGTAAAATACTGAAGCAAAGCCAGTTATTGTTATCAGCTTTTTAAAACAATATTTTTAAATGTCTTTTTGGAGCAGCTTTTAATATTGAAACTGAATACAACATCAAGACTCTTAAGGTCAGCAGATTGGGCAGACAGATGGACTCGTCGGAACACAATCCTTCTCCCCCTTATCCTTAGTGTTTTGGAAGAAAACTATTTTAATTTCCTTTTCATAAATTGAATCTGGGACTTCCCGGTAAGTGCTCTGAGAGTTTTATAACCCTTGGAGGACACAAAAAAGCACCCAATGAAATCCCTCATCGGATCATGACAAAGTAATCTTCCTACGCCGTAAAAACATTTGAGTTAAATTTGAGTTTTCAGTTTTTCCGCAACCGTGATATTTTGCAGCTGACCTTTTTCAAAGCCTTGTTGTTATCCATGCATGGTTCATCGTGAGATGACAGGGATTGAAGAACACAGGCCAAGGTATAAACAATAAATATAAACATCCACAAGACACATGTGTAGACATAGTAATAAATAAATAACTTAAATGGAAAAATAAATATGATATCTGTTAGGTGTACAGTAAATGTTAAGGGATGCATGGCATCCATTTGGTAACAAAAAGTTAAACAATGACAAATGCATTGTGGTCATCATCTGTGTTGATAAAAGAGAACGCTAATGAGCCTGCTAAAGAGAGGTCTGGTAGACATCACACTATGCTAATTTCTTTTTGTTGAGAACTAGAACAGGGAAAACCCTGTAAGGCCAAATAACTATGGTGCAATCAATGTCATTTTATTACTAAATCAACATATAAATGCTAAATATGTCAAGCAAGATGTATTAAGAAAAGACTTTTAGCCTGGTATATAGCTGAACGAATCCAACTATCTTTTCACATAGTTCGACAATTTAGACCTACATCATGTTTACCTAATGTAACTTAATGATAATAATTTTATATCATATGTAATTTGTATATTAATATTTGATGTACCACCATAAATAAAAAAACTATTGCATTGTACAGTTGGACTAGACAGTCCCTATTGGTTAAGCATCAAATATTCATTTGTATTTTTAGATTTTATTCACTTTATGTTTATCTTTCATCAACTTTCTAAATAAAAACCTGGCCTCATTGAACATGACCCCTTTTAATACCCCTTACTTTATTTATAGTATTAAAAAGGATTAAAAATGTAAGAAAAACAGTTCATATCAGTCCTGTAAAAATCCTGAGAAATGAAAATCCTACTGCAAATACAATCAACCTTCAGTGCTTCCAGCTGAAAGGGTAATACTAACTGGCCTGTGTGTTTTCTATGGGCTCAACTTTTAATAATACTCCACATATGTTTGTGCAATTACATTGTAATTACACAATTAATGTACTGTTAATAATGAACGATCCAAACGTTGCTAATCTGGCTGAAATATTACATGCCAGATTGAAGGCCAGGAAAATGGGCACTGACATCCAGGATCAACAAATGAGTCTGACAAATGAGCCAGGGTTTCGTGCTGTATCCAAGTCTGATGAAACTCCTAGTAAGCAAATGCTCGTCGAGTTATAACATGTAGTTTTTGTTTATTTAGCCATTCAGATGGACAGTCCAAAGTTGCAGTTCTTCCATCTGCAAACTCTTTCCAAGTCCAAAGAGTCTCTTTTCGTCTCTGACGCGGTAGAATCATATTCTAGCGCCACTCAAGCTGTTCTGTCGAGGTTTGGGCTGTCGAGCACAGGCTGTTGTTCTGAATCACTCACAGCCAAACCAAATATCCTCACTGTGTTTCACCACGGCCAACCCGTCTGACCTCGTTCTGTAGCCATGGCCCAGGAGGCTTCCCGATTCCTCCTTTCCACTCTTTGACCATTGCACTATTTCTTTAGGTCACGCTCCCCCTCCCCTCTTTCAGGTCGACTCATCCCACGCACTCACAGTCCGCTGCGGAGAGGGACTTGATGGTTCTCCAGGTTGTCGTAGCATCCATGAAGGAGACTGGTTCATAGCCCGTGGGACGGCAGCAAGGGTGTGCGCTAACCTTCCTGGCGGTGCGCTTGGGCAGACTACCGTTGGCCAGCAGAGCGCGCAGAGCCAAGTCGTAGTTCCCACGAGACCTCTGGCAGGAGCCGACGCAGAACTTGAAGAGGACAATCTCGTCCGAGTCGAATCCCATGCCAAGGTCCCGAACGCGCATCTCACGTTTCTCCACGCGACAGTCCCGACTGCTATGCCGTCCCCTGCTGCTCTTCTCTTTCTTTTTCTTTTCCTCCTTCTCTTTTTTCTTCTTTTTCTTGCGCGCACCTTTGGTCTGTATATCAGAGGTATCCGGTGAGCGGGGGGAGCGTTCCCATCGTGCTGGCTGCTGGTCGTCCTCGATGAGAACAGATGGCTCTGCGGGAGACGGAAATGGACAAAAAGAAAGAGATGTTTCTCAGGCTTGAATAATTCCTTATTGATTCATTCATTGTAGAAATCATTCCCAGACATCCGACTCACCAAACAGGCCATGCCACGGGGAGTCACTGCCCTCCTCAAGCTCTTCCTCAATGTTTGGAAAAGCCTCTAAAGGTGGCTCCTCCACCCCGGCACCAGCAAATCCCACCGCAGCTTCGGATTCTGCTTGAAAACGCGACCTGCCTCCTGCCACTAGGGGCAGTAGAGACATCACAACCCATACAAGCACCTGAGCAAACAAAGCAAAGGTGGATGCCAATTGAAAGGACAGTTTTTCACAGTAATTAGAGCATCTCCAGGTTACTTGAATCAATGGATGTCCTAGCAAAGAATTCGCCCGTTTATACACACCTGCCAGCGTTTCCTGTGACATGGTGCGTTTGTGACTGATGGCATGGCTGGCATTGCTCTGATCCAACTCCTCGGCCACCACCAAACTCCCACCTGCATGGAAAGAACAAGGAATGGCTTTATTATACAGCGACCTACAGTTATACAAGTACATACCAAGGCAGGTAATGTAAACTCCAGAGCGCAACATGCGGGTGACACATACACATACATACAAACGTATAATCAAAGGTGTCCCATTCATCACGGTCATAATGCCTTTAGAAACATGCTCATTGTTGTTATAGAGAGAGACCAGTACGATCTCTGAGCACGACCGGTGCTGACTTGCCTGCGGACAAAGCTACAGTGTTAAAAAGAGCCGTTGTCCATCAAATAAACTGCCTTGAAGCAAACGCTGTCAAAAGCATTCTTGACGTGGTTAGATTGCATCGTGTAGAAGGAGCCTTGTGCATTCAGGGGGTTCTACAAGCCACAGAGATACAGAGAGGTTGATAAGAACTCTGAGCAATGCAGATGTTTATTGACTCATTGCAGTGTGTGACTGTGTAACCTGTGCTGGGGGCTTTGATTTATATCAGGGTCAGGAACGGGGCACAGTGTCTCAGTTAACACCATTCAAACAGCAGGACTCAGTCAAACACGGCAACCCGAAAATGATTGATGAGGACAGACCAATTATTTGCTAGGGGAAAAGGGATGGCAGGCAGCACAACAGAGCATGCTGTGCTTTTATATGCGATTTTTATAGTGTTCCAGTTGTGTGGAGATGACTGAGGCTGGATTCCTTTCTCTCGCTAAACTCTGAGAGATCTGCTTCAGGTGGAACTGAACTGATGGCACACTTAAGCCCAATTTACAATAATTAACTCGCGATAAAGCAGTTAGCTACAAGAGGATGTGCCTTAATTTTAGCATGGTTACAGGGTGTTGTTAGACACAACATGTTCATGTTAGTGGTGTGAAGTTGCTTATGAAGAGCCAATTAATAACTGTAAACTATTGTGTCATTTTAGCAAGATGTTATTCGAGGAAAAGTTCACTCAATAATTACAAATCTTTTGCCATGTAATTTTTAAATCTGAATGGCTTTCTTTATTGTAACATAAAAGAAGTTTGTTGCAGAGTACAGGGATGCACTGATAGATTCAGGGCGATATATTTATAAGCCAATATTTATCATATTTTAATTATTTCTAACAAAAATTTATATAAAAATGAACAGATTGCAGATATAAAATTCTACAATTCTGGCTAAATCAATTTAAAATAAAGTAAAATCACTTTTGAAATGCTACCAGTGAATTTAGGCATCACAGCATTATAACGTACAGTATGAAATATGGATGTTCATTTTGATATTTTACATTTATTAAACTGTGATTGTTTTTAAAGATTAACGTTGAGTGTTAGCTGTCAGCAAAGGTAATCCTTATGGGACATGAGCATGCACAATTAAATATACAATTTAAACCGATAAATTGAATAAATCTCTAATTCTGGCAAATAACCAAAATGGTACCAATTATACTGTTCATTCCTAAAGCATAATATCCAAGCTGCTCTTTTCCACACAGTGAATTTGTATGGTGAAGACAACTGTTCTTGCTCCCTATCCACTTTCATTTTATCTCATTTGTTGTTCAATGGAAGAAAGGAGACAATACGGGTGGAGAAATACATGAGGGTAAATAAATGATGACAGATTTTTCATTTCTGGGTGAAACTATCTATCCCTTCAAGCCTGCATTATGGAAATATTTAGGAAATGTGAGGTGTACTCTAATTTCAAATCACCTGGACACTCACTGTACCTGTTCTGTTCATTCTGGATGATTTGCGATGACTCCCATAATGTTAAAGAAATGTCATTGTAAAGTTTTAAGGGTCAGAGGATCTTTTCTCATTCAGTACGAAGCCATTCAAGTCAAATCATCCAGACTCCTGATCTACTCACAAGCTCACCTTTAGACGCAAGTACTCTTGAATGATATACAGAATAAATCTTTACAGCCGAAAAAAATAAAAAGTAGTATCTCATGTGCTCCTCAGGAGCATTAAAGATGTCTAATGCTGTATCTTCAGATCTTCAGTCATCTTGGTTTATTGGCTGCTTAAGGCAAATGTAGAATTTATGTCTTCTAAATCCAGCCAAATAAATATGAACCCGGTTTCAACAGCTTCAGGACATATTTATGGCGTCTCTGGAGGCCGGCTTCAGCTGAGAAAGACCGCATATGACCAGAGATGAATGTGGACATGCTGTCAAGAGGGTTTACGGCATAGATTCCTATTGAAATGTGACTTCTACCCTGCATGTGTTGCATTAAAATCGAAGTGTTGTTTATGCGCAAGGATTTATTGTATTCTGATGATTTTCTAATTATAATTGTATACATATCCGAATCTCCTTAAATATGTGGCACTTCATCTAAACTGCCATAATTGCTTTGATCATAAGTGACATAAAAGCACACACCCTGAGCTGCATATGTGATTGTTTGTTTATAAATGGTTTTCGTGCGTGTGTATGAGTGTTATGGCTGTGACTCTGTGAGCGTACACATCTGTGTTCCTGACCACAACAATCATTCTTACAGTCTGGCTGCCTTCCCTCTTTCACTCTTCAGCTATCCAGCTGTATGTATAAACCTAATGCAGAAAAACCAGGCTGACCGTAGCAAGCAAATCAATATCAGACACCTACAGAGAAACAAGACCAGCTCCACCACAAGAATTCGGAAATCTATTCATTGTAGACTATGGAGGTGCAATCTGGCTAATAGGTTGGCCTGCACTCGGGGTCGGTGCGGCTCATTTCGTGCTGTCAGTTTCTAAATAAGCCCCTTGGCCTCTCGTTCCCTGACGACCCCCCACCTCACTGCTTCCTGTAAGCTGAGCTGGCATGCTGGGGGCGCAGGCCAGAGGTTATGATAAGAGCACTACCTGCCCCTCAAACACACAGCGGGCCTTTACAGCAAGATAAGCAATGAAAATGGTTTACGGCACAACAAATTGTGCCGTAACACTTATTATGCAAATTATTAGTTGCCGCCTCTCGGTAAGGCAGGCATCACTATTACTGCACACTAAACATCAGGGGTTTATTCTAAACTTCCAACTCTAAGTATTCAGCTTCGGTGCATAACCTCTCCCACACAGTATATGCTACAGATATGAATGATACTTCTAATCAAGCATATCAAAACTGTTCTAAGCACTTGGCAGGTGCGAAAATGGGTGAAAAATAAAAATCCAATGAACTTGCGCTGAATGAGGGACCCAAGCCATATTTAGGATTCAGAGGGTGCGTCTCAACCTAGCTTCAGAGGTCGTGATTCAGTAGATCGTGTACACGAATTCAGGCACTGGTAAGGACAGTAAGGATCTTGGCTCACTACACACTGGGACACTTATGACTATTTCTGGCAACATAACGTCTTCATTGTACAACATCATTACTGGTATTTATGAACGGAAGAACTTAACATTCTGATATTAGTTTTTAATGTTATTTAAAAGTACATTATGATAAATTCTTTGCTTGTTACATATTCATGCAGCATTTCAGCCATAAATATATGATACATGTTAGTTAGATTATGTTCACAACCTGCCTAGCCATGTATGTTTATGCTCACATATAATTAAATAATGGTTTGTATTTAAAAAAAAAAAAAACTTCTATTACGTCACTTATGTTTCGTGCTTCAGAACTTCCGTTAAGGGAACATAGTGAGCATCGATGCTCCCTGTTTTTCATGGTTCATTGTGGGACTTTTTAGAGAGCGAATGTTTCAGTGCTCTGGTAGGATTTTGCGATTGAGACAGCACTTAAAATGGCCGACTCCCTGATCAGTGCCCTTAATACTTAAGTAGAGAGCTGATTGAGACTTGGGGTGGGCTCTTTTGACTTAGGCCAGTAAGCATCCATCTAGAAACCACATAGAACACTCTATCATTAGCTATGTTTACATGCAGCCAAATAATCCATTAGTAATCGGATTCATGGCTCAATCAATATGAGTGAGCTCAAATGAAATTTCTATTGGATTGGAAGGTGTGGCGACGGCGTAGACCTGAAATAATCCTATCAATAGCATGTTGATAGAAATAGAAAATGTTTATTTTCATCTTTCATCTTAAAAAAAAAAAAAAAAAGGTCAGTACTAATCAAAGCAAAAATGACAAAAATTGAATTTGCGGTACCTCCAGTGACACTATTGAACTGGTTTTCTCTGGTTCTGAATGCAGTGACTGGGCACTACACATGCGCTGAATAAATGTACATTTAAATTAATATGTGAATCAGATAGTGACGTTTAGGGTTCACATAAAGAGAATTTTCAGAAAATTGGATCAGATTCGTTCCGATTGATGAACATGAGTGCATGTAAACATACCTATTGTTAAAGAGATAGATCACCCATAAATGAAAATTCTGCCATTATTTACTCACCCTCAAGTAGTTCCAAACCTGTATGAATTTCTATGTTCTGCTGAACACAAAGGAAGATATTTGGAAGAATGCCAGTAACCAAACAGATCTCGCCAATGGGAGACGAGATCTGTTTGGTTACTGACATTCTTCCAAATATCTTCCAAATATCTTCCTTTGTGTTCAGCAGAACAAAGAAATTCATACAGGTTTGAAACTACTTGAGAGTGAGTAAATGATGACAGAATTTTCATTTTTGGGTGAACTATCCCTTTTAAGTGAGGTTTGCATGAGTAATAGAGATGGGGATCATTAATTATTCTGATTATTAATGAGTCTTCTTAATAATTCCAGTTTCTTAATGGTTCCATGAACGATTCTTTTAGAATTTATAAAAAATAAATATTTTGGAAAAAACAACAACAAAAAAAAAAGAAACCCCAAATGCAATTTCATTGCCAAATGATGAGATAATTTCAATTACAAATACATTTAAATCACTTCTAGCAAAAAGTGTTTACATGACTTTTGAATGAAAGTTTTCAATGTCTTTTTTTTTTTTTTTTTTAGAGACAGGAAAAATGCAATCCAATAGTTGGCCTTAACTACATAATAAATAATATTAAACAAGCAAAAAAAAAAAAAAAAAAGGTTATATTTTTCATTAATTTTTATAAAATACTAAAATGTTCATTTTTAAAAACACATTGTCATGTGAATGACCAGACAGGAACTACACTGATTTAGGTCTCACAGTTAGTTGAAAGCTGTGTTGGATTCACTTAAAAGAACCAACTTAAGAGTCAATAGTTTCAGGACTCAGGATTCAGACTACACTTGTTCCACTGTAACAAGTGTAAAAAATAAATAAATAAATAAAAAGAACTTACAAGAGTTATTCTTTTGGTCACACTACAGCAGAGGTGTCAAACCCAGTCCCTGGAAGGCCACAGCCCTGCAGAGTTTAGCTTCAACCTTAATTAAATGCACCTGATGCAGCTAATCAAGTCCTTTAATCTTATTTGAAAACTACAGGTGCGTTGAAGCAGAATTGGAACTCCAGGAGCTGAGTTTGTCACCCCTGCACTACACTCTTTGTGCTCTAGATTCAGTAGCAGTGTTTATGTATTTTTAAAAGACTTTTCTGTGTGAACAGATCATTTCTAAGACTTGTCAACATAATTAGCAGCTCTTAAGCAGGCAATCAGATTTACCTAAAAGCAACTTATTTACATTATTACAAATGAGACATAAGAACTCTCTAGATTTGGTTTCAAATTTGGTTAGGGAAACCCACATGTTCCTCAAAGCACATAAACTCAAGAAAGTGTGGATGAAGTGGAAACCCACAATGACCCAAACTGTCCAAATCTTCCTACGCAGTGAGAAGCATCTCCCACAGTCTCTCACACAGTGCACCTGGTTGTGTTTAAGTGCCCTGAGCAGTGTCTTTATTGGCCAGTCGCTCTGTGTCTCCTGCATCATGGCTGTTAACATGTGAGCTGAGGGTGCCTGAGGGACGGGACCATGCAGCTACACTCTTGAGGAACTGCAGAGCGGTGCTGACGGCCTCCGTACTGGGACTCATTGATTAAAGGCATGCTTCAAACGCACAACAACCTGCCCTTGGGCACATACATGCCACCGTTAAAGAATATGAGAGTATCACAGTGGCGTCATTGTGACTAACGTGGATGCAAACTACTCATTCGTGATGGCAGATGCAAATGAGGGGCTGTCTTTTTAGAGCTGTTGCATGGGTGTTGACTTTTGTGATGTGTGATGGAAAATCTATATCATAAATATACATGATTAAGCAGATGATTTGGTAATTATGATGTTTAAAAAACGAAAGCTGACAAGAAAATATTTTCCTGGAAGTTGAGCCATAAACTGTCTAGACTGGACTCAACATGGAGCATAAGCAAGTCTCAAGAGAGACCCCTGGGTTATTTCACTGTCCCCCTTCCATCTCGGTCAGAACCATTAGAGGTGTTTGATGTGCCAGGTCTAGCTGTCATTAATGATGAGGAGCAGTGGTGTAAGATAGGCCTCACTAAATCAGCCAGCCAATAAAAGACACCTGGTGAAAGCAGAGATGCAAAGTACACTTCACCAGCCCGGACTGCTTGATCATTGCCAGACACGCTTTTATCTGGGGGTGTGAACTTCAGCCGTGAGGTCCGTGTAATATATCTATCCGTGTTCCCTCCGGCTCGCTAAACTCCATCGGCCTCAATCTCCAATCCAGAATTGGCAAATGCAAAGAGCAGCAGTGTGCATGTCCTTTCAAGTTCATAGGTCTTTCCTTCGAACAGTACTTATTACATACGCCCCGTATATAACGTATTGGACCTGTTACAACAGACTGCATTTTGGCTATTTGCAGATATCCGAGACACTGGTTTTATGACATTTTAATGTGCTTATGCTCCAGAACGCGAGTTCAATCGCAGCAAGTCTGAGTGCGTGACATCCAAGCGTATAATTCAATAATCCTTCTCTGGCAAAAGGTAAGTTCTCATTACTGTCAGAGTCCAGCCACTGGAGAGGTGAAGAGAGCATACGCTGCCAAGAAAACCAGCATTACCTGTTTGAAACCATTTACTCTTTTGTTCCAGGATCCAAAAAAAAACAAAAAAACAAAAAAACAAAAAAACACACACATACACTGATTATTGGATTGTGAACACATGTGGTTTTCAGACCACCATTCATGTCATTGAGTGAACATGATAGCAAAAACAACTTCCAATAATTGCTAAGATCCATCATTCAAGTTTCTGCTGCTTTCGGTTTCTCTCTTAGAAGAAACTTTTTAATGTTGATTTACACTTTCTTGTGATGTCTACAGAAAGACAGACTCTTATTCCAGTACAGCATACTCATATCCATAGATTGTAGTGTGTAATTGAAATAAAAACCTGAACAGCAAATGAATAAAGGCACACAATACAGCAAACCTAACATAAGGGCCTCAAAATAAGAAAATTCTCAAAAATACAGGATCATTACTGGTATCAATGGTTCCATGAAGAACCTTTAACATCCATGGAAGCTTTGCACAAAAGCTTCATTATAGTGGAAGAAGGTTCTTTAGAGTTTTAAAAAATTCTGATCACTGAAAAGGGTGTTTTCACACTTGAGTCCTCTTTAAAAGAACCAAACTGAGACCCCTTTAAGTGGACCAAGAGGTGAACCAAGTGAAAAAGGACCCAGTTCACTTTAACCAAATAACCAAACTAGACTGGAATTCGCGAACGGAAAAATCAAGTGAGCCCAGAGCGGTTTGTGTTCAGATTGCGTGTTTTTAGCGAACCATACTATAAGATGAAATCGAACCATACCCAGACCACCTCCTGAGATGGTCTCGGTTTGGTTCATTTTTAAGGGGTCTGAGATATTTTGGAGTGTCCACATATGGGCCAAAAATCACGCATACCGCGCTAAGATGCCTGAAAAGGACAAAGTGTAAAAACACCCATAGGAACCAAAAATGGTTCTTCTATGGTATCGCTGTGAAACCCCCTTTTGGAACCTTTATTTTTAAGAGTTTATTCAATTAAAAGGTCAGATACTGTTTACAGCATCTCTTATAATCAGTTTCATCTAAAAAAAAAGACCTTTTAATGAGTTTAATTTGTCAACACAATAATGACGCAGTCAAATCAACATCAGTGATGTGCGCACGTCCTGGGTCGTTCCCTTTTGACTTCTTACGGCACTAAATTCCTGAATTCACGGTACATCAGCAATGAAATCAGCAGTGTTCGAGTTAGAGGCTGTGAGCCTTGACAAAAGAGGCAGGTTGGTTGGCAGGCTTTATTTTTGCTACGCAAATGCAGTGGCCACTGTTTGCATTCCACACCACGCGGCTGCATCACGAGCCTGTCGGACGGAGCATGAGAGCGCGTCCATTCCCCACCAGATCAACTGAGGCACAAGCGTGGACCACACAAACAGCTCGCCCAGGCACCTACAAGCGTGCATGAATGCACATATTTATCACAATACAAATGGCTCAGATTAGGATCATTTTATCATCATCATTATTTAATTCTATTTTGATGTCTTTCTCATCTCACGTAAAAACAGCTTGAAAAGCTTTTTGTTAGGGATCTACTACATTCATGCCAACATGATCAGATGTCTGCTAAAACCATACTAAAAACGCTCTAATGCATCTTAATGCATTTCAAACTCGCAAAATAGTTTTGTTCTTGACTCTAAAATGACTTCATTATGCACAATATAGCATTAACATATTGGTTATCTCCTGGTATTGATAATTCATTTATGCTAATTTCCTCTGTTTTATATTTAGATTACATTTGCTGACATCTAAAGCTCACTTAAAGTTGTCTTCAACTTAATAACACTGTTAAATTTAATCTTTAGCAAACATAAATGTCCATTTTTCATACTGTACATATAAAGTTGTAATGCCTAAAATCACTTGTAGCATTAAAAATGATTCATTTTAGTTTATAGTACAGAATTTGGCCCCACTTTACATTAAGTGTCTTTAACTATGTACTTAGGTAAAAAAAAAATAGTTTGGTACAATGTACTTATTGTGTTCATGTGGTATTCCAAATCACTTTTGCTGCTATTGAAGTCGATACAGGTAAAATTAGGGACAGGTTTGGTAATAATGTCAGGTTTAAGGGTGTGTTAAAGGGTTAGTTCACCCAAAAATGAAAGTTCTGTCATTAAGTACTCACCCTCATGTCGTTACAAACCCGTAACACCTTCGTTCATCTTAGGAATACAAATTAAGATATTTAGAGGTAAACTGTTGAATAAAGTCTTTATTTTTGTTTTGTTTTTGAGCACAAAAAAGTATTCTCGTCATGTCATAACATTAAGGTTGAACCACTGCAGTCACGTTGACTATTTTAACCATGTCTGTAGTACCTTTCTGGACCATGAATGTGGTAATTTTGTTGCTTTCTATGGGAGATAAAAAACCTCTCGGATTTCATCAAAAATATCTTAATTTGCGTTCAGAAGATGAACGAAGGTCTTGTGGGTTTGGAACGACATAAAGGTGAGTACTTAATGACAGAAATTTCATTTGTGTGTGAACTAACCCTTTAAGGGGTAAGGGAAGCGTCAACAATGTAATTACAGATGTATACAGAGATTACAGATGTAATTACATGCAGGTATTTTTCAACTATACATACAACATTAAACATGTTTGTACAGAATAAGTATATTGTATCAATTGTATTAAATTATATTATATTGTAGTTAAAGACACTTAATATAAAGTGGGCCCCAGAATTTTAATATTGGCCATTTATCATCAGCCATAATATCAAAACAACTATCAGTTTTCGGTATCGGCCAACATTTTCAATGTCAGTGCATCCATACTTTAAAGCTTATTTTGCTTAATCTAAAGAACAAAACAAATGTGGTTTTTCAAATGAGAATGTGTTTGATAGTCAACCCTGCTACATTTAAAAGACAAGAAAAGAGTACCAACTTTGGGGTGATGATCAGTGATAAATACTTGTTGGTTTTCTTCATTAATGATCAGTATAAGTAATTACCCCCATTATTAAAAAACAATGTCTTTCTACTTGATGTTCAGCAGTAAAATCTGTCCTTCCTCATTAATGATGAGCAATTAATGTTCTCTTTCACTCATCTACTTCACACCCCTACAAATTTGCTAAAAAAAAAGTTACATCACTCATCTCTAGATCTAAAGAAAATCAGCTATCATTCACCTAGCAAAACATTGTTAACAGGCTGATTTTATACAAAGGACAAGTATACAGCGGGTCAGCATTGGGATTTGCGTCTTCTCTGAGAAGATGATCTGAGCTGACAGCCAGCATTGGCACAAGTCATAAATTTGAGCTCTAAGATTATTAGAGTACAAACTTTATAGTCCAGATTCATAAACTCTGTGTCAAGCAGTTCAGATGCAGTAGCTAATGTCATTTCCTGTCTGAAACCCATCCTGAACAACAGCTTTACCTTCTCTTCATTAAAGTGTCTTTCCTTTTGCTTTGATAACCAAATACAGCCAGATTAAATACATTTAAAAGGGATCGACAGAGCGAGAACACTTGGATGAACAAGTCCTTAAATGGGAATAAATTAGGGAAGAGAGGGTAATGGTGAAGATAGTATTTCACTCCCAAGGCTTAGCCTGAGCAGTCACAGCGACCTCTAAAGAGAGAAAGAGAGGGATAGACTAAGCAACTAAATACTCTATAAAAGGAAGCCAGAACAGTTACCCTTGAGATAAGAGTTGGTGGCTTAAAAGAGAGAAGCTTCATCAATGAATTCACGTATCATGTACAATCCAGATAGCCTTCAGCTATCCTACGCACTCAGTCAACTTTCCTAAACCATCAACCTAAACCCTGCTCTAGCAGCGTTTTGGTTTCTAAATGAATCCACAGGTAATTATTTCAACCGGGGCAGCGCTAGGGCACAGAGGCCGGCCCATCCTCATAGGCCTTTATACTGTAGCTCACGTCTCATTTGTTCAAATTAAGCTCAGGGAGGGGGAAAAACCAGCTATTAGTGTGTCTGGATGAACTAACGACATCCAAAGCGTTTCCATGTCGCCCAGTTGAGCCCCAGACAGGCTTCAAGTAATGACCTGGCCCGCTCTTTCAAAGGCACCGACGCCACCATGATTAATGCATCTGACCTGGCAATTTCGGAAGAATACAGCTTATTGTATTAAAGACTGCTTCCAGCCACAAACATGGGTGTACAATAAGTCCACTTAACATTCTTCGCTATCAAAAGTTTGGTAAGAGATGTTCAGATAAAGAGAAAAAGGTAATATCCCTCATCAGTGTCATGAATGAAGTCTTGAGCGTACATGCATTTCATCTGGCAAAAACACCAACAATTAAGCGAAAACCAAGGGTCAGACCTGGTAAAACATTTGTGTGCATTTATAAATTTGGTTTTATTGTATGAGCAATCGTCTGAATGACTGAGTCTGAGTCTGAATCACAAAATCTGATTTTCTTCGTGCCACAATCAAGGCAAATGAACGAGCTCTGTCGAAAAACAATTTACTTGTATAAAAAGACTGTGTTGTAAAATTTGCAGAGTATGAGGAATGCAACAATGGTGCTATGTATCAAAATGAATAGCTTTTGCTAATGATTTTGGTAACCACAAGAGGGAGAATGTTCAATCCATTTTACAAGGGGAAAACTGTGTGGATGATCCTGAATGTAAGGTAAGCATAATCGTTTGTCAAAATAAAAGGTTGAGGAGTCTCAAAATAAAATTCCCTCATGTCTTTCCAAACCCGTATGAATTTCTTTCTTCTGTGGAACACAATATACGTATAGTTTTGCACCCCAAAGTACTTCAAAATATCTTCTTTTGAGTTTCACAGGAGAAAGAAAGTTTGAAATGACCTGAAGGTGTTGAGTAAATGATGACAGAATTTTCAGTTTTTGATGAACTATCCCTTTAAGAGTATATTACATGGGCTTCAGTTGAGGTTTCAAACATTTCAATTAACCACAAAATTTAAGTGACAAGTTAGTCAGAATGCATATTTTCACATGCCGATCTACAACACTTGCAAAATGAAATCATCTTCACCTGGGGAGGTAACTATAGACACAGTAGTGCACTTGAGCACTTAAAGATCACAAAACTGACAAACACTGACAAAACACCAGTAATTAAGTCATTATTTATCACATTTTAAATATACCACAAAATAGAGTGTTGTTTAAAAAGTCTTTAGGTGGTTGACATTTAGCTAACTATTCTAGGGGTCCCAAAATGACAATGTGGCTCGCTTGAGATGAACTTCAACAAATTGCACCCCTGAACATTTCCTGAAATTCCTTTTCAAAAGCCACTGAATTATTTGCACACTGGTTGGCACCATGATGAATTTTCAAGAAACTGACACAGAGGCCCATTCAGATAGAACACAGACAGTTGCACTGACCCTTAGAGAGAATGGGCTCAGGTCAGCTAAGGCCAAGGGATGTGGACCCTGTGGTGGAGTTGCAGGACACTGTGAGATATCTCAACATTCTCCTCAAAAGCAGTAATAGAATCTCTTCTTCACACACATTTCTGTCAGATTCTGAACACATCTTATTTATTGTGCATGCCAATTATCTTCTTGATAGGTTCTGCTGCGCTAGAGGCCAGTAGTATTGCCCTGTTCATGAATGTGTCATCATTTAACCTTCCCTGCATGCTGCTGAGGTTCGGGAATGTGCACATGAAAACACATCTACGCTGGGGGTTTGAGAGATCATTATATGACATGAAGAAGTAAAACCCTCAGAGGTGAGAGCCAGGTCAACTAACACATGAGTGACCAAGGAATTGGAGAAAAAAAACCCTCATCCGTGATAATACATTAAAGTATGTTGCTCTTTTGGCTCTCCATGTCAGTGGTTCTCATTCTTGGATTTGGAGGACCTCAGTACTGCAAATTTTGGATGTATCCTTTATTGAAAACACCTGATTGTATCATCAGCTTATTAGCTGACCTGAATTGGGTGTGTCAGATAAGTGAAACATCCAATATGTTCAGTGTTGGGGTCCTCAAGGACCCCAAATGAAAACCATTGCTCTACAGTGAGGCAAAGTAAAATACAAAGCATGTAAGCTATGCAAAAACACACATGGACATGTCATTGAGGTAGGTGCGGCAGTAGTCCAGGGCTGATCTGAAAGCAAAGATTCCAGAATGACAGCCCTGAAAATGGAAATTAGTGCACAAAAAATGTAATCCAATCCTTCAGTGGAATCTTAAATTTGAATAAATTGAGTTCAGCTCACATGTGAAACTCTTATGCTTTTCTGAAATGTATGTTTATCATAAAATAACATACATTTATTAACGATAGTTAATAGTAAGTAGGCTATCTAAAGCCAATCAAACAGCAACAGGAAAACAATGTTTTTTTGTTTTTTTTTAAACGTTTAAAAAGTGTGTTTAATGTTAACAGTTTTCTATTTAATCCAAATAGTTCAATCTTTTATTCTAGGATAAAATAAAAATTAACAAATTTTAAATGACTGTGCACAGCGGAACATTTTACCACAAGAAAAATTCCCTTTGGATCAACTAAAACAGCTTTAAAATGGAGACGACTTTCACTTTAACCAGAACGATTTAATGTCATCTTTCACTATTTACGCTACAATAGTGCTGATGAAAAAATTCCATTCAATAAAACATTTAACAGTTTCCCCCAATCCAACTGCAGCTCAATATCTACTGCTAACCTCTCTAAATATATAAAGCGATAAACCAAACTATGTTTGTTTTCAAGAATAAGGTCAGCAGGCTGTGAGAACAGAATGACAGGTAGATTACAATGCCTCTCAGACCACACCTGATGACACCCGCCTAGTAGAAGTTTCAATTACACACCAGCCGTCTAATGTTTATTACCCGAGGGGACATATTACAGAGGTCTGAATCAGATCCAAAGCCGCTGACAATCTATAACTCTATCAATTCAAAGGCAGCCGATATGTCAAGAAGTTGAAGTTATGCGCGTTACCGTGCGTATGGAGTGCTTGAGCGCGCCAAATCCTTACTGCCTCGCGCTTCTCGTAGGCAGCTTGAGCGTGTCTTCGCGGGTAAAATCCACACGCGCCCCTTTAGAGCAACTGACTTTCTCACGGGTATGTCCTCTTCTAAAAAGCGAGAGAATAAACTCTTCAAAGGCGAGGAAGACGGAGAGGCGCCTCCCTCCGTGGCCAAGCCTCTCTCTCTTCTTCTTGTGAGCACCTCGTTAGATGATCCTGAGAGGAATGAAAATCAAAGCTAATGACCATGACCGGCTTAGCAGCTACAGTAATAATAATAATGATAATTATTTAAATAATATTAGTAACAATAACAGCTAATATTTCGTCGTCATTTATATTATATTTTTAGTAGCCTAGCTAAAGCAGGACAGGCATTTGTTTCGTTAAGCCATATTTCTATCTATTCACATAGTTTTCCTATTCATTTTAAAACATTATTTTCCATTTTCCCACATGAAGAAAAAGTTGATAGTTTTAATATGAAATAGCCTACCCTCCAAAATCCAAACTTGTCGTGAACATGATAACGACAGTGGCCCATTTAAGAATTATAATAATGGTGATAAAAGCCACTCCTGTGATTTGAATCAATAGACTTAATGTTATTTTAATCACAGTTGTTGATTCACGATCCTGTGAAAGTGAATGTGAAAGAACATCCTTTCATTAACCTCCTCGCCCAGAAACTTTACAAACAAAAATGATTATTTATGAAAAGAAAATATAAATGTTAATAATTCTGTTTTTTATAGACTGGACATTTAGAAATGAAATCAAGCACGGCACATTTACTTTGTCTGCATGCTGCATTTAGCTTTAGGGTGATAACATATTAGGCCAATACAAATTACGAATTAACAGTTCATGTAGGCTATAATCTTAGCAATGTATAATTAATGTATAATTTATCTAATTATTTCCTGGAGCGGTTTACACATTGTTATTGTTAGTAGCTATTGTTGCTAGAAATGTGTGTAATATGGACATATTGTTCTGTAAAATGCTACTTCAAACGCCCAATACCGGGCATCATAATTCACTTATTTCCCCCCACATTTCATAACAGTAATGTTTCATCAAGCAAATGATGACAAATATTTTCGGTGTGATCATTAGCCTAAAAATTAACACGTTTTTCACCCGGTGTGTCAAGTGAGGATCGCTTCGACGCTTCTCTTGCTTATGGTTCCACAATTTCTTTTTTTCTTTTTTTTTTCATATTATGTTTAGCCATTCATACTATGTTGAATGAGACACAGAACATTATCATAAACTAATCAATTTATCAAAAAATAAAAAAAAAAAAATAAATAATAAATAAAAAAATCAATCGCGAAAACGTTTCCACATTCTCGTGTGATTAGATACAACATAAGAATTCGCAACCCGTATTACGCGCAAGTAGGCTATTTAATTAATATACCGAGCACAAGAATTGAATTAATGATGCACAAACCTACGTAAAATAAAATTAATCATGATTAAAAAAGACATAGGTACCGAGAAATTAGAGGGACACCCAGAGAGGAAAATCATTTAGGCTACTCACCCTTATGTTTTCGTTACTTTCTTTCTTCTGTGGACTGTGGATCACAAAAGGAGATGAATGACAGCCCCAGTCACCATTCACCTTAACAGTATGGAAATAATGCAACATAAGTGAATGGTGACTGAGACTGTCAGTCCCTCACATAACGCCGTCAAGGGTGAGTAAATGATGACAGAATGCTCATTTCTGGGTCAGGGGCAGTACTAGACTACACATTTTCATTCCATCACTTTAGATCAGCCAGTTAGGTCATTGAGTTCCTGCATAAACTCTAATTTTTAATGTTAAATTTAAATGTCAGATATCAAGTATCATGATTTTCATCATATTTCATGCAGGCAAACTCAAGCATGCTTATTTAAACAAAAACATGCTTCAGAACATACACTGCTGATTTTGACAGTTGATATATCTGCATATAGATGGCAGAGATGAAAAGCTCTCTGGGAAACCTGCCCTCTCCTCTCCGAATGTCCATCTAATCTACAGTGGAGTTCCCTCCGCCCACAGACATGCGCTAACTTTGGCACTCCTTCTACTACAAACACCAGGCTCAAAGCACAAAGACTGGCCAAACAGGGCCTTGCTCGCTTTAGGCTTTCACAAAACATTAAAACAAATTCTGGGAGGTTCTTCTTGAGCTCCATTTATAGACCAAACAAACAATACACACAACTGCAGTGAGGAATGGAGGAGTGTGAATCACCACTGGTCCTACAGATGATCCATAGCAGTGTAAAGTTCAAGTTCAAAAAGATTGATTGGGAAATCTCTCATTGCAACTAGGGTTTCCCCTCAGGTAACCCTGCTTGATTCACAATAGATGGCAATTTGATTTAAACAGATAACATTGCTGAGTATGTAGCCATCATGATTTTCCGAAGTTCCTTTTCATGAGCACCACAGCATGTCCCACACAGGGTTTCACCAGGTGCACTCTAGGTATTTTCCAAACTAGAACATTCAGTTTTTCTAATGTCCTGAGGCAGTGCTCAGCTGCTGTTTCATTTGTGCTCTTTATAATTCAAAGATTTATCACTTACAATGTTTTTAAGAGTTGATTACTGGCTATTAAACAGCTGGAGGACACCAAATCAAAAAAGCATAAAATACATGCACAGATGCCTTCAGCCTGTCAAAATGAACAATTGGGCATGAAAATGAATTTACTAAAGTAATATAGCTAAAAATTCATAATAAGAGCCCTTAGCGCGCACCTTCTTTGACATAATATGTGACTGTCTGTTTGAGTGATGAATGTGAACGTGCACTATTGTGTAGGGTTGAAGAACACGTCCTGTGTGTACTCACGGCTAAGCCCGTGAGCACATGAACAACAGATACAGGCACCCAGTAAACAAACTGCTCAAATACCATCAAGGGTGACTGAGCTATGACAAACACAACTCACACTTGTCATGCATCCCCTCCCAACAGCATGTAAGCCATGCAGTCCGCTTACCCTCACAGCTTCAGTTTTTAGGTCCAGGTTCAGCATTGTCAAAACTGGAAGGTTGTCCTACTGAACATCCTCAAAATCACTTGCAAACTATCATATATATAATCTCAGACACCATATGCTTGCGCCTCAGAGTGTGCAGACAAAACGCAATAAAGTTATATTGCTTTCAGAGGCGGATGCCTGGTGTTTTTGGAGCACAGTCATATAAGACAGTTCTGCGAGGTAATTATACTGAACCACTTTGACGACCGACTTTGCTCAGGCATTTCAGAATGACCAAAACAGCATTTCAGATGCTGTGCAATGAGATCGGTTGGCTGGTTAGTCCAATTATGCTGCCCTATTGCGCACATGACTTTTTTGATAAATTCCTCTGCATCGAGGAATTTATTCAGTGAATGTGTTTCCATCGTAGTTTATGCACGTTTTCTTATTGGATAAAAAGTTTACCTGACTCAGCTGAGCGCACAAGTTTTTTATGCACAGAGGGCATTATATACACATGAACTAATGAGGGACAGGTGTGAGAAATCATAGGAGCAAAAGAAACAGAAAACAAAGAGAAACAAACTAAAAGTCCTTGAAACCAAAAGCACTGAAAAAACGTGACAATACTGTGAGATTTAAAGTCACATTATTAGTTATAAAGTCTCAATTATGAGATATCACTCTTAAAAATAAAGGTTCTTTATTGGCATCAATATGAAGAACCTTTAAAATCCATGGAACTGCTCCATTGCACAAAAGGTTCTTAAGAGTGGAAAAAGCCAAGATTTTAAATTCACAATCTAACCCCAATTTTTTTTTCCCTTTTTGCTTGTATATTGTGTATATTGCTTCAAGTAAAAAATATTACAAAAACATAGATTGCTAAATGTACTATTTATATGAAGGAGAACTCTACCAAACATGTTTTGTATGTCTTCTACGGTTACTGTCAGGATGGGCTGCTCCTCCCATGGTCTTCAATTGTTTAAGTACATTTGTGTTAAACCCTCAAAGCATTGTAAGAACATGCTGTACCCAATTGGAGGTTGTAAAAAAGTCATGAGAAGAAAAAAACTGTTTGCAGCCACATCTAACAGAACAAGCTCACACAAAGCAAAACAAATGGAGCAGCACAACAGTGGCGCACACATGGGCCTTTCTTCCTTTAACATTTTCTTACAATAAAACTACTATAAAACCCATCTATTTTCCTAACCACACATGATTATTCTAATTATGTTGTAAAAACAAGATAATTTTTCCTTCAAAAATTCACATAAGTGGGAGAAAACGTAAGCTTAGCTAATCTGCCAGTTAACAAAATGCTTATCATCACGTGCACGTCTGGGTATCTTTAAGTTATTAAAACCTCCTTCAACATGAACCATCAGGCTTACGCCAAGATATCCCAAAAGTTATTTAGCTAATTCTCAAAAGCAGGGTATGGAACGTGGTTCCATATGTGTAGGTCAAGTAAAAGTCTTTCACAAACAACTTGGTTTACATTCTCAGTGTTACACACTTGCTCAAATTAACTAACAAGTTTCTCATTTTGTGACTCCTCTACTAAGACTGAGAATTTAACAGACTTCAATATTTAACAATTTTCAATAAAAACTAGTGAATAATATGAGAAGATTGTTAGAAGAAAGGGTTACATATAGAAGCTTAAAGGGTTCTGTCAGGCGCTTCATATATAGAACCTTTTAGGGGTTCCTCTCATGGGATCATTCTTTTTTTGTTGTTTTTTTACTTTCAATTTTATGATTTAAACAGCTTATAAACATACTTCATAACTAGAAAAAAGTTGAAATAGCCCATCAAACTTGGAAGTATTATGCAATTATTTAAGACATTTCTTCTTATAAAGAACCTTTTGGCATAAAATTGAGTCAAGAAACCTAGAGTTTTATATAGTACCCCTTTGACCCTTTTTTTCTAACAGTAAATGTCAAACAACTCTACGATGTAAAAAATGCCTTTTCGAAGTTGTAAATAAAGCAAAAAGTACATTTTACAAGAAAAAAACATTTTGGGTTTTCTACTTTAAATTTTCACATTCAATGTGTTACTGTTTCTTTGTAATTGTTTACAATTTTACTAGCAATTTCTGAGCGAAAATTGTTTCTATGCCATTTTTTTTCAGTGTACATTACTAGGTATTTCTATCAGGCATGAGGAACTTGCTTTTGGAAGGTCTGGGCCTCAACCACTGCATGAAAGTGTTGTTTAGAAAGGGGTCACCATAACTCCATCTAGCATTTAATTGACTCTGAACACATTCAGGCTGAGAGCTTCCAGACTCACATGCAATATGCACCAATCTCATGTGTCACGTCAAGCGAACAAACCACAGGTCAATGTAATCGCCCAACAGTGGGCCGTTCTGTGGTTGATGGACAATTTATGGGCCGTTTCTCTCACCTTTCTAAGTTTATGAAGTATCAGCCAAAGAATCATGGGTTGGATTGCCTATCTAGGAGGAAACACAGCTGAATTTATGTCTATCAGTGCAAAAGCACCAAATGATGGGAGTGAGTTGTATTTAAGAATTTGTGGTTGCAAAGGGACTGTTAAGTCATCTTAAAAGGATCTGCCAAAACACAGAGGAGAGTTTTTGTGCCAAAACATTGAAGGTTATATTACTGGCCTGTATTTGCAGTGAAACATACATTACCACAGTCACTTTAAAGGGCCTGAGTGTCACCCTATCAGAATACAGTTATAACATCCAGCAGCTGTACTGCTGCGCTCTTCCTGCCTCAAGCCCAGCTGAGAGGTGTTCTTCCAGAGCCACACATATGAAATGAGATCCTAGTGAACATTACACTTGAGCATTAAAAGAAATAGAGGAGAGGAGAGAATCGAATAAAGCACTATTATCCCTCACATTGCTTTCACACAGTCTCTTTCTGGTAGGGTAAGGGAAGGTCTTTTCTCCTTGGTTGTCACTTATTTTCATGATGGATCTAAGCTGTAAATGAAACTGTATTTGCTTAAAAAACCCATCAAAGAACCCATTAGAATAAAAGAACAATTGCAAATAATAACATAGCTGAGAGCAGCAATTATCAGGGTTCAAGCATTTCAAGGCCTTTAAACACATGTGAAATAAAGGTTTTAATTAGCAAGCCTGTAAACATCTCGATCATAGATGGAAAAGGGCAAATACAGCAAATACAGGCAATTTACCATGGGAAATATGTAGTTTTTAAAGCTTTTTAACAGTTATTGAGGTTGAGCCAAAAACCTAGGACTAATTCACCAAAGTTGGTTTTTGAAATGATCTTGACGAATGATTCAATGGACAGCGGCAGGACTAGAGGCAAAGTTGCTCTGAATGAGGAGGAGTTCTATCATGTGTCACGAATGTCGTGGGTGTGCGCAATACACGATCCTTTATGCATGTGAAAAACGTGAAGGCGCCCCCCTGATGGTTGATTTCTTTCAAATTTCTCACAGGCCTGTAGGGCTGTGAGTCAAACAGGCCCAACAAGTTTCGTTCCGTTCGTTTTCGTTCCCCCCATTGGCTACTAGGGGAAAAAAAAATACTATGGCAGTCAATGGGGGGCGAGATCTGCTTGGTTACAAACATTCTTCCAAATATCTTCCTTTGTGTTCAGCAGAACTTGAGGGGGAGTAAATTATGACAGAAATTTCATTTTTTTGGGTGAACTATCCCTTGAACTATTCTGAAACCAAACAATAGCTAAAGGATTGTGCATTATCAGTTAGCTTGACAAACGGCTGTTATAAACCACATTTTTATGTGACATAGATGTTAACATGGAACGAGAAGCTTATAAATAAGCTTCTTCTTTTATTATTATTATTTTTTTTCCCCAGCTTTGAAAACAAGCATGTAGGTTAGACAGCACTCTATATGTCCTGGTTGACTGGTGATCTGGCAGTGGTTTTGACAGCAGGTCATACTGAGTGCAGTTGCTGCAGGATGCTCTGTTGAGTCCTGGACATCTACTTCCCTCCCTGGAAAATCCCAATTCATCATCATAGGATGGTCTATTCTAAATAATACAGTGATTAATCACTTCTGGATCACATCAGTGATCAATCAGCATGATTCTATTCAGAGAACCTGATTGTGCTGATTCCATTACATATCAATATAAATCACCATATTTTTTCCCCTCACAATATTTTATTGATAGTTTTATTTATTTGTGCATTCATGTCTTACAGTTCATTAATAAAAAAAAAAGTAGGTTGACTAAATAAGCGGAAACTGTAAGATCTGTGTTTTTCCAGTGCAGACAGGGCTATTTCTATGAGGTACAATCAGGTTCTATGACCAGCAGATTCAGTCATGGTCAAATTATGATACTATGACATGAATCATATAGTGATATAGTTGTCAACATCATCATGTTAATTGCATTTGATAGTTTAGTGTGTGATGTAAAAATAAATGTTTTTATGGTGACAAATGTTCCTAATTTCTTAAAGGCACAAATAAAATAAAATAATAAAATCAAAATATAAAATAAAATAATCTGGTACCTAAAAAGAAGTTGCTTATGCTGCATTTGATAAAAAATACAGTAAAACAGTAATATTGTAAATTATTATTACAACTTAAAATAACTTTTTTTTTTTTTTTTAATATTTAAAGTGCAGTTAATTCCTGTGATGGTGAAGCTGAATTTTCAGCATCATTACTCCTAGATTTGAGTTGAATAATAGGGGTGGGAGAAAAAAATCTATCCATGGATGCATCGCGATTCTCTCTCCAAAGGTTCTGGACTTATAGTTTTTAACCAGATGCGCGATGACGCTGAGTGTTTTTTAGAAACACCCGTATTCTGCTTGCTTCCAATTCCTCACACACATACACCACTCGAACCTTCCGTAAAATAATCTTTCATAAAGTTCGGAAAGGTTGAAGCGAATCACAAAGGACATTCGCGGGCTTCATTGCAAAGGATGGCCTGTGAGAGACGCGCGCTTTGTTTGACGTTACACATGCAGTGCGCGGTCTCACCCGCCGGTATTTTACTTACAAATGCTCTACGAAGTCATCATTCATGTCGTTTGGAATGCAGAGGATTTATATATTTAAAATATGAAACTCAGAAGGTTGCTTTCAATTTTAAATGCTGCCGCGCGCTTCTGTGAAGAGTGCTTTCTCGCGCATGCGGCTGTGCGCCATTCCGTGCAAGTGGTTTAATGCACTTGCGTCTCAAAATGGTTTTATGACGTAAAATTAATGTAAACACAGCCAGTTATGTCTTGAGACATTAAACGGACAGGACAAACCACATTACTACTTATATTTCAAAAGAGAACCGTGCGTGAATGCAGCTTATTAGAGCTTCCGCCTTCTGTTGTCATAGTAACAATCAACAGTAAAGATGAGAAAGAAAAATCACTCACAGTTTTTGAATGGAAAACGTTTAGATAATCTTAAATACTGAAAGCACTATTTGTTTATTGCTTGTAATATGTTTCTTTGCTCCTCTTTATTATTTGCTACTTGCTTGTATGTTTTGAACTTATATAAGTTTATAACAGTTATATAAGTCTTAACAAATTGTTTTAATTTAGTAATTTTTTCAATTTGTAATTATTTTAAAAAGTAGGCTACTTATAATTACTTATGTAAGGATATGTAAATGTAAGGATTTTAAGATTGGTAAACTAATTAATTAGAAAAAAAATTAGGTCAAGAATCGTTTTGGAATTGGATCGTGACTACCAGAATCGGAATCGGATCGTGAGGTGACTAAAGATTCCCACCCCTATTGAATAAGTTTAAAATGAGCCTCATACCTTCAATCTGTGACTCAAATATACTGTGCACTGTCTTTGAAAAAAGCAGAGAAAGATAAAGATGACACAAAAGATCAATTAAGGGCCAAAACTGCCCAACACATTAATTTTATTACAACTTTAAGATATATTATATATTATATATGTGTGTGTGTATTTATATATATATATATATATACACACACACACACACACACACACATATAAAAGAAACAATACTTTTGTAATTCCTTCTAACTCCAAATGATCATCATTATAATGCTGATTGGTGGCATACTGCACAATATAAATACACCATTCTACGAGGGCGAAAAATTTTCAAATGTGTTTCAGACAGTCAGGATGATGCCATGATGACTCCTTCCTGTTGTGGGATCTTGATGAGTACCAGGTGTAGTGAACATAATGTAATGTAACATGATGAACTCTGATAGCTAGTGCAATGGTATGTTTCCAGTACTCTGCCTAAGTTGCAGCTTTGCTTTGAATACAAGCTCACAGAACTCCTTAAAATGGTCCGTACCACCAAAAAAAGTACAAAACAAACTCGTCTCTTTTGTAAATATGTGTGACATTGCTAATCTTCAAATGCATTAAAAGTAAAACCAAAGTTAAAAATGGTTCTTCTTGGTGTATTGGTCTGAAACGGCTGCCTTTTGAAAGCAGCAGAATTAAGGATGGCAGTGTACCATAACATCAGGTAACAACTAGGGATGCACCGATCTGGATCTGGATTGTATCTGAAAAGATACAGATATTTTCTGTCAGATCAGATAGCGATCCAAACCCGATACTGTGTGCTTGCCATGGATGTTACAGTTAGGACAAAAACTATTTAATGTGAGTTTTACTGCAATATATCATAAGTCTTTTAAAGCCATTCTATAGCTTTATTTAACAAACAGATGGATATTTAAGTTGTTAAATTTAAGTTCATGAAAAGAGTCCGATGTCATTATCCATTATCCAACTCTGTCCTGAGATGTCCTAATGATCCCATTATTATGCATAATCTGTATATAAAGGTCTTTGTTTTTGTTTAAAAAGACTGTATTTTGCTGAAGTTTCTGAATGTTGTGGTTCTTGCTACTGGGCGTTTGTTAAATTAGAACATTTTTGGGGTCGGTAAAATTTTGTGGTTTTGAAAAAAGTATCTTATGCACACCACTTATGCACTGATTTGATCAAAATTACAGTAAAAACAGTAATTATTGTGAAATATTATTTAAAAGAAACTGCATGTATTTGAAATGAATTAATAATTTAACAATGTAAAAGACTGATCAATTTCATGCATCCTCGCTGATTTTTTTTTTTTTTTTTTTACTGACCCCAAACTTTTGAACAGTAGCATAGAATGTGTGCAATTTTTTGTGTTTTCTATTTATTTATAATGAAGTTGTGTGTTTTTAGGGGCCGTTCACATGTTGCGTCTTTTGCACGATCAAATTCGTTATTTCACAAATGTAGACGCGCGGCGGCAAGCGGCTTCGGCCTTTCCGTAACAACATCGAAAGCTCAGCCGAGATGGACGAACAGTTGATCATAGCTGTACAGGGCAGGCTTTTATTTCTCACCTCATAAATATATCTAGTAGTAGAGCTAATTCAAGGGCTAGAAATCCATTTATCCTTTGCTGAAACTTCTTCATCTTCATGGAGAACGCGGCTCATGATTGCTAGCAACGGCAGACACCACAGGACAGTGTTGCCAGATTGTAAATCTCCAATTATCATAACAGAAGCTCAAAATTATCGTATTTGGAACAAAATTATCATACACGACTTTTTAGTATAGGTAAATGAACTAAATTAATAACTATTGATTTTTACAATGGAAAGAATCAATACTGAACTAACTTAAGCTGGACAATCACACTATTTTAGCTGCTGTACAGCCACAATTATGTTCCCTCTATCTCTGTAAAGCTATACTTTGACACAATCTGCATTGTAAAAAGAGCTGTATAAATAAAGGTGACATGACAAGTCAAACGTACAGAATACAGCTATTTATCTATTAGACCAACAACTTTTTGACATGAACTGCAAATTACCACAATACATAAATAATTAGGCGTACCTTAGTGGGAAACAACTGACCTAAGTGCCGCGGCAGGAACGTTAACTTGAGCTCGTGAGAGAGATCCATTCTCCACGATGATTGGCCGAGATAACATGAAATGAGATGGAAGACATTCCTAACAAAATTCACGTTCTCCTTACAATCATGACGTAGCAGAGGATCCACACAGCTAGATCAATGAGCCGATTTATAACGACCATCATTTGAAGTGTCACAAAATACTGAAATTGTCGTACATCATGGGATTTTTTTCATTATTGATCATACATCGTACAGAGGTCAAAATTATCGTACAAATACGATAATTATTGTACGTCTGGCAACACTGCCACAGGACCACAAGCTCCCGGGCGCTTTTGAAAAGATGAGAAAGTGGCGTGGCCGGCGTTTTCCACACGTTTTTAGACGCGACATGTGAACGGCCCCTTAGGAAGTTCGTGAAGTACTGGCCGATATGCACAATTCAGGTATTGGAATTTAAATTGGGGAAAAAAATGGTATCTGTGCATCCCTAGTAGGTACTCAGTCTCTCACTTCAAGTAAACTGTATTGAGTATTTGTAACAAGTCATTTTGGAAATGTGGTATTTCAAATACAAAAAAACAAAAGGCCTTCATCTGTGCACCAAAATAAATAACTTAGAGATTGAGCTCCTTTCCTCAACAAAAGAAGCTGTAACATAATAAGCTCACATTCAGGAGATAAAGAGCCTCCTGTGCTCAGAAGCTGAATCAAAGACCTGCCTCTGCCCTTCCACACACTGGGGCAGGATACGCACTGAGTGCCCTGGACGGAGAATCACGTGTGAAGGCAGGGGCCTTAGCATTAAAATGCACTGTAAAAATCTTTGACATTTACACCGTTAATACATTCAGGCAGGAGAGGAGAGGCATCTCCTCCAATAGAGGTACATTTGGCACAATCAGTTAATGTTGCGACTCATTCCTCAAGCGCATTGTGTTGGTCCCCTCAAAGTCTCTGATAGTTTCCAACAAGGATTGTCTCCGGAGACATTCAAGAACCCTTCAACGTCCCGCTCAGAGGAAGCCTGTCGGTAAGAAGGCACATGTGCATCTTAAGTGAGCCATCGCTCCCAACCTCTGAAATCACGCTCTTCAGTGTTGTCTGGTCCAGGGTTTCCCAGGATCCTGCGTTTTCATGTCCTCCAAAAAAGGCACCCACCTTGGGAGGTTCAAATCCCATTGGTTAAATCTGTGATGATGTTGGCCTTCACCAACTTGCGGAGGAACTCCTTTTCCTTTGAGATGTTGTGAGTCCATGACTGTGGGGGAAACAAACAGCAGACTGTCATTTCTTACTGTATGTGGCTGAGAAAAATGTACCATTCCGATTTCACATCTTTCATGAATTTGTACAAAAACGTATGATTTTTATACATGTATAAAATAATGTAAGCATGAAAATCTAACATTAAACCTAACTGTGAAAGGGGCGTAAGCAAAAACATACAAATGAGATCGTACAAGTTAGCCACCAATTCACCAAAAGTAAACAAATTGCCTTCATAGTGTGTTGAATGTGCTCCTAAAGTGTTATAATTGATTGGATATTATTTTTATATGGCCCGGTAGAAATTGTGACATCATAAAACATTTTTGGCTGTTTTTTTTATATTTTATTTATTATGCAGGTACGTAATTAAAACAGCAGAGACTGTGAATTGGGTGACAAGAGAAAAGCCTCATTCGAAAGTAATTACAGCTGCTTACATTAGTGAAATGAATTGTTCCTAATGTTTTTACAACACATTCACTGTAATACTGTAAACTAAATCCACACAACAATAACCTGAAATCATCCGTAATTGATCTCGCTGAGGGTGACGCATAGTTTAAATAAATCTCGAGAAGCTCATGCTGTGGATTAAAGATTTAAGAAAAAAATAAAAATAAAAACAGCTTGTATACTCTCTGGGTGTCTTGCTTCACTATTATTACTGACCCAAAAAACATTTTACTGTATCTTTAGGTAATTTCTCTGAAATTGCATTAAAATCCAAATGTACGTCCTCCACAGACTTATATTAGAAAAGATGGTCACACTTTAGATCAGGGTCCAATTCTCACTATTAACTAACTATTAACAACGACTTTTGCCTAAAATTCCTAATTACTGCTTATTAATAATTGGTAAGGTAGTTAAAAACTGTATAAATTTCTTTGTTCAGCTGTACACAAAGGAAGATATTTGGAAGAATGTTTGTAACCAAGCAGATTTTACCCCCCATTGACTGCCATAGTATTTATTTTTCCTACTATGGTAGTCAAATTCTTCCAAATATCTTCCTTTTTGTACAGCAGAGCAAAGAAATGTATACAGGTTTGAAACAACTTGAGGGGGAGTAAATGATGACAGAATTTTAATTTTTGGGTGAACTATCCCTTTAAGAGTACATGGAATATGGTCATGCAAAATAAGGCATTCATTATGTACTTTATAAGTACTAATAAACAGCCGATATCCTAGTAATATGCATGCTAATAAGCAACTAGTTAATAGTGAGAATTGGACCCTAAACTAAAGTGTTACTGAAAATTGGTGGATGGAAACAGCTGCTAAATGTGGTTGGTCAGTATTGTTTTTTTTTCCTCCACAGATTTGTGGTTTAGAGAAGGTCAGAATCAGTCATGATAAAAAAAAGTTACATTAATTCTTAGTTCCACAGGACTTCACATTTACTACTATCTTTTATTACAACAATAACAGAGCTCTGAGCCACAGGAGAGGGATATAGTGTGGTCTGGGATCAGAGAACTGGAGCTGTATGGACTCCTGTAAAAACCATCCTCTCCAGTTTTCTTTTAATATCCTATTGTTCTTCAATGTGATTTTCAGATGCAGTACGGCACAGCAGAGGAACTACTGGCCTGGTAATGTCGGATGAAACCAGAGCTTTGGGTTCCTGTGAGAGGCTCTCGGTCCGAACGGGCGGGACCCCACAACTGCCCCTGACAGGAGGTTCTGGGCCTGCTGGGGCCATTTTACCAGGCCAAAAACATCTCATCAGAGTCTCTGGGCTGTCTGCTTCAGCCTGCTCAGCCCTTGTGACGGATCACATTCACAGAAAACCCAACAGATCCAGGACTGTAGTTTCACTCTCCGTAAGAGAGAAAAGGGCACAGGCCAAAATGAATGCTGGATTAAGAGTCTCCTCAGACCGAACTGCCTTAGGGAGAGAGGATCTGAAACAATGCCTCAATACTTAGAGAAACAGCTCTCAGCATCTGGGGTCGGATTTGTTTAAGTTACTGAAAGAAGTCTCTGATTATGTGTGTATCTGATTAGAATCTGATCTAAAACTATATAGAATGGATACAATTGTTCAGATCTGTTTTGTGTGTCCCATGCTGCTTTTTAGTTTTCTGGAATATCTGCATTGCTTTCTATGGCAATGACGTTGTGTAATTAGGTATACACCAAAAAACAACAACAAACACAACATGGAGGGGTTTGCTTATTTACAACATGACAACGTGTAGCCGCTGCACTGGACTACTGCGTCATATGAGGCGTTGACACGATGGTATGGGTGGCTTTATTACATGTTGTCGTCTCCGCCGGTTCGAAAACATAATTTTCTGCTCAACTGGCACTTTGTAACAACACAACCTTGTTTCTGCAGCGATGTTTCCTATAACAATGTGTGACACATTTACGTTTTATGTGGCGTAAAAAAGTCAAATAATCCACATATGAATGTAGCTCAAAACAGCACTTTATTTTACAGTCCTGTTCCCCATGTACATACTATGTACTTATTATAGTAATTGCAATAACTGGGTAATAACAAGGTACTAACCCTGAACCTACCAATAAACCTAAGCTTAACCCATGCAGTTACCTTAGTACTTAGTACCTTAGTAGTTAGTTTCTTAGGCAAGTACACTGTAAGTACATGCAAGTACAAATTCTAAGCTTTTTTTTTTAATGGTAATGTATATAATTTTTCATAATATATTATTATTTTGTATAGAATAATCTTAAACTACTCAGAGAGACAAAAGGGTTATAAGTCATTTCCTCACAGGATTATGAAGTGCATTCATGTAAATTTCTCATTTTCCCCAACAATCTTGTGAAGCAACCTTTTACTCTAATCCTGGAATTTACCGCTGAAAGCCATAGTGTACTGTAGTAATTAATCCCTTACATCACAGCTGGGATGAAGACTCCTGTCAAACCTACAAATACAAATACTTTACACTGTTACAGTATGTGAGCTACTAGCTATACAAGGCCAACAGCTTAAATCCCATTTGTTTAAGCTGACCTTACATAGCGGACAAGTCTTAAACCGACAAAATACAGGCAGCCGGAAGCGAGCGAGTTCTGCATGAATGGTACCTGACTGCCATTTGACAAGGATGGGTGCCAGAGCAGTCAGGAGCTAACTGTGCGTTAACAGATCTGTTTTATGAGCGTGCTTTTACAGCCATGGCAAATGTGGGCAGAGAGGAATTTACAAAACATAACGACAAAGTTATCTACATATGGACTGATCTAAGGGGGGAAAAAAAACAGGACAGCAAGTAGCCCAGGACATTCTGCTGATGACATCATCACTGTAATTTTCCATAAAGTGAACAGATAAACAGACATTGATCAAACAACTGTCTAAGAACTGAGCTCACAGTTGTTTATTTAACAAAAAGAAAAAAATCCACAGTACTGCCTGAAATGTTTAATTTGAGAAGTTAATTTGACATTTTGTGAATTCAACAAACAAACATATAAAACTGTTACCTCTTTTATGGCAGACATTTTGACTGTTTCGTAGTAATGCAGGGGTGCATGAGGGGTGTTCATATCGTAGCCAAATCCAGCAACAGCGACCTCATCGCAGTTATGAAGGGCCATTGTTATGGCAACGGTGCCCAACGTTGGAATGTTCTATGGAAAAGAACGCAAGTTTAAATTGATACTGTAGCATTTTAAAATTTCACCATCAAGTACTAAGCATGCAAGCAGCTCTCTGGACCTCGAGTGAAGATAATACACTTATCCAGAGCCTTAGACTTTAACCTCAACCCCAATACAATATCTTGCGCTTGTTTTGTGAATTGTAATGACAAAACATTGATTCAAATCATATGTCAGACCAGATAAGAAACAAGAAAATACATTTTATTGCTTGTTTAATAGTAAATGAAGTCCTATCATGCTATAAAGCCCTATCATCGCTATTAAAGTACATGAAAAGAAAATATATTATATTTTAATAAAATAATTCTGCTTGTCAGTTGTGGACGCGCCTTTTCTGGAACAACGCGCTGAAAACGGCAACTAAACCCAATTAATTCACAACGATTTATTGAAATAGTGTTCTCATTATAATGTTATGTAATATGACAGTACCAATCATAGTTATTATTAGTCGTGTATTGCTGTTAGAGCTGCGCGCGCTGAAGTGCTGAATGAACACTGGTAAACCGGAGCACTTTGCTAGCGCATTATTTAACTCAAAGAAATGCATCCTAATCCTGAGATTAATCAGATATATACAAAAGAAACATAATATTACAAATTGTATCTACACAAAATGTATGTACGTGCTATTCAGAATGTGTGAGTCACGTTGTGGACGCGCAATCTTCCTGGAGCGATGAAACATAGCAACTAAACCCAAATAATTCACAATGTTTTATTACAATATTGTTCTCTTTATAATGTTATGTAATATGATTATTATTATCATTATTAGTTGCTGTTTGAGCTGCATGTGCTGAAGCTGATCACAACACGCTACACTACAGCGTTAATTCTTAACCAAATGCATCCTATATGAGATAAATCAGATATAGATAGACCTACACAAAATAAACAATATTACAACTTACATTTGCATAAAACAAAAGGCTGCGAATGCACACGCAAACTTATAGTCATGATGAAGGCATAACTCTATCTGTAAAATGCTTGCTTCATTTTTTCCTTGTGTCTGCTGTAAATTTTATCAATTAAATGTATTATTGACAATTAATCGATCGTCGATTAATCATTAACATCCCTAATTTGAATCCATCAGAATGGTTACTGATTTAAAATGACTGGATATTTATATAGTGTGTGTGTGTAGATAAGCAGAATAACTATGCTTGCTGTGCTGTACTTCAATCTATTTAACATCGCTGTCTGTGGTCTGCTCTGGTCCAGCTCTTCCTCAAGGTCTGGATGGCGTTGTGCCTGAAGGAGTTCTGGCTTAGTTCTGGTCTACAGTTGTTAACTCATCTTGAGCTGCGTGTGATTAACAATTTGCTTAAAACAGACCCCCACCCCTGACGCACCAATTTCAGAAGGCAGACCTTCACTTCCTCATCTCCCTGGGGAAGTCAACCATTCTAAATCGTTAGCTTACAGTGGCCTGGAGTCTGGTTTACACACACACAAAGTATTAAGATTGTGTCAGTGTATGCAGCCTTAAGCAGGTGGGTGTTTGGAGGGCTCAAAAGGGGAGGCTGTGTCAAAATGTATCCCACCTTGATCAGTACCGTATGGGACAGCTTCCCTCCTGTGCTGCCCCCCTACCTACACAAACCTTAGGGGCCTGGGCTCTGCTCCACGTGCACTGCACATGTTCTACCATTCAGAGGAGGTTTGAGTTTTCAGGAGGTGGCCAAGCTCACACACAAACCCTTGTCTGTACTCATGCCATGATGGGATGGCTGAGAGCTTCATCAAGCTATGATGCTAGTGGCATTTATCTACTTTCTCAAGTCCAATTTCCTGGGACTAAAAGGAAAGTGTGTTGTTTATGAGCTCTTAGTAGGCAAGTACTCTTTGTTGCAGCCCATGTGTGAGATCTGAGGCATGTCACACAATTTTTTTGACAGTGCTGATTCCCAGTCCTCCCGTGGGCTACTGCAAACCCAATACCCATTTCTGAATAAAATGTGTTTGCTAATGGGGTGGGGTGTGGCCACAGCATTCATGATGAATTTTTATAGTAGAATTTAGCATGCCAAATTATATACAAGGTGAGAACACAAATAATTTCGAGTTATTTGTGATTATTGGATAAGGATTTTTCCTCCAAATTCGGACAGATTCACCAACAAGTCAGTTTGATTTAAAGAACCTACTCAAAAAAAAAAAATTGCTCACAATCACCATCATTATTTTAGAATGACCTTTTCAATTTACAAGTTTTTAAATATGAATTCAATTAACAGCAATAAAACAAATTTAACACAGGTAATGGTAAATGAAGTGCTCTTTTCACCTTGTCGACAAACAATAATTTATTAAATATGATGAAATATCTAAACCAAACACAAATTTCTATAGATGGCATTTTTTACATACATTTTAGCATTAAAAGTTAGCTGTCTTTCAATTCATTTTAATTCTACTTGCATTCAAATTCAAATACCAATTCTGCATCCAGTTTGCTACCTCAATTGTGATTAATAATAGGCAAATTTCCATCCAGTTTTTGACAAAGCAAATATGCTGGGAAAAAAAAATTGCGAAATTTGCTGTCTTGAGGCTTTTTCCATCCAGTTGGCCTTTCATCGATAAAATGGCACACGTAATGACGTCGCCCCTAAAAAAAATGCATTGTTGCATAAGTTTTGTTATATTGCTAAAAAAAAAAATTCTGCCTGACCCATTTCTATACATAATTTTGCGTATATCGCAAATTCGTATCTTTTACATCCCATTTGTAAAATGTAGCTACAGAGTATTACGAGACAATTGAAATTCAGCAGTAGCCTACTGTGTATTTTCACATATAATGTTATTATACTATAATATTTTATATAATATTTGTCTGGTATGCAAAAATTATTAGGGTACATAAAAACACTGGTACAGTGAAATATTCAGTTTTTGCTTATTGCAACAGTCTTTAACACCTTGAACATACAGTCGTGGTTTGACATGGCCGAGAACGCATTCAAAGCAAAAAAGTTATTCGTTCTGGTTTCATAGTTCAACAACATCAAACCCATCAAAAACATCAAATCACTGTTGATTTTTTTTTTTCCAGACACAGATGGAGCTGTGTACTAAAACATTTTGTGTATTTAACCTTTTTAAAGTGGTCTGCATTAGTTTAACTGAAGCTTATTCTCACATAACATTTCTACAATTTTATTAGAGCTTTTTGGAGTCAACCACTTTATTTTCCTAATTTATTTAGGATAAAATTCTATATTAATAAATTATATTATATATAAATAATATATATTTACAAGTGTCATGTTTGTGATTAGTAGGCCTATTTTCCTCATCCTTGTGATGAACCTTTGAACTACGATCTACAGAGAAACGGTGCTTTAACGGGAGCAACACACGAACACGCGGACGCTGCATGTATAGGCTAATTCTGTCATGTGACACCACATTTATTTGCGTTAAAGCCCCTTTTCTTGACAAAAAAATGTTTCCAAACTCACTTTTTGTGACATTTGAACTATTTATATAGATGTTATGCGCTAAAAATAAACGGAAAAAGATTGTGTCGACATTTGAGAAATTTTATCGACAAATGGCATTTCCATCAGCTATATCGCTAAACATTTTAAAACGCTAAACCTTTTTTTTTTTTTTTTTTTTTTTTTTTTTTTTTTTTTTTCGCAAAATAAAATCCTTGGATGGAAACCTGGCTACTGACAGTTTTATTTTATTTTTATTTTTATTTATTTTTTTATAAAATCTAACTCAACTTAACACCTGCTACATTATTATATGTTTAATTTTAGGCACTGGATAATGAGGATTTAAACACAGCTTTGTCCAGGTTTGGACAAAATAAATGGCATAAGCTCTCCCCACCTATTAGATTAGTCAAGCTGCCTTTGACCTATGGTGATCTTTATGATAATTACAGGCTAATTGAGGAAACACGTGTCTAAGGCTTCCTGTGACCCCTATTAACATATGATTGACTAAAAGCATTGCCTGCCATTTTAGTTCAATAAACTGGGGCAGTCCAACAGTTCCTTTCGAAGGGTTACCAGTTTTAGCAGAGTCAGATCCTCTTGCACTCAATGAGTTTAATGTAAACAATGTTATGAAAAATACTGAAACTTAATGAGCTTGTAGCTTACCCCTTTACCCATGAGGCCATTGTTCTGTGGAAGGCCAATAAACTGGAAGGCAGCCTCTTGTATAAAGTAGGGGTTGAGGATACGTATCTCAGAGGGTTCCCGGGGCACATAGCGCGCTACAGACTTCCAGAAGCCCTCTGTTCCTTGCTAAAGAAAAAAAAAAGAAAAAAAAGAAAGGAATTATGATATGGACAAATGAGACTACACATCCATGTTTGATCACCAAATGCATCATGAAAAATGTATGGAACATTTGTGTTTCATCTTACAGCAGAAGTGAGGAAATAATCTATTCCATAATCATGAGTTCAGGCACAAAGCCTATAAGGTGCCATCACTGCATACTGATGGCGCAAGCATAGACGGCTTTCATTAAAAGTGAAGCAAGCCGCCCAGGTTGGACGAGCCCACAGGAAGTGGACAAATGAAATCCTGACCTCCACGAGTGTTTGGGGAGCAACGGCCCCCAGCTTCTCCCATAACAATTACTCAGGAGACCTGCAGAGTGCCATAGCTCAGCAATTATTCAATCTGCGACCTGGCACCGAGATCATCAGGTATTAGCGTCCTGACTAGACGAGCTCTGCGAAGCCACGGCAGCACTGCTGGCAAACAGCCAGCCAGGTCATCGGACTTAATGGGAGTCACCTGTTCAAATAAGCAGACTGCCTTTGATATAGCCCAACAATAGGAGCAGCTATTGAGCCAAACGAACAGCTTTGAAGCAGTTTTGGAGGCCCCCGCGCCCACAGCATGCCATGGCAAGAAAACATCATCTCTTCTGTCAACAGCACTGTTTTGATGAACAGAAGCAGAAATTCTGGGGAATGCTGAAACCACAAGCAGGTGTAAACAGGGGAAAAACTTGACAACAACAATAAAATAATGAATTCACAACCGATGCATCTACGAAACCACCGACATCCAGTGTAAAATATATACTGGACATATCTTGCCAAGCTGAAGTATGCCTCCATTCAGAATATAACAGTATCTGAAAACGAATACGAGTAAACGCATAGGAAATGTGCTGGCCAGTAGTGTTTGGTGTAAGAGTGATAGGTTGTTTGAAGAAGAAATAAAACAGGAAGTCCCTGATTGATTCTTTTAAAATCACTTAGCACAAGTGAGGATGTCTCTGTAAGCTTAGACATTCCTTCCATTGGATCAGTCGTCTCGCAGATATGGTAAGGTCGTTTCCTTCTCGAAGGACAGGTTTAATACTATACAGGAGTTACTCTTGTGACTTACATAACCAAGCTGCTATGGAAAAAACAAGAATACCCCTGGCGAAACGGTACATAATGACATTAAGACTAGGATCAATCTTTCATCAAAATCATTGAGTGTCTACAGAAGCTTAGGTAAAGCTTACTCCAAATCCTTTCAAACAACACAGAATACTGTTTTGATCTGCTAGTCTATTTATTCACTATTCATATATTCATTAGATATTAAGTACTAAAAGCTGCAAGCACTAATATTCTTGGCCAGGCGTGTTGAGGACTTTAACTTTTATAAGCAGTTATTAAATATCCCAGACAAACACTCTTGTGTTCAGTGGGACAATAAAACACTAAATGTTTACTAGATACACAGTGGCTTTAAGACCAACGGTTAGCCAAATAAATGACTGCTGTTGTTACTGCTAAATTTCAAAAATACATTTCACATAATAGTTAAAGCAGTAATAGGCAATGGAAAATCTAAATTGGAAATAAAAGTGCACAGTAAGATGTCATCAAAGCATCTGAAAAAGCCCAACCCAAGAGTTAGTCTAGAGCCAGACTAGTTAAACAGGTTGAATAGAAGATAGTAGTACTTAATAAAGTGAATAATGTCTTTATATAAGCCAGGAATTTTCCTGTAGCTCAAACAGTAGAGCATGGCGATAACACAGAGATCATGGGAAATATATAAATATACACAAATATACACACGCACATTCAAAAATTTTTTTTTTTTTGAAAGAAATGAATACTTTTATACATCAAGTATTTAAAAATACTTAAAATGTATAAATTAATAACCACAATATTACTGTTTTTACTTCTTATTTGATTAAATAAATGCAGCCTTGGAGAGCAGACACTGACCCTAAATATTTGAACAGTAGTGTACCTTACAAAGTCATTTTGGATCAAAAAGTATCTGCCAAAAGCATACATGTAAATATACCTCATTGATAAATAAAGACTAAATGTTATCTCAATTTTTATTTAATTTGTGGTACTTTCATTTATAGGAGAGAAAAGAGGTGACAAAAAGTCAGAGCTACCCACTAGGCCATGTCTCCAACATCACCACAGTTAATTCAAGGAATTATTCAGCATTATTGTGGAATGTATGAAATGTAAAAATTTTTAAATTTGCCTTGTCTACTGTTTTCAGAGCACTGCACCAGCCTGATTCTGGTTTGCATTACAATTCCACCAAAGTTAGACAAGGTCATTCTAAACATAGCTCCATTGTTGACATCATCTACATTGGTTCCGCCTGGCTTTACTCCAGACCTCTCATCGGCATTCCAGGGAATCACAGCCAGGAGTGCAGAGAAAGAAAAAGTGAGTGAGATACCCTGATTGATCACCTCTCCAAACCCTCAAAACCACAAGTCGTCTGCAGTGCAGGAACTTTAACAACCGCCACACTCTTGTCAAACAGGACGGCCCCTGTAACTGATCTATCCAATAAAGCAGCAGGTGAGAGAGGCCTCTCAATTCCCGAACGCAGCCTCAGCACGCCCTTAACAAGCTTCCAGCATGGCCGCCGAGTGTTAAATCACTCCATAAAAATCACAGGCCACATCGCCGACCTCTCCCTCTGTCAGCTGCTGGAAACGAGAGGTCAGGGTGAACGTTCAGCGGTGGCTGGGAAAACCTGTTCCTGACTGCAGATGTGCGGTGAGAAAAATCTTCCCAGGAACACTAGTGGAGGGTTTTCTGATAACAAAAAAATATTAGCATTGACAAACAAGGAGTGCAGAGGCTGAACTTCAATTACAGCATTTAACATGCAAAATAAGCCGCCATGTTTTCCAGTGGTATTTTTATGACAAGCCGTGATGAAACCGACATAGCAGGAGATCTTTTCTTCCGTATTGTGACGTACATCCAAATGAAATGGATTATCAAAAAATAAAAAACACAAAACAGAAAAACATGGAAATTACATGTAATGTTTGTCAAAACAGAAAATTACATTTAGTGCTTGACATATTTGCCTTTAAGATCTTAAGTTTCAGGGAGGAGTACAGGTATGTGGTAATTGATGTTATCTGCATTGAAGTTTGAAACAGTGTGAAAGGTATTTGATTTGTTTTATTTTGACATCAGTATAAACACTTCTGATTTCTTCCATGTTATGCAAACGTATGGCTTAGATAGTGAGAGAAAGCAACAACTATAAAAGCCAAACCTCATTATAAAGAACCTGCAAGCCAAAAAGTTAATGCACAATGAGAAGAGAAATCTGGTGTCTTCAGGGCTCAGCGCGGTGCAATCAAATGCAGGGGGGATGGAGTGTAACAAAACACCGTATTTCAGAAGTACAGGTCAATTCTCAGTACAGTTTTCAAAAATGTGAAGGGTCAAAACCAGAAGAAAATATATTAAAATATTTATATTACAAATATTGTGTTGTTTTTGTGTTTCATGACCCTTTAAATATAGTAGACGGTACATCAACCACCATGGAAAAAGTTAGTTTAGTATTATTTATATACTATCACAGTATTTACTAATATTTTACTAATTTACTTTATTTTTATATTTACAGTTTTACTTTTAGTTTAAGTGTTACGTGCTTTTGCATTTTTATTAGTTTAATTATTTTTATTTGACCTTATTTTTTTAAAAGGTAATGTATATATATATTTATATTTTAACTTAAACATATTATTTCAATTAGTTGCCATGGCAACATTTCTAACTATCATTTAAATTGAAGTTTTTCATCTAATATTAATAGTTTATTTCATATTTATTTCAAATAACAAAAATAATTTTTTATAGTTTTAGTTAAACACAACATGGAAAGTACTCTAGATCAGTTGCATAGAAGGCACACAACCTAGAAATTAGTTTTTTTGTTGTTGTTTTTTTAACCAGCAAAACGGTCTCAGATATATCATGCAGAAAACACATAGGACCATTTTACACCTGGTCTCTTCATGTGTTTTAATGGATATCCATTTACACTTGGCCACATAAATATGTCTCCGCAAAACAGATATAAATCTGATCTTCAATTCCCGCACTCTGTGCAAAATTTAACTGAGTTCACGTCAACAAAAGCAACAGATATGAGCTGCATTTTATTCATCATCAAATAATTTCAAGATCCAAGACCGCAATAGGAGAAAGAACGGCGATCAGAACTGATAAGATAATTTAGTGTTTGTGATTGTGTTTTGAGCGTCAGCGACATACTTTCAGTTTTATTTGTGGCAGTTTTTATTTACCGTCATATCTGGCTATAACATGTCATATAGCCTTTAAAATACTCTCACATATTTATTTTTTAATATTTTGTGAGAAGTAAAATTTTTCATACGTGGTTTCAACAATGAGATGCACTTATACTTGTCCAGTTTAGTTTGGAATGTGTCTCAAACCACCTACTGCAGTGGTTTAAATCCATCTCGAAAGCATTTCGGAGGGCATTTACGCCTGGTCTTTTCACAATCGGATAGCTATCCAATCAGAGAAAATGCATAAGTGACCAGGTGTAAATAGGCCCTTAGAAATACTAAAGATCAAAAACTTCCTCTGCATTCCTAACGGATAAGAAACTGTATCCGTGTAATTTAATGCTTACTCCTTTAAAAGGGTGGGGTGGGGGAAGGGATCTCAAGTATTGCTTTGATCAGGTTTACACTTGACATGGTCAGATTCGATGAGAAACTTCTGCACTGGGACTTCCTTTCAAAATTGATGCGCAAGGAAATCTTATCTGGTCACAGAGGGGCAACAAGTTGTCAATGGACCATTCCACAGGTGCTCGCGAGAAAATAGCTAAGGGTTCCTTTGTCTTGTGTGAAAAATGTAGCTGTTCTCCTCCAAATAATCGCAATCCTTTCTCTCCGTATCTCAAGACACTGCATACACACAGTTCAAGCAGAGGAAAACAGGCTATTTTGAAAAAGTTTCCTGTTTATCTTTAGGGTTACATTTAAAAGGTCAATAAACTTGGGAGGTACACCGTTAAAGTGAAATGATCTTTTTTATGGTGTGTGCTCTAGCCGACTGAGCTGCAATCAAAGCCTGTGTTCTAGAGGCTCAGGCACGCTGTCAGACAGATGTTGTTCCTGCTGCTCTAGTTGCCATGCTCTGAATGCCTATAAACATATCAGGCCGGATGACAAATTTGCAACTGCAGCTAGGCTGTGACATATCAACATGCAAATTTATACCACCACAGTCAGAGCTGAAGCCTGATAAGAAGTGTAAACCTGCACTGGCAAACCATTTCACTCCAGGCTCTGTATGATTCATATGAACTTCAGTTTGTATATAAAGCGCTGAAGGTTTACTCTGAGGGCCCCAGCAGAAATGTGCACATTTCGTGAAGCACTCATCCAGAGCAGGTCAGGTTCATGAAATCTAGATCCCGTTGCTCTTGACCGGGTCAGGAATCCAAACTCTATAGGATACTCAGATGACACTCCTTTTGTTAGCAAGAATCTGAGCTATTTGCTCATTTTTGTTGCCTTTGTCCTTGTTCTGACCTTTCTTTGCCTTGAGAGCCATGACTTTCTGCTTTACAGACATACTTGCATCATCCTGTGTATGCATCTTCACACTTTGAGGCAGCAAACAGGACAACTGAGTCAATTGACCTCACTCAGGCTTTAGAAAAAGCTTGTTAGTAGAAGGAAAATCAAAAAGCAAACGGCGTGTTTAGCCCTATTTGCACAGGATTAGTATTATCTGGGGACCTTGTGTGATTTAGAAATTATTCTTTGCGAAAGATGGATAAAAAGGCGCACAGGAAACAAAAACCTTGAAAAAAATGTTATACGACCCCGCCAAATCACAGAGATGCCGATTCACATGGGACTAATACTGTATTATCACAGGACCTCGGTGTTCGGCGAAACATGGTAGGTCATTTGCGGGGGAATTTTTTCAAATTACAGACATGGACGATTCGCACAGGATTAAGATCACAGACAAACTCTGTGATTATTACAAATGACTAGAGGTCACCAGTTAATACTAATCTTACGCGAATAGGGCTTTTGATGGGAAAAATATTATCCTAAGTATAATCTTGTGTTGCCAGAGCATTGAGCATAAAGTATAAGGTTGTATTCACATTGCATGTGAACAATCAAAATTCATCTCATCATGTGCCATTTAGGTATGGGTCTTGTCCCAAGTCCAAAAATAGCCCCAGTTTGTGCTCTAAAAGCAACAAGTACTGGTTTCACAGCCATAAGTCAGAATACAAAGCAGAATATACAGTTGTGTTTGTAGAGTTATGGTAACAAAGTTCCTCAAACAAAACTCTGTATATCTTTGATGCTACTAACCCTGACAAATCCAGTAATATTTCATTCACAAAATGGCTTCTTGTAAAGTCAACTTGGCTCCGGGTAGACTGTGAAAAGTCAGCCAATCAGATTAGAGAGAGTGATTATGAAATGGTCTGCAAATGGCCTGTGGATGCTCCATGGCCATGTCATCTGAGACTGAGACTACCCTAAGCATGTCAAACGACTGGTTAAAGGTCTGGCACCTTTTTATTACCTCAAATGTAATACAGATACATACAAGTGACTGTTTGGCAGATGAAAGACTGGTTGTTGGCATGTTCAGAAGCAAACATCCATGTCCCCTTGTTAACCCCTGGCTTGCTGTCCCATTGGGTCAAAAGGAGAGACAACACCTGCATCAAACTCTAAAAAGACACGTTTTTACAAAAACACCACTACAAAGGGCTTGAAAATGCTGACTTGCAATCAAGCTACAAAAGAGATCAAAAGTGCTGACTCTCAATAATCAAAAGTCAAAAAAAAAAAAAAAAAAACAAACAAACAAAAAAAAAAAACTGACAAATAATGAAAGGTTTCATGAAACCTATTTCAAGCTTCAAAAAGAATACACTATTATTCCCTGATTATTATTCATTATGCATCATTATTCCCTGATAATCTTCCCTTCTAGTGGGCTGTTCAAATCAATGAATGACTCATTTAGAGCAGTTTTGTGAACTGGATCAACGGATTCATTGCAAAGAATGCAAAGAATGACTCCTTCGTGAATCAGTAATCGCTATTTCTCCAGGTAGGGCAGATGGCAACAATTTCAGGCAATAGAAACAAATGTCAGTCCATTTCTCACACAAAGCTATCGACTTTGAAGACTTTCAAGCCTTAGTACTTTTTATTAGTAGTACTTATGTTGCTTTTTGCTTGTTTTGGTCCTCTTTATATCAAAAAGACTGCCCAGGATTGTTTTTAATTTCCCCAGGATGAGCAAATGATTACAAATTTCATTTTTGGGTGAACTATGCCTTTAAGATTATGCAAAAGTGCCATGAGTCACCTTTTCTGAAGGTTTTATGAGTAAACAAAGGCACGCTCTCCACAGGCATCAACAGAGAAAGTCACACAACAGTGTCTACTCCAGGAGTTGAATTTTGGCAAACAAATAAAGCTACTACAGACTAAACCACAAAATACAACGGGCAACCATTATACAACTGGCAATGCTTTGCAACACGCCGACACGGAAAATACCTTCAATAAATGCCAAAAGCAGGAGCCTGAAGGAGTGTCTGATAAGTGACACACTTTTGCCTCGCTCTTACCATGTAAGGCTGAAATAATAAGGGATTAAGACATATGGAAGAAGGAAGTGATGGGTAAATATATTCAAACAGAAGCCAGAGGATTACCTAGTCAATGGTATTCTGAATGAAAATAATTATCGTGGGAGCCACATGCTCCTCCGCGACCTCTAGGACTCGTTAATTCAGTACGCTCTTATCGCACATGACGGCTGGCCCGTTGCCTATTTTCAAATCAGGCTCCTTCATGTGTTCTTACATCAGTGACCTCTGAAGCGTTAATCCATTTTGAATGACTAAAATAGGTGAAATCAAGAGAAAAGTGTGACACTTTTCTGGAGTAGACTGAAGTTAACAAATCGTGTTTAGTGTAAAAGTAATGTTTCGAGTTCAAAACAAGCTCAATGACCACAGAAAATAATTTTGACTTGTCACAAATATCAAGATTTGACTTTTAAACTCAAGATTACAAGGCAAAAAATAAAAAAATAAAAATGAACGTATGGATAAACTGTTCACTATAGATTGCTGCAGTGATGACATACTGTATTTTTGCCAGTCAACCTGAAAGTCATCATCACCCTGGTCCCCCTTGACAAAAAACAAATAGGATTTTTCCATAGGAACTATGGAAACTATAATGAATTTCGAAGCCTAAATAGAATCGGCAGAAATAAAAAAGCTAAACATAGGCTATAAATGAACTACACAGTGGTCGCATGACTTCAATGTCACCACCATTAAAATTCCAACAACGGTTTCAGTCTTTATTTGTTAAAAAAAAAAAAAAAAAAAAACATTAGTTAGAAGAGTTTGCAAGAGCGTGATTATAAAGGCAATGAGGCTATAAGTGGACTAGTGAGTACCTGTTGGGCATGATGTTTAATGTCGCTGTATTTTATGTTGTAGAATAAAAAGTGAAAATATCTTGAATTGAAAGTGCTAAAATGCCAATTTGTTCCTGTTTTTTTGGCCTACAAATATATGTTATGACTGAAGCACTGTATAAGACCAATAACATGCATTAAGATAATAAATATGTCCTAATAAATATGTCATAAACCTTCATCAAAATGCAATAATTTGACCAACAGGTGGTTGCTTTCCAATGTGCATTTGTGAAGAGTGCTCATGCCTCATAGCATAATATTCAGGTGAACTCTAGCAAGGTTCTTCAATGCTGGGAAGGCATCCCGTCTACTGTTCTGTCAATACGAACTGAATAGGTTGGCATTCCTTCCACCCGTGAGCGTCCACAACATACAAAAGAGCAGCAGAGAGGAAAAAAACCTTCAAAGCAGCGAGCAGCCACTGTTCAAAGTTACATCAGTGTGACTGTGAAACCAGATGAAGAGAGTGAGGAGTCAGTGCTAGTTGAGGATTACACTGAAGTCTAAAGCTATGTGCCTTTCTAAAGCCAACTGCCCACACAGTCGCACATGCCTTTATGCGTTCATCTCCAAATGAAAGACGTCGCCACACAATGGATCTCAATCGCTGTTGTCACCGCTTACAAAAAACAAAGTGTTTTCCATTTCGCCACCAGGTTTCTGCCAATAAAAGGAAGCGTTTATATTTTGGCAAAGCAGCAGCAACATCACCACAAGTCACTCAACGGGATTTTCATTGCAGCGATGATATGTTCAAAGATATGTCGTAAGATCTAAATAAGACTTGGAAGCGGCCTGCAGGGAATGTATTTGTTTTCAAACATGAGATGAACTGTATACTGTTGTTAGGGACACAGTGTTTGATAAGATTATGTGTGATTAAGCATGGTGATGAATGGCTGTTATTGTTTAGAGATTACTCAAAGTACTCAAAGAAACATCTGTGGTACGTATAGAGCGCATAAACTAGATAAATGCTTAGTCAGATTTTCATCGGGCCCTAAAATACCATCCTTCGCCAGTTAAAAATAAACACATCCAAAGTTAAACTGTTTGAGAAGGGAGCGAGGGAATGCAAGGGGCTCTCGGAGTCTGACGTTGATCAAGAGAGAAGAATAGAAGTCAGTCGTTTTTCATCTGTAAGAATTCACAATAGTGATAGGCTTCATTTGTCAAGTGACAATCGGTTAAAAACCCCACTTTAAACATGATACTCTTACAACTTAATACATACACGGGAGGTCACGTAGACTAGCTGGATATAAACATCTTTTACAGCTGTGGCTGTCTGCCGGAGGAAGAAAAACAATCAGGAACGGCATTTTTACATTTTCGGAAGAAAATCTGAGTGCTGCTTGCCTGAACAAAAATCGCTGCCAGGGGTTTTTGTGCAGTTGCTAAGGCGTTCTTAGTGGTTTATGTCAATTGCTATGTGGTTGCTAGGGTATTCTGGGTGGTCTATGTGATATTCTGTTTCTAGATATGGCTTGGGTCCCTCCTTCATTATAAGGCCTATTTTACTATCCATCGGATAAAAATCTAACCGTTTTATTGTGATTGCTTAGAAAAGTAAAAGCAAATCTTTCTTCAACTGGTTACATGATCTGAGGAATTATTAGCCTCTTTCATACAGAGATTCCAGAAAATTTTTGGAAAATTTCCCAAAATTCCAGGATTAATTCTGGCACGGTTTCTTGATTCTGAAAGAATTTTCCAGCATTCTAGCTTGCATTCACAGAAGGCTCTCCAGCAAGGTAAATGCAAAAACATTCTCAATACATCCTAACACCGAGAGAAAGTAGTTTCAGCTGGAGAGCGTAAATTAAGTGGTCATGTAAAAGCATAAGCACCATTTTTACAGGATTTTGAAGAGTATGCAATGTGTGGGAGAAGTAAAGTAATGGAAAGGTGCAGACACCTTCTTATTGTAGGAAACGCATATACGTGCAAGTTTATAATAAGCCGGCAACACGTGCATGTAAACGTTCCAATAAGCAGATTTCTGGTTTGCAGAAAACCTAAAACCTAATTCACTGAGGACGAGTTACACACCAAAGCTTTATATGACGAGCAATTGTCTTTTTTCGTGCTTGTCTTTTTTTATTAACAAATAGCTATGTTAGGTATTATATGCACTGTAAAAAATTGCTGTAAAAAAAGGCCAAATTTCTACAGTAACACGCTGTTTTCCATTAATACAGTAATATACTGTAGAAAACAATGCATTCTGGGTAATATGTGACGTTTTCGAGAAAGTAGCCTACAAGAATATACTTTGAATTAACAGCGCTCAAATTCGACACTCTGAGGCTGTGTTCCAAATCACCCCCTATATCCTCATTCACTATTCCCTACATTAGTTCACTAATATAGTCCACTTGAGAGAGTGAATGAAAACACGTTTGTGAATTCAGACACTGATGAACACCTGCTGTTAATAAGCAGAATCAATGAAGGAAAGAGAAACAACAAGAACAGAAAAAGATTAAATCAACTGAAGATAAAATAAGACATTAAATCTCTCAAGATCTGATTAAACAACTCCACAAACAGCATTACCAGCTTCACTTATTACTAACCAGACTGACTTTATTTCTGTAACACATCTACAGAAGTTCTTATTGAGAAATAACAGAGGTTTAGATGTTGTTTTATTGTTTCGTTTGATGTTACCATGATGGAGGTCAGCGTTTGCTTTAGCTGTACTCTTGACCCTTGATTATTTAACATGAGTTTTTCTTTGGCTGCTGTAAATGTATTTTAAAAACATTTGTTATGGCAAAAAAGAAAATGTGATCAGATGATGTTTGCCAATTATTAATGCTTGCAATCATCATTTTATGGCCTGATATTGATCTCATCAGTCTAATCTATTATTACATAGGTGATGTTTTATACTTTTATTATGGTATTCCTGTGATTCTACACATAAGATCCATCAGCGCTGTTACAACCAGATAATATGAAGGATGTTTGAATACAGTTTGTGCTCAAAACATTTTGAACTACTGAAAGAGTCACACAGACATCAAGAATTGGCGTATGAATCACAACAATGGTGACAATCAAAAGCTTCATGTCGCAATGCATGCTGGGTATAAAAGCATGCATGCATTGCGGCATGAATAAATTATGCAGCTGAATTGCCTGGTTATTTTCTTTAATTCTTAATGTTCGCCTTTATTTTTGCTGTTGTTTTTGTGTTGACTTTTAGTAGTGTGTCTTATAATGTTAAGAGTTGATCTGTTTATCGTTTTTGTTGATTGTCACCATTCATGATTCTTGATGTCTGTGTGAATCTAAGAGATGCCATAGATTAAACATTTTTTGTAAATGATGAGTTTAAAAATTCTTAACTGATTGCTCAGCACTGCTTCATCCTTTGCTGTAGTATCACAGTGTAATATAAAAGTAAATTTATAAAAAACAAAAAACAAAAAAACAACATTTCTGATAATGGATTAGACATTGGATTAAGTTCAGTGAATTAAGCGTTACATAATGATCATGTCATAATCAAAACATTCTTCTCTTAGCTTCTTCATGCCATAATAAATGTGTCTTAAAAAAAAACACATTTACAGCAGCCAAAGAGAAACTAACATTACAAGTCAAGTGTCAAGAGCACAACTAAAGTGAGCACTGACCTCTATCATGATAATGTCAAACAAAACAATAAAACAACATCTGTTAGTTCTCAGTAAGAACTTCTGTAGATGTCTGACAGAAATAAAGTCAATCTGGTTAGTAATAAGTGAAGTTGGTAATATTATTTTTGTTGTTTAACCCTCCTCTGCTGAGATATTGAGCGATTTAATGTCTTCTTTTATCTTCAGTTGATTTCATCTAAGGCTGTGGCTGGACGTCAGTTGTAGTTCTTGTGTTTCTGATTTTCTTTTTTCTGTTCTTGTTTCTTTTCCTTCAGTGATTCTGCTTGTTAACAGCAGGTGTTTGTCACTAATTCTCAATCATCACTTAATTAATCACTGAATTATCTCATTAACTTCAACAGTGCTTCAGTGTTACTCTAACACACTGTAGTGTGGACACATACGTGTTCATTAAACACTAGGGGTTTTGTTGTGGCGTTTAAAGGGTTGAAGGTGTAAGACGAATAAACACGCATAGCAAAACACTTTTCTACAGTAATAAACTGTAAATTAATTTTACAGCAACAAACTAGAAAAACAGTTTTCTGTAAAATCAGGAAAAAACAGCAATGTACTGTAAAACGTAACAGTCAAATTTATTAAATGAAACAAGTTAATTTCACTGAAGTATTAGTGAAAGTTAATACAACTCAATAACTGATCAGAGTAAATGTTGAATTGAAGTGGTTTTTTTTTATGTGTTTTTGCACTAGATGTTGGGATTTAAAGGGTTTCTGTTGTCTGAGTTTTGTGTGTCACCATTGTGCTGGAGAGTAGAGCCTGTGCTTCAGTCAATGATGATCCAGAAACACTGATGAACACTGCATGTTGCTTTATTTAAAGGCAGTAACTGTGTAGTTGCTGATGCAGTGACGATCTCTTAGCTAATTGTAATTGTTATAGTTAGCAGTTATCTGCAAGAGATTTAAGCTGACATGATGTTTCTAGTCTTAATGAATTTGGTTTTCTTTTTTTAGTGGACTCAAATGAAATAAGTTCAAGTAAATAATATGGTCATATAGTTATAGATATAAGTTTATGAATTTAAATGGCAGTCAGACAATTTAAGGCAGTCGATTTCTGCAAATGAAATTAGTTGACGTGTTTTAATTGAGTGCATGGTATTTTTACAGCAACATACTGCAATGTAGATTAAGGTAAAGAACTGTAAAATTAACAGTAAAGTATTGGCAACTTTTTTGCCAGTAATTACCTGTAAGAATCTCCCCGTTAGATTCCAGTATGGCATGAACATTCAATTTTCCTTTTTCTGGTACAAAAAAAAAGCTATTTTGTTAACCAATACTATGGTTTTCACCAGTCATCATCCTCCGAACGCTGTTTCTAACATTATGGCAGACACATTGGAGCTTTCTTGACCCCTCATTTGCTAAAGGAAATTCTTCCTTCCATGAGATCAAAGCCAATGTATCAGAAGCCAGAGGGCATGCAGATCAATTATCTGAGCACTTTCCACTGTCCAGCTTGTTACGATCAGATGTTCAGACAAATCTGGCTCTTTTCATGGGCCAGAGGGGAGGGGGGTAATCAAATAGCTCTCTATTTTTCTTCCTCTGCCGAGTCTCTTGCACATTGACAAATGTCACCCTGTAAAAAAATCCAGCGCTGGTCCCCTGAAAGCTCAGCAGCTGTGTTGGCCGGGAACTCCTGAGGCACATTGCCGCCAGATTCCCACTTGACAACAGGGGAAAACAAGCAGGTGTGTGGCTGAGGAAGACAAGTATATTGGAAAAGGGAGATCATGGGGGAAACCACACACGCTGAACCAAACGCCTTGACCACAATCACATGACAGACGACTAGAAAAGAAAAAAACATGTCCTTGAGTAGCCGAGTCAGCCAACTCCAGAGGAGAACAGAGTGCTTGTGCTTGCTCTTTGTGTGATAAGAAATGGGATGGAGGCAGAGTCATTAAAACTGTGCGAGATAAGAGAGAGCTCATTCAGACGGGCCGACCCTCCTGATTAAGAGGCTAATTCACTAGATGTCAGTCAAACCTGGAAGGAGAATGTTTTACCACACGCTAAAAATGAGATGAAAGACCTTGAACAATAAAAGCCTCTTCTTCAATAACTATTCCCAATCAAAATCCTTTAACCACAAAAATTTCAATGCAGTATTTTTTTGTTAGAGGGCAATATTAACATTACTCTGAATTCATAAATGACTTCAAGTATAATAAAAGGGACAGAAAAAAGGTATTGCTGTAAATGGGCCTATAAAAAAAAACTGGAATCTTTCTACCTCAAACTCAAATGCATAAGAAGACCTTAACAAATAAATAAAAAATATATAAGTACAGATTTTTACTGAGGGAAACAAGGTCTTACCAGCTTCTCTCTGAAGACCATCTGTCTCAACCATTTAAAGTCGAGAGGTTTGAAAGCAGAAAAGACAAAGAGGGAATCTTTTTCATAGCGTTCAGGCTTCTGGATGGCCCCCTCGGGATAGGTTATCCTCATGGTGGTCTTACTACCTACATCCCTGGTGTAACCATTCACTGGGGCCTCATTGAGCCTAAAAAAAATGCAAATCAGCTGCATTTGTCTCTACAATCCAAATTATTGATTTGGTCATTAAAAGGCAGAACAAGGTGACTTTGTGGACACTCACCTTACTACAACATCATATTCGTCAATGCGGGATCCTAAAGACTTGTTGCTAAGGATACCGCCATTACCTACTATTACACATCTTTTACAACTCAAACTGCAAAGAGAACATATGAGAAAACAGGTGGCATTACTCTAAAACCTGCATACATCTTTACAACCATATTCAGCTATTAGAACTGACACAAGTCTAGCCTGATATTGCCTATAACTGCAGTTTTAAAAAGGACAGGTAAAAAGATACACTATATACATGCGATATGCAAACCATGACATTCAGAACATTTTATGCATAATACACATTAAAATATAAGATTTTTTTAAAGAAATTAATACTTTTATTCAGCAAGGATGCATTAAACTGATCAAAAGAGACTTTAAAGACTTACATTGTTAAAAAAGATTTTCATTTCATCCTGGAATCCATACAAAAAGTAGTATCAACTGCTCACAACTGTTTTTAACACTGACAATAATAATAAATGTTTCTGGAGTATGAAATCAGCATATTATAATGATTTCTGAAGGATCATGTGACACTGAAGACTGGAGTGATGATGCTGAAAATTCAGCTTTACCATCACAGGAATAAATTGAATTTTTAAATATAAAAAAAAAACTGTTATTTTAAATTGTAATAATATTCATATTATTAATGTTTTACTGAAATAAATACAGCCTTGGTGAGCATAAGCATTATGTAAAAAAACTTACCCATCCAAATCTGGTCCCAGTCCATAATTCTTTGTGGCAGATAATATAACATCTATGATTCTTTCTGTAGAGAGAGATAACAAGGAAGAACATGGGAAACAAAAACATGGTTACGGCTCTCATCTGACTCAAATGATTTTTTCCTGGTGGTCTGATGGAGAAGCATGATTGTATTATTTACTTGGAGGCTCCTGGAAGTTGTATTAGCAACTGAAAATAGGTTACTGACACCTTGGAAAAAAAACAGTCTGTAAAAATGGAATGCCATTTGCAAACAAGTAAAATTCCTGTGCCATAGACTTCAATTTAATGCTCTCAGTATGTCACCTCATGATATAAATTTACAGAGCTGTTTGGTCATAGCAATCATTCCTCTGATACCCTCGAAGGCATTCATGGAAGCCACAGATTATGCCGCCTGATATCAGCAAAGACACCGGATTTCCTAGTAAGGTTGCATTAGTGTGACCCATTGAATTGACTAAAGCATCAGTATGCATACTATAAAAGGCCAAAGATGAGAAAACAGATTGAATTGAAAAAGTGCTAATTCAATAAGCACAAATATATACAGACTTGCCCATGTTCCCAACATACCTTTTTGACCTTAACTATATTCCAATGAACAAAAATCAAGAAGGCATAACATGGAGGGAAACACTTTGGGAGGTCTGCTAGGCACTTTGCTGTACGTGTGAGGCGCCAAATCTACATCTGTACATAATTCCTTTTTTTCCTCGTCCGGTGGTTTGAAAGCATCTACCCTAATGACTACCATTACTGTTCCTGACAACAAAGAGCTCACATGTGAGATTATCTTTTTTATTGCCATAGACGGTATGTTATTGAGAGGCAAACATAATAGGATGTACCAATGTAGTCCTGTGGTTTGGTTTGAAGTGAATGGTTGTGATTACAACAATACAGCATGTGAAGACCTTCTGTAAATTGATTCATCCTCCAGAAATGCAACAGTCGGTGTAGTGTGAAAGCTAACGTAAGAGCTTGAAATCTGCATTGACCCTAAACTGTGACCTGAATGATTAAAAAGCATCAGGGAGTAGCCGTCATTGTTTGGACAAAGCGCTGACGGCTCACATCAAGCATCACCACGCACTGCAAAAACAGCGGCGGGACCACACTGGAATAAGAAACGGAAAAAAATATATATGTATATATCAGGGTTTCGTAAAGAAATGGGAAGAGCAATAGGTTCGAATTGTTTTCAGATAAACGCCATAAACATTTCAGCCAAGTATCACTCTTGGCAGTTTAAACAAATGAGCCCCTCATCTTTAACATACACTGTTTTGGCAAGAGGAAATTATGCTCTGAAATAAAGTAGAAATGATGCAAATACTTTGAGAACATGAGGGCCTAATATCACAAAAAAACATCTGGAGCATGACTTCTGAGAGCACGAGTCACATAATGACATTTCTTTCATGTAATGTTTGTCAAGAAGCTTTTTTGTTTAAAAACTGATCAAACACGCTCAAAAACTATTTAAACAATTCATTGTGAGTATTAGCGGAACTAGAGTGACACTTCATCCTGAGTCACTGGAGACATTTAAGAGGCTACTTAATACTGTAAGGCACTTAAAAGGCCAAACTTACAGTCAAAACAGCCCTAATGGTTTATTCTCCTTTGAGGTATTTGGTTCTCCCGTCTATAAAGGATGTTGGGATTACCTTACGGTCGACACGACCATCTGCAATGCCTTGACTGAATGTTTTCCACTGAGGGCGACGTAATCAAGAGCAGAAATCACAAAGTCGTAGGTGGCCGCAGGGATCACTTATATCAGAATTGGTAGTGCAGAAATAAGACATCTATTTTTATGCCTTTCTGGCCCATGACTCGAGAACCTTTGTCAAGCTCTATTCAAGAACCACACGTATCACCTATCCAAATGAATAAAGTTAAAAGCAAAGTCACGCTAGGCTCACGATCCGTGCAGAAAACAGAAACCAGGTGTAATGTAAACATGGGACCTGCTCTTTTGAAAGTCTTCATGTGTGTGGACACGGCAGCCCTTAACCGAACACAAAGGTTACATTCAAGGTACCCTTATGTGCCCGTTGCCCTCAAGTGCTGGAACGTTTGACAGTGTGCTGAAATCTAAGATGTAATCATCTTTTCAGATGGAGGGGAAAAAAGACTGAGCAGACAACGGAGGATTACATTAGCAACCAATTGGTTTCAAGAAACCTTTTCCTTATCTACAGGTCTTTTCCAAAGGTCTCATTCTCTTTGATACATTCACAAAGCTCAGTAGAATGAAGTTCTTGTTCTCTGTTGAATGGGATAAAACCCCCACATCACTGAAGTACATAAATGTCTGCCATACTGTGCATTACATCTGGCCACGTACACACTACAGAGGTTTTCTCTCAGATACTACAGCAATATCAGAGTCACTCCTGAACCTGCAGTGGCCGATCATAGTAAGAAAGATTATAGTTTGGCATCCTACGGCTATAAAGTAACATGAATGCTAACAGTTTAAAGCATTTGAAGTTTATGATGGGAGTCATTTTTGTGAACAGAGACATATTATTAAGCTTCAGCTTTCTCTTGACTTTACGGGAGTGAATTTGCTAATAAAATGCAACTGTATCGATAATAAGCCCTGTATAAGAATGACAGAATTCCAGATTTGATTCAAATCTGATTCACAAGCTCTCGATTAGATTCTGATTCAATTTCATTTCATTTGGGTCTATTTTGTCCATTTTGCTTAAATATTTTCTAGAGTCTTCTGCGGGACAAGTGAGTGCGGGTGCAAGAGGGAAGATATTAATGTGCACAGTATGCGGGAGACTTTATAAATTATAAACTTTATAATTTATTTTAAGATACAAAATGTTATTTGTGTTATTTGTCTATCAAGCAACCAAAACTAAACAGTTTAGCGTTGTGTGGATGGGGGGGGGAGGTGAGAAACTGGGAAAAAAATAGTCTGTGGTAGTCTGTATGATATATCATTTTAGCATTGATATCACAATATTTTTGTCTGTTACGATAGTCACTCAGTGCTTCCGAAATCACGTACTGTCCGAGTAGGTACTACATTTGAATTTGAACTTACTTCACGACCGTTAAAAAAAATAATGTTCTATATAGTATGAATGTAAACCATCCGCCATGTTGTCATTATCATGTGACCTACCAGCATCACTTGCGTCCCTTCACCTCCATTTATAAATCCTCTCCCGTGGCCTCATGGGATAGTAAAGTGTCCATCGAATGCGTACTTCACAATCTCACTTGATGTAGTAGGTCATCCGGGGGACTTTTTTTCGAATACTATGTATTTGCACATACTACTTTATTGGCGTACTGTTTTTTGTATGCTATATAGTAGGGAAGTGTTTGAGACTGCCTCAGATTATGTGATTTTGTGTGATGTCATTGAGATGGCAGAACTAGCGACTGACTTCCAGAAACAAGACTGTAAACAAACAATGGTTGTACCAGCTTAATGCTAAATCCAGTTCTCATCGGGTTGCTGAAGCGCCTTGCTATTGTTCGCCAGTATTTATCTTTCACTCTGTCATGGTAGTCCCTCGAGGAAACATCATAGAGTATTGTTGCCAATTAATTGTTAATTCCACCTAGCAGCACCAAAACGATTGATGCTTGCGTCCAGACGGCAATTGTTATTTATGAATCACCACAATACCCTACGTCAAACACATTGTGCCAAAACTGGACTGATATTGTGTAGACTGAACCCAGCAATAGTCTCATCGCAGGAATATGCAATGTCAAGTATAGGGATTGTAGTTAATCCTGTCTGTCATTAATGTTAATCAAACAACAAAATACAAAGAAAAAAAAAAATTAACAAAGATTATTTATATTTAATTTATACAACGAAGACTATGCAGTGTTATTTTACATTTACATAAATTTATTCAATTTCTGTATCTGAATTCTGTTAGACTTATCTGAAAAACATCAAGCACTTTTTATTTAATTTGAATCTTTGTTCTACTGTATTTATCTATGCTTGCAATTTGTCTATTATTTCCTAAGCAGATTCAATCCCCTATAAAATCACCCCAATCATTCTAGAATGATTCATTCTTTACAAATAAAGCTATTGAAGTCATCTGTTGAAATCGTTTTCATATCACAATATTTATCGCAGAAAAACAAAATATCGCATAGTCATTTTTTCCCCCAATATCTAAAGCCCTAGTCTGTGGCAACGAAACACGACCGTATCTTAAGAGAGAGGAAGAAAAAAAATCTCCACAGTCCTCTACCTGCATGCTTTTGAGGACAGGAAGAGGACAAAATAGAAGGCGGAAGCGGGACACAATATAAAAATTTAAGTGGAACTAAAAATCCATCCCGTGTAGTCCTCTAGAGAAGTGCTTCAGAATGATTCATGCCATTTACTTGTCGTTTTAAACTGTTCATTAAAAGAACAAGACAGCATTTGGAGAACATTGTTATCAAAGGGCAAAGTCCACCTTAATGAATCCATTTTAAAATGCATACATACCTTGTGTTTTAAATCCAAATGGAGGTAAATAGTTGGTAACTTTTGCGAGCCGCCTAAAGTTTCGGTCCAGAAACATGGAAGCTGGCTTACTAAACCTGCAATAGCATAAGAAACATAATATAATGAAAGCATATTCTATGGACAACTAACATTTAGATGTAGATCTAATAGAAGACTGCAAATTTTGCACAATACCAAAAACATCTCCATATCAACATGTCAATTCCATATCAAAAAGGCCAATAACATATAGCCAAACAACACATTCCCTTCCCGGACATCAGGAGTTTGGGGAGTCAAAGGGGGCTTTTGTCTGTGAGAGGTCTCACTTCATCTCTGCTTTGACCTGTGGTTAAAGTTTAAAACTGTGTGACTGAACCAGCACCAATCAATCATGAACTCAGGCCTCCGTTCACCCCTTCTCAAGAGGAGTCAGGGGATACCCTATCCGGAGGCCATTTCCCAGCACACTCCCCTCTTAAAGCTAGATGTGTAAATGCAACGATGAATGCCTGTGCCTCTGACCCGCAGATCCTCGCTGTCATTTCTTATCTACTCGGCCTGCTACCAAAGGGCATTTCGACAACATTTAAAGCAATACTAATGGGAAATCTCGAGGAAGTGGAGCATTGAGCTGCTCAAAGGTGCCGGTAGACAGTGTGAACTTTCAAAAGCCATCAAACAACATTTTTCAATACCAGATCCCTTTCAGGGGTCATTTAATGGGTTAATTTTATAAGAACTGAGCAAGTCACAGACAGCAGAAGCATTTTCCGCAAACACGTTGTGAACGCTGCCTCTTTTCTGCTTCCGTAAGTGTGGCCACACGATGGATGTCTCTTTTACGACCCTCCTAACTCAACAGGATCATTATTCATTTAAAAACATGAGGATATTGGATCATTTTTCAGGTTTTTTTTCCCTTCTTTCTCAGGTCTTTTATGATTAAGTAAGAAAATTGCAGTAGATTGGTCGAAGTGGTTGACTAACAAGGAAAGCTTGTCGAGAGGTACAGATGGTTTGAAAAAATTAGGCCCCCTTAAGAAAACTTAAAAGACTAATCATGAGTCAGTAAAGAGAACACAGGGGTCATTTAAAAATACAGGTCCTGCTTTTGGGAAGAAAAAACAGCAGAACCCCTTTCCCAACATCCTTTCCATAGAACAGAGCAGCATGAGTTAATGGCCTTCAAAATTCACATTAAAAAGAGAATTTTAACAAGCTTTTTTAGTAACTTTTGGTAACTCCAGTTGCTTTTAAACCATCTAAATCTACAACAAATGTCCAAAATGTGGGGAAAATGAGGACAAAGAAGATGTCAATTGAAGAAAATGTCAGAGCAATTGCAGGAAATGAGATGAGGAAATGAATGGGCTCACTATTGGCGACTGTTTAACAGACTCAGATAAAAGTGTGTCTATTTCATGTACTAATCACTTAAGGCCAGAGGATGTCCGACAATGTCAAGAAAAAAGGAAAAAATGGTTGCATCAGATCCTCTTCTTATACCACCTGATAAAGGCAGACAAAGCGAGACCTTGCCAAAACAAACTGTGATTAATTAACTTGTGGCTTGTGGGGTGTGGACTAACTCGCATTATAAATAACTGGGAGAGAGAGCTTTAGGTCTAAAGACAGACAGGGGTCTGCTTGTCATAAAGGGGTCTTGAACAGGAGGCCTGTGCACATTGTGCTCATTTCCTCATGGCTATCTCTCACTGGGGGCTGTATTTTCATAACCGCCCGCTCAAGTTCAACCAAGACATTTGATTTAAGAGTCCAATACAAACAATTTTGGGAAAGGAGCGGAGGTGTTGAAAATAAAGTGGATTCCAAGGGTTAGACAACGACTGAACTAACAGAGGTTGGTATCACTGGGCTTCAGGTGGTTTTCTACACATGCAGGGATCCTCTAATAAAATGAAACCGCTAAAAGGGAGCAATAAGCGATTGCCCAAATGACCACATTCTGAACATGCCAAGTGGGATTTAACTCTAACAGGACAATTCCTACTTTATCCAACAACTGAATAATGAGGCTGAAAAGTTTTTCTAGATTTAAAAAAAATAATTTTGAATTTCACCACGAGTACAGCATTTTAAGAAAATGATTTCATTTTAAAAGCATGTAAAACCCATTTAAAGACCCCCTGTGGTGAAAATCAAGTTTTTAATGTGGTTTATATGTCTATGTAGTGTTTTTAATATGCTTCAAGACAAACCATGTGCAAATTCATAAGTCAGCACCATTGCTGAGTATTTTATGTTTGAAACTGCAGTAAACTAAAGACAGTCTAAAACCCACGGTTTGAAATCTTGGGTGTTTGTGACATCACAGACAACCTTGTAACCAATCACAACAACGTAGCATATCATTAACTATGACTGGTCTGAAGCAGGAAAGTCTCGAGAGAAGCCAGGTTATCCCGGTATATTTTCTGTTGATATGAAAAATTGTTTAGATTTAGCAATATAGCGAGTCTATTACGATGTTATGATGAGCTATATCTTTCTCCACTGACGTTCTGAGTTGTTAAAAGCATTTGTAAGGATACTGATTGTTAGCAGGCAGCTGTCTGACTCTGTCTGAGATGAAGAACAAGAATGGTGTGTGTAACATTAGCAACACATTATTAGCTGTTTGATAACGTAGTCAAGCAAAAGGCTAATTATATTAATTCATATTAATTAATGACAAAATATTTGAATACTATAAAACATAGCTAAAACAATATTGCTCTGAGCGTGTGCGTGTGACCGTGATTCATGTGCATATGTCAGTGTGGAATCGCACGCCAAGTTCTGAGAGAGCTATTCAGTCCATTATAAATTCTGATTTTGGCCGCCTTTGGAATGAATCAAACCATAGATATTAGCCTACCTGATAAGTTCAAGTAAATATGCTGGAAATCCGCGTTCATTCAAGGATGTGCATTTATTTCATGTACGGAGAAGGCACGGGCGCCTGCAGGATTTCATCTGAATGTTTTTTTTTTAAATCTGAAAACTCCAAAAAAGCAACGAAATTGTCAAACATCCATTTAGCGCATGTTCACAGAGGAAAACGGCTGCTTGTTCTCTTGATACTGTCTGTTTTACTGAGAAATCACTTCAGGTGATTCAGTGAGAGAGCAGTCCAAACAAATGCAAGTGGATTCAGACCGTTTTGCAAAGGTGTTTTACCAATTCATAATTTAAAACACAATTTAAGCGTCAGAAAATATGAGCAGTTCAGTTGCACAGCTGTTAAACTGAATATACGAAGTGAAGCAAGCTTTTTTCTTAAATATCCACAACACAAACAACAAATTGCTTGTCACTACAGCAACAGTAGACTCTCTGAGCTGGCTTGAGCGATTGGAGGCGGGGCTAATTTGCATATTCATTGATCCGTGTATATTAAATGAGGCAAGGGTGTAGAGTTACATTCAAGCTATTTTAAGGCATGAAGAAGCTTTTTTCACTCGAATTTTATTTAAAAATATGTCATTTTGGTGTTCAAAGATGAGTTTTAAGGGATAAAATAATTGACTACAGGGGGACTTTAAAAATGTTTTTAAAATATGTAGTTGCGCATTAAAAACTTTTCAGATCCAGACTTTTCTAATTAATGAAGAGATTTAATATAAAACTGCACAAGGGTAAAATTAAAATTTAAAGGCACAGTATGTTAGTTTCACCGCTAGAGGTCACTTATTCAAAACAATAACAAAGGCGTAGCTTTATGATGCCGTGAATGAGAGTGGAATCATGGGAGTTGTCATCTTCACCTCCACAGCCGATGGAAAGCAATCCAATGGAACTCAGGCAGAAATCATGTTCATGGATGAGCTAATGTATTCAAGTTTAATTAACGTTACTGTGGTATATAAATCAGGCCGGGCCCCAGAGCCTTTGACATTTTTAGCTGCTGTGCTGATGTTGCAGTCAGCCGCTGCCACCTCTTTCGTTTTGTTGTTTATGTTTATTTTACAATTAAAGTTACGTTTAAAGTCCTTAACTGAACTTGAACTTTGTTACAGTTATGTTTGATCACTTAAATTCAAATTATTTTATTTCATTCTAATGAAACAGCCACAAGTGCTGAATTACTATTCATACAGGTCACTTTATTTTATAAATTAAAACTGCGGGGTAATGCCGCACTGTTTTACTTTTTAATTATACTGGGTGATGTTCTTAAATTTGAGTCTTAAGGTTCTTTATCCAAACATGGACACAATTATTCCTCTAAGATGCTAAATAAAAAATGTCCAACTACAAAACTAATGTAATTATTGATTCATTAAATGGAAACACTTTACGACAAGGTTCAATTCATTTACATTAATGCATTAGGTATCACGGACATGCACTAACACAGCATTTATTAATGTAATGTTACTACATATACTTTGTATTTTTTAAACGTTTAAAAATTCACATTATTGTATTATTATTGAACATGATAAGTATATTTATCATTCATAATTATTGTTGTACATTGTCAGTTCATGAAACAATCTGTTGTATTCAAAAAGTACATAAAATGTTTCAACTTCATCAAGATTTTGGCAATATCTAAACTGAATCAATGTATCCTAAACATCATTACAAATAATTTATCATGCAATAAAAAAGCTCAAATATTTGTGTTGTAATGATGTGGCAGCAATGCCTTTTGACCCCCAAAGATAAACAGAGACCCTGAGAACATTGATCCATCACATTTTAATTAGAGGCACATTGTAGACACTGTTAACACATATGCCGTTAATTGGGAGACCTGTTAAAAAGTTTCAGGCACCAATTCAGTCACTGCTCTGCTTTATGGGCCTCTCAATGCTTGTGCTGCCTCTAGACAAATAACGACGCAACAAAACTGCATCTACTGCAACATGAACTTGTCATTCTTGTTGTCAAGTTCTTTATACTCTCTCTTCTTTAAAACGATATTTCCTTAAATTAATATTTTTGTTTAGTCAGTTTTTGTTTAAAATCAATTCAGGGCAACCATCTGACTTGTACAAAATATTGCTGTTGCTATTGTGTGATAGTTACTGTTTTGTGATAGCTTCTAAAATCCCTTCCAAAATAATCTTGCTTGATTGGTGGAAAAGCTATTTCTAAACAATCTTATGGCGATGAGAGAAATATCCATGGACAAACCAAACCGTGATGCTTAATGTTTATCATTGTTGGGCATGCTGTAGTGGAAAAATGACTTCTGCCAGAGAATTATCCTAAAGATGTGGGAACAATGGAATACGGATGCCAGTAAAGACGGAAAGTTCCATCAAAGGCCCATGACATCACTGAGGGTCCCTGAGCGTTGTGTGACATCATTGAGGGTCGAGGAGCGCTCTGAGGATTTAGTCAAATGGAAGAAGTTGACTCATTCAGTCATCCACAGTGGCTGCTTTACAGAGCTTGTTCCTCTCAGCCGCAAAGACAGAATTACTGTCCACTTCCAAAAGAGTTACAACAGGCACATTGTGGAGCTGGCGAGCATGCGGAAGTGGTTGTTTGTTGTGGTAGGTCACAAATTAACAAGGACTTAAAGGATCAGAGGAGCAGCTTTCTGTTCAGTCAGAGATATTATGAGACTGGCCTCAGGGGCTTCGTAGCTGAGAAGTGACATAGTGTCTCTCGAATGGTGACGGGTGAAACCACGGAGAGTTGAATACATGAGGAACTTGGTAAATCAGGGCTAAGGAAGTAAATCTTTAACAAAGCGGTCCTCCATTCACAGAGTTTGTACTTAATTCTGAAGACGACAGAGAGCTCAATATTGCAAAGCCATGCAGATGAAAAACAGCTTTAAAAAAAAAAAAAGCTGAACTGATGAAAATAAAAAGGTAAATAAAAACTCAGCATTCAGCCAAAGCTTCTTTGTGTTCTTCCAACCAAACATCCATCCCATCTGCCATCTTCAATTATCCTTCTTTTGAAATATTGAATACTTTTTCTTAAAACACAAACACATCTAGCAAAGCACCAATTCATGTGAAACTGCAATAGACCAACAGATAATTCATTTATCAGGACTCAACAATAAGAATGTTTTTCTGTCAGTCGCCACTTTGATAAACAATTCATTTTATATTTACATTTGTGTTAAGAATTTCAACAATATACCCATCTCAGACAGCTAACTTTAACCTGATGACATATTTAAATTTATGATGCACCTCATTTTTTTTTTTACTGAAACACTAACACTTAAATTAAAGTTTATTTAATAATCATATATAATGTAATAATCAAAGTCAAATAAAACCTGAGATGTACAAGCTTTTAAACTTCACGCAAGGAAGTTTTTTAATAATGAAATTATGTTTCTACTCAAATTTGTTGTTATATAAACATTTAAATAGTGGCTGTAATATATATATATATATATATATATATATATATATATATATATATATATATATATTTTTTTTTTTTTTTTTTTTTATGACAGATTTATTCAAACATGCATTAAAGCACCCCTATTATGCTATTTTATAGGTTCCTAATTTTGTTTTGGAGGTCTCCTACAACAGGTTTACAAGCATCCAAAGTCAAAAAACACTTTACTTTTCTCAAAATATACATTTCACATAATCTCTTTTCTCAAACAGTCTGAAAATAGTTTGTTTGAATATTCAGTCTCTCTAAACCCCTCCTTTCCATGAGCCTACTCCGCTCTGATTGGTCAGATGGCCCAGTCCGTAGTGATTGTTCTACCGCTGTGTTGGAAACAAAACGCCTATTACCATATCTGAATTTCAGCTCTGGAGGCTTCGACAGCACTTGTATACAAACTGTAATGATGCTGTCAGTTTTTTCCATATCAATTCCAGCACAAGTCCTCATTCTTTGCAAGTGGACTCGCAGCGCTGAAAACAGCATCTTCTCAACATGTCGACAACACGAACCAAACACTTCCAAGCCTCAGCTACAAGTACAGTGTTTTGTACAGGGTCAAAGTAGATGTTGTTTGTGGGCAGTCAATTAAGACCAAATTTGTTACAGTGTTACATAGGTATGTAACAGGCAGTGAAACGAACTGCTGACAACTCGTCACTTCTTGTCAACTATTTGTCGTCCATTTTGATCTTTAAAACTTTGAACCTATTACATTCACAAACAGCTATATTAAAAACACTGCATGAAAGGTAATATTCAAAAAAGCATAATGGGGCACTTTAAATGATCATTAATATGTTAAATATAATGTATATGTTATAGAGAGCATATTTATAGCTTATACATGTTGTGTGCAGGAAAAAGACACTGGCACAAGGAAATAATTTCAGCCGAAACGGAAACTGTTTTTCAGTGGTCGAAATATCAGTGCATCACTAATTTAAAATAGCAGATTGTGCAACAACATGTTCAATACGTTACAAAAAAAGACAGTGAGCCATTCGTATTGTTGAACCCGGAGTATTATGTTAATTAAAAAAATCTATAGCTATAATGTTCATACTTTGGATAGATAGCAGTCATTTTGGCAGCTGCATAGCCAGGTCTGCAGGATCCTTCACTGAGGTTTCCATACTTGTACACCAACTCTGGAGGCCTGTAGACAGTTAGAGGGGAGAAGAAAGAGGAGGCATTAATTTTGGATTGTAAATGTTAAACCTGACAGGAATATCATGCAGCATAACTATGCTAAAGGGTAATGGTAAATTTGAGGTATATTGTTTTTATCTAACCTGGCACATGATAAATTACATCTAGATCAGGATGTGATGGATTACTTCGTGAAACTTAATTTATCGCTGATGTGTTAAATAAATGAAATAATTAGGGATGCACCGATATGATTTTTTTAGGGCCGATACCGATTTTAACAAACAATTATTGGCCAATACCGATATTTGTCACTTCCTCTCTTATGTGAAATTGTGTCATCAAAATAGATAGTATTTTTGATCATGTTTTAAATAAGCAAAGTTCAAAAACACCTGCATTAAAATATACTAGCAGGTTTATTACTGCATCATCAAATAATTTTTAATGAACATGGATTGGATCCATTTAACATTCAGCAGGCCTACATAAAAACAACAGAACAAAGATACATATGAAATAAACGGTGCTTTTTAGGTAGGTTTAATAGTTTTGAGGTAAAGAAATAAAGTAAACAAATGTAAAATAGCACTGCATATTCTTCACTGTATAAATTATATACATATTAATCCTTCTTTATTGTAACAGACTTTATTGTGATTAATCTTCTAATTTGTTTTTGTATACATTTTAATATTTTTTGTAAGTTTAAATATGTATGAGATGTATGAGATTCTCCTTTACTAAGGCGGGACTCTTATTTTGACAGGTGTTCTAGTCTACGGACTGACAAGGAGTGCATGCAGTTCTTCAGAGATATTTTGCAGATTTAAAGTTTGTCAGTTTATTAAGCACCCCCGAAAAGGTATAAGATTTGTATGTATTTATTTACTGTTAGTTGTAATAAGTGTTTTATGTAATTCGCTGTATGTTGATGATAATGCAAAGGAGAGAGAGATTTTAATGCGCACTTCTTGTGCTCTGTATTGTTTAGCTTTTGCGGTTATTTTTTGGAGTGAAAACGAACGCAAATAAACTTAATAAAACATCAGTAAAGTTTTAGCCATCATTCGGATGGGGTCCGCTACGCTTATGAAAGTCACAGAAGTTAATTAATCAAGAATAGTGTGTGATCTTTTGTTATTTGATTAGCATTAAAGCACAGACAGCAGCGCTAGGATTACGCAACAGTCATTAAAAAACTCAGCACCTTCACGCAGTTAATTAATAAACCAGCGGTTTGTTATATCGGCCTTTTTCCTCCTACAGCTGATATGCTGATGGTTGTAAATTGAGCAAAAATCGGCCGATAAATATCAGCGGCCGATACATCGGTGCATCCCTAGAAATAATCAAACATTAGGAATGCAACACATTTTGCTAGCTGCACAAACAGCGAGTTTGTTTATTGCATTCTTTTGTTCTGAAAGAATGTTCCAAGCTCAAAACAGCTAGCGCTCTAAAAAAAACATTTGTGGCATGATGTTATCACAGAAAACAATTTTGACTTGCCCCTCAGTTTTGTTTTGTTTTTATAGGAAAAAGGCAAAAACCGGTTACGCACTCACAATGGAACTAAACAGGGCCAGCGTTCCGGGTTGTTTAAAAGCTGAAATGTGAAGTAATTACACTAATTATTCGATAAAGCCAGTTTATTTTTCAAACTATAAAGCTGTCTACTTTTCTAGATGAATAAACATCTGGTTATGCGTGACAGAAGTTTGCTCAATGCAAACAATACTTTACAGACAGTTATGCCATGTAACTCGTGTCTCTTGTTAAAATCTGTAATGCTTAGAATCCTCTGGTTATACTTTTAAAAACTGTGTATTTTAATGTTTTTGCCTCCATTGTAGGAGCCTTACTGTAATCATTTTTTTTTTTTTTTTTAAATGTTTTCATTTTAATGAGGGTAGGGTTATACGAGAGTCAAAAATATTTGGTCACTATTACACAAAAAAGTTAAAAACTTGTACAGAACATGGAACAATCAGGTATATTAACATAGAAATCTTGTGCTCATATAGGCTAAATTTTCTTTCTAAAACATTTTTTAAAAATATCTTACCGACCCAAAAGTTTTGGACATATAGGTATAATATATCAAGTGGTTGTAACAATAATGAAATATTGAGAAATCATCTAAATGGATGGGGGACGTAGACATGCTCCTACCACCTAAACTGAGCAGCGTGATTAATAACCTGCAGCTCACAATGAGAGAAGTTCAAATAAACAGGTGAAGAGGACACAGGTCAGGTCTGAGAGGCCAATGGGTTTGTGTGAGAGAGAGAAATCAGGACTATCAGAGACTGGAGGTGGGTGAGAATGGACACATGCTGGCTGGACCACCTTGTTAAATGGCATCTAAAGTATCAACTGTATTAATCTCAATACTGGATTAAAAATCACTATTAGACTGAAGTGACAGTAACACATTAAAAAACAAAACCATGTTCTCTGAATTTACATTGTTGATAAAATGCTGCAACCCCAGGTTTTCACATCAAATCACACTGTCCTACACTAAGTGCCTTTTCAACAGTTAACATAAAAGCCACAAGACACTTATTTGCTGAAACCTTCAGTTTGATAAAGTGGTTGGCCCAATGGGACAGTGTCATATTTTGTTGTCGTGACAGCTCCGAGTCTTTAAGAAGCAGAGTGGATGGTGGATTGAGGCCAGCTGAATGATGAAGTGCACCACACAGACAGTTTTTGCTCACAGCGTCAACGAAATCTAAACCTGTCGAAGGCTTTGCTTATTGTACGTGTGAATGGTGTGGACAGACATGCCTTCTCTGATGCTCAACACAGAAATTAGGGCGAGGTGAGAGTCTGAGAGTATGGCTGCTTCAAAGATGAAATGTAAACATATACCTACCACACACAGACCTATAATACATCACGACACGTCACACAAGGTTGCTGGAATAGATTGCTCAAAGACACTGATGGCACTGAATGAGGTCAAAAGCCTTTATTGCTTTTAAGACTTTTTAGCCCCCTCGATTTTATTTTTATTATTTTTGCTAAAACCACCTGATATATTATACACTATCATTGAAAAGGCCCGTTAAATTGATCTCTTAGACATTATATATATATATATATATATATATATATATATATATATACACACACACACACACACACACACACATACACACTGTAAAAAATCTAACCGTTCGGTTCTCCACCAACGGTTTGGCACGCGCTTGCACCGCAGTTCATCCCAAATCTGACGACGCATTTATAATATGGTTTGTTGAAAACAACGTGCAAAACAAACAGACGGACTCGGCTAATGTATGTTTCAGTCGATGGATATGCATTCTAGTTTCCCAATATGTTACAACAGCGATGATCAAAAGAACATGGACAAAACAGTCACTCTTTGTAAACAAATGTTCAATGACGTGCCGAAAGCTCTATGACCAGTCATTTACACCGTCGTCATCACCCGGGTGTTGATAGCGCGCGAGCGCAGGTGAGACATGAACATCTCACGTTGCTATCTGTGTTTAAACTAAACTCATTTAAACCTTGCCAATTTAAACATTCATCCGTAAGACGCGAAAGAGAACTCTCGCGCGCTGTGAGGAGATTTGTGTATTACTCATCCGAAGCGCGTACATGGAGAGCCGGGTCACAGCACGCAAATACTCTCGCGCAAATTCTCTTTCATGTCTTGCACCTAAACGGACAAATTCACACAAAAATTATGTCAACATGCCCATCTTAGCGAGTATCCTAACAAACATAGTAGGTTTTGTCTTAAGAGAAAAATGAGACAGACAATGCGTGTATCAGTGTACTGGATCTTTGAATTATGTCTTAAAGGGACAGCAGTCTAATATTCCTGCTCTCTGTGTTTTAATGTTAATCGAATGACAAAGGACGAAGAAATCACTCTTGACTGAATAACTTTTGTAACTTCAATAAAGTTTCATCTTTATTTAACTATTCAAAGAAGTTTATGTACAGTGTTATTTTATATTTGATTACTTTATTAAATTTCTGTACCTGAAAGCTGTTAGATACCTGAAAAACCTGTAACGCATCATTTATTTTATTTGTATCTTAGCTGTCATGTATTTATTTGTGCTGTTTCTTGTAGTTAGATTATTTGTTTTTATTTTCTTTATCTTTACTGGACAATTGTCTTATTTTGTACTGAACACAGCACATACCAAACTGTACTGAAACCGTGACACTAAAACCGTGATACAAACCGAACCGTGAGAAATCTGAACCATCCCACCTCTAATATTATATTATATTATATTTTATATATATATATATATATATATATATATATACACACATACACACACACACACACACACACAACCAGTCAAAAGTATGGAAACATTACTATTTTTAATGTTTTTGAACAAAGTCTCTTATGCTCATTAAGGCTGCATTTATTTCATAATAAATACAGAAAAAACAATAATATTGTAAAATATTAGTACAATTTAAAATTATGGTTTTCTATTTTAATATACTTTAAAATATAATTTATTTCTGTGATGCAAAGCTGAATTTTCAGCATCATTACTCCAGTCTTCAGTGTCACATGATCCTTCAGACATCATTCTAATATGCTGATTTGATACTTAGTTATTATCAATGTTAAAAACAGTTGTGTTGCTTAATATTTTTTTGGAACCTGTGATACTTTTTTCAGGATTCATTGATGAATAAAAGGTTAAAAAAAAAAACAGCATTTATTCAAAATATAAATCTTTTCTAACAATATAAATCTTTACTATCACTTTTTATCAATTTAACACATCAGTGCTGAATAAAAGTATTAATTTCTTTCAAAAAAAAAAAAAGAAAGAGAAAAAATTACTGACCCCAAACTTTTGAACGGTAGTGTATATTGTTACAAAAGATTTCTATTTTAAATAAATGCTGATATTTTTTAACATTTTATTCATCAAAGAATCCTGAAAAAATATCACAGGTTATAAAATAATATTAAGCAGCACAACTGTTTCCAACAGTGATAATAAATCAGCATATTACAATGATTTCTGAAGGATCATGTGACACTGACGACTGGAGTAATGATGCTGACAATTCAGCTTTGCCATCACAGAAATAAATTATATTTTAAGGTATATTAAAATAGAAAACCATAATTTTAAATGGTAATAATATTTCACAATATTATTGTTTTTTCTGTATTTATTATGAAATAAAGGCAGCCTTAATGAGCATAAGAGACTTCGTTCAAAAACATTAAAAATAGTAATGTTTTCAAACTTTTGACTGGTAGTATATATATATAAATTACTTTATAAAATATATTCAAACAGAAAACAGTCATTTTAAATTGTAATAATATTTCACAATATTACTGTTTTTACTGTATTTTTAATTAAATAAATGCAGCCTTGGTGAGCAGATGAAACTTCTTTTAAAAACATTCAAAATCTTACCGATTCCAAACATTTGACTGGTAGTGTATATTTAAGATTAAGATATGTAAGATTTTTTAATGTTCTTGAAAGAAGTCTCTTATGCTCACCAAGGCTCCATTTATTTAATCAAAATACAGTAAAAACAGTAATATTGAGAAATACTATTACAATTTAAAATAATTTCTTGTTTGAATATATTTTAAAATGTAATTTACTCCTGTGATGGCAAATATGCTGTTCTTTTAAACTTTCTATTCATCAAAGAATCCTGAAAAAGAAATGTACACTGTCTTCAACATTGATAAAAATAAATGTTTCTTGAGCAGCAAATCAGCATATTAGAATGATTTCTGAAGGATCATGTGACACTGAAGACTGGAGTAATGGCTTTGCCATCACAGGAATAAATTACATTTCAAAAAATAAAATAAAATAGAAAACAATCGTTTGAAAATGTATTTATATTTCGCAATATTACTGTTTTATACTTTTTAAAAAAATAAATACAGCCTTGGTGAGCATAAGCAATATATTCTGGAAAAACAATAACATTTGTAAAGGACAACTGAACTGAACTGAACAAGTGAAAGTAGAAAGATAAAGTGGTGAAAAAGAAAGGGTGACCAGTGATACTGTCTAATATCTATAATACAAATTCCTTATGTAATCTAAAAAAAAAAAAAAAAAATCATGATTTTAATAATAAAAAATAAACTAAAAAGATAAACTAAAAAGGCAGTTTGCTCTTGATCACTGTAATAACATTTGCATTATGTAAATCATCTCTCTATTGGTGAAATGTATAAGAGGCCGTTCACACAGAACACGTTTTCCCATTCTAACTGAGCTACTTTTCCATTATTTTTCTATGTAAACACATGCTACACGGACATGTTTGACCAGTTGCAGCGTCTCGCGCATGACAAGGCATCCTAAAAACGCAACACTCAGGTTAAAATCAGTTCAACTTTTTAAAAAAACGTCTCGAGACCTTGTGTTTTTTCCCCCTTATTCCACTGCCTATGTCTCGTGTTTTTCAAAGCAAAACGCGTTCTGTGTGAACCAGTCCTAAGGAAGGAATTGTATCACACAGAATACTTACAGCTTCGTTTCCAGATTCAGCAAGAATCCTTGCTTATCAAACACTGTGAAGAGAAACATGAAAATTAACTCAGAACATCATAAGCCAAACAAAAACAAAAGTAAATTCTCACTTGCTATGCCATCATCATGTCAAAATGCATCACTGGTGCATTTTGTACCACTAAACATGTTAATAATACTTTAACATTCATACGGTTAGGTCATCATCTAAAGGATTTTAGTGTATGTGGAACCAGCAGCAATATTAGATTAGACCAGCCAAAACATTCCTCATTTCAGCTGGGAAATTGTTAAAAAGCAGCTCTTCACCTATGCGGGCTTCATTAGACCATAGGTGTGTCTATGAGGTAACAATGATGTTAAGCCTTAAAAGAAGAAGTGTGAGCAGGGGGGAAATGAAAAAGCAGTAAACCAAAACTGCTATGCATACTTAAGAATGCCTACTTTATTTATTTTAATAAATAAAAACAGTAACATGTTTGACTTTAAGCATGCTTAATCTGATAGCCAGAGCAGTGCAGCTAGACACAATAAACATTTAACAAAAGACAAAACTGAAATAATATGCTGCAGTAAAAGGACTGATGAACAGGTAAATGTGGATCAAAACATGAATTCAGCTGCTACATTCTCATTAGCAAAACTTGTGGCATTCAAGGCATGAATAAGGCATCAGCGAGGACAGCATTGCTAATCATATGGCACTAAGGCATGGAAAGGAGAGTTTGAGAACTCCACTGATGCTCTCCAGACAGATGCTGCAGAATGGAGAGGAGGAACTGGTTAGAAAGTGACCACTGCTGAAAACAAAAGGAATGTTTAACAGATGCTATTATTCAAAGTTGGCAATTCGGAGACAGACCCTCCAAGGGTGTCTTAACTGTGGAATCACAGCAAGCAAACTCTTAGATACCCGCTGGGGTCAGACCTGAACCCTTTCAGATGGTGGCCCAAGTCTTTGATTACAATTTCACAGGGATGTAAAGTAGGTTGCATTAAAAAAAAACAAAAAAAAAAAAACACCAAAAACTGACAATTTAAGTGTCTCTGAGGATTGGTAGGTTTAGGCTGGTTTAGCAGTGTGACACTGACAGCCTGCACATCACTGTGATTTATAATGCAAGTTTTTGCAGAATGAAGGGTGAAGCCCATTTATATTATAACTAACACATTCTGCTATAGCCATAAAGACATCATTCTAAGGTATGAAGTCTAAGATGTGGTTTTCATTCATAGTGTACTGAATGTTGGTGGCATGTGACATTCACTCAATATCAATATCATCATTTAATTTTTGACGAAGTTGGCGTTTATAGGCTTTTGCATCTGAACTCTTCAAGTATCTCCATGACTATAAAATGACTCGTATAATTAACAAAATACTGAAGTTGGTTACATTATTTATATATTTAACTTGGTTTCATGTATAATGCAAAAGAACTTTTAAAATAAAAAAGAAATATCCATATTAATCACTGTTACTTTTTAATGGATTTACTTAATTAAAATATTATGTAGTTTTTCTAAAATGCTTTATGTACTTTGAGACCTCACTGTCTGTTCAACCCTGTCATGCCATCACAATTTTCTCTTAAAAATAATACCATTAAAATAATTTGATGTCATATTTAAAAATATGGTCATTTTTATAGGTATTTATAAGTTTCTCTTGGAGACTTTTCAATGTTTACACTTACACCTGTCTCCTTAAGTTCAAGTTCAACTCTGTTATGAAAAAAAATGATTTTGCACAAAAGCACAATACTATTGAAATTAACTGAAATTCACTTTATGGTGGTTATGGCCTTGGTGGTTAGAGAAACAAGATTTCTTAAAAGTTCAGCAGTAACATTTTTAAATGAGATGGGTGGGGGATACATTAGAAAGATTCTTATGTAGTTATTCACAGCAGGGATTGAAATCTGTTCATCATATAAAGCAACTGTCTCTTCAGAAAAATTTGGATTAAACTGCTTGCTTCATATGGTCTAATTTTGCGATCTCTTTATGAACTATTTGAAGCATCAAAGTGGTAGTTACATGGACTGTCAATGGAGGGACAGAAATCTCACAGATTTCATTTAAAATGTCTTCATTTGTGTTCTGAAGATGAACAAAAATCTTACGGGTTTGGACATGAGAGTGAGTAACTGATGACAGTTTTTTACATTTTTGGGTACTAACCCTTTATGGAAGTTGTCAGGCACAAATCGGGACACCTTTCAGGTATCTGTCCTGGCTTTTGTGAGCTTTGCTGTCACTCAGCACCACCTGCTGTACTGGCGAATTCACTTTATTTTTGTTGGTTCGTTTTTTTTTTGTTCTCATATCGCATTTGGTGTGAAAGGGTCTTTAGTGTGTAATGTAGTGGAGGACATTATCTCTGGATTACTAGGCCTCCCATAATAACTGCTGGGGTTCTCATGTTGACCAGAGTGCACTCTTTGCAGTAAGGCTGTACCTGAGCCTACTATTCGTCCCACGGAGACAGGACCCTCCACCACCGGCTCTGAAACACAAGACCATCAATTAGGCCCGGTGATTCTGTCCTTGACACAATCTTCTGGAAACTTTGAGGTCATGCTGAATGACCCTCAGGCCAAACCCTCAATCGCCAACCTATTTCAAACAGTATGAACTAGAAAGTTGCATTAGTTCCAGAAATTACATGAGGTTGAACTTTTCAGGATGCCCATCACCGTAATTTCCAGATGATACCATTAGCTGCCTGTGCAAGTGATTATTAAAGAAATTAAAAAAAAAAAAACACCCAGATCGATGTTAAGAATGTTAGTGCCCACCAGCGAGCCCATTGATTATTTCACCAGTCCCCAAAAATCGCCAGAACAGAAGGAGCGGTGGAGAATTTCTACCTTTGGTCACAGGGGATTTGACAGTATTTTTAGTGACCTTACTGACTTTTATTATGGCCGCCACATCTGTGAAACAAAAGAGTTAAACATTAGCAGACCTGCTAAATATGTGCACAGTCAAAAAGCATATGATAATGAGGGTAAACTTTATGAACATGCGGAAACCAAAATACACAATAACAAACAGTGCCCTCAGAAAGTTTTCAGGTTTGATGCCACAGATCTTCTTTCAAAATGGACAAAACCAGCTTTTGACAATTACTACATTGATTCTTGAACTTTTAACACTACGTCTCCACTGCGTCAAAGCAGCATGTCATCTCACAATTAGGGGTAGGCGATATGACCAAAATATATATTTATTTTTGCTTTAAATAAGTTTTTTTTTTTTTACATCACAATTTTTGATACCTTTGAAATTTCATAATTCTCGTCACCATTTTCAATCACAAAAACACTAATACTAGCCTAAGTAAAAAATTACAAGCAATAGGACCAAAAAAAAAATACAATTAGGACAAAGACACAAATGAAATAGACCTACCTAAAAAAAACTTCAAAGCACTAAATAAGAAGAAATTAGGGCTGTAGCTAACAATTATTTTAGTAATCGAGTAATCGTTCGATTATTCTAACGATTACTCGAGTAATCACCCCCTCCTCCGGGCGCGTGCGCTGTGCCAGAGATGGATGCACTCAGTGCTTGCCATTTATCACAACTATTCAGTGTTTCAACAACATGATGTTTATTTTAAGTTTCAGATATTTAAATGCACATAAGTACTAGTAACAATATATTTAGAGTCTGTAAAATATGCACTGATGTCTTATGGAAGCTGTAATAATTCTATCCATTATAATTAGACGACACAACGTGTTATATTCATATCAGATATTACATACTGTGAGTAAGGCAAGCAACTATAAAGTTTACCCTGTTCTTCTCCCAATTCACCGGACACTTACATCCATCCGGCTTACAACATTTATTTCAAATGTCCAATTAATCTTTAATATTTGGCCATTTCTTTACGACAGAATCCACAATAGCATTATGCTTTATCATGATTTTTAAACGGGTTTAATATCGTGCAGTCTTAGAAAACGGTCTAATAATGTGTTTCATGGATTCTTGTCCTCCGTGGAAAGCGCCACTTCCGGTATTTTACCGGTTACTCGACACGGGCAAACTGAAATCGAGGATTTTTTAAAATCGAGTATTCGAATTTAATCGAGGAATCGTTACAGCCCTAGAAGAGATACTACATAAATTGTATAAAGTAATTAAATGTACAAAAAACACTGCATAGGCTAGTCTTCACTGTGCAAAACACATGCAAATGGTAAGCTTTTGTGACAGAGCAGCACGGCAACGTCACGTGAGCATAACCGCGATAGAGACGAAAGACCAAAATCTCTACTGGTTGACAAATTTCTACCGGTTAATCATGTCTACCTTAATATATTGCCCACGCCAACTCACAATATTCTCTAACATGGACCAATCAGCTGTAAGTTTGATGCTAGACTTTAGCAACAGTAAAATTAAAACATTCCTACTTATTTTTGTGAGCCTATAAAAACAGACTTTTTTAAAAAATTTTATTAGATTAGCATATATAACATCATTTATTACTGCTATTACTGCATATATAGCTCAAAACAAAGATGATTTAAATTAGAAAGCCAGAGAGCAAAAAAAGATATTTAATATATTTTAATTAAAAGGCACAATACGCAAGATTTTTGCAATAAAACACACTCAAATATATTTCAGTAGGATTGTTTTGACCAAGTAAAATAGCACCGTTTCTCCCTACAATTTTAATTTGTCAAATAAAGTGATGAGTAGTAATTCAGCACTTGCGGCTACTTCATTAGAATAAAATAAAATAATGTGAATTTTAAATGATAAGTATTCGTTCCACTGGCCTCATTCAGCTCCCACGGCTCTTGGCCCCACCCTGCTTCATACCACAACGTTAAAAAAACTTTAATACATTAGCTCATCCATGAACAAAATTTCTGCTTTGAGTCCCATCGAATCGCTTTCCATTGGCTGTGGAGGTGAAGACAACTCCCATGATTCCACACTCATTCACAGCGTTATCAAGCTACGCCTTTGTTATTGTTTTGAATAAGCGACCTCTAGCAGCGAAACTTACATACTGTGCCTTTAAGGATAAACTTCATAGCAAAAACTTAATATTTCTAATTGAAACAATTTTATTTGAGATGAACAAGAAAAATAAAGTGCAGCTCTGCAGCTCATCATCAAAAGAAAAAACAAAACAAAACATCAGTTACTTTAACCAACTGAACTTTCAAAGCAGGCAGCTTCATTGATTATTATGGGTTCTTTTTAGTTTGGATGCATCATGAGGCTCGTGTCTGGTGTGCAAACAGTGTAATAGCTCTGCTATGAACTAGGGATGTGCAACAGCGATCGAGTACTCGACCGTGACAGATTAAAGATAAATTAATTAATTTATCTTTAAAATGTACGGCCCCCGATCCCCCTATAGGGACAAAGCTACATCCACAACCAATCAGGATTTTACCACCTCCGCCTCATTTTGAGCCAGGAAAAACCCTGCTATTAGAATGTGAATTTGTTGTGCTTTCGTTGGCTGTTTTTAAAGCGCAATAGGAGTTACACTTTCAGTGAAGCTCACGTTTGCATTCGCAAACCTTTTGCCGATGAAAGTTGTAATAGCTACATCTGATTAATCTAATACAGGATGCGTTGGGATATCAACATTTATTAACATGCTGAATGCGCTGCATACCAGTGTTTAGTTTCATGCTCAAATGCAATGCTCGATATAGACTTTGAGTTATTTTAGAGTGTCATATTGCTTTTAGATGTTTCTTTAAAAAAAAAAATAAATAAATAAAAATACTGATGTTATAATAATGCAGCAGTGCTCTTTCCGTCATATTTGTTCAATGGCATAATTCATATAATTCGTATGGCTTTGAAAACAAGCAGACGATTTATGGAATCACTTAATAATGTAGATGAAAATATAGTACAAATCTGCCACAAACATAGCATTATAATGAGAATTTTATAGAAATCTATAGTAAATTCTGTCCTTGCCCGTGTTTCAGCGCGCTGTCACTTCATGGCAGGAGCTCTCTCTCACTCTTGCTATAGCGCGTAACAAAGTTCACTGGCATTTGCATCCTTTTGTGCAGATACAAGTTGTAATGTTACGTCTATATTATGTATCCAAGTTATCTGATTAATATCATAAGATGTGTCATAGAACGGGCTTCAGTTTATTGGCATAAAGTCACTTCACCTCAGGCAGCTATTCCTTAGATGCGTTATTAATAACATTGCTGCATCATAATCATAATTAACAGTTCTAATCACATATTCATGTTTTCATGTTATATTTTTATTTTTAACATTCATTTTCCTAACAGTCTTCAGATATTTTCATAATCTCCATGACGGCCATGCCCCGCCCCCCGCACATGCCCCGCCCCTCAAGTACTCGATTACTCATTTTTGAAACCTATTGATGATCAAAATGAAAAATTGCCAAAAATGCCCATCCCTACTATGAACCTGGTTCTGGGTGGGTTCTCTCATTCCTCTCTGCAGACCCACTAAAGCTCAGTAACATGATTTATAAAGAGCATTTCTATAAAAAAATAAATAAAAAAAATTGTTCTTGCCCTCTCTTTGTCATTTATCATCAAAATAGGGTTGCGTTTCCTTCCCTCGTACCCTTTTCAGAGACATTTATTGTGATTTGTCTTTACAATGTGTCCTGAAGTGCCTTTCATAACAGGGGTTAGGTTCAAAAAAACCCATCCCAGGTTCACAAAATTTTTCCAAAATAAACTGGGCGCAGCTGTCGAAATGTGCCGTTTATAATTAATCTAACTTTTTCCACAGAGGTTCAAGATACCGAAGTCAGCAAAGGCAAACATGAACAAACTGAGAATAACTAGCCTGCTGAACACTAAATAATCTCGGAGACTGTACATAAGGAGTGGAATAAATGAAGACACCTGCCAAATCCATTTCCTCAGCTGCGTCTCTAAGAGCCAATAAGAAACCATTAATCAATAAAACTTCAAAATAATTGCAGCAACCAAATAGTTATTTGCTTCATCATCGGTCTGTACCACAGACTTATTTCCACATGGGATGAAAACACTTTCTTCTGTCTTATCAAGTAGAACATCAATCATATTTACACTATTTACACATTTCGGGCCCTTTTGCAGATCAGGAACACGGGGACCGTTCTGACTTGTCTGCACCAAGACCGACCCGTTTTCCAACAGCATGCTAAAGTACTTTAGTGTTAGTGTTGTACATGATAAACATCCTGCTGCAACAGTGTGTGTGTGTGGACTGAAGCTGCCTTTCCACTATCTCCAAAATTCAACATTTGATTGTCACATTTCGCCCCCTAGTGGCAGTTGCATGGAACTTTCAAATCATTTGTGAAGCAGCCGTTATCCTCCGCTTATTCATCACCATGATAAAATGAACGTAAAATAAAAATATCCACACAAAACAAATGACCGAAAAAATTTTTCTAGGTTTTCTAGGGCTATATAATGTAAATAACTACTCAGCTGTAAAATAATTACTTCAAAAATATATTCATTGATTCTAACATATATATTAATTGCAACCCATTTAGCAGAAATAGTGAAAAGTATTGGAAATTCTCACTTTGATCTTCACTAATCTTATATTTTTAACAGGTGGTTGCATGTGGTCTAGCAGCGAATACGTATACGGTTGGTATAATGAACAAATAAGACTGGTGTCAGTACTGACATTAATGTAGTAGTTATTACTCACTGAGTACACATAGCCTAAGCACAAGCGCTACACTTCAGCACAATAGTAAACAAAACAAAACAAAAAAAAAAATCAAAAACATTACAGAAACTCCTTTAACGTCTCTAAATGTGCAACATAACTGAACAGTAAACATAGTCTTTCCATAGAGTGAAAAACAGAGCCAACATCAGCAATATATATATATTTAACAAACCCCTAGGTATGATACATGATTCCAAATTGACTTCACAAACTTCCCTTAAAATCAATCCTATCTTTAATGACCAAACACAGGTTCTTTGGACTTTGAGTTTGGTTTTGGTTCTGCCATGTACTGGGAACCACAGGCATAAATAATATCCACTAATGTCTATTATCCAATGGAACCTGCTATCTGACTCCATGCAAGTAGATCTAACTCTCAAAGAAAGTAAAGACCTTACTTTCTTTGAGAAGTGAGACCCATAATCACCCACCAGCAGCCTCTGTGAATCTGACCCTGTAGTGTGGTGCTCTCCCTCCCTCTAGTGACTGAAAAAAGGTTGCAGCCAAGTGGAAGCGCAAATAAATGTACCTTATTTGGATTCATCCAATGAAAAATCAGGGATGCAAACAAGTAAGGGGGAGAACATTGCGTGGGGCGGGGAGTTTTTTTTAAAAGATATTTGCTTTACATGCTCATTTGTAGTTACTTTAAGGGTTTTTTTTTTATTTTTTTTTTATTACCTTATATGTCCAAAACTGTAATTTTGCCACGAGAAAAAAAAAACAACAACAACAACAACAACAACAAAAAAACACGTTGCAACATTTTACCAAAATCGAGATTGAATACGTTTGGTCAAAATCTCATGTTATAAAAGATGAAGTGCAATGCAGGCTATTTAAGACAATATTGGCTGGTTAGATGCAATACTGAGCTGAACTGCAAACTGTTTGCCCAAACAGAACGGTTTGCCCTCTCTCTCTTCACCGTTTCCACATCTCAGACCTCACATACATTTAAAACTATGTCTATAAAGGGTAATATTTTAAGTAAAGAGTAATGGAAGCACTGTACAGTACTTTCTGAAACAACCAGTTCTTTATTTACTCTTGTAAGTTCACAAGTACCCCCACAAAAACACTTTCTCATTGGATCTATGCAAATCCCATAGGTGACCTATTTTGATCTAAAAAAGGTGAGATGTCACTGAAAGGTGGGGAGTTTACATTTATGAAAAACAAAGCATACCAACGGAAGAACATCAAGAACCTGCCTTTTAACATTAATATCTCCATGACCTTTTATTGATTGAACAAGTACAAAGTCTGTATCTTAATTCCATGTCAACTGCATATTAAGCAGCACAAGACTGAGGCTATTTCAATGTTGTCAGTAAACATGTACTACAACGATAAGTGCTCGCATCAAAACCATGACGCCTTGGTACTGTAAAGCGCTCGTGACTAGACATGCCAATATTCGGTAATACGATATATCACGATAATGAATATGCACGATATTGTTATCGTGGGCACTTCAAAATACTGTGAATAATTATATATTACGAATTATTCAAATTTTTATAATGCATTTAAGGAATACTTTTCCCATCAACCGTATAAAATGCACAACACCACTGTATGCTGCATCAAAGGGACACATGCACTCAGATGTAAACAAGCCCAACCTGCACGAGAAGCACATGGCGGAACGAGTGAAGGAGACGCACTTAATGAAAGTACACGTTCACTCTCTGACAGCATAGGGTGGTGATGGAGCAGCAGAAATGCAGCAGTTACCCCATAAACCCCGTAAACAAAGCAGCTGCGCTACTGACCAGTATTTAAAATGCTTCAAACAGCCATTCAGTTTTTTTGTATTCGCAATGTTCATCACAGCACCAAATACTTAATACTTAACAGCTTAATAGGCTATTCATTTCTAAACTTAAACATTTTTTTATTTTAATCTGGACAACATGCCCTATAATGATTGAAAATGTATAATTCTTTTGCACTTTAATCTGTTTGAAACATTTTACTTAATTTTTTTTTTTGTGTGTGTACTGCGTTATTGTATTTAAATGTTCAGAGTTCTTTTTTGTTATAAGAAAAAGAGTTCTTAAACCTGTTATTGTCACAGAGACGAACTCCGTGATTCCCTCCTCTGGCCATCAGAGGGAGCCTTCACCAGAGTACTGACTCTCTCACGCACTACATTTCCCATAAGCCCTGTACAATTCTGAGCGTTTACTTATCTGACTGTTATTGAACCTGCTTTACCCCGTTTACGATTCTCTGCTGCCTGCCTTTGGACTGTTTGCTGTTTTGCTGGACTAGTGATTCTTATCTGCCTGCCCCGATCTACTGCCTGTTGTTCGTTTACGATTCTGCCTGTTCCCTGCCATTCCTGTTTGCCCCTGTTGACCATTGCCTGTTTGACTACGAGATCTGTTAATAAAGCTGCTTATGGATCCCACTTCGAGTGACGAGTCGTTACAGTTATACTATGACAACACTTTTTTGCAACTTATTTCAATACCGTGATAAAAGCTTCAGCAATTATCACAACATGAAAATTTAATACCGTCACATGCCTACTCGTGACATAAGAGCTGTTGACTCATGTTTCGAGTCCTACGTGTCTTGATCTCATTCACCTTACTGGCTCTCAACTTTCCTGATTCTGGTCCTATAAAGGCTAAAACAATCCCATTATGAAAAAATAAAATAAAATCATCAACATACACTGAAACATTTGCTTGGTGGACTCTTTAATACTGTATTAACTGTGCTGGATGTAACAAAACATTTACATTTACAGTATGTCCTCTCTCGATGCATGAAAGTAAATGGAGCTGATCACTAAGAGTTATTTCCAAAATAATTTGTCTCGTGCAAAACTTCATCTTGTCCAAACTAGATCTAAGGAGCCGTTTACACAACAGCTTTTTCAACTGAAAACAGAAAACTTTATGCGTCATTTACACGACAACAGTGTTTTGGGGGCCTGACTTCAGATTTCAAAGTGCAAGTTTCTGGAAACGATACCATCATCGTCTAAATTTGTGAAAACTGTGACATCATGCACAAACATTAAGTTATTAAAACATTAAGTTAATGTTAACATTAACATTAAGTGTTCAGTTTATAGGTGTAGTGTTTCTTTACAAAGTGACATCGTCAACTTCTTTTTACAACGTTGTCATCTGTACACAAAAAACTTAGTAAATTGTTGTTGTGTTAATGCACCCTAAAACTCTTTGCTGACACTATGGATCTAATTTAAAAACCCTGCTAGAAACTGATAATGACTTGTTTTTCATATGCCTGATTTGTCCCCTGAATGAATCCCCTCAATAAAGAAGCAAGAAGAGATTATTTTAAAGCATTTCAATTCTTATCAACAATGAAGGCGAGTCTATTTAAAGATGCTACAGGAATGCCATACTATAATTAGTAATGTGTGCAACAACTAATTTCATTAACGTTTAAACGGAAATTTTGCAACCGACTAGTCTAACCCCCCGCGCAACATTAGCCAAATATAAACATAGGCAATATATTCAATCAACTGAATCAATGCGCTGTCCAATAAGGTCGAACCTAATAGCATATTATTAACAGATTTCCTTAAATAAAAGTTAGTCCACATAAGTCAATACGGTATGAAATTTTATATCGGATTAAAGGAGAAACCTGGACATGCAAGTGGTTGCCGTGGTAAGCTTAATTGTTACTAGTTTGACATGACATAGAAGACAGTGAAGTTTTGTGTAGGCTTTCAAAATACTCCCTCTTTCCAGTGGACATTTCTCTGAACCCGTTGCAAGCGCCACAGAGAAAACTTGTTTTCTGCTCCAGAGATACACTTTTCAAAATAATATATTAATTTTAAAATGTAACATTAACATGACAGTAATTGAAATGTAGTCTCTGTAAAAATATAAAGCAAAACATTAAATGTGCCAAAAAAAAAAAAAAAAAAAAAAAGTAAATGACTAGTATTTCCAAGTGGATTAGCAGCAGCAGTATCATTTAATCGACTAGTCGAATAGTCTCACACATCCCTGACTATAATATGTCTGCTCTAATCCACCTATAGAAATAACAGGGTATATAATGACCTGGCATCAGTGGCGCTAAATTGTTCTTGTTCTGGGGAAATTTAATAAAGCACAAGAGCCTTATTTAATAAACTCTGTTGCTGTCAGCCAGCATGATTTCTGCTTCAGTGCATGATAATCAACTTTTCAAATAATTAAATCATAAATAATATATACATTTAAAAATAAAATTATACTAATATTTAATATTTATTTATTTATTTATTTTTTGATAGAATCACATTTGGGTTTAGAAACATTTTGGGTCATTCTCAAAATATGGTGACAAACGTGACTATTCAGTCATGAAAATAAATTCAAAGGAAACCTCACTCTAAAATAATTCTGAAAACCTCACATCATGTGAAATGGTTTGACTATTTTTTTTACGCACATTTGTTTTTAAATGTTTGAACTTTTGAGGGGCTTAAAAAAAATCTCTTGTCCCCTTTATCTGGTATACAACATCTATAACATTTACAATTGTGTATTTTTTACTCACTTTAGAAAATTAAAACATCTAAAACATGCAAAAAAAAGCAAAAAAAAAAAAACAAATCTAAAAGTATTTAACAACAATTAAAAAAAAAAAAACATTTGCCCAATATTAGTGTTATGCGTAAAAAAAAAAAAAAACGTATTTTGAAAATACAAAAAAGTTGAAAGTAAAAATATCTGAGGTTAAAGTTGAGGAGGCCGTTTTGATTTACCCCATTATTGACTTGCTTTTAATTGTACTTTGCTCTCTTTACTCAAGCTAATTCACAATGTTTAATGTCTATGTGAAAGATGTTTATCTTAAAAAAAAAAAAAAAAAAATTATGCTCAATCAGGTATAGACACAGTAAAATTGAAAAAAAAAAATGCAGGTGTTTTTCATTGCATAATTAAAGGTACATGACCAAAAAAAGTTTGAGAACCACTGATTTACAGTGTGTTTTTACAAGCGTTGAGCATTGTAGACAATTACAATCATTGAGCGCGTGAACGCAATGGCCTATCAGAGGTGGTAGTCAGTAAGTTAGTCAGAATCCACTTAACACCGCTGAAAACGTTTCGTTTTGTTAAACAGCTCGAGAATCCTTTCATTATCACCAACAAAGTGTAAACACAATGTAAATAACAGATTAATTTCACAACTGATGATGATTAATCGTTAAAAAAAAAAAAAATTGCGATCTTGATTAAACCTTGGCAACTCTGATTAAACCTCTGACAAAATCACATCAGAACATTCAGAATCAGAAGTCTTTTCAACCACACAGTATCATTATTTCTGTGCTACAAACATTCAAATTATCACAGAAGTACTGGGATAAAAGTTGATAGTTCGGACATAACCACTTGATGTCTACAGTATCAAAATAGAGCAAATCACCTTTTGAAAATTATTTGGCACTTCAAATAACGACTTCATTGATTACCTTGTTACGTCACTAAGACAGGACAAGTAACTGTTAAAAAAATGTATTTGTCACTGAATAATTAATTCAAGAGATTCGTTCAAAAATGTGGATTCACACAGTAATTGAATCATTGAGTCATTGAATCATTCATTCAAACAGATTTTTTTAAATGATTCATTCAAATTAATTAAACACTTTTAAATAGACTGCAGCAATTAACATTTTGTCAGAATCTAATAAATTGCATGTTATTTTGTTTAGTTGCCCGTTCAGAATCATGGGAGAATTCTATTTTAAACAAACAAACAAACAAACAAAAAAAAAAAAAAAAAAAAAAAAAAAAAAAAAAAATCGAGATTCTCAATTTATCCAGAATCGTGCAGCTAAATTTTCATGCCAGTGCAGAATTCAGTGAGCTTGCGCTTTAGACAGCCTCAGTGATTATAAAGAGAGGGCTCTTCTCATTTTTGTTTATTACCCATTCACAACCTGATTAAGTTAAGTTTTTCATGCTGCTAAGTACATTACGCACAATTCAACAGGAAACAGACAAAAGGGGAGACAAAATGGAACAATATTTTTAAAAGTACTTAATTCAACAGTTTTTGCTTTGGTACCGAAATTGGTACAGTGAACTGCAAAATTTTACTAGTATTGGGACTGACTACTGAAATTTTGGAACCATGACAACCATAGACCAGCTACTAAAGTCCATGACCTAATGTCTGCGCAAACATTTGAACAACAAATATTTAGCCATGCAAATGCCTACCATACCTCTAAACCATGGAATTGAAAAGGAGGATATCTTGCATTTAGCAGCTTTCTAAATTCTTGCCCTACTGTCAAATGTACCCTGAATTATTTACTTTGAGCCAGTGTTATCACGGACTAAAACTATTAAAAACACTTGTGTTAACTGAAACTGAAATAAAATAAAATATAAATATTAGTTGAAAAAACTAAATGAATATTAGAAATGTTGCCTTGGCAAATACTGAAATAATTTTAAGTGGAGGCACTAAAATTATTAACTGAAAATAAATAAAAACTAAAATTAAACTAAAAATAAATTAAAGCTAAATAGTAATGTTAAAAAAAAAAGCAATAAAATGACAAAAGCACATAAAATTAATTAAAATTAAACAAATGAATGTGAAAGCTTTTATTTTTATAATTTTAGTTAATAAAAAAAATATATAATAAACCTAAAATTAAAAAAATAACACTGCTTTGAGCAAACAATTACAAAACGTGAGCTCTTTGAAAACAGAACTGCAAACCCTGTGAACCCATGTGAGAATAATCACTTTGAGACGTGATCTGACCTAAACAACCAGTTGTAAGGCAAGCACGCAAGCAGACTGTCAAGCTTAATAATTCAACTGACAGAGGGTCTAACAAACAAACTGTGGCAAACATACATATTGACTGAGCAAAAGGCACCCACGTACAGAGAGGTCACAACCGGACTCACATTAACAGATAGATGACAATACGAGGCCTGAGAACTACTCACGTGGCTTCTGGCCCCATACGTGCAAATGGAGCTTCCCAGAAGAGTAGTAGATGAACCCCAAGACCAGCATGGGACACAGGACGAACAGTAGTTTGTGTGCAGGCTTCATGTTCTTCAACCATTCACATGGTACCGTGTTTTTACATCACCTAAGAACAGGACAGAAAAGCCAGGGAAACTGAATCACATGATCACAGCATGCATTCAAGCAGACAGACTCTCATTATTAAAAGTACACAAGCAAAGTCAGTTTGTCAGCTGAGAAAAAAAAAAATTACACACACACACACACACACACACATATATATTTGTTTAAACCAAAATTTATTCAGACACCCTGAACATTTCATTCATTAATAAAGATTATTCACTATGGTTTAAAAAAAATGGTAATAAAATATTACAAGATCTCAGAGTTAAACTGTGTCAGAAAAAAATAATCTTAATTATGTCAGATAACACTTAAGCAAAACATGGTCAGGTCAAAGTGTCTGAATAATTTAAAGAATAATTTAAGAAGTTATCATCAATTTTACTGGTAGTCCACTGTATAAAGAATTTTTGGGTATAATATGTCACAGTTTACTTTATTTTTCTATCCTCACTTACATAAATGAACTATAGCGTCCTGCACCCACTAATAAAAATATATAAAAAATATCAAAAATGTCAAAAATTTTTGGTTTGACTGTATATACTATTGTTATGTTAGCTATGCAAGTAGCATGATGTATTCATTCTAAACAGAAGCAGTAGTTACTATGTAACGAGAAGTGAGTGACTAAAAACATTTGTATGCTGACATGGAAAGAACGAAATACTTATGTCTAAAAGAACATTTTATCTTACCACTAAGAGTTCTCCTAAATAGCGGTAAAAGTTCTTAGCTAAAAGTTAAAACCTATTCACAAAGCTGCTGAGACAAACTTTTACTAAGGAATAGACTGAAGTCTTAAGCTAAGAGTAAGGGCAGGGTTGACCTCGTTGCTATGGATGATGTCAACATGCTTACTAACTCTGACCACAGTGATTGGCTGATGGGGAGGAGTCTCTGTCTCTAATCATAGAAATATTGTAGAATGAGGTGTCATGTATCCATATTAAAATAAAGGTTATAAAATACAAATGTTGCCTTACTCAAATAAATATCTGTAATGAAAATGTTGCCATATTCAAATAAAGGTATTAAAATGTAGGCTAAGTGTCACTTATTAAACTAATTTGGGAGGAACACATTCAAACGGTCTTTCTAATCAGCTCGAGAGGAGGAATATATACACAGACGAGAGCCGACTCGCCTATAGTTACTTCGACAGTTTTCTGCATCCCTCCGCCACCCCGCTCCTCACTCTCGGCTGGGGATATGGGGAGAACTTTGGGTTTGGGCTAAATTCCATGCTCAGAGCCCTCGATCCCCTTGGACAGTACACCAAATATGCTTATTATAAATATATTTTTTTTACTCTATTCTATCACTTGTAAGTGTGAACTCATGAAAACCACTGCCACAGGTAATCGGACAATATTTATTTATTTGTTAAAGATTTATTTTTGGCGTCTCATTGTAGATTCAAATCTATAAATCAAAATGTATTGCATTTATCAAGAAAAAGTTTAGCACCCAAGGCTCTATCGCTATTGCCTCAATGGTGTACAGTGTCTTTCGGTGGATTAGGATTGTTTGTGATTTGGTCTTAGTGATTTAGGAGTCCTCTTGACTACTCCTTATGTTTCACAGATTTAGGAACTAGTTTCAGCACTAAAATGCTTTGTGAAATACTCTTAGAGCAAAAATTTAGGACTCCTAAAATTAGGACTGACATGCCCATTATTTTTAAGAGTTTCTCCTCGGCAATTTAGGAGCTACTTTTAGCCTTAAGATGTTTTGTGAATACGGCCCCTGCTCTGCTGATCTTCTCCACAAATATAGATAACAGAACAACATACCCAGCACATCATAAACAATCATAAATTAAATGTTATTACTGCAAACATGGGGTGCTGTAGACAAAAAGGAAGGATGAGAAGGGGCTGTCAACCAGTAAACTCAGGGGCGAACATCCCAGGAGGAACGATCTCACTTTGGGTAAACGTCTAACTGACACGATTCATAGTTCATTTTATTGTTCATAGTTCATTTATCCAATTTACTGTAGATTTCTATAAAGTTATCATGATAACGTCATGTTTATTGCAGATCTGTGCTTTATTTTAATCACATTATTAAGCGATTCCATAAATCGCTTTCGCGCGTTTTCGAAGCCATGCGAATTATGCCATTGAACAAATATGACGAAAAATGCACTGCTGCATTATTATAACATCAGTATTTTTATTTTTATTTTTTTTTTAAAGAAACATCTAAAAGCAATATGACCGTCTCAAATAACTCAGTCAATATCGGGCATTGCATTTGAGCATGAAACTAAACACTGATATGCAGCACATTCAGCATCTTAATAAATGTTGATATCCCGACCCAACGCATCCTATAGTAGATTACTCAGATGTAGCTATTACAACTTTCGGTCAAGCTCACGTTTGCATTCGCAAACCTTTTGCAGATGAAAGTGTGACTCCAATTGTGCTTTAAAAAGTGTCACTAATATTTCAGCAATATTTTGGATTCAATTTGCACTTTCTGATCAACCAAAATGTTGTTTTACCGTATGAAAATCACTGATGATTATTGCTAAATTAATTATGAATAGAATTTAATGGATATTTTCAGCACAAGATAAAAGCTTGGCGCTGCACAGCTTGCATTGAACTGTATTTTCATCCATCCTGTCAAAGTGAAACTAGACATCACTACGTGACTTCTCTTCTCACTTCTCACGTCTTTTGACGCATGCTGTGGAAAGCTAAACAATCAGAGTTCAGGGCGCCGCCCAAAGTGCTACTATAACCAATCAGGAGAAAAAAAGAAAAAATACATTCCGATCATCGCTTACATGAGTGATCATCGCTGTTACGGCCCGCCCATATAAAGTCTATGTGTGGGAAGAGCTGACAATACTAAATATATAATATGTATATATATATTGTGTATGTGGTTACAAACCTGTATGACTTCATTCTTCCGTTATCAAGAAGTTTATCAGAATGTGCACAGACTGCACACTGCTTCGTCTATGAAAGTGAATGATGACCAGAAGCTGTCAAATGTGCCATAAAAGTAGTCCATACGACTAAGTTTTGTTTGTCTTTGTGTAAGAAACAGCTATAAAGTCTCATTCATGTTTGTGTGCATATTCAAGTGTGACAGCAGGGGGAAAATTTTCAGTAAATAAAAGTTATTTACTGAAAATACAAACATGAAAGTATGTTCTTTCATCATATGACTTAAGAGGAGTTGGTATAAAAAAAAAAAAAAAAAAAAAAACTACCTTTATCTTTTATGGTTCATTTTTGAAGCTTGACTGCTCCTGGTCACCATCCACTTAGATTGTATATGGAAGAGAAGCATGAACATCCTGCCAACTATCCCTTTTTGAAATGATTGGAAATCATACAGGCTTACATGGTATAGCCTATCAAGGGAACAGTTTAAGGTGGATCAAAATCTGTCATGATAATTGACTAAAATTAGTTATTGTAAGATGAGCAGCACAACAATAATTTTAAACTTCATGAAGTGCTATAGAGTTTATGTTCCTCTGTATGATACAGGATGAATGCAAGTCCACAAAAAACATACAAATACAGTAAATATAATATAGAAGGTGATAGCATCTTTTTCCTCAAGTTCACACAGGTTTCCCAGTACAGTAACAACAGGGGAAGTTCATCATATAAACTATAAACATGTTCCATCAACATTTGACAACCAGAAAGTGTCTCAATACATTTATTTTCATTTTGAAAATGTAAAACCTATTTTTAATGCTCTGCTTTAAAAGATTAAATACCACTTGGTTTGATAACAAAGACATCTAAACATGCTGAAATGTGATTTGATTTGAATTTATTTGACAAGTTTCCAAACTGTACAAAATAACCAGTGTCCCATACACTTTAAAAAACTGTTGAGGATAAAAACACAATAAAGCCATATGTCTTATTTCCATTGTGGTCCTTATTGTTATTTAAAATGGATGAAGACGTACAAACGGAGGCAATATCTTCTAAAAAAAAAAAAAAAAAATTATATTATATTATATTTATATATATATATATATATATATATATATATATATATATATACACACACACACACACACACAACCGGTCAAAAGTTTGGAATCCGTAAGATTTTTAATGTTTTTAAAAGAAGTTTCGTCTGCTCACCAAGGCTGCATTTATTTAATTAAAAATACAGTAAAAACAGTAATATTGTGAAATATTATTACAATTTAAATTAACTGTTTTCTGTTTGAATATATTTTATAAAGTAATTTATTCCTGTGGTCAAAGCTGAATTTTCAGCATCATTACTCCAGTCTTCAGTGTCTTTTCCTTCAGAAATCATTCTAATATGCTGATCTGCTGCTCAAGAAACATCTATTGTGTACAATTGTACAAAATATTTTTTTCAGGATTCTTTGATGAATAGAAAGTTCAAAAGAACAGCATTTATTTGAAATATAATCTTTTGTAACATTATAAATGTCTTTACTGTCACTTTTGATCGATTTAATGCATCCTTGCTTTAATTTCTTTTCAAAAAAATAAAAATAAAAATTCTTACTGACCCCAAACTTTTGAACGGTAGTGTATAATGTTACAAAAGCTTTGTATTTCAGATAAATGCTGTTCTTTTGAACTTTCTATTCATCAAGGAATCCTGAAAAAAAAAAAGTACACAACTGTTTTCAACATTGATAATAATCATAAATGTTTCTTGAGCAGCAAATCATCATATTAGAATGATTTCTGAAGGATCATGTGACACTGAAGACTGGAGTAATGATGCTGAAAATTCAGCTTTGATCACAGGAATAAATTACTTTATAAAATATATTCAAACAGAAAACAGTTATTTTAAGTTGTAATAATATTTCATATACTGTTTTTACTGTATTTTTAATTAAATAAATGCAGCCTTGGTGAGCAGACGAAACTTCTTTTAAAAACATTAAAGACCCCTTGTGGTGAAAATCAAGTTTTTAATGTGGTTTATATGTCTATGTAGTGTTTTTAATATGCTTTAAGACAAACCATGTGCAAATTCATAAGTCAGCACCATTGCTGAGTATTTTATGTTTAAAACTGCAGTGAACCAAAAACCCACGGTTTGAAATAGTGGGTGCTTGTGACGTCACAGACTACCTTGTAACCAATCAAGACAAAGTGCCGGCGGGCTTTAGCATATCATTAATTATGACTGGTCTGAAGCAGAAGAGATAAGCCAGGTTATCCCGGTATATTTTCTGTTGATATGAAAAATTGCATAGATTTAGTAATATAGGCCTAGCGAGTCTATGATGTATATTATGGTGTTATGATGAACTATTTGTCTTTCTTCACTGACGTTCTGAGTTGCTCAGAGCATTTGGGATACTGATCGTTAGAAGTCAACTGTTTGACTCTGAGATATATTTATTATTAGCTGTTTGATAACGTAGTCAAGCAAAAGGCTAATAATTTTAATTGTTATGTGTCCGACAGAACCGTCGCAAGGGCTGTGCCAAGTGTGCAAGCGCATATCACGGCAAAGTAAAGTGACAGCTGATTTGAAGTAAAGCCAATAAAGCTCATTTTTTTGACCTTCGAAATATTTTAATGCTATAAAACATAGCTAAAACAATATTGCTCTGTGACCATAATTCGTGTGCATGTCAGTCAGTGTGGCATCACACGTCAAGTTCGGAGAAAGCTTTATTCAGTCCATTTTAAATTTTTATTTTGTCTAGGTCTGGACTGGATCAAACCATAGATATTAGCCTACCTGATGAGTTCAAGTAAATACGCTGGAAATCCGCGCTCATTCAAAGCTGTGCATTTATTGCATGTCGGCTACAGAGAAGGCACGGGCGCCTGCAGGATTTCATCTGACGGTACGTTACGCACAAAGGGTTTTTTATTTAACACTATAAAGTTAAATAAGCATATATAGCTTATTTTGCAATATATAAGCATATATATAAGCATATATAGCAATATATAAGCATATACTGCTCGTCACTAAAGCAACAGTAGACTCTTTGAGCTGCCGTGAGCGAGTGGAGGCGGGGCTCATTTACATATTCATTGAACCGTGAATATTAAAATAGGCAAGGGTGTAGAGTTATATTCAAACTATTTTAAGGCATGAAGAATTTTTTTTCACTGGAAAAAATGTTTAAATATGTCATTTTGGTGATCAAAGATGAGTTTTAAGTGATAAAATAATTGACTACAGGGGGACTTTAAAAATCTTACCGATTCCAAACTTTTGACTGGTAGTGTATATACAAATAATAATTACATTAAACACACAACAAACCTAATTAAACTCACCAAACAGCCATCTTTTTACCACTCTTTTAAAACCTCCATTGTCCTTTAATCTCTACTGCCACAGGTAATTTATTCCAAGCAACTGCACTAGTATACAAAAACATGCTTTTGCCCACCAAACTTTTAAATTTACATGGACAAATATTGTAATTCCTGCCCCTAGTGTCATATGTTGCTCTCTCACAATTAAAAAACAATTTCTTAAATAACTAGAAACGATATTATTAAAAATGGTCATACTCAATTTAAAAAAAAAAAAAAAAAAAAAAAGTCAACAAGCCTAACCCTATAAAACATTCACTACTCAGATGTTTACAAGGACGAACCTTTAATATTATTCTAACCTATTTATTTTGAGCCTGAAGCTTACTATACCAAAAGGAGGTTGCATAATCAAAATTGAATTATGAATAAAAGCACCAGCCAACAAATTTAAGGTATACATGGACATCCAATAAATCAGCTTGCCTTGCTAAAAATTACCACATATTTTAGTTAAGACCTTTCTAGCCATAAAAATCGCCTGTTCATTTATTATCAATAAGACAACCCAAACAATTTACAACATTCTTTGATTCTATTACAATATCCCTGATCTTAACCAAAAACAACAACAAAAAAACAGCATCCTTACTTAATTCCCCTCTAGAAGCAAAAAGAATGACCTCAGTTTTACCCAAGTGTGAAGTTTATTATCAAAAAAAAAAACAACAACAACAACTGGACAACTCCTAAAATTATAAAGCCATTTTTTTCTTCAAGGACCCCTTTATTTTGATGCGACACTAAAATTGCGGCATCATCAGCATAAAGATAAAGCTCCTCTGAACATGCTATTTCTAGATCATTTATATATAATAGAAAAAATAGGGGACCTAACAAACTCCCTTGAGGAACTCCACAAGCAATTGATAATGAGCTAGACATATCTATCTTCTATCTTCAAGATAGGACTGTATACCCACCCAGTAGTTTTCCCATCAAAACCTATTGCCTTTAATTTATACAATAAAAGAGAATGATCTACAGCATTAAATGCCTTTTGAAAGTCCAACAAAACCACCCCACAAAATTTACCACTGTCAACAGCCTTCCTTATTCTATCCGTCATATGTAATGTACATATGACTTAACTTAACAGTATATAGTTTGTCACACTGTATACCAGTAATTCACCCTATTAGTCTAATGTAACGTGGCGTTTTAAACAACTGAAAACCTGGAAAGTCACTCCTCGGTTTAATCTGGCGATTCAATTCATCAAACACCACTGATTTGCAGCAACAGCACCCGAAGAGCACAGTGCGATAATGTTTTATCCGTCCAAAAGTATTTAGACCTCTGTGTGATAAAGACACTGATGTCCAGATACTGCATGTCTGCATTTCTCAGACTGAGAGCGCAGACAGGCTAACGGTTTACCCTCCCCTTTACTTCTCACGCAAACGAACGGTCAGCTCTCAAGACAAACACAACATAACCGATACATTTCGACACGTCATCCGAGTCTCGAAGGAGAACATGTTTAGAAAATCTGACTAAAACACATATGATGGAAAATATGAGTGAAACGCAATGGATAATACGCGCTCATGGGCCTAAAGCAAAGCAGCCTCTTTGCGCTCATTCAGCTAGCCAGCCACACACAAACACAGTCCAGACGGCTAAAACTCATGCTCAAGCACACAACATTTGGTACAGTTTTAAAAGCATTTTAAAAACATCGTACATTAAACGTTTAGCACACCGCCGAGTTAGTTAGTCGCGCAGATGGAACAGTAGCTCTGTGGTAAAACAACCGTCCGGTATAACGCACATAACGTTAATATCCCCCTTCCACCGGTTTACTTTCACATTACCTGTCCCCACCAGTCGTAAAACCCTCGGGTTAAAACGTTATCGACCACATTTTTCTTTTCCTCCGCCGTTACCGTCCATCCATTTTCAGTAAAAAATTGCGAGGATACTTTATCACCTCCTCAAAGCAACCAAAGTGAAGCTGCGTGTGCGTGGTGGTTTCTTGGTTTATTTGGGAATCACTCTCCGCTCCCCTCTCTGACTCTCTTTCTCTCTCTCTACTCCGCACCGTTTAAGTGGGAGGTCTGGTCCTAGCACGATCGTGTCTCACATGTTATTGAGCCGACTACATAGACGGCATTAAGACGCATTACAAATTTGCATTTTGCTACATGCCTACGTTTTCAGATCTGAATGTTTGACTATGTCTACAATTCCCAAAATACCGAATCGAGTGAACTAGTAATGAACAGAATAGTTTTGTCCGACTCAACTCTTTCTGGAATATCGAGCAGCTGATTTGGAGTGACGATTTTTCTTTGGCTAAAGGGAGCAAGTATAAGTTAGTCTACTTTTCACATTTATAGCCGTAGCTATAACAGAAATGTTGCAAATAAAAATATTTTCAGATGTAAATTTAAATTTATAACCTAATGACAATGCAAATTATATGTTTCTAAATTAATTTGTTTAAATGAGCCCAATGCCGTGCCAGTCCTTGAAATTACAATAAACACATTTATTAATAAAACTAAATCGGAACCCATAATGTGTCTACTTATTAGAACATTTTAGACTCGATCATGTAATATGTCTCACCGGCATGTGAGTGATGATGCACGTCATGTTAATCGCTGAATCAGTTTCTGAAATGATTCTTTGAAACGTACTGTTTGAAAGAACCGATTCGCGGAAACGAGTCAGACTTCCCCTAGGCTATAGACTACTAGGCAAATTGCCTAACTGAAATACGTAATTTTCTTGTGCCTTTAACCGTGAGCTGGATTTGTCATGTCGAGTGCTTTGACTATTTATAGTGTTATCTGGCAGTTTCTTTGCAATGAATGCATCTTTTCATAGGCGTTTTGTCTTTCTGTTCCTCACGTGGCAGTCTCTCCTCGTCAGCTATTGCATTATATCTTGGCAGTTGTTGTGCACATGATGGGCCTTGTTTGTCCTTTATATATGCTACTGGGCAGCATTTTAGTTCCACCATTGTTTGGAGCAGCTCTATGTTTTAGGCCTTTTTGCTAGAAAAGAGCTATTCTTAGGGATCTAAGCACCAAAGGTCCTGGAACCCTATTGCGTTTGTATTGATTTTCTTGTTTCTTATTTTTCTGTCCTAATAGTGCACGGGCGTCAGATACGGTAATTCACAGAGACCCTAAACAGTATGGTCCCAATCGTACACCGCTATTGAATCCTTGAGTCAAGCCCTACATACATAAGCCACATATACTACATTATTTTGTTATTTTCTTAAGCTACTTTTTCAAACTCCTCAGCTGTTGGTCTGATCTTTCACCAAAATAGGCACACTAGGGAGAGTGCTGGCAAAAAGTTTTCAAAAGAACTTTGATTTGATGAAGCATTCAAATTTTAACTAATAACTCCACAACCAATTGTGACAATTAAACCATTTTAATTTGTTAAAAAAAGGCTGTTTGTCAGACCTTTACCAAACTTTGCATGTCAGCTCTAGACTATATGCTGGCAAAAAGTTATCAAATGAATTTTGATCTATTTAACTGTTTAGCAGAATTTTTTAAAGGCTTTGTGTCTGATATGACCAAGTATGCCTATTATGCTATATCTTTGAGAGGTCCAAACTTTGTACACATAGAGAACAACAAGAAATTCTGAGCAAACATGCTTCATGTAAGGAATAATTGACAATGGGCTGTTTAATTCTTAGAAAATAATGGACACCCCGAGGTGGTAATGCGGTCACGACGCGAAGCGGATAGCAAAACTATAAGTTTATCTCAAGAACTGCACAGTTATTACCTCGCTGGTGAGTCATGTATCTTAACTTGCTATGTATATTAAGTTGCTATAACTATTTTACTGATTAATTCATCAGAGCAGCGCTGACCAAACGTTTCTGTGCGAGTGTGTGTCCGTACTATACGTATGTACGTTTGAAAGCGAGAGAGAGCGCATGCGAGAGAGTAGGCCTATGCGCTTTCAGGACACAATAAAACGTATTTTGTGGCAAAAACCATGACAATAATTTGTCGTTTTCATCCTATTGTTTACTATATTTATTTGCTTGGTTGGTGTCATTGTGGGTTTTGGTTCTTTTGCGGTTGTAGGCTGTAGGACCTATTGAAATAACTGAAAACATTTGGCGAAGTGATAACTGCAATGAGGTCAAGACCTGCTAGAACTACTTTAGCCGTGCGTTTCCCTGAAAATAATTGCACACCTTAGAACGTTGGTCAACCAATCAGATTCAAGCATTCAACAGCCCCGTAGTATAAGATGAATTTATGATGCTCGGGAGGCTAACAGCAAATTCTAAACTATCAGCAGTTTCAACTGAAAGATGAAGGTTGTGATATTAATGTTCCCTCTAGCGGGCCACAGGATAAGGAATCTTTTAAGCCTAATCTTTTTCTATTAGTTTCCATCCCTTTGAATGGAAACATAGATCTAATTCATTTGTATAACTATGAGACAATTTTAAATGAATGATAAAATAAACAGCTGTGTTAAAGGGGTCATATAATGCCACTTTCACAAGATGTAAAATAAGTCTCTCATGTGTGTATGTGAAGTTTTAGCTCAAAATACCCCACAGTTAATTTTTTTATAGCATGTTAAATTTGTCACATTTTGAGGGTGAGCAAAAACGCTCCTTTTTTTGTGTGTGTCCCTTTAAATGCAAATGAGCTGCTGCTCCCAAGAAAAGGGCGGAGTTTCAAGAGCTGGTGTTAGCAGCTCCGATAGTCTTTTTTGAAAATGTCAGAAACTGTTTAGCTTTTTATGTTCAAACCGGAGTCGGACAATGATGGAAAGACTCAAGAAGATGTGACAACATGTAGAATGCAACAGGATGTTTCTGAATGGTTAGTTGATGAATTTATGTAGCTGATGTGGAGTTAACTATCTTAAAGTCATTAATTAGCATATTCTGTCATGATAATCTATAAATCGCTCATGTGGGAACTATTGTGTATAGGAATAATAAAAATGAAGTCACTGATCTTTGCTAATAATAAGATTAGAAATTTTAGGTAGAATTGTTGCTATATGCCCCTGATTATCTTGCATGTAATAGTTAAAGCCAGTTCTCTACTTCATAGTAGGCCTATAGCAAGAGGAGGAGGTTTATTATCCCTTTGGGGAAATTTTCTTCCAATAAGTTTCAGGTAAATGAGAATGTTTGACAGAAAGACAGGGACAACATGACTCACTAACACATAGTTCAGAGTTAGATATAAGTTCACAAAAAAATGTAAATTCTGTCATCATTTATTCACCCCCATGTCATTCCAAACATGTTTGAACTTTCGTTTATCAGAAAGTTTACACTGCTTTTTCTATACAAAGAAAGTGAATGATGACCAGGTGCTGTCACAGCATGTTACATTTCTTCTGAAGCCATATAATAGTTTTTCTTAAGAAGCAGCTTTCAAATATCATTTAGGTTTGTGTGCACATTCAAATGTGACAAAAGGAGGAATATTTTCAGTCAATAACAACTTTTATTTCCCTCTCTTCTTCACACAAATCTATCGTACGTCTTGGAAAATAATGCACAAGTAGTATACACTATCTTCATGACTATAGTTAATTTTTTGAGCTTGACTGCTCCTGGTCACCATCCACTTAGATTGTATATAGAAAAGAGTAGCATGAACATCCTGCTAATCATCCGCTTTTGAGATAATTGGAAATCATACATATGGGGATTTATGAGAACCATGTACACACCACATTAAGTTGTTGGAAGGTTGTTTGTTTAACTCCCAGGTGAGCCATTGGATTATTATCGTTATGCCCTTGATGAAGACACATAACACCAGACTGGCTCCAGGGGAATTGTCGCTGTAATAGATAGACTGTACATTCCTCTGGGTAAAAGTGTCTGCTAAATGACGGCGTACAAAAATAAACAAATGCAATGTGATATTTTGTGTTCTAGGTCAACACACCTGGTCCAGTCATATTGTATTATGCATGCAACACACAACCCCTGTGCTTTATCCATGCTGAAGTTTCTGCAGGTTCAATAATGCAAATTAGCTTCACTAAATATTGTTGAACTCTAAAATCTTTGAAACAGACAGGATAGATGGGCAGCCCAATCAATAGGTTTAATCTAAATATTACTAATATAATATAATATAATATTAGAAAGTTAGTCAGATGCCAACATACACATGATGTGTCATGCCCTCATCCTCTAAAACCATGAGCAAAACTTTGGCAGGTATGAAAAATACAACCTAGACTACATATGGGTTTATTGTAGTGAGTATAAACAACACGTGTTTGTGATGATTTGTTGTTAGCCAGACAAAAATTTTTTTGAATTGACTTTCATGTACAAACTACTTTCCACTTGTTAATACAGTTAACACGAACGCATTGCAATGAATACGTTTGGTAGTAAGGGACTGCTAATTATACAACCTCTGTCCTAGCATGAGAACAGTAGTGATCACAATCCTCAGAAACATTATTGGCTGAAGGGATGTTAACTTTGTGGGAGTGAGTGAGTTAACTTGCATTATGGGAGGGGTGACATTTAGAAAAGAGGCGTGAGTCACACTTAAGTGACTTCTTGTATGTTTAACACACAACCACATTACATTTATGTTTGGTTTGATTGGTGTCTTATTGATTTGTTTATATTTGCTAAATTTGACTAGACTCCTGAGAAACTGGTGAACATGATGCTCTGCAGAGAACATCAAAGTCCACACAAACTTTTTTCCTCATTTTTGTAAGAAAAAAAATTAATATGTAATAATTAATCTTTTTCATTTTTCAAAAATGGATCAGAAGTTTGTTCTGATCTGGTCACTGACATGAGGGAAAACAACAACACTAAATGCAAACTATAAAAATGCATCTAATTTTTAAGAAAGGAGAAAACGCATCCCATTGCTTTTGAGTTTGATGTCAAAAGAATAAAACTTTGCAAGGCAGGAAAATATAACCCAGGTGACATAAAATACAGGTTCAGTGAATGTAAACATGTGTTGCGTCAACCACATTTAATGTGTTTTGTGAACTGTTGACTGCCTAGACTAGAGCATGAAACTACTGCTGTTTTAGAGACATTTAGAAAACAAAAACCATCAGTTTTTCAATTCAGCCAGTCATGTTAATAATTTTGCATATTAATTCAAGATAATACTACTACTGGTTTTTAAGGACTTTTTTAATATTGTATTGTAAAGTAAAGATTGTAAAAACTTTACTGCACATCAATAAAGACAAGCAAACCGTATATTGTTTGAAGTCTTTTATTTGTCTTGTCTTTGGTTTAATTGATTTAGCAAGATTGCTTTGATAGAACAGAGTCAAGCAATGACATATGAAGCCCAGTCTTCTCTCTTTATATATTCTATGAATGCAAATTAGATTTTTTTAATCATGATCCAGTGTCTTCCGTGTTGCTCCATTTGCAATAGAACTCATAGAAGAAATCCATTATTTTTAGTACATTTAATTAGCTAACAAACACATTTATTGATAAACTGTCTGGCTAGTGAATTCATTTAAGTGGATCTTAAAATTAAAAGTAATTTCTGTGCCACTAATGTTGCACTTTTCCACCCCCATCTTGTCATGAATATTCAGTTATTTTGACCTTGGTTTCATTTTCAGTCACATGTGTTCCTTTGTTCAGTTTCCCACCACTCTTTAGTGTTCCTGGTTACAGATATGATTAGCTAATAAGTTCAGCTGTGTATCATTAATTACCCTGTCTGCCTGTGTATTTAAGTTCCTGTGTTTCTCAGTTCTGTTTGTTGGTTGTCGTTAACATTTGAGTTAAGTTTGTTGAACATCCACAAATCTGTCATTAAAGAATATTTGCATTTTATCCTGTCTTCAAGTAACATCATGCTAACCTTCCATGATACATATGCCATTGGTCAGACAAAACAGCCCCACCCCCAGATTCATGCCATTGGCTGAGTTAATGTTGTGTTGTCAGGATGCTGAAACAAATAGTGCCACTGCTCACAGTTTTCATGGGAATTAAACTATTTAGCTTACTTAGTGTCACAGACACGCCAGGTTCCAACACCAACCAGTCACAGCGCACTCCATCTCCTGAATACTAATCACACGCACCTGCACCTCATCAGCACGCCAATCAGCACCGCTACAAAAGACACTCACACACACTCACTCATTGTCTGGTCTCGTTCACATCTAGACGTACCTACGTGCTTACCTTAAGGACTCCTAACGACATACTTGCCTGTCTCCAAGTCTCCTTGTGTGCTCCCAGTCTGTGTGTGAGGGTCTCCATTCTCCAGCATCTGCCACTTACCTGCAACAACACAAGGACAGCATCACCTCTTCCTATCTCACCATTCATCCACAGACCAACACATACTCACCTGCACTACCGTTATCTCTGCTGTGTGTCTCAATAAACTACCATCCTTGTACTTCCTGTCTCCGTGCCTTCTGTACTGTAACACTTAGCTGTCTTTGCATTTTAAACTGGGTCAGAAAACTATATATATATATATTACACACACTACCAGTTAAAAGTTTGGACACGGTAAGATTTTTAATGTTTTTAAAAGAAGTTTCGTCTGCTCACCAAGGCTGCATTTAATTAATTAAAAATACAGTAAAAACAGTAATATTGTGAAATATTATTACAATTTAAAATAACTGTTTTCTGTTTGAGCATATTTTATAAAGTAATTTATTCCTGTGATCAAAGCTGAATTTTCAGCATCCAGTCTTCAGTGTCACATGATCCTTCAGAAATCATTCTAATATGATGATCTGCTGCTCAAGAAACATTTATTGTGTACAATTGTACAAAATATTTGTGTACAATATATATATTTTTTTCAGGATTCTTTGATGAATATAAAGTTCAAAAGAACAGCATTTATTTGAAATATAATCTTTTGTAACATTATAAATGTCTTTACTGTCACTTTTGATCGATTTAATGCATCCTTGCTGAATAAAAGTATTAATTTCTTTAATTTCTTTTCAAAAAATAAAAATAAAAAAAAAATTTCCCCAAACTTTTGAACGGTAGTGTATAATGTTACAAAAGCTTTGTATTTCAGATAAATGCTGTTCTTTTGAACTTTCTATTCATCAAGGAATCCTGAAAAAAAAAAGTACACAACTGTTTTCAACAGTGATAATAATCATAAATGTTTCTTGAGCAGCAGATCAGCATATTAGAATGATTTCTGAAGGATCATGTGACACTGAAGACTGGAGTAATGATGCTGAAAATTCAGCTTTGCCATCACAGGAATAAATTACTTTATAAATATATTCAATCAGAAAACAGTTATTTTAAATTGTAATAATATTTCACAATATTACTGTTTTTACTGTATTTTTAATTAAATAAATGCAGCCTTGGTGAGCAGACGAAACTTCTTTTAAAAACATTAAAAATCTTACCGTTTCCAAACTTTTGACTGGTAGTGTGTGTGTATATATATATATATATATATATATAATAAACATTACCTTTAACACAACCATTGTTATGGTAGATAATCAAAATGGCTTTATATAATAGATAGAATACCATAAAAGTAGTACTTGGTGTTTACCAACTTTTTCTACAGTATTCTATAGGATCAGTTTATAAACATCCTGAAGACCAGTTAGATAACCGTTTCACATTCAGTGTGGTGTCCTTCTTAAATGTTGAGGGCAAAATTAGTGCAAAGTGACTCACAGAGAGCTAATCAAAGTGAGATTTTGTTCCTCTCGATTTGGTTGATTCATGGAGCTAGTTTTATATAAACATTATTAAAAAATTATTAATAATATAGGGTTTCCACCACTTAAATAAATAAATATTGTGTTGCTTTTACTATGTGCTTGACAGCACGTACACATGGAGGTGGATTTCCCAAGAGCCATGGAGGGTGGGGATTCCCAATAGGCGTTGTGCCATGGCATGAGATTCAGTTTGTTTTTATTTTGTTTAAATGAAAGTATGAATAGCAATGACATTTCATACAGTATATGTTATTCATGTCTTTTGTTATTCATGAAAATGACAATAAGAACAATCATGTTGGTGGTAAACCTAAGTATGTCAACCTGTAAATGTAGTACTGTAACCTCCAACAGCAATGACTTGCAAATACTTCATGTCCATTTTGGGAGTGTATGAGTTTGTAAACATATTATGATTTTGAATGGTATGTGTATTACTATAATACACAATGTATTGTCCCTTACTGACTGAATTTAGCCAAGACAAGGGATGTCAGTAGATTCTTAACTGGGATTGGTCGTGACCTCGTGAATTCAGTATAAGGTTACATATATCCTGAAAAGTACAAATCTCCTGTTTGTACTGTTATTTTAGATGGAAAGCCAACCAATGGTCTTGAATTTCCTCTGTTCAAAAATCGTACACATTTGTGCTCTAGTGTAAGAGCGCAGTTTCTCTTATGTAAATATTTCTGCCAAAACAATTGCTTTCCAACAAGACTAAACTTTATGGATAGCTCTTGAAATCAACCCTTGTGAAAAAGAACACTTTAGCATAATTTTAAAAAGAGTAGGCCTACTTTAAAAGAATACAAAAGTTCGACATGAATGTAATTTTTTTACACTTACTTGCATGTTATTTGCAGTTATGATTCAGGCTGCATCACAGGTCAGAAATCGGATTGTGGATCGGTAACATTCAAATATTTAATCCAGTTCCTTTTCCTTGAAGATCGGATTCATCACGCCAGAGCTGGTCAAAGGTCTGTGTAAAGGGCTTGTCTGGTTCCTATGGGCTTTTCTGTGCCGATGGCTGTCGTGTCGACGAGGCCTTTGCAAGGGATTGTCTAGTTGACAGGATCTCTGCTGACATTCAGGTGCAGGTCTAGGTGCAGGTCCACCATCTGATCTGGATATGGACTGGAAATGGCTGACCACAGTAACCTCAGGATAAACAGAGAGACTAATATTAGATGCCATTCTTCTTAACATGTAACAAGTACATTGGGTGTTATGGGAAGTGTTCCGATTCCGTTTGACCTAATTTATGCAGCCTAACAATCCTTTAATGGATGTGAATTATAGAAATGTGATGTGTTATGTGTATGTCAGGTTAAAGAGATGTGTTTTTAGTCTTGATTTAAACTGACAGATTGTGCCTGCTTCCCGAAGGCTAGGAAGACTGTTCCAGAGTTTGGGTGCTAAATAGGAAAAGGTTCTACTGCCTGCAGTTGATTTTGATATTCTAGGTTTTATCAGCTGGCCAGAATTTTGAGATTGCAATAGACAAGACAGACTATAAAGGGTTAGTTCACCCTAAAATGAAAATTAAGTCATCATTTACTCACCCTGGTGTTGTTCTAATGCCTTATGCCCTTCTTTCTTTTTCAGACCACAAAATAATTTTTTTTAAAATGTCCCACTCGCTCTCATGGAACTGGAGTGATTACAAAATTATTTTCACAAAGGGGGGAAATTGCGGTCTTTTCACTCATGTAGTCCACTCTATTGTTGGTGACACATAAAGCTTGATCCTTCATCTTATTTTAGAATTATTTAAGTTGCCACAGATGAAATATACAAACTAACTAGCTTTACTAATTTTAGTGAAAATGAAGTCAAAATTTACCCAATACTTTCTTAATGCACATTCCAAGTCTTATTGTGAACTATTCATCAGTGTTTTTATTTCTTAATATTTAATCAAAACCAAATTGCTCTTCCCCTAAAACGACCTTTCCACTGACATTATTTCGTCCACACTGGCTATTGGATAATAGTGCTCACTCTTTCTAATTGCATCAGTTTCCATCCAACTGTACAATATTGCTTATTACAAGTGGATGTCCCAACCATCCTCTGACCCCTCTTCACATTCTATATGTTAGAAAGCCATACCAGGGGGTATTCCAGAAAGCAAGGTTAACTTACCATCACATATACCCTGAACTCTAGTTTGTTTAACCTAAACCTAGCTTACTCGGGGGATGTTGGTTCCAAAATGCCTGTGAAGAGTTAGTACAATCGACCTCCTATTAGTAACCCATTGTTAACTCATGGTGAAAGGCATTAGTTGTGTCCCAATCCCAAATGATGCACTATACACTATGTACTTACAGTATGCACTGTGTACTCAACCTGTCACGAAATGTAGCTGTATTGAGCACACAATGCAGGAGAGTGTAATCAGGAGAGTTTAATATTAATTTTCCAAATAACACACAGGAGACTAACAGAAATCCACTTGAAACACAACAATGTCACACAAAGAAGATACCAAACAATGAAACATAGGAAACTGAGGGCTTAAATACACAGAGGATGATTGACTAAAACAGACCAAGTGTTAAATAATTAAGAACCAAGGAGATTAACAAGGAACTAAGGAAAATGGGAACACAGAAACTAAACAAACAGAGCATTCATGTGACAGTACTCTGACAGGTCGATGAGCTGAGGTGGAATGATGGGATCAATGGCTGGAGGCGGAGCCAGGAGATCCTCTTGACTGGGCAGAGCTGGAGCCCCAAAGACCTGAGGCAGATCCACACAACAGAGTGCCATTAGAGAAGTTGAGGGGCTGAAGGAAACCCGCGGAGGCAGGGCTGAGGAACTGGCTAATTTTGGAAGAGGAGGCTGGAGAGTGAGGCTGGGTGGGGAATCTGGAAACACAGGAGACTTCAAGCTGGGTGGAACCAGAGGGGGCACAGAAAACTTCAAGCTGGGCGGAACCAGCAGGGGCATAGGAGACTTTGAGCTGGATGGAACCAGCGGGGACAGAAAATTAATATAAATATCCTCTTCCAAATCAAATTATCCCGCAGAGGTCAGCAGCAGCTGACCCTCAGTGGTGGGAATGTGGTTGGGTCTTCCTCCATTCCCTCAAACTCCATCAAAATCAAAGTCCTATGACGACACATGAGGTTGCCGGCTCACGTACCTGGTCAGACTCTCTGTGGAGCTCAGGCTCTGGGGCGATCCTTGGCTCAGTCCTTTTCTCTGGCGCTGACTCATGCATCGTGGCAGGCTCGGGCTCTCTGTCTCTGGTGGGTTCTGGCATCATATCCATGCAACTGGTTATGGCTGGCTGGGCTCTGGGTCCGGAGTGGGGCTGGTGAAGTCCTCCGATGATGAACGCAGGTCCATTGTTCACCAGCACTCACTCTACAAATCCTCTCTGGGACGGTTGACTGGAAGGCGTGCCTTGGACTGAGGCTGGTGTGGTAAAAAACACAGTGAGCGGCCCGGATAGTGTGTTAGGCACACCAGATCTAAAAAGTCCCTTGTATGGTCCTCCAGTGAACAGTCCTTCTGCTCCAGGCAGAGTAGTTGGACAGCGGGTAGATCCATTAGTGAGGGGGAAAGAAAAAAGAAATAAAAAGGCTGCAAAATAAATCTACTCTCGGTCTAGTATTCTGTCACGAAATGAGGTTGTATTAAGAGCACGATGCAGGAGATTAATCTTTAATTATTATATCTTTAATTATTAATCTTCCAAGGAATAAGCAGGAGAATAACAAAAATCCACATCACGTTCCACATAGACGATACCAGACAATGAAAATTATATCCTTTTATCTGCATCATATTTTGGGTTTCCTGTAGCTCAATTGGTAGAGCATTGCAATATACAACAATATGCAATCATGCGATCGTGGGTTCGATCCCAGGGAACACATATGCTCATAAAGTGTATATGCACTATAAATCATTAAGGGTAGGTTTAGGGTTGGGGTAGGTGTAGTCGGTAATAAAAATTGAGTTTTGCTAAATGGAAATAGGACAAATGGCGGGTAAGGAACTGTGTAAAAAGTCCACACATTGCATTTAAATGAACACACATTTTGATTGGTAACGACAGTCATATGTAATTTCATGACGACAGACGTAACACGACATTGTCATTATTTTTACGCCAGCTAGAGGGCGCATGACTTTAAAACGTAAATATAGTTCGTAATAAGGTGCTTGAAAAAAAGACCTATAGGGTCATTTTTTTGGAGTAGGACAGTCTCCAGGCAAGGCAAGGCAAGGCAAATTTATTTATTGCACATTTCATCGTAATTTAAAGTGCTTTACATAAAAAGGAATAAATGTATAATAATGTTTTAAATGTAATATAGGTGACCTATTATACCCCTTTTTACAAGATGTAATATAAATCTCAGGTGCCCCCAGAATGTGTCTGTGAAGCAGTGGTGGCTCCAGGATTTTTTTCTTGGGGGTGCTAAGGGGGGGCTTAACAGTTCAAAGGGGGTGCTAAGAAAAAAAAAGTAGTATACATCAATACCCTGCATTTATTGCATTTCACTTTTTTAATTTTCCATTTTACCATTTTGTTTGTGGATCTCCCTCGGTAGAAATCGTGTTCTGGGGGAGGAGAAATGGGAACGCGGGGGCACTGCGATATGACCGCAAAGGGCACTTTCACTTTAGCGATCAAAGGGGCAGGGGCTCAAGCCCACTGAAGACACTTGTCAGATTATTGTAGAAGTGAGATAAATTATGAAAGTGAAATAAAAAAATAAGTTATAGAAGTTTAAGTTTATGAAAATGTAAAAGTATAATTGTTTGTATTTTATAATAATATATTACAAAGCATGTTTTACTCTTAAACTGTGAGAAAATCAAAGCCAAAAATGTCAACAGTGATTCCAAATTTTAGGTTGAAATATTTAAAAAATGAGCTTTCAGTAAGATTTAGTTTGGGCACAGTAACAAACTTTTTTACTAGATGACACCCAAGCTCCATATCTGACCATTTAAAGGGTTAGTTCACCCAAAAATGAAAATAATGTCATTTATTACTCACCCTCATGCCGTTCCACACCCGTAAGACCTTCGTTCATCTTCGGAACACAAATTAAGATATTTTTGTTGAAATCCGATGGCTCAGTGAGGCCTGCATAGCCAGCAATGACATTTCCTCTCTCAAGATCCATTAATGTACTAAAAACATATTTAAATCAGTTCATGTGAGTACAGTGGTTCAATATTAATATTCTAAAGCGACGAGAATATTTTTGGTGCACCAAAAACAAAATAACGACTTATATAGTGATGGCCGATTTCAAAACACTGCTTCATTAAGCTTCGGAGCGTTATGAATCTTTTGTGTCGAATCATGATGAAGGTACAATATTGTACAAGCAAGTTTCAGTAAACAAAAAGGTACATTATGGTTGCCCATGGTACAAAAAATGTCCTTAAAGGTTAAGAATAAAAAAGAGCATACATGAAAAAAAAAAAGTGCAATCAGCTGGACGTAGCACAGTGCTCATTCAGTAAATGCACAGCTAAACAGATATGTTTTGATTCTAGATTTGAATGTGGCTGTTTGAACACATCTGATCTCTTCTGGAAGCTGGTTCCAACTGCAGGTGGCATAATAGCTAAAAGCGGACTTCCCTTGTTTTGAGTGAACCCTTGGTATTTCTAACTGACTTGATTCTGATGATCTGAGTGATTTGTTTATATTAGGTGAGCATATCTGAAATGTACTGAGGTCTGAGGCCATTAAGTGGCCTATAAACAAGCAATAATGCTTTAAAATCAATTCTAAATGTAACTGGAAGCCAGAGTAAAGACCTGAGGACTGGTGTGATATTCTCAGATTTGGCAGCAGTGTTCTCTATGAGCTGCAGCTGTCTATGGTCGTTTTGGGAAGGCCAGTGAGGAGCCCATTACAATAGTCTACCCTGCTGATGATAAAAGCATGTACATGTTTCTCTCATGTTCTCACATGACTGGAAACAAAACATATAATTGTTGCTATATTTTTGAGATGATAATATGCTGATTTAGTTATTGCTTTGACATGACTACTGACTCCAAAGTCACACCATGACTATGCATTACCTTTGAGAACTTCATCTTTGTTTCCAAATGCAATGATTTCAGTTTTCTTTTTGTTTAACTGAAGAAAGTTCTGGCACATCCAACTGTTAAATTCATCAATGCATTGGGAAATGGAGTCAATGGGGCTATAGTCATTAGGAGATATGGCTGTTTAAATCTGGGTGTCATCTGCATAGCTGTGATAGGCAAATTGTTTTTTGGTCATTATTTGGATTAGTGGGAGCATATAGAGGTTAAACAAGAGTGGTGCAAGAATTGAGACTTCAGGGACTTGAGGACCAGTTTTCCAGCCTTTCAAGAAGTGTTGTGATCGACAGTGCGGCACTGAGATTTTGCCTGTATCAGTATTTAAGCAAATGTCATTTATTATCTTTATTAGCACGGTCTCTGTGTTGTGATGCTGTCGGAAATCAGACTGAAAATTGGCCAGTTATCCATTTGAGCTTAAGAAGTTGTTCAGCTTATTGAAAAAAACTTTTTTTGAGATTTGAGATTTGTAGTCTCTTAATACGGTGTTATCCAGATTGCTCTTTTTCAAGAGGGGCTTAACCACTACAGCTTTCAGGGAGTTTGGAAAAGTCCCAGAAAGAAGTGAGGCATTTACCTCTTCTAAGAAATCCGCTTCTAAACGGTTAAAGACACTTTTGAAAAAAAGATGTGGGAAGTGTGTCACGGCAGCAAGTTGACGTTTACCTATTATGCCCCATTTTACAAAATGTAAAATAAGTCTCTGTTGTCCCCAGAGTGTGTGTGAAGTTTTACCTCAAAATAACCAACAGATAATTTTTATAGCATGTTAAAATTGCTACTTTTTGTGGTTGACCAAAAACGCACCGTTTCAGTGTGGGCCCTTTAAATGCAAACAAGCTGATTCACCGGTGACAGGATTCAGTCAAAGTCCCTTTAAGACAAGTCATTTCGCTCGGCGGCCATCTTTGAAACGCCTCTTGGGCATGCAAGTGCAGCTCCTATCTCTTTGAATGGGGAAACCTCAAATTCTCCAAAGATGTTTGCCAAGCTTTCAATTAAATTTCATATTTGAAATCACCAGTGATATCTAACAACAACTGTCTCATACATTTTGTTTCTAAACGCTCGAATCATGACAAAAAACGGTATTACCAGGCTGGATCAAGCTAATGCGCACATATTGTCAATGGATCATCAATAGTGTTTTATAAGTATAAAATAAACAACTTTATAATATAATTTTATGAATAATCTGTGCTGTCATACCCACTGGAGCCTCATCAAAAGGGTATGTGTGCGCTGAATACCACTAAAGTTGAGAGGTGTGTACTGCTTCAGCCTCCAGAGCAGATTATGTTCAGAGAGGTAGTTGCTATGGCTATTGGCTACTTACATACCATGAAAGTTAATGCTATTGTACTTATGTAAGTATGTCACATAACCTGCTTTCTGGAATATCCCTGGCCTTTCCAGTGTACGTGCACAAACATCAGCAAACATAACCTCAAACATAACCTCAGCAGTGGCTCCTTTTTTGAACCTCAGTCACCAAAAATGTATTTTCTTTATGATCACTAATACAATTCATGGAAAGATGGCAAAACTAAAATGTATTAAACATATACATGATAAAAACTGAGAAATATATGTCATTAATAGCCATAAAATAAGTAAATTAGCCAATTTTGTTTAAATTAAGGATTGCAGAAATGAGTACATAGATTTAATTCAACAAATGTATAATATTCTAGCACTTAGTATGCCCTCCATACTGCTCTGACCCTTCTTGGCATGGAGTGTACATATTCATGACAAATTGTCACATCTGCCCTGTTTAACTCCTAGATGATGATCTCTTTAAATGCCCTGATCTTTAATGGGGAGTGTTGCTCAATTCGTCTCTACAGAATCCCCCACAGGTGCTCAAGAGTGTTAAGATTAAGTGCAATACATGTCCACAGAAGGTTTTTCACCTAGGGAAAATGCATATCCTCATTGTCATGTTGGAAAAAATGCCCAGCAATGCAGGGAATGAGGAAAGGGTAACATCATCTGTTTCAAGTTTGTGTATTAAATTGCACAGTGGTGTGGGAATTCATGACCGCATTGATAAAGCACAACTCCTTCACACCTTCAGCACTCATACATCCCTATATAAGAGCTTTACTACCACTGAACTTTACTGTGGGAACCAGGCATTTCTCACTGTACTCCTCCTCTAGCAACACCATAACATTTTGGATGCTGTTAGATCCAAAATGATTGATTTGATCTTTTAGGAGGGTGTACTCATTTTTGCTACACAACATTTGATCACTTTGATAAGAAAATCTTATTTTCCTGAATAATTTTGACATAATTCTTTGGTAATTTATTAAGCAGACTTGCTGGAACATTATATCTCTTTAAAGAAACCTAACATGTCTTCTAAGTAATTGAGTAATTGCTGACTTTCAGAAGTTTCAGAGGGTGTGCTCATTTATGCTGTGCACTGTATAATTATAATGTTAGTGTGGCAGTTTGCAGTTTGAAATCCTTATTGGCATAAATATGGTTGCAAAGAGAGAGCTTAGATGATTTATTGAATTGAATTTAATACCCTGTTGAAAAAAACAGCATATGCTGGCAAGGTATGTTTTGAAGCATGGCAGCTGGTGTGAGCTGATTTATGCTGGTCCTTAGTTGGTCATGAGTTGGAGCTAGTTGCTTAGGACCAGCTTAGGACCAGCACTTGACCACCTTAAACCTGCAGACCTCTTTATTTTAGAATTTGAGGCACATAATTATGAAATATTAATATAAAATATGAGAGAAAATGGACAGTCGAGTAGAGCTTTGCTGAATGAGCTTTTGAGCAGCACATAGTTTCCACACTGCCAGGAAATAACTCCTTCACTCTTGGACTGACTTTAAGAATGTTCTGCCAGCTTTGCCAATACCAGCCTAAGTACAGTCTAGTTTGATGTTTGTAGTATTTTTTAAATAAGTATTATAAATACAAAATGCAGACGCACTCTTGATAGAATCTAAACAATGTTACCGACAATAAATCAATTATAAACCAAGAGATGACAGGTTTAGTGGGGATTGGTGAATATAGGCTATATATTTTTGAGAGTTCAGGGGATGTTTTCACCTGTAAATGGAATGTGAGCCACCCTTCCCCGCAGCAATCCCTTATTTTCGTCTCAGTGCCTGCATAAATGTGTGTGTGTGTGTATGTATGTACATACAAACATAATGAAAGGATGGTACTTCAGAATATTTTCACAGTAACAAAGCACAGTGCCAACGCAAAGATGCAGATCTCATGAAACATTTAAATATGCTCTTCATTTAAACTTATTTCAGATAGGGACTGGTTTACATGGAAGGTGAATGTGTAAAAAATATTCACTGGCAATCCACGTGTAATCTGACCAGTGGTGGGGAAAGTTACTTTTAAAAGTAATGCATTGCAATATTGCGTTACTCCCTAAACAAGTTTTACTTGTAATGCTTTACCCCCAACACTGAATCTGACAATCCCTGAGAAAACACTAACCAGTGCTGACTAAGCATATTTCACTGCTTTTGCATAGATTACTACAAAATATCAAGTAAACTGGCATCTGCAAACAAATGCTGCTAGAACTTTTCTTACAACTAATATCACTTTTCTAACCTTTTAAGAAACCAAGGTCATACTATGGAAGTAAACTAATGCCATATGTTTTTGAAATAAAAAACTTGTTGAATTGCACTACTTGAAAAAAAAAATGCACTGCATTAACCGTGCTTGTATTTTAATGCATTGTATTTTAGGGCTTGCATTTTTATGGGCTGAAATTCAACATGGTTGTATATTTAAGCTGTAAATATTTAAATTCAAAACATTTCACATTTTCATTGTTAAAAATGCAATAATCCATATTCAGATTTCAGATTTCACTTCCAAAATATTCATTCTGTTTAAAAGCACAACCTATAATATTCAGCTGGGAATTTTCGGTCCATTTTATTTAGCGTCTTCTGTTAAGGGAGCATAGTGAGCATCGATGCTCCCTGGTTTTTCACCGTGCACTTTGGGACTTTTTAGGGAGTGAACGTTTCAGTGCCCTGGAAGGATTCTGCGATGGAGACAGCCCTTAAACTGGCCGACTCCCTGATCAGTGCCCTGAGTACTGAACTAGGGAGCTGGTTGAGATGCACTCCATGAGTGTGACTCCCAAATGAGGAACACCAGAGGGTCTTCACAGTCGATCATCTGACCCCCATGTGATCCCCCCAAGGCTCTTGAGCTGCTTACGTCCCTGCAGATTAAAGACTGCACACAAAGAATGAGAACAGAGTGGCTGTATTGCAAAGACACAGTGTGCCTGCAGAAATGCATAGTTTCAATAGTTTCAGCCAAATAGCATTGGATATTTCACATCACATATTTTTAAGAAGAATAAGAAATAATCTTTGATATAATATGCAATTGCTTTTTTCATGTGTTTCAACTGACACAGTAAAATTAGTGTTTAGATAGTGGCAGACAAATGTTGTAATAAATATAGATCAATTATATTTGAATAATATGTACCATATAACTATACCAATGTGGCACGGTTAAACAAATATGAGTGGCAAGCCATATGCCTGAGAGCATTACTATGACTTATACAGCACTGGAGCTCAAAAAAAGTATCTTGGAAAGAACACAAACTACACAGTATGGCATTCCTTTAGTCAGAAAGACACTGTATTTATTTTGACAGATTAAAACAAGGTGAGGGACAGACATACACCGTCATTGTGTGCCTTAACCGATTATTCAGACAAAATACTGAATGTTTAAAATAGATATAATACATGTTAAATGTTTCAAAATCATATCATAAAAACATAATATCAGTATCTGATTTGTTCTTCTTTTGCTCTTTTTGAAAATGGCACGAGCTGCATGAATTTGACAAGTTTTTTGAAAACCTGCTGATCTTGTTCTCCAGTATTTTGTGTTACATAAGGAAGTACATCTGCCCAAACAAGTTCACCTGATCAATGTCACAAATTTACTTTCATCACTGACCTAGAATTTGAAATATGAACTGTTTCTGAAACACCCAATGGTTCTAAATTGGACTCATCATCACTGATGAACCCAAGGTCTTCACATGTTACAGGTTTTAGATCATCAGACAACTTCACCTGGGCGACCCAAGTAGTGCTGGCAAAAATTCCACTCTTACTTCACAAAACATGTTAAACCTAAGCTAACCTGACCCAAGACATTGAAAGAGAACGACTGTCCCTCACAGTCTAGTTTTCATTTGAATCATGAATCAAATCTAATATGGCATCCACCCTGACTAAAGTCTTTAATCTCATTTAGCATAATATATGTAAAAAAAGATGTACATAGACCTTATAATTCTATCAAAGGCATATCATATTCCCCTTTAATTTTAATGTGCTGATATGTTCTAATCAAAGGTGAACAATCACAGTGTGTTAGTACACAAACACTCAGGAATACTAGTGCAGTCAGCATTCGCCAAGTGCACACTCAGCAGGTTAACATTCTTATTATAGTTCATAACATGCTTTATTTATAGCATACAACCACACTGTTCAAGGACTGGTGTGACCATTTTTCAACCCAGCTGGCTCAAAGCCTGTGGTCGTGCTAGGTACCACATAGCACTTCACGCAGGTTATCAGATATGTCAATACCAATATATTGCATTGCAATCACAATAATGCATCTGTGTGTCAGGCAATACAGATGGCATTTGCCTGTTTACATGTTCCTCAAAAGCCAATACAGCTTTCATTACAGCTCTGCTCTGTTTGTGTCTTAATGCCAAGCGTGTCTAATTACTGTTTGGGAAGATGACACCGCTTCAGAATTCACTTCCCGAGCAATACAAAAGAAAAGCTAATAGATGTTTACATAACGACTGGTCTAAATACATGAACTTCCCATGCTTTCAGGAACTGAGAGACCATGTGCTATAACGACCATTATAAAGCAGTGGTTTTCAGTTCCAGGGTTCCTCAAATCAGGTGGCCTGCAGAGTTTAGATCAAACCAGGGGGGTAGCCAGAACTTTTGTTCAAGGATGACCAGGTAAGACCTAGTGATTTCATTGGGGTGGCAAAAACTAGTATAAAAAAAAAAACCCTGTTTCAAATCTAGAGAAAAATCACTCAATTGAGACTGTGCGTGGAATACCTTCATGTAAACGAAAACTTGCATTTAAATGTGATTCATTGCCAGTGTTGGGTAACTCATTACAAGTAACTTGAGTTACGTAATCAGATTACTTTTCCAAGTAACTAGCAAAGAAATGCATTACTTTTTCAATTTACAACAAAATATCCCAGTTACTTTTTCAAATAAGTAATGCAAGTTACTTTTTCACATTTATTGACTGACAGCTCTCCTGTCCCCATGTTGAGAGAAATAAAGTGCGGAGGTGTTGTGTGCGCTGTGTGAACATGATGGTTATCGTAGTTCTACACTAAATCTGAACATGCATTTACTCATCTCACTTGCACGAAAACATTCAGTATTCCTCAAAATGAATAAAAACAGTGAAATTCAATCTCAGAATATTGCACAAACCTGTAATTAACTACATTAAATTACACAAATATACTTTATGTATTTAATCTCACTTTATTAACCAATGTCTTTGCTGCTGACCTTCAATGATCTAATTAAACCATACTAATAAGCAAAAATTACTTTAGATTAGATTTAGAAATAAGAGTGTTGAACTTATTCTTCTTTAATCCAGAATGGCAGCACAGCTGAAAGGTTTGTCTGAGCTGCGCCCTCTACTGTACAGGTGTAAATATGCATTTTCTTCAGACTGAGGTTTATTAATTTCACATTTGGTGTGAAGAGCCTTAACATTTGCCAAAAAAATAGAACTTTTTGTTGTTGTTATTAAAAAACAAACAAGCAAGCCCAGCCCAGGTGAGAAAAAGTAACACAAAAGTAATGTAACATTTCTTTTCATAAAAAATAACTAACTCAATTAGTTACTTTTTTAGTAAAGCAATATTGTAATGCATTACTTTTAAAAGGTACCTTCCAACACTGGTCATTGCATGCTGATCACTGGATGTCAAGTTCATCTGCAAATTTGCAAATATTTTTCCCTTTGTGTCATGTCTTATTATTCCATCTCTAGAGCAACAAATGAGCCAGAACTACCACTGTGTCATTCGTATTGTTTTGAATGGGAGAAAGTGCAACGCGCAATATGGCGGAATAAGTCCCGCCTTCTAAATAAGAGCCAATCGCCGATTGGTAAAGTCATAGCGTCACTGCAGCGGCCGTTAGAAGCTCCGGTTTCTATAGAAACAGTCAGAAGCGCGCCTCCGAAATAAGGCACAAGAGATGCGCATTTATGACTGCGCATGCGCATTAGCTTGATCCAGCCTGAAAAATACCGTTTTTTGTCATGATTCGAGCGTTTAGAAACAAAATTTATGAGACAGTTGTTGTCAGATTTCATTGGTGATTTCAAATATTAAATTTAATCGAAAGCTTGGCAAACAGCTTTGGAGAATTTTATGTTTCCCCATTCAAAGAGATAGGAGCTGCACTTGGATGCCCGAGAGGCGCTTTAAAGATGGCCGCCGAGTGAAATGACTTGTCTTAAAGGGACTTTGGTCGATTGAACTAACTCAATTCAGCTGTTCTGAAACCGAAAACTCAAGAGTTGCCCATTTCAGGGTAAGTCAACTCAGAGTTCACCTTTTAACTCAGAGTAGGTTGAACCTCCTTATTGAAACCTCCTTATTGGCCCCTGTACTTAGAACAGATGTCTCTACAAAACATTATATTTAATACTCAGTATGCATATAAACAGGATGAGGCTTTAACACCATTCAGACATAAAAATCCAGCTGGCACCGTTGTTAGTATATCCACACAAACCGAAACTGAAATAACGCATAAAACACCGGTTCTTGACAGGACAGATCTGGTGACAAATTCTATTATTATTTTGCAGAATTATCTAAGTAACCTAACTGGCAGAACCGGGTAACTTTAACTTGTCTCTCAGGAATCCTTCTCAAGAATATTCCAAGCCTAGTCAACTAGAAGAGCTGCCTCAGAATAACACATTCATCTCATTAGCTCCTTCACACCCTCGCAAGCTTCCTGGGAACGGCTCAAAGCATTCTCAGAGCCTGGTAACACAAAAACACTTAGTGAAGGATGATTTCCCTACAGATTTCATGCTATGTAAATAAATAAAATGAAACGGTTGGCCGCAGGTGGCAGCTTCTAAGTGTATTTTGAGTTAATATTTCAAAACCATTTAACATTATGACTGTGAATGCATAAACTGACACACAGACACAGAAGGATTATCAGACACACCTTAAGGTCAACATCAAATCCAACTTTTTTAGTTAAATTTACTTCAAGTTGTTAGATTTATTGTGAACTATTAAGTGATGCATGTTACTGCAAAGAAAACTAATCTTTGTCTTTGTGATGCTTCATCAAACCTTGCTCTCCCTCTAAAATGCGTCACTTAAGCCATGTGATTTTGGAAGGCGTCATCAGCTGAGGGGGCACCGTAACTTAACTCCCCACCCATTGAAAAACCCATGACTTTAGAATGATGGACCTGAAAGTGCCATAATTATTAATGACATTTAAACTGTTCATGTTCTCAGACTCAGAATTATGCCTTTCTCTGGCAACACTATTAACCACAAAAACAGTGCAATTTGATTAATCAATAGACAAAATCACATTACTACAAGTAACAGTCATTAGTGCCTTAATAAACTTATTAATAGTTTACTTAGCTGGATATTAGATGTGTTATTCAACTCTTTTGCTAAACTATTCTAAGTCTATTGTTTATTTTAAGATTATTCTAACATTAAGACATTAAAGGGTTAGTTTACCCAAAAATTTAATTTTTGTCATTAAGTACTCACCCTCATGTCGTTCCAAACCTGTTCCAAGACCTTCGTTCATTTTCTGAACACAAAAAAGATATTTTTATGAAATCCAAGAGTTCGTTCATACTTAATGTTATGAAGAGACGAGAATATTTTTGTGCGCAAAATCAAAACAAAAATAACGACTTTATTCAACAAATTCGTCTCTCCCTTGTCATTCTCCTGCACTGTTTACGTTCAGCGCTTCCAGGTTCTACGTCAGAACGCCAGCTTGGTATTGGCCGGCTCCTGCGTCAGCATTACCCGCATGCGTCGTGCTGCTCACGTGTTACAGCGTTGACCAATACAGAGTTGGCGCTCTGACTGACGTAGAACCCGAAAGCCTGCACTGTCTATACAATGTAAACAGCATAGGAGAATGACGGGCAGAGATGTTGAATAAAGTAGTTATTTTTGTTTTTGCATAAAAAGTATTCTCGTCTCTTCATAACATTAAGTTTGAACATCTCCGGTCATGTTGACTATTTTAAGTATTATGTATTACTATTATGAGGGCTTTCGCACCGAATAGTTCTAGGAACTCAGTTATAGGAACTAGCCACTAGGGATAGTTCCCCGAGAACTAATTTCTCCCCCGAGACATGTTCCTGGTTGCATTCGCACCGGGAATAGGAACTCTGAAGCGGCATCTTTAAGCGCGGCATTTACAAACGCTAAAAAAACGGTGGATGGAGAATATTGTGATCGGAGCTGTTTGTGTTGTGTGTCGTGGGTTTCGTGATAACATACAGTAGATGGAATGCAAACGCATAATATACGCAACTGAAAGAGCAAAAAGTGGGGCTAAGAGATGAAATCTCATGACAACTTTCAGTATTACATATCATTGAGGAGGAGAAAATAACCCTGCAGACAACAGGTAAATGCCGTTATCGCTGTTTTCCATGTTCGTGAAGTAAATATGTTTACATGGCTTTTTTAAAAATGCCGGGTGCCAGTGTTTGACATGCGCTTGACCAATCAGCGTATACTTGCATCACTGGTAGTTCCTATAGTGCTGGTTTGGACCCTACTCTGAAGTAGGAGCTAATTTAGTTCCCCAAAAAGGAGTTCCTAGAACTAAAATCATTCCTAGTTCCTGCGGTGTGAACATGGCAAAATCTGGGTACTTCAGCTAATAGTTCTAAGAACTATGAAAAGGTTCCTCTGGTGCGAAAGCCACTTATGTGGACCTTTTCTGGACCTTGAATGATGGTAATTACGTTGCTTTCTATGGGGGATAAAAAAACCTCTTGGATTTCATCAAAAATTTCTTAATTTGTGTTCCAAAGATGAACAAATGTCTTACGGGTTTGGAGGACAATAGTCAAGTGTACAAATTATTAAATAAAAATATTACAAAACTGCTTAAATACATTTTACTGTTAAAGCCATGCCATTTTGAGTGTTTCCGAATGACATTGCAGCAGTCAGGTGGTAAATATCATACCTCTCATGAAATTCAAGTTATAGTTATAGTGACGAGTTCTACGAAGATGTGAATGCTTCTTGTAAGTCAGAATCTCATAATTGCAGTAATTTCGATGTGATGTAATATAACTTTTCACCATCTAATAAATTGTCAATGTATACCCCCGCCCCATTTTATTCTGAAATAAACTACATGACTTTAGTTTTAATTTAGGACTTTAGGTTTAATTCAATTCATATTGACTTTAAACACTGTAAATGATTTGTAAATAATGTGTATGGAGGCTGTGATATGAAAACACTCAGAAGAGGCTAAAATGAGACGAACAACAAATGTTCAGGGGGATAGGACACATTGCTTTTAATTTAAAAATAAAGTTTTTAGCATTAAATTAACAATGGATCTATATTCCAAGACAAAGGAGTGTAATGCCTACTGCACAAAACAACTGAAGACAAGGATCTGTAATGCTATACAGCTAAAGGAATCTCCACAAAACATTTTTAAAATAATCTAAGTGATTCAAACGAGGCGTCTCTTTTGACACTCTCTAAATGGAGTGCTTTGAGACATTGCCTTCCCTGACTTAAGTACTATAAAACTCACAAATGAAACGAGAAAGAAAGAAAAAAAAAAAAAACACATGGATAAGTGCACCACTTCGACCATGACTGGTCACAAGTCACTCTTACCTGTGTTGTTATAGTAATGCAACTAAGAGTAGAAAAAGTAGAGGAAATCTGGCTTCAACATATATAAATACTTCTTTATACAAACAAAGTTAATCCAGAACTAATATGCAGTTAGGAAACTGGCATTCCTTGCACTTCAACAGAAATATAAATTAAATTAAACAAAATCCAAAGCTGCTGTATCCACCTAAATGTGAGAGTATAAAGCTAGTTTCCTATAACGTCCCATGTTTACAGTAGATCACACATGAGAGCTGCTCGTACTAAGAAAGACTAGATTCATCCATGAGATTCAGATATTGCAAAGCACTTTAAGACCTACAAAAAGGTCAGTGGGACGGCGCATCCCCGCTGACTAAAGATTTGTCTGACGGACTAAAGGTCTGTTCATGTGCAGTCAGCCGGTTGGTCTGCGGGGAGGTGATTAAAAAAAAACAGTTGAAACATTACCGCCACCTGACTGAAGATAGTAGGAGTCCGAGAGCAGTCCAACGCTCCCGCTGAGCCTGAGCCGGTTGTGTGCTGTCCGAACAAACAAACACTCTTACACAAGACATTCCTAGCATTTCATCTCTGGGACTCTCATCTATGCCGCCTGAAGACCATTCACAGTAGGATCATTTCAATGAGGATTACTCCTCAGCCTGAAGGTCTAAAACTTGATCTTCGTGTTTTTAAAAACAAAGGCTCTGTGGTGGGCATGTATTTGCAGTTGCCCGATCCCGTAATGATGTGTTTGTCCACTCAAAACATTAAGGTGTCTGGTCCAGCCTGTTTTTCTGTTTGTTATGTTGTTAGTGGCGTCGGCCAATTGATCTGTGTGTTGAAGATATTGTTTGTGAGGAGTTTGTGGAGTGCTACTCCATGATGGCTCTGTAGATGACTGGTTCGATGTAGTCCTCCCTATAACGGGAGTTGATCACCCGCTGTCTTTTCGAGTCCTGCTTCACATCCTTCTCCACAAACACCCCTTTGAAGCGCATGTCTGACGCCACAGACTAGAGATAGAAATAAAATGGATTTAATGTCTGCTAAAAACACTTTGTTGAGTAGGTCGGTGTCATGAGTTAAATGTTACTGTAGTGGTAAGACAGATCAAAGAAATGCGTTTTGTAATAAGTTTCTCACCAGTCGGGCTTTAACACGTTTGGGCAGCTCCTCGTCCAAACTGTACACATCTTCCCTCTTTACAGTGAGCTGAGAGTCATCTTCAAATTCCACCTGGAAAATAATTAAAATAATTATTTCATTTTGTTTCAGACTGATGAATCTGAACGTAGTGTTTGTGTGTCACAAGTTTACAATCGGAATTCATTTTTTGACACGTGCACTGCACAAATATACAGTTTACTGCTGTTTGCACATACTAATCTCCTACATTTCTTCTTTCCTCCTTTTTTACAAGCAGAGTTAATATTTATCTACTTCGGGTCCTAGTTAGGAGACCACAAGCACATGAACCGCTGTGCCACGCTGCTTATATTTATCAAACGCCCCTTCCCGTGCCTGAAACAAGATTGTCCTGCTCCACTTCACAGACGATGAGCTGAAGGAGAATTTTAGAATGACACAACAGTCATTTATGACACTTCATTCAACAACAACAGCTCATTCCACGCATCATATGTTATTTACGCCATTTCTACATTATTCGAAGTGTTTACATGTCCTCTCGATCGGATTAGAAGAGGTTTAAACCACCCCTTACAATCCGAATTAAATTTTAAATATAATTGACAATAGCAGTACATATCAACAGTAGATATTAATACCAGTAGTTTTATAATGTTGCTATTTAATAAAAAAGTAATAAGCCACCGGAGTCTGTGGGTTACAGAGATTTTACCACAGGTAAGGAGTGTACCAATGGGCTTACTGCTGAAATTTAAGCTTATTGCATGACCTGTCATAATAGCAACAACAATGAAGATCAATATCATGAAAAAGACAAAAACAGCCTCTATTGAAATCAGGTGGAAAACAGACAGACATGACTGTACTGTATTATTATGTGAATAGGTATGGTAGTGTATGTTATGATATTAAACTTTAACAGTATACAGTACAGATTTTTAGCCTGTGTTTTATCCTACACAATGCAAACAGTGTTCCAACTGTTACACACAATTTCTACTTTGCAGTGTCTGAAGTTGAACTCTAACCCAAATAGTGTGCACAACTGTGTTTGTTGTTCTCTGACCTGGTACATTGGGATGATATGGTCAGACACAAATTTGGCTCCATAGATCAGGCCATCTGTCCAGCGCACTTGAACTACGTCGCCCTCTGATGGTGGACCGAGCTGCTGACAGTCTCTGTTCTGAGAAATGAAGACCAGCATTGCTTCAGTACACTGTGCATTTGATCATTCAACATTGTTTTGAGCTGCATAACCCCTCACATACCACTATATCCTCAGGGAAGAGATTGTCACTGAATGAGCCATCATCGAAGATAACTTCATAGAAGGTGGCCTTGGTCAGCTCAACCACCTCACAATGGTAGTATCGGCCATTTTTGTGCTTGCAGATCACTTTCTGTCCCTTCTCCAACTCCCGCATTGATGCTTTGTTGCGTGGCTGCAGATAACAGAAATCAGACATCTCAGATAACATCCAACAAACATTTTTTTAAGCGTTAACAATAGTGCGCTGACATGCTGGCTTACAGCAAGCAAAATGCTTAGACCCATGATGTTGCATAATTACCAACCAGTATAACAACACAATAAGAGGTCATGGAGGAAATAGACAGTAAATATATACTGGCTCAAAGACAAGAATTTCACCCTGTGGAACCTCTCAGACAGGCAAGTTACTGTAAAACACTTTTGTTTTTTTTAGTGGTTCTACTACTTGTGCCAAGTTTTGAGAAATGTACTCTTTGGATTTATGTTGGTTTGGGGACCTCTCTGTGATATCGTTTCCCGTTTTTATTATTGTTTTATTAGTAGTATTCTGCATGTCTCTGGTTTAATCAGCAGTAAAGCAGTTGTTCAAATATTTTTATTTCAAATCAAGAATTTCACACTTTTAAAGTCAAAAAGTTTTCATGTAATGAAAGTAGCAACTTTTCTTCTGTATAGTGATGTACATCCAAATAAAACAGATTATTGATAAGAAACAAAAATGTAAGGGAAGGAACAATCTTTTGGTTGTTGATTAAAGCAAGGCAGATCTGAATGTAAATTTGAAGTCGATTGAAAGAAAGGGACAGGTTTAGTCAGCTTATATGGTTGAATAAGTTCTGTGTACATCACCAGAGAGAAGTCACCAGATGATATGACATTGTTGATAAATTACAAATTGTAAATAAATAAAACAAATGCATATTGTTCTCAACAAAATAAATAACATGCATTTAGAAAATAGGTGAATTTCCATTTAATGGTGACTTTAATGAGGACAGTTTCTGATTGACAGGCAAATTTGTGGCAAAATACCATTGTTTGATTAGATTATGGACCTTTGATGTCAACAAGACATATGGGAAGTATTTTGATATATTTTGCCAACTATGTGCAATTATACGGTTAGTTGCATTTCATTATTTGCCTTTAGCATTGTTTTTCCCCGGGGTACGTACAGATACTGCAAAATGAAATTCCAGGACTTTCAAGGACTTTTCAAGCACTACTTTTTTCGTTTTCAAGGACCACAATCAGAGATTTCACTTATCAAACAAGATCTTTATTATCTTTCGAATACTTAAAAAGGTAAATGGATAAATAAACTAATAAAACAAAATGTGCAGCACATGCAGCACACGCACTGACTGTGGTAATTTTAACCATTGAAGGAATACTATGACAAAGATACCGCTTTCCTTATTCATTTTTGTTTGTTTGTTTTTTTCCCCACACATTCCCATTAATATATGATGGACCTTAAGAATGAAAAGGGGGTCGCACACCGGACGCGAAGCTCAGCGCCGCGTTGCGTCTCAGACAACTCACAGGTATCGCACACTGGCCACGCACATTATATACGCGTAAGCTCAATTTTGAATTGACTCCTGATAGAAGAGCTGCACGATGGGTGAGTTTTAAGTCGGCGGGGAAACGTTACATATGCCTATGCTTTAATATTTCGCACTGAGGTTAGTGTACATGGAAAAATGACAGAGCAAAATGAAAGAAAAGGCTACGTTTATTATACATTTTTAGACTTTATTCAAGCTGTTAAACTAAGAATGTAAAACTGATGTGTCTTGCAGCACAGGGTGAAGTCAGTATGTACATTAACAACGATTTGAGATAAATATAATATAAATTTAATGTAAAACAATGTACATGGCGCTCTGTGGCGCGGCAGGATTTTGAACAACTTCCTGAGTCGTAGCTGTGCGCCGCAGACAGGCGCCGAATGTCGCCGCCGGTGTGCATAACCTCATTGAAAACAATGCGTTTGAATTTTAAAGACGTGGCACGGCGCTGAGCTTCACGTCCGGTGTGCGACCCCCTTAAAGCTGTTTCATATACTTGGATATTTACAGTATATGAGCAATATCACACTCATAGCCATGCGAAATGGCTCTATATGTAGGTATATCAGACAGGCTGCAGCATTAATTTGGCGCGAAAAGATTGTTTTATCGATAAAATATTAAACACTAATTTCATTATATATATATATATATATATATATTGTCTTTCAATAATTCAAGCACTTTTTAAGTATCTTTTCATAAATATGGCTGTTTTCAAGGGTTTTCCAGGACTTAAATTTCAAAAAGTCAAATTCAAGTTTTTCAAGCACTTTAAGCAACTTGTATGAACCCTGTTTCCCTTATGTTAGAACCACCAGCGCAGAGCAGAGGCTGTATCCCAGGAAATGGAGGAGAATCTGTGCTCTTATCATGCCCTTATTGTGCCATTCAATGTAGTTAAAGGCAAAAACTGTGAACTGGCTTCTGTGCATTTCCATTGTTCAGCTTTCATTTCTAGACTTTGCCATCACCCTCTTTCTGAACATGTCTTTGTTGTGTCTGTACCTCCACTTGGGTGCCGCCCTTGTGTCTCCAGCAGGTGAAGTAAACAACGAATGGCCAATCGTCTGGGTGCATTTGAACTCCGGCTGCCTGTGCACAAGTGGCGTGAAAGGAAGTGGAGCACCGGCCATGTGAGCACTGCACGCAGCAACCCGAGCTCTTCTTCATCCACTTACGACAGAACTGGCATTTCTGAAAAGAAACCTTTGTTACTTATGTCTTTGACAATAGAAACACTCGGGTTCATGCAAAGTGAACAATGAACAAATTTGGATGAATTTAGAAAGTAATTTGTTAGACTGACTGCATTTTTAATTATTCATTAAAAGATTAATGAAAAGATTAAGATACTAAAATCCCCTTTTATTATACAGCTTAACAGACATGTGGTATATAAACAATGCTAGTGACTAATTAACTAGGCGTAGAGATGATGCCAACATACCTACTATATTATAAATACCTCAGCTGTTCTCAGAATAGCAAAGTTTTTACAGTAAGAAGATCATTTATCCAATGATTATCATGACAAATCGCTCCATTGCCATATTTTGCTTCATATAATATTGCATGCACATTCATGATCTTTCAAAGTTTGGGGTCTGTAAGATTTATTCATTTTTATGTATTAATGTGTATCATATGTATTTTTATGTAATAATATGTATCATATGTTTTATGTATGCATATGCATTAATTTCTTAAAAAAAATCTGAAAAAACGGGCAAGTTACTCTAAAAAAGTACTTCATTACTAGCTAACTGTTTTTTTTCCTCTTTCAAATAAATAGCATAAAATTGCATAAATTATTCTTGAACTGATCAAAGTATTTAAAGCGAGAAGGTTACATGAAAAACATACATTTTACCACTAGACACTAAAATTTGATGTTAAATCCACTGTAGTTTTATATAGAATTGCTCTATAGTCTATACAGCATTTAATTCAATTACATCAGAAGTAACTAATTATAGAAAAATTAAGAGTAATTACAATTATGAAGTCATTTTAGCAAAATGGTTGATTTAAAAAAAATAAAAAAAGTCAATAATGGCCTTTCATAATTACTTTATTGGAGGAAATATTTGGGTAAATACTGATTTACCACCATGTTTTATACAATTATATAAATTAGGGTGTTTTGTACTTTTATTAATGTATATAGTGTAAAATTTGAAAGAGAGCCTAATTTTTTTGACTAGCCAAGATTTCTAAAATAAACAATATAGATCCACTTTCCCTTCTATGTGTCAATCAGCACTTCATTCAGATTGTGTTCTATGTAAAACATTAACTCACCAGTTTAAATCTCTGAAGCGGGATATTACCGAGATCAACAGGACTGCGCTCTGCAATGTTCACAAATCTAGCCTCCAGCACTGCCACGGCACATAACACATGAACCCACCTACAACAAAACCACATTTTTAACATAAGCAGGTTTCACCAGCGCCTGAAGTAAAACCCTAAACATGACATGTCAGCAGCCGAGTGTGTCAGTACATAAAAGTGTCATTCAGCTGAAAGGAATGTGTGCTATTATAAAATGTGTAATCCGACTATGAAGGACACCTGGGTACCTACTTGTCATTGTTGGCCTTCTGCAGAGCTCCTCCTCTCAGAGAGCATAAACAGCAGTCCTTAGGGAAAGACACAAACACTTAGTCACACCACTGAGAAAATGAGGTAAAGTGGAAGCAACTGGAAAAACCACGCCATCACGCATGATGGCCAGACATAATAGCACCCCCTAGCAGCTAGAAAAATATATGGCAGAGGTTTTGGGGATTAAAAAACATGTAAACATAAACAAATGATCCAACTAACCTGAGTAATGGCATTCGCTTCACAGCGGGAACACATCCACCCATCCAGCTTTGTATCCTGAGACACACCATAACAACCTGTAGACAAAACATCCACAATTTATTAAATGACCTTTTTATGGGTGGCAGACAAATTACATGAATAAGAACATTTCATTTGCACATTTATAACAATCAATAAGGGGAACGTGTATATTTTTACATGATGTAACTAGTTAAAAAAAAAAAAATCAACACGAAACAGCCATACATTTTAATGTTGTTTACTGTTTAAATATGAAATACCATTTTTGACTTCAAATAATAAATGAAACAAAACTGCTAAACAAGAATGATTATTGAGATAAAAAGACATGTGATGTGACTTTTTAAAAGGCTAAAATATTCCATGTAGTCTCTCTTTTAATAAGGCTTGGGAGGGTTACTTTAAAAATGTATTCCGTTACAGTTACAAATTACTTCATAAAAATTGTATTTAGTAACGTAATCCAAGTACCAAAATATGAAAGTAATGTAATCTGATTACTTTTGGATTACTTCAAGGTCACACACACACACACACACACAATATATATATATATATATAGTATCCCACAGAAGTGAGCACCCTAACGAGTCACATGACACCAGGGAGAGAAAATAGCTAATTGGGCCCAATTTGGACATTTTCACTTAGGGGTGTACTCACTTTTGTTTAGGTATTAATGGCTGTGTGTTGAGTTATTTTGAGGGGACAGCAAATTTACACTGTTATACAAGCTGTACACTCACTACTTTACATTGTAGCAAAGTGTCATTTCTTCAGTGTTGTCACATGAAAAGATATAATAAAATATTTACAAAAATGTGAGGGGTGTACTCACTTCTGTGAGATACTATATATATATATATATACACATATATATAAAAAAAGAAAGAAAGAGAAATTTGGGGGAGGAAAATCAATGTTACTATAAATAAATTGCATTTTTAAATTTAATTTGAATTATTTCTTCTCAATTTCTGCACGTTTTTAAAAGTTTATTAATGTCAATGAAAACAGTTGTGCTGATTAATATTTTTGTGGGAACCGTGATACAATTTTTTTTGTCAGGATTCTTTGATGAATAGAAAGTTTATTAAAACAACAGCATTTATTTAAAATAGAAATCATTTGTAATATTATACATTTTACTTTGATCAATTCAATGCATCCTTGCTGAATAAAAATATTAATTTCTTTCAAAAAAAATCTTACTGACCTCAAACTTTTGAACGGTGATGTAAACGGCATAGATAATTATAAAGGAGTAGAAAAATGTTTTTAAAATGCCGTGACTGCTGAGACATGCCGTATTAACTGCACGTTTCAGTGGCAACAGTGACTTACTGGTATGAACGCGCACACTACACACAGAGCAGCTGATGAGTTGGCTAGTGCCATCTTCATCCAGATTTGGGGTGGACAGGTGTCCCTCAGAGCTGCTGGTAAAGCACATCTCGGGAATCAGTGGCATGGTCTTCTGCTGGTCCCCTCCTTCAGCTGCAGAGCTGCACTGGATCAGACTGATTACATCACTCTACACGGAAGAAATGGCAAAGTGCACGGCACAATCTTTTAGAGGTTTGCACAAGTCGTCTTTTAATTATCAGCTAATGAAAAAAGGAATAATTACTTCTGATTGCACATTATATTTTATATTTATACATACAGTTCCAGTCAAAGGTTTGGAAACATTATTTTTAATGTTTCCGAAAGAAGTCTCTTAAGGGGCCGTTCATATATCACGTCTAAAAACGCATGGAAAGCGCGGCCGTGCTGCTTTCTCCTTCTTTCTAAAGTGCTTGCGCTCCCGTGCTTGCGCTCAAGCCTACATTTATTTGATCAAAAATACAGGAAAAAAAACAGTAATATTGTGGAATATTATTACAAATTAAAATAATGGTTTTCTATTTTAATATACTTTTTAAAATATAATTTATTTCTGTGATGCAAAGCTGAATTTTTTTTTTAGCAACATTACTATCATATTAGAATGATTTCTGAAGGATCATGTGACACTGAAGACTGGAGTTATGACTGATGAAAATTCAGCTTTGCATCACAAAAATAAATTATATTTTAAAGTATATTAAAATAGAAAACCATTATTTTAAATAGCAATAATATTTCACAATATTACTGTTTTTTTCTGTATTTTTGATCAAATAAATGCAGGCTTGATGAGCATAAGAGACTTCAAAAACATTAAAAATATTAATGTTTCCAAACTTTTGACCCGTACTGTACATAACGTATTTTGTCTTCACAATCCACCATACATTTCTGAGCCACTGGCAGCGTCAAACAGCCAGTAGCTATGTTTCAATCAAAGTTTGACTTATGTGCAAAATTGGAATATCGCATAAAACATTTGTGAATAAAGCAGCGTTTCCATCCAGTGAGGAGAACAAAATCGTCACTTCCTGATGAACTGGCGCTAAAAGTTGCTGCAGTAGGAGAAGTCACTGTATATAATAATTTTCATATACAATAAATTACTTGCTCCCAGAAATGCAATAAATGCACTCATGTTAACTTGCTTTCTGAAACGGATGCCTGGTGTTTTGGGAACACAGTCGTGGACAGTTCTGGGAGGTAATTATACCGAACCACTTTGATGACAGAATTTTGCTCTGGCATGTCAGATGCTGTGCAATGAGATCAGTTCGCTGGTTGGTCGAGTGATGCTGTCCCATCGAAAAGTCAGATGACTTTTTTTGATGGCCATCGATGAATTTATTCGGTAAATGTGTTTCTACTGTCGTTTATGCACGTTTTCTTATCGGATAAAAAAAAAAAAAAACTTAACCGACTCAACTGAGTGGATCTTTTGTGTTTTTTGAGCGCATTTTTTTTAATTTATGCGCATCTTGGCATTTTCATCCTAATGTTTTTAATGCGATATCCCAAAATGCGCATAACAATAGGTGGATAGAAACATAGCTAGTGAGACTAACTCGTTGTGTTGGCTGGTTCGCACAAATGAACACTGAGTAATAATAGATTTTAGTGATGATAGTAATAGCATGTGTTACCTGTGTGTACGTGTGAAAGAGGGTACACACTGCACAGTATGGAGGTTGCTGGCCCATGCGGAAATTGAAATCCTTCTCAACTTCAAAATCACGAGGCTTGCTTTGCCACATGGGAGAAAGGAGTCTGGCCCAGGGATCGGTCTCCTCTTGCTCTGTCGCTGGCTCCTGAATCTCTGTGGAGTGGAGGAGTTCATGAGAAAGAGCAAACAGTGATGCACCAATAAATGAACAGATAAATAAACAGATCCTAACCATCATCGCTGGAGTTCTCTCTGAGCAGGGGATGCAAACGTGGCAACTTGCTGAGTGGCTGCAGTTTCCTCTTCATGCTTTTATTCTCTTTCTCTCCCTCAATTTCATGCTGAACAAAAGCAAGAGAGGCATTACATTTCATCTAGATACGAGTTGTGGAGATGATAAATTTTGAGCTTGTTTTTAAAACAATTTGTGATGTCATGTTTGTGAATAAAGCTGAATATATTTCACGTGCATTAAAAAAAAAAATTACATAACAGTAATATTGTGAATTATAATAAAATAAAGGTTTTCTGTTTTAATACATTTAAATGTAATTTATTTCTGTAATTCAAAGCTGAATTTTCAGCATCATTACTCCAGTCTTCAGTGTCACATAATCCTTCAGAAATAATTATAATATGATGATTTGCTGCTCAAGAAATATTTCTTATTATTATCATCATCACTGTCGCAAACAGTTGTGCTGCTTTATATTCTTTTGGAAACTGTGATACATTTTTTCTTGATTCTTTGAATAGTTATTGAAACAATATTTGTTTGAAAAAGAAGATCTTCTGTAAGATTATAATCCCCGGTTTCAGCAACTTGTACTGACATATCTTAAAATATTTAAGATACGGGAGTATTTGGTTCTTCTGAACGAGAATGTACCTCGTACTCACTTTTTTCTTTTTTTCATTCTTTTTTTCAACATCTTATACATAATATAGTGGTACCATATGTTATCAAAGATTTTTACATTTATCAATATTTTAGAGATTTATTTTTAATTTACTCAGACAAAATAGTTTTAATATCCATTCAGTTAACAGCCATAACATACGATTTTAATATATCAGTGCACCCCTGTGTTAATTTTGTAGTATTTACCTACTTGCTTTTTTTTTTTACATATGTTACAGCACTCGACTACAAAATCACTCTAAATGCTCTTTTTTTTTTTAAAATACACACACTAAGACAACGCAGTTACCAACCTCTATGTTTGGTTGTGGAGTTTGCATATTTGGCCTCACATCTAGTTGAATGTCTGGGTCTTTGAGGTCTTCTCTGGGTTCTTCTGTCATGGGTTGCTGAGGTTTACAGAGCGTTGATCTGGCTGCATAGCTATGGACCTGAAGGGCATCTGAAGGGCTCAGGGTCCGATGAAAGAGAAGGCTCGCCACCCCTGGTTTGGTAGAAATCCGTGGCACGGCTGACAGGCAGTGAGGGACAGTAGGGACAGATGCTATAGAGAGATGACGCTTTGGGAAGGACTGTGTACAGGCTGAGGACAGAGAAGTAGCTTTAGAGACCGGGTTTGCGGCACTAAAACCTAAACCTCTAGCACACTCCCCAGATGCAGGACTTCTGGAACCTGGAAGCATCTTTAAACTGGTCGAACCCATCAGTGGCAGGAGGTCGTCTTCGTCCTTCAATTCTGAAATAAATTTTTCATCAAATTTAAAAAACAAAGGAGTTCCAAACCACTGCTATCACTTAAAGTTGAGAAAAAAAAAGTTTTTTTAGGCCATAACCACAGGACGTACCTTGATACTCTCTGTATTGTTCTGTGTATAGAGTCAAGCGCCCCTTCTTGCCATATTCAGCCTCCTCATCGTTTGTTTCACTCTTTGGAAGAACTTCCTCTGGTAAGTCCAGACACACTCTGTGTCTTTTGGTTCCTATCCTTTGTTTGGCCAGGCTAATATAATTGGAAAAGGCAACATTTTAGGCTGATATTACATTTTTTACATGCCAGTATATACAATGTAGGAAAGTGAGCTTTTTCACCTTTTCTTTTGTCCCTCACTACTTTGGTTCTCAATGCAGAGTTCCTGAGCACCGCCCTTTTCAGCCTCTCCACCTAAAAACTCAGCTGCTTCAGGCGTGGGCCTGGAGTGGTCAATGGGAGCATTGTCCTTCCCCGCCAACCACAGCTCATACCGTTCGGGCTGAAATTTCCTTACAAACACATCCATGGAGATCTTCACCATGTCTTTCCTACATGAACACTGAGGAAAAAATATGCCAAGATTGATGCACCATGTAACGTACAGGCATTTCATAATACAATAAATGCTGTTGACACAAATGATACAGTTTAAAACAGTTTAAATTAGGTTTGTCAAAAGTACCGACTTCGGTACTAAGTCGGAACTGAAATTTTAAAAATGTGACAACACCAGCATTTCCCCCTAGCATTTTGAGAGCTGGTGAGCGGATTCTTAAACAACTCTGATTGGCCATTGTATTCACGCACTCAATAGATAGGTCTGTGATTGGCTACAATGACCAACACTTCAAAAACATGGTGTAAATAGACATCTTTGACGCTCTTCAGCGAGCACTTACAGATACACACGGGAGCGTTTGAAAGCAGGCGCCTATCAGCAGATCCGTCTATCAGTGGATATATTAAGGATCCGCTGATAGATGCCTGCTTTCAAATGCTCCCGTGTGTATCTGTGCTGGTGTCATCATATTTTTTAAACTTCAGTACCGACTTGGTACTGAAGTCAGTATTTTTGACAACCCTAGTTTATTTACACTCCCGTTCAAAACTCTGGGGTCAGTGAAAGTTTTTTTTTTTTAAAGAAATTAATACTTTTATTCAGCAAGGACGCATTAAATGAATCAAAAGTGTCAGTAAAGACATTTATAATGTTACAAAAGCATTGAATTTCTTTTTTTTTTTTTTTTCAATTTCAGGGTCATGCAAAAAAAAAATTACGGACCCCAATTTTATTCATTTATTTATTTTTTACCAGTATGGCTTGCTTTCCATAGTCGATCCATCGTCTTGTGGCAAAGTTGGTAGATTCCGCACAGTTAAAACCATGGTTAAAGCCTGCATGATAGCCATACGGAAATGTCACCATGAACTCTCCAGCCTCCTGAGTGATCTACAAATCAAAAATGGACAAGGACATCACAAAACTTCCTCAAACATGGTTACAAACACATGTATCCAAAGGAAGGAAAATTAGCTCTGCTAATGGTAAAAAGAACAAGTCATCAGTTGGGCAAAATGCACTCATGATCATAAAAACATACCTTTTCAAAAGGAATGCCATACTTCCTTAGAATTGAAGGTGAAATAAGAGTCATCTTGTGTCTAAGAAATGCTTCACAGTTTTGTGAACTTCCAGGGAAAAAGCCTGTATAACAATGGCAAGAATTATATGAGCAAATACAAATCAAGCTAAATATTTTTGTGTACAGAATTGACAACACTAAAGGCTGTTTACCTTTGGCTAACCGCTCCAGTCTTTTTCCATGTTCTGGAGGCACGCAGTACCTATGAGATCATTCCAGAAGAATTTAGCACTTGGCATCAGGATAGAAAATTACAACAACCATTTTTTGGCCCATGGGCACACATTTCATCTACAAATTACATTTTTCTATCAAAAGCATTTCAAGAATTTAATTCAAACCCGCAGGTTTTACAAACAATTACCAGGACTTTGGTTCCCCGAAGTGTAAGTAATTAATGCTGTAGAGATCCATGTCCTCAGTGTGCCAAGCAAAAGTGGTTTTCCACATGCCAAAGTAGAGGTAGGGTGTGTTTACTCCCTCTATAGTAATACCACTCTCATGCTCCACGGTGTCAAGGATGGTATTCAAATGCCCCACATTCCATTCTTTGACATCCTATATAAGACATGAAAAAAATAAACAATGACTCCATTCACCTCAGAGAGCTCACAAACCAAAAGTGAAACCAAATAAAATTAATTCATATTGCTTAGAAGCGTTTACTCACTGGGTCATAAAGGGTCCCATTCACATCAGCTCCATAGATGGGAGGGTTAAAGGTTAAATTTTTCCAGTACTTTCTTTCAAGCTCTTCAAAATCATCATACCGAGGGCTGCAAAACCTTAAAAAGGAAGGGTAGATGTGGTTATAATAAATTTTAACTGGAAAATAAGTAACAAGAAAATGAGTCAACAAGACTTACTTGTCGCTGTTGGCTGTTTTGCGGAACTCTTTCACAGTCATGGCTTTTTTCTGGATGTTGTACTGGGTAAAAAGCCCTGACTGCCCAGTCACAACCTGCTGAATCGGCGCAGGTATTAGCAGGTCATCAATGTCATCGTATGAACGTCGAGGCTTCCAGTTTTTTGGCGGGATGATCTGTAATTGAGCAAAATAAATGTAATTTTGTGAATGACTTTTTGACAGCAGTAGCATAATGGGTAAAGAGTAGCGTTTTTCTCTAACCTTGGCCAGGCCTGCCTTGTGTGCACCTTGAGACTCCATGTACGCAATGTAGCGGCTGAAGTTCTTGAACTCTTCAACAGTGGGGTAAAAGGTCATAATACCCCTAGAAACCGGTGTGTCCGATGCCATCTTGACCGACTGAGTCCTTAGCACCTGTATGACAAATGTTATTGGGATTGTATTCTCAATGTACAACTAATATAACACAGACTATATTAGCAAAATACTAAAACATGAAAAATGGGAATTCCATGAACATAAAAAAAGCATGATTTTTTTATTTGACATTAAATAAAGTTTATAGTTGTGTTTTAAAGTACTATATAACAGGTGTTTTCAATCTTTTAGATGCCACAGACCCCCAAATATGACCATCCTTATGTGAGGGACCCCCATCCTAAAATTTATATTTCATATTTATATTTTCTTGTATAAAGACACAATTTATACTGTGAAAATTAATATTATAAACATGTCTAAAATATTATTTGGAAAATATTTAGCTTTATTAAGCTACATTACATTACATATAGTTTTTCTATATACTCATTGTATTACTGCACTGTTAGATTTAGTATTTATTTACTTATTTCATTTTATTTATTTTGATCTTTATTCACTTTAATATAATTGTTATTTAACTAACTACATATTTTAATTTTTACTTTTTTTTTTTTTTTTTAATACTGTTTTCCTTTTAACTTTTCCAAGGACCCCCTAACCCCCAGACCACAGTTTGAAAACCTCTGCTATATAATATGTGGGATGACTTTATTGGGATACATCACAATCATCACATTATTGTCATGCTGGGATGCTAGGTTTCATTAACTTCCCCTGAATTTGGTTAACCACACATGTTTTAGCAGAACTGTGTTAAAAACCTTAAAACACAAGTGACAAACTATAGCCGAGTTGCATTCCTGTGAAAAGGCGGGCAAATAGGACTTGACATGGCTAAGACAGTGAGACAAAAACCTCATATTCTCCCAGTGCAACCCGTACAGTGTGTCCACAATACACGTCACGCCCATTTGCACGCCCCGCCTGGTATTCAGAAGCCCTGATGCTGATTGGCTAACACACGCGTCTCTTTAAAAGTATGGCTAGGCTAACGAGTTAGGCCAAACGTAAACACTATCATGTACAAATTTATCATTAATTTATCATCGGATAAATAAAAAGATTCAACCTATACAAAGTACACGACAGGGTGTGCAAAATATATCAAGTACAAATGTTAAGTATAATATAAAATTGCGTAAATTGGGAAACTAGCTGTTGGTTGCAGTAGTGAAAGTGCAACGGTTAGCTCTTCGAAGCTACCGACTTTACCACTATTAACAATGCTTTTAAACCGTAAATTATAGAAATAGCGTAAATACGGAAAGTAACAAGTAGGAGATATGTAAATACTTACTGACTCTGTCGAACAAAATGCTAATAGCTGCCCTTAACCTTCGTAGAAATGTTTAGCTTACAGCAGATCCTTCTCCTGACAAACCTCCATCAGCACTCGCACACTGCGCATGCGCACACAGAATTTGTTTACTATTATTGGTCCACCCACGCCAGAGTCACCATAACCAATCAAATCACTGTCACGTTTACAGTAGCTTGTCTGCTGTCTGCCATTCACGTTTTAATTTGGTCTCAGTTTTATGTTAAATGTTTGCCTTGTTAACACAGAGGAGTTTGACACATTACTTATACAATTTAAAATTACACTGCGTCCATCTCTCCAATTTATTTCAATTAAAAGGCCAATTTCACGATAATCCCCGAAAAAATTAGGGACTTTAATTTTAAAAGCCTAAAAAATAAAATTAAAAAGATTTGTTTCTTATTTTGTGTTTAGTCTAATGAGCAAATCTGAATGTAATCGTGCATCCCTGCATGTAGCATATGTCATTTTAATAATGGTAATGTAGAGCTTCTTTTTACCATAGCAATAAATAGTACAACCAATAAATAAATAGCTTAAATTATACTAGTAAAGCTACGAATCTGAATGACGTAGCTACTGTAACTGCAGATGACAGAAGCCGATAGCGGGACTTGTCGGTCACTTGAGGCGTATCCTTGCTATAAACGTTAAAAAAGAGAGACCAAACAGATCAAACTCTCTTAAAATAGGCTTAAACAATCCATCCATTCCAGCACTGCTTAATTTTACTTGAACCAGAGGCGCAACTGCACATTTGCTGAGGGGTATGTAAGATCATGGTTGGTGCCCACAAACAATAATTTTCTTTCATGCCTTTATTGAACAGAACCCATTAAGCATTCACAGTGCTGTGGAAAAAGTATGTGAACATTGTTTTTTTTTTTTTTTTTTTTTACCAGGATGACCCACATCTGTTTTTTTTAGTGTTGTGGTTGTTGTTCATGAGTCCTTGTTTGTCTTGAGCAATTAAACTGCCCACTCTAAACTTTTCACTTACACTGTGAATAATTAATTGGATGTTAAATAAAGACACGATTATATTTTTGTATGTTATTATGTTAACTACATTGTGTTTGTCTACTTGTGACTTTGATGAATATGACATTTGATGATATGATCAATTAATGCAGAAAATCCAAAAGGATTTTCTCACATTTTTCAATTTTCTTGCCACTCTATACTCCATCCCCTAACCCTCACAGAAAACTTCCTGCATTTTACTGTAGATTTAACACGTTAATTAGATTAATTAATTACGGTAAAAATAATAATAATAATAAAATAATAATAATAAAATAAAATAAAAAAAAACACGTTAAAATTTTTAATGCACTTGCCCCGCCCCAAACCTCTGTAGGTTTGTATCTGATATTACATGCAGGGCAATAACTCACTACGCGATAGAGCTTATAGAATGCAGTTAGAATGTCCATAAAACTCTAGATATTCGAGCAAAAATGCCCCTTATTGAGTTTTTGTCTCATATTTATCAAATGAGTTAAGCAGTATCACAAAAGTAACGGAGTGCAATATTACACGAGTGCTGTTTTTGTCCCAAATATAACGAGTCGAGTGCAAAATGCAAATGCAATACTGATTTTATACAACAGTTCAGTAAGTTTATATTGTGTTATTTTAGACAACATATTGTCTGTTTTGTTCAGTTTTGCCGTTTTTATGAAACTATAAAGACAAAGCAGAACTGTTCGTCTCCACGCAGCAGTGTTTCATTTCTGAATCTGCGTTTTGAACGTAACAAAAGTGAAACCGTGATTCAGCGGACCATTCATAAAAGACTTGAAGCGGCGCTACACACAGACCGACCGGTGTATGACATCAATAACTTACAGTGATAAGTGATAGGTGACACTTACCAATTTCTTGTTATCCACTTGGACATCGATGTCCTCATTTTAAGACACTGTTTTTCATTTTCTTTTTTACGTTTTCTGTTCTGCGCCCCAGACCGCTTCCCTCCTCTGTCCATTTTGGGCATGTGACTGTCCGTAACAGAGCAACGGCTCTTGTCGAAATAGTGAGCAGTTGATATCACTTGATATAATAAAATATATATTTTTTACTAATTTAAAATGCTAAACAAACATTATTTTTCAACAAACATCATTTTTAAATTTATTTTAAACGTTTTATTCAAAAAGATTTTCAAAGAAGTTTTGGCACAATGGCGCCCCCTCCGTGCGGCGCACCTCACTGCACACCCCATTTTTGCGCCACTGACATGAACTTTGTAACATTCCTTCCCACACGTCTAGGCTACTATATGCTTTTCGGGGGTGATACTGGAGCAAAAGACAAAATGTGAAAATGTAGTGAAAAACTGATGTAGGCTACCATCAAAGTAGTTTGCCTAAGTATCGTGCAGGTAGCGTTTATAGAGTGTTAGAGCTTAAATTTCCAGTTCCCTCTAACATATTTATTTCAAGGCACAAACTAAGTGTGTCATTAAAGGGGATTCAACTGCGATTTAACTTTAAAAAAGTAATTCATGTTTTGAGTTCTGAAACTTAGTTTCAGTTTTTTAGTGCAATATAGTATGACTTCTTATGACACATGACCCCTCTAAACTTAAACTCTGTTCAAGAAAGAAGAAACATTTTATATTAAGGCCTTTTTTATAGTATAGCCTTGCTGTTATAGGTCACTGATATTTTAATACAGCAAGCACTTTCTGTTTTAAGCTGTAGCCTTCACCTCTCTGCCTTAACACAAACAATGAGCAGCATGGCATGGGTATCATGCGTGACAAAAGAGCTGAAGAAGAGCTGTTTTTATTCAAATGTCGTTATTGGTTTTGTGATTTTTTTGCCCTTGTAATCCAAAGATAAACCTGCAGGTCTCTGTGATGTATTTTGTGGTTCCTGCTCTGTTCTTGAGCGCACTAATGTTTTATTTTCAAATCCCGGAATGCAACACATAGTCACACACACACACATTTTAACTTTTAATTAAAAGGGTAAGAAATATTCTTAGTATCTGTTGTTTTAACAATGTACTACAAGGTGAAATTTAAGCTTTAGTGTATATAGCTTTGGAAATACACATAAGAGGAACTGAAGTTTCATATAATTATTCAAAACATTGGTCCATTGATCTTTACTGGAAAAGTTTTTGAAACTTTAGATTTAGAAACTCCCTTAACAGCATTCAAATGTAATAATATTTCACTTTATTTAAAGCTTTTATATATAATGCATTATGAAAGTATTTCTATTGCATTAACTATGCCTTGTAATGCACCTTATAATGCATATGGTCTCGTGAATAATTATAACTACAGTTATAATACATTATAATAATTACATTACGCCTTTAAAAAAATATAAAACACATGACAACCAATTTCATGTGTAACAAGGAATCTGCAGATAAAAAGGCTTTAAGTAAATGTTACCAATATTTCATGAACCTGTTGCTTATTGTGATCAATGTTTTCTTTTAAATGAATAAATAAATACACAGTTTATATTTTAATATTCATTCATATAAAATAACACAAAAAAAAAAATAGCTTCAAACAAAAATAGCAAATTTAGCTATTGGTTCTGAGCAAAGCTGCCTGGTTCTGACTGTTGGTCCCTAACTTTTAATGCCATGGGCTGCTTTTTTGCTTGGGTGACAGGTCCACACCAGCATTGTCCTGTTAGGAACAGACATAATCATGCAATGCTGCAGATTTAATGAGTGATTCTCAAAGAAAATCTAGACATATTGCTTCTACCATTTTAATATGAAGGTTATATGAATTGAAAAGGATATGTTACAGATTAAATTATTACAGTGAATTGTTTAAATCTAGAGCACCGGTGCATTTTGCGAATTCTCCCTTGGATGCTCAGCAAGTCTCCGTTTTCCTCTTATTATTTTCCGGGCTGGCAATGCTGCTGACCAGGCAGACACTGCCGCTGCCTGTGGGGACCTGGCAGGCACTGCTGCTCCCTAGGGGCCCCTGTAGTAATGGGGACAAGCTCACGGGTATAGGTGGAGTTCGTTGAGCTCTGGTGGGCACAAGTACTTTCTGTTGAGACCCAGGAGCTTTCTGTGGGGAAAATGGTGGAACAGGTGCTGTCTGTGGGGTCCCAGAATGCACAGACACATCTTTGGGATCATGGAAGGCATGGGTGCTCCCTGGGTGACAGGCACTGGTGCACTTTGCAAATTCTCCCTCAGATGCTCAGTAAGTCTCCATTTTCCTCTTATGATTTTCCGGGCGGGCAATGCTGCTGAATTGGCGGGCACTGCCATTGCCTGTGGAGACCTGGCAGGGACTGCTGCTTCTTGTGGGGTCCTGACATGCACAGGCACTCTTGTTGGGGTACTGTTGGGTAAAGGTGCATCCAGTGGGGACTTGGTAGGCATGGGTGATACCTGTACGGAAGAGGCTTGAAGCTTCTGCTGCAGCAGCTCCTTCCTCAGCAGCTCAGGGATCTTCAGATTTCTCCTCTCTGGGATCTTGTCAGGGACACCCTGAGCACCCTCTGCGCAACAGACAGGTGCTCCCTTTTGAGAAGGAGCTAGAGACTTCTGCTGCAGCAGCTCCTGTCTCAGCGACTCAGGGATCTTTAGTTTTTCCCTTTTTGAAATTTTGTTAAGCAGGGGTGCTACCTGAAGACAAGAAGCTTTAGGCTTCTGCTGCAGCAGCTCCCTTCTCAGCGGCTCAGGCATCTTTAGTCTTTCCACTCTGTGGAGACTTGGAAGGCACAGGTGTTTCTTGTGAGGATACAGAGGGCATGGGTGCTCCCTGTAGGGACCCACCAGGTATACAGTATCTCACAGAAGTGAGTACACTCCTCACATTTTTGTAAATATTTTATTATATCTTTTCATGTGACAACACTGAAATGACACTTTGCTACAATGTAAAGTAGTGAGTGTACAGCTTGTATAACAGTGTAAATTTGCTGTCCCCTCAAAATAACTCAACACACAGCCATTAATGTCTAAACCACTGGCCACAAAAGTGAATACACCCCTAACTGAAAATGTCCAAATTGGGCCCTGAGTGTCAATATTTTGTGTGGCCACCGTTATTTTCCAGCACTGCCTTAACCCTCTTGGGCATGGAGTTCACCAGAGCTTCACAGGTTGCCACTGGAGTCCTCTTCCACTCCTTCATGACAACATCACGGAGCTGGTGGATGTTAGAGACCTTGCGCTCCTCCACCTTCCGTTTGAGGATGCCCCACAGATGGTCAATAGGGTTTAAGTCTGGAGACTTGCTTGTCCAGTCCATCACCTTTACCCTCAGCTTCTTTAGCAAGGCAGTGGTCGTCTTGGAGGTGTGTTTGGGGTCGTTATCATGTTGGAATACTGCCCTGCGGCCCAGTCTCGAAAGGGAGGGGATCATGCTCTGCTCATTCATGGTTCCCTCAATGAACTGTAGCTCCCCAGTGCCGGCAGCACTCATGCAGCCCCAGACCATGACACTCCCACCACCATGCTTGACTGTAGGCAAGACACACTTGTCTTTGTACTCCTCACCTGGTTGCCACCACACACGCTTAACACCATTTGAACCAAATAAGTTTATCTTGGTCTCATCAGACCACAGGACATGGTTCCAGTAATCCATGTCCTTAGTCTGCTTGCCTTCGGCAAACTGTTTGCGGGCTTCCTTGTGCATCATCTTTAGAAGAGGCTTTCTTCTGGGATGACAGCCATGTAGACCAATTTGATGCAGTGTGCGGCATATGGCTGAGTACTGACAGGCTGACCTCCCACCCCTTCAACCTCTGCAGCAATGCTGGCAGCACTCATACGTCTATTTCCCAAACACAACCTCTGGATATGACGCTGAGCATATGCACTCAACTTCTTTGGTCAACTATGGCGAGGCTTGTTCTGAGAGAAACCTGTCCTGTTAAACCGCTGTATGGTCTTGGCCACCGTGCTGCAGCTCAGTTTCAGGGTCTTGGCAATCTTCTTATAGCCTTTATGTAGAGCAATTCTTTTTTTCAGATCCTCAGAGAGTTCTTTGCCATGAGGTGCCATGTTGAACTTCCAGTGACCACTATGACAGAGTGAGAGCGATAACACCAAATTTAACACACCTGCTCCCCATTCACACCTGAGACCTTGAAACACTAACGAGTCACATGACACCGAGGAGAGAAAATGGCTAATTGGGCCCAATTTGGACATTTTCACTTAGGGGTGTACTCACTTTTGTTTAGATATTAATGGCTGTGTGTTGAGTTATTTTGAGGGGACAGCAAATTTACACTGTTATACAAGCTGTACACTCACTACTTTACATTGTAGCAAAGTGTCATTTCTTCAGTGTTGTCACATGAAAAGATATAATAAAATATTTACAAAAATGTGTGGAGTGTACTCACTTCTGTGAGATACTGTAGGTGCTCCCTGTGCAAGAGAGACATTTTGCAGAAGCTTAGGGATCCTGAGTTTTCCTCTTTGTTGGTTCCCAGCAGGCACAGGTGCTCCCTGTGGCCTTTTCTGCCTCTGCTTTTTTCGCTGCTCCTGGTCTTCAGTGATACATCTGGGAAACCTGAGTGCATGACCTTCTCAGATGCATCATTGAAGACCAGGGATGAGGTGAGTTTCCCCATATCAGAACGGACAGGCACAGGTGCTTTTTGTTGGGACCTAGTGGGCACTGGTTCTCCTTGTGTGGAGCCTCTGTCTTCTTCTGCCTCCACTGCTTCTTGGTCTTCAGTGTTGCATCTGATAATCCCTAGTATGCGGTCTTCTCAGATGCATCACTGAACACAGGAGATGAGGTGAGGTCTCTCTTCCTAACTTTCTCAGACCCAGCAACCACAGGTGCTTCCTTCTTCTCCCTCCACTGCTTTGTGGTCTTCAGTATTGCATCTCAGAAGCCTGATTGGGGAGACTGAGCATTCTCAGATGCATCACTGAAGACCAGGGATGAGGGGCATGGAGTTTCTCTTTCCTCCACTGTTCCACACCACTGCCATGAGGTAGGGTCCCCATACTCAGGCTCCTCAGGTAAGGGGCAGGAAACCTCCATTATTGCCCACCACTGCTCAGCAGCAATGGCCATGGTGAGCTAGATAGTTCAGGAGATGAGAACTGTTCTGCACTCTCAGGAAAATAAGTGGGCATGGTTGACATAGCCACATTGATGTTGGATTTGATGATGAAAGATGATTGTAAGAAGTGAACAATACTGCCTTTGTGCAACCTATATCTGTAAAACACTGTTAAAGAAAGGTAAATGGAAGACATTAGTTGAGTAAACATTTTTTTTTTTTTTACAGTGTATGCCTTTTACAGAAGAGACAAGGGAGGATGAGAGCCTTCTGAAAATGTATTCAAAATGAACAATGAAGCTGAAAAAGGTTAAGTTTTGTTTTTATCAATGTATCTACTGTGCATAACTCAGATGCATATAAAGTAAAAGTATATATGTTTTTCTATCACGCACAGCTGTAATAAAAGAGTAATTTATTGACTGCATGAATTGAGGAGCATGACAACAATACAGGATCCACACATTATTAAACTAACCAATAAGAATAGATATTAAAATGAACATCGTTTGCTTCTGTCTAAAATATGGCCTTTAAAGACATAAGGCAAAATGAAAATCTCCTTTTGCATATTATAACCAGTCATGGTCAAAGGTATCCATTAATGCCAATCTGCTTACAGTATCACTTTCAATGTGTCATTAGATCTGCAATTCCTTGGTCAATAAAATATAATGCATCTCAAAGCAAGAGTGATTGAATGGCAGGTCCATATAAAAAATTCTCATATTAAAGGAGTGGTGGATGGAGTTTGAGTTTTTTTTTTTCTTTTTTCTCCGAGATCTGCCAGGTTACAAACATTCTTCCAAATATCTTCCTTTGTGTTCAGCAGAACAAAGAAATTTATACAGGTTTGGGACAACTTGAGAGTGAGTAAATGATGACAGAATTTTCATTTTTGGGTGATCTATCCTTTTAATTGACAGCTTTAGTGATTATAAAGTCAGCGTTCCATTTTTACACGATCAGACACATTTGTAAAATAAATTTCAGCCACTCGTTGTCATCCTTCTGATATAGGCATTAACTCTTAAACTGTAAAGGGTTTCAGCTCTCCAAAACAACCAAAAGAGAGATTGCACTGCTTCTATTTTTAGGACCGTTTTACCCAGTGCTCAAGCTGACTGAATATTAATTGCTTTTCATTGAACATTTGTTTCATGACAGAAAGCCAAAGAACAAGTTGTTCTCTGCTGGATAACTACAGCTAAAGCCACTGCAGATCTGAGATCTTAAGAGGAGTGTTATTACAGTGCTTTGCAAAGTTAAAGTCGTCTAACATCCAGTCATTTTGTCTTCTGTTTAAATCAAGTAACACACTGAACAGTCTAGAAATGCACACTGAGACAATATTTTGTACAAAAACCAATTATTGAACTTTATTAACATCAAGGAGTTTTTTCCTGCAACATTTTTTATTCCAGTTTTCTTATTAACAAATAGAAAACAGACTGTGTATACAACAGATCGAACCTCTACAGCACTAATCATTCACAAGGTAAAAATGAACTTGCCAACATATTCTGAACGTATGGCCAGGTCTCCCTTTAACATGCCGGTTGTAATCGAGCAGGCATGAAATGATGTCCTGTAGGAAGTGTTTTTAATTTGCTTTGTGCTGCCTCATCCCACCAGAGGAGACCGCCAAATACCCGGGTGCGTAGATAATACAGTAGATATAACTTTTGTACCATGAATAGATTCACACACAGCAGTCTCTCGTGTATGTTGGTATATCAAGAAAAGTCCAGGATTACGTTTTGAGAGAATTATGGACAATAGAGCAGAAGCTGTATATATACTGTATCTATAATAGTATTTATATTTATTCATAATTATAAATTCATGTATATATATATTTCTGTAAAAAAGAAGAGTTTGATTAAACAGAGCTGACTCTCCCTCGGGGGAGTGGTCTATACTGTACAGGTTGCCAATGGCGATTGGTCTCATTTCAATATCAGGTCTTCTAATGTCACAAAGAAGCGGGGTGCGAGGGGCACTTTTCGCCAGGATTGCTTTCGGTTCGGTAATGTCCCTCACGATGAACGCGCTGCAATCAAAAGGTTTATTCTTCACAAATCACATTTAACCCCTACTGAGTTCTGTACAGTGCTGATTTTATTCGTTAGTTGATTTGCTTTCCCCTACCAAAAGTTTTTCTTATTTAGTACCACTAACCCAAATGCGTACATCTCACAGTTGGAGATTTTTCTTTTATCAATGAAACAGAGACAGAACATTAAAGGCTTCTCCAAAAGTGAACCCGCTCATTTTAGCCCAATAAGACCAATTATACATAACAAAGAAGAAGAAGAAGAAGAAAAAAAAAAAGAAAGTAAAATCATGTTACAAAGTCAAACCATCAGCAGCTTAGAGAACAGCGGTTCTCTGGTATTAGTATCAGGAACATGTGAAAAATACATGTTCTTGTGCTAAAATAACCTATTATATAGAGAATAAAAATAAAACAGTACCAATTAAGGAAAAGGTAGACCCACGGAAAAGGCCGTTAAGACAAAAGATGTTAAAAGATGATAAAAAAACAACAACACAAATATTCTAAATAATAACAATAATGTCATACAGAATTTTTAAAATAATAACAAATGATAATCATGATTTAAAAAAAAAAGAAAAGAAAAAAAAAAGAGTCATACAGGAAGGGGAAAAAAAAGAAAAAAAGAAGAATTAGTGCTACCAGTAGCCTTCGACTGTAGTGTGGGTTGGCGTACGCTAAAGAGAAACTAGAATATAGTTTTTTAGATGGTGCTTCTTGAAAGAGAGTTGTCTATATTTCTTAAAGCAATCTCTTGGTGCCAGTCAATAACGGACTGCTGCGATTGGTTAACCAGCCACTGGATAGCCTGCCCTTCCCACCCCCCCAGATCTCTGTACAAGATGGGGTGGGGGAACGGTGGCTCAGAAGGAACACTTGGTGCACTCCTGAAGAGTTGTACCAGAGGGCTGTGGTCCAGGAGTGGTTACGTTGCATAGTGATCAAAGCTCCCCAGGTACTCCAAAGCGGCTCTGTAGCACAGCTGGTACTGGTCCTGCAGGGGAAAAACAGCATGCGTCAGTGGGAGAAACACTCGCCTCCTTAACTAATAACACAGAGTTACGGCGACAGAGAGCTTGCGCTCCATATCAATTCCTGTTGAAACTGCTGTAAATGATTTTATGGGACACCACGCATGAAACGTTCTTGACAGATATCACTGAAATAGGTGTCCTGAGAAATAACGCTCCATAGGCTCAACTTGGATGCAGTTGGAGAGAGTGTGTTGTTGAAGGAATGGATTTATCCAATCAGTAATTCCAAGTATTCTAAGTATAAGGGCCCTATTTTAACGATCTAAGCGCATGGTCTGAAGCGCATGGCACAGGTGCACTTAGGGTGTCTCTGAATCCACTTTTGCTAGTTTAACGATGGAAGAAATGGTCGACGCGCCAGGCGCATGGTCCAGAAGGGCTGTACCTAGTCTCTTAATGAGTCATGGGAGTGTTTTGGGCGTAATGTGCAATAAACCAATCAGAGTGTCATCTCACATTCCCTTTAAAAGCCAGGTGCGCTTGCACCATGGCAGAATATAGACACCCTTAACCTGACGAGTCAGTTTAAATACATGTGTGTATTGCCACGACTGGTCAAATAATTAGCCAATTTCATTCGTCATTACTGCAAATAGGTAATTCTGATACATGCGCCCTTTAAATAAAAAAAATATATGTATATACTGCGCCATTGACTTTAGACAGGTTTCGTCATGCCTGGCATCGCATTGCGCCGGGTGTATGATAGGGCTCTAAATCAGCAGCTTTAATGGCATATTTGACAATGGTATTATAATGCTTGGGCATTAGGACAGTACCTCTGTCTGCACCATGGCAGGCCTTTGTGTGCGCAGGGTCTTAACCGTCTGGAACAAATCCACCACACCCTCATATCTCATCCTCTCCAGGACAATACTCAGAGTGATGAAAACACCTGTCCTTCCCACTCCAGCACTGAAAAACAACAGCACCTGTTAACTTAACACCTGTTACACAAGGGTGAAGGCTCTACGTGACATAACACTGCTGTCTTGAGTGTAATGCACTACATCTGTGTGTCCCAATCTGGGGTTTGTGAGGCTGTGACAGAAATTAAATTAAAAATAAAATGTGTAAAAATAAAATAAATATTTATTACAAATTATAATAAATACATTTAAATAAATAAAATAAAAAATAATAAACATAATTAATTATTAAAATGTTTAAATTAAATTATACAATTTTTGATTTTTTTTAAATTAATTTATAATTAAAAATATTTTATATTCATTAAATTTCATAAAAAGTTCATGATTCATGAAAGGTAAATCATTAAATGAGAGATACAATTAAAAAATCTGTAAAAAGAAATGTATAAAAGAAAAGTAATATTTTAATACTTTTTTTATTAATAAAAATAAATAATTTCTTAAAATGTTTATTAAATTAAAAAATAATTATGAAAATAAATTAATTGATAGAATTAAAAGAATGTAAAATAATGTATTAATAAAAGTACTTTTCATTACATTTTAAGTTAAATCAATGCATAGCACTTTAAAATTAAATGTGTAAAAATGTTTATTATTAAATTAAAACTATTTACAAATTATTAAATTAAATGATACAGTTTAAAAAGTGTAAAAGTACTAAGTAGTAAGAATGTGTACAATTATTTATTAAATAAATAAAAAATAATTTATTTTATTACAAATGCTTCATTATTCATAAAATTTTACATAAAAAAAACATTACATAAAATCTTAAAAAGTGACTGAACTAAGCAACTAAATGCACTTTTTGTCTAAAATGTTTATTTATTTGTTAAGTAGCAGTGTAATAAGCAGGATAATGTACATTCAGTTGGTCATTATCACATCATAAACCCTTCAGGATGTTACCAGGAAGACCCCTCTGCTTCATGTTGGGGTTTATTGTGTGATGCTGACCAGCTGACTGTATATTATCCCTCACACATTTTTCTATCCATATTTTCATTCAGACTTGTTCAGTCACAGATCACCATACCTGCAGTGCACAGTGATTGGTCCATCCTGTCCAAACTGCTCCTTGGTTTTATGAACTTGGCCAATGAAATCAATGAATCCCTCTCCGGTTTTTGGCACTCCCTGCTCTGGCCAATCAGTGAACTGGAACTGGCGAATGGTTCTGGATTGTCCATCCTGAAGAGAATGAAGAATTACAGGTGTATTAGGCTGCTAGTTTCTCTCTCACATAAGCACACAACAGCTGGACACCTCCCAGTCAGACGGCGCGCAGCAGGGAGCCTTTGTCCATATGCTCGCTGTATGACCGCGTGTGTATGCGTCTCAGCTACAAGCTTATTCATAACCTTGCCACTATTTATAGTCGCCAGAAAGCTCTAAAGTCCAAGGCGAGCCGCAGGATGTGAGCGAAACATCCGCTGCCAGCTACAGATTGCTCACACACCCCAGCGGTGCCCTCAAGTACCATACTGAGTGACAATCATATGAAATAACAAACACAAATAATGCTCCTCTGGCAGAGTCCTTCAGGTGATAGATGCACTTACCCTGGCATCTGTGACTTTGAACTCTCGCAGGATGTACTGGGGCATGTTGTATTCAGCCATGGGATCTACCACAAAGTACTGATAGCGGGCAGAGCGCTCTGCAGGCCAGTACTGATGGCACTTCTCCTGCAGGATGGCAAAAAATTGGAGTTTATCCCTGATTAAAACAGCAGGATGCGAGTTAAAAGGAGGAACGAGCTCTTACCCGTCCCATTTCTCGTAGTTTGGTCAGCATCACTACAATAGTGGAATTGTGCTCCCATAACATCCTCCAGAAGTCCTCAGTGGTCTCCGCTAGAGGGCCCTGAGTGGCAATATAGGCCTTCTGCTGTCTGTACACACACACACACAAACAAACATCTTTTGAGACCTTGATGCAAAACAAGCAAATATGCCAGAATGATCATATGACCTTGACAGCAGCTAGAAAACAGCTGTGTGTTTTCTAGCCACTGTTAAGTAACAGTGTTACTTCCAGGCAACACACAAAAAAGTGCTGAACATTTTAGTATTATTTATATACTAATATAGTATTAAAGGTGTGGTAAGTAGTTTTTCAAAAACACTGTTGGACATTGTTGATATTTAAAATCAACCCAAACAAACCCAACCCTCTCTTCATTGCTCCGCCTCCAAACCTCACCCTCCAATCCTTTCAGGCCTTCCCTGCTTAGCTCTCTCCGGCGCTAGAAAGCTTTTCTAATAGTAACGTGGGTCCTAAAGCACTTGCCCAGTCATAAACCTTCATTCCAGTGATATTTTTTTGAGCTCTTTTGAATTGTGTCTCATCTCTCTTTCAGCAGTTTTTTTTTCCTTTTCAAATCTCCCTCTTGCTCGTTCTCTCTCCTTGACCATCATACGCCCCCTAATGCTGACTGATTACATGTTTTATTTTTGTTGTCAGCCCGACTAACTTCCAAACAGTGTTTCTGAAAAACTACTTACCCCACCTTTAATTAACATTTTAATTTTAAATATAGTAATTATAGTATTTTTGTGATGTACTTTATTTTATTTCAGTCTTAATCATTTTACTACTTCAACTTTAGCATATTTTATTTAAGTTTGTTAATTTTTTTTAACTTTCCCCCATTTTTTCATGTAATATTTATGTTATTTTATTTCAGCTTTATTTCAGTTAACAAAATTACTTTTATTGTTTTAGTTAAAGATAACAACATTGGCCCCAAATATTTTTTCTTTCTATTTTTTTGTAATTAGGTCCATTTTATGCCTTTGTAACAAATCTATTGCAGTCAATTTCCATTCAAAGTTTGTTTTTATGTGTAATTTGCAGGTCTCATTTTTTGTGACGACTATGAGAAATGATGATAAAAAGTTTAGTCTATTAACGGCTGCAACTGACATTTAGCATATTACTAAGAAACTACTATATTTATATTTATAACTCTTATATTTTTCCTTTTGGAAAATCACATAAAAAATGTCCTACCACCTGACAGATACCAATTTAAGGAGTGTTTTGAGAAATCACCAAGTCTCTGTGACAGCCCTAAACTCAAAACAGTAAAAAAGGGGAGTGACCCGCCCTTTTTTAGCCAACCAAAAATGCTCCCTGCCTATCAATCGTCTTCCATGTTCAGGTTTGCTGATACAGTACTTATTTGGAGGGCGGGTTTTGAAGAGAAAGTGATGGTGTGTCATTGAAGGAATGGTGGCGGTTCAATTCAATGGCTTGCAGAAGTTAGCAAAACAATCGCTTACATCACATTTAAGAAAGACAAGTCGACTAAAAATCCATGTCCTATAATCTGTTGTTCTACCCCTGTGTACAGTACATAGAGCTAGAGTGTTGTATTAACATGACCACTGGGTGGCAGCAGCGTACTTCGCAATGGCAGCTTGTACAATCAATGTGCACATGGCAAACACATCGCTGTCTCATACAAACAGTGCCATGGGTTAGCAACTAATGAAGGTGCTGCAGGCGAGGCAATAACATGGAACCGGGAGATTAAAGTCTGCTCAGGGCCTTGTTCCGACAAATAAAGAGACGGCAGAGAAGAAGAGAAGAGAGATGGGGAGAGACGAGCCAGAATGAAGAGCAAAGAGGAGCGCAAGACCCCCCTCTCTCCCTCCCTCCCTCATTCCAAAGCATACACACACACACAAACATGTCGCTACGAAGAACACAAAACAGTCATCAGGGACACACTGCCTTTGACAAAGCTGAATTACCTCTATATTAATCATGCTGTTCTTCCTTGGAGGTTATTTTTCCCCCCAATCAAACGAAATTCAACACGAAACCAAAAATGGTTATAAAGGCCGACACGAAAACAGCCCTAATGATGTATCCGCTTGACTGGAGAAGCTCTTTGTAAACTAGCAAGAAGGTCAACCGTGTTTTTGTGCTTATCGCATTAACATGCTGTTTAAAAGCGGCTTAATTGCCGCTTTTTGACAAGACAACAAATCTTGGAGCAGACGAAGCCAGAGGCTCGGCTAGAGGAGGAGACGTGACCAAAGAATTGCTTTTGAAGCTCATTTGGTTTCAGAAATGGGAGTGGTGTCAATTACGCATTGGCACAGGTTGAGCTCCTCCAGAGTAGCTCTCATTAAGTTTTAATTCAAACGAGAGGGGCTGATGTATCAAGCCTCTAGACATTTCCTTCACAGACTCTGTGACATTTCGTGCCCACGCTTCGTTTTACGGCAAACACGACTGGCCTTTTCTCTCTCGCTTTTCTGTCTCTGATTTTCTCAAGCGTTCGCCCCATTGAGAGCGCCTCCCTTTGTAATTCAATAAACAGCTGTCAGACAGAGTAAGGCAACAAAAAATGTGAAGGCTGAAAATATGTAGACAAACTACGCCGTGCTGCTCATTGTTTAGGGAGAATATTGCAGTGGAGAAAAATAGGAGCTATGGATCATCTTATTTACCACATACAAGAACGAGTTTTTATGCCTGATGTAAATAGAACAGGAGGAACACAAAGAAAGTCAACAAATCTACTTATCAAAACCACTGCATTCATTTAGAGATGGATTCAGAGGCCTAAATTAAAGACTCGCTAAAATGGCTTTGGTAAGTAGATAAAACATGACAGTTGGCTGGTAACTATTAGGAACAGCAACATAATACATGGCTAAAATCACCAAAAACGTCATTCGGTTTAACCAAAATTTCGGTTTTATCGAATGACACTTTTGGTTATACCGAATGACAATATTTTCAAACAATGCTAACAGGCTGATATCTAGATAGCTAGCTAGCTAACAAAAGGACAATCAAACATTTTATATTTAGTACAAGTTTATGAAATATTACAACATTTTCCATGTTTTACAGCGGTTGTACCGAATGACCTGATGTTTTGGGACATGCGTATGAGCAAGTGAAAAAATGAATTTTTCAAATAGTTAAGAGAGAGTTAGTTACTTTGCTTCACAACCATGTGGTCCTTTGCAGGTGTCTGAATGATGTCACATCCTGTCACATGATATTGCCCGCATGACTTGATCCAAAATGATCCCTTTATATTGGTTACTCCGAATAACATCAATGAAATTCATTTTTCCAGACATTCTTTCCGGACATTCAACAAAGCAACAACTTCTAGACATATTTTTAATACCATTTTGCACTATGTTGATATATGATGTTATAAAATCATGCCAAAATAAAAAATATATATATTTATTACATTTTAAGATATTTTAATCACAAATGATTAAATGGCTGTATTGGCCTTTGGACGGTTAAACCAAATGACATTTGACACTTCAAAATCTTTAAAATACCTTTATATGTAGCATTTTGGATTCAATAAAATAGATCTAGTTGTACTACCTTATATACTTTGGATGTCATATCTTTGTTTTTTATTATTAAGGACAAAAAATACCCGTCACGTCATTGACCCATATCTATATACTGTGTATATACATATATATATATATATATATATATATATATATATATATAGAGAGAGAGAGAGAGAGAGAGAGAGAGCAAAGCAAGCTAACAGAATCTTGAGTTAATCTTACAAATATGTTTATAGTAGCTACCTGAATAAAGAAAAAAAAAAACATTTAATCTGTTGCGGTCCTCAGTGTTTTTGTTAAGTGTTAAGGTTTGGCTACCTGTATCCGTCGATGCAGCTGGCATTGATGTAGTCAGATCCCTCCACTCCTCGGATTGGCTGCAGGCACACCCGTGTGGACTCAAAAGGCATGATATTGACCAGCCGGTTTTTGAACTTGTTGCAGGGCAGGTTGGCGCTGATGAATCGCGAGGTGTGGGCTTTGGAGTTGGCGAGTCTCTGTGGAAACAGCGATGGGTTCAGAGGGCTTGAGCATAAACAAGCTGGCAGAAACATTATTGCAGAAAACATTCTGAAACAGAAATATTTTTTTAAATGTGGGGGACTGTTAGTTTTGTGCCATTGTAATTGTAAATTGAATGTGAGCTGTGCAGCAGTAGAGAGGGGTGCGGGTGTAACGGGCTGACTGGGAAAGCGAGGGCGTGACTGGCAGCGGGGAAGAGAAAGCACAGATGGACATCAGCAGTGAGTGCATAGAGACCGTTGGCTCTACTACAAGCTCTGTCTGTACTGGGTACCCACTCCGGTCTTTGCACCAGATGCTGTTTCTACTTCTAGAATCCGTTCTGAGTTGAGCATATACCAGAGTTCAGTTATATCCCAACAGCACTATTAAGAGATGGAATAGTAAAATATTTTCAATAAAACATTTATTGAGTCATTAGGTGTTTACATGCACTAATTCTTGTCAATCCGAAAGAATCGGATAATCGGATTGGATAATCATATGTTAATCGGATTGTTCAAGATCTACACCACCCCTTTCAACTGGTTCGAAATTTCATTCGGATCGAGCTCAATCTGATCGATTGCGGTGTTTACTGCATATAAATGTTACTAAGCTATTGACTCGTCTCACTCTTTGAGGTGATCGCCACTGAAGGTGCACTCAGTTAGCTTTGTTACATTGTGCTGACTGATATTACAGTCATCATGGGCTAATACTGACACCTAGTGGCGTGGATACATCAGGGTTATAATAGTTTAGAGTTTTTATTTAGTTTTTATTTAAATTTCATTTTCAGCTTGTTTTTTCAATTTAGTTTAGTTTTCATTGATTGTCAATTGTTTATTTTGTGGTATTACTGTAGTATTTTAGGGCTGATATCAATTAAAAATGTTTAATGTTTTAAACTTCTCAGTTTTGTGGCATCTTCATGTTGTATTTAATCACCATCCACTATAGGCATTCAATCATGATTCCATTTTTTTTGGAGCGGAGGTGTCAGAAAATAGGGATATTATCAAGATAAAATGATTAGTATTCGGCTGGTAATACGATCTCAACATGGTGGCCCACATGAGGCGACCCGCTCCATGTTATAGTCCACTGATAGTCTTTGTCAAAAGTACTATTAATTTTTTAACTTTATTAAAGGAAAACATGACTTTTCTCATTAATGAGTAAGATAGGTGCAGTCACCTTAAACTCCAGCTCCATGGCTGTGACGGTCTCTCCAGATGGTGGCTGGGTGAGCTTCTGTATGTGGGCGTAGAGGTTTCGGGCAGGGACCTCAGTGTTTCCACAGGTGGCGGCCTCCAGCAGCGCCTCGTGGATGAAGATGTACTGGTCCTCCGTCTGCACCATGTAGTTCCTCTGGGCTCTCATGCATGTGACGTGGCCATAAATGTCTACTGTCTTCTCGTGTTTCATGCGCTCCAGCATGGCATCAATGACTATGAAGCAGCCCGTGCGGCCCACTCCAGCACTGACAGACACAAACCGGTTAGACTACAAACAAACTGTATAATAATTCTAAGGCTACGTTCACACTGCAGGTAAATGTGGTCCAAATCAAATTTTTTTTGCCCACATGTGACTCGTATCTGTTTTCCCCATGACAGTGTGAACAGTACAAACCACATCGAATCTGATCTTTTCAATTCCGATTTGTGCCACTTCCATATGTGGTACTAAATCCGATACTGGTCAGAAGTTTTGTAATGCGAGTGCAGTGTGAACAGTCATATCGGAATTCATGTGATTTTTATGTCACTCGAGATCAACTTTCGTCACAATTCTGCACTCATGGGAGTCTATTCAAAGATTTCACCTACCCAACGTTATTAAGATAGTTGGGAAAGGTAGTCAGTAGAAGGGCAGTGATGTGTCAGAACTCGTAAGTATTACAGAGAGAGCTCTATAAAACAAACAAAACATGAGGGCTTGTATCATAAAAGTTTCAAAACTCTGCTCTCTTTAGTCACATCATTGTCTTTATTTTTCATATTGTCTGCGCATAATTTAGCTGGCTTCCGCGGCAGATTACACTATCCGTGTTTACTTCCATATGACAGCACACGGTGTGTGTTGCCAAGTCCTTGATTTGCCCGCAGAATTGGGTTGCATTTTTACTGTTGCCGCGGGTTGTTTTGCAACTCCGTGGGTTAAAGCAAACGCACTAACACAATATTTAACCCCCGAGAAGCAACTGAGTGGATTTCGTGGTAAATACCTCGCAACCCCTTTTGTCTTGTTCTTTTGGTTCAGAACCATGATCTGTTCACACTGGAAATCTGATATTGGCCACAGTTAAAACAACAATGTGAACAACTATACGAAAAAAATCAGATCTGAGCAAAAATCAGAATTGAGCATTAAGGCTTGCAGTGTAAACGTAGCCTTAGAGTGTCAATAGATAATTTTTTTTTTTAAACAAATAATAACATTATATACTGAATAATCAAATTATTCACATATCAATAAAGTGGTAATAATTATGGAAATATTCTGGTAGGGGGAATGAAAATTAATTTTAAATCAATAATTACTTTATTTACTTTGACTACTTTACTAGTTTTTTTTGTAATTAATTAATTGTTTTTTATATAATTAATTAATTAATTGTTTTTTATATAATTAATTAAACATGTTAACTTAACAGCCCTAACTAAAACACAAAGGTTAAATTAAATGTAAAAACCTTTCCTACAAATTCCAGCAAGCAAACCTACAACTGTTCACTTTACAACAGAGTTATATAAGATCCGAATAAAGTGAAAAGGTCAGCAGTAAATGAAAGACTGGGGAGCGGCGCTCACCTGCAGTGCACTACCATGGGTCCAGCATCAGGAGGGTTGCAGGCTTTGACCCTGCGCAGGAAGGCTAGGATGGGGGTGGGGTATTCAGGCACTCCATGGTCTGGCCAGGCCATGAACTGGAACTGCCTGACCTCGCGTTTCTCACTAGAACCATTCTGTTTGAACAAAGTAGGAGGAAGGAGTTTAAGCGAGTTGAAAATGTGGAAACTTACTATATGGAGAAGAAAAGGCAAGTAACTTTTTACCTTGTAAAGGGCAAAGGTGCGTACACTGTAGGTTGCCAACTCAACAGCGTCAAGCATGGTCACTTGGATCATTCCGTAAGTCTCTGTGCCACGAATGGGCCAGTACTGGTCACACTTGACCTGTTTTAGAGAGTAAGGTTTGGGTCAGAGCATTTTTTATTTTTATTTTATTTTATGAATACTTTTATTAAACAATCCACAACAACATTAAGCAGCCTACACTGATAATAATAGGAAATGTGTATTGAGCATAAAATCAACATCTTAGAATGATTTGAAGAACACTGAAGACTGGAATAATGATGTTGATAATTCAGCTTTGTCATAAGAGGAATAAATTACATTTTAAATTACATTAAAATAGACAACCGTTATGTTAATTTAGCAATTTTTGCTATTTTACTGTATTTTTGATCAAATAAATGCAGCCTTGGTGAACATAAGAGACTTGTTTCAACAACAACAACAACAAAAAAAATATCACTGACCCCAAACATTTGAACGGTAGTGTATTTGCTCTGGAAAAAAAAATTTTTTTTTTTCAGTTAGAGGCACTATAATTTCAATCAAACAAGCACTTTAATATGTACATTTAAAATGTTTAACGCATGAAGTAAAGCTTTTCATTGTAATATTGAAGTTAGTAAGTTATAGCAGAGGGGTGAGACACTGGTACTTCACAAGGACAAAGCTTATTTTTGAATTGAGGACAACTCTAATGAAGGCCAACAAAGCAGAGTGTACGCAAATATTATTTAAAATTAGACAAAAGCAGTAGAAATTCATCCTAAACAGCATGTTTTGTATAGATATCGTTTAATCTACTCTAGGAAAAGACCAACTGAAAATGACGTAGAGTTCATTTCTTCTTCAAGGTAGGTCCTGTCAGCAGTAAAACTAGGCCAGTTGTTCTCTCTCTGCTGGAGGTTTTCATCACAGGGCTTGGGGACGCCCTTTACCTATGAAGTAATGCTTTATGGGTGCACAGCTCTGCCAAAACTCACTCATTTACCACGCTAGCTCTGCCAACACATGTCTCTTTCTCTTTAGCTCCTATATGACCTCCCATCCATCAACAAAAACCTGAGTGCACAAATTCCGCAGGGGGCGGAATTACAGGTTATCTACTGTCAGATATGACATTTGAGCTGAACAGAAAACTAGTTGACGGACTCGCTCCCTCACCAACCCTGGGTGCCACTGGCCCACCGCTGAGCCCTGCACAACAGCTAAAAGCCCACATAGTGATTGGACTCATAGAAATGAAGGTCCCTTTAATGCCAAGCACAGATGGATGTTTTACAGCACCAAGAGAGTCGTGAACCATTGTACTGTGTCATCCAGTAAAAAGGATGGCAATGGTATTTTGTCTTTTATTTTCTTACTATATTTTCTGCGGTTGGGTAGGAACTCATGCTACCATTTTAGAGGGAACCTCGGGCATAGAAAAGTGCGCTCTTTTTATGTATTCTGTACCTACACTACCATTTAAATTTTTTTTTTTTTTTTTTAAACATATTAATACTTTTATTTGGCAAGGACACATTACGTTTATTGAAAGTGACAAAATTATTTAGTAAAATTACTAAATGTCTTTAGTATTTTAAATAAATGCTGTTTCATCAAAGAATCCTGAAAAAAAATGTATTGTGGTTTCCACAAAAATATGAACTGGATCAACTGTTTTCAACATTAATAATAAAAATAATAAATGTTTCTTGAACAGCAAATCAGCATATTAGAATGGTTTCTGAATAATCATGTGAAACTGGAGACTGCAATAATGATGCTGAAAAATCAACTTTACCATCACAGGAATAAATTACATTTTAAAATATAATCAAGTAAAAAACAGTTATTTTAAATTGTAATAATATTTCACAATATTACAATATAAAAAATAAATGCAGCCTTGGTGAACACTTTATTCAAAACCTTGTTTAATAGTATTTTATGTATCTACCTTTTGTACTACTCTCCATTTTATTAATATGTATTTAAAAGTTTATTTGTGAAAAAAACACAAGGATTACAAAACAGAATCAATGTATTTTTTTTTTTACAGATTAATTTTTTTTATTTATATTTTGTTAATATATATATTTTTCAAATTATTATTGAAAATTATTTAATATTTTGTTAAATATTTTATATTTCAATATAAAATGTAGCAGTATTGGATATTATAAATAAACTATTATATAAAAATAAAATAAAATAAATAATAAATATATCATACATAGAAATATCTTATCACACAGTTGTGTGAGGGGCCTACTGATTGAAAGTTAAGACATGCAATTATTCGTTTTGAATGTAGCTGATTAGTTTCACATCATCGTGTCCTGATGTCGTATGTCCCCTGGTACTCACCCTGGACTTCTCTTCCAGTCTGGTCATCATGACGATGGTACTGGCTCTCTGCTCCCAAACCATCCTCCAGAAGTCACTCAGAGTCTCAGGCAGAGGGCCCTGCGTGGCAATGTAGGCGTTCTGTTTACGGTAGCCGTCAATGTAGTTGGCATTGATGTAGTCGCTACCTGGAACACCTATAGAGAGAGACAACAATTCACTGGTGGCCCACTTGTGCCAGTATTTGTGCTAATTGCATGTTTTCCCTAAACATACACACATCTGTCACCATAATGAAATGTTAAAGGTCAACGCATTTGTTTGACTTTTACCGTCCACAGGGGTGAGAACAACTCTCGAGTGGTCGTAAGCAATAACGTTGGCATAACGGTTCTTTGGCTTGTTGACCTCCAGGTTGGAGTTCTCCCATGTGAATTGCTGGCCTGGATCAATGGACTGCAGGGGAAAGACGAGAGGACAAAGAAAGTGAGGGAAAAAGAGAGAAATCTGTTCAGTCTTTTGAGGCACCTTGTTTGAAGCTTGATACCACAGAGTGCCGCAGGGGTAAATTTGAACTAGCATCACTTCAGCAAGAGAGGCTTTGTTTCTATAGCAACCTGATGTTTTGAACGGAGACCCGCAAGAACCAGAGATGACTTCGCCACCAGGGGTTGTTAGAACTGATGGACTGGCAAAGCTCAAGAGTGGTAATTTGGATCCCTTTGTGGACATATTGCAGTTCTGTTCCCTTACTAGTGATCATCTTCCCTGCAATAACACCAAGTTCATCTGCTGTGTTATCACAGACAACCAACAGATGGCTTAGTGTTCACTGACACCATAATTCAAACATGATCACTGTAGGGGGCTCTGATAATAGTACCACTGACTCAGTATGTCTGTACCTGAGCTCATTCGGTCATATGGCTTTGATGCTAAAGATTACTTTGAGAGGAGGGAGCATTCTGACGCTCAGCCTGGACTAATGGATTACTGGTGTCCATGTGGACTTCATGCCCATGCTTGATTTTGTGCCCGCTGACAGGAGTGAAGAGGGAAGAGCAATGGCTGAGGAATACTAGACCCAACAGGGAGAGTGTGGATTTATGGAGACAGACAGGAAGCTCTAAACAGAGAGGACAGATGAACACATCTGGAGGAAAAGCCTGCATATATCACTGGCTGCTTGCATGAGGTGATGCCCTGAATGGCTAACAGACATTACAGGCAAGGCCCTTTTTATTAGAGGTCAGTTATCTGTTGTGTACAAATGTTTGAGAGGTCATGCTCATGTTACAGCCATTATGATGCATTATTACAGACATAATAAGGGAAGGAGACCATCCACTATAACAGATAAATGGAAGAATTCACATCACATTTATATATTGCGTGATTTGAGCTAAAGAAGTTTTTTTGATACCGTTGTTTTTAATGTTACAAACATCAAATACTACTACTACTACTACTACTAACAATAATAATAATAATCAAACTGTATCTACAGATTCATGTCTATGGTGACAACAATAAATTAATAAATAACCTTTATCAAATAATGTGTGGCTATTTTTTTAGACGGCACAATGATTCATTACTGTTATTGTATTTTTTTTTTCAGGTTAATAATAATAAAAAATATAGCTGCAAGCAGAGATGACGGGCCCAAGCCCCGGCTCCACTACCACCCTGGTTGCTTTAGGGCAACTGTGCACGACGGGCAATATGCATTTAAACTGGGTAAATGTAAAAGGTTTGTGTCAAGATGAGACTATTCCTGTTTCCCTTTTTGTCATTACTTTAATTGCTCGCCATGGCAACACCGTTTGAGATATCCAATATCCATTCACAATTTAACATCTTCAATGTCTTGCCACCATGTTCAGAAAGTTTGGTGTGAATCATGTGATTCCAATGAGGAGTAGTTAAAAATTCAGAGCTTGATTATTCAAAAAAAATCCACATTCAAACCAAAATATCTGACTTCCTGTTGGTCGGACCTAATGACTGTAAATTAGACAGTTGTCCGGTTTGAGGAGAACAATATATATACCAAGTTTGGTGACAGTAGGCTGAACTACAACACTTTTGTCAAAAGGTGGCGCTATAGAGCCCATACTCCACACCCATTTCCAAGGCTTTGTCCATGTCTACTGGCCGACACCTCTGATCTGTCTCTCGAGTTTCATGCAATTTGAAGCATGCTAAGAGCCTCAAAAACACCCAAAAATAATATTAAAGTTTGACGTGTTGTCATGGCAACAGTATTTAAGATAACAAGAATCCCTTCACAGGTCTACATTTGCCATGTCTTGACATTATTCCGATGAAGTCTGAAGCAAATTGGAAAAAATAATAGGGTGATTTCAAAGCATTTTGAAAGTGACACACTTTCTGCTGCCAGTGTTGGCGCTATAACTAACTCACAATAATCACACCCATGTGATCGGCCTTGTACAATGAACACGCAGTTGAAGTTTCATCAAAATCAATCAATGTATACAGAAGTTATAACACACTTCCTGTTTTCATTTTTTCGCCATAAATTAGTTGCCTCGCCACGGCCAAACCGTTCAAGATATCAAAAATCCGCTCGCAATTTAGCATCAACAACGTCTTGACTTCATGTTGACCGACCTTTGTGGTGATCCAGTCCTTTCAGGGCTTGGGCCTTAATAATAAGAATTATACCTACAACAATACTACTACTACTACTAACAACAACAAAAAATAATAACAGAGGAACTATGATAAATGTTCAAATTGTATCAACATTGATGTCTATGGTGGCAAGAATCAATCAATATACAAACAAACTAACAAAAAATAAATATGTCAACTTTAAAAAGTTGTGTGACTGTTTTTGTTCATTGCATTTTAAGCCGTTTGGATTTGAAAAAGCATAGAATTGACTAAACTACTCGCCCGCACTCTGTCGCTCTTTAGTGCGTTTTTACATTCACACAAAGCACTCACACATGGAAAGCAGAATATGTACAACTTCCACATGAAAAGACAGAATTGGTATTAATAGTAATAAAGCTGATGTTCCTGTAGTTCCAATAAAGCAAGGTGCTAGCAATGCCAAGATTCATGCATTTGAATTACAGGGAGCACACATACTGATAAACATATGCCTGTACCTGTAAGTCACTGTGGATTAAGCACAAGTCAAATGAATAAAATGTAAATTTTCAGGAGAGAATTAAAGATGCACTCTGCACTACATGACTCTGCATGGAGCTAGACACTGGATTCCTCATTCTGACTTCAGAGGATTACACAAGAGACTAGAGGTGGGGTGGTACTCTCTCCCTCTCCTTCTCAAGTCACAGGTCTCCTCGCGCTCAAATGACACTGGGTCGTATCTGAGCATCGATCGACGGCAATATGCAGCAGCCTGCTTGGCCGTTCAATAATGTCGCAGGGTCTCTTGTTATGCAGCATTGATTTGCCTGCTCTGGACAAGTCTCTGGTTGACTCAGTGTCCATCAACCTCCACACCTTTCACCTGATCTGGGATAACATAAGCCTCCTCGGATCCTTTCAAACTTGCGCGCTTGTTTTCGACAAGAAACGTCCTCTTAAGGCCTAACTAAAGCACTCTCTTCAGAACACAACTGGTTTTTAAATTTCCACATGTGAAGTAATGTTCACAAGTAAACAGCAACTCAACATTCAATATGAATAAATTGCCATATTGAAGTATCTGACGTGCTAAGTGTTTTACTGCCAGTTTATCAGCAAGCATCTTGGAGGAACATTTACTTTGCCGTAAGCTTTCGCAAGTAAGTTCAGGTAATGTGCGAATAAGACAGCTGGTATGCTGACTGGCAGTGCTTGGCAAACAAGGGGAACAAATATGAGCTGTCACTACATGAGATGACAAGCTTGAGAGATGCGGATAATGATAGCGGTGGGAGGTGAGCGCCGGCTCCTATAAAAAGCTTCGGCTCTAGAGGGTTGACAAACATAAGCTCGTTACTGGTGAGAATCAGTGTCTGATGGGAGTGTTAGCTATTGCTATTGCCACCAGTGGAGCTGAGGAGTGAGCACTTGAAAATTCTGAGCACTTTAAAAGCCAAGGAGGAATTTTTTGGACATCAAACTATTGAAATTCTGGTTTGTTTATGGAGTATAAAACATTCAAAAACAACGGACTTTTGGGTTAAATTAGTATGTACGGCTTCAGGTTAATAATAAAGCTGGGCGTCATGCTGGTTTAATGTAAAGATCACCAGTTGTATGGTGTGGCACAATTTTGCCAAGAGGAAATAGCAATTGATTACAAGGCAGAGGGAAAAACATCTTTGGCAGATATAAGCATGTGAAACACTGACACAATGAAGCCGAGCAACGGATGCATCAAGTAGAACTTGGAGCCAATAAACGTGATAGTGACCCGCTGCCTAGCTCATGCTGGCTGGACTAGGCTACTCCCATTGGCCCAAGCGGAACCATCTGTCCCCTTGAGAGGGGGCCTTCCTTGACAGGAGGACATGACACCATGACATGCCAAGAGCAGGTTGTGAGCACCGCCTGGCTACAGAGAGCTTGAGTGGTGAAAACCACAACCACAGAGGCGGGAGGTGAGATTAGTCACATATGACTGTTGAAACGGCTTGATCCGTCTCTCAATAAACGTCTTTAAAGAGGAATGAATAAAAGGAGGTCTATAAAAAGACAAAATCCTTGTCGTCTTTGTATTTTATTTTCCACAGACACATGCAATTACAGAAAATTAGGTATCGTTGGTTGGAGTGAAGTTTTAATTGCAGTTTTACTATAAATACAACTGTGATGAAAAAAAAAAAGAGACCAAAGTGAGACAAGAAGAACAAAGGAACAAATGAAAGAAAGAGACATGTGTGATGTTGGCAAACTGACAACTACTTCACTCGTAAACATCTCTAATGGGTATCTTGCAATGGATAAGACTAATCTACTAATACATCCATACCAGGTGTTTGTCAAAACCTTAACCTTCAAGGATGCACATTTTGGGCCAACACTGTCTGATCTTTTAATAATTCCACATCTTTAGGTTGACAGCTGACAGGCATGTTAAAGGTAACAGGCTTTTCTCAACACCAGGAAGATGTGACTATGTGTATATTGAAGATTTCTAGAGAGAGATCATGGGAAAATGAACATCTGCCTATTTGAAAGAGACAAGCACGAGCAGCTGTCATAACACCGGATGTGGGCGCTCTAACTGATGATGGCAGGAGAAACTTAGATAACAACAAAGAGTGCAAAGTGAGTGAGGAAATGGTTTAAAAACAGTAAAGACACAATAGACTTCACAAAAGTAACAAAAACAGAAAATAAAAATGCTAAATCAGATTAAACAATGGAAACCCAGACAAAACAATTGCTCTATTTGAAAAAGTTCCTAAGAACATAAGCTGAACTTTTGCTGAGTTTTGTCAGTTTTTTAAAGGGCATTCACACTGGCAATGACAAGCTTCGACATACACTGTGAAAAAATGTGCAAATATTGTATCTTTGTCATACAATAGATGTGGTGTGAGATGTCACTGGGGCAGCACTCTAAAAAGTACATATTTGTACCTTTTAAAAGGTACATATTAGTACTTTAGAGTAGTAATATGTACCCTTAAAGAGATAGTTCACCCAAAAATAAATTCTGTCATCATTTACTCACCCTCAGATAGTTCCAAACCTGCATGAATTTCTTTCTTCTGTTGAACACAAAGTAAGATATTTTGGAAGATTGTCAGTAACCAAACAGATCTCGCCCCACATTGACTACCATAGTATTTATTTTTCAAGCGAGATCTGTTTGGTTACTGACATTCTTCCAAATATCTTCCTTTGTGTTCAACTACTTGAGGGTGAGTAAATGATGACAGAATTTTCATTTTCGGTGAACTATCCCTTTAAGGTAGCAGTCTTAAGGTACTACTATGAGCGCTTTAGGAGTAAATAAGGTACAAAGGTGTCCTTATTGAGAGTACTGTCCCAGTGAGTGACCTTTATGGCTACAATAGCACAATTTGTGCACAATATTTCCTCACAGGGAAGTGATCAGATACCATTCATTTTCAATGAGAGTTGGCAATTTCTGGCAACAAGAGTAGAAGAGACCATTGCTGATGCAACAGAAGAGCTTAACTTTATGCAAATGAACAGTTATTGCGACTACCAATGAGAGTGCAGACAGTGATCCTCCACCTGATACAGTTGGATACTGTAGTTCATAGACTCTTGATCTTCAGTGATTTAATAGACATGAGTGTGAAAGCAGTATTCCCGGGGGACTTAAAGGCAATAAAATAGCTCAAAATTAGGGGTGCCAAATTCTGTTCCTAGAGTTCCTGTGTGTAATTTTCAAGCGTTTCTGAAGATCTTAATTAGCTGGTTCTGGTGTGTTTGATTAGGGTTGAACTGTGAAGAAAACAGGATTGGGTACCTCTGCTCCAAACTATGTAGTAAAAGTACAACATTACCAAAAAGTAGTCTTAAAAGTAGGGGTAGCCAACCCTGTTCCTGAAGGGCCACTTTCATGTAGACTTCAGTTCCAACCCTGCTCCAACAACATAGGAGCTAAATTCTGCAGGAAAATAATCCTCCAGGAGCAGGGTTTGCTACCCCTGTTCTAGAGAATCTGCAACCGTAATTAATTCAGATGTTTTTGATGCTAAACTTTCAAGCTGCACTAGTCAAATGAGTTTAAGCTACTGTCCTACCTCATACTCCTGGGAAAAGCGGAGGGCATCGTTGGCCTTGAGTCGCTCGATGTGGTCCGCCAACTCGCAGACAGATATGGGTGGATGTTCTCTCATTCCTAAAATAGAAAATAAGACAACATGAAGTGATGAGCACATCCCTGAATATCACACCTGATGCATCGTACCGTTACGGCGGGGAGCGAGTCTGTCAGTTTTGGGTTGAGGAGGGCATGACATAAGAGGTTCTTCTTGCACCTTGATGTGACATGATCCATCTGTGAGATCTGTGCTGACATATGTTGTGTCCTCTTATGTCTATACCCCAAACACGCTCTGGATTTCTTGTCTGGGGGGGGTCAGCTTGCTGCAAAAAAACATTTCCCTGCCACTGCCAGCACCTGAGAACGTGTCAAGGCTACATGCTCAGCTGGATCTGTGGAAATGCTCAGTCTGCGTGATGTTTGGTGAGGACAGGAGGGGGGTTTGTAATAGAGAGGATCTGTCATTAGGATTCCAGTGGTTGAGGATGAATGAGCAAGACTGAGATGCTTAATGGGACATGGTTGGGGTATGATTCCCCATTATGAGTTCATTATGCCCATAGTGAGCACAGTAATGTCTGGACGAGCCACCTGCCAGCTACTTCATGCAATCTTTACTGCGAGACAGTGGGCGGCAGGATCAGGGGCCACTCTCTTTATAAACCGCACTGATGCGATGCCAAAAAACCTGATTTGCTGTATCCTTGGGTCCGACAGAATGCGGACACATCATGCATTTCTTTGCTAGAATATGTCGGTCATGTGTTGCAACATACTGCGTATGTAAATATTCAGTAGGAGTTCATGTTAATTTAGAGTGTCAGTGGTGTAAGCTGGGAATTGCTTAGTAGGAGATGGAGGAAGATGTCCAAACACCTTGAGGGATCTCCATATACATGTGACAAAGTAAAGTTAAAACAGTGAAAATAAGAAAGAACTTTCTACCCGATTATCACTGGATACTGTATACTGAATATTCAGTATTCTGATATCCTACTCATTTGACATACTGTTTTTTGCGTACTTTGTAGCAGGAAAGTACATATATTCATACAGTTTGCAATATACATATAATTACAACTGTTTTCTAGCACATAAATGAGACACAAAGTATTCTGTATATTCAGAGGCTAATGGTGCAATAAGCTGCACCATGTGCACATTAAGTGAATACAGCACTTGTTAAACAGCAAGTTAATTAGGCAGCGAAGAACTACAACCCAACATGCAAAGCAAGGAAAGGCAGATTACAAGATGTCTGGAACTGAAATGAATGTCCAAGGTTGTTTAAGTGAAAATGTAAGGTTGTTTAAGTGAAAAAAAATGTTCTCCTCTGAAACATTATAAACATTTCCACCACAATATCATTTTCATCACATCTCAGGTAAATTATTTTAAAAGCATTTTAGGAATCAAATGGCCAACTCCTTTGTCTTGCCTTTGTCTTAGGCATGTTATGTATCCTAAATACAAATAATTAAGTCATGTGTCACAGTCACCGTCTCGTCCTGTTTGTTTTGATTGTCATGTGCTGCTTTGTTTTCAGTTCCCGCCACTCATCATTCACCATGGACACTGATTACCCTCACAGCTGTTTGTCATTTGCATGCCAACTACCATCATCCCATGGACCTCCCAGACACCTCCGGTCTCAACTGGAAGGAAGCCATCATCAGATGTCTGGAGAGAGTCCATCCCCAATCCAGAGCACAGCCAGACCCAGAGCCCGTATTTCCTCCACGGACCGCGGAGTACTCGTGCGAGCCCCGCAGACGGAGAGTTTCCACCGGCAACAACAGGTCAGCCAGATCCCGAAACCACGAGGACAGAGGTGACCCGCGCCCCGGAACTGGAACTCCACCTGACGCCCGACCAGGGGTGTGAGCCCACGACATCTGCGGTTGAGGGAGAGACAACTATGGAGAGGGAGGACTGGCTGATTGACTTCAGCGAAGATTCGACTCCCACCCTATCCCACCCGTCATCAACACCTTCCATGGACTGTATTATGCACTCTGTCTCCCTTACTGTTCCTCTGCCCATGCTGACGTCAACGCCGTGCTCAGCCAGTCCTCCAGTACCATCGCTGCCTGATGTCCACAGCCCTGCGCCGTCTCCGGGGAATCCCTGTGACGTCAAGCCACAGGTCATACATCCACCAGCAGTGCCCAGGCAAGAGGATCCTGTGGCTTCGCCTCCCGCCGCTGACCTCTTCGCTCCATCTCAGCCCGTCGACCTGCCGGCTCCGTCCAGGCTCCTCCCACCTACGGTTCCACCGGAGACCCTCCGATTGCCGGCTCCCCCTTGGTCAGTCGTCCCTCCTCTTCCGCCACGGACTTACGGGCCGTCCGTTACACTCCGTCCCTCCACCCCTTCGGCTACAGGGGGTTCCTCCTTCCCCTCGGGATTGCCTCTGTCCTCCGTCGCACTGGCGTCACCGCAGCCTTTGGAATCTCCTGTTCCACCTCCGCCAGTTGTCGCCATGACGTCGCCGAGGTCGCCCAGGCCAACGACGTCACAGGAGTTCGCCAGCTCTCCGTCTGCGCCCTGGAATCCACCTGCCGAGTCTCCGTCGGTCGTCCCCCAGATGCCGTCAGTCCACCCAACACCATCTGGACTCCGCCCATCGTCGACTCTGCCACCAACGCCTCCAGGGGATCATCGTCCTCCCTTCACCACTCCGTCACCGTCACTTCATCCACCTCCAGGGGGGCTAATGTCACAGTCACCGTCTCGTCCCGTTTGTTTTGATTGTCATGTGCTGCTTTGTTTTCAGTTCCCGCCACTCATCATTCACCATGGACACTGATTACCCTCACAGCTGTTTGTCATTTGCATTGTGTTTTTAAGTTCCTGCCTGTGTTCTGTTCAGTGTCCGGTATTGTTGCATGTTACTCGTGTTTGTTGTTGCCTGTGCTTCCATTCCTTGAGATTAAACGTTGTATTACTTGTATCTACTGTCCTCGTCTTCCTTTGGAGTGAACCCGTGACATCATGTTTTCACAAAGAGATATTCTATTCTTAAGTACTATTTATTACCTTGATTTTTCTTTTTCATCATTTCTACACAACTGTTGATAATATTAGTCAAATTGTTGGTTGTGATGAAAATGACGCCACAACTGAGGGACAGTCGTAAAATTTGTAAATATTTATATTACTTATTTTGACAATAAATATTAAAAGGCCTTGTTTACTTAACCCTTACTATTTTTTTTTTTTTATAACGGATTTTCATAATTTAAGAAGTCTGGGTTAAAACAATAGAATCTTTACATAAGATATTTTTTTTAAAAAGTAACCAAAAAAAAAAAAATGAAGGCATAATAAAACAAGTTTCAAAGAATGTAACCTTCATGTATATATATATATATATATAAAGTTAAAATAACAAAATACCCAGAAGACATAAAAGTACCTGTAAGAAAAATCCCTGTATTACTATACCGTCACATAATTTGTACTCATAAACAACACAAAAACAACTCAATCCTCTGTTTCAAAATTTAATCAAATGTTGAAATGTGAAGTACGCTTGTCGCCACTCTGCTGCCATATGAAAACCGCTGGCTGTGGCAGCGGAGATTCACGGTAAGAGAGCTGTATGGCTGTTTTGCCTGCGGTAATTATGTGCTCTTCAGGACTGAAAGGGTCTGTAATAACCTGGCTCGACTGCCACCACTCAGCTATTAGAGGAGAGAGAGGCAGGCCTGACATTTTCTCTTAGCATCACAGATCTGCCTCTCATTCACCTTGGGAATGGTAAGCAGGAGGCTAATTAACAAAGAGGGGTTGAAAGAGTGCGAGAGGCCTTTGGGTGAATTGAGTCCATATAAGACACTCCAAAGAGATGAGACAGTGAGTGAAGAAACTGAATTCTGAGCCACTAAAAGACAAATAGTACCTTATATGCAATGTGAAGTAGAGCGCTTCATTATGCTTTCCTACAGCTACTGCTTATTCAGTATACTCACTGAACAAAGTCATAAAACAGTACTGTTCTCAAACGAAAATGTTATTTAAACAAAAACACCTTACACTATTCTGAAACTTAAAAGAAAGAAAAATGAACTACTGAGCTACTGTATTAAATAAATAAATAAATATTTATAAGAAATGTTTCTTGTGCAGCAAATTTCTGAAGGATCATGTGACTGAAGACTGGAGTAATGATGCTGAAAATTCAGCTTTTCCATCACAGGAATAAATTACATTTTAAAATCAAATCAAACAGAAAACAGTTCTTTTAATTTGTAATAATATTTTGCAATATTACTATTTTGCATATATATATATATATATATATATATATATATATATATATATATATAGCTGCACGATTCTGGATAAACTGAGAATCATATTGTTTTTTCTTCTGAACAGACAACTATACAAAAAAACAGAGGTTCTAGCAAAATGTTAATTGCCTCAGTCTATTTAAAAATATATATTTAATTATTTAATTAATTATTTTTTAAAAATTCGTTTAAATAAATTATTAAATGGCTCACTCAAATACTTCACTTGTTTCATTACTGGATGAATCTGCGATTTTGAAACAAATCTCTTGAATGAATGATTCAGTGACTCACTGAAAGATTTCACTTGTTTCATTACTGGATGAATCTGCGATTTTGAAACAAATCTCCTGAATTAATGATGCAATGACAAATACATTTTCATAACAGTCAATTGTCGCCACTTACTGGTGTAATGATGTAATTGATACAATCTTTATTTGAAACGTCAAGTTATTCTCAAAATGTGGTTTATTCTATTACCATAGGCATCGGTGTTTATATCCGAACTATAAGCTTTTATCCAAGTATTTCTGTAATAATTTAAATTATTGTAACCTAAATAATGAAACTATAGGGTTGAAAAGACTGCTTGTGAAGCTGTTTCATACCTACACATGACAACTGCTCTCTCTGGCTCAGCAGCAGTGCAGATGCATATTTGAACATTAGCTGTACCTGTTAAAGTTTTATTAGACACAGCTGAATCGCTGTCATTCATGAATAAGATTGCGTGGGTATTTGAATGGAGATGGCAATATTTTATAAATTAATCGTGGAGCTCTAATATATAATATAAAATAAAGCTTTTATCTGGCTTTCAGATGCAGTGTTACGACCAAAAGTGCCTCCTCTCTCATGTGCTCTGTCTTTACGGGTGGGGTGGGCGGGCCGTGAAGATTTGAAGATACGCACGGCAGTGACAGATCTGACGTTCTGATTACAAAGACACACTGTCAGTTCAGTCAGCATGTATCTGTGTGTGCATACACATTCTGTTTATGCTAAATGACACATTTGGTGGCATATGCTGACGAGTGTTTGTGCACAGAGAAAATAATATCAGGGTTACTGAACAAGATACAGATGATATAGTACAATGGATGATGTGCATGCATTGTGTATGTAAGGAAAAGACTGGATTTGTGTTTGTGCATTGGGCATATGGTGATAAGCTCAAATGTCACACACTGAGTCATAGGAAAAGTGTACACGTGCATATGGAGGAGAACACATGGGGCTCTGGCAGATTGGTAGCGTGTGGTGTGTGATGTGTTACCTGGTGTCTGGTAGTTGAGTCTCCTCATTTCTACAGGATCAGACGAGTTGGCCAGAAGACAATCCTTCACACCACTAGAGTGATCATCTTTAGGTAGGGGGGATGCCCTCTTCCTGTAAGAACAAAATGGAGTCAGCATGAGTAGTGCTACTGATTTATTCAGGCCACGACAGCCTCACTAACAGAGAATAGCCTGCAGATTCGAAATATTCTACAACAAAACGAAGATAAAATAAATAGTTTTGAGGGATGGGACAGTAAAATATGTACATTAGCATCTCAATAAAATAACATCTATTAAACACCCTTGAAGAGTAACATTTTGTGTCCTGTGTTAACAACTCAACACATGATTTGCTGCTTATTAGTCTAGAAAGAATATGATTGGACTAAACATTTAGTCAACTATATTATACAACACTGTTCAAAAGTTTGGGGTCAGAAGAAATTAATACTTTTATACAGCAAGGATGCATTAAATTGATCAAAAGTGACAGTAAAAAAAAGATTTTTATTTTAAACTTTCTTTTTGAACTTTGTTCATTAAAGAATCAGGAAATTGTCTAGCACAAGTGTTTTCAACATTGATAAAAATCAGAAATGTTTCTTGAGAAGCAAACCAGATCATATTAGAATAATTTCTGAAGGATCACGTGACACTGAAGACTGGAGTAATGATGCTGAAAATTCAGCTTTGCCATCACAGAAATAATAAAATAATAATAATAATAAAAAAAAACTATATATATATATATTACATTTTAAAATATATTAAAACAGAAAATGGTTATTTTATCTTGTAATATTTCACAATTTTACTGTTTTTACTGTATTTTTTTTTTACACAATAAATGGAACCTTGGTGAACATAAGAGACTTCTTAACAACCCCAAACTTTTGAATAGTACTTTATATTACACTAAATTAGTATACTATCTTACATAATAAAATAATATAATATAATATATTTTGGTTAGTTTTTCCTGGAAAGGCATTTTAAATGCATACAATTATTATATCTGTATAGATGACCTAAAAGCTAATAGAGGTTGACTACAAGTCGCAACTCCAAATTTGTTTTCATGAGATCTTTAAGACAACATATTAATCAGTCTAAAAAGCACGAGCTTCAATTCCTGTTAAAGCATCGCTGCTTTTAGAGCACATTAGGATTTCCCTTTGGGATGTGATGGGGTCACGGTGATCCGAAATAAAAGCCAAATAGCGTGTTTGTTCAGCACCTCGCTCGATTCTGTTAGCAAGCTCACTAAATATTCAGGGTGCGACGCTCCTTGTTTGTGGGGAAAACAAGGCGACTAGGTAATTAGCACATCAGCTGGATGGCACAACACTGGTAATTACGGCACTGTAGCACCTGCACTCCCGAGCGCGCTCTTCCAGCAGGTAAAGCTGTCGTGCACACACACACACACACACACACACACACACACACACACACACACACAGAGAGATGCAGAACATCTGTCAGTGGAAACCCATCCTCAGACACATAGACACAAATCCCCAACCAAAATGGGAGAGCCAACTGCACGGAAAATTTCACATCTCACTGCACTCAATTTGTAAGGTTCTGAGCACAGTTTTCTAGCTTTCATAATGCCTGAAGAGCTCAAGTGAGGCTGACACCAGAGAGGCAGGCCGCACCGAAGGGTCTTCAGCATACGCCACTTAACAAAGCCAGGCGTACAGCATCGCTAATCACTAGAGCACTGGACATGTAGCCCCTCACCTCTTTTGTACGTACAGTAAGTCTCAGCATGCTTCAATTATTCAGTTTGGAGTTAATACATATACACTAGAGGCAAAAAGGATCCATTTATAGTGGGTTCAGAATGAAATGCAAGGATAAAAATAACAGAAAATGTCCATTTTGCTCTGGGAGAGAGCTTGTATGTGCGTTAGAGATATATTTTGTACATTAGCGAGTAAGAAGGAAAGGGGGAAAAAAAAGAAACAGAACAGTTCGGTGGAGGGAAATGTCAGCTTTGAAGACGAGAACATTTCTATTTCGGCAGCCGCCAGGCTGGCATTTCCTTTACAATGGGCCATTCAGGGCTCAGGTGAGACAGCAGAAAGGCTGACTGCACACGCTCAGTCTGAGTGACCTTCAGGAGGAGGTGAAGGATCAACACGAACATCACGGCGGCAAAAAAACACCCCCCTCCCCCCCAAAAAAAACATCACGATCACAACAGCAAGCATGCGCCACTGTAATGACGAAAACCCAATGGACTGGAGCTTTTCAAGGACAGCAGGATGTGAGGGTGAACTACTGTCAGTCTTTATTCAGAAAGGCAATTACAGCCAACATCTTGTTTTGGATGAACTGAACTGATAGTCATTCAAAACAACATGAAAATGAACAGTAACATGTGCGGCCACACCTGTAAACCCTGCAGCCTGTGAAGAGTGAGACAAATGACACTTGTGAGACTGAAATGAAAACTATGACAGAAAGACACCTGGCCATGATCTGAGGGTACCTACCTTTCCTGTTTGCTGCGTTTTTACGAAGCAAAGAAAGGAAGAGACATGTGATTAGTTGCTGTCAGACACCTAGAGACCCAAGTGAAACGTGCGGCTAACCTTGCGTTTCAAAAATGTCTTTCAGAAATCTGACTTTGTGTTTGAAGATGGTGATTTAAAAAGAGAAATGTTATTTGAATAAGTACTTATATGAAATAACTGATGATTTAATAAGAGAAAATGTTATTTGAATAAGTACTTATATGAAATGACTGATGATTTAATAAGAGAAAATGTTATTTGAATAAGTACTTATATGAAATGACTGACTCACACACCCTCAGCCTTTGCTTCAGCTCACAAATATTAAGTAGGTGATACTTAAAGGGATAGTTCACCCCAAAATGAAAATTTTGTCATCACTCACTCGCCCTCAAGTTGTTCCAAACCTGTATGAGTTTCTTTTTTCTGTTGAACACAAAAAATGATATTTGAAATGTTGGTAACCAGACAGTTGACGGTAGCCTTTGACTTCCATAGTATTTTTTTTCTATTATGGAAGTCAGTGGCTACCGTCAACTGTTTGATTAACAACATTCTTTAAAATACCTTTTGTATTGTGTTCAACAGAAGAAAGAAACTCATACAGGTTTGGAACAACTTGAGGGTGAGTAAGTGATGACAAAATTTTCATTTTTTGGTGAACTATCCCTTTAATATTAGGTAACTACCTGTAAGTAATTCTAACTACCTCTTCTGCCCACATCCAGGGGTATAACAAAAAATGTGTAGAAAACAATGTCAAAAATGGTCTTTTTCATCTTGTTTATGACATCACATATTATCAACAGCTTCAATTTATTTACAATAACATAATCATGTATCGGTACCGTATCGGTTATCGGCCAATATTAAACTTTTTTAAATTATTTGTGTTAAAAATCTGTTGTTGTGTTAAAAACCTGGTCAAAAACCTTGTCTTTTTCATCTTGTTCTTATAACACAATGTATTATCACATGCTTCAATTTATATACAAACACATAATCGTGGAGATGCATGATATATCGGTACCATATCAGTTATCGGCCAATATTAGTTTTTTTAATTATTATTTTTTAGTTTGATTTATTATTGTGATTTATCATCTTGTTCATGATGTATTATCCACTGCTTCTCTTTATAAAAAATACATATTCATAGGGAGGCAAAATATATCAGTACCATATCAGTAATCGGCGAAACTACAGATTAACTTTTATTTAATACCTTATTTTTATATTTAGATGACCTTTGTTGTCATCTAATGCTCATATGAATAATTTAAAAACACTGTTAAATGTGACCTTCCGCAAATCTCAAAATAGATATCCATTTGTCCACAAAACAATTGATTTTAGGCTTTAATGTTTTTTTTTTTATTTATTTAGACAAAATATTGTAAAATTTTAATATGATCCATTAATCAGTTATCGGCCAAAACATGAAATTATCTGCTTATCAGTATCAGTCAAAATGATAATATTGTGCATTCCTACATAATTAAATGCTTTTCTTACTTTTCAAGTAGTTTCCAGTCCAAATATCTAAAAGTTCTTAAATCCAGAATCAGATGCTTTTACTAGATAAGTAAAATGATGTAAGATATTTTTTCTTGGTTTCTGGAAAAAAAAAAAAAAAAGATCAAAATGAAGTGAGTTTTTGCTTAAAACAAGCAAAATGATCTGCCAGTGGGGTAAGAAAAATAATCTTGTGTCTGTTTAGGACAGAAACAAGATTATTTTTCTTACCCCATTGGCAGATAATTTTGCTTGTTTTAAGCAAAAACTCACTTCATTTTGATTTTTTGTTTTCCAGAAAACAAGAAACAATATCTGTCATTTTACTTATCTTGTAAAAGCATCTAAATTTAAGAATTTTTAGATATTTAGACTGGAAACAAGACAAAAATACTAAATAAGAACAGCATTTTTGCAGTGTTGTGGCCTCCAGTGACAATATCACTGTCAATGTGAACAAACATATGAGAGAAATTTAAGGCCAGCAGCGAAAGAGACCAGATATCAGTCCTGAAGCATTACAATAGCAGAGCTACTCGCTGGACTATCCGGCTCACAGCGGTGGGCAGTGCAAGATGACAGCTTTTAGAATAGCATCAGCAGGGTGTGCCGGCACAGCCACATAACCGCTGGCCTACCGAGACCAAAAGCTGACGCTGCCGTTTCGCTGCTGCATCTTTGCTCGTGAACGGCCTCGATTTGAGTCAGTGCAAAGCTAAAAGAGACCTTGCGCCATCAGGGGGGCTGAAACGGTGGATTTGTGTCGAACGTGGAGAAAATCAGAGCAAAACAAACGCAAGGTTTGCTCTGAAGTAAGGGATTTTACTAAGACGGGCTAGAGGGAGTATTAGTCAGTACTGTATTAGCGTTGTGAATGGGACCAGCGGGTCATGCCGCGAGCTACATGTCTGCCTTATTCGGCTGAGTCAAGATGTCATTATGAATAATGTCCTCCTTTTGTTCTCTCTGCGGGAAAGCTAGCTAAAATTAGCCACATCTTGTTCCATGTACAAAGCAGCCCTGAATTCAGAGTTATGCCGATGATGATGTGCAAGGGTGTATTTCATCTAAAATGAGACTTTCACAGAGGCTGATATTTTTTTCCATCACATCTAGTGAACTTTGAGAGAATTGCTCTCTTCACAACCCCATCAGCAACAGTGAAAACTAGGGCTGTCAATTGACATAATATAGAAATAATTACATGGAATGGTGAATATTAAATCTAATTAATCACAACTAATTGAGAAAGACGTCAAATTAAGATAATTCAAACACATTACATTCAAACAGAAATTGAAATATGGGATCTCTCACATCAGGTGCGGTCAACATTTACCGTTGTTCAGTGAATGTTCACAGGCGAAATCCAGTGAACAGTGAACCTCTACTGATCGTCAGAAAGGAGTGATGGGAAACCTCTTCCTCACCTCTTGAAGAGCAGGATAGCGATAACTATGATGATGATGAGCACCACGGCGAGCACGGGGCCCATGACCCAAAGCATCTCAGGCTTTTCTATACTGCGCTGCACATGGTTTTCGTCCGACACCACGATGAGGTCCGAGTATGGGCTGGCTGAGAAGGTCCGCTACAGAGAGAGAGAGAGAGAGAAAGAGAGAGAGAAAGGTTTGTGTTAGTCCAGAGCAACAACATACACAATAGTTATGGCTGACCAGGAGCAAATAAGCAAATTGTTTGGATATGATTCTTCACTTGAAATCAAAATTAAGGTAGCTAAAGTGTCTGTGTCTTTGTCATGATATTTAGCAGACATCTTAGCTGTGCTAAGAACTTATAAACTGTTTCCTGTGGTCATTATTTATATTGACTATAAGAATGTTATATTTTTATTTTATGTTAGTTTATTTTTTAATGTTTTTGAAGGAAGTCTCTTATGCTGAAGGCTGCATTTATTTGATCAAAAATACAGTAAAATAATATGAAATATTATTCAAATTTAAAGGTGCAGTGTGTAAATTTTAGCGGCATCTAGCGGTGAGGTTGCAAATTGCAATATAGAGAAGCTACGGTGGGCAACACAGGACAAAGATGTCAGCAGAGAGAAGCCAGTAAAGCAAATGCACTCTGTAGAGCAGTGTGTCCGTTTAGGGCTACCGTAGAAACATTCCGGCGCAAAATGGCGACTTAACATGTAAGGGGACCCGCGGTGTATGTAGATAGAAATGGCTCATTCTAAGGTAATAAAAACATAACAGTTCTTTATGTAAGGTCTTTACACACCACTGAAAACATAGTTATGTATATTATATTGCATTTCTGACAATAGATCCTCCTAGAATTTACACATTGCACCTTTAAATGACAGTTTAATTTTTTGAATAGATTTTAATAAGTCATTGATTCTAGTAATAGCAAAGCTTAATTTTAAGCATCATTATTCCAGTCTTCAGTCTCATGATCCTTCAGAAATCATTCAAATATACTGATTTGCTGCTCAAGAAACATTTATAACATTTAAAATAATCAGTTGAAAACAGTTGTGCTGTTTAATAATTATGTGGAAACCGTAATGTTTTTTCACGATTCTTTGATGAATAAAAAGTTCAAAAGAACAGAATTTATTTGAAATAGAAATCTTTTGTAACATTATATGTCTTTGTCACTTTTGACTAATTCAGTGGATCCTTGCTAAAAGTATCAATCCCTCCCTACCAAAAAAAAAAAAAAAAAAAGACCCCAAACATTTGAACATTAGTGATTCATATCAATTTTGAAATTCCCTCCTATTTTCAGGTTTTCTAGGAATGTATGTTCACTGTTCAACTTCAATTACTGAAATGGAAAAAGCAAATTTAAAATAGTTAAATAGTATTAAAATAAAAAGCAAAACTAAAATAACCTACAACAGACCCTGCACACACACATCATCACATCTGTCTCCATGTCAGACCAGGTTCCCTTAACCCCTGCCATACACACTTTCACCTTTCATTAGCATAGGTCACACCTCTGAGTACATGTGACTATATACAGGAAGATGCGAACAAGAAAAGAGGAATTTGTGCGAGAAGAACATAGAGAGAGAGAGAGAGAGAGAGAGAGAGGACACCCCCCCTCCCCTCCCTCTCTGTGGCTTTGATAAATGGAAGCTGAGGAGAGGAATCATATCCTCTTCATTAGTGCGCAAACCATGGTGATAGTGAGCTGGCTGGAGGCAGGGAGGGAGTGACAGGAAGAAAAAAGAGCCAGCGTGAGGGGACATAAATGAGACATCTGCTGTGCCCTCTTCCATGCACGCGCCATGGGACAGGTTCGAATTTTGCCTCACAATCCGCCTGCGTTTAAAAAAAAAAAAAACAATTGGGGGGAAAAAAGGAAAAGAAAGAACGAAAGAAAGGAAGGTGAGGAAAGATGGGCCTGCCACTATCACTCCCTTATTCTGTGTTGGGAGAGGCCATCCATATGGACACTATTTCCCTGAAGGCCAAACCCCTGTCGCTTTCCTCTCTTTCTCTATCTCTCTTCCTTCCGCTTCATCCCATCACACAGAGTGGGGCACCATAATCCGGATCACTTGCTCAGCTCAGCTTGACTCGTCTAAGAGTGCACAGATATTAATTGAAGAGATAAGCAGGATATTAGCTGGAGGAGAGTCATGAAGTCATGAAGACGTTGTGTTATCGCACTGCTCATATGACACTCTCACTGTTAATGTGATGCTTTACGTGAGCGAGGGCGGTTGTGTGTGCGCGTGATGTACTGGAAATATACATTTCACTGCATAATTGTGGCTTTTCTTTAGCGAAGACCTGGAAAAACCAGATCATTGGCTTAAGGGCCCGGTGTACTTCAAGCAAAATCGAAGAACAAACTGGTGTGACATCATTTAGAATGGGAGTTATGGGAGTTCGAAACAGCTTACCAAAGCAAACTTTCCGAACTGCCCTGGCTGGTAAAAACCTTTGAACTACCATTGGTCCGTGGCGATTATGTAATAGGTAGGTGCGCTCTGAGGCTCCACCTACTTTGATGTGGAAAATTTCTCCGGTTAATTTCTTCTGTTCAGTTCCTTAAGGTCGGACGTCCACAAGTAAAAACAGGAACACACTGGAGAGGCACTTTATAGTAGAAAATGAAGTTGTAATTCTAATTGAAAGACACTGACACTGTTTTTTCTTGTTTAATACTGTAAAGCTGCTTGCTTTTAACTCTTTCCCCACCAAACATGGATTTTTCTGTTATTTATGAGAAAACGCTTCCCTGCCAAACACCGAATTTTCCAGGTTTCCATGTTTTCACTGTCATACACTCGGGGCGCTATTAAGGCCAGTTTACACCGTACAGACAAACACCAACAAACACGTTTGTTGGGTTTTATCTGATCAGTGTTTTACCCCTAATGGCGCCTGTTGGAGTTTTTTCTAGTTTAAAAGTTGGCTACTTGCTTTAACTGACTTGATGTACCAGGCTAACAGGTTTGTCAACTGGTAGTCCAGCTGATCATCCCATCTACACCAACTTGGACCAGTTGGAAACCACGTAAAAGCAGCTACCAGCTTTTGTGGACAGTCATGTGGCACATGATTTTGGACCAAGGAGAGTTCTCTGTGGGCAGGGCTACACAGAGAAACACTGCAAAAAAAACCCCCAAAAACAAAACAAAAATTCCCTATTACACACTGATTTTCATGGTCAGTTAGGACAGAAATTTAGATTAATATGGAAGATAAGTAAATAATAAGTAAATCACTGAAAACAAAGCCATTTTCTATATAAACAAGAAACAAGTCTTTAGAACAAGTATTTTTTTGTAATATATACTTTTTGCTTCAGCTTCTGTATTCTGCTTTTCTCTAAGCTCTGCATTGCAGGACTGTGAAAATTGTTGGTTCCTTTATGATAAATTGCTTGTGATTTCCCTCATTTGTGAGTCCCTTTGGATAAAAGCTTCTGCTGAATGATGCAATATAAATGTTAAATGTACAATTATCCACATTACTGTACTAAACTAATGAGAATGACATTTTTCACATTACAGTAATGAAAATTTGAACATAAATGCCAATCTTAATAGTCCTAAAAAAGGCCTCTTTTTTTGTATAATAAAATATGAGTCAGACATTTCTTTGTGAGATTCACCCATCAAAGGGATTCAAAAATCTATTTTTTTCGTTGTAGACCACGGTGCAATGCGTTTTCTACAGATGCTTTAGAGTTGAATGAAACGACAGCACTCTGCTTCCTCTAGCACTTTAACACAATTTGAGTGCGGTGCGTTAAAGGCAGTTAACGTCACTAATGTGTTTAGCATTTCCTACAGACAAGGAGGGAAAAAAAAACACAAGGAAGCTGAATACTAACTAACGCAAAATCCATTGAGCGGATAAGGATGGGCTTGCGTCCTCAGGCAGAAGAGAATCGGTTAACGACATCATCTCAGCACTGGGGTCTCAGTGCGGGCATTCTGCTAATGTAAACACTTTATCTGGCAGAAACAGCTCGGCCGCCACAGGCCCTCCTTCCTAACTTTACCAGCCAGCTGACGCTCTTTCTCTCTCTCTGTTATGCTTTTTTTCTTGTGGTTCTTTCTTTAAAAGCTCACTGCTCTCTAATGTTCTTTTTCCTCTGGACTGCTGGACAGCTGTAACAGCTCTCTTCTTTTCAAACCTGTCGAAGTGCTGTCTCTCGCTCTCGTTTATAACATCTTAAGCCTGCTTCTCCGCACTTGCTTAAACAGATTCTGTTTACACACTCTATCTATCATCTGATTTCACACTCCTCTGGGCTTGTTTATGTGCCTCAAGTGACGCTTGTACACAAAGACATTCTGTCTCTCTCCATGGACATGGAGACATTGTGTCTTACTGGTCCTCACGAACTGAAATGCTCATAGGTGTCTTTAGTACAGCTGATTCTCTACTTGTAATTATTGACAAAAAGCTAAAAAAATGCAACAAAACCATTGCTGAAACTAACTAAACCTAAAGTGAATTAAAAGTAAATTTGATTCACAAGGTACTGATTTCATTCATTCTGATTCATTTTTAATATTGATTCTTTTGGTCACAAAGTCAACAGGCCTCTTTCAAGTATTACATAATAATCTGTTCACTACAGTGCATATTTTTATTTTCAGATCGCTGTAGCGCCTGTCGTGAAACGATCACCTCTTCCTACTTGTTAATTTTATAGCATCAAATAAACATGAAAGAACATCGGAAGGAATGTTGTTTCAACCGTGGAACGATGTCAGTAGACACCATTTTTCAAGTTTGAGTCCACCAACGTTAATCTACTAACTCACCTGACTGCTTTGTCAGACATAACAGCGGATTCGGCGTTATGATTGGTTAGATCGCCTGTCAATCAAACTCCTGGCGAAGGGTCAGTTATGTCTAATGCAAATTCTTTTAAAATACAATTAGTGTATTTAATTGTGTTGATTAAATAATTTAACATTTATAATAATAATAATAATTATTATTATTATTGATTTGCAGTTGGTAGCATTTTATTTTGTGTATTTTGTGATTTAATGGAAAATAATTATTTTTACCCAGTCCTAGTCTATATTTTCAATCCCAGCTCCACACTGTTTCTTCGCAGCTTTTCAACGGGATTGTGTTTCTGTGCCGAGCTCCAGGCTTCATATGTTCTAAAGGCCCCTTTACTGGAGCTCAGCTCATTTCAGAGCTGTTCATTCATTTCCTATGACAGCTCCGCTGCAGGAGAGCTGCTGGAGAGCCAGATCCGAAGGGCACAGCGGCATTAGATGTGGAGCATTGGGCGTTTCTCTGAGATATTATTCTCTTGCCACGGACAAATGGCTAGGCTTGTTCTTTTGAACCTTACACACTTATCTAATCGCACACTTATCTAAACATTCTCAAATCATCTGTGGGCTTGTTTAATCTAGTTAAAGAGGCGTCCAAGTACAGTTTCTGCAGATCAGGAATGTCTTGTGGAAGTCCGAGTGAACGAGGCAGGACGGAAAGGTTGATAGGGTTAAGAAAAGGAGGGGCAGAAAGGCCTTTGAAGTGCTGAGTGAGGAAGTTGTCCTCCTCTTCTCATAAAGCATGGCGGACAGATTAATGCCTAAGCTTTAGGGATACTTAAGAGTCAGCTTCAAGGGAATCAGAACAAGCCTCCATGCTCCCAAAGCCCTGCCACGCAAATCCATTCTGCTGCTCTTTCCACAGAGCCGAGATGGAGGAGCTCAAAGTGCCAAACACTGCTGACGCTATCATAAGAGGAAATTATGAATATTTATCCAACTGGTCCTCTGGAGGTCTGGGCTATAAATTTCAGTGATGATTACTTTCAGGGTTTTGAGGGTGCAGAGTTCGATTCTTTGATTTGTTTGAGAAGCAGATGGAAAAATGCGAGAGGGGCTGAGGGAACCAGCGAGGCGTTTAAGCTAATGCCTGTTCGACAAACAAAGCTTATTGAGCTTTGCTGCTTATTAGGACAAAGCTTTGGCAAGACTCACAAAATAACTGCTTGTGTATCTGCAACTCACACTGAAATTTTCGAAGGACATAGAATAGATAAAAGACTGCAAACATACAAACGGATGTGGGTTCCCATATACTGTAGTTCAAAAAACAAATTATAATCTGTAATACCTGCTTCTCGTTTGCAGTAACAGGGTATTGGTCCTTAAGTTCGGCCATTACAAAGCACTGGTAATTTTGGTTGTTAGAAAGGGGACGGTTGTAGAATCCATTGTACGTCTTCTCGTCGCCCAAGGTGAAGCTTTCTGGGAGGGAGAGCAGCTTTGCGGCGACGTATGGCCTAACGTTGTCCGTGTGACGTCGTCTCCTGAGCAGAGCTCCCTCAGTAGACTCCAGGAGCTGAAAAAGAGATCAGACAGAGACGAATTAGTGTAAGACAACAGACATAAAAGCCAGGCTCTCAGTGTTGTGTGGAAAACTAATGCTAAGTCAGCTTTAATCTCAATTGCCTGTGAATGTAAAAGCATGTAATGTATAGAAACTCTACAAATAATCACTGTGGTCTATCATCTTTTAACCCAGTGGTTCTTAAACTTTTCCTGCCAGGCCCCCTTTTTGTAGAGAGGAATATTTTTTTTCATGAGGAAAAGTGATGTTGTCTACACTGAATGCAGTGTGGTGTGACAACAAATTCCCGACAGTAAACCGATGCCTTGTTCTGTTTATGACATACTCCAAGCACTCACGATACTTCTCATAGGAAGGACAAATGGATTCACATCGGTCACTTTGTCGAGTCAAGTGTAGACAGCTGTTGTGGCATGGCACGATGCATCAACAGTCGCGTCCGGTGTAGACACGGTATAAGTGGCGTCTTAACTTGTATGGCTTCATATTGTCAGAAGCAAATATTTTGGCCCACGCAACACACTGCGGTCTCTCTTCATTACCCACCATTGTACTGGTAAATCCGAAGGGCGAGATATGCCCCGTCACATTTTCTTGTCTTTTCACCGCACCTCCGCAACAGCTTGAGGCTGTCTACTGGAAGCAAGAAAGCGAACGTTGCAAATTCATTTGTCATTTGTGTCAGAGCGCTGGAGTACATCAGAAATAGAAAGGGGCATCAGTTTATTGTTGGGGATTTGTCGTGTTGCGTCACATCCAGTAGACCGAATCACTGATTATAATGGGTTCTAGACACGTTATTTTGGTATTTGTGAATTTTAAGTACATTCATTGTTTGCTTTACGTTTACCTGGCACTGTCAGTCCTTTCACAAAATTGTCCATGCTTGGAGCAAATCATTGAGGTAATAAAATATGTCAAATTAATATTTCGTGTTCAATGATTTACTGTACCTGTGTGGCAAGTACCCGCATAATAAGCAGGATAATTGTGCAGTGGGGTCTTGTCTAACCCTGAAGAGCCCCCCCTTTTAATAACTCTGTGGCCCCCAGTTTGGTAACCACTGAATTTCAATGACTTATGAGGGGCCCTTTAACCTTTTTTTAATAAGTCAATACTTTAATTTAGCCTCAAACTGATCAAAAGTGACAGCAAAGACTTTTACATTGTTACAAAAAAGTGTATGTCAAATATGCTGTTCTTTTGGATTTTCTATTAATCAAAGATTTTTTTTATAGCAAATCACCATTTTAAAATGATTTCTGAAGAATCATGTGACACCAAAGACTGGAGTAATGATGCTGAAAATTCAGCTTTGCCATCACAGGAATAAATGACATTTAAAAATATATTAACATATGGCGCTTTTCCACTGCGTGGTACGACTCGGCTCGGCTCGGTTCAGCACGACTCAGCTCGCTTTACTTTCGGTTTGCTTTTCCACTGCAGTTTAGTAATGCTTCAAAGTGGGTGGGATTATAGACTGACATATAGTTGCGGTGCCTTTACTGCCGTGGATCCACTCCCCGTCTTCTGACCATGATACAGCCATTTCTTTTTTTCAAGTTGCGTGCGACTGTCGTTTAAAGCAAGTCGTTTAAAAAGAGTAACGAATACAAATGATACTGCGGTGGCTGTTACTGACTATTTAAATCTAGCGGGATTGGTGTCACGTGTTTCAAATCCAATGACACTGGTAGTGATGATTCTCTCTGACCAATCAGTGATCTGCAGTGTTTACACGTCACATTTAGTATCGGTATGGCACGCTTGAAACCTCAACCGAGGTGGTACTATTTAAGCGAGCCGAAAAAGTGATTTTAATTTTAAGTAATTTTCAAAAACACACATTTTAAGAAATTCCCTTATATTTCCAGGTTTCTCATGACTCTGGTAATACTGTTGATAACAACAAAACAGTAATAACTCACCTCATCCAGCTCCATCTCGTCAGGATTAATCCACTTACGAGATGATGTAAGAGACCCGGGCACGACCACAATGTAGTACCACCTATGAAGAAAACAACACGGTTAGCATGTACACCTTTACTACTCTCATCTGCACTACAGCAGCTTGAACATGTGTCACCATTTATACCAGAAAAGGTCATAGATTTGCGCTGGTGGGAATTAAAAGCGACCTATTCTAGGTGTGAGTGTGTAGAAAAACTGATGACTTTTTTTCTGAGTAATAGCTTCATCTCAACACTATACTGGTTTTTAATTATCAGCTCCATCTTTTCGAGTGTAAGTGAATAAAGCTCTCATGAATGAGCTGTCAGGTGGTCCGGACAAGCATAACTTTGGGAGAGTGGCACACGGCCGCTCATAATAAGACTGGGGCCGAGGCTTTAATATGGCCAGTGTCTGATTCGAGAGGCATTTTCAAAATCAGCCCCAAGAAAAACTCTCTCTGTGCTTCAGAGCTCCGCCATTTCCCGGAGAACGAAGCGCTGTGTCTGACACGAAATCCCACATCAATCAGCGCTATTCCAAATGCCAATCTTCTCCAAGACTTTCTCATCCTCAACACTCTGGTAATCTTTTTACCAATCAAAAAAGGCACTCCGGAGCACAGCCCTGTTCTCCTCCTGGGATTGGCAACAAGGTGCAGAGTTGTTGTTTTTTTTTTTTTTTTGACCACACTGCACCAGCTCTGATTTTGTCAATGGCCAAGACATCAGAAAAAATATCTCCCAGTTTTGCAGTTCAGTAGCAAATTATCTTCATTTCTTTTTAGGGAACATAATTGGCTGTGGAAAAGCAAGACTCAGAAACAACATGTTCCTCTCAAAGGACAAAAACAATCCACTTTTCTTCCATTACCTCCTCATTCATGAAAAATTAAGTGTTGAAAATGACATATAAACATACAAGGCTTTTCTCATGCATAAATTATGACGACACATTAAAGCGGTATGATAATTGAAGGGCCTCCACCCATAAGCAGGAGCTCCTGTGAAGAGCACTCAGCCGTAATGATGGGCTCTCTGTGGCAAGAACATCAGAAACAGAGCAGCGTGTCTGCTTTCTGCAAGCAGGATGTGCTCATATCCTCCATCATGACAGGCTGCACTTTAAGTGGTCTCAAACCAAGACTTTTAGATATATCTTCCTCTCAGCTAAGATAGAAAACAGCATCTCTGCCAGCACATTCTCCACTATTGATTTCTACGCACTCCATCACGACTTATCCTTCAGCACACAGCTCAGAGGAGAATAAAGTGAAAACATGCCGATGTCACTTGAGCCTGACAAGGACCTTCTGGTAGTTTGAAAAAAGCCGGCTTTTTTCAGGAGAAGGTCAAATGTAAAGCTGAATACAGTAGGATGGCATTGCTTTCGGTTTAAAAGCAGCTGGAATCTGCAGCGTTGGCAGGAAGGCTGTTTGCTGAGGTGGGGAGATTCAGTCGTTCAGTTGGGGGGGAATAATTGCATGGTAATGGTGTGTGAGCTACACTGCAGAACGGAAAGCATGGCGTCACTGACCCGAATGAGGCTGCGGGCATTACTTTAGGCAGCGTTACTGTATCCGTATGGATGAGGTTTAAATAGAGGGGAAGGAGTACATTTACAAGCACAGCAATAAGATGATTATCAACTTATAAAAAAAAAAAACTATATAAAAACTGCATTGAAAATACTTTATATACATACAATATTCAAAACCTGCTGCAAGCTATTCTGAATTACTTAAACTGTTTTATACATCAGTGAATCAACACATCGCATAAATGTTTGACCTCAATTGCCCCCATATTAGTATGAAAAACAAAAAAACAAAACTGCTACAATAAATACATTTTTACATAAATAAATGTATACATAAAATTATATATATATATTAATTTTGTAAGATTTATTTTAAGATTTTAAAAATATGCCATTATCTTTGTTAAAATGATTTATTTAATATAGTGTATACAGTATATAATCACACACACATAAAAAAAATATATATATATGCATGTATGTATGTATTTATGTGTGTATATACATATATACACACATAAATGCTGTATTAAATAAATTATTTAATCTGATTATAAATGTATAAAAACTACATATTAAAAATACAATGCAAACATACCAATATGATAAAAAAAATTGTGTGTGTATATACAGAGTATATATATACACACACATATATACAGAAATGCTATTTAAATAAATTATTTAATTTGATTATAAATGTATAAAAAACTAGATATATAAAAATACAATGCAAACATACAAATATGATAAAAAACATTCTGTGTGTATATATATATATATATATATATATATATATATATATATATATACACATATACATACATAAATGCTATATTAAATAAATTATTTAATCTGATTATAAATGTATAAAAAAACTACATATTTATGTAATGGTGCCATTTGTTCACATCATTCATATTTTCTTATTTCATATCATCTTATTTTCTCCACCACTAAAAGGACATCCCATTTTGTTTGTCATATTACTAGAGTACTAACCTGACAGGAGCTGGGGTGGGAACTTTTGGCAGGTTGATGGTGAGTTTACCATTACTGGTCTGGTCTGCTGTGTACAGGACAGGTTTACTTTTGAATAGGTCGGGTGCAGTACGAATTGAAACCTGTTGCTGCAGACCACCAGCACTGTTCCCTCTGCTCATCAGCACAAAGGAGTAATCAGTGTCTGGCTGCAGTCGCGTGATCAGCTTCCTCTTGAGGTTGCCTTGGACTTCCACACTCTGCTGGTTATAAAGGATCTACAGGAGGGAGAGGTTCAATTTCACTCAGTTGCACGGCTCACTAAATCTAATTTTTCATTCAGTTTCATTTAAACAAAGAACTTGATTGCATAAACAGACTTTATCCCCATGCAGTCACTTCTAGCGATGGAAACAGTGTGCTGTTTTCTGGGCTTGGCCCATCAGGATATTACTGTTATGGTTTTATACCGGTGGCTGGCATGCAGAGACGCCACACAGACTGTCTGTCAAGTCCACTGTAGGCCAGAGACCATTCTGACAGACTTTTCAAAGCATTTAAGCTTACTGGCCAACAGCGTGACTTGCAGTTTTACAAAACCACATGTAAATTTACAGAATCAGCACTTAAAACCTAATAGGAAAGATTACATTTACATCTGACGCAACGTAACCATTCTGTATAAGAATTAGACCATTATACAGCAGACTCCCAAGGGCTAGACTATAAAAACGGTATGAAAACAGCCATAAACATACATTTTTGTGAATTATATCTTTTAATATGAGAAATGTTTTGTCTATGTAAGTCAGTGGGGTCTTACCTTAAAAGGCACTTGGGATTTATAATTTTCTGGCACCTCCCAGGTGAGAAGGACAGAGGTTTTCATCACAGCTTTGACACCAAAGCTTGTGGCAAATGCTATTGGGCAGAAAACAGGAATTTTGTAAGTACATATGCAGAGCTTAGCTCAGGGTTTGAATTATGTATAAGGTAACATTTTAAACAAAACACAGCTTCTGAAATGGGTTACAAAGGACTGTTTACTGTCCTCTCTTGTTGTGTGAAATTACTGACACTGCAATAAAGTACTTACACAATCTCGCATGCATTTTTTAATAAAGAAGGAAATAAAGCCCCCGTCTAAATATTTCCTGTAAAAGCTTTTCTGTAAACTATAAAATCAGCATATTTGTTGAGAACAATATAAAGAAATTGTGACTCTAGCTATACTTTTCCCAACTACAAGAAACTTAAAACCCCTAATAACTGAGATGCTATTCTGCTCAGTGTTATTTTAGTATTATTTTTAGTTTTTAAATTGTTTTTTTTTTTATATAATATTTATATTTAATATTATTTAAGCTTTATTCTTCAATTATCGAAAACAATTTTAAATAGTTTTAGTTAACAATAACAATGACTCTGCTAAACATCAGACAGATTTCAGTTCGCATAAAGTAAAATACAAAGGGAGGACTTCTCCACTTGCCTTGAAACGGACCACCCAAAGTGAAGATAATTGAATATTTTCATAACACTGCACATTTATTATGGTCTTAGCATGACAAAATGGCTATGTTGTTTCAAGTGTGTGTTATTGCAGCAAAAACAATTCATTGGTTATCTTGTGATTTCTCTGTGACTAGTGAACAAAGATTTCATCTTAAGTTCAGATGTGTTAAGACAGAAATTAACATGTTCAGGTGCTGTTTTCCGGACACAATTTTTCTTGGAACATAAATAGGGGTGTGTAATATGTGCACCTGTATCATTAAATATAGTGTATAAGGTGCATTATAATTATATTACAGTGCATTGTAATTATCTGGGGCCTGACACAGTGATAAATTACACCACACGCTACACAGAAGGATAAAAGGATTTCTGTATCTGTTTAAGTGATTTAACGTAAGCCATGGAGTCTAAACACAAACCAGGTGATGTAGACATGGTTCTGCTCTGGATACTAGGGCTTATGGGACCCCCTCCCTTGCTGGTGAAGGCTTGCACACGGATATCATAGGTGGTGTCTGGCCGAAGCCCCTGGATGGTCATCTGGGTTTCGGCAGTGCGGTTGGTGCTGTTCTGTTTGCTGTTGATGTCACGGTACACCACTAGGTATTGGGTGATGCGGCCGTTGCGCTCAGACAGGGCCGGTGGGTTCCAGGCCAGGCTAGTGGTGGAGGTGGTCAGGCCCACGACACGCAGGTTGAGGGGAAACCCACTGGGCACGTCCTCCAGAGTGCTGATCTCTTTTACGTACTCCTCTCCAGCTCCTGCCCGGTTCCTGGCGCTCAGGTGGAAGCTATAGGTGGCACCCTTGTGCAAGTCTGTGGCGGTGTGGTGGTCGTCGGTGCGCGCAAATTCACGGACTTCATAGTTCTCGTCCTCCAGACACTTGTACCGCAGTCGGTAGCCAATCAGCTCACCCACCATGTCCTTAGGAGGCTGCCACTGGATGAGAGCCGTGTTGCCGATGGTGGTGCTGATGATCATCGTGGGTTTACCAGGCACTGCAGGGGCAAAGTGAGAATATGTGTAGGGTTATTGTGCATGGACTTTTTTTGATTACAGACAAAATCCTCCTGAACTTTTAAAATGTCTAAAACCATCCTCTTATTCTGGCATAGCAGAATTACTTAGTCAAGTAGTCATAAAGGAAAATATTTTTTTTTTTTCTGATCATCTTAAAAAATAAATATAAATACACTACCGTTCAAAAGTCAGTAAGATTTTTTTCAAAGAAATTAATTTTATACATCAAAGATGCATTAAATTGATCAAAAATGACACTAAAGATATTTGTAGTGTTACAGAAGATTTTTTATTTTAAAAGTAAATAAAATTAAAGAGCTCTCTCTCATAGTTATCCACTAGGGGTGTAACGGTACATGTATTCGTCCTGAACAGTAACTATACGGACGTCACGGTTCGGTGCATGCAGTCAGACCACAAATACAGTCAGTCACAGGCGATTCACACTCCAATCCAGAAGGGGGTGTGCACGGTAATGCAACACTGTTTGCTAACCGCCACAACAGGAAAAAGCCCAGAAGAAGAATAACAGAAGATCTATGCATAGATATGTTTACGTGTAATCTCTCAATCAGTGTTTCAACCGCAGAAAGACATCAATAAAACAGCTTGAGAATAATATCTCGCATAGCATTACATTTACCTCAGGCAAGTCATTTAGTGTCCACAGCATGTTAGTTCACTAGAGAAATGGACTCTAGAGGGGAGCATTTCATTAAATATATGCACAATATCAGCTTATATATTCATTATATTTATGTTACCTGTTAGAAATGCTTTAATTATTTAATATCTGTATAAATAAATTAGTCATGAAAACAAGTTATGACAGTAACTGTGTAAATGATTATATTTCAAAAATGATTTGGAGTAGAAAAATAATTGAAAAATAATTTTATAAATAGATTTAGAAGTGAATGCAAAACCTGCCTTATGTGCAATTTACGTTTTTTATTTGAGTGTTGATTATTATATCTAAAAAATAAATAGCAACTGAATTTAATAGTTTGGGCTCTGTTGTTAATTCTGACTTTTAATATTATAGTAATGTTCGAGAAAGGACTTCCTATATATAGTTTACAGCACTAGCTGAGATAGATTTTTTTTTATCCTTAAGAACATGTTAATTATAATTGAATTTATTTAAAGAGAGACACAATTTGTTCAATAAACCACTGTTTATTAAAAAGAAGAAATTTTATGTAGCAACTTTTAACTACCGAGGTATATACTGAACCATCATGTTTGTGTACCATTACACCCCTATTATCCACTAAAATATTAAGCAGTTAAAATATTAAGCAATAAAACTATTTTCAACAATGATAATAGTAAGAAATGTTTCTTGAGCAGCTGCAAATGCCTTTTCATATTGACCATAATTTTATAACATTTTTAATATTTAATAATAATAGTATAAAATTTAGACCTTTTCAGCTACTTTATCCTTGAGTGAAGAAATGCCTTGCAAAAGCTGCTTTTGATTAAATGTCACCAGACATTCTACAATGAATTGTCACTGAAAACCTCCACAGACACATTCAGGATTTAAAGTCAATATGAAACCGAATTTTACTTCTGTAATGTGATATATTTCTAAGTAAAAGAGGACATTCAGTGGAATATAGCATCTGGTGACATCAGTAGAGAAGAAAAGATGTACCAGAAGTGAAGCAAGTTATAATATTTAGAATTTTCCTTCTCTAGAACAATGTGCACCAATAAATCATGCAGAATCAGACCAGAAGCATGCATTAGGAAAGTAAACAAGGTGGAATTTGAGTGTGAAGTGAGTCAAGTGTAGAGTGTGAGTTTCTACCTGCTCCGGTGGTGGTGATGACTTTGGCTTTGCTGCGCGCCCCATCACCCTTGGTTGTGTACGCTGCCACGGTAACAGAGTAAGAGGTCTCGGAAAGAAGTCCGGTGATCACAGCCTCCTGTTAAACGGAAACAGCATGATGCCTAAGATGCCAAGACAGCTTTATCTAGAGACGCCCTCATCATCCCCACTGGCAGACACTGATCATAAACCCTCCAACAAACCACACACACCCCAACGATTAACCATTTACAAACCCCTTATAAAACCATCGGACACATTTTTTTTTCATATTTATATCATACTGCACATTCAAACAATAACTCCGAAAGGCTTTGAAAAGCTTTTTCTATGAGAAGCTCTTCCAAGCCACAAAAAGAAGAACCAAAGCAGCTCAACCATGGGTGTCAATCTTTTTGCTTTACACCAGTGAATAAATGTTTTTATGAGGACGTTTTTTTTTTTTTTTTTTTTCAACTGTCTGTAATTTGGCAGTTATTTAAATGATTCTCCCCCCTCTTTTTTTAAATAGGGTTTTCAAAGTTCCTCCAAAAGTAAGTCAAATTAGTTCACAAATTAGCTTAACTGGTGTACACAACTGAAACAAAGACACATCTGGTTGACATCAACAGAAAACCTGTTTGAGCAACTGAACAAACTCACAAACCAAAGGAAGAAACAGAGAATGTCAAACACAGCACACGCAAGCAACTGTAGGAACACATGCACGCACACACACACACACAAAGTCTGGATTAGGGTTAAAACACCCCAAAGTTTTTCCCCAAAGATAGTCTATAGTAATAAATCTCCACAGCATCCAAACAATGTGGCTTTTTGCAATCAATCACATACTGTAGTTCTCGCAATTCACTTTCAAAGCAGTCCAGACAAGTAACAAACCAATAAAACGAATCAGAGTTAAATTATTTCAACGTATGTTTACGCAACAATGATATACTATATATGGGAAAGTTTTTCCTTTGTTTTTTTTTGTGTTTTTTTTAAGTACAGACGGCACTGCCGTCAAAAAGATTGCCATTCATGGATTCACGGAAACTACTAAAAATGCTGTATTTTGCATGCCGCACCAGTAGTTGACGATGTCACTTTGTAAAGAAACACTACGTGCCTATAGACTGAACGTAATACGCGTGTGCATGACGTCACCGTTTTCACAAATTCACGTTTTTGTAGTTTACATGGAGACAATAACAGTATCGCTTTCAAAACCTTGAACTTTGAACCGGTTTTCAAAAGTTTGCATTTTCAGGCCCCCAAAACGCTGTTGTTGTGTAAATGAACAGCCAAAACACATAAAAAGTGTTCTGTTTTTAATTGAAAATGGTGTCATGTAATCGGCCCCTGAAACTGTGCATCATTAATCTGCTGCTATTCATCCTCTTTAAACATGAATTGGCTATATGAATAGAAAAGTAATTTTACTGAAGAATGAGGAATTATGAGGAATAATGTCTGTAATGCCTACAGTTACTCAAGTAATCTCTTCTTAGTGCACTTGCAGTGTTACCTGCAAATGATGTGCTGAAAATCCTCACACACACAGAAAGAAACCAAACTCGCACAATAATTAAAGAGTACAGGTTCAACCACACTTAAATGTACACATGGAAATACCAAGGTCATAACACAGCATATGTTTACCCGCCTCACTCCCACACACGCGCACACACGCACACACACACACACACACACACACAACTCCTATAATACACATGGTCACAAATCCTAATCAAGTTCATGAAAACGGCATTTTAAAAGCTTCTCATTAGCCTTTTTAACATGACTTGACTGAGTATCTTCTATAATTAAGGTTTTAATTATATTAGTACATATACCAATATGTGCCCATGTTTCACAATTTTCTTTTTTTAAACTAAGGATTGGTTTGGTTTTCTCCCACAGAAGCCCTAAAGAGGGGGAACACAGGATAAAATGTAAATGATTGGATAAATTTAAATGACCTTTTAAGTTTGAGCGTTTATTCATTACTTTAATCACACAAAATTACTTTTTTTAGGCAAAGCAATTGCATTTTCGTCTCTCATTTTCTCTATCACAAATAGTGCTCTTTTATAATTTTTTTTGAGCAAAGGGAACAGCTCGCACTACCAGAGAACAGAAGTTTAACTAAGTAGGAGGCAGTGGCATTCTGAAATGAGGAGGCAAAGTCTTTTACTTTTTTTAAAAAAAAATATATAAATCAAATGTAAATTCACACTCAATGTTGTCACATTTTCCTGGTTAAATTTACATCAAAACCAAATACAATTCTATTTGATATTTTTACATTAACTATGTAATTATTGTTCTATTTATTAAAACCAAGTATAAATCTCATCAAGTTAATGTTTTTAAGCATTTTTATATTTATTCCAAAATAATAACTAAAGGCAATATCAATTTAAACAATACATTTTATTTGTGAACTGATGTTCAGCTGTTCTTTTTAATAGTCAACTTATTTTTGGATAAGTTCTGTAAGTAGTACACTAGCGCACATTCACTTTTAGCTCTACAGGGACCTAAAAAGAAGAGTTTGTAGTGAACCTTGCATTATGAGTGCTTTGAAGAAGTGCATGAGCAAGACATTATCAGAAAATATTAATTAAGTTTTCATTTGATGTTATAAGTTGATGTTTTTTTTTTTTTTTTTTTAATGATCAGTTTGATTAGGTTGACAGTGGAAGCAGATTATATTAGGGCGTATTATATTAAACAGTTTTAATAAGCTGTTTTAATAATAAAATATTTAAATAGAAATTTTTTTTTTTTTCTAAATGTATATAAGAATGATTTCTGCAAGATCATGTGACACTGAAGATTAGCATAATGGCTGCTGAAAATTCAGCTTTGTTATCACAGGAATAAATTACATATTCACATAGAAAACATTTGTGTTAAATTGTAATAATATTTCACAATATAACTGTTGTATTTTTGATCCAATAAATGCAGCCTTAGTCAGCATAAGAGATTTTTCAAAAACAAATCTATATAAATATATAAATATATAGTCTGTTATTTATATTATTTAATTTAGTTTTTCTTATACATAACAACTATACACATTTAGAAAGTTATATTTAATTACTATTTAAATTTGTCTGTTTAAAATATACATATAAAAATAATTATCAGCATCAGCCAAATGTTTTTGTCATCCAAACAATAGTTAATGACTTATTTAAGTTCAAGCTAAATCTGATTCTCTTGAGGTTCTCTTTGTAATGAAACAAGGTGAGATTAATGGCAAGCCATCTTAATAGGTGTGTGCTTCCTCTTTACACTGAGCACAGTCACACTTCATTAGTGAGCTAGCAGCTGACGCTAACCTTCAAAAAGCCTGATTGCTAGAATAAATAACACAGAGGTGCACAGATGTCACTCGCTGACACCAGCATGTCTCTCCTCTCTGCTGTCAAGCGATAATCAATGTCATCAGTGAAAAGAGCAGCACAGTTCCATTATGTGTTGGTGATATCTCTGAATAGAGCCTGAGGTGAAAGAAATTAATAGAGTTTCTCACCTTTGATGAAAAGAGAGGATCTAAAAATGGCTTGAATGAAGTGTCTTTAAGAGTTAAGACAGGTTTCTTTATACAGATGTTAGGTGTTTTTCTTAGACATGGGTGTGACAGTAAGACAGTTGTTTATCTCGATGACAATGTGTACAGTATGTAATAGTGTACATCTATTCAAGCCTAGCGTTAGCTAGACTTTATTAAAGTTAAATTTACTTCAATATGGTAATGAAACTACTGTGCAACTGTTTTATTTGTCTCTCACATGGTCATATTATTAGAATGTGAGAGATATTCAGTCCAAAAGTGAGACAAAACTGTGCTACCATAAATGATTGCAAAGTGTAGACCAATTATCCACTGAACAGAGGAGTGTAAATGTAGAAGCGGGCCTGAAACTACTGCATAGCACAGAATAGATCCATTTATTTGTGTTACCACTGAAGAGTGCTAGGAAAGTCACAAAAACTTTGCAGCTATGTGAGAAAAGTGCAGTGTTGCATTTCAGTTCAAGCTAATCCTAGCTGAGATGACAATATACTTATGAAGCCATATACAGAAAAGAACCATGAAGCAATGCATGTGTTTGAGAATTAAGCATGTTTTTTTATTTGTATTTTTTCCCCAATCACTGTATTACAATAACTATGATTGATTGGATGAGTGCCATTTTTCGACAAAAATGCCATAATTACTACTGTAATACTGCAATCAATTATTTATGGGACCTCCTTCAAATAGTGTAAAAAAAGAGAAAGTTATGAGAGTTGTATTAGCGTCTTGTAGGATTGATTCATTAAAACCTACTTTGATGGTTGTGCCTAAAACACGTCTGAAAAAGGTGAAGTGTTTTGTCACTGTGATCCCAAGATGTGCAAGTGACAACATGACAACTTACAAATAGATTATTCAATTAGCACTTTTAAAAAGTATCTCAAAGGCTTAATTCTCTCCTGTACTCTCCTAGGTTTACATATATATATATATATATATATATATATATATATATATATATATATTTTTTTTTTTTTTTAAATTTCTATTATCCTATTATTTTTCTATTATTTTCTATTATTTTTTTGCATTTTATTTTCCAACTCTTTATTCTGACAATTTCATCTTGTACCTCCTTCATATTCTCTTCAAAAGTCTTTGATGCTCACCAAGGTTGGATTTATCGGATCAAAATTACAGTAATATTGTGAAATATTATTCCAATTTAAAATAACTGTTTTCTATGTGAATATATTTTAAAATGTATTTTATTCCTGTGATGGCAAAGCTAAATTTTCAGCATCATCACTCCAGTCTTTAGTGTCACATAATCCTTCAGTAATCATTCTAATATGCTGCTCAATAAACATTTCAAATTATTATCAATGTTGAAAACCGTTGTGCTGCTTAATATTTTTGTGGAATATTTTTTTTTTTTTCAGGATTCTTTGATGAATAGAAAGTTCAAAACAGCATGTAAAAGTCTTTATGCCGTTTTTGATAAATTGAATGCATCCTTGCTGAATAAGTTTTGATTTTTTTCAAAAAAAAAAGAAAAAGAAAAAAAGAAAAAAAAAAAAGTGTATGTTTGATTCACGACCTTTACCGAATATATATATATTGGGTAAAAGTCAGGCATAACATTATGACCACCTTCCTAATATTGTGTTGGTCCATCTTTTGCTGCCAGAACAGCCCTGACCCATCGAGGCATGGACTCCACTAGACCCCTGAATGTGTGCTGTGGTATCTGGAAACCAAGATGTTAGCAGTAGATCCTTTAATTCCTGTAAGTTGCGAGGTGGGGCCTCCATGGATCGGACTTGTTTGTTCAGCACATCCCAAAAATGCTCAATTGGATTGAGATCTGGGGAATTTGGAGGCCAAATCAACACCTCAAACTCGTTGTTGTGCTCCTCAAACCATTCCTGAACCATTTTTGCTTGTGGCAGGGCGTATTATCCTGCTGAAAGAGGCCACAGTCACCAGGGAATACTGTTTCCATGAAAGGGTGTACATGGTCTGCAACAATGCTTAGGTATGTGGTACGTGTCAAAGTAACATCCGCATGGATGGCAGGACCCAAGGTTTCCCGGCAGAACATTGCCCAAAGCATCACACTGCCTCCGTCGGCTTGCCTTCTTTCCATAGTGCATCTCGGTGCCATGTGTTCCCCAGGTAAGCGACGCAACGCACCCAGCCATCCACATAACTACATCCAACATCAGAGAGACGATAAATTTGGTGGGCGACCTCGATTTGTACTCAAATACATGCACGCCTAACTGTGACTGCTCAAGGTCACCAGGTCAAGTGTGAATCCTCAAATTAACGTATGAATCCCAGATTCCAGAAATCCAGTTCGCTGACAGGCTGCCAGATAGCCCTGAATCATGGGAGAGGGATAGGAAAGCAATTTGGCGTGAGCAAGCAATTGGCTCACGCTGAATGTTTTCCAGGCAGGTGGCAGCACGCTGTGGCAGCAGAGCAGGTGCGGTCGCTAACAGCAGGGCTCCAGAGAGACGGCAGCCAGTCTGCTGGCACAGAAATGGGTGGACTGAGAAATGGGGTCAGGCTTCACTGGGAGGAAAACGACACTGGTAACTGAAGTGCGCCCAATTCTTCTGCTCTTTTTTAATGCTCCAAATCTAGGCAGTAAGAGGATTTACTAGCATAACGCAAGCCAGGCCCCGAACTGTAGTGGGCTGTCACGCAACTATAAGAATCTTTTGAGGAAACTCTGGAACAACGAAACACACACACACACACAGACACACACAAAAAGGCATGCTCACAGACAACACACACCTACATTCACAAAGAGCTGTAGTGTTGAAAGCCGACTGTTGTCTGCAGCTTTAGCTCTCCAGCCAGGCTTCACTGGTTTTCAACACTCACAGCACACATAACCCTGAACCGGTCCCTCTGCTGAAAGCAGGTAACATCATTCAACGCCTTCCTTCCCCAGCCCATTCACAAAGGAGCCAAGCAGATAGTAACTTCTCCATTAATATCCCTTTCCATGCTTCCCATTTAAAAGAACAAGCAAAAACAATACAAAGTGATGCATTCGTCATGACTCATGATTATTATAACCACAAGTTAGACAAAGCTTTCATTCATAAAACTACTTAAATCAGTAAGTCTCAGTTTAAACCATCTCTTCTATCTCTCTAGTCAAGTGTCCTTGTCTATACATGTACAGTATTTCTCATCTCAGTACGAGTGAGGGTTTATTATTCAGGAAATGTTAAACTTGCCAGCTCTTCATGGAATATTCAACAAGAGTGCTCCAGTAGTGATGGTCCCTTCCAGTCTCTTCCAGTGACATACGCACACGTGAGATTGTGTGTGTGTGTGTGTGTGTGTGAGAGAGTGAATAACGGGTACTTACTATGATAAAAGTCATTAGCGCAGTCATTACACTGTCAGTGAAATGTGCTCTCAGGGGCCAGACCTTTTGAGCACGCGGCATCATCACCATTAGTAAATACAGTGCATTAGTGGGAGACCTTCAGTATAATGCTAAAAATGCTGCAATTTATTCTGGTCTTTTCTGTGTGTGTATGTGTGCGTGCGCGCGAGTGAACGAGTAGGAATATGTTTGCAACAATGCTCAAAAGATGCTAAATGTTGCTGATTGTGTATTTTCCCCCATTTCCCCCCCTTTTCTACAAGCTGCTTGGTCCAAATTCATATCAAGCACACAGAAGGAGTTCACTCAAACTGTTAATCCCTCCTTACAAGGAGAAATGTTAGTTTCAAATGAAGAAAAGCCAAGCGAGAGAGGAAAAAGCGATAGATGAACACAAACGCAGAGCATCCCCGCAGGCCCAATGCCGCAAACCACCCGCTCACACTTGAGTTACTCACATATTCCGTGGACTCTTCAATTTTCCACTGATGGAAAACATATGACAGATGAGAGGGGGAAAATGAATCAGAGATGGCACTACTGGGGAGAAAAAAAAGCATCGCTACCTTTTTTTTCTCTCATCTATTGATGAACACATAGCGTTAACAGTGACATGCTACAGAGACAGAGGAGAAGGGTGGAGGAGGAGAGATGACAATATTTCACTTTCGACACAGTGGCACATAATGTCAGGTAAAAGGAGCAGTGGTATACTGTTAACAAAGGCAAGGTGCTTCATTCCGTCGCTCTGTGGGAGAAAGAAATGACAACTATTGCACCACTTACACCTGGCGCAAGAACGTTTCAGTCTCAGCATGGTTGCAAATATTGCAATTCACAGACACTTACCTGGGCTGCATTCATTATAAACCTGAAAACGGACCTCCAAAAGACACACAGAAATATTGTACAATCCAAAACATTTATCACAGATGCACTGCCTTGTTACATGTGTATAATTAAAGCAATTTTGTCCACATTTTTGTTAAGGATGCACAAAATATCAGTACCATATTGGTTATTAGCTAATATTAGAGTATCAGTTGATACTGTATATTTAATTGTGCAGCTCATTTCCTCTATTTTTACATTTTACCTATTTACTTAAAGCATTTAAAAGAAATGATTTAAATTGTTAATGTTTTTCATTTACTTAGAAAATTTGAATGTTGTTACATTACTAATCTTATTTCACTGACACATTTGTGTTGCACAGAAAAGCCACATTTTACATTTACACACATTTTTGGCCCCTGCTGGCAGATACTGGTACTACAGGATTGATGTATTCAGACAAATAGTGAAGTTTTACAGTTTTAGTGATTTCTAAAAAAGTTTTTCATTTAAACACAAGACATATATATATATAAAAAAACCTTCCGACTGTTAGTGAATCCCATCAGGATTGAAAGCCTATTTCTTGGTGCGAATCTTCTGGTGGTGTTGAGCGTGAAATCCCATTACCTCTATCACAATGCCAGCTAGGTGACATCAAACTTTACTGACACTGAGCACCCACAACCATTGCTTTCTCTTACTGAACCTTCAACAAAAGGCGCACACACGAGCATCAAATCTTTCCTGGACCGAGAAGCCAGCATGAAGCCAACTCAACCGGAGCTGATATTCCTCTTCGGGAAGAAAAAGGAAATGGCTCCTTTCTAGCCGAGAATCTGCAGTGAAGCACGTCACAATATCAGTGTGCAGACCTCCACACTGTAATTTTCTATATTAGATCAGTCTGCAAACATTCATCCATATCGTACAATTGCTTCTCATGATGGAGCTGATCTAGATCTGTGTATATATTGCATAACAGTACCATTAGCAGACTAGACGGAGGCCAATGTTTCAGTCTGTTTCCCTAACACAGACCTCACACAGCCAATCCTATAGGATAGCGCCTCGCATATGTGGTGTCTTGTTAGCCCGCTGGCTGCTCAGAGGTGGGAGTCTCATGGACGATTTTAAAAGCACCTGACAGCACACGAGAATCCACTGGCTTTGCCCAGGGCATGCCTTCCTAAAAGTCCAGTAACAATGACTTTACCCAGGGCACGACTGCCTACAGGCCCAACCGCCCATCATTACCTTTCTCGGCGAGGAGCTGAAGTCATGCTGATAAGTTGAGTAGAAAGCATGGAGGCTGAAACATTGATCAGTTATAATGGGCCGGAGAGCGCTTCTAACCCTTCAGGTCTGCACTTAAGAGTTGTACTTCAATCATTGAGTCATTGCGGTTTCACTGCATTCACTTCCTACTCAATGGACTCCTTCTAAACTGCTGATTTTAACTGTCCTATTAATCGTGCACAGTGCTGCAGCGTAGATACAGTACCAAAGTGCACTTGGTGTAACGGACGTAGGCCGGTAAGAGCTGTGCACGTAAACCTCACTCCCCTGATCTCAGGAGGCGCTCTAGCGACTGACGCAAGAGACTGCGGTCTTTAGCCTCCTTGTTAGAGCGCCCACCTCCTATGCGGACGGGCCAGGATTCGAGTCCTGCTTGGAGCGGGTGGTGGGAACTGGAGGGGCTACATTAGCACATACACAACGGCATCTTAAGGGGATGGAAAAGCTGCCAGTTTCTTCGGTCTGCTATACATTCAAAGAACTAAACTCCACCGCAGCACAGACACAAGAAACGTACGCTTAAATAAACACAAACAACCTCTTTAAACTCAAGTTAATAAGACATTTTTTCCGCGTATCTGCTTTCTTAATGGGTTGTTGTTTTCTGTGTGGCACTTTAGCCTCTGTTAAACATACAGGCCTTTGCTTTCCCAAAATTATCTCCTCAGGATCATTCTCTTTGAATGCTAGATGAATAAATTAGCCTGGTTTATTAAAATGCTTCAGAGAGCAGAAAAAACAGGTCAGAACTGATAGGAATCTTCAGCTGTAGCCAAATGTGGCAATTTTCAGACAGGATATTAAAATAGTAATGGAAGTCTGCGTTGTCAGATAGAGCCTGTTGGAGAACAAGAGATGAAAGGCGAAGATGGTGCTGATATTAATCATGGAAAATAAAGGGCTCTCCTCTCTTTCATTCATCTGGAACTGAGGCCACAGAGGCCAGAGTGATTTCCTCAGAATTGGTGCTGTATGTATATAACATTCACTTTACCCATAAAGCAGATGCTCGCAGAGTCTTAAAGAGGCTTTCACATGACAGCAATTTGCAGTGACAAAGTGATCGGAAGTCATTTACTTTCAAAGCGAGTTGATTTGAGAAGCGTCAACCGTTTGCAACATGCAGATGTACTTTATGCAAATGCACAGTGATGGGATGTGGCAACTACCAATGGGAAACATTGTAGCCAACGTAGACAGTGAAACTCACATGATCCACCACCAAACACAACTGGAACATCTACTACCAACCTAGAACCTCCCAGGAGCAGGTTTGAACACCCAAGACCCAATGGCAAGATGGTGATGGTTTATAAATCCCACTTTATTGGGTTCAAACCCTCTATGTTTTGGCTACCAGCTCAGGTCCTTGTCCACTAAAAGCCACACCACCCACAGCTCCGATCTCTCGACACATCTGTAATTTCCTATTTCCCTCTTCAATCTAACATCCACAACTGATGAAACAGGATCCTAACCATGCAGCACAGAAGAGTGACAGCTGTAATGTAGGGGACTCTCATGCAGATTTATTGGAGATTCTTCATGGAAAGTTTGACAGGCCTCACTAACGACCACTTGCTCGGCTCTCGTGGCACACTGGAATGGATCAATTAACTTTCAGTTAAATTTAGACTGAGGGTGGTGTGTGGGTTCCCAGTCTGGCCTTTTTTGAAAAGAAAATGCATTTAAACCACCCACGGACAAACAAGTGCTTGCTGGTTTCCCGGCTTTTCAGCTGAGGCCGGGGAGACAGATGAGAGAGAGGGTTCTCAAGTTGCTCTGAACGAGACAAATGTTGGGATCAGATTGTGACATCAAAATTGCAAGTACTTTTAAGTTTTTGATTTATGTTCCACATCTAATTGCGCATGGTATATCAGAGCAAAACCTTTTATCAAAATGTAATAACTTAGGACGGGTATTAGTAAATGCTAATCAACAGCCAAAAAACCTTAAAAGACAGAACCGTTTTACTCAGATGTCAGTCACAATAATAACTCCCATTTCATTACGACTTTATAAGTTCGAGTTAATGGCAATAGTTCACATATTAAAAATAATGGCAACAATTACAATAAAAAAAAAAGAGAGAAATGTAACTGTTGGGATACTTGGAGATGACCTTGACCTTCAAAAAGCCTCCTCAAAAATGGCAGTCATGTTTCAGTCCAGATTCAGAAATATATCACATTATAATTACATTACAGTACATGTCATTTCATGTTGACACGTTGGATAAAATCATTCAATAAAAAAAAAAATCTGCAATCACAATGTTATGACATACCAAATGAGAGTGGGCGTTGTGTAGGTAGCTAGTCGGTTTGTAACTCACAAGTGTTAATGTTAATTGGTGGCTTAGCCATTATGGTTTGGATTGGTTCAGTAATGCACACTAAGAGCAAATGAAAAACATTACACATGCTCCTGCTCTCCTCTGAGATGTTTTAGGAGCCCATCCATGTAGAAGCCCATGCTCTTAGAGCCGGAGAGTCTCTGAAGGTGGTAGAGAAACAGCACATATTAAAAATGAACAACTGGCAACCCCCAGAAGAACAAAATGGATGTCTTGAGAAATCCGGGTCTTTTTGTCAAGACAAAAAAGCACTACAGGCCATTTATCAAAGCAACTCGGCAACCACCCTGCCAAACCATTAGTGTTACACAATACACAATGGATTTTCATCAGTTCTCCGACATGTTTTCTCCCTTCTTCACAGCTCTCCCTGGCTAGTTACATCCCAGAGAGCAAAGCAACAACACATTCACAAAGAATGAAGAAAGATGTAGACATAAACGTAACCAGAGTCTGATGATACATCTTCAATGTCTGAGAGAAAATAGAGACACAAGGTGAAAAAAAAAAAAACAGGCCTGTATGGATCTTTGTGTCTGAGGAATCTGATATTTACAAATGCATCTCAGCAAGTCTTGTAAGTGTTTTATTGTTGTGTTTTTTTTTCTTTCTGTGACAATGACAGCGAATGAGTCATGTCCTGGGACAAACCATCACAGTTCGTGGTAAATGGCTTCAGATGTTATGGTGGATGAAGGGAATTTTGTTTGTCAAAGAGGGAGAGACAAGCGCAGGTGTCTGTGTTGTGAGAGCAAAAAGGTCAACAGCAGTTCACCTGACAGATACTGTAAACAAAACCTGTCTATTGTTTTTTTTTTTTTTTTTGTCACTGATGGTGACTAGATAAAAAAAAAAGTTGGAAAAAACTCACAACAAATGTGTCTTGTATGCTGTCAAAAACATTTAGAACCACTAACCTTGTGACATTAAACAAAGTTTACAAGTTATGACTTGTGGAGGTGTTATGGACTGGAGGCTCTGAACAGACAAAACATCAACAGCACTACAAACCAGAGAGGCGAAGGTCACAAAGACAATTTCAAGCTCTAAGTGGGGGATTTTATAGAATATAAAATTTAGAAATGCACTGATATTAAAATTCTGGCATATTGGGATATGGGATATTATGGTCGATAACTGATAAATGGCAAATATTAAAATTCTATACTATTTTGTCTACATGAATTAAAAATAAAACACTAAATCTTAAATCAGTTGTTTTAAATACTAAAAAGTGAATTTAGGCATCACAACATTATAATGTACACAGTGAAAATGAATATTCATTGTGAGATTTGCTAAAGATTACATTTAACAGTGTTATTCAATTTTAATTACTATGTTTTTAAAAATGAAATAAGTATAAAATATAAAATGTATTAGTATAAAATTAATATAAAATATAAAATGTATAAATTAATTAAATTAGTGTTTTTTTAAGATCTTCAAGTGCGTGTTAGATGACAACAAAGATAATTATAAATAATGAAAATAAAATTATAATAAAAATAAAAAAAATGATAAAAAACAAAAAATGTATTTGATTGCATGCACAATTAAATAATATAAAATAACAACAATATTAGGCGACAACCAATTTAGTACCAATATACAGTATTGTGCATCCCTAATAAAAAAGGCTGAAATCAATTAATGGCAGACAGAAAACCTGCCAGTTCTAGGAGGTGGATTGAGCGCTGATGTGTAAGATGATACATTTGCATTTCTCTTGCACTCCTTCACTTGGGTATGCACTTATGCAAATGAGAAATAATCTTCTCGATGCACCAGAAAACCCCCGTCACCTGCCCATTTACTAAAAACCATTAAATCCCACAGTGGCCCATAAACATCTCTTGTTACAGTCTTTATCCCACTAGCTTGGTGAGGGGGAATGCTTACACAGGTAAATGAGAAGCTCTTGTTTGTGGGGCAGGGAAAGTGCATAAAAACACATGTCTACGCAAGTTAATTCTCAGCTAACAATTCAAGAGCAGAAGCATTTAAATGCCCCCAGTCTGATTCTCTCTATCCTCGAAAAAGTGTCTACTTTAAGATATTCATGGATATCTAAATCCCTCCTAAGGATTACTATCTTTCTTCCATCTCAGTGCACCCACGTTTCTTCAGGCAGTTTTAAATCTCCTTATATTAATGCACCATGAGCAAAACTGAAAAAAATACAGAGTAACAAGACAGTGCATATGTATTAATGTTAGGATTTACAAAGAGATAAATTCTTGAAAGGCCACCAATAGTGTGCATCTATGAAATATTTAACAACAATTTACATAACACTGAAGGCTCAAAAGTTTTTATGTGGAATTAGATGTGTAGAAAACACCGAAGTTTCTGTTCCAAACCCTAGAGTTGCCTACCAAGACAGCATTTTTAGACATTAAAGACATGCTAACCAACATGAAGGCTGTTCAAAACAAGACAATTATGCTGCCAAAACAAAACAAAACAAAACAAAAACAACTAAAAATCATTTTCGGTAAATTAAATAAAGCTGAAATAAAATTAAATATAAAAACTATATAAAATATAGAAAACAGTACTAAACTAACTACTAAAGCACTAAAAATATTAAAACTGAAATAAAAATTAAAGCTATACAGAAAGACACAAGCTAATAAAAATGACAGACACATAAAATTACTAAACTAAAACTTAAAAATTAAATGAAAGGTATTTCTTACCTTTTAAAATGAAAGGTATTTATTTTCAGAAAAAAATAAATAAAAATAAAATACTATATTAGTATTAGTGCTGTCAAACGATTAATCGCATCCAAAATAAAAGTTTGTGTATACATAATATATGTGTGTACTGTGTATATTTATTATGTATATATAAACACACATATACATGTACATATTTAAGAAATATTTACATATATAGATATATTTATATATAATTTATATAAAAATATAATATATTTTTTGTTAAATACATACTTGCATGTGTGCGTATTTATATAAACATAATAAATATACAGAGTACACACATATTATGTAAACACAAACTTTTATTTTGGATGCAATTAATCGCGATTGATCGTCTGACAGCACTAATTAGTATATAAACAATACTAAAAGGACACTTAAAGGTGATGATACACGGGGCAACTTTTTGAGCAATACTGCCGGGTACAAAGTGCTTGGGCACTTTCCCATTGAGAATGAGCAACAAACTTGTATCTGGATACTTTAGATCAAAATTTGTTGCCCATTCTCAATGGGAAAGTGGCCAAGCATCATCGCTCACCTACATTGCCCGGCAACATTGCTTAAAAAGTTGCCCCGTGCATCATCACCTTAAGAGTTCTGATTTCAGTTAGGATCACTAAGGTTTGGAACAGAGCCCAACTGAGCCATAACAATGGCATCCAGCTCACTGTACAAACAGTGAAGTACTACAATAAGGCATTAGCAGGTAGTACCTGTGCTTCTGGTAGAGCGACATCCATTATATTAGGCTGGCCGCGTGGCTCCCCGTTCTCCAGGCGGGAGTATATGACCTGGTATCCCCTGATCTGGCCATGCTGCTTCCCAGAAAGAGGCGGCTTCCATGTCACACGAATAGCTGTGGAGTTCACAGCCTCCACTTCGACTTTCCGAGGTGGGGCTCCTGGCACTAAAGGGGGACAATTACATTTAAACTTTTAGGCTTGTGTGTGAGCTCAAACACTCTAATAAGTGCTAATGAGTTGCGGTTTGGTTGAGGAGAGGTATTACAATATTTGTCGGTTAAGGAACATTTATCATACTGGTAGAAAAGCTAATGCGGCTTCAGTGAGAAGATTATTCACAACTATTCAAGGATGCAGAAGAAAATGCAAAAAATATGATAAAAATAAGAACTGCTAAAAGTCTAGGAGGTGATGAAGGATGCTGCTCAGCTGACATGCTTCACATGAATGAATTTTCAGATGGAAATGATGTGAAAAGACGACAACCAGATTAGAGAAATTCATGACATCATTTCTAAGAGTGTAAATGTGACCCCAGGAACAAGATATAGGGATGTGACTATAGACAAACAGGGCAGAAGGTGGTCTAGGACAGGAGGGGAGATTGAGAGGAGTGAAGAATGAGAAAGAGGAAAAAGGGAAAGATATAACAAAAGATATTTATGAAGAAGCTAGTAGACAAAGACACACTGCTGGTCAAAAGTTTGGAATAATTAAGATTTTTTTCATTTTTTGGATAGAAGTCTTATGCTCAATAAGGATGCATTTATTTGATAAAAAATACAGTAAAAACAGTTATACTGTGAAATCATTCATAAATCATTTTCATATGCTGAATTTGTGCTCAAGAAACATTATTATTATTATTATTGTTATTTTTTTTGTGTGTGTGTGTGGAAACCTAATACACTACCATTCAAAAGTTTTTAATACTTTTATTCGGCAAGGACGGGTTAAATTAAATAACAGTAACAGTAAAGACATTTATGATGTTACAAAATAATTCTATTTCATATCAATTCTGTTCTTTTGAAATTTTCCTTTATTAAAGAATCCTGAAAAATATTTATCACAGTTTCCACAAAAATATTAAGCTGCAAATTAAAAAAAATTATAATAATAATAAGAGTATATGAGTATGATTTCTGAAAGATCATGTGACACAGAAGTATATATTAAATATATTAAAATAAAAAACAGTTATTTTAAATTGTAATAATATTTCACAATATTACTGTTTTGTATTGTATTTTGACCAAATAAATGCAGCATTGGTGAGTATAAGACACTTCTTTCAAAAACATAAAAAATTCCTAATTATTCCAAACTTTTGACCGGTAGTCTAACTGCACTTCTCGAACACTAAGGAGGGTGTTAAGGGCATAACGTGGCCTGGGAGAGAGGAGGATGCTTGTGTATGTGTGCAGGACAAGCCTCGCATGCTCCGGGGAGCAGAGCAAATCCTGTTATTTAGAGACAAAGCATATGTTGTCTTGTAAAGCACCATGCAGTGAGCACATCCAGACCTATACTGCTCTCCTACGTTTAATAAGCTTCTCTCTTTAGCCTACACTTCTAAAAACCTTATCAAAAGCACTCAGGGATTGCCTGAAGTTGCACGTTTATAGCCTGCAACTTGTGTGAACACACACGCAAAATTTGCTGAAGCACAACTGAGGAAGGACAGACAGTGAGTAAGAGTGAGTAAATGCTTTAAGGGCTGTTGTCTGTGCCTGCACGTCTAGGGGTTTTTAAACTTTTTGAGGCCAAGGACCCCAAGTTCCTAAACCCTAGTTTGAAAAACCCCAGGTCTAGACAACCCGGTTAGCTTACAGATGGACTTCCTGGAAAGCTGTGTCTGTTGTTTGATGTAGGACAATTAGACAATTCTTCAATGATAAGATGACTCTGAGCTATGAACCATGGGTAGTTGTCCACTGATTTTATGGTGCTTTCAGAGGATGTTTCTGTGATTTTGCTCCCTCCTCACATATTTAGTCTAATTATAATTAAAACTCAATGTCACCATTACTTTTAGGGAGAAGACCCAGCTTTCAGGTCCAGGTTTGTTTAAGGTTAGGTATTATTTGGAGAATGTGACTTAAGTTCTGACCATAACACACCATTTAATTAGAAAAGTTTGACAAGCAATCTAAAGCAAATGTCATAGATGATATTGTTCATAACCCTGAATAGGAATAATTGTTAGACATGCTTAAAGGAAGTTAAACAAATTTGTCAGACAAAAAGGGAACAGAAAGATAGCAGCCAGGAGTAGCCCAGTATTAGTAGTTGTCCATAGGTGACTTCAGACCTACCGTCCTCATTGGTACGTATACGCACAGCTGTGCTCTCTGGGCCGGGGCCCACATTGGTGTGCGCTCTCACCCACACCTGATACTCCGTCCACTTCTCCAGCCCATCCAGCACATAGCTGGAAGCATCCGCTCCGATGTCCTTCACCTCATGGCGCTCCGAGTCTTCACTGTTCACCGCCTGGTAGCTGACTGTGTAGCGCACGATAGCGCCGTGGCGACTAGCGGCAGGTGGCGCCACCCAACTCACCTTGATGCTGGTGGAGCTCAGACTGAGCAGGTGCACGTCTTGAGGGGGGGCAGAGGGGGCTGCAGGTGGGGGGCAAGGCAATGGGGATGGCATCAAGCAAAATTAATCAACTCAAAACAAGCTCGCTTCTGGACTGAGAGGTTGGCACAATATTAGACAACGTCTTTGTTTTATATCTTTGTCTAAAATCAAATTAGAACTATAAATTGATTTTGTGTTTTTAAAGTTGAAGTCATGCTTCTTCAAGCTCGATTTCATCAAATTCTAGTATTCCTTTTTCTTTGCTCTGATTTCATAAGCAGAAATCTGCAAATGATGCTACTTCACAGCCAGGGTAGGATATTACCTTTTTTGCTTACCACCGACTGTGGCTGGTGAATGCCAAATTTTATTAGCCACTCACAATTTTTTTTTTTTTTTTTATACATGGGCGGCGCTGAGAAGCTGAACGTGATCGTGCCTGACCTGCCTTCCGTTTCCATTGTACACCTTCTGTTTCCACTGTACTCTATCACACATACATACTTTCTTCTCTTACATACACATATTTTCTTCAGACATGCATACATTTTCTTCTTCTTTAACACACATAATATTAAACGTATACTTTGAATACATTCGCATAAGAGCAAAATGTATAAATGTGTGCATAAAAATATATACGTGTATAAAATGTAGGCTGTGAATGTGCATTATAAAATATATGAATATAAGAGTAAAAAGTAATAATGCGTGTGTTATAAAATATGGGAACATGAGAGCAAAATGTATGAATGTGTGCATTAAAATATGTGACTATGTGACTATGAATTTTGGCTTGTTTGGCTTTTCATAGAAATACAAACAATTAAAATAAAATTAATAGGATAATGTGAACATAATATGAATGTCATTTTATATATTCAAATATTATATAAAATATATTAAAATAAAAACGTTATTTTAAATTATAATAATATTTCACAATAATACTGTTTTTACTGTATTATTGAGCAAATAAATGTAGCATTTGTGAACATAGGAGACTTTTTTTTGAAACTTTTTAACATAACATTAAAAAAAAGTACAGACCCTAAACTTTTGAATGGTGGTGTGCATAACAGCCAATCAAATGCACCTCACCAGCAAGAGTGTGCTGTTATTACAATCCAATCTAAGACCTGCAATTGCGAAAAAAAAAAAAAACCTAATTTGGCTGGTGGTATGTGTTAATTTCTCACTCTGGTCTAAGCGATCAGTAAGTCACAGCTGTTTACTGCCTTTCTCTGTTTTGGTGTTGACAAGCAGGGGAAAGGCCATCGGTTTGTGTTTTAACAGGCATTCACACATTCTCAGTCAGACTATTGGCTGGGAGACAACAGCCCCCCATTTGTCAGAGATCCAAGTGTCAGTGAGTGTGGCAGCTGACGCGTCCGAGAGCGTACTCGACCATCCTGCCTACGCTAAAGCATGCTGCTAGCATCTTTTGGCAGGCTCTGTGCCACTTCTGAGTGTCTGAGATAAGCGCAGCACCAGCACGGCATATTTAATTAAGTCCGCGACGGATAGAGATCAGGTGAGCTACTAAATTAAATGTTCTTGCTCAACACAACACAGTCCAGAAGCATTAAAAAAAAAAAATCACTACAACAGCACAACAACAATTTACAACGATTAAAAAAGCTAAAGGGCATCCGTTCATGCATCTCTACAGCATATGATAAACATAAATGCATAATAATAAAAAAAGTAACTAAGGAAGAAAGGAGAGATGGCTGAGAGGAAGAAGAATGTACGCTGGGATATTTTTAACATGCTTGCATTCCTTTGTTAACATCCAGAGCAGAGAACAGGAGAGGCAGTTTGGTGACGTTGCACCGTTCATGGTGCCCACGGTGGGATTGAGCGTGAGGTGTCTCTCATCAGGCGGTCCTTAATCTGACAACAGTGGGAGATGCTACAAATGCCTGATGCTGCAGTAGGTGACAAAAATACTGCAGCCGTAGCTGAACATGTCGACAGATTGTAAGGTTGTTGTTTTTTTTTCCAGGGGTCCTGACAAAAAAAACCTCAAGAGATCAAAGGGTCTTTTTGAGCCCTGGAGGAGGTGATAGACAGGTCTCTGGGAGAACATGGGGCTTTGAGGGACTCAAGAGGAAAGGGAGTACTCTGATATGACTGTAAATATTGTAATATATACTCTCTGAACATTGTCTTTTGATATGTGGGTGCAAGTTAGAAAGGTTGGGTTATACGCGAGCAGAGGTGAGAGTCAGCGTTAAATTTAGCACAAATGCAGTGTTTTATCTCCTGTTCTCGAGCAGGCTTCACTGCTCTGGCTTTTAACATTGCAGCAATAACAAATCACATTAATAGCCTATAAGCCAAAATAATTATGACAAAGGCACAAGCAGACACCAAACGTACCTTTCGCCCTTGTCAATGAATAAAGGTATTCCCTGGCTTAGAGGTGTAAAATAATTAATTGTGGAGACAAAGGCTTGAAAAAGGAGGGGGAAAGAAGTCCTCTGGATTGCCCATAGGGACAAGTTTAGGTTAGTTGATGTGATAAAGACAATAAAAAGAGGGCACTCACTGGACTGGGCTGTCTTTGCTTCGATGGGCTGAGTGGAGACCCCCGGCCCTATTTCAGAGTGGGCCGTCAGGGTGAATTTATACAGAGTGTCCGGCTTCAGACCTTCAACAGCGTATGAGCCGGCAGGGTCGAAGGTGACAAGGATCTGAAGTGGAAACAAGAATTTTTAATTCAAATAAAACACAATGTTCCAATCTTCTCCAATCATTTAGTCTTCTTAAACCCCCCTTTCTTACGACTGCAAGCTCACATTCAGATCTGCCCCCCATCCAAACAAAAACCGATGAATAGAACCACAGTTCCCCAAACGACAGCCTTTTCTTTTCAATAATCTGTTTCACTTATATGTATGTCATAAAACGGAAGATCTTTCACTACTTCTTTCATTGTGACTTTAACACATTATTTCTGGGGCTGAGGGATGTATTGTGAGGTTGGTGTGGAAGACTTAGTCATCAAATCCAATTCACTTTCAAACATTTAATCTACCGCATTAATGATAAACAATAAACTTCGTCCTCTTCTCCTTGTATGGTGTTAAGCACGCCCACTGCTGTCCACTTATGTGTGTTGTGAATGCGCACCAGATTCAATCGTGGGAAGAGAGAGATTGAGTGAATAACGGATTACATTTCGGTCTGTTTTCTTAAAGTGCGAGTATACATTGTTCAACAAAAAAGTGGAAACTGACAGAGCACATGCAGTTGTCATTGTTTTTTTTTTGTCATTATTCATCAGAATTTTTTTTTTTTTTAGCATAACAGCTAATATTGTAGACCCCCATTTCATCCATTTGTAACTATCAGCTAAATTAATAAATCTACATATATTTTTTCAACATTATATATATTTATTCAACATTATAAGATTATGGGGGGGGGGGGGGGGAAGACTTTCACTAAAAACATGGAACCACCATATTAGCATATTCACACACCGATGGCTATCATGATGAGAGTGTGCATAAGACATCTGATCTCAATGTGGATGAAATAACATCAAGAAAACAGATCAAAACTGCCCATTCTGGCATCAGTTAGAAACACTGTCAAGCGCTGAGCATTGACAAGTACATTTTGTTTTTGAAGCCAAAAGCACATTCTAATTCTATCAACTGACTGCAGTCTTTTGCCTGCAGTCATTTTGTGAAATGTCAATTTTGGCTATCTTTCATTTGTATCCTTGGCCCACAGCAACAGCTGTACACGATCAATATCTGGTCTGCTTGTAATTCTGAATGAATCGGGAAGGAACAAGCACTGGTATGATACCTTGTTTTCTGAGTCAGCCTCCCAATATTGCAGCTCATATTTGATAATGGGTTCCTGGACTGGCCACAGCCAAGTTAGCTGGATCCGAGTATCTAGCTCTGCCTCAGCCTCAAAGCTAGATGGCTGAGCAGGAACTTGAAATCAAACAGACAGACATGTTAGCGACAACAGATGCACAAGTATTTTCATGGTGCTGATATGAAATAACACATGCAAAATATGGCTGGGTAATACACACATTTCCTGTTTCACTTTCCAGACACTAATTGAATTCAATTCTGATTTTTTTTTTTTTTTATTACATGTGACATCATGAATGATTTTTACCCTGCCCTATGTAAAAGTACTGATGTGTTATTCACTATCCCCAAAAACTCACCTCCTTGCTGTGTCTTGACCTGCAACACATCAGATGGGGGGCCGTCCCCTACAGATGTGAAGCCCAGGACACGTAGGCTATAGGTAATGTCGGTGGTCAGGCTCGAGATTGTGGTGAGACGGCTGTCGTCCGTGTTGTGTTTCTGCCAGGCGCTGAGAGGAGCGTCCAGGTCAGATGTGTAGTAGATGCGATAGCCTCTAATCTGACCATTAGGTTCCTCCGGTGGTTCCCACTGCACCAACATGGTGCTGGCGCTCAGCATCCGTGCCTGGACGTTCAGCGGTGGGGAGGAGGGCGCCTGCTCACCCGTCCGTGTCTCAACCAGGTCACTGGGTGGCCCGCGGCCGATGTTGTTGACCGCCATCACACGGAACTCATACTCAGAATAAGGGCTGAGACCACCAATGCTGTAACGTGTGGTGGCAACACTGTCCACTTCTTGGAAGTTGGTGTCCGAGGTCTTGGCCCGGTACTGGATAATGTAGTAAGACACAGGTTCAGGGTTTCCAGAGTCCCATGTCAGGGTAACGCTTGTAGCTGTGGTTTCCGTCACAGTAAGAGACGTAGGAGGCTTTGGGAGAGCTGAGGAGTAGACAATAAGAAAGGAAATGAATTGGATGACAGTTTATGTAGGCTAAGCTGCCTACACGGTACACTCCTAAAATAGAGAAAGACATGCAATGTAAGACAGTGAGAGAAAGAAGAAAGGCTTGCATTCTGGTGATTCACTGAAAGGCACACCATGCCGCCTCATCATTGTGTCTTTAAGATTTGTGGCTGGACTCCAGATAAATGTCAGTGACATTCTCCAAGTCCATATTGATTGGTGAAGTGCAAAGTGGAATCAATAGAGGCAGCCACGATGACGAGGAACGAAGTCTGGCAGGGCTTGGCGTTGTCTGGTGGGACCAGCCGCACTGATACAGCTCCAGACATCTGGTCTGGGTAAACACATGCTCAGAATAATCTAAAGCCTTTCATTTTCTCAGAGCCCACAGTAAAACGCGGGAAGTCCCTAAAGCTCAGTCAACAGAGAGCAAGTGTCCATGTTTTTTCTTTGTGTGTTTTTGCCAGACGTACCAAACAGCTGGTCAGAACCTTGGGGTTGCAGTTAGAAAATAACTTTTTCTGTTCTCTGACAACCTGTTCAGGGTCTTGGGAAAAATAACTGTCTACAGAATCTTTAAACCTAAGAAAATCTACAAAATCTACTTAATACACATTCTTGGTCTAAAGTCAAAAGTAAACTTCCCTTGTCTGCATTCTGCTCTGGACTGCGAACAGTCCAATTGACGTAATTTTCATCATCAGCACGTCATCGGCTGATGTACTGGCTCACGTCAATGGAGCATACTGTCTTGCATGCTCAACAAAATGAAGTATACACCTAGGCTATTACTGTAAAAGATTCTTTCAAAAGAATGAACATTTTTGTGTAGAGAGTGGTCATTCGAGGAGCTTACCTTTGACTGAAACTTGTGCAGTTGCCTCGATCATAGCAAGAGAGGAGATAGCTACGCAGGTGTAGTTGGCCGACTGACGGATGTTGGTGAGCTCCAGGACATTGCGCCCCACGGGCATCTCCTCATCCTTGGTGAGCTCCACCTCACCAGCCATCCATTTGACGTAGGGCATGGGGGCACCAACTGCCACACAGGTGAGGTTGACACTGCCCCCTGGCATAACCTCATGATTGGTAGGTGGGATGGAGAAACGGGGCGGCACTCGTCGTACTACCAGAACGAAGAAGAAAACATGGTGTGAGATTCAGTATGTGCAGTATTGTGGTCCTTTTGCTAACTTTTGATAGAAAAACCATACACAGGGTTTATTACACAGGGTCTACCATACACAGGGTCTATTGTGATTACTACGTCTCTAGTGTAAATACTAGGACTATGCCACAAACCTGAACAAACTAACATGAAGTCGAGCTGACAGGTCAAACAAATTCTCTTCAAAGGCCGGACTGCCACTTTTTCTATTTGTTAAAGCCTGAAGCTTAACAACTGGAGGCAGGAAGTCAATACTGTGGCTCACACATATGTGCAGAAGAGGGCGATAAACCAATACGTGCCAGGGGAAGGGTGAATAAGGCATCGTAATGGTATTTCTTATAGAGTGAGACATTAAAATTCATGCCAAAGGGGAGCTTTATTGAATTGTGGATTTGAAGAAAAAAATCATCCTTGCTGAGGCATTGCAGGATGTAGAGTTTTCTCTGTCAGTTTATCGCACTGAGACCCTGGTCTGTTGTTGCTTGGTCCTGCCTAGACTCGGGAACCTGTCTGAGACCTTGTGGGAGATGCATTGTTCGCAGGGCCCTCTCTTTGTAAGCCTCTGATATGCAGATAAACCTGACATTAAAAGAGGTTCCCATGGAGACGAAAAAGAGCCTGCTGACACTGTGCAGAGATTGGGAGGAGAGAGGGGAACTATGAATGTGGGGGCTGAACGGAATTCAAACCTGCCTTGACATAAACTGACTCGACTGCATGAGGCCAAGCTCTTGGTGTACGAGGACCTAATCCTCAAGGATCAGTGTGACAAAACATCAACATTTTAAAAGGGTATTCTGTTACCAATGCAAATACTAGAATGCATTTCACTCTCTATCGTGTAGTGCTCAGAATCTTAGATTGTGGTATGATAGCGGTAGATACTAATGCTGAACTATTTACAAGAAGCACAAACTGGAGAGTCTTTTCTCTCCTATTCTCCCAAAATAGGAGTATAAAACCACAGCACATTAAACAGACTCTTCCAATTTGTGTTAATGACCCGCTGCCTCATGTCTGTCTATGGAGAAATGGCATAGGCAATAATTGGTTTTTGCACAGGTCCTCCTGAAATTGGATTCTTGACTATGTTCTCTCATTTTATTTTCAGATAGACACTGCGACCAAGCTTGTTATTCTCCTCATTACGTTTGCATTGTTAAGGCAAAACGATAGACTCTTGAGCATTTTTTCTTTGAATTAGGCTATGTAAAATTCAAAGTACTTCAAGTCCACTGTTGCAAAGAAATTACAGTAGCAGTAGCATGTCTAAGAAATACAAATATTCACTTTATTGATTTCCAAAGAAGTCTGTGACACTGACAAACCATGACTATGGAAATGGACATACGGTGACAATGATTTGTAGGATAAGAATGGAAATTCGGTGTGGGTAATACAACAGAAGTGTATTACTATCAAAATAAACACTGATGATATTTCTATAATAAAGTTTCAGGTATCAGGAAGCAGGTTGGTTACAGGATTCTTCATTCATAAACCAAACCATACATGCACTGTGGGATAAAACGGACACTTAAACCTGACAAAAATGAGAAATTAAATTATTAAAAATATAATTACAGACGATTGTTTGTAAAATTTAAGGGGGATGTTTTACACGGATTAAAACTAGTTTGGACTAATTAATGAATTGCTATCCCTATTAGTCCAGGCTCATGCAAGTCACCTGACACAACACATTCAGCCAGATAACATGGATGAGGGGCGGCATAGCAGAGGGAGTGGGATTGATAACAAGGGTCTCTGATTAAAGAGGGATCCAGATTGAGGTCTGCAAGAAGCGGTTAAGAGTGAAAAGAACCAACCTCCTCGAGGGTCTAAGTGATGAGGTGAGAGTTTGACCAGGTGATATGATGGAGATGAAATTGAAAGACAGAGACAAATGTGAGACAAGAGAACAGGAAAAGACATTCCTATAATTTCATGGCAGTTAGAAAATGCAATGAAAAATTGAATAAAGAGAGAACACACACTTGAGTTAGATTTGTATATACTCTACCATATCTCATACTGTAGGTTTACAATGTTAAAGGTAAATACAGGCATATTATAAGATAAATGTAAAAGAAATTTAAGAAACTTATCACTGCATGTCTATAGGGAGCACAAATCGCATTGATAAAGGTTAACGGTAGACATCAATTTAAGGGAGTAAGTTTGGTTATAGAAAGCGATTGTCCCTCTCGTTAATAACTTTGTGTTCAACTATATTTAACACTATAAAACAAGACTGACAACCATATACTTCTGCTGTGTGAGTGGACAAATAAGTTACTCAATTTCCAATTTACCATTTCTTGGGAGTATCCCGGACGAGCCCCCAGCTGTTAAATTTTTTTAACTAAAATAAATTGATACTTTTATTCAGCATGGATTCATTTAATTGATCACAAGTCACAGTAAAGACATTTATAAAGTTAAAAGATCTATTTCAAATAAGTCAAGAAATGTTTTTTGAGCATCAAATCATATCATTAGAATGATTTCTGAAGGACCATGTGACTGAAGACTGGCTGCTGAAAATATTAATTAGAATATCAAGAATAAATTACATTTAAAATATATTAAAATAGAAAACAGTTATTTTAAATTGGAATCATATTTCAAAATATTACATGTATAAAAATAAATGTAGCCATGTTGAGCATAAGACTTTTCTTTCAAAAAAATATTTAAAAAAATCTTACTGACACCAAACTTTTTAAATCTTTTCTATAAGGAACAAATACTGTATAGTAGCCTGTTTATGCCCGAGTAAAAAAATAAAACAATTAACTGTGAGATATGAAGAAATTAATTAACATTATGATATAATGTCACTGTGACATATACAGTCATTTTTGTGAGACATTAAGTCATAATTTACAAGAAATTGTGCAATAGTGAGAAATATAATCTCAGTTTTGAGATATTAAGTAATAGTTACAATTCACTTTTTTGTTTTTAACAGACTTCCACAAAAACAAAAACAAAAGTCCAATGATGGGAACAGCACAGGATGACTGACATATTATTAACATTTTCCTAACATATGTTGGAGTACCATTACAGCTATACTATACGAACAATTCAGAATGATTGAACATTTTCTGACAGCTGTCTCTGTATGCTTGCGAGCATTCATAACCATATCTCCAGTGAGGCAAAGAAGGCCACGGAGATAATCTAAAAGGGCCTTGGGCCATATTCTGCCACAAACTGACACATGAAAGATGATGATGTCAGTTAAAGGCTTGTTAGGACTGCCAAGGTAACACTACAATACAATGATGTGCATTAGCGATATTAACATTTATCTTCCTTAAATATTGAACAAAAGTAAGTGGACACATTCACACAAGATATGAAGTATGCACCCACTTCACTCTTGATTTGTTGTCAGTTTCAAGAGCAGAGGAAAGAGAGCAGACAGTGGTTGACAACTTTTCACTATGGAAAAAGCGGCTGACAAATGAGCATTCACATATACAGCCAGTATACATGACTGTGATTCTCCCAGGTGATATAGTCCTCTGTCAGACAGATGGACGGAGCAGGAGAATGAGAGAGAGAGAAAGTCATAGAGCATTTAGACAGCTCCCAGAAAAGTGCTGAGGACCAGGAAAAAGGAAGCAGCTATTGAATACATAGATCCACTGACAGGCTGGCGGTCTTAGACACCCAACTCATCTAGCGTGAGCAGATAAATGAGCGGGGACGGGCGGCTGAGGAATGGTAGCAGGACGCTGTGCTGAACGCCCTTGAAGAGAAAAGCATGATTAGCCGTTTTACAGAGACGCTTTGAAAAACAAGCACCCACACCCAGGCTGTGATGGACAGATGGATAAAGTCGACCCATTATGCACCTGTCAACTCTGAGGAAGTTAGCTGTTGGTATAGCTTCAGAAGTTCCTGTTTTTGTTATTATTATTTTGGCTGTGCACGTTACATTTCTTTGTAGTGAAATGTGAGGTCATACAGACTGATTAACAAATTATAAATATTCATTCAACTCCATGGGTGATTCTCAAAAAAAAACAACAACTTGCTTTTTCCAACAAAACAAACAAACAAACAAACAAACAAACAAACAAACAAAAAAAAAACTGTCAAGCAAACAGCAAGAAAATTACATTTTGTATAAAGAAAATTAAGCTTATTTTTAGGAATAGTAGGAATTGGAATGTGACAAATTTAATCAATTAGGCACAAATGAAATAGTAACATACAATAAATAATTGGGGGTGGTGGGTGCACTCAAAATTCTAATGCAAGAAAACTTTTATCACTTAAATTATATTTAAATTAGCATTTATAATCATTTAAATTAGTATTTATAAGCAGTATTTCATCAATAAAAAGAGTACATAATTCAAATGCAAAGTATTTATAAATAAAGTTGTATTTAATAAATAAATAATTAAAATAATAATAAAAAGACCATATTTTGTTTAAATAAAGTATTTATAAATCAGGCAATATTCAATAAATAAAAAAGACAATATTTAATTTTAACATCAAAAGTATTTATCAATTTTAAAGTTAATATTTAATTAATAATTTAAAATATCATAAGATCATATTGTTTAATTTGCTAATTATTTAAAATTCACATAATATGTTTGGTACTGGTACTGCATTCAATTTAGGCTGATATAAATAAAGTAAAAATGACCGCATTACATGAGAATCTAATCACTGAAAAAAAAGAAGAAAGAAAGAAAAAAAACCTCAAAAGTTAAACATGCATAACCATAATGAGAACTTGGGGTAAATGTGTTTAATTATCATAAAAATAATGTCAAAATGCAAAACATCTTAGGGGCTGTTTATACGACACTTAACTAAAAACAGAAAACTGTTTTTTATGAGTTTTGGCCTGAAAACACAAACTTCTTCATTAAAAAAAAAAAGTGCAAGTTTTAGAAAGCGATACTGTTACCGTCTATGTGTAAACTACAAAAACGCAAATTTGTGAAAACAGTGACATCACGCACATGCATGTTACGTGTTCAGTGTATAGATGTGTAGTGTTTCTTTACTAGTGACATTGCCAACTACTGGCCTGACAGCGATTTTAGTTGTTTTCACGGATCCATGTGAATAGGCATCGCTTTCAAAAAAATTGTCAACTGTAAGCGGAAAAAGTGAGGAAAAAACTCTTCCGTTTTTAGTACATCATTGTGTAAACATACCCTGAATGTTCCTAAAAACAGGCTTCCTTTTTATGCAAAATATAATTTAACTCTTTTATTAACTTGCAATGCGTTTAGACGTCACTCATAGCAACCTCTTGTGATTGAGTTGTATGATGATGTCTGCAGTTTAATCCCATTGTATGAAACATTTTTGGCCGTTTGTTTTACAGAAAGCATGAGAAGGCTTAGTCTACACTTTTTGCGTGACAATAACTGGGTGGCACCGTAACGTCACTAGCTGGAGGCCATACTGGCAGCCTGCCATAAGCTCCCTGTTATTACCTGCATGGAAAGAGCTGAAGGGGTTGACACTCATAACAACAACACTCTCAGAGTTCTGTTTCACAGACAATGGCTCCAACACTATTATACCTTTGAATCCATGTATTAATACTGCAGGTGTTATCTGTGGCACTAACCTTTGGTTAACCCTTTTTGTCTTTTCGCTCTCATAACAAATACTTTGAGAAATATGCATGTTTACCTGTGCTTCAGTTGCTATGAAATCAAAACAGAGCAGGGAATGTTTTTTATTATTTTTTTTCCGGCACAGTTTGGTCAACAACTTTTAATTTATCTTGGCTTTGAAATGTCAGACAAAGTTCAACACATGTGGAAGTCAAAACAAAATTGCAACATGGTCAAAATAAAGGTGTGAAGCATTGTTGAGGAAGTTGTTTTGATAGGGGCGGCACCTGGAGCACGTCTCTTACCTCGCACGTAGAGATTGGCGGGGGCTGAGTAGCGAGTCCCGGCGCTGTTCGTAGCTACACATTCGTACTTGCCCTGGTCTGATTCCTCGCTGTTTTCAATCTGCAGAGCTCCTGAAGAAAAAAACAAGAGTAAAAGTCACCTCTTTGATTTACGAACACGATTATGAATCCCCTGACGCAACTTTCCCCAACAAAGCACAAACTTTCACTGCAAACAATCAGTAAACACTCCCTGTTTAAATGTCAGACCTGTTCCACTGTGTATATAGTTTATTGTCCAAGAATGCTGCCTAAGACATATGCATTAAGCTGATTTTGCAGGTTGAGTGAGTCTACAGCACAACATATTTGCCTTTCACTGTCATTAGAAAAAGCTTTTAGGATATTAATGTCATTGACTCTGAGCCAATTACGCTACAGCATATGACTTTATTACTCCTGTGGCATATTTATACCCACCAAAAAGAACAAAACATCAATACCACACAAAACTATGCAGCCTGTGTGGTCACTATAGATAAAAACTGTGCTTCGCAAGGTCACATGAGGACAATATTCAACTAGTCTTTTAACACATACACTGCTGGTCAAAAGTTTGGAATATTTAAGATTTTTTTAATGTTTTTGAAAGAAGTGTCTTATGCTCACCAGGGCATTTATTTGATCAAAAAATACAGTGATAAAATGATAATGATAAAATACAGCAAAATTGTAATATTGTGAAATATTACTATCATTTAAAATAAGTTTTCTATTTGTAATAGCAAAGCTGAATTTTACTCCAGACTTCAGTGTCACATGATCCTTCAGAAATCATTCTAATATGCTGATTTGGTGCTCAAGAGACATTTCTTATTATTATCACCAATGTTGAACACAGTTGAGCTGTGTAATGTTTTTGTGGAAACTGAACACTATCACTCTGAAAAAAGAAATAAAGAAAAAAGGATGCATTAAAGGATTAGAATTAAATTTCAGAATTAAAATTTCCTGATAATTTACTCACCTCCATGTCATCCAAGATGTTTATGTCTTTCTTTCTTCAGTGGAAAAGAAATTATGGTTTTTGAGGAAAACATTCCAGGATTTTTCTCCATATAGTGGACTTCAACAGCTACCAACGAATTGAAGTTCCAAATTGCAGTTTCAATACAGCTTCTAAAGGCTCTACACGATCCCAGACGAGGAATAAGGGTCTTGTCTATCGAAACAATTGCTCATTTTCCACAAAAAATAAAAAAATGATACTTTTTAACCACAAATGCTCATGTAGCACTAGCTATGCGATGTGCCACGCATTACATAATCACGTTGGAAAGGTCACGCGTGACGTAGGTGGAAGTAGGGCGAAAAACTCCATCTCATTTTCTCCTCCATCTTCAAAATTGCCTGACATCGTTGTTTTACCTTTTTCTTTTTCTTTTTTGTAAAGGCCGTTTGACTTAGTCTTTGCACATTTGCTTTGTAAACACTTGCGTGGTACTTCCGCCTACGTCACACGTGACCTTTCCAACGTGATTATGTTATGTGTGGCGTATCGCATATTTTTTTTTTTTTTTTTAAAGAAAATGCCGATCATTTTACTAGATAAGACCCTTATTCCTTGGCTGTGATCACATAGAACCCTTTGAAGCTGCATTGAAACTGCAGTTTGGACCTTCAAGCTGTTGGTAGCCATTAAAATCCACTATATGGAGAAAAATCCTGGAATGTTTTCCTCAAAAACCTTAATTTCTTTTCAACTGAAGAAAGAAAAGACATACAATTTGGATAACATGGGGGTGAATAAATTATCAGGAAATTTTAATTCTGAAGTGAACTAATACTTTAAACTGATCAGTAATTGCCAAACTCAAATTGACAGTAAAGACAATTATAATGTAATGTCAAAATGTAAACATTTCTATTTCAAATCAATGCTGTTATTTTGGACTTTCTATTCATCAAAAGAATCTTGAAAAAAAATATCACCGTTTCCACAGAAATATTAAGCAGTAAAACCTGTTTTCAACATTGATAATAAGAACCTTTAAATAAAATCCTAGAAAAATCCAATCCAATTAATAAAAAATCAGCTTTACCATCACAGAGAAACATTTCATTTTAAAATATATTAAAATCGAAAACAGTTCTTAAATTGTAAAATTTCAAAATATTTCTGTTTTTACTGTATTTTTTTTTTTTTTTTTTAAACCAAATAATGCAGCCATGGTGAACATAAGAGACTCAACAAAACATTTAAATAATCTTGTTCCAAACTTTTGACCAGTAGTGCATTTACTGAAGATATCACTTCAGTACACAAAAGGAGGTAAATCTCAATAATATGAAACAACATGAAATGCAGCAGATACTTTAGAACTACCCATTTTGACATGGGTAGGAACATCAAACGAAAAATCAATCTGGGTGTCCTAACCACAGATACAGCATTTGCTTCTACAAGACTCTGCCAGGCTCTTAATCTAGCAAAAGCACACATATTTACCTCTGGCAGTGGCGTACCATCATAGCATAGGTTATCACCTGCTGTTCAACCCTGACTACTTTCCAGCATCCCAGTGCTGCAGGGAGGAAATAACATGCACCACTAACCTTGCCCAATCTCCAAGTTCAAGGAAAACTGATTGGTGGTGTTTCCTATACTGACAAGCAGCAAATTACTAATCAATTCGGAGATTGCTCAGCACTGATTGCCATCACCCCTCAGTCCTGACAACACATCTGATTGATGATGCCATATTATATAAGTAAAGGGACCACAATAAAGAAAAAACAAAAAAAAAACAAAATCCCATCTAAATCAGAGAAGGAATGTGAAAATAGCCACTGTTTTATTTAAATTTTTTATTTATTTTTAACCATGCATTTAAAACCTTTGACAGTTACAGACAAAAATGTATAATCTTTTTTAACCATCACTGTATTTTTAAGTGTTTGGTATGACATTATACAGTATGTTAAAGGAATAGATCACCCCAAAATGAAAACTGTCATCATTTTTTTCAACCTCATGTCATTCCTAACTTGTATGACCTACTTTCTTCTGCAAAAAAAAAAATATTTTATATATATAATATATAATTTTTTATATATAAATGTATATATTATATATACACATTTATATGTATTGTGTTCTTCAGAATAAAGAAAGGTTTTGAACAAGAGGGTGAGTAAATGATGACAGTATTTTAATATCTAAATGAAGAGAACTATCCCTTTAACACTTTTATTTCAACTGGAGATGGAAGTATGCCGCATGGAGACATGCATTTTTGAAACACAAATACACTGTGTGTCTTGATGAGGACAAGAAATTGTATGAAGTGGATACATGTCCCTCATTGATAAAGGAGATACAAAACAATATGAGTTGAGTGAGATGAATTGAACACAAAGACCTGCTGTTGCTAGCATGATCAATTAAACATCATACCCACGAACACTGAGAATCCAGCCAGTAAAAATCAGCAACCACTCGGGAACATACGGCAGTGTCAGCTTTTTCTCCCCTAGCGAGACAGACGTACTCTGATTCAAAACCTGAGGTGAGCTGGCGTGCTACAACAGTCATTGGTAACAAACAGGCCTTTGTTATGTGCAGTACACCTTTTCTCTTTTTTTTGCCTTTTCAACTTCGTTTTACAGTCAAACTCCAGGGGTCCTCAGACCACTGAGATTGCTAACCGACTGAGTGAAGTAGGGTAATGGCGGATTTGTCGAGCACTCGCCTCTAGCAAGCATGTTTTAGCAATCCATGTTTCATTCAGAACTGAGAGCGACTGTGTGATTGATCGAATGCTCCATCTTAACAATCAGGGCCGTGCCCTCATTTCCCATACATACTCATTTTAGCATAAGTATGCAAATTCAATCATTTAAATTTCATCACAGTCCAACTTGAATGTGAGAGACACACTCTGGAGATTCTAAAGATGGCCTTCTGTCTGAAAACCAAACTTATAGCATAACTTTAATAAAACTCGGGCCTCAGAAAATATCCACAACAAACGCACGTCACAATAACTAGCAAGAGTCGATTACTTTATTCCCCTCATCCAAGGGACAGTTCATCTAAAAATGAAAACTCTGTCATCATTTACTCACCTGCATGTTGTTCCAAACCCATATGAATTTCTTTCTTCTGTTGAACACAAAAGATATTTTGAAAAATGTCCTGGACGCTAATTTCTGTGTAATAAACAATGAATTTTGAAAGTTCTAATCCCTATTTATTTTTACTACATGTAAAATGGCGACCAAGACATTCTTCAAAATCTCACATTTTATGTTCCACTGGTTTGGAGCAACATGAGGGTTTGTAAATTATCAGAATTTTCATGATTTATTCTTATAATATCTTGGTAAGTGAACACGTTTCAAAATAAAGCACTCTTTTTATATTAATATAAATAAATATTAATAAATACACTACCGATCAAAAATTTAGGGTCAGCAAGATGTTTTTGAAAGAATTTATTTGATAAAAAAAAAAATAAAAAAATCACAATGGAAAACATTGCCATTGTGAATTATTATTACAATTTAAAATAACTGTTTTCAATTTTAATATATTTTAAAATTAAAATTTATTCCTGTGAAGGCAAAGCTGAACTTTCAGCATCCAGTCTTACTCCAGTCTTACTCCAGTCTTGAGTATCACATGATCCTTCAGAAATCATTTTAATATGCTGATATGCTGCTCAAGAAACATTTATTTTATCATCAGTGCTGAATATCTTTGCGGAAACCTTGATACATTTTTTTCCCAGGGTTCTTTGATGAATAGAAAATTCATATGAACAGCATGTATTTGAAATCTTTTGTAACATTACAAATGGCTTTACTGTCACTTTTGATCAATTGAATGCATCCTTGATTACTAAAATTATTAACTTATTAATCCCAAAAAAAAAAAAAAAAAAAAAAAAAAACCTTACTTATCCCAAACTTTTGAACAGTAGTGTATTCCTGTTATATTGCTTAGATATAGACATCAGAACACAGACAGGTTGAATGCTGGGACAAAGGTTGTATATGTACTGAACAAGCAGGAAATGACAGTGGTGGCGATGAGACGGGTAATGGATGAGACGCTTCGTGAGACACATTCCAGCTGTCTTACCTCGTATTGGCGAACCCCCTAGGTGAAGTAAATTGAATGCAAACAAGATTGAAGAGAAGTGTTAGTAGACGAGAGAGATAGACAAAGAGAGATAAGGAAAACAAAAGGGAGGGAATCAAATGAAAGTAAGCTTAATTAAACAGAAAGGAATCAAGTTGAGCCCAGACTACTGCTCTCTGAGGATTAGTTGAATGTTGGCTGTCTGGTGCAACGGAATTAGCTTTGGAAAAAAAAGATCCGAGGGCAAATTTTCTTTGTGGTAAAATTCTGAGATAGTTTAGGTGCCTGCCAAACCTAATGCTTTAAGGAACATTTGCAGAGCTTAGGGAAACAATATGTACTCAGGTTATTTTTGTTCACAGCATTGTTCAGAAAATCACAGACCATGGCAGGTTAAGGCGACAAGTTTGGTGTAAAAAAAGCAGAAACAGCTAGCAAAAATGCTGTACACGTGATTTTAAGCCAACATGAAATGTCATTCGACACATTTTACTTCCATAACTTAAGACGTATTTCAGAGTGCAACAGAATATTCAATCAGAAAAAAATGATTTGAACTTATTTGAATGATAAATCGCATTTAATTACTTGCGTTTACCATTAGTATTTTTATGAATATCTTGACAACTGCACATCACTGTTAGACGCTCCGGTTCCCATAGAAACCTGAATATGTTTTTAATGCTATTTTAGCATTTCTATCTCAAAATTTGCTGCTGATTTGAAATATGCTATTTAAATGCGAGTTTGCCTTGTAGTTTTTAAGGCAAGCTGTTTGGCGAGCAAGCAACGTGAGTTTGGCAAGCTGCTTTCAAGCCCAAAAACAGTTGGTCTTGCATGCCTGAAATAGTTTCCTGGAGGTGTTGCAAATAGAGCAGAACAAGGGAGCGAATTTTCCTTGAAAGGGACTTTGTTATTGGATAACACTGGTTATATCGAAAAGCTATAAATCATACACCTAAGAGTTCATTTGGATTTCATGTCGACTTAAACTATCGGTCAAATCACAAGGTAAGGTTACTTCGCCATTACCATTGTCTGTCAGAAAACACTTATCTACTAGAAGCAAAACGGCAAACATGTCATTCAACATTATCCAGAAGAGTAAAACAGGCAGATAAGCCAGATAAGACTAGCTTTATTGTCATAATTTTATGTTAAGAGTGTCCTAAAAGGGCCATAAAGCTTTGCGTCTCATGCCGTCCAGAGATAAGCTCTTTGAGGAAGCAATGTTTTGATGTTTGGTGGAATGGTACATTTTGTTCATTTGACTTTTTGCAACCAAGTGGGAGTTCATACTTTCAACTGTGTATTTGTAAGCTGTGTACTTAGACGCTGATGCTAGAAACTTGAGAACAAGCTCTGCTGTGGACTTGCCCTCTAAATTAAGTGGATTTAGTGGAGAGGGATAAGCTCTGAGTCAGTCAGGAGCCATTAATCCAGCCTGGGCAAAGTCCTGTTCATCCGTCTGATCCTAGGACAGACCTGAGCCGTCTATCCATTAGGAAGGTCTACAATGTAAATAGAGCGGCTGATCCTCGACAGCCCGCTCTCATATTCCAATAAGGTTGCCTACAATTAACCAGACCATTTGCATGTAGCTTAAGACTCATTTGAAGTTATGGCCACATCAATAAATTTCTCCTTCAATGGTAAGCAAAGACAAATTTGCAGACCAAAGGCCTGACACTGCACAAACAGAGCTGTGTTGATAGGGTATCTATATTTGTGATCAGTTAAGTTTACAATATTAGTTCCTTCTCCTGTGATTGTAGGTCTGAAGAAGTGTGCCATTCCTACCTGAACGAAGCTGTTTAATTCGCCCATTGCTGTTGATGTCTACCGGTAGGAAGTCCTTGAACCAAGTGATCTCCGGGTCAGGGTTCCCACTGGCTGCACAAAGCATCGTAGTTGTTCTTGTTCGCTCCACCACTTTCAGCTGAGGGCCCATGTCTATGGTGGGGAAGCCATGAGGAATCTGGTTTTCTGCAGCAAGAAAGAGAAAAAACAGGTCAAGTCAGGAGCCAAAAATCTAATGATTTACCAAAATAAGGATAATGATCTCAAAGAACTCTGATTGCTTTGAATCAAGGGTTAGAGATGTGAGCCAGAGGTAATTGTCCTGCAAAAGCAAATCCAGGACTAGTCTCATTAGTGCACTGAATCAATTCACTTCCCAGAAAAAGGCCTTCCTTTGCATTAATAAGATCAAAGCATGGCGAGGCTAATCCACAGGACGTTTGTGTACCGTTATTCTAACATGTAACACCATATGGACGCCAAGCTTTCAGTTTTAAGCTGCAAGCTTGTGGTTTGTTCTAAATCTTTACAGGAGTTTGTGTAGAGACAGAGCAAAAACAATGAGAAAGGAAAATGCAAATTCAGCTACAAATAAATCAAAACATGAAAGGGGCAATACACTAGTTAGAACTAGTTATACTACTAGCAAGTCAGCACTATATATTGATATTTAGTCATACTTTCTAGTTTTACTTTTCCACACTTGTCTACAATATCATTGCCACCTTTAAATCCAGCATGAAGACCTAATTTTATTCTTTATTTTCATTATTCATCATCTGAGGTTCTAATGAGTTATTTCTTTTTTAAAAGCCATTCCTTGCTAGTTTATCATTATCATCATTATTATAATTAAAATCTCAAATTGACCTTACCTAATTATTATTATTATTATTGCTCTCATCATTTCTTATCTCAATACTAACAAAGTCTAATTTCTGTTGTTTTTAAATGTGCTTTATAGATAAATGACTTCAAACTCGACAGGTTACTTCAGGACATTTAAGATCAAAGTTTGAAAATTTCCGCTGCAACTCCCATTGTTATGTTGTACACAATTCAAAATGTAAACAACAGCACTGACATCAAAACACATGCATTCTCAATTGCCAGTTGTCTTCCTTCTTACATACATTTTCATAGTGAATTGTGATTGCTCTTTTCTTTCTTATAACATTTTCACCATCTTCAGCCGCCTCTACACTGCAAAACTGGTGACGTGTTGATACTCATGTGCCACAGAAAGAAAACAAAAGATGTGACAACCGCAACACGCAACTGATGCAGCATTTAATTTTTGCAAAACCACAACCTAAAACTGCTTACCTAAACTTTAAACCTTACACATTTCTTTTGCTGTCTTGCAAACACTGCTGTTTTCTTCCGGGAATGCAAATCTAGTTGGCAAATAATGCTTTGTCCTTCAATGGTTTGGAAAACACCGTTTCCACTCTGATACAGACTGTGACGCCATTCACTATTTCTACACAAGGGAGTAACTGAGCAGATATCTCCAAGTATCAAACATTTGCATAATTAACACAAATTATATGAATACTATGAAAATGAACACTAATTATATCACAAACAAGATAAGCAAGTGGGCCAGGCTGTAAACATACGGTTTCTAAGCACATGAAATCATGAACAAAACAACAGTATGGCTGTGGCACTTGTTTAAAAATGACAATTTTTTCTTCTCAAACATTCACACAAATGTTTGGATGAAAGCCCAGGATGTGTAATATTCACACTTGCAATAGCTACAACATTACTGCAACACCACACTCTCTTTGATGCCAAGGTAAGCCAAAGGGCAAGGCTGAATTATTCAGTTTGAGACAATCCTCTGCATGTGACAAACATTTCAGTGATACTAAGGCGGGGGTGCCCAATCCTGTTCCTGGAGATCTAACCTTCCTGCAGAGTTCAGCTCCAACCCTGATCAAACACAACTGAACCAGCTTATTAAGATCTCCAGGAGCACTTGATAATTACAGATAATTACAGGTGTGTTGGATCAGGGTTGGATCTGAACTCTGCAGGTAGGTAGATCTCCAAGAACCGGATTAAGAACCCCTGCTCTAAGTTCTACAGAGCACTACAGTCAACTTGGATTTATCGTTTCTTCTTATTCCAGTTAGTTCAACATTAAATCATTTGTGTATCAAGCCTTAGAGCATCAAGCAACACTTCACATGGAAGCTGAATTGAAAAACTCATGACTTGAGGACAATGTAAATCAGACACACATCCAAAGTGAGCAAAGCTCAAAAGGGTTATTTCACGAATCACTAACCCCCTTATAAAAACATTGAAATAAGGAATAATTTAGAAAGCGGAAAATGTTACGCAGAATCCGCACTGGAGGGAACTTTTCAGTACAAGGTAACTTGGAATATGAGGCTCTTCAAGTTATGCCTCATTTAGAAGCAAAAACAGATTTTTTTTTCTTTTTTTTTTCCATGAGTGACCTTCAGAAACTCATGTATCGAAGTGTACATTTTTGCCTAAGCGTGCTTGAGAGAGGTCAACTACCTGCATGAGTGTGGGCTGTATCACTATGACGGTCATTTTCTCAGAGCAGATTCTGAATAAACAATTGAATAACATTTTCTTGAGAAGGAACATGCAAACCACGTGTCATATAGTCAGCATGCAAAAAGGTAACAGAGCACGCAAGAACATCTAAGAGAAAACCAACTGTTCCTTCAATGGAGTGTAAAAACGTGTATTTCAGGCTCCCCTATCAGTTCAAAAAAAAAAAAAAGTAGAAAAATACAATCTCCTGTTCTGTATGTGTCTTTGAGAGCAAAATGGCATACTTGTGCTATATGTTCACATATACTTATTAAAGGTGGACTTTATTTGCATTTAGAATGCATTTGCTTTTTTGTGTGTGTGTGAAAGTCGTCTTTATACTGACACCTAGTGATGTGGATGAAGAATCATGCAATAGAAAAATGTTCTTGGTTGCAGATGCCACTGCAGAAATTAGCATTCAGTCATGATTCATTTATTTCACGAGCGAAAGGGTCAAATAACAGGAAGGTTACTGAGATAAATGAGTAGTATTCAGATGGTCATGTGACCACAACATGGCAGCCACCATGAAGCAACCCGCTCCTTGTAAAAGAAAGCAGCTTTTTAGGCTACTAATGTGTCTGGAGTCTTCATCTTGCTTACACTGTAGTTCTTTTTAACTATTCATCACTGTCTATAACTTTTAATGAGGAAAAATGCTGATTGCACCTTTAAATATGCTTCCTAATATTTTGCTTGCTTTATAATGACAGAGACTTCCTTACAAGTATAGTGAGTTTGAAAAAAAGTAAATGGTATGTGAAAGTAAAAACAATTGAGAAAAAGATGGATTTATTCCAAAAAAAAAAGAAAGCACAGAGGAAAAAAATAAAACAAAAAAACTTACATTTCCTAAATAAAAGCGCCATTCTCCATCCTTGAAAGCACTTTTATCATTTACACCCTTTTTACTATGCATGAGGATTTAAAAAACAGAAGACTCAAAGCTCAGAAATTTGTTTTTGATGCAATTCTTGTGTGCTTATAGTGAGTCGAGCAAGGACTCCATTACTGAGATGAATAGGTAAGATGGGAAAAAGTCTGCAAAATGTCCTGCTCTGTCCCGAGTCTCTGCCACATCATAGATGTGGGCGCCGCAGCAGATGGCGGTTTGAATTTAAAAAGTCTGCCAACGCTAGTTTCATTGTTTCCCCGAAGCAGCTATGACAAGGTGCTTGGCACTGATGGGGTGATACATTTGGTGGGTAATTGGGATGCCATCTTGTAAAGAGCAGAGGGAAAACTTAAGAGCGGACGGAATGAGGAGGAAGTAGGAGGAACAGTGAGAGAGCTCTGCAGAAATGTTCCAGCAAATAGTCAACAGAGAGAAACTTTAATGACAGTGATGTCATGTGCTGAGATTCTCTGCTTGTGTTGCAGAGTTTTATTTCACCTTTGTCTGAGAGGTTACGCAAGCGACTGAGGTCATGGTATATGAGAAGCAGAATTCCTGACAATTACAGACAAAGAGTACAGGCTCAAGTTTTTATGCAACGTCAACACCTTATTTGTATCACGTTACTTTAAAAATGCAGTTTCAAGAGAAACAAAGATAACAGCTTGACTATGATTCACAGATTCACGACTACCAAAACCATAGCAGTTTCTCAATATGCGTTCTTTTCTGTACTTTTGTTCTTGTGGACTTGTGAAACGTCATCAGTCGCTGTCCAAGTACTGTTCCAATTCAAAGTTCACATCTAGCCAAGTACAGTTAAAATCCCCGGATGTGTTCTTGATCCGCCCCTTTTATCGAGGATGCATCGAGAGGTGACTTGTGCGGACTTGAGACAGCCAGTTATCCCAGAATGCATCTTGCACTAACCAGCAAGCATCAATAGTAAAGGAGAAAACCCGCGTAATTTAAACATATTACTGTTATTATGTCATATGTAGTTTTAAGAGTTTTTCAGGCGAGAATTTACTGGTTTAAAGCTCAAATTTGTGATTTATTGATAAAGATACCGCCTTTCTGAAAATTTGATCGGACGTTGTCGATCACCAGGCGATCACTGGGCGCTCAGCTCTCTGTAGAGGTTAAACATGAGATCATTCGTCTTTTGTATATCTAACGGTTGATCTTTGGTCTCGTGAATCTATAATTTGTTCCGTGCCAAATCGTTTTGGCTGAGGGCAAAGTGACGTTTCATAACTTTATATATTTAGGCTATTTAACTTTACCATTGTAGCCTACTAAAGCGCTGATTTTGTACGCTTGACTGAATTGTTTGCTTTATTTCTTATTGTATATTCTGGCTATTATTGATCATTAAAACTGACTTTTAACAAAAAGAGACAGGGTTGTGTTTTGTTATATTTCATTTTAAGAGTATGCACATATATTAATATGTTTAATATTTTTGAAATGTAAACGAAAAGAGGCAGGGTTGTTTATTATTTTGTTTTGTTATAAATACTATAGGCTATATGCAGACATTGAAGATAATCAATGAACGCGTTTGCCTGAACCACATTTGTGAGACTATTAATATGTTTTTGTTTGTTTGTTTGTTTTTTAAATAAAAAAAAGAGGCAGAGTGGTGTTTTATAACACATTTCGTTTTATTGTTGCCTAAAATATACATACAGAGATAACTGGAGAAGCCAGAGCGAGCTGAGTGACGTTATCAAGTACGCTGCTGTGCCATCTGCAGAATCACCGGACTTGCGTCCTCCCGTTCATGGGAGTTCGTTCTCCTGAGTCGAACTTGCCAAGTCCTAACTACCAAGGACGCAAGTCCGAAGTTTGCGAACTCGGTCTAAACTTCAAGAATCATATCCTAATCTTACACTGGGTGCGGCTCTATTGTTCATTGTACACGAAGCTATAGGTTTATTTATGTATAGGTAAATTAGACTGTTATTTTTTGGTTAACTTTCAAGTATTGTGGAGTATTGAGGCCAGTTTTTTTTTTTTTTTTTTTTTTTTTTTAATTAATACTTTTATTCAGCAAGGATGCATCAAATGTCAAAAATGACATTTATAATGTTTTGTAATGTTACAAAAAATATCTATTTCAAATAAATGCTGTTCTTTCAAACTTTGTATTCATCAAAGAATCTAGAAAAAATTATCAGTTTCCACAAAAAATATTAAAGTCCCCCTGTAGTCAATCATTTTATCCCTTAAAACTCATCTTTGATCACTGAAATGACATATTTAAATGTTTTTTCCTTGGAAAAAAAAAAAAAAAAAAAAAAAAAGTCTTCATGCCTTAAAATAGCTTGAATGTAACTCTACACCCTTGCCTTATTTGGTATACGCGGTTCTATGAATATGCAAACTAGACCGCCTCCACTCACTCACAAGGTAGTTTGTGACGTCAGAAACACCAGCGATTTCAAACTGAGTTTTTGGTTCACTGCAGTTTTAAAGAGAAAATACTCAGCAATGGTGTTGACTTATGAATTTGCACATGGTTTGTCTTAAAGCACATTAAAAAAAAACCACACAGACATATAAACAACATTAAAAACTTGATTTTCATCACAGGGGACTTTAAGCAGCACAATAATTCTCAACATTGATAAGTAATAAATTGCGCACCAAATCAACACCAAATTCAAATATATTCAAACAGAAAGCAATTATTTTAAATTGCAATAATATTCCACATTATTCCACATTGTATTTTTGATCAAATAAATGCAGCTTTTGTAAGCATAAGAGACTTTTCAAAAACATCTTAAAAAAATCTTACTGACCCTAAACTTTTGAACGATAGTGTAGATACTTTGAGTTGTATGACAATGTTGAAGGCATATCATGAAATTCAGAAAAAACTACAACTTTTGTTTGTTACATGTATGTGACATTTATGTTTATGACATCCATCATGTTATGCTAACTTAATTGATCTTTAAAACCACAATAACAACTAATAAAAATTTAATCATCTTTAACCATCTTTCATACTGTACATTATAATGTAGTGATGCCCAAGTTCAGTTGTAACATTTAAAATGACTGATTTTCAGTTTTTAGTGTTTTATTTTTAAATGTAGACAAAACTGTATATAAATGTTATATTAATTGGTTCTTTGCCATAACACAAATAATCACTAGCTCGCATAAACTGTTGTAGGTCCTTCCAGCTCTTTTAAAGCTAATAGTTAAGACCTCGTGACGACCTCCATAAACGAGTGCCACTGTAACAATAGTATCCGTGATAGTGTCCAATCAAATTTCCTTCCTGAATGGGAAATCTACTGTTGCCATCCACAGACCCAAAGCGGGTATTTAATGAGACTTTACCAGAGTGATAAGACCGTGCAGGCCCTTGCAGATGGCAATCTATTGTATTATCTCCTCAGCTGTGGAACCAGGCCAGAAGCAGCCAGGTTTCTGCCAAGCCAATCGATGCATGTGACCACAAAAAAAGGAGCTAACAGAGTAGCACACCACAAACCCATCTGTAATCAGTTTTGTGGAAAGAAAAGGAACATTGTTTTTTGAGAAGCAGTAAATTACTTGCACTGAGAATTACATTCAATGCTATGAGCAATCAGATAACACAGAAGCACAGATCGAGGCTTGAAAGTTTGATATTTACAAAACTTGAGCGCTGAAGGAAACCAATGAATGAAACTAATGGTGAACAATGGGAGAGAACGAACTCTGTATCATTACAAAAACAAAGCAGCAACGCTGCCAAGAGAATAACAATAGCTTTTCAGGTGGTCGGTTAAGTAAGTAGGACAAAATGTCCTGAAGGCAGAGAAATGGAACGGTGAACCAATCTAATGTGAACAACAAGGGCTGCCGTAAACGTGGTTTAGACATGCATAGGCTGCATGTCCTCAATGCTGGGTCAGAGCAGAGAGGGACATAATACACATTACAGTGGATCCGACATGAGAAGTAGTGTAGGGGGGTCACCGTGGGAGGATAAAGAGGGAAATGGAGGACAGGAGGGGTACGTGCCAACCTCCTGCCAGCTCCAATTACCAGGGAGAATAGAGCATGGCATGCGGGGTGATGGGTCTAATCAGAACCCCGCTGAAGAGACAAGTCTCTGTCCTCAGACCCCACTGTGAAACAGCCCGAGTGCTCTCCACGTCCACGTCAGCCAGAGTTATTCTCACCCTGTACAAACACGTCGCCACAGAAGAGGATGCTCAAATAGTGATGAAGCACTGTGGGGCACTCAAACCGAGAACAAGCCGTTTGTCAGAGACTGATCACGCATGTTTAGATCCAATGAGTCTGGTGTAATGTCCATGCTATATGCTAAATGTATGTGTTTAAAGGAACAGTTCACCACAAAATGATTTCAATGATTTGCACTGAATTTTTCTAGTCAGGTAAGGCAACTTCTAAACTAATATCTAGTATTTCTGTAAAAATCTCAACAGTTCTTGAGAAACAAATGTCCTTGTAATTCCCAGAAAGGTGTGTATGAAAGTGATGGATGACAACAATTAAAGGGGACATCTCTTTTGATGGAAGGAGCAGAAGGGTTTCTGTAGTGATATATGAGATCAGAACATCAACCATTTTTCTACATCTTCTAATTTCCAGAGATCATTTCAAGTCCAGATTTCTCGATCTCTGGAGAAAACAGCTTTTTACATTAATCAGCTTGCCATCACTGGCTCATCACTGAATACATATATACAACAAATTAAACAGATTTGTCCATTAAGAATGCAAGAAAAATGATTAGCAAATTGATCTAAAAATAGTTGTCTCTACATATTAAATTGGGGAAAAGTATTTTAACAAAGTACTTAAACTCATTTATCTTCAAATTAGATCATACTCTCAATGTAGCCACTCAATACTTACGAATAACATACATTCTAGAGAATCAGAGCAATTACGAATGAGAGACGGCAGGCACTGCATCCGAACAAAACACCATTCATTCATGCAAGATGACATCAGTGTTAGGTGATATCAGTGACAGCCTAGATATCAGACAGCACAGAATGCTGCTTGGCCTGCAGGCTGATGTAGGAGATAACTTTTACATGCTATTATATTTGCATTTTTGGAGACAAGACTGAGTACTTTTAAAATGAAGCCAGAAAGACAAAACATTTAGCCGTTTAGAAAAGAACAAGACATTATACCACCCCCCAGTGGTGTACCATTGAAATTTCGAAACACTTATGATGTAACGAAGCCTCGTTTACCGAAATCACGTGACTTTGGCAGCTTGATACACGCTCTGAACCACTGATTCGAAACAAAAGATTTGTAAAGCTTCGAAGCTTCATGAAGCAGTGTTTTGAAATCGCCCATCACTAGACATTGTTGAATAAAGTCATTATTTTGTTTTTTTGGCACACAAAAAGTATTCTCGTCGCTTCATAACATTAAGGTTGAACCACTGTATTCACATGAACTGTTTTAAATGTGTCTTTAGTAGCTTTCTGGGCATCGAAAGTGTTAATTATCTTGCTGTCAACGGAGGCCTCACTGAGCCGTCGGATTTTATCAAAAATATCTTAATTTGTGCTACGAAGATGAACAAAGGTCTTACGGGTGTGGAACGACATGAGGGTGAGTAATTAATGACAGAATTTCCATTTTTGGGTGAACTAACCCTTTAAAATAAACATATATAAATCCCATAGCAGATCTAAGCAGGTGGAGCTGGGGGAGGTGGAGGATTTCAGAGGAACTTTGATAGCATGTTGCTACAACAAACCTACAAAAAACAATGAACCAGATTATTTAATTGTTTGAGCAAGCAATCTCATTGGCTGCAGGATCAGCAGAGGCCAATCAGCTTGTGCCATGCGGTAATGATCTGATTGCTTGTAAACTGGATGTAAAGGACCTACCAGCCTGTGCCCTCTAGAGTTTCTTGACTGAACTAGATTTATAATGTACTGTATATAATGCATATAATTAAGAATACTTTACTTGAAAGAGCTCATTACAATGCATTACTGGACTGACTAACGCTGCCTACCTTGTGGAGCAGCTTTGGCTTTGGGAATTTGCTTATGATGCTATCTAGATAGGCAGCACGCTTGTTTTTAGAACAGAATTTCAGTGTACAGAAGGTCTCCTGGTTCATTTTAATTATGAGCACAGCTAGGAATTCATAAGGATCAAACTAAAGGTAGAAAACAGACCAAGTAAAATCAATAGTTGCCCGGAACATCCTCGCCTTTAAATGGTATAATTGGCCGCGCAGATCTGCAACCTCACAGACACATGCAGTAAATATCAAAGCAGTGTGTATAAAGGTAAACCACACCCTTGGAGTGGCGGAGTCCCGTTTGCAATATTTCAGCAGCACGCTGTTTATCTAAGTCAGTGGCGAGGAAAGAGGTGTAATGCATGCCATGACCTTTAAAATAATACACTTTTTCTTGCTGGCCAGAATATTCAGGCTGACTTCCTTCCAACAGTCACTTAATCAATATTAGGTAGGTGCGACGTTGGTCGCTCTCCCTCCTCTATCCGCATGGGTCTGTCTTTCTGGTTTTTCCTCTCTCCGTCTCGCCCTTCTTCCCGTGTGTCCTCCAGTTTCTTGCGTCTCCGTATGATCTACAGCTCTGCCACAGGCGTGTAGCTGTTATTTATGCTACAGCACACTGGTTTGTACATAACAGCACATGTGTGACCCATTACCACAACCGAAGGGTGATCTGCTCACTCCACTCAAGCGCAACGGCCCGAGTCACCTTGAGCCATGACAGTCGTGTGGAAATCACACGATCTGCTATCTGTTATAGAGCACCTTATTCAGATGTAGAGAGCACGAACGGAACTAACATCCTGGTCACGTAGAGGCCATCAGCAAAAACAACAGTGTTTTTATGTTAAGTGTCTTATCAAAAAATAATATATAACATTAATTATAGTACGATTGAATCAATATAATTGCAAATAAAGTAATAAAATAAAAAGTATATAATTATAATAAATTAAAATTATGAATAATAAATTATAAACCTTAAACTATATAAAACTAAAATATCCTAATTAAAAAAATGAACCTGATCCCCTAAAAACAAAGCAGCGCTGATACATTCAAACACCTGTTTAGTTGAACCACTTCCAAAAGAGTTCTTTATAGTGCCGCTGAAAGTTACTGAGAATTGTGTAACATGAAAATGAAGCCCCCTCAGCTGGGTTCATGTGACAGCCTTTACTTATTCTTTCAGTTTGCTGACAGAACAACACAGATCAAACACATGAACCTCTCTATTAACGCATCTTCTCGTCAAGCTGTGCTAGAGCTCTGATACGAAGCTAATCAAACTAAAGATAAAACAGACTGTATTGCTGCCACTTCTACCAAATTTTGACAGACCAACAATCTCACGGTCCGAAGCGCAGCAGATAACCAAGGAATTTGAACGTATATCACTCACAGCCTTTGAACGTCCCAGGCAATTTGCATTTTTGTTTGTTTTTCCACCCCAGTTGCATCTTAAGAGTTTGAATACATTTTGCTTAAGTAAAAGATTCAATTTGAATATTTTTGGTCCATTTGCAAATGTTCTCAGATACCAGTAAAAGTAAATATTATATATATATATAAAATCATTATTACAGCTACAAAATTTCTTTAGTCAAGAGCAGTGAGTAATTTTCTCTGTTACCTTTGTTCTTTGATTATCTTCAATGACAGACAGCATTGGTTGTTGTCACTTTAACAGCTGGCGCTGCTGCACAGGACGCATTTCTCACACGTGTCGCACTTTCTCACAGCTCTTTACTTTCGTTTAAGACTTTAACTCATTCAAGGCTGCTCTTATGAGGATACTTGACAAAACTGACATTTTTGGCATTATTGTGCGTGTTATTGTTCGTTCAAGTGTGACAGAGAACTCGATTCTGGCGCCGTCCACGAGCACGATTCTTACGCATGTCTTTCTGTGCGTCGTGTGTTTGGCAGGACATTCACAGACAGCGCGTTCTCCTTTTCTCTTTTGGCGCGCTTAAACGGTTTAAAAGCATTGTAATGCTAGACAAAGGATGACAGAAAAAAACAGATGCTGCGTTAATTGCGTTAATATATTAAAAATTAATCGCATGCGTTAACGTTGACAGCACTAATATTTATACAGTATATACATACGTACATACATATATATATATATATGAATGCAGATTATAAAGATAATATATATAACATTGTAAATTATTAGTACAATTTAAATTAAGTTTTCTATTTCTGCCGATACCCAGTCCAATCCAACCGTTTGGTTCTCCACCTACGGTTCGGCACGCGCTTGCACCGCGGTTCATCCCAAATCTGACGACGCATCTATAATATGGTTTGTTGAAAACAACAACGTGTAAAACAGACAGACGGATTCGGCTAATGTATGTTTCAGTTGATGGATATGCATTCTGGTTTCCCAATACGTTACAACAGCAATGATCAAAAGAACATGGACAAAACAGTCACTCTTTGTAAACAAATTTTCAATAACGTGCCGAATGCTCTAGTGTATGCCCAGTCATTTACACCGTCATCATCACCCGGGTGTTGACAGCGTGTGAGCGCAGGTGAGACATGAACATCTCACGTTGCTATCTGTGTTTAAACTAAACTCATTTAAACCTTGCCAATTTAAACATTCATCCGTAAGACGCGAAAGAACTCACGCGCATGTGAGGAGATTTGTGAGCGAGTTTCTTATCTGCATTCAGATTTAGCATTTTCCTTCAGGTCAGTCCTATGTTCATAATAAAAAAATCTGTTTAAATGTCCAATGTATTATCCTGTCCTTTTAACAGTTAAGGGGTTCTGACAGCGTTAGTCAGTTGCGTCTTGTTCCGTGTTCACAACATTCAGTCTTTTCAATGTAAAAGTCTTCGCTAACTGACACACTCATAAAGACAGTCTTTTCCGCCATCTAGTGGTGTAATAATGTAACTTCTGTTGCTGTTCACGGTCAGGGACTATTTTTTTCCAGCGGAAGGAAGGCTTTAGTGAAAGTTTACTTCATGAAAGTTGCATTGATACATATTTTAGGCTTTAATATTTGTATTGTGTGGTAACCGTTTTATAAAAGCAATAAGGTACTCGAGGCTAGTGCTGTATCGTGAATAAGTCTTATTCACGATACAGCACAGTCTCAAGTACCTTATTGCTTACATATATATATATATATATATATATATATATATATATATATAGATAGATAGACAGATATATATATATATATATATATATATATATATATATATATATATATAAAATAATCCATGTTTTAATGTACGACATGGAAGCAAAGAACTGCCCCACATGTTTTAAGTACTTCAAAATAGTGATGTTACCCCCTCATTGCAGAGAAATATAATGTAGCAATTCGGTAGCAAAGCTACCAGCCAATCAGAATCAGTATTCAGACAGACCATGGTGTATATATATATATATATATATACACACACACAGGCATTGTAAACAGTGTGTCACAATTATGAATATGTGTACTTCTTGTGTATTATATGTACAATGATTGCAACAAAAAAAAAAAAGTTGTTTTAAGGTTAGAAAGCATGAAGCTCACGGCGTCAGAATGCCAATCTGTCAGTCAAGTCTGAAGCAAGACGCAACCCATATCAGCGCGTTATGGCTTGAATGTGTGTGACATGCTAGAGCAGACCTCATTGCCACGCATTTGAGCATATTTTCCTTTTAACGGCAGTTGGTAAACCCACTTGAAGGTTCATACCGCCATCTACTGTACAACACATGCATGACAGCTGACGTAAAATAAAGAATCGGGCTTAGGATAGCTGATACCGATTAGTTTAAACAAAAAAAAAAAAAAAGTTTAATTGGCCCCGAAAAAGTATGCAAACCCTAGCTGTGACCGTACAACACAGCCTCTTTTATTTATTTTATTGCCTGATCATAGAATTTCACATATTTTTACCCTTACTTGTTCTCACCTGTTCACCAGACTACATTATTCTACTTATTTAGCCTTTGAAACTGAAAGCCTACGATCATTTCACCCTGAAGCTATGCTGACCAGGCTGTCGGACATACGACGACTCAAAGTGTGAACTGCTCCAATTATGCGGCCTAGTGAGCATGGCTATCAGAGCCACAGGGCTGCTTATTCACAATTACCAGAGCAACATCAGTCAGAGAATGGCCACTCTATAGCACTACAGATTTAAAGCCTGTGTCACATGTCTGAGGTCACTTCGTCCAAACTAAACTGGACTGGAAGGAGCTCACTATGTAGACAAGGGTTGTAAACACATCTGCTATAGTGAATCGCTTGAGACTCCAATTAGATCTGGCAGCTACAAACACGTTCTGTCAGGATTAATTACTGATGTTAGTCATAATTATGGAAAACAGCCTTTAATTTGGATTGTGCATCAAGCCGCAGGTTAAAGCTGCAACTCAAACTAGTCTTTATTCAAAATCCAGTCACTTAAGTTAAACCTCAAAGCCCTCGAAAATGCGGCAGGGATGCCGACAGAGACTCCAGGTGAGTGAATCCACCCAGCCATATTGCACGAGTCCTTGGGAGAGGCCGCGCTCGACAGACGCAGTTTGTAACTGTCAAACGCTCATGATCTACAGCACTGGGCTTCAAGCCAGCAGATGGTGGGAGAAATTAAACTCGTGACACGGACCGTTGACTGAAGCCAGGGAAGCAGTTGGAGACCACACCTGTAGAGCAGGGGGGTCTGTGTGTGTTGCGTGAGAGCGCTTCCCTGGAATGTGCATAAGCAAATGATGCCCTTTGAGGAAAGTTTTCATTCGGGAAAATGTCAGGAAAAAATTCAAAAGCTTATTATAATTAAATACACTGTGATGTTGTGCAGTTGATGACAAATGTATCAGTAAATGGTGGGCGGTAATGATCCAGAGTGGTCTTTGCCTGTACTTGACTAGCTGGAAAATATATTTAGAACTAGTATTTTGAGGGATTGGACCCAATCTTCCTCTGAGCAGGCTTCTTAAAAACCAAAACAAATAAATACCAGAATTCCCATGACATGTGGTTCCGTTAACAATTCTAGAATTTGCATTGTTCCACCAATGCGGATAAACACTGGAATAAAATCAGAGCCTCCTAAAACAATCAGTATGTATTTTATTTTCTCTCTACAGTGAGTCAGTTTTCAAAAGTATGATTCATTATTCCTCATGAATACTTTGCAGTGGAAAAATCCTTTATACTTCATACTCCCCCCCACATATGAGCAACACATGACTTGTTTCACAAACAGTGAACTAGTAAATTAACACAAAAACTCTGAACAAAAAATAAGATATAAAGATTTAGGAGAGATAAAGACAGCAAAGCTGTTGGATGCAGAAAATGTGAACAAGTAATAACCTGTTTTTCCAAAGAATTGTATAATATAATATGATTTGATAAGAACTAAACAGTTCTGTAGTCTGAAATCTGAGACCAAGCAGGTAGCTGAGGGTAATGAATGCAATATAAATTGTTTTCCAATAATTGTTTATTCGTTCTTCCTTGAAATTACTAAAAGAATTGCTAATGGAATCTAAATCAGCACTAGAATCGTTACGATTCTACGACAAACATGAACTTTTCTCCAAATTGCTAATTCAATATTCATTCACTGACAATATGAGTAATGTTTACCAATTACACTGTTGAGTTTGAGCCACTTTGAAAGACAAGAACTCCAGGAGCGCGCACCAGTAGAGCTGTTGAAAAGGATATCTAATGAGGAAACAGCATCTTTAATGTACAGAAATATTCCACTGATCCATCATTTAAAAGCATTCCTGTGGATTCAGAGGACGATGGGAGTCTTTCTAATTCCTCACTATGTGATACATGAAAGCATGCACATCATCACGTCAGTCTGACACAAGACAAAAGCATGAAATGAGTGAGAGACAAACTCTTTTTACCATTTGGAGAGATGTAGGAAAAGGTTCTTGTGGGCATATTCACCAAGAGTTATACCTTCTGATTGTGATTTAGCGGATGGAATGGAAATGATTAAACTGAACAATGCAAAAGGCACGTAACAAACTGCTCTGCATTCAGTCTTCACTGCAGTCCTTGAGTGTCAGTAATGTCAAATTTCTCTGCTACAGAGAAATGAGGAGCACAAATGGGGTGCAGCTAGACGAAGTCATTATGAATTCACACAGGAGGCCCATGTTGGCATCCGCACAATGTGATTACAAGAGAGGTATGGCAAATTTTTATTCAACAGGCAACAGCTGTGAGCAACTAACGCCCACAACCTTGGTGGAAGTGCAGCCTGGAAGTTGAAATGAAACCTGCTGGTATTCCACACGACGTGTAGTCTCAGTGACGTGCGAGCCCTGAAGGCATGTTAGGATGCATTAGTGGCCCTCCGAGGAAAAGAACTTGTTCACGCTTCTAGAGCAACCGTACAAATCATAATCACAGAAGAAATGCTCTTGCAACTGCCATCTGTTTAAATTGGGATCAATTATGTTAAGTTCACATTAATTGTTTAGCAATATGATTCAAGTAGCTAATTAGAAAGGCAGACGCAGTGACTAACATATTCCTAAGCTGTGTTTGACCAGCTAAACTCAGGTGGGAGTGATTCCTGTGACAAACAAGTTCTAGCACATTAACAAAAGTCTGTATATCAGGTCATTCAACTTTAAGAAGTTAAACTCTCTTAAGCACATAATGGCTTGTTGTTTGAGCAAAGAAGTCTATTTTTCTGCCACCTTGCTACGTTCAACCAAACTAGACCAAACTAATCAAACCAAAACACAACAAAACAAAACACAAAACAAAAAACTCTATTGCTTATGCTTTTTACACGACTACTATACTAATTGGTCAATCATGCGATATGTGGTCAAATACTTTGTATGATGACTGCTGAACTCCACAACAACTGCTTTCCCACATATCTGTGTTCACTTCTTGTCTCACGCATCACTTTGTGTTTTCTTCTTCTTCTTCTTTTTTCCCCTCAGTTTTAACATTTAATGTCCTTTTTTCCCCTAAGTAAAAACCCTTTTATGCCGGGGGTCCTGATAATCCTGCCAGTGTTTATTCTGTGCTAATGACAGATTGACTGTATATTGTGAAATAGATCATGGTACTGAATTATCATCATATTCATATACCATGCTATTTACATTTCTAAGAAAATTTGGAAGGTACTATTTCCTAAGAAAAAAAAAAAAAAAAACACTGTACCTTTTGTATTTAAAGCAGTGCAAGCACCACACTTCTACCCTGGTTAAACTGTGATGAAAATTATTAATTATATTTCAGTCTAATATATTTTCTATGAGCTTAAGATGAGACGACTGCATTTCTGGCAGAGATTCCCAAGATCCTCCAAATGTGCCGCAGAGGACATCCTTTAGTAAGTCATTAGAGAACATCATTATCATTCAACTTCTCCTTTGTGCTGGTCTTTCAGCATTGCTGTAGGACACAAATGATGCATTGCTCGCTATGAACAATGAGCTATAAATAGAGTTCATTCTGTCCTCCAGGATCCTGTGGGCGTCCAACTTATCCACTTCACTGTGGAAAGCATCTAAAAGAGCCATACAGCCTGCCTTCAATATGGCACCGCTCTCTTCCTCTTCCTCTCTGAACAGGACTCAACATTCATCAGATGATTTCTTCATTCTGGGCTTCTAATTTCAACTAAATGGCCTTTGTCTGCTCATACACGGAGGAAAAATAAGATTAAAAGGGATTACACTGGGGGCACGTGTGTAATACCAAACACATGGTGCTGGGGTGGGTTAGCTGTTACTACAAGGAATTCTGAGGGATATTTTAAGATATTCATTTTAATAGTGGTTGAATTTTTTACATTTTATCACACTCTCATATTCCCATCTCATGCTTCATTTTCATTTCTCAGCACATAAATATATCTCTAAACATGGGGCAAGATCCAATGGCTTGCATAGAAAAATGGGTCAGGGGTTATTCTTAAATCAAGATTCACAACCTAATACTTAGACACCACTATTGACGCAAGACACTATATCGGGCAAAAACCACATCTCATTTTTATTTATCTATTTATTTAATAAATCATTACTTTTATCACGGTTTGGGTCTGTCTGTGGGTTTTGCAAATATCTAACCAATGAAAAGTATTAAAAAGAGCTTGTGACTAAACCTCATAACTCCACTGGACTCATCAGTAAAACTGTCAGTAAAACCTCATAACTCATGCAGTTTGCAATGAAAGTGTAATAAAAAACTGGTTCTTTGAATAAGTACAGTGCTTTCTTTACTAAAGATACACCATATAAAGGCTAAGGTTTTCTTGTATTTGGGCAGCTGAGAAGAGTGTCTTACTAGTCTAGCATTTGTCGCTGAGTCATAGCCAATACGGTGTTAAATAGCCTGTGTGTAGCACTTCATCTTCAATAACATGAGATTTTGGCCAAATGACAGAAAAAAAAAAACTGAGCACCCACATAGTTACCGTAAACTCTATAACCTGTAAGTGGATGGGAAACGTAATGCAGTACACACTGCTTCAGGGTGTACTCACACGAGGCACGGTTGCCTTGAACCGAGCCCGAGCGCGATTGTCCCCCCTCCCAACTCCCCCGCTGGCCTGCACTCACATTGCCCTTAACATTCCGGGCCAGAGCACGCTTACTTCATACGATGCAACTTTTTGAATGGAAGAAAACAGGAAGAAATGCACTTTTGCTAAGATACTGCTTAATATATTTATCATTTATGCTGCACAGCGATTTTCACTTGCACGTATTGGAGGATTATTACAAAGGCAGCTGACCTTAATGGAGGAATTTATTTGCAGCTTTATTTGCAAACTACAATTCCTGTTCATCAATAAGGTGAGATCTATACCCGCTATAAACCCAAATACACTCAAATTAATTACATGAATTCATAAGTGTACTATCAGAGTAGTAATAAAGATGTTTGCCATCGTAATGATGACAGTAGCGCACACAAAAGTAGTAACTGTTCCATGCTCAGGCACGGTTAGCGCTCACACTGCATACGAACCGCGCCTGGGCACGGAACGGAGCGATCACACTTGTCAAGCGAACTGGGCTTTGGCGGTCAAACGCGCTCGGGCACGGTTCAGAGCACCTAGTGTGAGTACACCCTCAGATGAAGTTGTTCTCATGATGGACAAAACACCTATGTCCAAAATTTGGCGGTCAACAGGGTTAAGAATCGAAAAATGATTCCAATTCTGGAATTGGATACTTAAGGTCAGGAATCGGATTCTTGTTATGAAATTAATTTCGATTCCGCTAATCAATTCCTGTGTGCACATTTTGATGTGGTTTTAAACCATTCAAGTGCAAGAAGACGTGGAAGAGAACTCAATTCGGCACTCGCACGCTATTTTCTGTGCTGGGCACATCCAGAAAAAGCTGCCTCTCATATAGTGCACGAATATTGAATTGAGTTCTCTTTCATGTCTATTTGCGCTTAAACGGACAAACACACACAAAATTGTCAAAATATCCTCGTAAAGGATTACACAGTCGATTACGTCTTAAGCGAAGGTAAACAGTTGAGAAAGAAAACGTATGTGTAACTGTATATTGGATCAGTGCATTTGGTATTAAAGTGACAGCAGCCTAATATACCTGCTGTCATCTGTGTCATTACTGTTAATCAAAGAACAAAAGAAAAAGAAAATCACTTATTGATCTTGACTGAATAACTTTTGTAACTTTAATAAGGATTAATCTATATTTTGTTGTTACTGTATGTTATTAATGACACATGCAAGTGTCTGACCATATATAAAGCCTCAATGTCATATTTGACAATGCAGTGTTTAATTATTTAAAAAAGTGTTTTTTTTTTTTTTTTTTTTTTTTCTTCATTTAGTGAAAAGTAATTTTTTCGAAAAGCATTTTTGGAGATATGAGGTTTTAATTTTTATAATTAACTTTATATATATATATAAAATTAATAATTCTATCACTTGTTATATTTAGTAGATTAAGCGTGGCCTGGTGGGTAGTGTTCAAATCTATCTTGGGTCATTTCACATTTCACACCCCATCTTCTCCTTTCATTTACTGTCCAATTGATGGCAAAAGCTCATGCAAAAAAGCCAGAAATTTATGAAATATTGGTCAAAGCAAGTGCCATTAAATGCCCAGTGGGACGTCTCACCTTCCAGCACAGTGAGTTTGGCGCTGGTGTTGATTTCTCCCATGCTGTTGGTGGCTGTGCACTCATAGATGGCCTCGTCCCTGTGAGTGCGCAGCGGCTGTATGCGGAGAACTGAGCCCGAGCCGTCATCAAATTCAATCACCTGAAAAAAAAAGACACACCGTCAAATATTTTTCTCTCTTCTCGTCTTGAATTTACGACAAAGCCTCAGACAGATCGTATATCTTCAAAGACTGGTGGTTCTTTAATCACCCCCCTCTGAACTTTCAGCCAACTACTGTCTGGAGTTATTCTCCTAGAACTGCCACGTCTATCCAAGGCGGATATTGTGTTGATGGAATGGGCTTTATTTTTTTCATGTGTAAAAAATATGCTTTTACATATATATAATATGTTACAGCCCTGTTGTGGTAGAGAAGACCTGAAGCCAGCAAGGTGTGTATGGGGCTGGAATACCTTAGACACTTAAAGAATACTTAAAAGGTGATACATTTAGTGTATTTAGGCTAATGTGTTCTCCTCCCACATGGAGATCTGTGTGCATTGAGATTAAGTTTAGATTAAGAGCAGGGCTAGCCAACATTCTCTTTTGACAGTATTTGACTTCAAAAAAAGCATCAAAAATCTATGAATACCATTTCAATAGATTACAAAAAAAAAAAAAAAAAAAAAAAAAAAAAGTTTGTTGTAAAATACCAGTTGTTTGACATTTTTAAGTGTGATTTTTATATATATTCACTGAAATGTTTGTAAGTAATTGAATGAATAAATACATAAATAAATAAATAAATAAACACTGCTCTGAAATAGGTGAAAGGTTAGTGGTTTTATTTACTTACAATCAGATCTCACCTCAAACCCTAACACAGATAGAACAGGAAATAGGGCGAAGGGAATAGAGGGACAACACAGAGGTGTGTGAGGTGGCTGACGACAGCACAAAAGAATATATCAGCGTAAGAGGGTAAGAAGAAAAACAAGAGTGTTGCGCAAATGCCTGATGATGGAAAGAAGAAAGGCATCATGATGATGCAGCATGGGAGAGACACTGACAGGCTAAGGAAAGGCAGGGAAAGACAGTTAGTCACCTCAAAGCGCTGGGAGCTAACTTTCTTTCCTTTCTTCATCCAAGTGATCCGAGGCTTGGGCTCACCCGCTGCTTGGCACACAAAGGATGCCACTCCTCCTGAAATCCCTGTCTGGTCCTCTGGAGATTTGATGAAATTTGGCAAGCCTGAAAAGTGAGGTGAAAAAAAAAAAAACAGAGAAAGAGAGCAGCCATTAGTTCCTGGATTGTGGTCACAAAAATTTTTGTTAAACTAGTTATGAACGGGTATCCTTTACACTGGAACTAAGTTAACACCTACAGCTGAGCCTGAGAGAGACTTAATACTTCTCAGAATGTACCATTCTCTGTATGACAGCTTCTTATTGACAAAATAAACATTGTGACAACTTATTTATAAAAAAAAAAATAAAAAAATTTTTGCAAAAAGACTGTAAAAGTCAATGAGGCAGTTATAAGCAGCACATTAAGATGTTGTGACGAGACAAAAATAGTTCAACATCTCGAGAACCCTGGATTGTGTTCTGATGGACTCCGTCTAGATCTTGAGATGTCATTTTTGTCCATTAATTTAGTACGATTAATTATAAAACCAAGAACATGATAAAAGATCACATTAGCCGCGTTTCCACTGTTACTTCCGGGGGTTAATCAGGCCTCCTAGGTGCCAACAGCCAGGGTTTTTTTGGCCCAATGAACACCTTGGTCCAAAGAGGGCCAACTGGGGCTTGAGAAGTGGTCATGATCAAGTTTATCGGAGCAGGGTCAACACCGCTTCTCATTTTCCCATGTTATCATATCAGGCTACCAGTTAACCTCAACATTTAAGACATTTAAAATGCTCATTCTTTCTAAAGAAATGACGTAAACATATATTTTACCAATATTTTTTTTCTAAATGTGTAAGCCTTTGGACTTAAAGCCATAATGGAGTTGGTTTGTGCATTCCTGTGATCACAAATAAATGGAAGCTGGCGAAACTAAATAACTATGTGTGTTCTCTTTTTATGCGAGATAATGATAAATACCAGTTTGATTCACAACTGTTGATGTGCACTCCTGACACAAATTAATAAATTACTGCTCGAGATCCGAAGCTATTGGCCCCGAGTGGCATGATGTTAGCCCTGACCCACACTGGCCCGACAGTGGAAACACAGCTATTTTGTCACATTATTTATAATTAAATCACTCTGAAGTGTAAACACTGACAGCCCTATAAAATATACATTAATTGTGTACATTTAATTGTCAATACTTTTTATACAATACAGAATTTGTTGCTACTTTTAATAATCACACAAAATTAAACTGGCAGTCCTAGAAAACACAAAAGAAACACTGTCAATGTGATTCAACAGCCATAAATAGCCTCAAGAATTTATAAACACTCACACGTGGACATATAAAGAATGAAAACATTTCATTAGAAAGGAGAAACATTGAGAATACTATGGCTTCAACAACCAGTAGCCAAACAACATTCGGGGTTGTTTTTAAAGAGGCCAGTCAGAGCACGCTGCAGTTCATGGCTTTCTGGGAGAGCAGCTCACACACCCTGCGTCTTTGTCATGCATTTACAATACAAACAACAATGGAACATGTTTCATCACTGCTGAAGCCAGGTAGGGCGGTGTGAAGATAAAAACCCACATGTATCGCCTGAGTCATTTAAAACATGTAATGTCTTGTTTTTAGAGACACTGATGCCAACAAAACCATTTGGCAGAATCGCAGCTACTGCGCAACATTCTGCGGAAATAGTGGGTGATGCGGGTGAAAGGTGAATCTCAAGATACAACCAGATATAAACATGATATACAGATATTATCAGAAAAAAACTACAAGCAAACTCTTTGTAGTTGCTCTCACAAGGGTGGGAAACAATCTTCAAGGACAATCAGGCCAGTGTTTGACCTTATAAGATGTGTGCTGGTCTGCAAGGACACATTTGAAAATTCAGTCTGGAAAGAGTATCAAGTAGTTTTTTGAGAGACCCATTTCCTTAAATATAAAGGAAACTTCATAATTAATATCATTAATATTAAATAAATAAATTAATAAAAAAAAATATAAATAATGTAAATAATATCATTAATATTATATAAATGTCCAATAATAATAATAATGTAAAAATTAGGCATCATATATTAAAGACAACTTGTTTTCCATAATGGCACTGTATTGTATTGTCAATATACAGAAGCCAAAGTAAACTTAAGTAATTTTATTCACTTATGTAAATAATATTTTTTTTTCTATCCACCTATTAATGTATAAACCTGAGAAACATTCAATTCAAATTTATCTGTAAAAAGCTTTTTTACAATAAATATAGATCAAAAATCGGTTTAAGAGGGAATATTGCCTGATTAAGGCAACAGCGATGAGGAACTTTGTGGGGAACATACAAATACAAGCTATTCTTGAATGTATATATACACTACAATAAATAAATAAAAGTAATAATAATAAAAAAAATAGTATCATAAGCTATAAATTAAAAAGCTCAACCAGGCATTATTATAGAATTTATATATAGAATTTTAGAGATTCACTTTTAGACTAATTTAAAATAAAACTTTTTTTTTTTTTTTGCATCAGCCAGTAAAAATAAATAAATAAATAATTAAAAAATAAGAAAAGAATATTAAATATTATACTAGACGTACCACTTGTAGTTACAATTCCCAAAGAATCATTCACTAATGAATTCAGATCAGAAACCCAATCTATTTAATCTAATAGAACATGGAGTCACATCTGTAACATCACCTACATTAAATATAAAATATACAAACAAGACCCTGAAAACCACCTTTAGCCTGATCTCAGTTTATCAGCCCCATGATTTCTGATAATCTCAATCATAAGGAGGAGGACGCAAAATCCATTATCACAGGGAAACATCTCCAGTGAACCACGGGACATGTTGGAATAGATCACAACATCCTAGCGGGCGGTCCACTGTGGGAATCTAATCCTCTCTTAGTCAAGGGAGAGATGAATTACAGCAGTGCGGAGACTACATGCAGTAGTACATATGATTTTCTCGGAGGGAACAAGCCGAGGGAATACGGTGCCACCACAATGGTGTCCTTCCTCCTTTATACTTTGGGATCAGAAGGGTAGTGCTGAAGAAAACAAAATCAATACCTAGTTAACATAACATAGAGCCTACGAGGTTGGGCGGTGAAGTACTGACTAGCAGACAGGGGGTGTTATTTAAATCATCACTACAGTGTGCCGGGTGGCTTGGGCTGCCCTTGCTCTAGGACATAACCCCCACCGGAGCTATATCAGAGAAGAAAACGCCCACAACTGCGAGGCTGTTTATGTGTATGCACCTGTATGTGTATCCATTGTAAAATCTAAGGCAATGTGTACCACACCAGCACCCCTATGACCCACAGGAGTATTGGCTGGCCTGACATTTAAATGACATTTACGTGCCGGTTCCTCTGGATATCGCTTTGATTGGCATCACAGAGCAACACATACACTCATAAAAGCTTTTCTGGCCACTTTTATCTCCATTATACCCACACAAGAGGGTAGAAAGGTAGTTTGGGGAGCTTACGGCCTCCTCGTTGCAGCCATCATGGTTAGCTACTTCTAGTTTAATGGGAAAAACTTCCTAGTTTAATGGGAAAGATTTTTTCATTGCTTGGAGTTCCCAAAACATGGACACTTGGGTGTGTGAGAGATTTAAAGCTTGAGATTAGTGTTAGTTTGACATTCAAGAGTCCTTTAACATCTGTCATGACATTTCTATTAGCGTGTGGGGGGTTTTCCCCTTTGTTTACGAGCAAGGATCAGTAGGCATTAACCCATCTGGGCACATGTTTTAAATTAAAGTACATATAAACTGTTGAGAGTTTAAGCACATGAGATGCATGAATGAACCACAGAGGTCCAAGGGAAAGGCAGATAATAAAGGTTTAGACAGACAGACTTTTGTATATTTTGTTTGGATAATCATTTAACATTCACGCAAGTCAAAAAGAAAAAAAATAGATTCTGCATACTGGTTATCAGACACTTGCATAAAAACAATTTGTACCATTCAGAAAAAGGCAATATCAGGCGATTTCTAATAATGAGATCACAAGGTGATGTTGAAAATTTAAGTAGGTACATTAATAGCAACAAACCCTTATGCTCAAAATACTTGATTGGTTTAGGACAACCTTAACATAAACAAATTAGTTCAGTTAAATTAACTGTTATGAGTATTGAGAACTTTCTTTTTCTTTTGAGTTCACAGCACCGACATATTTCAAGTAAATTGAACGGTTTCATTGTTTTGAGTGGTATGAACTAATTTCTTTTAATTCAGACTAATTTAAGTTTAACTGAAACTGGGCAGGGATTTTTATTTCCCAGCATGCTTTGCCCATGGCACTCAAAAGGGAGAGTAAATGCTAAAATTTAGTTATATAATGTTTTTTTTTTGCGTGCAAGATTAGTGGTAAGGGAGATTTAGTAGTGATTAATGTTTTGCTAACACTTCACAATAAGGTTCATTAGTTAACATTAGTTAACTACATTAGTTAATATGAACTAATAATGAACTGCACTTTTCCAGCATTTATTAATCTTTGTTAATGTTAATTTCAACATTTACTAATATATTATTAAAATCTTGTTAACATTAATGCACTGTGAACTAACATGAACAAACAATAAACAACTGTATTTTTATTACCTAACGTTAACGAAGATTAGTAAATACAGTAACAATGTATTGCTCATGGTTAGTTCATGTTAGTTAATACATTAACTAATGAACCTTATTGTAAAGTGTTACCATGCTATTTTAGAAGAGTTTCTGTTAATGTGGGTTTTAACAGTTACCATCATGGTGACAATTGGCGCATGCTGCTTGGTTTGAGAGCAGGTAAGTTACATGTTTTAAGGTGCTGTACTCATTCAGTAAGTGCTATACCATGCTATTGTTAACATGTTAGCAAATTATGTTGGCATTTTCTGAAAAAAAATTTTTTCATTCACCTTTTTTGTGTTCTGACAACTTAGGGTTTACAGTGAAGTAAATAAATTAGCCCAACTTCGGGTTTACAGTGCGATCTGGGGATTTGATTGCGGTGTTTATAGTTCATCGTCATTGATTTGGAAATCAAGAGGGCTTTCCAGTGGCCAGTGACATTATCTAAGGTGCTCTTGAAACATTTGTAGAGCTCTCAAAAGTCTCAAAGCTAACAGATTGGCGTAGTGCAGTTGTGCCCTCAACATGTTTGTGAATTGACAGAGGGCTCAGGGTTATTTGATGCACAAAGAGACTCTGTTGAGAACACAGGTCATAGGAGGAGATGAGAGGGACCGGGCCCTGACCTCCCAGGTGGCTCTGCTGTCGTCCCAGTCCTTTTGTATTAACCAACTCAATAAATCCACAGGCGCCAGAACAGGTGGCCTTGGACACCTGTTGACACTTATTTCCTACAGACTAGAGTCATGCTTTAGACAGTGGCATGTGGCCAGTGTAAGGGGGGAACAGACACGTGGGCTGCAAAATCCTGATCAAGATGAAACTTTACTTTTACTTGCGAACATGTTTTTCCTTGCGTCTTGAAGTTGCGGCCATTTACAAAATGGGTAATTTAAGGCTTTCCCTGGAGGAGACTTGTGTTGCAAAATGCATCTGAATTTTGTAGCAATGTTTTAAGCATTTATATGGCTTTTAAGAAAAAAGGCTTTAGAGTGGAGACGACAAATGGACACCAGCAATTAGCAGCATTCCCGCTCTGCAGTAACACCCGATCCGGATTGAGTACAAGGATCAATACGCAAAGCAGGGAGCCAACCATTCATTCTCATTAATAATAGATTAGCAAGTTATCATTTTCACTCGTGTGCTGAGCGGAAATGTGTCCGATGCTATCAGCTGCGGTTGTTTTAGTGAAACTTGTCCATTAACTGGGTTTTAGACCTTTTACAGGATTTTGCTTTCAATTAACTCTACATCAAGCCAGTCATTTTGCTCTATCAGTTCAATATATCCAGTTTCCTTTATTAACATGCACAAATCCCTCGCTAAATTCAACGCATTGGCATCTACGGCAAACTCTCACGCTTTTAGGGAAGGTGATGATCGGCTGTGAAAGCTGTTTGAAATGCAACTTATTAACACTTTGCTTTTGCAGGATTTGAGAGAGAGAAACACAGAATTCAATGGGCCGAAGGACGGAGATAAACAAACGATCGGATAAGTAAGGCACTAAAAAAAAAAATAAAGGAAAAACAATCCCCAGTAGGAATTCTTTCTCTAAGTGATTACAGTGTTAGAATGCTGTTGAGTGCGCCACTTTCTTATGTTATTAAATTATTTAGGAAAATGTGCGGAACACAAATTCTGAGCACAATTATGCATATCCCTCTGTGAGAAGCATTAAAGTAATGGCTTTCCTCCTAAGACACTGCTGGTGAATTATCTTAAAGGGATAGTTCAGCTAAAAAATAAAATTCTGTCATCGTTTATTCACCCTTGTGTCATTCCAAACCTTTTTCCGTGGAAAAGAAATGGTGAAGGACACTCTTTAAAATATAATAAAAGTGAATGAGGGCTAAGACTGTCAAGCTTCAACAAAACACCACAAAAGTACCCTAAAAGTAGTCCACACAACTCAAGTCTACTGAAGCTATACAATAGTTAAGTTGTTATTCACAGACAATCTTGAGAATTCATGAAAAAGGGAGCAATGTTGTGAACAAAGCATACTTTTTGAATTAGAGCTTTAAGTGAATCACAATCTTGGTGACAGAAGCAGTGGAGAAGGAAAGTACAGAGGGTGAGAACCACACCGAGGTGGCCATTTGCGGCGCCATTTTTTCAATGAATCACGATGATCAAGTTGTGGATTCATTCATGAATCGGACTGATATGATTCTTGAGTGGATGATCCTCTCACAGAAGTTTACAACTTACTGGAGGGGAAGAATTTCAATGAACAACAACTTACATTTTCACCACAGGCTCATTGGAAAAACATGCTTGTGGTGACATTTCTGCAAAATTATATTACATTATTTCTTGCACGTTTCACAACATTTTCCAAGTGTAATGTCCAGTGAGTCTTGCTAAAATCGCATTCAGGTTAATTTGAAGCATATCTGGCAAAGTTTTATTATGAAAAATGTGTTTTCTGAAGCAACCATGCCATTTTAGCTTGCTTGTACAAGTCTTTGAACCCTTTTATCATGACTCGTGCCTGACGGATTCATGCACAATCACTCTAAATCACAAGAGCAAGTTTACTACATCAGAAAATCCATTCATATGGAGCTGATTATGTGATGCAAACATCAAAATATATTCACATATGCATCATGCAATATGGTAGTGTATAGGTATTTTTGGAGTTTTACAAAAAATGTAGACAGAAGCATGTTTTTTCCATTGAGTCTAGGTTGTAAATTTTGGTCTTTTTATCACAAGTTGTCGATTGACAGAGAAAACATATGGACTACTTTTATGATACTTTCGTAGTGCTTCCGTGTCTTTTTTTTGGTTCAATTCATTACAATTGCACAGAAAAGAGTGACCAACACTTAATTCATAATATCTTCCACAGAAGAAACAAAGTCAGAACTGACAGAAATGAAGATTAAGTAATGTTCTTACACGGCTTGGGTGGAGGGTACACATGTAGCCACTGAGGGGAAAAAATCATTTACTAAAAGCATTATCTCAATGTTCCCTCATGTGTCTTGACAACTTGATGAAAAAAAGAGCTTCCTGTTAATAGAGGTAAGCTGTATCATATGACCAGGCGGTTTAGCGGCGGTTTAGCATTACTTCAGCCTTTAAACCGGTGCCCATCCTGAAGTCTTCAAAGCCGTGACTCATTATCTCTCTTTCCCACTGTCGACATGATATTGGATCAAAGACGAGACGGGCAATCATGAGGGAATATCGTTACTACCTCATTACTCGGCCCTCATGATAGAACAATAGAGTTATTCTGCCTCGCAGAGAAAACCTTCCTGTTTAGACAGAACCATCAATATTAAAACACAAACCGGCGCTTCTCATAGGGCTATTGTTATGATGAGCATAGCACATCGAAAGCACGCGCACAATAGGCCAGTACCATCCGGGCCTCGCTACTGGCAGAGGGACAAGAGGAATGTTTGCATGGGAACACAGATAAGTGAGCATAACGGCTGGTTTGCAGGCAGCATCAGGCTGAGAACTCCACTAGACAGAAGGTACAGGAAGTTCTGGGTGAATCTGAACGCTTAGGGCAGCCAGGCACTATGAAAGATTAAGGAGCCATGAAATATCACCAGATTGGAATTATTTTGAAAGGTTAACCCAAAGTGATCGCCTGAGACCATTCTAGAGAGCCTCAGGAGTCTGCGTACCGCAGGCACGCTGTTACCGAAGGGTGTAATTATGACACAAACATAAATGGTCATAAATCCGGCTGCTTTATTTGCTATGACCTGCACGTAATCCGCGTTAACCCGGCGTTTTCCTCAGAGGACTCATCTAGTGGATGGTGAGTTGCAGAAGAAATATTCTAGACTCAGCTACAGTGGAAGCGAGTAATGGAAATTCTGCCTGAGGTTTACTATATTTCAAACATGCGTTAAAACTCGTGCCTTTTTCAAATGTCTACTAAAAAGTTTTGGCATGGTTACTGCAGGTACAATAAAGCTACAAAATTAACAAACAAACCAACCAACCAAACAAATAATACATATTTTACAGTAACTGCTATGGTCATAACATTATTTTTTGTTGGTAATATATATATACCAGTGCTGTCAAAATTAACGCGTTAATGCATGCGATTAATTTTTACAGTCTTAAGTCCTATTCGGACGGGATTAGTTTTACATGGGGAGGTGGAGTAATGTAATTTTACCACAGGACGTCTGTAATATTAATGGCCAATTCGCACGGAATAAGACATCTCAGTAAAACTAGCAGAAGTGGGAGGGGTAACTCAATTTACGCACCGCCGTCACCTCCCTGTCGTCATGTGTGTATACGTTGTTTCCTGATACCATGTTTGCAAACACATATAATCTAAATATATAAACTATATATAACAGTTAAGTCAGGTCAAACGATTTATTAATTAAATTCTGATTGGATTCTTATGGTAATAGGCACTTAGCTAAAGCTAAAATTAGTTTTGTGCCTCTGACAAGAGCTTTGGATCTTCTTTTTGCTCTGAATGGTATGCTCTGAATGTTTCTTTAAGTGCTTCCATGCTTGAAAAACGAGCAGAAAACTACTTTTAAACAGGAAATGACGGAATTTTACCATACATATTTACAGCGGGTCTGTTCGAACGGGATTAGTATTACCTGAGGTAATTTTTCCCGGACCTTTTTACAGAAGGTAAAAGTCACCGTATTCTTTACGGACATTGCTCGTAATGATTACTGAGATGGCAAATTCGGACGGGACTACAATCACTGAGAAGCTCTGGTAATAATTATTTTACCCCACCTCCCCATGTAAAACTAATCCCATCCGAATAGGGCTTTAAGCGTAAAAAATATTTAACGCAATTAACGCAGCATCTGTTTTCCCAGCATCCTTTGGCTAGCATTACAATGTATAATCACGCTCCTATTTATGTAAATGCTTTTAAATCATTCAAGCGCGATAAACCACAAAAGAGAACACAGGGCGGTACTGGTGCACGCTGTGTGTGACAGACACATGACTCATGCGCACAGACAGTGCTTGAACGAACAAAAACACAAAATTTTGCCAAAATGCCTGTTTTGTCAAGTACCTTCACAAGCACAGTTAAATGACTTAAATGAATGTAAAGGGTTGTGAGAAAATGTGTAACAGATCCGTGTCATGTGCGGCAGGTCTTAAAGTGACAGCAGCCTAATAAACCTGCTGCTGTTTATCATTAAAGATACTCAAAGAACAAAAGAAAAAGAGAAAATCACTCACTGCTCTTGACTGAATAATATTTGTAGCTCTAATAAGATTAATCAATATTTAATTTTTAATTTATTCAGTGATGACTGTGAAGTGTTTGATAATTTAGTTCAATTTCTGTATATATCCTACCTGCTAGACCTGAAAATCTTAAAGCACTGCTTATAAGGTTACATGGTCAAAAACAACAAAAACTTTTTGTGCATTTTGACAGGGCAAGTAAAAATCTGAACTGATATATTGATATATTGAAGGGCACAGGTAATTCTCCATTTATTATAATGGGTTTATGTGAAGATTGTTTCAAGTTCACTTAAATTAAAAGTTGTTATATTTTTTAAAGCCTAATAAATGTTAAATATTGATAACTTTCAATCATACTGTAACCGTGCGTTCACACCGCCACCGGCGAGAGCGTCAAAGTGACAGGAAGTCATTCATTTTCAATGTGAGCCGGCGGCGAGCTCCGGCGAGAGCGACGCGGTACGTCTTGGACGGTCAGCTTTATGGTAATGAGCTATGACGTGGTTCAGTGGCAACCAATCGGAATGTAGAGGTCCTCGCTTAAGAGGATTCCTATTGGTTGCCACAACTTGTCATGTACTTTGACCCTCCCGCCGGCGGCGGTTTGAACGCACAGTACAGCGTTGTTGGCAAGGCAGCCAAGGCGAATTATGACGCTCTCGATGGCAGCGGTGTGAACGCATACTAATGCTGCATGCCTATTAATATATACGTAAAATATAGGCTACTGTATTTAATTTTAAGCATTAGATTAATAAAAGGTCATCTAAATGTACAAATCCTGTCAAAATAAAAGATCTCTAATACTGGCTAATAACCAATACATTGTGTATCCGTAGTTTTACCAAGAATATTTCATACTTTAGTGCCACGTTTACCCGACACAGCCCTATCCTTATATATTAAATGAGTGTGCACATGTACAGTTTTTGAAAGTCTTTTTCATCCATGCATAAACAGCTCTGGGAGAGCTGAGAGGAGGAAAGCAGGGCGCTGTTAAAGCTGTTAGTTAAAGGGCAGCCGTCACCTTGGCACAGCCTGTGCCATTGACTGGCGGGTGGGCAGAGAAAAGCTTAAGTGCCCCTGGGGGATGGACGTGAGACAGAGATGTAGGATTGGAGAGGAGATCAGTGCTGGATCAATGGGGACCCGTTATGGGTTACGTCATCCATCACAATCAACGCCCCTCTCACCCACACTAACTAAATTAATCAGCTTCCATAGATAAAGGCTCCCTTCAAACCCACCTATTCACTCCTTACACATCTTTATGCTGCCCTTTTCTACAAGTCTGCAGTATTTAAACTTTCACACCATGTGTCAGGAGAAAATTTAATTACAGTCCTTTTGGGATCTGAACACAAATGACCTGGACTTGACTGGGGTGTTCATTAAAATGAATTTACCGTAGCAGATCCACAACTACAAAACAGTTCATGAGACTAAATACAGGTGTGTGATATGCTAATTTGGGACAAAAGTCTCTACTTTACTTAATATTATACCACTATATTACAATAATAAAGCTATACCATTCAACTAAAGTACAAATATCTTATTAATATATACGATTTGTTTCATTAAAAGGAATAGTCATCATTTACTCACTCTTATATTGTTCCAAATATATATGATATTTCCCCCCATGGAACACAAAAGGAGATTTTTTGCAGAATGTCCAAGCTGCTTTCCCTACAACAACAATGGACTAAATTTTGCAAAACATCTGTTTTTGTGTTCTACAGACAAAGGAAAAGTCATACAGGTTTCAAACAATGTGAGTGTAACAAATAAAACTGCAAACAATAGCACAAATAAATACAACAGAATAAAGAGATAAATTAAATAAACATGGCTTTAAGCTTTTCAGATGGGTCTAACAGTAGTATTCGGGTAAGAAATACTACAAAAATTAAATAATCAAGTGTAAAATAACACTGAAGTCTTCACTGTAAAAATTAAATACAGATTAATGCTTACAATAAAAGTTACAAAAGTTATTCAGTCAAGAGCAGTGAGTGACTTTATCTTTTGTTAATTAATATGACAGACAGCAGCAGGCATATTAGGCTGCTGTCACTTTAAGAGCTCATGCACAGATCCAATATACTGTTACATATGCGTTTTCTCAACTATTTAAGTCCCTAAACTGACTGTTTTTTTTACCTAAATACTCACCAAGAAGGGCATTTGGACAATTTGGTGTGTGTTTGACAGTTTAAGTGCAATAAGCCATGAAAAACAACCCAATTTGGTACTCACAAATTGTTTAAGAGGCAGCTTGTGTGTGCACCACAGATATAGATCATTGGTGTGCGCACTTTTGGTGTGAGTGCGAAACCTGCTGGAATGAGTAAAATTATGTGCAATTCAAGCCCTATTCAACTTGAGCAAATGAGACGAGTGAGTGTCAAGATGAGAGAGCAAGAATGCGCAGCTGGTATCAGTGTTTTGATACTGCAGAAAAAGGAGTATTGGAACAGTTTAAGATATTTCTATCGAAATATCAATATTTTTGACAAAACTAGGTTGAGTACATAATGACAGAAATTTAATATTTGGGTGAACTATCCATTTAACTTTTAAAATCTCAATGTTTCCATGCCTGGTTTGTAGGCAATACCAAATATGGGCAGTAACAGCATCTAACCTGGAAACAGTCTGACCAAGTAACCTAAACAGGTAACCTAATATAAATGCTCTTCACATTTTGGGAAGCAGCCTCCCACAACGATTTAAAAAAAAAAAAAAAGATTCTCAAGGGAGATTCAAAATATTCTACTCCAGGCACCATGAACTGAACATGTGGTGCATATTTCTGCAAGAATGTTAGAACAGAGCTGTTTAGAAGAGCAACTCACGAAACCCAGAAGAAGATCAACATAAAATGCGGTTCATATTGCCAGCCAACCCAATCCTGGAGGCCTGAACAAGCCAAGTGTGTGGGTCACATTGTACGAGAACAAAGAACATTAGTCATTGACAATTATGGGGTCAGCACAAAGGGGAGGGGAAAAAAAGGTTATGATGGGAGTCAGTGGAGGATGAGGAGAAGCCAGCTTTAATGCTGATGAGAAGCAGGGGACGTGAATTCCCCACAACAAAATGTCATAAGCTCTCAGACGCAAGTCTGTACAAATGTGATTAGCTTCTCATGTCTGTGATTACATAAAAACGCTTTATGGATATTAACAAGCCAAAATGCTCCCACAACCCTCATCTCAGATGCTGTACAGAGGTTTTTGGAGAAGATTCTTGACAATGCAGAAACTTAACAAAGCAGCAAGTTCTTGACAATGAGTACTGTGCATGTTTACTGTGCATTTCTCCCTACACTGTATAGATTTGATGCGACAGTGTGCCTATAGGCTACAGGAAAAAAAAAAAAAAAAAAAAATCACGACTTTTATCATTGGAAGGACATGCAGTCTGAGCTCACTAGTGAAAATAAGAAATAAATGAATAATTACACATTCAAAAATGAAAATTAATTATTTTGCAAGGGAATATAGGCATCACAACATAATGGATATATGTGACCCTGGGCCACAAAACCAGTCATAAGTTTCACGGGTATATTTGTAGCAATAGCCAACAATATGGCTATTATACAACAGTATGGGTCAAAATTATAACATTTTTACATTTTTCTTTTATGCCAAAAATCATTAGGATATTAAGAAAAGATCATGTTCCATGAAGATATTTTGTAAATATATCAAAAAATTATTTCTGTAAGTTATATGGATTGCTAAGGACTTCATTTTGACAAGTTTAAAGGTGATTTTCTCAATATTTTGAATTTTTTGCCCCCTCAGATTCCAGATTTTCAAATAGTTATATCTCGGCCAAATATTGTCCTATCAATTTAAAAAAAACTGACCCTTATGACTTATGACGTTTTGTGGTCCAGGGTCACATATATTTTGAGATCTGCTAAAGATTACATTTAACAGTGTTACTAAATTGGTGTTAAAAATTAGTTTTATTAAATTAATTTTTAAAAATGAACTTTATGGAAACTTTAGATGAGCAGACGATGAGCAGACGAAACTTCTTTTAAAAACATTAAAAATCTTACCGATTCCAAACTTTTGACTGGTAGTGTATATATATATATATATAACCTTTTGGACCACACTACATGACATCGTAATGCGCCGGTGTTCATGTGATGCATGCTGGTCTTGCAGGCTTTAATCTTGTCTTGACGATGAGGTCGTCCTCACAGCAGTGATATTATAAGGTGTAAGTGGCATGGGAGGATGACACACTCATACGTATGATGGTTCAAATAGCTTTTATGGCTGTCCTTCAGTCAAGGACACTGGATGATCTTGTCATCAGATGACAGCGCTGTATCCTAGCCACAGCTGAGTTTGGGGATCTGCCTTCAGCCCTGCGATCGACCACCGTAATTAAGCTATTAATCTCACATCATTAACCCCCGCTGACCAGTCCTTTAATTCATCGCTGTGATATTACCATCCTGCCTTATGCAAACCTTCTGCTCTCTCCATTTTTCCTTTTCGCCATCTCTCCTCTGATGTCTGTCATTGAAGGATCACAGCTGGGGACTAACAAAATTACCTTGCAAGTGCCACTCGATTGAGGATACGGTTACTTTTAATTAAAAAGGATCAATTTCTATTCCTGTCAATTTCACTCAGTGACCATATGGACACTTGAAAACACAATCCAATTTGCTGCCGACCACCCAGTCGGCCCTGCCTAGCCCGCCGGGAAAACAATAGCTTGCTTAATTGATTTATAGAGGTGGTTTTCTACATAACGCTTCAAGATAAAATGTAAAGGGTCCTCATTTGCAAGTGTTTCTCCTCTATCAGTATGCCATATGTGTGGGTTATCATTTAAATACCAACAGGTTTTATTTTGTACCGAATATATAGAATTAGCTCAAGTGGGAGAAAACTGAAAGCTCTCTCTTTAACTTTCAGATGGGATTTTTATGGCACCTTCATTTATTGCTCAAAGGATTGAATTGTCTCAAACCTTCTTGCCATTAGAGAGCTGGGAGGGATAGGACAGAAAAAGGATCAATATAAACTGCCTCTTGCAACATATAGAGACAAATAGCATCAGAAAAAATTCCACTGCACCTGGAAAATGAAGGGGGAAAAAAAAAAAAAAAAAGAGAGGCTGAGTAGTTTGAGAAATAGTGTTAAATCAGATAAATGCAAAAAGACTGAAGAAACTATGGTTTAAACTGGGACATTTTTAGCAGCAACCTTTAGAAATGCTTTATGATGGCTTGTAGATTTAGAAATAGACATGTGCCGGTATACGGTAATACGATATATCACGATAATGAACATGCATGATATTGTTATCGTGGGCACTTCAAAATACAGTCAATAATTATTTATTACGAATTATTCCGATTTTTAGAATGCATTAAGAATACTTTACCCATCAACCATTTAAAATACACAAAACCGCTGTATGCTATGTCAAAGAGGCACGCACTGATGTAAACAAGCCCAACACGCATGAGCATGGCGGAACGAGTGAAGAAGACGGGCTGAATGAAAATGCATATTCACTCTCTGACAGCAGGTGCTGACGGTACAGCAGAAATGCAGCGGTTACCCCGGTAACACCCATAAACAATACCTTTTAGTATTTAAATGTTTCAAACAGCCATTCAGATTTTTGTATTCGCAATGGTGCTCATCACAGCATCAAATACTTTTTCAAATTTACTTATTTTCAAATTTAAACATTTTTATATTTGAATCTGGACTACAACATGCCCGAGGTTTTGTTTGCATATGTTCTGATTCTGTTCATTCACACTTTACAATAAGGCTTCATTAGTTAACATACCTTAATTCATTAGTTAACATAAACTGACAATGAAATATACTTCTAAAGCATTTATTAATCTTAGTTAATGTTAATTTCAACGTTTAATAACACATTATTAAAATCAAAAGTTGTAACTTTATTATTTAATGGAGCTGAGATAACATGAACACAGTTATTAAACGTTTTATAGTATGACAACACTTTTTTTTGCAAATTATTTAAATATCGTGATAATACCGTATACCGTGATAAAAGCTTCAGCAATTATCGAAAAATTTGATACCGTCACATGCCTATTTAGAAATACATTACACAACACTAAAAGTAGGCCTATAGTTCACACAAGTGCTGGCATGTAACTAACTAAAAGTAATGATGCTACTAACTAAACTAAATTTGCAGTAGCGTGAAGGTAGTTTGACATTTTAAAACAGACTAGCTTTTCAAGTAACAACAAGCTTGAAGCTATTTTTTTAACACTCTGCAGTTCATGTATTCTTTTTTGTAGTGGTATTTAAAAAATGATAGAAGAAGGACAGATGGACGGTCAGACGGAAAGACATATAGATAGTGACAGACAGATAGGCCTAGACAATTTCTGCTTAACATAACTTGACATAACTTAGGATCTCCTATTTATCATTTAGACATTTACTAATTAGTTTACTTCTTTCAGCTGAGAGAAAAACCACTTCTAAAAGAACAAAATTAAAGGACAAAATTGACAAACGAATGCTATGTAAACCCTAGACATCGCGTCTGGAGGAAGCAGTTATGAAGAAGACCCAATCAGGCAATGTGGGTGGCTTTAAATCACACAAATGAGACATAGCCACCTAAACAAGACTCAAGGAAGAGCCCTCAGTCTCCTCGCAGGAGCTACTGTGCAATCTGAGTAATCTTGACTTCTTTGAGCATTCAGAATAAGAAAGTGCCTTAATTTTTCATCCGTCTGAATTAGGTAGGATCTGTTACCATGGTGATCAACGTTTGCGACGCCCCACCCTGTAGTTCTGGCTCCACTGCCCTATAATTCAGAGCGTTGCAAAGCCAGTTCTTTCATGTTTAGCAACTCAACCCTCTCTGATTACAGACAACAACATAAAAAAAGACCATTTGTGGTAGTCAATATTTAACCTCCCCTCTATTTTTAGAGTTTTATTTGTTTGAACCATCTTCAAAAAGTATTTATACCAAAATAATGTCACCGTAGAGCAGTATCATACTAGGATTTTAGTGTCTGAAACCTTTAGTATAGTTGTTGAATCCAAAGAAACCTGTTCTCAAACCATCAACAGCACCTATAGCAGCTAAAGCAGCATGTGATGACACTAATGAAGATGCTGTGTTAATGCGCTAGACACAAACATGCAGAAAACAAAACAAAAGACATGAAGCCCATGGCAGCAATGAGCAAAATGCTGTAAATGTTTATTCACAATGTAACATCCAGGTGGCATGAAGTCAACACAGTGTTCATAACCTATTTTACTTCTGTAATGTGATGCTCTAATAATAAATTAAAGCCAATAATTATTTTCATATTATTGGCGATAACTGATAAATGGTCGATATTAAAATTCTACGATATTTAAGGTAAATAAATTAAAAATAAAACCTAAAATCAATTGTTTTAAATGCTACCAGTAAATTTAGGCATCGCAAAATTATATTGTACAGTATGAAAAATAATTTATTTTGAGGCTAAAGATTACATTTAACAGTTAAACTATGTTTTCTTAAAGATTAACTTTAAGTGATTGTTAGGGTGCTTTCACACCTGCCTCATTTAGTTTGTTTGAATCACACTAGAGTTTGTTGTCCCCCTTGGTGTGGTTTGTTTGGGCAGGTGTGAATATAGCAATCACACTTGGATGCGCACCAAAAGCGGACCAAACAAGCGTATCGAGACCTCCTTGAAGAGGTGGTCTCGGTACGCTATCAAACGAACTCTGGAGCGGTTTGCTTGAGATGTGAAAGCAATTCGACCAAAAGGACCAACGAACCAAACAATATCATAATTCATAACAGGAAATGTGTCATATAAAAAGCAGTATTGTCTGATTCTGTGAGTGAGCACATTAGTTATCAAAGTTGAAAACCAAAGATCGCCTCTTCATCTGTTCAAATGTTGTGTAATTGCGCTTCTCCGTGCAAGAATGCTATCCCGACGAAGCCTTGATTCCGGCTCTACCTGCATTAAAACATTCATAGGTCTCGACACAGTTAGCCTACTAGACAGCGCAGGGAGATCCAGAGAGTTGAATTTGCCGCAGTATTAATTCAAATGTAGTATTTAATTTAACAGTGGGAATGACGACTAGATTCGTATAGTGTTTGAGTGTGTCTCGACAGTTAGATTTAAAGCCACAATAAGCTCATGGAGCTAACTTGTTAACCATTTTGATGGATGACGCTGTGAAAACTCTGACCAACAAGAGGACAGTTATATTCATTATGTGACTTGCATAAACACATTTTGGTATGCTTTGAAATGTTGCCTTGTGAAAACGAACTGAACCAAGAAGAAAATGCAACATTGTAACGAATTTTGTCCCTGTTTTGGAACAAAACAAACAATCCATAGGTGTGAAAATGCGCTTAGATGATGGAAAAGGAAAAAATCCAAAAGGAAAAATAGGCCAAATGGGCATGAACAATTAAATATCCAATATCTGCCAATATTGATAAATAATAATAATAAAAAATGGTAATACTGACCAATATTCTCTGTATTTTAGAGTAAAACAGGAAAATCAAGGAGGGAAAAAAGAAGATAAAGCAGTAGTCATGTTAGTGAAACTTAGATCCATTGTCAAGAGAAGCACAAGGCACCTCGTACTCAGAGGACACTTCCAAAACAAGCAGGTTTATATTGGTAAACACAACAAATTTGTAAGCAAAATTAACAAATTTTAATACGATTTTTTTTTTTTTAATCGAATTTTCCAATTCGTATTGAGAGGACTGCATTTTGCTCGCCAAATTTTGCCATACAAAAGTAAATTTAACCGCCCCTTAAGACTTTATTTTATCTACTGGGAAGTTATATTAACATTTATATTAGATTTTGAGAAATTATTATGAAGACTTTTTTTTTTTTTTGGTTGCATGTTGAATTCAAATAAGAATTTCCCATCAAAATTTTCATTTGGAAAAGAAAAACTGATTTCATGCCATGTTTCAGATTCGAGATACTTGAAATACTAAAGGGATTCTTCACATTTCTTGAAATATAGTCAGAGTTACTTTGCATCAGAGATCGTTTTGAAAAAGACTTCGAGAAAGCAAAGGCAAGGTTCTGAATCACAAAGGCATAGCGACTTTGAAAGTGGCAAAAGGAGTCAAGAGAAGAAGCTTCAAGGTTACTCTTATACTAGCACTGCCTCTGAACAACTGAAAGATTTAAAGGTTAAACGCGGCAAGTGAAAAAGAAAGACGGCAAGTGAGCCGGTGCGAGAGAGAGAGGCCTAATGGAATTACAGCAGCCTTGTGACAGCGGTGCAGATGGGTCACATGGTGAATTAAATGGCTCTCTGACCCATGCCAGAACTGAGCCTTGACCTCCGCTCGACCCGTGGCACCCGCAACATTGCCATGTCACTCACGGTGCATCTCAATGATCCGCACACTCATTCACAAGGACAATGAAGCAGAGTGGCTCCCGAGAACTGCTTTCTGATCCACGGCTACATAGAAATGCATCGCTCATCTAAGCGTGAGTAGGCCAGGGAAAGTTCAGGTGAACAGACCCGTGGGTAGCGGCGAACGCTTTGTTTGAATTTCGGGTTCATTTCGTGCCAAGCGAGTGAAGCATTAGTGTGTTCACTCATGCCTGCAAACAATTCCACAATGCGATGCACTTCCAATTTCACAAGGTACAGGAAAAGGCACGGGGAAAAAAATGACTAGTCAGCTGAAGTGTTGTACTTACTGTCCGCCTGAGAGGAGAATTGCACGCAGCTCAGCAGTAGCAGAAGAGGAAGCCCAACGGGCAGGAGGGGCACGGACATGCAAATATTAGGCACCATGTTCCAGGTTGGCACTGCTCCCTCTCGATCCCCGCTCTGCTCTCACGCAATCATAGACTAAAACCTGCAGAACACAGAGACAAACACGTGTTAGCATTTAATTCAAGGTAGGACAACCAAGCATATAGACAATTTGGTACAGGCATGATAAATTGAGTGGTCTGCCAAAGGGGCAACAGGGTTAATGAGGTAAGCAAACGCTCTTTTATCAAAGTAAACTAAACCCATAATCTGCTGCCGGTTAGCTAAATATCAAAAGGACGGAAGAGAATTGGGAATTCCCAATAACCGGCCGCCATTAAGATTGTAAAGTGGCTTTACACAGATGGCTCAATCTCATGAAGTGTGGCAGTATTACTGTATAGCCACACACACACAGTTCCCTAAGGATGAATGCTGGTTTAAATCAGTGCTCACAATATTAAAAGACTATGACACTGCCAGAATATAAGGGAAGTTGCGTTGAAACTGCAGTTTGTCAAGCGAAGCTGCTCAAATTTAAAGTAATTAAACTTGTCAAGCTAATATTCTGATAAACTACACTGGGGCTACTGACAAAAAATAGCTAAATACATTAATGGACAATATGTTATAGGTCATTATCACACACAATAAAGAGTTCTGAATGTACTGTAAGGTGCTTGAGATAAAAACGTCTGCCAAATGCATAGACCAAATGCAGGGAAGAGTCTATATAGAATTTCATGTTGATGAAAATGAGGCTGTGATCTTTAGATCTTAACAACTGCATGCACTCAATATAAAAGTCCTAGATGTACGTAACTCACAACTTTCAATACTGTTTTATGGAGTTGTCTACTCAAAGCTTTTTTTTTCTTCAAATGTTTCATCAGTTGAACTATTGCCATGTTGTTAAACAACAGTACAATCCACTAAACACACTGTACTTCTGTCTCTCACAGTATTGTTTTCATTTCTGTCACAAATGAAATATGGCACTGCGCTACCCTAAAAAAGGTCTATAAATGTATAAATATAAACTTGAGTTACTGCTAAATACACTATTTATACAAATATTGTATACAAATACAAAAGCACTGAATCTTCAAAAGGCCAGGATAAACAGAGCAAATATTTATTTCGCTATAAAAAGAACAAGTAAAATAACACTACTATTGAGTGACGACTATTGAGAGCTACACTTTTTAAAAACAAAACTACACTTTGGAAACATTTCTTGGACATGAACCATATGAATGAACCAATTTAATGAATCAAATTCCCTGAAATGAATCAAACTTCCAACGCTACTTGAAAAAAAAAATGACATTTCAGGACAGCATGTTTGATTATTGCCTCAGCTCAACTTGTGCGTCTGAATAAAAACAGCAATGCAGTTTTTTTTTTTTTGCTACAATGCTACTTGTTGGTAAAATTGGCTTGCTACTAGACTGGCTACATTATTTTGAAAAGAGCTATTGTTACACTGCTGAAAAATATTAAGGAAGTGAAAGGGAGTAGCTAACTAAAAGTAGCAGTGCTACTGCCTGAGACTAGAAAAACGTTTTTCAGCAGCGTAACAATAGCTCAGCTGCTTTCAAAATAATGTAAACAGTATAGTAACAAGTTAACTCTGTCTGGGAGTGGATAACTAAAAGTAGCTATGGTGCTAATGTAAAAACATGGCTGGTTATGCTTTACCTAACAAAGACATTCTATTAAACAACCCAGATTGGGCCTTTCAGCAAAGACGGTGTGGGGTGACTACACCCTCCTGACCATTTGAAGTCCAGTCCAACTCCAACTCTGGTGTTGTTTACATGACTAATCCCTCCATTTAACAGCTACTCGCTACAACAATACTGTTACCCCTTCTGAAAAAGAAGTGATTATTTCAAGAAAAACCTGTACTTGCAGATAATGATATTAATGGCAATTTAAGTGTACTTAAAAAGAGAACACCTTCATGACTGTTTCTACTTAAGTGCACTTTAAGATCAAATTCATTAAATGTAATGTAAAAGTTTTTAAATTACATTTTAAATCATTGTTTTAATAATTTTTGTCATGTTTTAAAGAAGCACGCTTATTTTGATGTGTTGACTAACATACAAAAGCACAACTGTACCTGATTATAATTTTAACTGTAGTGTGTTATTCAATATTATGTTTAAAGTTAATATATTTTAAATGTACCAAATTGCAATTCCATTACAAGTGGGCAATTACAAATACATTTAAGACATACAGGTTTCAATATAAATGACATCAAAGTATTTTTTAGTTTACCATAAATGCTTGTCAATACATTCAGCAGTACACTAACCATATTTCAAAGACAACAGACCTAATCATGAAATTATGTACTTAATTGGGTCAAAAAAGAACTCTAAAGTTCAGCTAATTGGATTCATTTAATTTCAATTAACATGTCGGAAAACATTACATTCAGTTCACACTTAAGTATATGTATAGTAAAAGTGTGCTTCTTTTTCATAAGGGACACTAAACCTAAACCCTACATCTGCCACTTTGATGTCAGCGTGCTCTCGTCTGATGTCATCAGTTTAATCATTTCCACAGTGTGAGTTGTCAGTGATTTTAATAAGCAAGAATGTGAAGGAGACAGAAACAAAGGCTTCATGTCTCACATGGTGAGAAATTCTCAATTCACCTGAGAAGGTGTTGACTAGCCAATTACTAACAAGCTGATTTCGGATGCATGTTGGATGCGTGCAGATACGCCTGGCTGCCGTGTTTGTGAGATGATGCCAAAAGATACAATGAACAAACAGATCCTAACAGGGAGGTATTTAAAAAGTGTGTTTATTTTTTCATTCAAAAGGCTTTTTGATAATCTTTCTTGACAAGAGGGTTTTTGTGCTAAAATAACAAGAGACTGCATACATGTTGAGTCATAGCTCGGTTATACTAAAACACCTAGAGCGGATTTCAGTACCACGGCAATCGTTCTCGTAATAAGCCTTTACTACCTTTGGAGGCATATCAAATAAGAGCAGTTGATTAGGTCACCAGTAAAGAAGGAAAAGTGAGGCAAGCATTACGCTTGGAACATGACCTACATTTTGAAAATACTGCGAGGATTAGCCAACTGATCCACTTTTTTAATACATACCACAAAGTCAAAAACCAATAATTTAAAACCTGCCTGCCAATCACCAAGCTCTTACCCCACACCTGACTTGTTTGTTCAGGCCAGGGTTACAAAGAGAATGAGTAAATAAACCGATAACAACACAATAGCAGAGAGAACGTACACGCATCAGGTGATATTTACCCAAGGAGCAGTGATGTTGAGCAATATCCTCAAACAGTCATCAACCTCATAACTGTTGAGAAGTCACGGTTTCTTTTTTGAAAACTAGGCTACAAGCATACATTACTCAAATTTATTGTGCTTTTAGCATGAATACAGAGGATTATTAAGGATTATGATCTGAATAAGGATCATCATTTAACAAATGGCATTTGCAGTTATTCATGTGCATCTTATCACGTGAGATCACATAAATACTGACGTTTATGTACAAATGCTCATATATACAGGTAGTTTTATCAAAAACGTGGGGAGATGTATATAGCCAGCTGAATACTACCAAGGTGTACACTTACTAATTTAATAGTTTTAAAATTCAATATTAAAAAAAAAAATTATTTGCGATTTATTCCTGTGATGGTGAAGCTGAATTTTCAGCATCATTATTCCAGTTTTCAGAGTAGCGTTGTCCAAAGTACCGACCATGAAGTCGGTACTGAAATTTTAAAAAAATTATGCTTTGAGCACTGCTGGATTCGTAAACACCTCTGATTGGCCTTTGTGTTCACGCGCTCATCAGATATGTGTGTTTGGCTACAATGATCAACACATGGGAGCGTTTGAATTTGAAAGCGTTTTGAAAGCAGGATCGTCTATCGCAGGGACCGGTCCGCTGATAGACGCCTGCTCTCAAACGCTCCCGTGTGTATCTATGTAAGCGCTAGGTGAAGAGCGTCATTGATGTCTATATACAACATATTTTTGAAGGGTTGATCAATGTAGCCAGTCACAGACATATCTGATGAGCACGTGAACATAATGGCTAATCAGAGGTGTTTACGAATCCGCTCAACAGCGCTCAAAGTATCATAGTTTTAAAATTTCAGTACCGACTTGGTATCACGGTCGGTACTTTTGACAACACTACATCAGTGTCACATGATCCTTCATAAATCATACTAATATGCTGTTATAACCTTACTGACCTCAAACTCAGACATAACCCTACAGATCAAACTGTGACTATGCTGTGATTATATAGTATATTGTGACATGCTAATGTGGCATCTAAACTAAGTGAAGGTTCATTACTCCTGCCTTTATAGACGGTCTCATCAGTGTGAAAGCCCCAGGAATCTCGTCTTAAGCCCACTGTGTTCTTAGCATCGAGGATAAATAAACACTTCTCTCCTTGTCACTCTTTAGGCACATCTCCTTCCAACCGCTCTGGCGCCAGTGATTGCTTTTCCCTTAATGGCCCATCCAGAGATAAAGACAACAGGAGAATCTATGGCAGGGCCTTGTGTAGACAACCTTATTGACGTCTTTAGGGAAGATAAAGCTGAGTCCTTCGCACAAAACCTGCATTGGAGAAAATTGTCCAGCACCATAAACGGCACGGGCCATGGCTCTCGGTTTGAGCGGGTGTGTGATTTCAACTATGATGCTGGTGTTTAAGTTTAATCTTTCTTACTTTGACAAGTTTATAAAACATATGACCCAAGAGCAAGTCCGAGATAACTTTGAGAATGAACAAGAGACGGTAAATCTGATGAAATCAAATAAAAGTGGAAGGTAAGCAAATTACTTGGTGGTGCTACCCTTCATGTGGGAGATGTTTTTTTCTTGACAGAGTTCTGTGCTGCAAAACAACAACAACAACAACAACAACAACAACAACATGCTCGAATTCAGCTTATAACAACATTTTGTGCACAGCTCCCAAGCTTCCTGATAAACAATTATTTTCATTAATAAAGTGGTAACATCTAACAAAGGTAAACTAACAAAATGTAAAAATAGCAACGCAAAAACAAGTAAGCATTTTATGAAGAACATGCTTGTGCCAAAAAAACACCACCACAATGCTTCAGGATTGTTGTAGGATGTCAATGCTTGGGTGTGCTGGATGATTGCTTAGTGGTTGAAGTGAAAATAATTCCATTATTCAGCTGAATTCTGGGTCATTCTTTCCATTGTTTAATGTACACTTTAGTAAATCTCACAATTATAATTTTCTAAAATTATAAATCATTATTATAAATCTTTCTAGTTTGCTACCAGTATCCTACTATCACTTGTTTTCAAACAAAATAATTTATAATATTACCCGGCTACAAATTTCATATCAGTAAATCTCTAGTAATAGTGCTACTTTCTTTAGAAAGACCAAGACCACTATATTATTTCCAGATTTATTTGTGCATCGTGCTTGACATTTCACGGTGTATTTATACAAGTTCTTTGTTTATATTAAAGCATTACATTAAGCCCTTAAGTACAGTGTGATGGAATGTAATATGACTCATATGAAATGTACATAGGCCTGAAGTATTGACGGCAATAGTACACGTGAGACGTAAATAGAAGAGCCAGCTTTAAAGGGTTAGTTCACCCAAAAATGAAAATAATGTCATTTATTACTCACCCTCATGCCGTTCCACACCTGTAAGACCTTCGTTCATCTTCGGAACACAAATTAAGATATTTTTGTTGAAATCCAATGGCTCAGTGAGGCCTGCATAGCCAGCAATGACATTTCCTCTCTCAAGATCCATTAATGTACTAAAAACATATTTAAATCAGTTCATGTGAGTACAGTGGTTCAATATTAATATTATAAAGCGACAAGAATATTTTTGGTGCGCCAAAAAAACAAAATAACGACTTATATAGTAATGGCCGATTTCAAAACACTGCTTCATGAAGCTTCTGAGCATAATGAATCAGCATGTCGAATCATGATTCGGATTGCGTGTCAAACCGCCAAACTGCTGAAATCACGTGACTTTGGCGCTCCGAATTGCTGATTCGACACAAAAGATTCATAACGCTCCGAAGCTTCATGAAGCAGTGTTTTGAAATCGGCCATCACTATATAAGTCGTTATTTTGTTTTTTTGGCGCACCAAAAATATTCTCGTCGCTTTAGAATATTAATATTGAACCACTGTACTCACAACTTTTGTTGTCGGATTTCAACAAAAATCTTAATTTCCATTCCGAAGATTAACGAAAGTCTTACGGGTGTGGAACAGCATGAGGGTGAGTAATAAATGACATTTTCATTTTTGGGTGAACTAACCCTTTAAGTGAGCATATGACCAAACGTTCCCTCAGACCTTTCTGTCATGGCGTGAGCCTAAAATCACATTTGACTCCTAGATAGATGGCATCAGATGTGGTGACAGCTCACTCATTTATTCAGTATAAACACCAATAAAATGAAGCAAAAGCTCTCTGAATAAGACATAACCAGGAGATTTACTGTCACATTTTGAAGATAACCAAAAGGCTTCTCATTCCTTCCTGCAGCCACAAATCAATCGCAGAGTAATTCAACAGAAATGAGATGTACTACACACACAGCGAAACACACTGAAGAAACGATTCATGTGGAATTCTGTTGAGTTATTACTGATGTTACAGCATAAAGCAAAGGTGTAAAAGTGAAAATAGGCGCAGACGATTTTTGAAAAAGAAAAAAAAAATCATTATCTAATGACAATGCTAAATATGACTCAAGATACTGTACATGAACTCACAGTGACTTGAATAGAACTGACAGTAATACAGACAATTGTAAGCAAAAGAAACTCAATTTGGACAAAAAGCAGCAAAAATTTATCAGAAGGTCCTGGCCAACACTTCAACCTCTAATTACCTCTTTAAAAAATGTATTCCAATAGACAAAGAATAAACTGCATACTTGACAGGTTATATTTGCTGAAGACTGCAAAGAATCTTAGCTGATTATAAACCTGGAGTCAAACACAAAGCGATCTCAATCAAAGTCAACAGCACTACGAACACGACAAAGAAACAGAATGCCTCCGAATCCCCCACAGCCTGCTAAGTTTACCCTCAGCATCGGCACCAGTGCTCAATCCACACACAAACAAACAGAAGACATGTCAACAGAGACCTGTGACACCTGAATCAATACTGCCTGAGACTGGATAAGCACATCTTGACAATGAAACACTTAGAACAAAATACCTCTTAAATATTGAATCTGACATTCTTTTAAGTTGTTTTTCATGTGCACAAAATCTTTCAAAAACATGTCTGGGCTCATTTTCAAACCAAAATCAACAGAAAGTAGAAAGAAATTATATTTTGCTTTTGAAAAATTATGCTTATTTTCAAGATCATTTTCAAGGTCATTTTCATGACAGTTATGTTTATATATGTACACATAACATAACATTTGTTTCTCCACATTCCAAAGACTGTATTAAAGTAACAAGAGTTATAAATAATGTAAAACAAAACTCAAAGGTAATGAGATTAATTTTTTATGAGAAAACCTATAAAATAGGCTTATTATATACCTAAAATTGACTTATTTCAAAATCTTTCTTTTTTTTTTTTTTTCTTTTTTTTTTGAGCAATGTGATGGATATTTTTTCATTAGACTCACCCAAGTGTATGTCATTGGCCAAAAGTTTAAGCTGTCTGGTCAATGTATTACAAAATTCTTTGAGCCAGTCATTGTAGAACATTAAAAAAACCTTCAAGCAAAAACTTTGCCACTAGAAAGAGATATTTCACTTGTGAAGAATCATCAGTACCAAATCCTCAATCACTGTTGAAGACGCAGCATGAGAGCGAGAGCTGCAAAGTCGAACAGCTATCTGAAAACTTAAGATCCAATCAATCTTCAGACAAGTGACTCCTCAAGAGAGCACCAGAACCTGAAATAAAGTCTGATGTTAGTAACTACAAATGCAGGTGGCTTTCTTGAAGACTAGTCCAGCCCTGAAACACAACCCTTTGTAGAGACTCAGGTGGGGCAAGAATTTGGTTCAAAATGCTGCTTTTCTGGTCACGGTTTGCGAAAAAATGCTCTTGCTAATGTGTGAACTTCCTCTCCTTGGCTGGAAGTAATGCAAGACCCATTGTTTTCTGAGAGTGTAAGTCCTTCTCCATGTTAAGACAAAGATGGGATTAACTGCAGGAGGCCTGTTAGCATACACTGCACCAGTTTTCAATGGGGGGGAACATTCTGAAGGATAAAAACAGGAGGGTCGCCATGGGAAAACAGGTTAACCTGGGAGTCATTATCTCCTCTAATTATGCAGTAAATAAGGCAAATGAGATTTCACAGGTACAACATTTACACAGCTGGATATGAATATAAGGCAGTGGAGAAACACCTTATCTGGTTTTAGGTTGACTCAAGGACTCGCAAACAAGCAAATTTCATGATCAAACCGCCACTATCAAACTATGCCAAACTTCTGCTTCCTGCCGTGCAAGTTCTACAGGTGTGGGTAAGCTGCGGTCTCATCTCGCTGTGGGGTTTGTTGCCTCTCTCTGTTTCCGTCTCTCTGCTAAACAACAGACAGCTGTGGCAGATGGAGCCATATCCCCATCAGTCTCTGGATTTAAAATGTAAAAGAACGAGCAGCGATGGGGAGGAGGAAGAGGCGATGTCACAGGGCAGAAGGCGTCAGGGACGGCTGCCATGAGCGCACAAGGCTAATTCAAGCACTAACAGACTTCCCGTCCAAGACAAACCAACAAACCACAGGCCAGCGAGGTGGCAAGTGGTTGCTTCTTGAACACGCCTGTAACCAGGGGACAGAATTTAAATGAGGCCTGGCTTCCAAGAAGCTGGCAGATCATACTTGATATGGGTTATTAGCTGCCTTTCTGAAGAGAATCCAACATGGAGGCAAGCTGGGCAACTCCATTAGCATTCAGGGAAGAATCATACAAGCCTGTAGTGTTGCTTCCCACCGGTGAGAGCGACAGGTAAGGGAACGTGTTCTGTGCCCAATTTTCATGCCGGGAAAGTTATTAGTTTCTCTCACTCTAACTTGGCAATGGTTTTAACTAACAGGGCAGTGCACAGCAAAGCTGAGAGGAAGAGGAGAAGGATTAGCCTGATAGTTGCTTTTCACTGAAACTCTCCACAGCATAAAGGGTTTCTCTGACAGCTTGTGACTCACTTTGACCGCGACAGGCAAATTACCCAGGGTTTCACTTGAAAGGAGCGAGATCAAAAGAGCCACCGTGGCCTCCGTCTCCAAAGCAGAGTCAATGTGCTTTTCTGCAAAATGGGTTTATACCGCCACACTGTTTCCCTCCCCGTTAGAGCTGAAGGACCGCTTTGAGACAAAAGGCAAAACCTCTCACTCAAATTATAATAACAGTTTTAAAATGATACCTAAAGAACAACCTGCCAATTGAATTTTAGCTGGAGTGCTCCAACAAAACCAAGTGACTGAGGAACAATAGTATGGGAGGAGATCAATCAATATACCACTGAAACATGCACTCTCTGTTGACAAGACAAGCCACTGAACCACAAACACTAATAACTTTCAGGTGCCCATCATATCCATTAGGGATGGGACACAATGGTCAACTACTGAACTTGCCCTAAAAACAACTAGACGAATAACACTAACCCTAGATTTTTTAAAGTTAGATAACTACAGTTACTTTACTGCTGCCGTCTTCGGCCATGCTGCTTTCACTATTTTTTGAGCATTCTGCCACTGCTCCTTAAATTACAAATATTTTTAAAACATGTCTTAAAACCTTTGAATTTGGTCCTCCAATCCGACAACTATTCTGCAGAGTTTTTCTCCAATCCCAAACCCACCTGAAACAGCTAGTCAAGGTCTTCCGGCATACTAGAAAATTCTAGGCAAGTGTGTTGGGGTTAAATTGGCTCTACAGGAACAGGATTGGACACCCCTGATCTAATGGTTTTTGAAAGTAAAAATGTGTCTTAAAGGCCCACTGAGAAAACTTCCAATTGGGGTCAGGTGAACCTGAATCTAATTATACAGGACAGACTGGTCCGTTTTAAAAATATCTAGTGTTTCATCAGTAAGAACCTCAAAAGAAAAGCCTGATTCTGTTTTTTTTTTTCACTTTGAAGACCTCAGTGTTGTTGGTAAAGGGATGGCCGTCTGTTTAGTTGACAGTCAACATCTGACAACATCCTCCCAATTTTCAGTATGAGAAGCTGTGAATCTTGAGGGTAAAGACTTATTTCACTTCTCAGCCATTACATGGCAAAAATAGAAATCCTTCCATCTGCTTGGCCAAGACATGCCGGCACAGTAATGTGTCGCATGAAATAGATTGTCCGGAACCTGACATAAAATCCATCTTGTTTATGTCATCCATCTACTCCTTCACTATCTATCTCCCGCCTCTTCCACACTGTCTAGACCTCCTCTTCCCACTTGGTGCTCTTCGATTTTCACCCTTCTGCACTCGCTGCTACACACACCCACCCCTTCATCCCCCGTTGTGGCTGCAGGGTGGATGTACCTGCAGTAAAAACAGTTCTCAGACTATCAATTACCTCTTCAACAGACATGCAATGTTGGCCCCTGTCTCAAACAGGTTCTGCAGCTCTGCCAACAGAACAACATGCACAAACATGGTTCGTGAGCAACACCTTTACTTATGAACACCAGGTTGTTCGCATCACTGCACTATGTCAAGGTACGACACTCCACATTTATGCAAATTAAATTAACAAGAATACGGATGTGAGCTAAAGCAAATAAATGTGACTCTGAGCACTCTTTGTTTAGGGTTTCTCAATGGATCTAACATGAGCATGAGAGACCAATTTATAAAAAAATAAAAAATAAAAATAGCTCTTGTCAGGTCAGTAAATGGCCGAGATGTCTTGGTGTCACACTGGGCTGATTTTAGTTTGCAGGGACAGGGAGTTGTCCACATCCCAACTATGGTCTTGACATGGTTTAGTGTCTTGTAGCCCAAAATGTCAGTGTTAATTAGGATCTGATTATCCAGTTGTGTTTGAGGGCGCCACATGTCATTAAGTGACACGGTCCCACCCATCAACATAAACGACATCTTGTCTTATCTTTATCCAATCCAAAATGGAATAAAGAATTTAAAAAGGAATTTAATTGCATAAGTCAGAATCAAACGTTAGGGGCTTTCACACTGGAGGAACCTTTTCATAGTTCCTATAGCTATTGGCGGAAGTACCTGCTTTTTAGCATGTTCGCACTGCAGGAACTGGAAACTTTAGAAATTTTAGTTATAGGAATGCCTTTTGGGGCGACTAAATTAGCTCCTATTATCCCAGCACAATAGGAACTACTAGTGACGCAAGTACGTTAACTGGTCGAACGCATGTGAAACACCATTTTTAAAAAGCAGTAAAAACACAATTTATAGCCTATATATTTACTCCACGAACATGGAAAACAGCAATAGATGGACCGACGCCATGGACTGACATTTACAGTTTACTTTCTCTGTATAACAGTTCTATCTAATAACGTTTTAGATAAGACTGTTAAACAGATTGTAAACTAATGACGACGGAGAACAGGAGCGCTGTGCTCAGGCTCCAGCGTTCACAGCGCTATCAAAACAAAATCCGTTGCACCATCAAAATAAAAGTCACGCACAAAAAACAGAGTGGCAAGATGTAATTGACGGCTTACATCACTTCAGAGTTCCTACTGGCACTATGAACGCCACCAGGAAAATGGCCCCAGGGGAAATTTAGTTCTCTGGGGACTACCCTGGTGGCTAGTTCCTATAAACTGAGTTCCTATAAATACCCAGTGTAAAAGCCCCTTATGATACCAAAAGATAGTTAACTGTAAAGTGTGTGCAATTAGTTTACTTATTTGATCATCAATTTACTTATTTATTTACTAATTTATTTATTTTTTTTACTTCGTTTTATTATCGCAGGAAATGAGAATATTTTGAGAAATTAAATATCATTTTGCGAGCAAAGATGGAGTTGGTGATTAAGAAAAACGACATTGCATAGAAATATTCCACCCAAAAGGCGAGCATGTAAATATCACACATGCAATCTGTAAACTTTGCACAAGAGTTATGCCAGTGAAGGAGTCTCAAACCAGTCAATTATTTCCTGAAAGTTAAAGTGAAAGCAAAAACTGACCAAGTTTTTGGCATCTAACGCTGCACTAACGGTCCATTAATTCTTTCAGACATGACGAGAGCTGAATCTACCTCAGTGCTGATAACGGTATACAAACTTAAAATCTTAATTCTAAATCTTAATTTATTGACTTGGTGTTCAGACCTAAAGACTTTAATTAGGCCCATATATTATTTTATTATTATTATTTTTTAATTCATTTGTAATTGTATTGTTATAAGTGACATTACAATGTTTTGTTAATGTGCTATGGAAACGAAACAACAGCTGTATACCAATGATGTGTCTCTTTTGATGTGTTCAAGAATAACAAGCACTATTGACAATTTGTGAAAAGATCAGCTTGCAATTCAATTTTGATGTGGAATGTAGTTTTGTAGTCTGTTTTAAAAACATTTTCATTAAGGACTCCTCAATCCACATACTTGCTTGTCGATGGTTATGTGTGATAATTTAATACATTAATGAGCCAATTATCGTCTTGATTATCGTCTTGATAGGCGATATCTCTGACTATCGTCGATACACGACACTATCGTCTACTATCAGCACAACCCTAGAATTCTTGCTCCCTCTTTACATGATAGTTGCGTTCATCACAGTCCCCATATACCCACAAACAGCTTGCCAGTGAAACTAGCTAAATCATTTTTATTTACTAGGGCAGGGGCCTCTCCATCAGTGGGAAGATTTACATGAAAACAAACTAAGGATTAGCAATCCCATTAGCAAGCCGAGTCCGTCCGCTGGTTTTTGAGTGAGGGATGTTTTAGCTAAGATAAGATTCATGGGGGGCACTGAGCTGAAAACACAACAATACTGTTCATCATGAATTGCATTGTGGGGGAATCCAGTTATTAATCCTCTCCAGTATATTTATCCAGTGCAAGCCATCTGTCGGGTATGGAACCTTTTCCTCAAAATGCTCTACTAAATTATGAAACAATTTTGCATTTCTGGAGGCATAGAGTGTTTAAGGTAAATGTTGAGGTTTTTGTTATCGGATGTTGTTGCCTCAAGATATAATTCATACATAGAGACACCGAAAAAAAGACATGCTAACAAAATGAATTCATTGTCATTCGCATATCCAAAACAAGTCATCACATTCTAGGAATCTTGCTGTGTAAAGCATTTCGGTGTGGGGAGGAGGATGACTGAAGTAGGGGAAAGAGCCACTCATCATGAAAACTAATGCTGTTGATACCTAATGACATTGCTGTTGCACGGCGGGGTTGGAGGTGAATTCAATTGTCTAGCAAAGAAATGAAATGTTTTCTCGTTCACAAACAGAGAGTCATATACCCTAAAGGTAATATAAAGCAAATGGACAAACAGCTTTGACAGGTATTATCCTCCCGCTATTATTAGTTGTGGCTCACAAGGTGTGTGTGCTTTGGCTAGTATTGTCTACACCTGTAATAATGGTGCTGGGCTTGAAAAGGCTTCGAAAAATGCTGTTCGGCAAAGGCTTTGGCTTATACAAAGAAGAGACTCATTGCATAAGTTTGTGATGGCTGCAATTTTTCATAACAGAGATCAAATAAAAACTACTATTAACATACTTTTAGCAAGTTTTAGATTTATAAGAAATAATAAACCCTACTAAATATTTACATATGATCTGGTTCTGGCATAATTTTTCAAGTTTGCTTCTGATTTGACATGTAATTGCAAACTACTGAAATTTGAATTCTGACATGCAGTTCACTCAAACCTCTTAAAGTCTCAAGTCATGTAAAGACCTGTGAATGTCACTGACAGACGACTCAGTGACCATTATTACAAACATTTAGAAAGCGCCAAATGGAGGTTGTTTCAATCAGCAGATCCATAACAAGATGATTTAGCAGTGAAATGAGTTCCTTTGCAGGGTAATGTCCTCTTTAATAAAGAGGATTTGTGCGGTTATTCCAGATCCATCTCTCATACTATTAAATGTGTCATAAAATTTAATTTGTACTCTTAATAGCAGATTTGACTTTTGCTGTTTGGATGAATATTAACAGGCGCAAAAAAACAGATATTTGAGTGGTGAGCACTCAAAGTTAGAGATGCATGTTTGTGAATGCTAATTACAGAAAGGCTCTCAGAGAGAAATTATTTAAATAATAGAGGTAATCACACCCTATTCAATGAAGTGTCGATGACAAAGAGAGGAGCTTTACTCAAACAAAAGACAATCTTTGAATAAAACATTCTTTGAATATTGCTCTTCATCTGAGAGTGTGTGGCTAATCACTAAACGATTAAGTGTTACTACACCTGAGATGTTTTTCACACGCAAATGCAGCCCTCAGATCACACATGCACTGTTCCAGCCCTGTCCGAAAACATTACTAGAGCAAAACTGCACCGTCTCGCATGGTGTCTGCCAGGGACACTGACCGATACTGTACGACAGGGCTCAATAATAAAGATGGCCCAGTTAGAGAGCGTTTCGGGCCAGTAGATGGAATAGTCACTAGCTCTATCGGGTCACCATTTTACATTTGTTGATTTTGTTCATTTCTATATAAAAAAACAAAACAAAAAAAACATTGAAAGTATAAAATGATTAATTTATAATATTAATGCATATATTGTTGAAAATTGTGGTGGTGTCAAATTATGTCCATTTGTGGTGATGTCAAAATGATTATCTGGCTGACACAGTTGAGGTTTGTTAAAATAGCAATAATGACTTGGTCTTAGAAGTATAAATAAAATTTGGAATATAAACAAAACAAATCAGCAAAACTGTGGATTATAAACCAATTGTTTATGAATATAGCTGTCATGGATATATTATAGCTGTATAAATTCCAGCTGTTGAAAATTTAAAAGGAAACTGAAAATCAATTAAAAATATATAATTTTGTAATATATTATTTACTATTTATTTATAAAAAATGTAAACAGTTTTCCTGATGCATAAAAGGAGCGAAAATAAAATAAGTAATTTTTGTTGGCCAGTGAAAATGTTGGCAAGTCAAGTAAAGATCTGAACTACTGGCTCAACCGGGCTAACATAATATATTTTTTATTTTTATTTTTGACCCCGTATGGGGACTTAAACACTCACATTGCCTCATTTCCCAGAGACTCACTGAATGACTATGATGATACAGTCAAAATACCCACTAGACTTTTTCAAACAATGAGGGAAAATGTGCAATGCTGATAAAAAGAAATTCTTAAGTTAATATTAAAGACATGAGACAGAAAAATGATAAGGAATTCCTTTAAGTTTATGCCAGATATTTCTCACCACACATACCAGTTAATGAGGGAGGAAAATATATTTCACTGACATTTCAATGTCATTCATCTGGGAAAACCGGTTTACATTATTTGTTTTAGTAACAGTAACAGCAAGCATGAATACATTTAATTATGCAAAACTATGATTCTAATCAGACTTTATTTCCACTTACTAAATTCCACTTTACTCATAAATACAGACAACAAAGTAGCACTGCAATTTTTTTTCAAAATAATTTGACAATCCAGTGGGACCAGCAAATTAATTCATTTTGCTAAATAAATAAAGGAAATAATGATATCCATGTTATTACACATAATCCTTCAGCCAAAACTTAAACGAGCACCTTCAATAACAGAAAAACGTCACCACTAACATTATTAGCCACACAGTTTGCTTAGGCCTTCGCTCTTCGGCATGATCCCACACTCTACTGAGAAGAGCAGCTGGCGACACGACTGTGACGGAGTTGTAAAAGAAGAATTTCAGGTCACCAGCCTGTATGTGGGAGGTCAAGAGTGACAGACGAGGGGGTTGGCCACTACAGATAAGACCAAAAGATTCCGTTGGGCTCCTGTTTTCTATTTTTTACTCTGTGCAGAGGTGGGCAAGTAGATGCAAAGATCAGAGTGGTTTGGATTCCTTTTTTCCTTTAAAAAGCTTTTATCAGGCTCTGTTCTCCACCCCCCACCCCGTTTAAGAGTTGCAAGTCTGTGCCGGTGAATGATTAACAAGCGCAAGAGAGAGTAATGGCTCAAATTTTGCACAACTTTGAGAAAGCAACTCTCGGTTCTCTGAGGCACAGCCCCAGGAGGTCTCAGCTTTTCATGCTAAACAAAGCGAGACAGACGTGCTATCTTTACACTTCGTTCCCTTCCCAACTTTCCACTTTTAGAAAACTAAGAGAGAAAGAAGATACTGGTTGATCCTTTTTTTCCTCCAGATAAAGCAGCACCTAAAGTTTAGCAAGGGATCTATTGTGCAACCCTCACTTTGCTTATTGTACTGAGCTACGGCACATAGGTGAAAGAGCCAAACGCACATTCATTTCACAGGGATGAGTTTAAAATGGTCCCAGCATTCATAAAATATATCTCAAGCAGATACAAGGCAATTTTCAGCCATCTACAATAACATCTGGAGTTATGAGGGAGACAGCCGTTTCAACATAATGTTACAACTCACAACAAAGCCTATAATTTTCTTCTGTCACCTTTAATCATTGGTGTAGTTTCTCCTGAGCTGGCTCTAAAAAAACAAAAAACCTCGCCGGGCCAGAAACCATCCAGAAAGCCAAGACAGAATCACGCAGGGAGATAAAGACAACTGGAAAAACGGGTTATTTGGCCTGAGACTTCATGTGGTCTCACAGCGGGGTCTCTCACGTTATATCAGTGGTAGCTAGGGGACACTCGACGGCTCTCTATTCAAAGTCCCCTGAAAAAAAGAAAGCCAAAGAAGGGCTCTCACCAGACATGGGCAATGTGCCAAAGAGGTAGCCAATAGAACCAGAATAAAAGTATTGTTTTGGTTTAACAAGAGACAATAAAAGGACAAAAGAGACAGAAAAAGCGCTCTGGGAAGAGTTGAAGAAAACCTCCGCAATAGTGGAGCGAAGTTAGGACAAAGTTAAGGGATTACTTACTCACTTTAGGCTAGTACATTTCCATCACCAGTGTTAGAGAAGAAAAATTATCATTGTACTTTCCATTCATTATATTTTAAATGTTTTTTATAAAGAAAGAAAAAAAAAAAAGAGTACAACATAACTTGGATTACAGTAAGTGTTAATTTAACTTACCCATAACACTATGAAATTATGAAAATATCCACAGGAAATGTGAGAAATAGTAATCCTTTACTTAAATCCTGAATGACTGTTATTCCCAAGAGCGAGCACCACAATATTTAAATCCGTACGCACGTATCATCCAGGTGGGGAGATCCTTGTTAACGGCTTCAAATGGAACAGACAACACAGGGCTATTTTTTGCTTGCTATTCAATCCAGTAAGTGTATAACTGACGTCAAAAGAGTCCTGTCTTTATCTACGGTTTATAAATGTCAACTTTTTTCAGTAGTTTCCCCAGTGACATGGTAAATTCTTGTTGATTGTGGAGAGAGCTGATTGCAGTCCTTACTGAGGGAAGCTTCTTCACACTGAGCTGTGAGTGGGTGTCAGTCTGGGTGGAGCCAGTGTGATGTCAGAACAGGGACTCTCTGAGTGCTTTCCTGACAAATGGACTGGAGGGTTGTTTTTACTCACCTGTGTACAAAGGTTGTACGTGCTTGCCTGTGTGTTCTCTGACTCATCAGGAAACTTGCTGGGACGTAAATGTTAATGATTAATCAGATTATGAGGGAATCATGATTTGATTTAATGTCATGTGGTAAGAATTTGGATATAAAATGGTGTAGCTATCTGAACTTTAATAGTGAATCTAAAAAAAGAAAGAAACATGCCAACAAAAGTAATGCACTTAAAAACTGAAAGAAAGAAAGACTAATGAAAAAGAAGCTAATGAAAAAAGAAATATTGAATGAAAAGAAAAAAAACTAAAGAGCTTAATGAACAGAAGCAAACTAAGAAAAAATGAACAATAGAAAGGATGAACGAGTGAAACGGAAGAAAGAGAACAGGAGAGAAAGAAAGGTTGAAAGGACGAAAGAAAGAAAATTAACAAAAATTAAGAACAGAAATGAACAAGCAAGCAAATAAACAAACACCCAAAACAAAGATTGAAATAGTGAAAGAAAGAACAACTGAATGAAAAATAGGGAAAAGAAAAGAATGAACAAAAGAACGTACAAATGAAGCAAGAAAGGACAGAAAACTACAAACAAGTACAAACTACCAATAAAAACAGCAAACAAACAAAAGGCTCAAAACTTGAAATGGTGAAAGAACAAACAAAAGAACAATCTAACAAAAAACAACAGACCAAACAAATGAATAAATGAAGAAAGGAAAGACAGGGTGAAAGAGCACAAATTAAGCAAAATAAAGAATGAGTGAAAGACTAATGAAAAAGCAGCTAATGAAAAAGAAATATAGAATGAAAATAAAAAAAACTAAAGAGAAGAATGAACAGAAGCAAACTAAGAAATTAACAATAGAGAGGATGAAAGAGTGAAACAGAAGAAAGAGAACAGGAGAGCAAAAAAGGCTGAAAGGAGGAAAGAAAGAACAAAAATTGAGAACAGAAAAGAACAAATGAGCAAACAAACAAACACCCAAAACAAAGATTGAAATAGTGAAAGAAAGAACAACTGAATGAAAAATAGGGAAAGAAAACAATGAACAAATAAACAAGCAAGAAAGCAAGAACGAACAGAAAAGTACAAACAAGAACAAATAACCAATCAAAACAGCAAAAAAACAAAAGGCTCAAAACTTGAAAAAGAACAAAAAAAAAAAGAAAACAGAACAAGCGAATGAATGAATGAATGAACAAAGGAAAGATAGGGTGGAAGAGCAGAAGAAAGAAAGAGTGAAAGAAAGAAAGCGAAGAAAGAAAGAAAATGACAAACAAGTAAACGAACAAACCGTAAAAACTGATTTTTCAAAGTCGTAAATAAGACAAATTATATGAGTATGTTTAACATTTTATTTCAGTCAGTCTACTTCAAAATTTCACATTTCATTAAATGTTAGCCTACTTGCAGTTTATTCTTTGTGAGATTTACTAGCAAGTGTGATTTGTGAGATTTACTTTCAGTGAAAGACCAAAGAAACAAGACACAAAACAAAGGTTTTTACACTTAATTCTAAAAATAGAAAGGTTATTGTATTAAACCTGTATGTTTCCAGACACTGCCACACAGTGATTCCCACACAGAACTCCCTTTAATGTCCTAATCTGACACAGTGATGCTCATTAGATTACAGTGAACCTCAGTGGAACATTTTTAATCCCTGCACGGGTAATGCAGCACTAAAATGCCATATACAAATGATGAAACACATGAGAAACATCCTATGCACTCTATTGAATTTACCGCATAATGTTTACAAATGACACAGAGGTTGGGCTACGAATAATCATTATCCATTACTTTAAGGACCAGGTTATATAACTCCGTCACCGTCTACTTTTATCCGACATACTTGTTTTCACTTCCCAGATAATTATATAGATGCATAACATTCCATTTGTGCATGTAGATTAAATATCCACTTGACATAATTAATAATTTCCGATCTTTCAAAATGACAGTATCTACTATAGCCTACATGCCAACTCCATGTAGCTTTAAAGGATAGTTGAAAAATGAAAGAAAAAAAAAAAGAAAATTCTGTCATCATTTACTCATCCTCATGTCATTCCACAACTGTATAACTATTTGTTTTCTGCAGAACACAAAATAATTTTTGAAGAATGTTTTGACAATTTCTTTTTTCAAAATATCTTTAAAATGATTGTTTAAATTTCAGTAAATGATGGAAAATTGTACTTGTTTTAACTCTAGATGTCCTAAAGACCTATTCCCAAACATCTCTCTCTTCTGCCTCTCGTCACATGAACAATGTCTGAGGATGAGAAACCAGGACAAGCTATTGCTCTGAGAGTTTCAGGCTCCTCTGTAGGAAAGACCATGTGAGCATTAAAGACTGCTTTCTAGGGCATAATTACACTTATATCCACAATAGTCCCTCTGCTGTGCCACCTCAGGAGAAAACCCAGTCTTTGCCGCTGATGTCGGAAGGAAAGCTGAAGGATTCATCCTTCATGTGTGCTGTGGAAGTAGGTAGTGCACGGACAGCAGGGTGACCGGAGAAAGAGGTTAAGAATACCTCGCCACACCTGTTGCCCTTAATGCCCCACTTTCTCCGGGGCTTTTCAGCCATCACATGCCAAGATAAAAGAGTGATTGAAATAGCCCGCGGGCTACAGCCTTGCCTTGTGAGCTGTTCATTTTGGTGGACGACCGTTTGAAACAGCTGTAGCTTTTACGTTGAAGTAGTTAGCACAGACAGAGAGCCCAGCACAACTGTCAATTACTTAATACCCACCAGCGCACTCCCTGTAATTTAAATCAATTTACTGACACCTTACCCACAATTCAAGCGTTCAGATGGGTTACTCTACCCAACAGGGGAACACAATTGTGCTTTCTAAGAAAGCTCGCATGAGATACAATAGAGCTGGGCAATGATCACTGGAAAGATTCCCAAAGCTTTGTATGTACTGGTAATAGTTCTGACCAAATGAAGTACCAAACAACAAAACAAACTACATATTCATGGGGATTCATGAACTATACTGAACAATAATTATCTAACCTTTTCTCCAAACCTTATGTCACATGGGAGACATTTGCTCAGTTCCAAAACATAGTGAACTTCCTATTGTGGGAGAATTTTAAGATATCAAAGTCTGTTCTAAAAAGTAGACATCTTAACTATACTGCCTTCTAAGATACCTAATTTTAGGCTAATTTAAGGCAGCATTACATGTGTACTTTGTGGAATAAGCAAGACCAGAATGCACTGCAACAAGCTTTGTGTGGAAAAAAACAAAAAAAAAAACATTTGTAATGGCTCACGATACAAGAGACATGTCAATGATAAACTTCCCCTCATAAAATACTAGAAAGTAGTAAAAATAGTATAAAAACTCTCAAAATAGACTATAGAATAACTATAAAATTAAATTATTCCTTTCAGAACATCACATTTTTAGCTTAGCAACATGCTTATGTCAAACTTTACTCAAATCAATATAGTCCAGTCTGCCATGCAGTGCTTTTTGAGAAACAGGTCAATAACAAACATGTTTCATAAAATACTGCAAATTATCAATAAAAATAATTTAGTTTAATTAGAAATTGATTATTTTGGCTCATATCTTTGACTCATATACTTTAGATCACCACACTGTTAGCTTGAAAGAAATCAACGTGTACAACATTCAGTCGAGTGTGCCATGCACAGCGCTATGTGTGTTCCAAATCAGTCACATATAATAAGGTTACATGATGTTTAGGATGATTTTTTTATTTTATTTTTTTTTATGTTTTGGATGAAGTATGAGGCAGCAGGCAGTGTGGCACTTTACTAGCTTTTGAATCAATTGTGAAGCAGTTTAGAGCCATTTTAAACATGCTCAACAGTGTTGGGGGTAACACATTACAAGTAACGCAAGTTACATAATCAGTTTACTTTTTTGAGTAAAGAAATGCATTACTTTTAATTTTACAAATTTTAAGTAACTTTTTCAAATGAGTAACGCAAGGTAATTTGTCTTCCATGTATTGACTGACACCTCTCCTGTTGCCATGTTGAGAGAAATCGGGAGTAAGTGCTGTCGTGTGCGCGGTGTAAACAGGATGCTTATTGCAGTTCTAGACTAAAGAGCAAGCATTTACTCATCCCACTTGCACATACAAAAAAAAAAAAAGTTTCAGATTCAGTATTCCTTAAAATGAATAAAAACAGTAAAATACAGAACATTACGCAAACCTGCAATAATTAAATGTAATAATACAAATATACTTTGTGTATTTAATCTCACTTTATTAACCAATATCTTTGCTGCTGACCTTTGATGATACAATTAAACCATACCAATAAGCAAAAATGACTTGTTAGTTAAACATCACATTTGTATCCAATTTATTAATTTATTTATTTTAATGCTGAAGTAAGACCCTGTCTTGTGGGTCTTGTGGACTTACAATGGCCGCCACTTGCGCATTTCCATTAAGTTCACAACACTGTAGGATGTCCCAATTTTCATTTTAGGTTTCACAAGGGTGCTCACGAGCATTCCCTTTGCGGGTGATGTGCACTTTTGCAGAGCACAGAGCCCGCAAGCTCTGCAGCAGACTTCTACCCCACAGTCAAAGCGACATCACAAAAGTGTGGACCCTGAAGCCGGGCACACATTTAATGACTAGGTAAAACATTCTAAGACTGAGCTCAACACATGATTATTTCCTTTCACTGAAGCAGATTTAAAGACTTACACGTGGAATTTGAACACCGACTGTAATCGCCGACTGAACACAACTGGCTCTGACTGGACGCGTTTGAGCGCGATCAGTCATAAGTATCAATTTACATTCATAATCGGCCTTACAATCGTTAAGTGTGTCCTCGGCTTGAGGAAGATCGCAAGGGCTTGGGTTCCATTTGGGACAGGACCTAAGAACGTTGAACTTTCTACTACTCTGTCCTATTCTTCTGCAATCCAGAATGGCAGCACAGCTTAAAAGTTTGTTTGAGCTGCACCCTCTACTGCAGTGTTTCTCAAACTTTTTCTGCCATTCCCCACTTTGGAGATAGGGAAGGGTTCCGAGCCCCACCTGTCCCCAATCGCCCCAACAAAATGGTAATAAACTAGGCTTTAAGTTTAACTGTTAAAATTTATTAATTTATTTTATTAACATCACATTTTAAAAACAAAACATCAAATAACAGATTTAAAAACTTTCAAATAGGCAAAATAAAAGTGGATATAAAGACTTTGTTCAACGCGACAAGTTTTTTTTCATCAAGTATGTGGCCGGTGATCTGGGAGAAAAACAGAGTAAACTTTATAGTTACTTACACTATGTGTATCTGATATGAATAAAACACTTCTGCAAATTATATTTGAATTGATTGTTATTGCTGCTTCCATAGACATCAGTGTGTATTTTACAAACTCTAAATGATTTATTTTGCTAGTACTTTTGTATATTTAAATGTCTGAAACCTAAAATAAACATTATGTTGTTGAAAACTCTGCATAGTTGTGATATATGACAAGTGCTGAACGCGTCCGTCTCTGGCTCAGTGCCAGCCAAAGCACGAAAGCAGTATTTGAATCCGGCAGTTAAGTGACGTCCCATATGTGGGACCATACCACTGAAAAAGGTTAATAGAGATGGGCACAAAAATGACCAAATTTCCTCCTGTTTGCCACGCCCCACTTGTCACGTCTCTATTCCCCACCAGTGGGGTGCGCCCCACACTTTGAGAAACGCTGCTCTACTGTATAGGATTGAATTTGCATTTCCTTCACACCATTTCATTTTTGGTGTGAAAAAGCCTTTACATTTGACAAAACTTTTGTTTGTTTGTTTTGTTGTTGTTATTAAAAGACAAACAAGCAAGCCCAGGTAAGAAAAAGTAACAATGCATTACTTTCCATAAAAAAAGTAACTATCGCAATTAAGTTACTTTTTTTAGGGAGTAATGCAATATTGTAATGCATTACTTTTAAAAGTTATTTTCCCCAAAACTGGTGCTCATCATAGCCACATTTATACTGGATCATTATGCCTCCAATCACAACATGAGTATCATCTGTTGTAGACTGATTGTATATAGTTATGTTGTACACTAAAGTATAATGTAACAATGACTAACAAAATGTGCATGTCCTATTTGTGCATGCATAATTTGTGTGAATGATGAAATCAAAGGTAATTGCAAGCCCTGTAATTTGTATTTATGTGTACAAGAATATGCAATGTCTGCTGAATTTAAAATGGAGAAGTGAGTTCCATTTGACATTACATTTTTAATGTCCCAACAGGTATGACCCTGCCGTACTGAAAGAAAAGCAAGAGCAAAGCTTCCTTTAGCCATTTCACTTTCTTATCACCGTACTCCCACCCTGCCAAAACGCAAATGAAAATGCAAGCCTGTCAATTGGTCCTTATAGGTGGGATTTTTTTTTTTTTGGAGTAACGGGAAAGTGACAGTCCAAAATAATTTTGCAATTTGTATTTTATAAATCATTATATCTACAGTAAAACAACACTTACATGTAAATAATACATATTATGGAAAGACAGACAGACAGACAAATTCTCTATGAAAGAAGTGTAAGATCTAATATCTTTGACCATCATATATAAGATTCTCATTAAAAGCATTTAATTATTTAAGTCACTACTTTGAGAAAATTACATGTCTGCATGGTCAAGTAATATATAAAGCTATTTGGAGTTAAATTTCCAGGCAAAACTACTGCATTGTGATGTGTTGTATACTATTACTGTGATATAAAATGATTAGGGCTGTCAAACAATTAAAGTTTTTAAATCTAATTAATTACATGATGTGGCAATTAATTAATCTAATTAAACGCAATTTAATCTCACATCAATTTTGGCTAATAAAATTAGCCCCAAAAGATAATTTGAAGTCATTATTGTGTAAAGCATCAAATGGACATTACAAAAAGTAGCTTAAGAAAGAAATATTTTATTCAACAGAAATTTGGCATTAAAAAACGACTGTCTGGATTTACTAAAGACACGTAGTGCAAAATTAGCGCTGAAAAGGCGTGGACTGGGTTGTTTTTGTCGACCTTGGTAGATTGTATTGGTCATTATGTAAATGATTTGACTGCGTCTGTGTTCTTTAATTTGCACCTCAGCAGATCACGTGCAAAACTTGCCACTCCCATCGGCACATTTTTGGAATGGCGCTCTCATGCTAATTTGCCCCGTTTAGTAAATCTGGCCCTAAATAAGAAACTAAAACTGCCTGTAGGTGGCGGTAAATGTGTTAATGATAATAATAAGCAGAGGTGGGATTGTTCATTCTTTCAGAAATGAAACTGTTGTGCATTGGACGGAGATGAACAGTTCTGCTTTGTCTTCAATTTTGCCAATGAATATTTAAACAAAATAGACAATATTGTGTCCAAAATAACACAATATTAACTTATTTACTGAACTGTTGTATAAAATTAGTATTGCATTTGCACTCGTTATATATGCCATGAGTCAAAAACAGCACTCATGTAATATTGAACTCGTTACTCGTGATTTTGCTTAACTCATATGATCTAAATATGAGACAAAAACTCAAACAGGCATTTTTGCCCCCATATCTTGAATTTTAGGAACTTTCTGACTGCATTCTATAGGCTTTATCACGCAGGGTCATCATATTCGTCATCAATCAACTGTATGTAATGTCAGATGAAGTACATATGTCTGGGGCGGGGCAAGTGCGTTAAATGCGTTAAAAATTATAACACGTTATTTTTACCATAACCAATTAATCTAATTAACGCGTTAAATCGACAGCCCTAAAAATGACTCATATGACTCATGAATTTTGCTATACTGACTCATCTCTTAAAAACACAATTTTTATGAATCTAGTCACGATAGTGAAACATTTGCAGTAATCATCAGGGAACATATGCTTACAGACCAGGTCTAGTCTGATTACCTGTTAAAGTGAAGCAATCCTGGACAGGTTGCAGGTCAGAATTACATTCTTGTTTAAATTCATCCTCCTTTCTAGGTGCCTCAGGTGTGTCATTGTAAACAACAGTTGGAAAAAGCACCTGTTTAAGCGCGCACAGCTGTGAGACGACTGCATACGCACACACAGCGACTGAATCCACAGAGGTTCAGTGTGGTGAGGAGACTATACCCAGAGTAACATCACACCTCCTCCACTCTGTATGCAAAGCACTCCATCAATATTGAACACCACCACACAGTCCTATTACATCTGAATGTAGATACAGGGTCTTAGGGAGGGACCGGCACTCACTCGCTGGGTGGTTAAAGATAATGGAGCTTCAAGCAGAGTGAAAGGGTCTGATGCATTCAGTGACAAGAGGTGAGAAAAAAAACAGCACACAGAAGATAAGACTCTGTGCTTGGTAAACTGACCTTGTGTGTGTTTGTGTGTGTCCGAGTAAGTAGGGGAGGCACATGGAGTTCAGCAAGGCCACCTTCAGAACTTTCAGTACTGTGCAACAAAATAAAAGAGAGATAGACTGTGCATCTGGACATGCATACGAACAGCTCGTACTGTATCTGCTGATATTACATGCAAATAGTACATGCTTTGAAATGCACCATCTTTGCTCATTACACCAATGCACTTTTTGAGCCAATCACCTTAACTGTAAATTTCCTGGAGCTCCAGAGTAATTTGTCACATGACAATGACATCATGATGCTGATTGTTTGATAGCACCGTGAGAATGAGTACATTTCCTGAGCTGTGGCATCAGCTGCAGCGCACAGGATAAAAAAAAAAAAAGCATTTCACATATTTAAGAGCTATCCAAAAAAAAAAAAAAAAATTGAAATAATTTAAAATATAAATATTATTATTACTATTATTATTATTACAAAGTAAAAAATAAAAAAAATGAATGCACCAGTCAAACATCTACTGTACTAAATTACACATATATATATATATATATATATATACACATACATACATACACACACACACACACACGTACAGTGTATCTTTATATAATTACAAACACACACACACACACATATATATATATAATTATATATGTAATTTATTACTACTGTAAGAAATTACATATATATAAAGATATACTGTATATGTTGTTGTGTGAGTATGTTTAAACTGTAAATTGACATTCCCAGAATTCCCTGCATGACACTTCACATTTGATGTATTTTCATTGAAATAACTATGATTCTTCTTAGTTTTTTTTTTTTTCTAACCAGTTATCTTACATCTAATGTTATTAAATTAATGTTTATTGCATTTTCTTAATGTCATGTGTGTTACCATGACACTGTGCACCTTCTATATATTAATATTTACTTTCTCAGCTTGTGGAAAAGCTGCTTGTGATGAGCTTTGATTCATCATGTGACTTTCTCATCACCACCTGTTTTTGGTGGTTGTCAGTGTATTATAAAGGTACAAAACAGATATCAGTACTTCAATAAATTAACATTCTATCAATTAATAAAATAAATTTTTTACTGTAAATTTATGTTGAATCTGCACTCTAAAAAACGTTGGGTTGAAAATGGACAAACCCAGCAGTTGTGTTAAATGTTTGCCCAACCTGATGGGTAGTTTTTTAACTCAACTATTGTTTAAAAATTACTGTATTTCTTGCTTAAAAAGAACCCCAAATATGCTGGAAATTAACATTTATTAATAAGTTCAATGAATAAAGATTAAACAATAAACATTTATTAAATTGCTTATTAATAAATGTTCACCTTTTGATTATTATTATTGCCTCTAGTAATTATGTGTCTGTTTTTTAATTTCCAACCTATTTTGGATTCATTTCAAGCCAGCCATATAGTAATTTTTAAACAATAGTTGGGTTAAATAAAACTACCCAGCATGTTGGGCAAACATTTTAACCCAGCGTTTTTTAGAGTGTGTAAAACCTAAAATGTTGCTACCTTATTTTTTACGGTAAATGTCTGGCAACCACAGCTGGCAGTTTTTTACCGTAAATTTAACGAAATTATTTTTACAGTGTTTAGAATTATCCTGTTAATATATGAAATAACCTGAAATGCATTTAATTTGTGATCATATTTTCAAATGCTACAGTCCACCAATCACATTAGGGCATCCAATGGCAGTACTACAGACATACTAGCAATAAAACTGCAGTCAGTATGAACGCAATATAAAAGAGCAGAACTACTCCACTGTTTTCCATTGCTATTAAACAATTATAAACAACACACATTCTTTATTACATTAATCCAGACATCTCGCGGGCTGAGTTCTCTGAGGGGAGAGGCAAAGCGTGCCGCTGAATGTGGCAGACAAATCATTTTTATCTGGGACCCCGGCGGGTATTGACAAACCAGGGATGCATTTAGATAGCCCAATTAAAATGGGGAAATGAACCGACATCAGGCACTTTGAAAACACTGCAGCCCTCTCGTCCTCCGACTCTTCAAAGGCCAGACTCGCCACGAAGAGCAACGAGGGGGGAGAGAGAGGTGGTGCGGGGGGCTTCAAAGGGAAGAAATTCTCCTCCACGGGCAAGCAACTGGAGGCAGAAGCAAACCAAAGAGCAGAAATCCTAGGCAGCTGAGGCAAGGCAGAGCACGGTTTTCAGACCGACTTCACAGCAGGGCTCTACGCTAAAATTTGTTTTAGGAGCACTTGTGTCTCCAAGTCAAAAATAGGGGCACTTTCAAAGTTCATTTAACCATAACATTAATGTGCCATTACAGCATACATTTGCATAAGCTAACATTTAAAAATAGAATACACAATTACTTCAGAATTCAGAAAAATAAGCTTGAATAGATATGGGCAATAAGAAGAAAAGTAATTTTACATCACTGCAATGGTATATATCACAACATATGTAAAATATTTTACATATTAATGTGGCAAGCAGGGCAGGGCAGGGAGCCGTGGGAAAGGAACTAGGCCAGTGGCGCATTAACGTCACCTGAGTGCCACACTGGTCTCGAGTCCCACAGAGGGGCTCCGGAAAGATAAAAGGAGGAGTGACTACAGTGAAGGAAAAAAAGAGGACCAGGCCTGGACTTTATGTTGTTGTTTTAGCATGTTTATATGCGGTAGTCATCTGTGAGTGTAAACTGGCAATGCGTCAATTAAGCTTTTTCCGTAAGTTGAATAAGGAAGGCAGTCTGGCAGAACCTAGATATTTTACTTCATAACTTGCAGGGCTCGACAATAAGCACTGCCCGATGGCCCGGGGCCAGTGTGAACAACGCTCGGGACAGTTGACGGAACTGTCGCTTGCCCGATCGGGCCAGTGCTGTATGGTGTGCGTTATATATTGCCTATGATATCTTAACTGTTGATTTAACGATCTGACATTATAGAGTATTTTCCTCACTTTACAAAAACCAAACAAAAACACACCACAAACTTTTGACTGGTAGTGTAGTTCCAAACAAAGTCCACAGAATTGTTTTGCATCTCTGAGCAACACTTCCTCAATGAATCAGCAGTTTGAATGAATCGATTGAATCTCAATGACTCGCTCATAAACACAGACTTGCTGCCACCTTCTGGCAGTTTTAATTTCACATTTAAAGTATCATTTCATTTTATAAATAATTTCAAATAACAGTATTTAACGTTTTATATTTTCAACATTTCAAAACATTATTTATGCATCTGTAACTGTTCTTGACTGATTAAGTTTAATAAAGTTTAATCTATAGTTATATAATTATACATTAGATTCCAATTTCTGTACCTGAAAATCTCCTGTTTAAGCCTACATAAAAACCTGAAAAGCACAGTTTATTTCATTTATTCTGTTGTGTTTATTTGTGCTATTACTTGTAATTTGATTATTTGTTCCTATTGTATTACTTACTGTTTACTTGTCTAACAATATTTAACATTTGAGTTAATCTAGTAGCTTTTGGTGCCATAACCTTATGTATCAAAAACAACAAAAACAATAACTAGGCTTATTTTATAGGCCCAGTTTGTTTTCATTTACTTTATTATTTTTTTATTTGTGGGGCCAGTAAAAATTTGAATCACTGGCCCGACTGGGCCAGTAGAAAAAATCCTTAGCGTTGAGCCCTGACTTGTTGCATCGCTTCGCTTCAGAAGGATTTTATTAACCCCCTGGAGCCATGTGAAGTACGTTTAGGATGGATGGATGTGGATGGAAGCACTTTATTCAGCTCATACTTGTTGATCCTCGCTCACTACCATTGTAAAGCTCGGATGCGTCAGGATATTTATTAATATTTCTCAGACTGTACTCATCAGAAAGAAGAAAGTCATGTACACCTAAGTTGGCTTGAGGGTGAGTAAAGCTTGGGGTATTTTTCATTTAAAAGTGAACTAATCCTTTAACATTAATGTCAGTAATAAATGAATAATTTGTATCGGGTCGTACACACAGGACACGTTGTTTGTTTAAAAACATACAGACAAGCAAAACAGGATATCTTGAGATGAGCTAAAAATGTAACTTCACACAAAAAATACAACATTAATGACGTGAGAAGTTGGAAGGAAAAAAAGACTGGGATACTGTAGGCGACAGAACAAAAAGGATGTGAACAAAGATCAACCCAACAATTTATAAAAAGTACAGACAGAATGCAAGAAAAAACCCTGTGTGAAAGGCCCCTTAAACAATACCAAAAAAATCTGCTCCACTGGATGGAAAGTAATCAAAAGCAAATATAGGACTTTATTCTGATGGAATTCAGAAATTTCGGACAAATGCCACATTACTCACCCCCAAGTGGCCAAATAATGTTTCACATTCACACACATTAAACACACTATTTTAGAGTCCTGCAATATTGCAGCAGTGGTGACAGAGGGCCGAGATCTCTTTTGGGACGACACTTCTCTCTGGACTCACTGCATTTGTCTTAATTTGCAGCTTTGGTGCTTCAACAAAGACTGTAATTGGACACATTTATGTAATGGCATGAATTGGTGAGTGGATGCATTAGATATTGTTTGGAAATAATCATGTATATTCACATTTATAATTCATATAATCAGCAGTTAAATATTATGTATATTTACTCTGAAGTGGAGAATATCCTCTGTTTTTTGGACTGTGACTCATTACTCTGTGGAAAACCATCTCCATTTTCTGTTCTTCTTGCACCATTTAGATTAACAGGGTAAGTTTCCCAAAAACGAATATTCTGTCATTATTTACTGACCAGAAATTTCATTTCTGGGTGAAAATCCCTTTAATTGAATCAACAGTGAAGTAAAGCATTGCTTTTCTACAAGAATATCAATCCAGTTTGGTCAATAGGACTCAGATGTATTGGGATGGCTCTCATGAATAGGCTGTGGCAGGCCTGAAGAGGGGACACTTTGTTTTTACTGAGAGTCACTCCATTCCATCTCTGCTCCAATTCTCCTTCATAATACAATACCACAAACCCTATAGAGCAACAGGCACACCGGACCAGTGCAGGACAGTCACTCTAAAGAGACACTTTACATGAACAAGAACATTTTAAGTGCATATGCCAAAACAAATGCAGACCAATAATTACTATTTATATATACAGCTACTAGGGGTGTAACGGTACATGTATTCGTACCAAACCGTTTCAGTACAGGGCTTTCGGTACGGTGCACGTGTGCAACAAATGCATTACATTGCAACATTAAGGTCTCCTGTTAATCGCAATAAGCTCTGCGTTTTGTTACTTTCGATAAGAAACAAAGTGTCATCCTTAAAATTCTGTCCACGAAATCACAAAATTCAATCAGAAAATACCGTTTTGACGCGCTTTGATGTGGCGTGACAGATCACTGTACAGGCGCCTCAGTTCAACTGGCAGCGCGGAGCGCGAGTGAACGCGATCATCTCTTCCTCTTTAATAGCCTACTAGTTACAGAATAAACATGAATGAACATCTAAAGGTATACAGTACAACTTACTGAAACCGTCATGTCTCTTGTAATCGCTCAATCAGTGTTTCAACGGCGGAAAGACATCAATGAAACAGCTTGTAAACAATGGGCTGTCACGTAGCATTTACCTCAGAAAAGCCATTCAGTGTCCACAGCTTGTTAGTTCGCCAGAGAAATGAACTCTTTCGCTTAATATATGCACTATATTAGCCTATATATTCATTTTACTTAACCTGTTAGTGATGTCTTGATTATTTAATGTATAAATTAATGTATACTTAATGTTAAATAAATCTGTCATGAAAATGACAGCCACTGTATAGAAATGATTATATTTCAACAACGAATTGGAGTAAAACTTAAAGCAAAACCTGCCTTATATGCAGCTTACAGGTTTGCATACAATTTGTTATTTGATGTTGATTATTATATCTAAAAATAAATAGCGATTGAATTTAGGCTAATAGTTTGGGCTCTGTTGTTAAACTTTATTATTACACGGCTCTGTGAAATACTTGATTCTGATTGGTCAATGGCGCCATTCAGCAGTATGTTATTCCGCAATAACAACCGCTGAAAACAGTTAACATAGGCTCATCCGGGTTAAGTCTGCAGCGCTATACGCTTGCTAGGAACGTTTTTTCCTAGTGGAAGTTTTGCCTTTGGTGAGCTAATAAAATATTAAAATGCAGACAAATTTTGTGTAGTTATTTAATTATGTCATCCGGTATCCGGACTCACCCTCTTGTTTCATACAAACGCAGCTGCTGTCATTTTGCGACTATTGTTTTGTTCACTGTAATGGATTAAGATAACAAACAGGTAAGATTTTAAATCAGTTTAATCTCAGATCAATATCTTATCCCCATAATTTATGTGGCGAAATGCCGCGTAATATGCTGTATGACTGTACCGTATCTCTTAAATGTGTTTCTGTCTAGTTTGAACTTGTCACGTGAGCAACTGCTCTCTCCGCGGAAGCGGACTCAGATTGACTCAGATCAATATTTCGTGTCTAATTATTTACTTATGTGGCAAGTAGCCATGTAATAAGCGGGATAATGTACATCCATCTGGTTGTTATCTCAGAATAAACCCCTTCAGGCTGATACAAGACCCCTGTCTGGGTTTATTCTGAGATAACCGGCTGGATGTACATTATCCCTTACGTATTATAGTAGACTAATGTTCAAGTAAGGGCTCCCTACATAGTTTTAGCATTAGCAGAGATTTTTTTTTTTTTTTTATTATTCTTACGAAACTTTTAGTTATAATTTAATATATTTAAAGACAGAGACACAATTTGTTCAGTAAACTACTGTTTAATAATATATATATATATGTTTAGTTTTCTCCCCACCTGCTGTTCCGTACCCATACCGAACCGTGACTTCAAAACCGACGTATGTACCGAACCGTGAGTTTTGTGTACCGTTACACCCCTAACAGCTACTATTATATACTACTAGTTTATATATACACTATACATATACACACCACCATTTGAAAGTTTAGGGTCAGTACATTTTTTTTTATGTTTTTGAAAGAAGTCTCTTATGCTCATCAAGGCTGCATTTATTTGATCAAAAATAAAGTAAAAACAGAAATACTGTGAATTTACTACAATTTATAATAATGGTTTTCTATTTTAATATATTGAGGTAAATTATCATTGATCAGGAGTTTATTTAATCTATTGGGAATTGGTTGGATCTTGAAAAGTGGTCTCTATATGACAGGTGGTTGAGCGGGTTGAAAACTAAAAGGTCTTGGTAACGTCAGCCAAAAAGAAAAAATTTTAATGCAAGATTCAGAATGTAAAAAGTTTCTTCTTTAGAACAACATGCAATCAATCAATCATTCAAAAGACCAGGGATGTGTATTAAAAAGTAAATAGTCATTTTGATTTATTTGTTGACCTTAATAGCAACATTTCATCGATTAAAAGAAAACCACAGAGGAGCTGGAGGAACGTGAAGCCGATCACCTCATTAGCACGGCTCTGAGCTTGTTCTGTTTCAGTTTGAAGAAAATCAAAGATCAAGACTTCAAATGTAGCACTTTAAAGAGCTGCTCTACTAAGTGCTGGTGCCAAAAAAAGGTGGAAGAACACTGTTACAGCCTGTTTCAAAAACAAAGACCCAAGACCTCTCCGTCAAGAAGGTAATATTACACTGTGTTGCACAATCAGAAGCGTCGTCTTCTTGTAATCACACAATAATGGATACGCTCACCCCTCAGGGAGACAACGCTCACAGTCAGTGTTCTGAACCAAACAAGATGAGCATCAGAAAGTGTTATCTAATGATTGTTATTTTACTGACAACCAAGGAGAAAAAAAAAAAAATTCTAAAGATACTTGTAGTGGTCAAGTATTCGACACAACAACCAATCAATCCTTGCTATTAATTGGTCAGTGTATGGTGTCTGGACATTTTGTTTCTCAAGTCTCTATGTATTGTGCTTCAGACTGTCACAGTGAATAGTGTTGTCTGATGAATAAAAGCAAAAGGTACCACAAAAAAGAAAAAGAAAATGAAAAAAAAGAAAAGAAAAAGAAATCCACCCAAGTTATGGATTGAATTTATGGGGAAAATCGGAACATCACAAAAACGATATGCAAAAAAAGCAGTTTCCATCCCATGTGTTCCAAAAAAAAAAAAAAAAAAAATCATTTCAAAATTATACTTCATTCATACATAAAACCATTCAAAAGCTAAGAATAAAACCATTCAAAAGGTAAGAATAAATAAATTAATACTTTTATCCATCATGAATTCATTAAATTAATTAAAGGTGACAACATTATTTTATTTTAAACTTTCATAATTTTAAAAAGGATTTCTATTTCAAATAAATCCTGGAAAAAAAAAAAAGTGTTTCCACAAGTGTTTTCACAGTTTAAAAAAAAAAATTAAGCAACACAACTGTTTTCAACATTAATAATAAGAAATGTTTAGAATAGTTTAAATTTAAATTAATCTTTGTCATAACTGGAATTGATTACATTTTAAAATATATTAATTTTTTAATATTTCACAATATTACTGTTTTTATTGTGTTTTCAAACAAATAAATGCAGCCTTGGTGAGCATAAGAGACTTCTTTCAAAAACAAACTTGACCCCAAACTTTTGAACAGCAGTATACTTTATAATTTACATTTTGGTTTTTCCATCCAGCATTTTTTATAATATCTTCCAAAATCCATAAAAAAAAAAAAAAATGTGTGGATGGAAACCCAGCATTTTTTTGTTATTTAAACAAATTAAATAAATAATAAACTGTTTGCGTACAGTTTTACTGAAATGGAATCGGTGTAAAATGCTTTTGTAAAGTAAATCGCATGCAATTATCAATCATTGTTGTCGAGTGGTGCTATCTGGTGTTTGCTTTGGTGGCGAATAGAGAAAAACAACTCATACTGTTGGTGTGCAAAGGAAATCAACTTCAGTCATCTTCCCATCTCTGTCACTCTTGCACATACATGCTTAGACACACACAAATGAGAGCGCTGCCAAATGAGTGAGTAATCCATCATGGCTGCCATTTACTAGCCCTTCTTTTTAACAAAGCCTTGACGGATGGGAGGAGATAAGGGTCTGTGTGTGTGTTAGTGGAAATGTGAGCACAGTTCTCTCAGGCAGACACACACACCTGCACAAGTAGCAGTGGAAGCTGTGAAAGTCACGTTCACTCATCAGTCTTCTGATTCCCTGTGAACGGTTGGGGGTGTGAACTCATGCATAACCTATTCATACCCCTCCTCCCCCAAGGTCTCCCTCTCAAAGCACTGCAAACACACAGACAGTGCATGTGTGTGTGTGTGTGTGAGCTGACCACCACTCACCACAACTGAGCACTGAAAAACCAGTGCAAACCTGTGAGAACAGCCAAAGTCCCTTAAGGCAAGGCAGTTCACTCAGCGGCCATCATGGTAATGTTCCCCGGAATGTTTTGAGCAAGGATGGATTAAATTTGTCAAGCGGCAGTAAAGACAATTATAATGCTCCAAAATTTTCCATTTTAAATAAATTATGTTCTTTTGAACTATATATATATATATATATATATATATATATATATATATATATATATATATATATATATATATATATATAAAATCCTGAACAAAAATGTTTCACAACTGTTGTGTTACTTGAGCAGCAAATCAGCATATTAAAATGATTTCTGAAGGATCATGTGACACTGTAGACTGGAGTAGAGGATAGATAGACAGACAGACTGTTTGTGACTATTACATTTCAAAAACATATTTTAAATATCCAACCAAAAAATGGCTCAAGATTTAGCTCAAATCACTCAACAAGTCATTATGGAATGTCTAGCTAATTAACGTGCATTTTAGACTAAGGATACGCTTACACAACAACGATGTACTAAAAACGGTAAGGTTTTACCTTTGTGTTTTTCTTATACAGGCGACAACATTGTCAAAATGATCCCCGTTAACACATATCTGTGAAAACGACTAAAATCTCTGTATTATACAGCAAGGCCCATAGTTGGCGATGTAAAGAAACACTATGCACCTATAGACTGAACACATAATACACATGCGCAGCGCATAACATCACCATTTTCACAAATTTGCGTTTCTGTAGTTTACACGGAGACGATAATGGTATCGTTTTCAAAAACGTGCACTCTGAAACTCTGAAAGTTTTCAAATGTTTGCATTTTCAGGCCCCCAAATTGCCATTGTTGTGTAAATGAATGGCCAAAACACAAAAAGTTTTCTGTTTTTAGATGAAAACAGGGTTTTTGGTTACGGTTTGGTTACTGACATTCTTCCAAATATCTTCCTTTGTGTTCAGCAGAACAAAGAAATTCATACAGGTTTGGTAAAACTTGAGGGTGAGTAAATGAATTTTCATTTTTGGGTGAACTATCCCTTTAAGTAAAAGGAGAGACTTTTTATTGCCTCCCTGAGACCAAAAGGCATATTCATATTCTTCAAAATCCCAATCAACACAAAGTACCCTGCACTGCCATTTCTCTGTCCATAGGGGGCGGTGCAAAGATCTGGAACAGGTGTGTTCAGTTTGGAGCTAGTTTCAGCAAAAATACAGGTTTCAACTCTCAACAAACAGATTTACTTGAAACTTACAGCCAGGTTTGTTTTTTGAGACGGGATGGATTCACATATTTGCCCAATATCTCGGTAATGCTTCATCTATAACTGATGAAGTGGGAAGAGGATGAAAAGGACAAACAGGAATAAAAGCAGCACAAAAACAGACTAGCACATAAAGTGTTGTTTGAAATGGAGGAAAGAGAACAGGTGTGGCTCTAGGACATTATTTGCTCAGTCAGGCTACAGGCTGTGCGTTACAGCAGTACCATCACTTCTGTAGAATAGCTGCTATTAGAAATTCATGAACGACTCCTTCGGACTGATATGTCCTCCGGTGACGGAGGTAAAATACAGAACAGCACAAAAAGTTTTTAATACTGATACTTCAGTTTCAAAATGTCTTTAGAACAGATAAAGTGTTATAAATGTGAGGACTTTAGGTTTACATTGCACATTGCAGTGTTTGTTACTGCACTAAAAATGAACACCATTCAGTTTGTACTACAATCCTTTCTATGCTACAGATCTATTCAATAAAACTGCTAATAACCTGAACTGAAAGAATGAATTAAAAGTAAAAATGTGAGATTTCTGCAGCACATTTTCAAACAGCTTTCTCAAACACTCTCAATGTTTTCATAGCGCCACTATTAAACTGGGATAGGAGTAAGCGTTTTTATCATAGAAAAAAAAATTACACACTTCAGCTTCAATCTTTTCTCACTCTATGTTCATGTTTTAAGGGAAAATAGAAATCCTAACCTTGGGTTAATGAACTTTTTGAATGATTACCTTGTTAATAAAGCCCTCCATTTAATGGAAAAAACCTAGAACACAGTTCTGCAATTTAAAATTAAAGGTTTATAGGTTAAAGCACAATTTTATTTAAGTAAGTTTCACTCCAATTGTGAAAATGAAATCCCAAATCTTGCAAAGCCCACACATTTCTCATATATGGTCTGCATGACATTCTAAAATTATTTGCATAATTAGTCAAAATGATTTGTTTCTCATATAAACCAGCACTGGGTGATTTGAACCAGTCAAAGTTAGTGCTGGGTAGTATGACTATAAAATCTCTGTGAGGTCAAAACAAATTTACTTTTAAAAATGGTGATAATCAAATCAATTTATAAAACTAAAAATTTAGTTTACTTTTGAAATGTAATGTAATCAAATACAAATGTAATAACTGCTTTTATTTTTACTGTTTAAATTAAAACATGTATGAAAACTTGTGTGATATTCCTTAATAATGTTTTAATAAATTGTATTATTATTATCATTCTTATTACTTTAAGAAATACATTTTACTGTGCAATTTCATTCATAATTTCTTTAAGCTATACCGAACTTTTATTTTGGCAGGTTGTATTTAAGATCTTTGAGTTTCTGTGTTTTAATCAACTATATTATTATTATTATTACTTGAAGTACACTATACTGTGCATAGGGGTGGGAATCGCAGGGTATCTTATGATACGATAATGATACATGGCTCATGATAATATCACGATACAGCGATTCTGCAATAATCTGTATATTGCTAGACAATCCTATAATGATACATCACGATATCTGTCTAACTATGAAAACAAAATGCCAGTTAAACCAAAGACTATAGAATAACAAGACGTGTCACTCGAATTATTATGAATGGGAGAAAGTGCAACGCGCAATATGGCGGAATAAGTCCCGCCTTCTAAATAAGAGTCATCACGTCACTGAAGCGGCCGTTAGAAGCTCCGGTTTCTATAGAAACAGTCAGATGCGCGCCTCCGAAATGAGGCACAAGAGATGCACATTTAGGACTGCGCATCCGCATTAGCTTGATCCAGCCTGAAAAATACCGTTTTTTGTCATGATTCGAGTGTTTAGAAACAAAATTTATGAGACAGTTGTTGTTGTCAGATTTCATTGATGATTTCAAATATGAAATTTAATCGAAAGCTTGGCAAACAGCTTTAAAGAATTTGATGTTTCCCCATTCAAAGAGATAGGAGCTGCACTTGGATGCCCGAGAGGAGTTTCAAAGATGGCTTTAACCTATAAACCTTTAATTTTAAATTGCAGAACTGTATTCTAGGTTTTTTTCCATTAAATGGGGGCTTTATTTCCAAGGTAATCATTAAAAAGTTTGTTAACCCCAGGTTAGGATTTCTATTTGCCCCAAAACATGAACATAGAGTGAGAAAAGATTGAGACAAAAAAAAAAAAAAAAAAAAAAAAAAAGAAATACAGAGGCATTTTTGCCCTGATATCTTGAATTTTAGGGACATTCTAACTGCATTCTATAGGCTACATCACACAGTGAGTTGTTGTCCTGCTTCATGTTTGTCACCAAACAACTGAAAGAAACTTAAGATGAACTACGTAGGTCTGGGGCGGGACGAGTGCACTAAATGCGTTACATATAGTGTGTGTGTATGTATATGGGTCAATGACGTGACGGGTCATTTTTTTGTCCAAAGGCCTTAATAATAATAATAATAATAATAAACAAAGATATGACATCCAAAGTATGTAAGGTAGTACAACTAGATCCCTTTTATTGAATCCAAAAGGATTTAATTATACTTTGCAACATATAAAAGGTATTTTAAAGATTTTGAAGTGTCAAAACGTCATTCAGTTTAACCGTCCAAAAGCCAATACAGCCATTTTATTTGTGATTAAAATATCTTAAAATGTAATAAATGTATATATATATTTTTTTATTCTGGCATAATTTTCAAATCAAAATTATAATCAAATATCAGCATAAAGCAAAATGGTATAAAAATTATGTGTAGAAGTCGTTGCTTTGTCATGAGAAAGAATGTCCTGAAAGATTAATTTCACTGATGTCATTCGGAGTAACCAATATAAAGGGAGCATTTTGGATCAAGCCATGCAGTCAATATCATGTGACAGGATGTGACATCATTCAGACACCTGCAAAGGACCACATGGTCGTGAAGCAAAGTAACTAACTCTCTTTTAACCATTTGAAAAATTTATGTTTTCACTTGCTCATACACGTCCCGAAAAATCAGGTCATTTGGTACAACTGCTATAAAACATGGAAAATGTTGTAATATTTTAAAAACTTGTACTAAATATATGTTTGATTGTCCTTTTGTTAGGTAGCTAGCAAGCTAACTAGCTAGATATCAGCCTGTTAGCATTGTTTGAAAATATCGTCATTCTGTATAATCAAAAGTGTCATTCAGTAAAACTGAAATTTTGGTTAAACCGAATGACTTTTTTGGTGACAAATTTTGTCAATCTTGTAAAAATGACAAAAGCAGTGTTAATTGATTATAAAAACCACATAATCTCATTGTTAACACTTGATAAAACTTCAAAATTATTTATATCTCCATTATGTTTTTTTACACTTTTAAAAACCTTATTCATCAATGACCCATATGCAGGGGTGCACATAACTGGTGCGCAGATGCGCATGCGTGGTAAAAATAAATGATGCATACCAGAAAATGTGGAGGGAAGCGCTTATGAGTACCAACATTTTTGGGGACAGGGACACGTTTACTTACAAGAGTAAAAGGACAGGCTTTCAGACAGCGCTCGAACACATAATTAATTCTTCTTTCGCGTTTACTTGCGCTTGAACAGACACAAACACAAAATTTTGTGAAAATACCCGTCTCGGCAAGTATTCTCTCGGTTATGTCATAAGTGAATGGTTGAGAAAGAAGCGGGATGTGTGTCAGTATATTCGGTCCGCGCATTCGGTCTTAAAGTGACAGCAGCCTAATATTCCTGCTGTTGTCTGTCATTAGTGTTAATAAAATAAAAACAAAACATCATTATCATCTACCATGTTCGAGAGCAAAGAAGTTAGTGAGAAGAGCAGTCAGGAGGAAAGTGATGATGAAAACTTGTAGTATAAGTGTTCTGCGTAAAGTGTGAGTATCTCCAGGTGCTCCCTTGAGAACCAGACCAAAAAAAGTTATGTACACCCCTGCCCACATGTATTAGGCAACAGAGCCCAATTTGTGCATTTTAACCATAGAAAATTGCAGACGAGCCTAAACATTTCCTAACATCAAGCCACGCATGGACTCACCCTAACAGCAATGTATTTTTTTTTCCTTCATCAGAGGTATGCAAAGAGCCGGACAGCATGAGACAGTGTCCATTCTCTACTAATAGTGAGGGATTAGCACAGCCAAATGCAGCTACATTCTTGTGTCCACTCTCCCCCTCTCAAAGTCATGCAGAAGCATTTACCAGCTAGCCTGTCCTGACAGGGTATGGCAGATGGATGAAATAGCTCACTAGACTGACATGCCCTGAACCCCCTTTGCCTCAACGGACAAAAGTTTTTTTTTAATAATAATAATAATAATACGTTCTAAGTTAAGTATCTGAACTTATAGAGGGTATGCATTGACATCTCTTTCCTGCCGGAACACAACACCTCAGCCGAACTGAGTGGCAAAAGAGCCTGCTGCTTGACTGGATTTAATGGGGAAAACTGTGAAAACGTAAGTAAAACAAATAATTACTAGTTTAAACTATAGGCTGGACTTGATATAGTGTTCCTTACAACTTACCAAAACTCCAGTGATCCATGGATATTGACATGCAGCCAGGAATCGTGTTTCTTGACATTTATGTGCACTTGATTTCGACGCCGGGAAAATATATAAAGCAAATTTGCCTTTGAACACTTTATATAAATACAATATAGGTAGGTCTAAATCCAGGTGATCACTTATGTCAATGTTATATCTCGTCATATCGTCCAGCCCTAACACTTTTATAGTTTTTGTCAGTGTTTATTTAAAAACATCCAATTATGCAGAATATAACATGGTAAATATTTAATGGAGGAGTCCTGGTCTGGAGTCCAGTTGTTTCTGTGAATTGCAGTGATCCACTTGCTTCTCTTTTCTGTAGCTTTCGGCAGTCTCGTCATTTCTTGTCAAATCTATTTGTACAGTCAATCGCAGAGCTCTTTTCCATTTTAGATATGTTTTGTGTGTTTTTCACAGCATTCACGCTAAGAACCAACGCTGCAACTCCACAGTCACTCCAGTCGATGGTGACGTCACGTGCATACCCTCTATACTAATTACAAATGACACTTATTTCAGAAGAAAAGCCCCACTGTACCTTTCCTCCATCCCTGCTGTTGATCCATGTGGCCCTGCAATAGCTGATCCCATCAGACAGGCTGGGTGAAACTGGAGATGAACCGTAATGCAATTTACTTCCCTACATGCCTAGGCCGCCGCTCCACTCAGAAGGGCCTTCCCACTAGGAAAACGCTCAGATCAATTCATATCTTAGTAACGAGTTTTGCCATGCTGGTTATATCAGCTATAATATTAGAACAAAGGCTCCATGAACAAATCCAGCAGTCAAGATTTTCTCACTACTACAAATGACCACAGAACTGGGCCCCACCTAGACAATGACATTAATAAAAGACCCCATGACACCAAAACCCAGTCCATGTCTATTGGATTTGAGGGCATCTCTATGCTAATGCGAAGGTTTTCAAACCTTTTAAAAGTCAAAGGACTCCCCAAGTCATTCTATCCAGCAAGAATTTAATAAACTGATCAAAAGTGAAAGTAAAGACGTTTATAATGTTACAAAAGATTTCTGTTTCAAATAAATGTTTTTTATAACTTTCTATTAATCAAAAGAATCCATACCTGAATTTCTGTCCCTGAATACCTGAAAACACTGTTTCAATCGTATCTTTGTTCAGATGTATTTATTTGTGCGATTGCTAATTTGTTTACTTGTCTTTAATAATGCTTGAAATTTTTATTAGTCAGGCTAGTTGCTTTTGCTATGGTATTTTTAAACCATAGGCAAAAGTTCATTGTGTAAAGGTCCTTGCACACCGAATCCAAAATTTTCATATGCGTTTTTTCGTATTCGTCATCCTAAAAATTTGTCATGCACAGAAACCTTGCACACTGAGTCTGATGCATATTAATTAATCCATTGTGAAAATATTCATAAAACAATTCAAGATAGAGTCTTCAAGAAGTGAGGATGTCCTTTCTCTTAATAAAAAGAGAAAAAGAAAGGAAATATCGGGTCCATCCAATCCTGAGATTGCGTAGAGAGGAAGGAGAGTCCCACCTCCTTATCTAGGAGCTGCGGGATTATACAGAGCGATTCAAAGTTTATGTTAGGATGTCAGTGGCTCAGTTTGATATATACTCTTTGTACTGATTAATACTCTTTGTATCCCGCATTCTTTGTATGTTTGTCATACAGTTTTGTCCTGCGAGACGAAGTGGATCAACTTGTCAGATGCCATTCTGGATTTTGGCGTTCGTTTTTACGGTGGCTATGAATTGGCAAAACACCTCTCAAAAAGTTGAACCGGATCCAAACCGCCTGAGCGAGGTGGTCTCGGCCCAATTGCAAATGAACTATGGAGCGGTTCGCTTGTGGTGTGAAAGCAGTTGGACCCAATGGACCAACGAACCAAACAATATCATATTTCATAGTGGGAAATGTGTTATATAAAATGCAGCAGTGTTTGAATCTGTGAGTGAGCACATTAATTACTGCAGTTAAAAAGCAAAAAGCACCTCATCATCTTAAAATGTTGTGCAATCGCGCTTATCCGTACAAGTCTGCAAGAACGCTGTCCTGACGAAGCCTTGATTCCCGCTCTTGCTGCATTATAACATTCATACAGTGTTTCAATGCGTCTCGACACTGTTAGCCTACTAGACAGCGCTGAGAGATACAGAGAGAGCGCGCTTGAATTAATATGAATATAATTAAACGGCGATAATGTGCTCATGGAGCCACAATATGCTCATGGAGCGAACTTATCAATCATTTTAATGGCGCTAAGAAAACTCTGACCAGAGTTTACACGCATGTGACTTGCATAAACACATTTTGGTGAGCTTTGAAATATTGCCTTGTGAAAGCAAACCGAACCAAAAAGAAAATGCAACATTGTAACAAATTTAATCCCTGTTTCGGAACAATGCAATCGATCTACAGGTGTGAAAACACCCTTATGCCAAGTTTACACTACAGGATTTTAAGCCCGATTTGCCAGTTAACGAGCTCGCCAACAGGTCAGGCTGTGATCAGGGAAAAATCAGCGAGTGATCGGCGCTCGCCTATCTTTATGTGTGAACTACTCAACGGCGCACCAAAGAAGCTTGCTGACGCGTCGCCGACACCTCGCAGACGCCAGACAAATATCTAGCATGCTAAATATCTGGAGCTGTCGGCCGACTCGATATCCTGTGGTGTCACGTGTTGCGACACAACAGCCAATGAAATACACACTGATGTCTATGGAAGCAGCAATAACAATACATTCAAATATAATTTGCCGACGTTTATTCATATCAGATACACATTGTGTAAGAAACTATAAAGCACACTCACTCTATTGTTCTCCCAGTTCACCAGACATGTATTTCAGGACAAATGGATGAATTCACGTTATAAATATATTAAGATCAAGGTCATTACATAGGTTTTTAAATGACAAAACACTCACTTGCACATATTTGAGAATCGGAATATCAGATAGTTGATGACATGGTGAGAAAAGCGATACATCTGTCATACGGTGTGGCCGGCTGGCCGCGGTGTGTCACTTGACAAGCATGACGTGTCGTCATGGAAACAATAAAGGGAAACATTCTAAAATAACAGTCGCCTTAACTCTGGAAAGTCAGCCAGAATGTTTTAAACTTTTAATAATTTTTAAACTTTTAATATTTTGAAATTTAATTCAAAATTTAATCTAATTTCTTCCCAATGTCCATTTTTAAATAAAGTCGCTGGGTGACAGAGTTGTCGTCAGCTCGTGTAGTGTGTAACCCCCTGTTGCGGATCATTTATGTAGTGTCATGAAGTGTGAACACCACAACGTCTTCAAGACTCCACAGCAAGTCACGTAGTCTGAACAGAACAGCGATCTGCCGACGTTTAAAATCCTGTAGTGTAAACTTGGATTTAGTTTATACAATGTGTGCTTTAGGCAACAAAGCCAAAATAAAGTCTCCAATCAAAGTTGTAAACGATAATGTTGTAGATTAAATGTTGTAAATGGCAAATATAACTTGGCACTTTTGTGTTGTACAAGGTCATAGCCAACACTGATATTTAATTGGCGAAAGCTTGGAATTTATGTAACCCACCTGCGGTCTCTTGGCCAACGGCCACAGCAGGATTCCCAACAGCTCAGCTTCTCACAAAACTGGGATTTAAAAAAAATGGAGAGCTGGCGAGCTGGATACCACACATTTCCCATCTGGTCCTGAACCGGACAATAGAGACATTCATGTGGTAAAGGGATAAGTCTGGGAACTGGACCAGCGTAGACTGTAACACACCGCCTCACGATTGAGAGGACTGCTGACTCCAGTGACGCCTCCTCCCTGCATTTGAGGACCTGGGACGCTTTCACCTTGAGGCTGTAAGGGTCTAAGCAATTTACTTCCTTAACTGAAAGCTTCAGGACAGCTCAGCAGGAAACTTAAAGCACTACACAGGAAAGTTATTCCCATTTTCTGAATTATCATCTTATTGAAGAGTGCAAGAATAGGATTGTTGGACTGAATGTGGCTGGCTGCTAAAATAATGGTGTACGATGAGCATAGATATGTGGCCTTCAAGTAGAGTAGTGATTGACCATTGATTTCTTGATGGTTAATGCCGATATCTTAGCAAGCAGGGTGGCCCATATAACCATATGAAAAAATAATTTGAACTTGATAAAAAAAATAAATCTGAAAAATAGGTAGACAAACTAATGAAGATGGAGAATGGCCAATGATGTTCGCGTTCTCGGTGTTGTCAAAATAAAGGTCCCGAATACAGTCAAAATAAAAGTCCAGATTCCACACTTTGGCAAAACAGAAATACTTACCGGCCAATGCCGATAATTAAAAAAATGCCAAATATCGGCCATGGCAATATATTGCTCGACCACTAAAGTAAAGTCAGAAATATAGTAATTAGAAGTTACGTGCAAAATAATGGTCAAGCAAAGTCATATTTGCAGGTTGAAAATTACTTTTAATTTCATTTAGACCAATTAATTAATTGTCTGTTTATTTGTTTTGGTTTGACTACATCTGCATTTTGCTTCCGACTTGAATATGTGACGCAACAACTGAGCAACCCTGGGGTTCTAAGCCTCCCAGATGCACTTGAAGGGAGCGACAGCTCTGGGAACAAAGTGGAACAACGTGTCACATGAGGCAGTTTTTCCAAACTGTTCAAGTCCAATCTGCCGAAACTCACTTTGAGATTTTACCTCACCGACCTCAGTTGTCTGTCTAGAGAGAGGCGTAAAAGTACTGTCACACGGGGCGAGGGAGGGCAAGACAGACAGCTCAGCTCACACCGCTGACTCTGGGAGATGCTGGTGCGCTATAGACCGTGCCCACTCCCTGCAGCACTGCTGAACTTTGGCCTTGTGTAGATCGAGACTAATGGAAAGTCAACAATCTCCCTTCACAGATGGCGAGAGCCATTGTGGGAAAAAGAACAACAGAGGTCTCTAGGGCCAAACTAACATACTTTGTTAAGCAAACTCTGGACCATGGCAAAGCAATTAGGCTCGGCATTATGAAAGATCCAAAAAAATTCAGATTTTGGTCCCAAAAAGCCAACTTTTCTCTGCCTTCTTCACTCCTAGCATCCATTTGACATAGTGCATCACCCTCTCGCAGGACATAACCACCCTGACAAGCTGCCACTGAAAAAGCACTAAGCAAGTTAAGTTTACCCAATCTTTCTGCAAGTGTACCTGAAGATTGTGGCTGATGTTTGAGTGACAGCACAAAATCGAGCCTCACAATTATGCACGGGCTGTAACACCCATACCTCAAGCATTTGACTGCAACAACGAGAGCTGTTAGTTATAGTGTCTGACCTCATATACACATTTGGACAGGCCTATATCTGGGAAAACTGGATAGTACAGAACACACAGTTTAAGTCTGTGCCTGTTTTTTTAGTTTTATAACCAATCAGACAACTGCATAGAAGGAATACAGTGATGGTGTAAACTAAATGAATCAAACATTCCTGCCCTTTTATCAGTGCAAGTAAATGGGCCAATGTACTCTTTGTATTCATGTTGGTTTCATATGGTTTTGAAAAACTTGTATAGCATTTTCCAAAAATAACTAAAATGTCAAAAGACTTTTATACACCACCACCATTCAATGTTTTGGGGTCTATAAGATTTTGAAAGAAGTCTCATATGTTTACCAAGAATACATTTATCTGTTTAAAGTACAGTAAAATCAGTAATATTATAAATGCACAGTGTGTCACTTTTGATCAATTTAATGTAATTTAAGGTTTGATAGTGTCGTGCCATAGACCCAAATATCTAATCAGAGTATATATTTTCTGAAATGACAGATATTAGTCAGGAATGTAACGTAACCTCTGACTAGCCAAATCCAGACAAGTTTCCACAGCCATGTGCAGACAGACGGCACAGTTCTGAGAGTCCAAAGTGTTCAGAAACGGGACCACCTGTGCACTGGGCGAGTGATGACCTGGCTGGCACCATCATTTGTTACGCTTAGACTCCCATTACATCATCAGCTTAGATAGCTGGGAAATCCATCTCCTAGTGTCAGATTCCCTCACCAAAAGAAGGTCAAAGTCTAAACAGGAAGTCCCCAGCTGGAGTGTTCCAGCGTTTCAGTTCTGCAAAAGTGCTTGTGTGAGTTAGCAGGGACCTTGGGTCTCACTGTACGAGTTACTTTTTTCAAAGTGATGGAGATTGAGGCTTTCTCCTTGAGGTCTATCCATTTGCATTTAGCACTGTACATTAATTATACGGCCTGACGCAAACAGGATACATTCAAGGATGGGGACTTATATCACCTTATGACAAAGTGCTTACCATGAAAAATACAAATGAGAACTGACAATCCCTGTGATAGTTCATATATTCTCATGAATAAACTCCATCCCAGCTTAAACAAAAAGAATATGCCACACAAAAGCATAATTCATCAGCAGACTAGTCCAAGCTAAATACCACAGGTAACACATATATCTCAACAGAAGACACATTCTAATGAACGTAAAATGAGCATTTCAGAGCTTTGTCAGAGGATCACAATTGCTGTCTGCTCAAAGTAAAATACAAAGTACACACTTATGCATTCTTGGGTATTTCCCTTGGGAAATAACTCATGCTAAGCTCAGGCTATATTGTAGTCCTTACATATAAGATACCAGATGTTACAGTGTGCTTAGTTTCAGGAGTGAGATCTAAATGTCTTACATTCAAAAAAAGACATTCCTAAAACAGGAAGCCATCAGTTCCTTATGGCACATTCCCATGCTTCTACACATAAATACTATATAGCTACTCCAGCTTTGACTGACGCACAGGATTCATGTAACATCTAGGAATGGGAATCAACAGATAACTGGTGATAGGATACAGCATATTAATAACTGCATCACTATTCAATAACACGGATTCCTTTTAGTGTCTAATGATAAAAGCATTGAATTTTGGTACTTTTACTAAGAAATAGCTGGGTAGTTTTATTGAGCTAATGCTACACTGTTTAACCCTGTCAGACTTTCTCTAAATTCATGCAAAATATCGATTCTCTATGTCAGAGTACTGTTGCTCTTTATTGTGAGGTAAAATATTGCAAAACTTGAACAAAAATTTTACTTTTCCCCACCCCAGTAGCTTTGATTTCTAAAGATTAGAAAATATAAACTAGCAGTTGTGTTTTTACAATGGTTGATGTCAATATCTAAAATACTGGATGACTAATAAATGATGAGAGATATTTACTAAAAATTCAAAAAAGTTGAAAAGCCTGTCAGTAGATTTTGGAATTAAAGGGTTAGTTCACCCCAAAATGAAAATTATTTAATTAATTACTCAACCTCATGTTGTTCCAAACTCGTAAGACTTTCGTTCATCTTTGGAACACAAATTATGATCTTTTTGATGAAATCTGAGATATGTCTGTTCCTCCATTAAATGCCTTTGCAACTGAAACTTTGACGCTTCAAAAAGTTCATAAAGAGATCGGAAAACTAATCCATATGAATCAAGCACTTTAGTCCAAATTTTCTGAAGAGACTCGATCGCTTTTTTATGATTAACAGATTTAATTTAGTCTCTTACTCACATGTAAACACTGATCAGCAAACATAAGCAGAATCAATGTTTCGCTGATCAATGTTTACATGTGAGTAAAAGCAGCCTAAATTAAATCTGTTAATCATAAAAAGTGATTGAGTCTCTTCAGAAAATTTGTGAAACCAAATTTCATTACCCTCAAAGGAAAGCATATAACACTGTCTTAATCGTTCCCTGTCCCCTATATAGTGTAGAAAATAGTAAATGTGTGAACAAGTGACCTGAGTTTAGCCGCAGCTTCAGTGTCTATTTATAATGTAGGGGACTGGACACTTTAGATTCTACAGAGCATTTGATTGGACAGAAGATCAGATGAGAAGCTTAAGTCCACTGTGATGTCATGAAAATCCATGATCCAGTTTAGCGGAAGTGAGAGACTATAAGTTTTGAATGCTTATATCTCTTAAATGTGAATTTTGGCATTGTTTTGGAACACACCAGCTTATTTATAACCTTAAGGCTAACATATTCATACTAAAAGCTAAAAACTATTTTTGATTTCAGGAGGACTTTAAAGCAAAAACTGAATGGTCTGACTTCAGATTTGCTACATAAATTATGCTACATAAGACCCACTGCACAAAACAAAAACCGCAGACAGACTGACTCTCTGACAGTAGGTGGCACTTATGGAACAGCAGCAATAGCGTTTCATTGGTTAACGCTGTACACAACACAGTGCTGCACTTATGCAGGCATTATTCGGTATCTGTTGGCGTGTCTCCTCTCCTCTTTGCATTCTTCTTAAATGTGTCCTGTCTCTGGCCCATGTTAACGTCCCGTTTCTTCATAACATTTCCACACCAATTACATTTTGGGAAATGAATGAAATGCAGTTTGTGCATAAATCTGGAACAGAGATTGGCCAAAATAAAATGAAAAACCAGCCTTGCATCTCCAATCTTAAACAAATATTTTGCAAACCCTGTTTCAGTTTGCTTGAAATTGCCTTGATGATCTCTAAATTACAGATTTTTCAGTGCCCATTTTTGAAAAGGATAGGTCTTGAGTTCAAAATCACAGATAAAAGTTAACATTATGTATATTAAATGCAGGGCTCAACACAGGATTTTTTTCTACTTGCCCAGTCGGGCCAGCAGTTAAAATTTTTACTTGCCTTGCCAGAAGTTTCAGCACAAAAAAGTAATAAATAAAATAAAATAAAATAAAATAGTTATTGTTTTTGACCCATGTAAATGTTAATAAATAAGGTTATGACACCAAATTTCAGACACCAGTGGAATTTCACAATGCTTGATTCCAATTTTGATACGACAGCATAAACTACTAGCCTAACTAATATAATTTTTAAATATCATTAAAGACAAGTAATCAGTAATAAAATAAGACCACGATCAAATTACGAGCAATAGCACAAATAAATACAATAGAACAAACATAAACACTGTTTTCCAGGTTTTTCAGGAAGGTCTAACAGCAGATTTCAGGAACAGAAAATGAATAATCAAATGCAAAATAACACTGCATAGGCTAGTCTATTAATTAAATATAGATAAATCATTATTAAAGTTACAAAACTTATTCAGTCAAGAGCAGTGAGTGATTATTTGTCCTTTGTAGTTTGATTAACATTAAAAACACTGACAGCAGCAGGAATATTAGGCTGCTGTCACTAAGACATAATGCCCAAATTCAAAATACCGTTACACATGCGTTTTATTTCTCAACTGTTTACGTTCACTGAAGACATAATGGACTGTTTACTAGGATACTCGCCAAGACAGGCATTTTGACAATTGTGTGTGAATTTGTGAGTTTCAACACAAGAAAACGTGAAAGAGAACTCATTTCAGTATTTGCACGCTGTCTGAGATGCAGACGCAGCTTTCTGGATGTGTTCTGAATGTGTGCACAAAACATCTCATACAGCGAACTGAAATGAGTTCTCTTTCGCATCTTCTTGAGCTTAAATACTTAAATTGGCAAGACGCGTACAAATGATAAACTTGTGATGGTGAAGCACTGGCCCGATCAGGAAAGTGAGAGTTCCATCAACTGTCCCGAGCATCATTCACACTGGCCTTATTGTGTGCAGGAGCATAAGATAACATCTCAATGCATTTAAGTGCTTCTGACATTCTTGCAAAGTAATGCCTTCAACTCAAAATACTCTTTTAATATTCCCATGGTTACTCAGATCACACAACAAGGCCAAGTCCTTCTCATTCCATATGCTAAAACAGTTACCATCTTTTAATTAAATCAAGTAACCACTTTGCTTGCTCTACACTGGAGCTTAAGGAAACAACAATCTCTCCAGCTGTGAGATGGTGATGCCGGTTAATGCTGAGACAAACACATTTGATGGATTATATTATGGGATGAAAAGAGATACACACAACACTTCCTCCCGTTTATGAGGAGAGATCAAAGCAGAACCGGGGGCCGCGAGAGCATGAGGAACAATGTCAATTCAGCAGAGCTCAAACAGGCTGAGACCCCGACTAGAAGAACGTGCCCTAAGGACGTTCCTTTTATCTGCCAGTCAAACAGCATGGTCAAATGCGGTCAGAAGAGCGCAGGCACTCTTTAGATATATTATAGGTCTAGTTCTGAATGAAGGCATCTGCGTATTCCAGTTGACCTAGATGGCAATCCGCTCCGGTATTCTTGATGAAACAACAAAGCAGCAATAGTCTGACAAAGAGCCGCAAGGGATCTGAGTCACCTTTAGGAAAATGAGGGGAACTGAAAGTGTGAGTTGAGTATGTAATGTCTTGAAAGCCAAAAAAAAGAAGAAAAAGGTTTCAGGGTTAGAAAATTGCCTCAGACGAGACTCCAGACTAACATGTTAAAGGATTTACAATGGTGCCAACAAGCACACCTGATTTGGTAGCACCATCACTCCGAAACTACATTCTATTTAATATCATTGTACTAACAACATATAACAATATTTAGTATTGATATGTTTAATGTGTACGCTATTGTTCAAAACATTGGGGTCGGTAATATTTTGAAAAAAGTATTCGAATAAAGTCTCTTATATGCTCACAAGGCTGCATTTATTTGATCAAAATATGGTAAAACAGTAAATATTCTGAAATATATTTACAATTTAAAACAACTATTTTCTATTTTAAAATGTAATTTATTAATTGATTCTCAATAATATTAATTATTATGATTATTACATTATCAATGTTGATTTTTTGTGGAAAATGTGATTTTTTTTTTTTCATGATTCTTTGATGTACAAAGTTCAAAAGAACACCATTTATTGAAATAGAATTCATTTGTAGCATTATAAATCTCTTTACTGTCACTTTTGATCAATTTAATGCATACTTGCTTAATACTTTCCCATTGAATTTAAAAGGTTGTGCAAGTAACACCATGTTCAAAATTGGTTTGTGAAGCACTTAACAGCCTGCTGTGCCATCCACTCAGTAGCACTATGCTGTCCGCTGGGCTATGCAGATATCGGTCTGCGCTGTGCGTTTAAATTAGGTAGCACTGTTACGTCCCACTTTGTTTGGCTTTTGTTCTTTACCATGCACAAAATAAACAAATAGGGCAATTCTGGTACCAGTGGTGTAACCAAATTTATTCAACAAATCTACAACAAAACCTTAAATGGCAGGGCCATGAAATGTGACCATTTAGTTGAGGTATGAAGGCCTGTCAGATATTTACTGGTTGGTGCTTGACATGAATACCTGCTGACTGACAGGCTGACAGTGCTGGTGGCAAGAGACTGGCAGACCTGCTGAGGAGGCCCTTTCACACTCACACAAGGGGCTACTGAGTCTCCACACAGTGCGGCCCTCTAAACACAATCTCTATGCCTTGAGTGAGTAATAACTTTAGTAAGGACAGGGAAAAGAGTTGAGGTTGTGGTTAAATTAGCTGGACGGTGGCAAAATCCCCAGGCTATGGGGTGACGGCAGTGGAGGGGCAAAATTGTGAAATGGCTAAACACTTGATATGCTGTATAAACCGCTTAATGTGTCCACATCAAGATGGGAATGCGTGACACTAAGCCAGAGAAAACTATAGCCTGATACGGAGTCGTATTTTGGACATGAGAGTACTTGTTACTGTTGCGCATCGAATCGATCGGCCTTGGCTAGATAATGTGAAGAGGTGCAACAATGCAGCATCTGCTGAATTCAGCAAGAGTTATTTCCTAAAACGGGATGTTGAGACACATGAGAGCCACTTCTCACGCACCGTTGCACACAGGAGGTGGAGTTTTCCATGTTTCTCACGGGTTAGCTGGAAACGGCCTGCCACCGTCCAAAACCACATTTAAAAAAAAAAAAAAAAATACAACACTGCCTCACTACTGATAAAACACTTGCCTGTCTAGCCGTACAAAAAAAAAAAAAAAAAAAAAAAAAACACTCATGGCATGGCATTCAGAACTAGATGAGTTTAGATGCAAAACTCACTGGCATGATGCTGTGTTGTGGGTAGTTGCCTAAGCATTGGTCATGTGGTTGCCAGGTTTGTCATTTTTAATCGTTCTGGATGGTTTCTAGGGTTTCTGGGTGGTTGCTTTCTGGTTTTAAAGATTCCACAGCGTAAATCTAAAGTTCATCCGTCCTTGTTTTTCTTCCATACAATTGGAAGTCAAAGATAATGTAAAATTTACCAACACAATCACAAAATATCTTATTTTGCATTCCGCAAGAATTTTAATATTGGGTAAACTATCCCTTTAGTATCAGTGCTTTTATAAAATTAACATAGGGCTTTGCGATTAATCGTAATTGATTTTTCAATTTTGATTTTGCTTCCAACGATTATGAAAACAAGATAATTGACGTAAAATGATTGTGTCGCTGCCGCAATCCGTCCAGCGCACTATCCTTTCCTTCACAGTGGTGCACTTTTGTTCCTTCCTAAGCCAAACTTAACATCCAAATCAGCTGAATAAGTAAGTGTTGTAAAATGCAGTCTACTGTTGCTAAACTGTTGGACGTGCTTGATACTAAACAGTGTTATTAAAAGCGCTTTAATCCACGAAATAGATACTGTTCCCTAGGCGGCTTTCTGTGCTCGCGCTCCTAGATGGGGTGGAACGCCAAAGCAAAGTATACTGTGGCCTTCGGATATGCACCTAAACGGTCCAATAGCCTACACAAAATGCCATTTTGGCGTGTATCCTCATAAACGCACGTTATGTCTTGTAAATAGTTGAAAAGAAAAACGCGTGTGTAACAGTATATTGGATCCATGCAGCTTTTAAAGTGACAACAGCCTAATAAATCTGCAGCAGTCTATCATGAATGTTAATCAAACAACAAAAGACAAAGATAAAATCACTCACTGCTTTTGAATAAACATCTTTTGTAGTTATAATAAGGATTAGTCTATATATAAAGGTGTAGTGTGTAAATTTTAGCAGCATCTAGTGGAGAGGTTGCAAATTGCAACCAATGGCTCACCGCCCCCTTTCGAAACACAGAGAATCTACGGTGGCCGACACAGGACAAAGATGTCGTCTGAGACAGCAGAGAGTAGCCAGTCAAGCAATAAGGTTTCTTCTTCTAACAAAGAACGGTCTCTGCTTCTAATAAACCAGACGACTACTACTACTACTACTACTACTACTACTACATGTGTATTTAATGTAGTGACAATGCAAGCTGCCTCTAAAAACACCAGGGAAGAACAACAACAACAGCGTAGTGACAAAACGAGCTCTGTGGAGCAGTTTGTCCGTTTAGGGCTACTGTAGAAACATGCCAACTTCCATGTAAGTGGACCCATGGTGTATGTAGATAGAAATGGCTCATTCTAAGGTAATAAAAATATAATGATTCATTATGTAAGGTCTTTATACACCGCTGAAAACAGTTATGTATATTATATTGCATTTCTGTCAATAGATCCTGCTAAACATTACACACTGGACCTTTAATGAATGCAGCAGTGTTATTTTACATTTGATTACTTTATTCAATTTCTGTTGTAGGCTATTATCTGAATACCACTGTTAGTACATCTTCCTGAAAAACCTAAAGCACTGTTTATTTAATTTTTTGCATATTCATTTCTTTGTTCTTATTGTATTGCTGACTGTTTACTTGTCTTCTGTAACTGTTTTGAGGACCTTTTACTTACATTAGTTAACCTAGTATTAGTTTTTGCTGAAGTATCGATAATAGTGAAATGATCTAAAATTACACATATCATGAAATAAGACTTTGATCATATCACCCACCAATAATCGTGTTAAAGTGGACCTATTATGCCCCTTTTTACAAGATGTAATTTAAGTCTCATGTGTCCCTAGAATCTGTCCGTTTTAAGTTTCATCTCAAAATACCTCACAGATCATTTATTATACAATGTTGTAAATACCCATTTTTGAGTGCCAGCAAAAACATACTGTTCCCTTTCGAAAGGGAACTCGCTCTGCGTTTGAAACGCAGAGTCTCGTTCCCTGTTCTCAGGAAACCATGGTTACATACGTAACCTGAGACGTTCCCTTTCGAAAGGGAACTCGCTCTGTGTTTGAAACGCAGAGTCTCGTTCCCTGTTCTCAGGGAACCATGGTTACATACGTAACCTGAGACATTTTTGTGCATATGTCTTTAAATGCAAATGAACTGCTGCTCCCTGCACCATATCCAGAATAGCGCTTTCTTCATTTACAGCTCCTGCATGCAGTGGATACTCTGCCAAATACTAACAAGACATCTGTTGGTTTTGATTGTGATCACGCTCAGGGACACTGCAGTTCTTCTTCATCATGAAAATGTATTATCTGCATGCGTTTTAAAGCTATATCAGTTTAAACTTCTAATTTATAGTTTTCTGAGCGCACACATCTGAAGCACACACAGAAAGCTGGCTGTCAGACAGCACGTCTCGTGAGTGTTAAATTAACTTCTCTTTCACGTTTTATTGTGCTTAAACTGTCAAATACACACAAGGTTGTCAAAAACACACAAAGTTCACATAAACAGTTATGTCTGTGAACGTAAACAGCAGGGACAGAAATCGCATGTGAATATTAGATATGTGGCACATTCCCTTCAAAAATAAAACAAAACCACTGCGTCTTCAGCGGCTCAGATATCGGGAGTAAATGAAAACGGTTATGTTCACTCTTACATCCAACAACAAAAAAAAAAAAAAAAAACACCTCAATTGCTTACCAGACATTCTTGTTGTTACAGCTGCTCTGGTGTCGAGACAATGGCGGACTGTGTACAACTCGCTCAGGGCGGGGTCTATGCTAATATGGCAATGTCCCTCAACAGTCATGGGCGGGGCCTGTACAAAGTGACATCACTTTGTACAGAATCTGCGAATGGCTTGTTCTGAGACACTACTTATTATTTATGGGGATTAAAAAAAAAGGAGTGGGTGGATTTTTATCATTATAGGGTGGTTGTGTACACACTGCCAACACACATTTATGTTCAAACACTATGTAAAAGTAAATTTTGCAAAATAGGTCCCCTTTAAATATTCGCGATTTGAATATTGACCACATAAATCATCGTGATATTTGCCAAATTGAGCAGCCCTTAATGAACATTTCGCATTTTTTTCAAATTTCTGCTTTTACATTCTCCAAAAGCTGGCCCCATTCACTACCATTGCAAGTGCCTAACCGTAACCTTGCTTTTGGAGAAGAAAATTGAGGAGTCTGAATAATTTTACTGTGGTAATCAACATTATGCTACAAATACTGTTGTACTAAACCAGGATTTGTCCACCAGTTGACAACTTTGTAACTTGTTTTAAAAAAAAAAATCAAAATAGTGATAACTGCCTTAGACATGTAACCAAATCAAAAAGGAATGTCTAATTGGCTAAAAGAGACACATGTAGACTGTAAATCTTCCAAAATAGCAGCAATTTTTGTCAAAAACCACAAAGATGCAAGAACTAGATGGTTTGGCATAAGTATGCGCAGCAGTTTGGTTAGCATTATGAACAGTGGCACTTGTCTCCACACTGGTAATCATGGTTGAGGCAAGCTCTTTTATAGACACTGCTGTCATTGCTTTAATGCCTCCTGCTCTCTTTTGAGACTTTCAATCCCTCGGTCTAGACGCTCAGCTGGTTCCACACCAAACCCTACACACCAATGACACAGGCGCTGGCTCTATTTTCAGCATGGGGAATGAAGATAAATGGAGGCCCACAGAACCACAACATTAGTCCAGACCCCATACAAACACAGATTCTGAGAAAAACAGCCATATACCACTTTACAGCTTTATTTTGTCGATAATGACAAGTCTGGATCTGAAACCTGCTATATACCGATAAACCCACCCTGAGACGTTAAAAATAAACAGAAATAGATCTGAAAAGGTTTTGTGCATGCACTCTCTGGACGAGAGCAGCTAGTATGTTGATGCTTGTCATAGAACAAGAACAATACCTTGCATTGCCTGGAGGATACTCTCAGCGAGAGGGCCTCTTACTTCGCACAGGTTTTCTGAAGACCACATCACAATGAGCTGAGTCCAAGGCTTTTTGTCGAGCTAGAGGGGGGAGGAGAAGAGTGCTGGACCCTTTCTTTTCTCCTCAGGGTGATGGGGTTCTTTAAAAAAAAAAAAATCTTTGTTTATGGCAGGTTTTTTTAGTCCTCTGTCTAACTACTTCCCAGACTTCCCATCCACTGACAGCATCACTTCTCTCCAACTTCATGCAAGACAGGGTCAAGCCACACTGTAAGATTGCCAAGCATGCTACCTGACAACACTTTTTTTTTTTTTTTTTATCAATGCCAGAGCCTCTCCCAATGTTAAAATTGGAAACGGAAGTTGCAATCTTTTCTTTCCTATTGTGACATATATCTGAGTGGAACAGCTTCTCGAAAAAGAACAAACGTAGGGCGGGACATGATTATGTTCATTGGGAATTGATTGGATTGTTGGATCATTGTTGTTTGCTATTGCTGCGATCTCATTTGAGTCAAAGTTTGTCCCGCCCTCACGCCAGTAAACATCATCAGAGAAAGGAAGGGTAACACTTTATTTTAGGGTCTTTTAACTAGTTGCTTATTAGCATGCATATTACTAAAATATTGGCTATTTATTAGTACTTATTAAGCACATATTGATGCCTTATTCTGCATGACCTTATTCTACATTCGTAATCCTACCCCATACCTAAACTTAACAACTACCTTACTAACTATTAATAAGCAGTAAATTAGGAGTTTATTGAGGGAAAAGTCATAGTTAATAGTTTATGTGTGTTCCCTATACTAAAGCGTTACCAAAAGAAGAGATGTCATTGAAAGAGGGAGGGGAAGTCATTTTGATTAAAGATTAATAGGGCACATAAACTTAGAAAAAAAAATAATGATGTGCACAGATTAATCATTTATAATAAATCTTGCAATATTCTATAAAAAAAATTTGAATTGTCAATTTTGATTTCATGGTGACTCTAACTTCTTTTAAACAGGATTTAGGGCTGAATTGAGAAGACCAAAATCTAGGATGCAGAATTCTGATTGAGAAGCGCCCAGTGATCCTGAAGACCTTGACTAGCTGGTACAGGTGTGTTTAACTGGGGTTACTCTGCTTAAAAGGTGGCCCATCCAGGAGCAGGATTGGACACCCCTGTTTATGCGATATCAGAGTGTAGATTCAAGGAGGACCACAAGGACTTAGAGTGGCATTTTAGGATAGGATCTAATAATTATGTCCTCAAATGTAAGAATCTTTAACTTAAATCTAAACACAAAATCTGAGAAATTGAGAGAAATAGTGAACTACATTTGCTATTTTCTTTTGGTTTCCCCACAGCACACAAGACGTTGGATTACTCTGCATTTCATCATTTTCAAAGAACTGATGCTCTTCAGAACAAAGGGAGATTCATTCCCAATGCTTGAACTCTCAAAGTGGTCTGGGGTTGGACAGAAATGGTAAGTCTTGTCTTTCAGTGGCTGGCCAGCTCTGCTCTGGACATTCACAGACTGGAGCCAAACCACCTGTTCCACTGGCTGTCCTACTCTGCAGACCATTAGAAACATCAGATTCTCAGCCCAGAGTTTCCCTGGAGTAACACTGCCCACAGAGATGAAGCAAGAGACGCTTGGATGGCCTGGCAGAGCTCCACTGCCCATATCAGCCCAATGGTAAAGCTTGCTCTCACTAGGGCTGTGCGATTAATCGAAATTGAATTCTGATTTCGGTTTTGGCTTCTAACGATTATAAAAATACGATAAATGTGATAAAATGATTATTGTGCTCCATTCTATTGGATTTTGAGGAGTGCACTTTCACTCTTCAAAAGCCCAAACTTAACATGCAAATCAGTAAAATCATGTAACGTGATTAATTAAAAAGAGTTATTAAAAGCGTGAGAGAGAACTTACACTGTTTTTCAGGCGGCACTCCAATACAGAGCAAAAGTGAACTTTAAGCTTGGGGTGCACACCTAAACAGTCAAATAAATGCCAAAATGCTGGACTTGATGAGTCTTAAGTGAACGTAAACAGTTGGGAGAAAATAGAATGTGTATCAGTGTATTGGATCCATGGAAATGTGACATATATACCTGCTGTCGTCTGTGTCAAACAACAAAAGGAAATGAAAAAAGACTATGCGGTTTTATTTTACATTTTATTATTCAGTTTCTGCAGTAGCCTGTAGCTGAATACTTGGACACACAGACACAACACTTAAAAAATCTTCTCATCTATCATCATTAGGGGTACAAGACACCTGCAGAAAATGAAAAACCTGCTTGTAACAAAACAAGTGAACACATCAAAAGTGCTCATGTTTATTCACTTCAAACCCATCCATCCAGGAAACGGTAGGTCACAGATGTCAGATTCACAAGTCCCTGAAGTCAAATTACAGACACAACATGAAAGTACATAGTATTCAAAAATGTATAAGAATATTTGCTATACTGTACAACATAGGACATAGTACTGTTTGTAAATGTAAACAGATAAAATCACATTTATTTTTACAACTATTTCCACTATGACAGCATTTCCAAGAAGTTAACAAGACTGACATGTGAATTATCATGAAACACTTGTTGGTAATTACCGTTCATGAAAGAAGCTAAATTAGAACATAACAGATAATGAACAAACATGCTGATAATGACAAGAAATGGATTTAGAGGAAGGTTAACAGTATACTAAAACTAGAATTTCACCACACTGCAGAGGACACAATTAACACATCATTTAAAAATAATAAGAAGAAGTGTTAATTCCCCACATACGTATTTGGTGCCATTACACAGAAGTCTGTAATTTAATTTCCTCCTCGTTGTTGGGCTGCTGCCATAAACGCTTTTGGCGAATTGTTAAATTACTAGATCAACATTTACTCCCACAACGTGTTGATCATTCAAAGATGGACATACAAGTCATACGAGTTTAGAACAACATGAGGGTGAGTAAATGACTGAATTAGAGAGCATTCAAACAGAATGCATTCACAAGATGCAGGTCATGGAATGGAAAAAAAAAAAAATAAGAAACTTAAGGTCTAGCGACACTTTTTTTTTAATTGAGCTTATTTTTAAGAATGCTATGTCATGCACGAGACTCTGCAAAAGACATGAGCACAATGGTCAAACACGTCCATTTAGCTCATTGGTTCCCAATCCTGGCCCTGGGAGTACCCTTAATACTACACATTTTTCAAGCCTGTCTTTTCATTTTATAACACATATTTGAGGTCTTGAAGTCTTTACTAATGAGCTGATGAGTTGAATCAGGTGTGTCTGATTAGGGAGTAGGGGTGTGTGATATATATATATATATCATCTACGATAATATCGTAATTGTCATTTTAACGATGTGCAATCTGACATTATCGAGTATGTACCTTACTTTGCAAAAACCAAAGAAAAACACACAGTGCATACACTGCGTGATATAGCCTTTTCGGTTTAGGTTTGACATTCGCATTTAGAGTGCATGCTCTCACTGCGTGATCCAGGATTTTGAACCACAGGTCTAGCATGTTTGCATAGAAAAACAAGCTAATTATATTATATTATAAAGTTTGTATATTTTTGTATATTTTATATTGTGTATATTGTATGTATATGTATATTTGTATATTTTATATTGTGTATATTGTATGTATATGTATATTTTTCCTACAAAAACCCATCGCCTCACTTCAGAAGGCCTTTATTAACCCCCTGGAGCCGTATGGATTATATTTATGGTGGATGGACGCATTTATTTTTGGCTTCAAAACAGGCCCCCCATTCACTACCATTATAAGTATTTGGAGAGCAAGGATATTTTTAAATATATCTCTGATTGTGTTCTTCTGAAAGAAGAGTAATATATACACCGAAGATGGCTTGAGGGTGAGTAAATCATGGGATAATTTTCTTTTTTGGGTGAACTTTCCCTTTAAGCTTAACTGACAAAATTTGTTGCATAATGTTGATTACCACAAAAAATTATTTTGAAAAAAAAAAGGGGGGGGGCAGTGAGGCATGGACAATGGAAATGGCTCCATTTACATCCATTGTGAGTGCCTCACTGTAATCTACATTTCTAAGACGAAAAACAAGTGGGAATAAATTTTGTTGTGGTATTTTCCACAAGTGATGTTGATTGAGCTTAAACTCTATTGAACACAGAATATTCCTTTAAGCACATATTACTGTGGAATTGATCCAAGTCTTCAATCGTCCTTTTTACTTTATCATTTCTCCTGAAGTGCCCCAGCGTGCATTGCAATTTGTCTACGGCTTGGTTTAATTCACTACTGCTCTGAAGATTGAGCAATGATGTTAGTGTAGTGTTCACTTAAGGTATTTAAGAGGTAGTATTGATACAGATCATGTGATTCGGTCAATAAAGCAGAGAGCCATTTTAACTGCTGAAACAAAAAGAATCAAAGTCTGGATGTTCCATTAACCAACAGTTAAAAATGAAAAGCTTGATTGATAACCAATCAGTGTGAATTTTTTTTTTTTTTTGATTACTGCTCTCTCTGTGCACATGCCTATATCCTTTGGTTTCATCATGTAGTTGTTTTCTCTCCAATCTGAGTGTTAGTTTGCATGGGTGGTGTGACGTCTTCCATAGATGGAGAATTCAATAATTCTTCTGTCCGATAAGCATTGTGGCTTCAAGAGTTTCACTTCAGAAGACATTAATTAAAATTCCAATTAATTTTTCAATTATAATTATCTCACTTCTCATATTTACTAGAACATATTCTGATGTTGATTTGTTTAGTCTTTTTCCTCTAGGAAACTGGACAACTTGTTTCATTCAAAGCACAAGGGCTTTATGCACAAGGTAAACAGGATAAGACTTATCATCAAAGAAAGGCAACAGACGACAAATGTTTGCATGCAAGTCTGTTGCCTGTGTAGAATCAAAAAAAAAGATTCAAGTTTAAATTAATTTACAAAAAAAAAAAAAAAAAATTATAATAATAATAATAATAAACTTGACCTAACACTTCCCCTATATAGACCAGGGATGGGAATTTTTGGCAATTTTTCATTTCGATCATTGGTAGGTTTCAAAAACGGAGGGGCGTGTGTGGGGGATGGGGCATGGCCGTCATGGAAATAATGAAAATATCTGAAGACTGTTGTGAAAATGAATGTTAAAAATAAAAATATGACATGAAAACTTGTCTATGAAAACATGAACACGTGATTAGAACACTGTTAGATTATGATGCAGCAATGTTATTAATAAAGAAAATTAATAAAAGGAATAGCTGCCTGAGGTGAAAAGTGACTTTATGCCAATAAACTGAAGCCCGTTCTATGACACATCCTATGATATTAATCAGATAACTTAGATACATAACCTAGATGTAACATTACAACTTGTATCTGCACAAAAGCATGCAAATGCCAGTGAACTTTAAGTTACGCGCTATAGCAAGAGTGAGAGAGAGAGAGAGAGATCCCGCCGTGATGCGCTTTCATGACAGGCAAGGACAGAATTTACTATAGATTTCTATAAAGTTCTCATTATAATGCTATGTTTTGTGCTATATTTTCATCTACATTAAGTGATTCCATAAATCGCATGCGCGTTTTCGAAGCCATACGAATTAGCCTATGCCATTCAACAAACATGACAAAAAAGCACTGCTGTATTATTATAACATCAGTATTTTTATTTATTCATTTATTTATTTATTTTTAAAAGAAATATTTAAAAGCAATATGCCTGTCTCAAATAACTCAGATACTGGGCATTGCATTTGAGCATGAAACACTGATATGCAGCGCATTCAGCATGTTAATAAATGTTGACATCCCAACGCATCCTGTATTAGATTAATCAGATGTAGCTATTACAACTATTACATCTGCAAAAAGTTCGCAAATGCAAACGTGAGCTTGACCGAAAGTGTAACTCCGATTGCGCTTTAAAAACACAGCCAACGAAACGAAAGCACAACAAATTCACAATCTATTAGGCTACATTACTGTCACTATTGTAATTTTTTTTTTTTATTTATTCTAATATTTCAGCAATATTTTGTATTCAGTTTGCACTTTCTGAACAACAAAAATGTTATTTTACCGTATAAAAAAAAAAAATCACTGATGATTATTGCTTAATTAATTATGGACAGAATTTAAAAAGGATATTTTCAGCACAAGATAAAAGCTTGACGCTGCACAGCCTGCATTGAACTGTATTTTCATCTCTCTTGTCAAAGTGAAGCCAGACATCACTACGTGACTTCGAGGCCATTCTCTCTTACGTCTTTTGATGCATGCTGTGGCAAGCTAAACAATCAGAGCTCAGGGCGCCGCCCAAAGTGCTGCTATAACCAATCAGGAGAAGAAAAAAAAACCATTTCGATAATCGTTTACATGATCGATCGTCGCTGTCACAGTCGAGTACTCGATCGCTGTTGCACATCCCTAATATAGACAACTCCACTTTCTTTTTCTTTTTTTTAGATCCAGACTTAGTTTACTTGTTAAAGTGCATCTTTTGTTGTTGAAAAGTAATTTCCACTACACACCATGTACAATTATTCCAAAGAAGCTTCATATCTAGCAGGAAAAGTAAATTTAAATGTTAATTAAAGAGGTTACATTTGGAGAGAATATGGAAAGCAACATCTTTCACCCATCAAATACAAGCAAATTTTAGAGATAGGAGCAAACTTTTAATACTTTTTCAAAATTCATTTTAATATTGATCATCAGAAATGCGATTTTATTTGCTTAGTCATTTTTTGTGTAGCATAGAACAATTTCAATGTACTTAGAGTAACTGGACCTGTAATTTCAGCAACAACAACAACAACAACAATGCATTATTGTCTGATAATTGTGAATTCCTCACATTGAATATTTAAGAGAAGCATCATGTTCAGTTGCTCTGAACAGGTGTCAGTGTCCTTATTAATCATTTTGAAAAGTTCTACCCACTCGCTGACATTCGTTTTTATTTTTATGCACTAAATATTACTGAAATAATATACGTTATAGGCCCACCTCAACTAATGGATCAATACGTCTTGGTTAGCCTATAACATATATTATTTCAGTAATATTTAGTGCAGCATATTTCAACAGTATTTTAATTAACCAATATATAACTATTAAAACCACAAGAATGACCACCTCCGCATAGAAATAAAAACGAATGTCAGCGAGTGGGTAGAACTTTTCAAAATGATTAATAAGGACACTGACACCTGTTCAGAGCAACTGTCAGAAACAGTGGAAAACAATAAAGTACAAGACAGAAGGACTGAAGCCTATTTGAGCATCCTTACAGGAATATTTCTGCTGCCTCCAAAAAAATAAATAAAAAAATATGATGCTTTAAGCTACATACTGCAAAAGCACCGAATACCAAAAGCCCAGAACAAAAACTAGCTGTTTTCAACACACGGACACTCTTTTCATGCCATGAATAACAAAAGCTAGACATTGCTCTCAAAGTGGGTCTCATCTTTCCATCGAAATTAAAAGAACCTATTTTATTCAACAGCCAATTCTGCCAATTCTGTTCAGCATGACATTCCGTTTTAACCAAAAACAGTCCAGTGCGTTTTTGTTGTAGAAGCTAGTCCGTGACATTGCCTCACGCTTCTTTTCCACCTACAGTGTTAAGGCTAACTGAAATATCACTGTCAGCGCACAGCCATTTTTATTCACAAAGTTTAGTTTGAAAATTGGATGAAATGCCAAGGATTCCTGCTCTGTGATGGCGGCTGGGCAGAAGGAAAATGCCAACTGCCTTGAGATCACCACAGTTGAGAAAATAAATTGTGTCATTACATTCACTTGGGGCCGTTATTTAAAAAAAGAAAGAAAAAAAAAAGTTATAGAATTGATTTTAAGATGTTTGAACATCTGATTTCAACATGCCGCACTTTCAGAGTTCTTGTTTATTAAAATTATTATAATAGACATTATAATTAATTATATTAAATGTATATATTATAGCTAAAAAATATGCTTAAAAAAAAAAAGACGAGATGATGACAGAAGTCTAATCTAATCAACCAAAATAAACCTTTTTTATTATTATTCTGGATGTTGTGTACAAAGTCTGAAGGGGCAAATCATGCCCATTTTTGTCTGAATGTGCCTGACATCTGGAACCAAGTAGAGCTCATTACTCCATGTACTCACATACTGTGCACTTTTGGACAGGAAGGGTGAATTGTGTTAAGGGTAACTTAGGTGAATGTCCCACAGCTTGATTCATACCAAGAATGATTTCAGCACACAACCAAAGGGCAAGCCACATCCTGCTGTGTAGTAAGTTGGCGGTAAGACTGTCAAGCCACAATGTAATCTTTGGGTCAATAAAGGGCAATAAACTACTATGTGACCCAACATATTTACTCATCACACATCACTGGATGGTTAAACAATGCAGGAAATGTTTTTACTATCACTTTAGTATTCTAATGCATTCTCTTTTTTAAAATCACATTCAGTCCCTTCATGTGGTCGTAATGTACAACAGCCTACGTACTTTTAGCTTGCAATTCAGCCGACAGGAGTGAGAGGGAGAGGCAGTCTAATCAGCATTCAAAGACGCCATGCCGAGTCCCTCCAACTCAAGCTGCTAAGTCACCAGATAAAGATCTGTCTGACACGCCACCTTTTAAATAATCCACTTGCAAGTGTGCCATTTAAAAATATTAACACCCTCCTCAGAGAAAGCCAATGCTCTGGCACGAACAGGGTCGAGGGACTGTAAGAAACGAGAAACTTGTGTTTAAACAAAAATTATGTACGTAAAGGGTGTGAATGTCAGTAATTGCAACCTTAATGACATGCGAGTCCCGAAGTCTATACCACCAAGAGCAACATAATAATGAGGCTTTCACTCAGAGTTGCAGTTGGATTGCAGTGGTTGGGAGTTCAGGCACTGATAGCAGGTGATGTTGAAAAAGCATCCTCTGTCAGTTAGCATTTGAGATGCTCCATAAATTCAGTCAGAAGAACTTAACGTTACTATGTTCCCTCTCCAAATTTCTCTGTGTAGGCTGCCCATGCATTCAAACTCACTGCTGTAAACAATAAAAGGAGCTGGAAATATACTGTTCCTCATGACAACAAGTAAATTAAGGCATATTAACCCTTTAACCCCTAAAGGCATTTTTAGAGTTATTTTTTTCTGAGTGACATACACAAAAGTAAAGACTCATAACTGCAACTTTTTGCTGTAAATAATGATGTGCCATTGTCCACACAATCGGAGCATGTTTCATGAAGTTAAGAACAAAAACGTGACAAATGCCGCTTCCGTATATTATTTATATATGGGTCTTGCGGGGATTCACGTACAAAAACTCGCTCAAGTTTAGTCAAAGCACAAATACAATTATTTTTCACATTTACTAGTTTGGAAACTTGTAATAGAGCAAAAGACCTTTAGAATAACTCAAAGCTTTTAGAAGAACATATATAAAGAAAACTTTTTTCATTAGTACAGTCATTTTGTCTTGCTCACTGGAGACTTAAAGATTGGATTTTTCACAAGATTCATTGTAAAAAAAAAAAAATATATATATATATATATATATATATATATATATATATATATAAAAGTACACTCTTAAAACAGATGTGTTAAAAACAACACATCCTGTGTTAGATCTTAACACACCCATGTGTCTAGTTAAGGACAACACATTTTGTGTTACTTTTAACTCAAACATGTGTTATTCCTGCTCATTTTCTTAACACTAATGTGTTATATTTACAGTTTGTGTCAATTATGTACACAAAATGACACAAAATGTGTCACAAAAAATAACACAAAAAATGTGTTATTAATTAACACATCTTTTTTGAGAGTGTAATATTAAAAAAATAAATAAAAAATAATTTAAATGAATTTAAAAAATAAATAGAAATAGAAGAGTAAATAAATAATAAATAGTAAATAGTGCTATACAAATAAAACTGAATTGAACTGAAATGCCAAAAAAAGAAAGGCATTTCTGAGGATGAGTTAAAGCTGGGCAATAAAATAAATTTATTTTAAAAAGTCTTATTTCACATCCTGCCTAATATTGTCCTACAATCAATGTTCATATTGAAGGCTGTTAAAACAAATGTAGTGAATGTAACCATGTAGTCTGGCACACTATGTGTGTAAAAAAGGGAAAATTACATTACATTCTAACATGGTAACATTACAAACAATCAAAAATTTTGATTACCCCATTACAATAGTCACTTTACAGTTAGCCTACTGCCATCATAAAAATACACGTACTTGCAGGTTTAAATTCTACAAATGGCACATTTATTGTTCAGCAACAAACATTTTATCAAAATGTATATTTTAGTCAGAATAATGGCGATCCTATTCTATTGAGCCTGCGTTCAGACATAAACACTGAAGCTCTGCAACGAAAAGACAGACGTATTTGTTGAATAAAGTTATTTGTTTTTGCACACAAAAAGTATTTTCGTTGCTTCATATTAAGGCTGAACCACTGCAGTCGCGTCGACCGTTTTAACGATGTCTCAAAAGGTGCAATGATGTTGCTGCCTATGTGTGGATCAGATACTCTCGGATTTCATCAAAAATAAATTTATTTGTGTTCCGAAGACAAGCAAAGGTCTTACGGGTTTGGGATGACATGAGGGTGAAAAGAAATTTCATTTTTGGGTGAACTAACCCTTTAAAGCCCTTAATATTAAGCATGTCTCATGTTTAGGACAAATTATATTATGCACTTCCCCCGCAGCAGCACTCTGCGTCCCTTGCTTTTTCAGATGCGCTCGTATCAATGAGTATTTGAGTAATTGATTCCTAATTGATGGAATTATTTATTATATTTTTGGTAAGTATTAAATATTAAAATGTATACTTATAAAGATAAATATTATTTTGATTAGTGTTGTCAAAAGTACGGGTACTTCGGTACTGAAATTTTGAAAATGTGACGATACCAGCATTTCTGTAGTACCGGGAGTACCGAGAATCCGGGTATATTCGGTACCCACTGATAGGACTGTGCCAATATTTTACGTGAATATGACAGGAGTGAAGCACAAAGCTTTTACAGAAATAGGCTAATAGGTGAGCAATTAATTGTGACATCGCAGCCATGGAAACATTTTGGTTCATGCCGAATGAGAGAGGTACGTCAGTCCATAATTTAAGCTTTGTCAGCTTTGTATTCTGTTTTGCGAATTGCGATCTGGTCACTCGATTATCAGAGAATTTAACAATATTCCATTTGTTATTCCACTGAACATGGAATCTCTGTTTCTTTCTCACGCAGGGGATTATAAATGTTTCTTCCTTTGGTTCGCTTTTAATTAGGCCTATTATATTCACATTCTTTACTGTGGTAAAGTAGAAAAAACACCGTAGGACAGAAACCTTTTTGCACGCACGTCAATTTCTATTTAACACAGTTTGTGCTTGTTATTATCCTTTATAAGACGCATCTAGTTTATTTGTACAGCGCGTTTCACACACGCTGGTGATTTTTACTTTCGCTTTCTCTGGCAGCCCTAAATCAAACATAGCCTGATTGTCTGAAGATAAAACTTGCTCTTCAGACCTTTTACAACACGTGTCAGTTGCTTGTAACATCAGGAGATAACGTGAAGATATTATTAAAGAGAAATGGTCTCTTTCCTGCTCGTGTCCCACATCCCTCTCAAAGCGCAGAGCGGCTATATGACGTATCTTTGTGTGGAAATAAAAAACGAATGTTTTTTAGAATAATGCTTATCTTTATTATTATTTAGGTTACCATTACTTACTGATATTTATTTCATAGTTTTGCAGGCTGTAGTGTGTCATTTCACTGAAGGAATAGCTAAAATAAACACGCACGTCTGATTCAAAATGGATGTTTGAGCATTTGTTTATTTATTTTTTTATATTTCAAAATTTATTTCATCGAGGTATATATAGCCTACACACACAAACATACACACACGCTCCAAATATTTATATGCATGATAAATATAGGCTATTTTAATATTTAAAATAGGCTAGTGAAATAAAATAGTAAAATAGTTCCAACAGATTTTCCTGTGGTACCGAAATTGGTACCGAGAATCGTAAAATTTTACTGGTATTGGTACCGACTACTGGAATTTTGGTACCGTGACAACACTAATTTTGATGAAAAAAAAATCATCAACATGATAACATTTTCATAATTTGTAATAATGTGCATAGATAAATCATGCACAATAAGAGGTGCATTATGAAAATAAATAGGGTTGATTTTGATTTCATGTTGGCTGACTGTGGAGAGTGGAGGGGTTGTTTGTTGGAAGGGTGAGATTCAACCCACATGACTAATCACACACCACATGGTTTAATACCAGGTGTAAAAAACCAAATGCACATTTCATTATCTGAATGGTCTGTGTGGATCTCGTGTTACTTGTAACTGTAAATGGAGATTTAATCCTTTGAGGCTAAAATATAGAGAGCGAACTCAGAGACTCACTGCGTGCTGTCTGTCCTTTGAAGCTATTGTGGCAACATTCCTCTCATTCATTAAGAACAGCTGTGAGGTTTCATAGGCTGTTTAAATTCATTTTAATTACAATGGAGATTATTGATAGCCTCAGATGGAGACCATGTGACTGTTTTCAGATGTATGTTGTTCATTATTTGCAGCTCACTATGTTTTGAGCATTAATGTACTGATTTGACTGGCATAATCAGTATTATAACAGCATTTTAAATAAATACAATTGAGATTACAATTCAAATACAAAAAAGCAATATTTTTTCCATGTAGTGGTCATAAAGTTTCTACTTTAAGTGTTTCATAAAGATACTCCAGCTGAACTCTGAAGCGACCTGACATTTTTCATGCAGTATAGCAAACAAATTTCTCTGCTCTCATCTGCGCGTTCTGTTCAGAATCAGTGGAGAATTGTGATCTCTATTTGAAACAAAACAAATTGTGATTCTCAGTTTATCCGGAATCAAACAGCTTTACTGTACATTAATTTATTGATTTTTTTTTAATGATTTTGCAATGAAAGCATACAAATACAATACTAAATTTGATGCTACTGAAACACATTATTATAGGCCAGACAGAGTGTCCCTGCTCCATTTCTCTATCCAACAAGGTCTTTGGCCTAGAAACTTACATTTGGCCTGTGTATGTGTTAAGTAAACACTGTAAGTGATATGAACAAAACATGCAATTAAGTTAATTTGGTTTTTAGTAGTTAATTGTTAAGTCGACAGTTTCCAAAGAGTTCCCAACCACTCCACCCGTCTGTCAGAGTGCAACAGTGTCTGCCCACCTTGGTTCCAGAAGTATTTTCCACATTCATTTTTCGCATAGTGATTTTTTTTTAAAGATTGCGTTAAAAAGCTGTAAGCCATGAACCAAACCAAAGCAGCTATGAGGGTGAATCACAACATTACAGACTTTGATTTGAAACAAAACAGTTTTTGAAAATCAGGCAAATAGAAAAAGGATACAAAACTATGAACAGATTCAATGAGTTAAATGACTACAATCCCACAAAGCATTGCAAATGACATAAATTGAATTAAAAATTATGAAGTATGAAGCTCTTGATTTAAAGAAAATGACTAAGCATTTCATATCACGATTATAGTTACCAAAATGATCACGTTATCATTGTTATCACAGTATTGTTAAAATGTGCTGGAAATATTTAAAAACTACTGATACACACACTGAATTCATTTCACAAAGTTTTATATTTAAAACCAACATACAACAAATTAAGTTAATGGCACTATGTACTTTTTGTTTAAAAAAAAAAAAATTTAAAATAATAACATTATCAATGACGTCCGAATTTTAAATTAACAAAAATGTTGATTGACATTCATCTACTAACATGTACATGTTCAAAAAAGTTTTGAAAAAAAAAAAAAAAAGTTTTATAAAATGATAAAACGCCATACAGGCTGATTGAAAATGTAGTAATGCTCTGAATATCCACTCTGTGACAGTAGATGGCGCTTATGGAACAGCAGAAAATAAAGCTGTCTTGTTGCGCTTTTAAACACTACTTTATTAGGCATGACAGAGAGGGAAGATGAAAAGAAAATGCCATCAAAACTTTTCTGAAGACAGTCAGTCCCCTTCAGAGATACATAGATACATATAATTAATTCATTCACACATTTATTCATATAATTTCCCTTAGCACTCTTGTAAAACCTCACAGCTTTCCGCACGTTTTCACACCAAACGAAACATATGCTGCATGCTGCACCTGCATGATACTGTTGCTTAAAGGGATAGTTCACTCAAAAATTCAAATTCTGTCATCAGTTACTCACCCTCGAGTCATTCCAAAACTCGTAAGACTTTCGTTCATCTTTGAAACAAGATATTTTAATGAAATCTGAGAGATTTCTGACCCTCCACGCAACTATCAATTTGAAACAAGTTTGAAAAAGATCATAAAACTAATCCTGACAGAATTTTCATTTTTGGGCAAACTAACCCTTTAACTTTGCTTAACACTGGAAAAGATTTATTTACTGTGAGTTTTTTCAAAAATCACAGTAATCAAATATGGCTTTAATAATTAAAATATGAAACTGTAATACTAAACATCAGGAATTTTATCATGGTTTATCATCAAACCAGTAACCATTTCATCCCTAATAATTATTTAACTGTTTTGAGAGTGTAGGGAGACTATTATGTCATTCGTAGTGCTTTATGGAAGTGGGCAGCGCTACAGAGCTCTTATGCCATGATTTGCTTTTGCAATTTTCTGATTGTTGGAGATTTCTTTGCAGAAAAGTAGTTTTTCAGTTTTTCAGCATTTTTGAAATGATGCGTCTGCCAATGATTAACAGCCCCGTAGCTCACAGTAGATCTGTCTTTAAATGTTTAAGTTACCATTGGAGAAAATGAATGGGAATTTTACTTCCACCTGACAGTTGCCCTTTATTATCTAAACTGAGCCCAAACTCACACCACTGATTGAGCCAGAAGCTGACATGTCAGGCTGCTCAAACAAACAGAGCGATATTGAAAGTGCCACAGTGTTTAAACTTGTCTTGGAAACCAAGTTACGTGCAGTTTATTTGAAGCCATCTCTGCACATTACACTGGGATAGCAGAAAGTAATGTACTACCATTGCAGCAGCTTTAACTGGAAGTCCACATGTCCTCTTCAGTTCATTAATGTACAGTTTCTAATAGGGCTCCACGATTAATTAAAATAAAACTGAAATTGCAATTTGGCATGAATGACTGCGATTTTTGATTAAATAAATATATGCACAGCGCGTTTCATAGTGACAATGTGATCAGAGCGGCTCGATCAGTTCAGTAAATGCTGCTTCATCTCAGCAGGTGGTGAGTTTGAGTCACTTATGATGTGCAGTTTTTAAAAGCAAAACGTGCCAAACATTGCATGTTTTTACTCCAACTTCACTTCATAACGTCAGTCGAGTGTTCAAAATAACTTCCATTTAGAATCTGAAGTGGCTTCTTATCACAGATTGAGGCAGAAAACATATTTTATATTATTCTATACTGTAATTAATGCTATATTATATAATTATATAATATTATACAGCACTACTTGCTAAGTTTCTCACAGATGGAAGTAGTATAACTCTTTCAGTGTGATTAAAAAAAGTTTAATACTCTGCTATGAATGCAGCCTATAAGCAAGTAAAATACTGACCACCCTTTTGATATTCTTTCCGTTCTCATTATAGGAGCAAACTTCCATTTTCAGAATAATGATTATGAAGTGCGGTTTCCTATAGCAACGGCGAGATAAAGTATAGCGAGTAGAGAAGAAAGGAAAGATTTGGATTAGTGTATGCATGACAGCAGAGGATTTAATAGCAAAGATGTAGGGAGGAGAGGTGACTAATAAAACTGAGATGTGCAATAAAAAGGTCACAAATTCAAAAGACATGCTGGGAGGGAAAAAGAGCAAATGGCTACCTCCAAGAACAGTTTCAACTGAAAGGATTAAGCAGAAATGAATTTCTAGAATTAAACAGGGTAAAACAATTATGTTTAGTTGTGATTTTACATGAAGTCTTGAGGGCTCGAAGGGGGAAAAATACACACCCATGCAAGAGATTGGAGCTAACGACATACAATATCTAGGGTAATAAATCAGTGTTTCTCTGTGGCCTAAAGCATTTTCAAACCTATTTGCAAGAGATAATGCCACCAATTCCTTTCAGCCCCGAAGACCCACAAGCAGATGATTTAATAGCTCATTTATCACAAGCCTTTTTAGGAAAGGACCGAATGGCCCTCACCTCTACCTACTAACTAGGTTTATCATACCCTCTATTAGCATGTTTCTTTTTAATAATTTTTATTTCCGAACATACACTACCATTTAAAAGTTTGGGGTCAGCAGGATTTTTTTTTTTATTTATTTATTTATTTTTATTTTTTTAAATCAAAGAATACAGAGAAAATACATCACAGTTTTCAACACTGATAATAAGAAATGTTTCTTAAGCACCAACTCAGCATATTAGAGTGATTTCTGAAGGATCATGTGACACTGAAGACTGAAGTAATTATGCTGAAAATTCAGCTTTACCATCACAGGAATAAATTATATTTAAAAATACATTAAAACAGAAAAGTTATTTTACATTGTAATAGTGTGTCATAATATTCAACGGTAGTGTACATCTCTTAAACTTAATATTCTCACATTATGCAACTGAGTATGTAACATTACAAAGTAGTGCTCGAAACCGAAACCGATTTTAGACGATTGGATGTATATTATTTCGAGCTACCGTGCTCGCGCAGCTGCATTGTGGCACGAACACTCATACAAACAGTAGCTGCGCAAAACATGAAGATTGTGCGCACAGAGAGGAACGCAGAAACTAGTTGTCAGGGCTGTCCTGTGATTTATCACTAAAGTAGCTTAGAAACTCAAAACTTAATATAGCATATATTTTTATACTTTTGAAGGAACTATTTACAACCCACAGCTTCACAATTAATAGAGAGACGGTATGACTAATTCACACATGCAATCACTCGTACTAGTACTGTATTAATTTATCTCTATCTGGATTTACAACGAGCAGAAATCTGTAAGAAATGTTACGAACTATTGATAAAATAACTAATAGTGAGCTGTTATGTCAGATCACTCTTTCAATAGGAAACATATCCCACCTTCAATAGTCAAGCAATACAAATCTTGTCAGTGAACTATGAGGGCAAAAAAAAAAACAGAAACAAAATAATCGTTCATTAATCATAATCGAGGTAAAATGTTCAATTAATCGAGGTTTTGATTTATTACAAAGCCATATTTTATTTGAAAGCCACAGCAGAGGGCATCATGTATGAGTTATGATGATGTCATTATAACAGCTGTCATTAAAAAAACAAAAATAACAGCATAAAGGTATGTAACAGCACAAGGGTAGTATATGGGTGCATTCACACTTGTAGTTCGGTTCGTTTGGTTCATTTGGTCCGGACCAAAAAAAAAAAAAACATTTAGTCCTGGTCCGATTAGCGTTCAGATTGGCAATTTTATCACCGAACCTAAAGGCATTGGGATACATTCACAACCTGATTGGTCGGATTTTATGACGTATTGCCTATTTTGAGACGGAACTTACCGAACATCCAAAACAATGCTGTGTGCTGAGGTAAATGCGGTCGTTGTGTGTGCGTAGCCTGCATATTTTGGCCAGCTGGGAACTCGTGAAGAGCTTATAAAATGTGTAAAGGAGTCAAAACAGCGACGGGAATCAATCCGTCACACACACAAACGATCTGCTGCGTGGAGACGCACATCTGATGCCTGTGATGGGCAAACTTGCGACTATGACGAAAGAAAACCGATATGCATGAGGATTCTGTCCATTTTAGGGTCTCATCTTCCTGTTTTTGGTTCGTTTACATGTCTTTGGTCCGTGTTGCGTTCATATATCATTCGAACTGCACCAGAGTTTGTTTGGAAGCGGACCGAGACCCATCTTTTCAGCGGTCTCAGTCCGCTTGTTTGGTACGCACCAGGGTTCGGATGGCAGCGTTCACACATGCTCAAATGAACCGCACTAACAGAGCAATCGCACCAGGGTTCGTTTTAATGGAACCAAACATGACAAGTGTGAACGCACCCTATGAGAGTATATGGCATAACTAAGTGAACTATCCTTTTAGCAATCATTTCTGGCCTGTCTCATATAGCTAATAATGTCAGGCTGTCAGGTTCTGTTGAACGGTCATTAATAAAAGTGCTAATCATTTTAACCTAATAATCAACCCATCACGGTCTTTCAAAGAAGTAGAAGGTGTCTGTCATCTTCATCTGATTTGGACCATGGGTCGAACACATTAGGTGGTCAGTTGTGACAAATACTCCACATGCTGAGGTGACAATTTCTGTCACAGTGTCTGCATTTGTGTGTCATTTCCTGGTAGGTGGTAGCACTGCACTCCTTACAGCCTATCCCTTTTGTCCTCTGCTGGGCCGATGGGAATCACTTCACCATTCTGGGTCAGGTACCTTCAACTGCATATCAATATCCTGAGCATTGATCCCATCATAGAGATAGACCAGTATTGACTTTATAACCGATACTGATACTGATTATTTGCATGTTTATGTGCCTGATAACCGATATATATTATTTCTGTTTTTGAGAGTTATAACAGCACTGAACTGAATGAAATTGTTTTAACACTTTTTTTTTTTTCGATACCATAATTTCACTCCCTCCTTGCATATATAACAAAATACACTTCAGCAATAAATTAAGTGGTCTGAAAGGGTGCAAAAAATAAGTGCACCGTCACTAAAGTGTCTCGTTTAACTAAAAGCTTTACAAACGAATAACAAATATATAAAAATAATTCTAACAAATATAAAAAAGCAAAAAAAAAATATATAGATTATGAAATACCTGCTGACAGAACGTTGTTTTTAATCTATGCGTTTATGCAGAACTTCTCTCGTGGAGATAATTTATTTCCACATAGCTGTAGTGTTGTCAAAAGTACCGACTTTTCGATGAAATTTTAAAAATGTGATGCTTTGAGCACTGTTGAGTGGATTCGTAAACACCTCTGATTGGCCACTGTGTTCACACGCTCATCAGATATGTCTGTGATTGGCTACATGTCAAAAACATGTTGTAAATAGACATCATTGACGCTCTTCACTGAGCGCTTACACAGATACACATGGAAGCACAAACACTCCTGCTTTCAAAACGCTTTAAAATTTAAAATCGTTGATCATTGTAGCCAATCACAGACATATATGTTGAGCGAGTGAACACAGTGGCCAATCAGAGGTGTTTACAAATCCGCTCAACAGCACTCAAAGTGTCAAATTTTTTAAAATTTCGGTAGTGACTTGGTATCGAAGTCGGTACTTTTGACAACACTATGTAGCTCTTATTTAGATGTTTATTAGCAAAATAAAGGTTAGAGTAAATGTTAATGTAATTTAGGGAGCGTTAAACAAGTGAATCTTGTTAAAAGTTACATATGGTGGCCATACTGGAGCACTCCGGAGCCTCAAACCGGTGAGTGAACAGCACTATGAATGCGACTTTATGAGACTGATGAGCATAGACAACAGAGAGAGAATTAAATTCACCTTTATTTCCAACATGCATTCATTCATGGCTGATTTATTTAATTGATGTATGACTCATCTCCTCTCAGATGCAGCACCAACAAGATGGCGCCATTTATGAGTGAATCCGATATAACAAAACCGATAATGGAAAAATGCTTAAATATGGGAAAAAATATCTGTAAAACTGATTAACGATCATTACTTTGCAATGTACAGTGGGAAAAACATACTGGCATACAGACATCCCAGGAACACGATTCTGACAGTCTTTATGAGTTTCTTATTGCTTTACTGTGGTTAATTTTATGAGAGTCATTTGCTTTCTGTTAACATCTGGATTAAATCCAATCATGGCTTTCTGAGAAACAGACCAGTCCTCAGTATGAGTGAGAGACATCTGGCATTGAATTTCCAGACATACAGTTTGACCACAACATCACTTGCAGTTTATGAAATGATTCTGACAGTAGCTCAAAAATATTTAGGGTCATATTTTAACGATCTAAGCACATGGTCTAAAGCGCTCGGCGCAAGTGCGCTTAGGGCATGTCCGAATCCACTTTTGCTTGTTTAAGGACGGGAAAAATGGTTAACGCCCGGCACATGGTCTAAAAGGGCTGTCCCTTTTCTCTTACTGAGTAATGGGTGTGTTTTGGGCATAACGTGCAATAAACCAATCAAAATCTCGTCTCCCATTCCTTTTAAAAGCCATCTGCACTTTTCTTTTAATATTTAAAATATTTGTGTGCTGCTGCGCATCCCTGTCTATGTAATAAGCAGAGTGTACGCACGTTGTGCACCCACATATAGGCGCATATTACTAACACGCTCTTTAAATAACAGAACAAATATTGCGCCATTGACTTTAGACCAGGTTTCAGTTGGTCAATGCCGCAGTCTATTTCAGTTGCCTCAAAATAGCAATGCGCCAACAATGCGGCTGAACACACCTCATTTTCAGACCAGCACGCCCATGGATGCACAAATGGGCGCAAATGCATTTGCTATTTAAACTACGTGTTGCAGAACGTGAAAATAGTAACTGAGTTGGGCTGAAACTAGCAAAAAACACTTGCGTCGTGCCTGGCGCGCATTGCGCTGAGCGTATGATAGGGCCCTTAATCAGTACAATCCATAAAGTCTTGAAGTTTGGCTGTCTGCAAATCCATTACAGTAATTACAGTGTGAAAGACAACAAAAAGCATGTCTTGGCTTGAAACATTCTTTCACTAGTAAGCAATTTGCACTTTGTTTACCAGGTTTTACCTGCTCGCCCATTTGGACCATTAATTCACTAGCCTTGGTGCAAAAATAATATATTTTTATTTATTTTTAAGTTATTTAAATACATATTTAACAATATATTTAAGCATTAAATATTATTTTAATTCAAATTTACAACAAATGAAAGTATCTAGTGCTGTGTTTTTTAAGACCTTTATTGCAGAGTTCGATAAAATTAGGAAAGGAAAATAGGTTATTTACACATTCAAAGCAAATGAGTTTCTGCAGAGCTCAGTCTTTCAATACAAACTTCATGTACATGAAAAAACATCCATCATTTTGCCACAGTTGCCTTTTCTGTTTAAATAGTCTCTTCTTTGTCCAGAGGACAGACACAGTTGGAATGAGGGGGGAGTCCTTCTGTGACGGTTGGGCAGTCACCAGCACCCCCTCTATGCCAGGACTCCCCCTGGTCTTCTCCATCTGGCACACCAGTGGGAAGATGAAGCGCCAGAACTGCATCTTCCCGTTCTCCTGCACGCTGCTTCCTCTTGTCCCCGTGATACAGTCTGGAGACTGCACTCAGTGGGACTCAAAAAAAAAAAAACAATTTCCATCAAAAACTACAAACCCTGTCCAAACCCTTTAAAACAGCTTAAGACAGTACCTAGCTCCCTTCAACTCCCTACTGAAGCAGTTGCTGTATGCTTTGAGGAAGATTTTTGTATGTAATGGCTGACAGAAAACTGTGACTTGTTTTCTGCATTCAGTCAGGATGAATTGAGAATATTCCACAGTTCACTCCAGAGTGACTATCCACAGAAAGGAGAAAGTGCTAGCAGAGGTATTTTTGCTGAGCAAAAAAAACAATGTTTGCTAAATTCAAAACAGACACAGATTTGTTTCAGAGCAGCTGGTCAGTGCTGACCTTTCGATTTGAAGCTGGAAGTCTGCAATTATGCCCAATTACTTCCTTAAACCATACTTACAGTGAATTGGTATTAGTGAATACCAATTGATTAATCAAGCAAACACCATAATGAAACGTCAACAACCAGTGGATGGAGGACGCTGTGATCAGAGCTGTGTGTTGTTGTGGTTCTATGAAGTTATCATTATAATGTCATGTTTATGGCAGATCTGTGCTTTATTTTAATCACATTATTAAGCGATTCCATAAATCGCCTGCGTGTTTTCGAAGCCATGCAAATTATGCCATTGAACAAATATGACGAAAAATGCACTGCTGCATTATTATAACATCAGTATTTTTATTTTATTTTAAAGAAACATCTAAAAGAAATATATGACCATCTCAAATAACTCAGTCGATATCGGGCATTGCATTTGAGCATGAAACTAAACACTGATATGCAGCACATTCAGCATCTTAATAAATGTTGATATCCCGACCCAACGCATCCTATAGTAGATTAATCAGACGTAGCTATTACAACTTTCATCTGCAAAAGGGTTGCGAATGCAAACGTGAGCTTGACCGAAAGTGTGACTCCGATGCTTTAAAAAGTGTCACTAATATTTCAGCAATATTTTGGATTCAATTTGCACTTTCTGATCAACCTAAAATGTTATTTTACAGTATGAAAATCACTGATGATTATTGCTAAATTAATTATGAATAGAATTTAAAGGATATTTTCAGCACAAGATAAAAGCTTGACGCTGCACTTGTCAAAGTGAAACTAGACATCACTACGTGACTTCGAGGCCATTCTCTTTCTTATCACGTCTTTTGACGCATGCTGTGGAAAGCTAAACAATCAGAGTTCAGGGCGCCGCCCAAAGTGCTACTATAACCAATCAGGAGAAAAAAGAAAAAAAAATACATTTCGATCATCGCTACATGATCGATCATAGCTGTCACGGTCGAGTACTTGAGTACTCGATGTGCTGCACATCCCTACCCCTAATAGGGTAATAAAAGAGACAGTCCACCCAAAAAATGAAAATTCTGTCATCATTTACTCACCCTCATGTTGTTCCAAATCTATATGAGTTTCATTCTTCTGTTTACCACAAATGATGTGTGAGTTGAAGCCTAAATTCAATCCGTTCATCATATAAAGCGATCGAGTCTCTTCAGAAAATTTGGACTAAACCACTCAATTTATATAGATTAGTTTTACAAACTCTTTATGAACTTTTTGAAGTGTCAAAGAGTCCGTTGTGTAGCTGTCTATGGTGGGATGCTCTCAGATTTAATCAAAAAGATCTTCATTCGTGTTCCGAAATGAACGAAAGACTTAAAGGGTTTGGAACAACATGAGGGTGAGTAATTAATGACAATTTTCATTTTTGGGTGAACTATCCGTTTAAATGGTTCTGTCCTGTTTGACAGAACTGGCCTCTAAATATTGTTATATGATTTTATAAACACTATCTTAACTCTGCTGCCAAACTAACGCTTAAAAAAAAAAAAAAAAACAAGCACTGCAATCCAAACCACTGTATGACAGTCAACCCACCTACACCACAACAAATGCATGTCCCAGTTCTCTAAACAGAGCTGCAAAAGAGCCTCCCTTATCAATATTCAAAGGAGCCCACAGCAAATTTTTTAATTGTTAAACACACAAGGCCATTAATGCTGCATAAACGTTAAGGAATCCTCCGTATCGGTACTGTGGCTTGCAACTCCCTCTACATTCATCTTCCTGAGTGACAGCACACAGAACCACATGCATGTCAATATGACAAGCGGCTGGCTGAGTTTATTGGATTATTGAAAATCGCGGTGACAGAAAAGAGTAGCAAGAAGGGAATCAACAAAGACAGCGAGGGAAACAGTGTACGTGTGTCTGCGTGTTTGGATTAGGGCATGGAGGGGGAGGTCACCTTCACACGACTCACTGGCAGTAATCGTACCTTGGACACGTCCTTCTGCCTAATGGAGCCACCACAATGGTGACGGGGGCCCGGTGACTAACACGCTAATCTAATAAGTCACGCATAACCACAAACTGGACATGGCCTGTAGCGTCACTGGTGCACTGCGAAAGCAAGGGATTGGGCAGCATGAGCAGAATCGTATATGATGGTAGGAATAAGATCTAGAGATGCACCAATATTACAGTACTGGATGATACAAGAAGTCAATAGTTATACGTATGTTATGACAGATTACAGATAAATCACCAAAATAAGATTATATACTTTTGTCTAAATAAATGAAAAATGAAACACTAAAACTAAAATCAATAATTTTAAATTTGAGCATCACAGCATTATAATATTATAATGTACAGTATGAAAAATGAATATTCATTTAAGATGATATTTAACAGTGTTGTATTTGTGTTTAAAAAAAAAAAAAAAAAAAAAAAGGTAAAATGAGCATGCAGAATTAAATATCCAGTACTGGCTAATATACTTATAATCTAATATAACTTATTATCATCATTATAATAATATAATGATAATAAGAAGTTATTTTTCACTTTAATTCTCAAGCACTGACTTGTACACTAAACTGAACATCCAATCAGAGTTCCCAATCTCACCGACCGCCCCGAGGCCGATTCAGTATGCTGAATCAGGCAAAATGCTGCCAGCTTGGTGTGTCCCGACCTTAAGAGAACTCAATTCAGTATTCGCACGCTGTCTGAGATGCAGCTTTTCGTGCACACGCTTCGGATGTGTGTGCAGAGCCACACAAAAAAATCTTCTCACACAGGGAGCAAAAACTGAAATTAGTTCTCTTTCACATCATCTTGTGCTTGAACAGGCAAGGCTTAAAAACGTGCAAATTTATATACATAGTAGTGCAAAAACAACGGCTTAAAAACAGTCAAACAACAGTGATACGGTATAAATCAGTTCAATTCTTTATTAATGACCAACTTGCGACCTTTATGAACCTGGCAACCATAAACAACCTTTGCAGAATCTCTACCGGTTAATATTTCTATACAGTTATAACGTCAAGCCATTAAAGTGGTCATATTTTAGTTTTACTGTGTTAAACACTGAATTATGGTCAAACATGCATATAAAAAAATGTAAGCACCAATATTAACAAGCCTCAAAAGAATAGGCTTTCACTTGTGAACAAGCTGGAAAAAAAATATCAGAGCTGGTTTTCAAAAGTACAGCTTGCACAGTAAGGCCTCCTTCTTTGCGCAGATACTGTTCAAAATAAATCAGGACAGAGTCTATCCAATTACCTCTCAGCACAAACCATCAAAGCTGTAACTTAAGCAAATAATAATAACTTAACTTAAAACTTAAGTAAAACTGAAAACATGGGGGGCACTTCAAAATACCCTTAGCCACTGTTCTTATAAAAGGTCTGGGCCGCTTCTTGGCCAAAGTCTGTTTCCACTTTTTGTTAAATGGAGATGTCCCATAAAACTGTGGTGTAAATGCTTTATAATGCCACCAGCAGGCCCACTAATGGAGAACCTGTTTTCAATCAGCAGCCAAATTACTGCAGAATTAGCCTAGCTTCCAGACTTAACTACTTCTCAGTTCTCTAAACACAGAAGAGCCTGAGAAATATGAAAACTTTTCAATTTTAATGACACTGACTTGGGTACAGCAAACACATGGGTGACTTCCAATTGGCATTCGAGGGCCGTAGAGCTCCAAATGAAAGTAAGCAACTGAACCATACATGAAAGGCTAAACAACAAGGCCAAAAGTGATGTGTACATATAATACTCACTTTAAAGGAATAGTTCACTCAAAAATGAAAAGTCTTTCATAATTTACTCTCATGTGATTCCAAACCGGTATTCCGAAGTACTTTTGTAAGTATTTATAATCAATGCCTTGCTATTTATTTTGAAACCTACTTTATTAAAGCGTTTAAATTAAACTGAACATGTGCGAAAGGCAGATATACATGTTTGTTTGTATATATTTTGTTTATTCAATTTCTGTACCTGAAAGCTATTAGATACCTGAAAAACCTGTAAAGCATTGTTTATTTTATTTGTATCTTAGCTCTCATGTATTTATTTGTGCTGTTTCTTGTAGTTAGATTATTTGTTTTTATTTTCTTTATCTTTATTTGACAATTGTCCTATTTACTGAACATAGCACATACCGAACTGTACTGAAACCGTGACACTAAAACCGTGATACAAACCGAACCGTGAGAAATCTGAACCGTCCCACCCCTGGTATGCGTTTATAAATTAGGGCTGCAACAACTATTCGATAAAATCAATAATAATCGATTTTTGATTTTACTGTTTTACAAGAAAGGCAGGAAAAAGTAAAACACTTCATAGTTGTTGTTTTTTTTCAGATGCCCAATTACAGTCAATATGAACAGAGACTTAAGGTTTTTTGGATATTATGTGTGAATATTATTTAGAAACTATTTAGTTGTTTCAGTTTGTTATTTTCCTAATAAATGGCAATACCATTTTTAGTTTCAAACAAGTTTTTGATAGATTCCTAAAATATTTGTGTTTTCTCTTTATTATGACAAGTAGTGTAATAAATGACTGTATGTTTTCATAGCATTCAGTTGGCATATCTGTTTGAAGTACATCGGGAGGGATGTGCAATAGTGTGTTTTTTGTCAATAAAATAAAAATAAATAAAATTAGGATTTTTATCCGATTAATCGAAAAAATAATCGGGCAACTAATCGATTATCAAAATAATCGTTAGTTGCAGCCCTATTCAAAATACAAAATAAATATACACAGTACACACACATGCTATATTATATAAACAAACTTTTATTTTGGATGCGATTAATCACGATTAATCATTGAACAGCCATAAATTATAGGCAATAAGACACAAAAGTTACTTGTCACAAATATTTTAACAGTTATAAGCATTCATTTTGTTGACATTATAATAACAATAACAAACATAATACAATAAATAAATGACTAAATTTGACATTATTACTGCTTTCTAAAGACAGAAATCTTGACAGTAATATTTTTTTTTTATTCTTTAAAATTATTTTCTACAATTATTTTTCTTTATTATTTTTAATTATTTCAGGTATATTCATCTATAGTTACAAGGATACAACTTAATAGAAAATAAATATTTTCCAGGTAATATTCTGAACATATTTATAATACTTCTATTTCTCATAGTATAAATAGGTCTTACACATTACAATACAAGTAATTGTCTTCATATACTAGAGGGTTCAGCAAAAAAAAAAAAGAAATGGAAATCTGTGGCAACAAAATTTGAAAATTCCTCCTTTAGAGTAAAAAATAAACCCCTGCGTACAAGGGCAAACCAATTAAATCTAGTCAAAGTTTTGTGTTTTATTCAAGTGTTCATGACCTTCTTGGAGTAAAAGGAACTATAGCAAACAACAGATCTTCTACAAACTTCTAAAGCACTGAAAAATTTTCGACCACACTGACTGTGCTACATGACTCCCCAAAAAAAAAAAAAAAAAGTGTTGACTAGGCTGAATTGTTTAAATAAAAAACTGCTTGTTCCCATGCCAGAGCCCAATGTGCCACTAAGAAGTCCAAGAGACTTGCAGTTCCCAGATATGAGTCCTATAAATGTTGATCCCCGACACCACAACCGATGTGCTACAGAAATAAAATCTCTTATTAGAGCCCAGACCCTGAAATTACCCAAATTCAGTGCACATGGAAATCATAAGACAGCGTCAGCAAGGGGGACGTTTGCACCAAGTGGCTTTTCAGCATGTGGCAACAGAGGGCCGGGCATTTCAAACGTGCCAATTAGTTCCCTCTGCCAGAATGAAGTAGGTAAGAGGGTGGAAGAGGAAAATGCCAAATTTTACTGACACAAACAAAACTGCTAGAAATACCCAAAGATCCACTATACAACTGTTTATCTTGCTTAGAGGGCATCTCCTATGGTTTCATGCTCATTAATTAATGACAGCTACTATGACATGTACATTATAATGTAAAACATGCAGACCTAGAGTAAATGTATCCAGAAAATCCATTTCAGGCACAATGTTTTTATTATATTTCTTATTTTAGCAGGTCACAATGCTCAGCTGCATCTGAAATTCGTCCAACAATTCAGCAAATCAACAAATATGTGCCTGTGATCCACTCACACGTGTGGCATTATCAGTTCATCTTAATGCCAGTCAAAATATAGACCACACATTTTCTCCAGCCAGCCTTTAGCCTCAGGAGTCATTCTGTCTTTATGAGCAAAACCAGAACTGACAGAATACTAAACTAATTACATGGACCGAACGAAGGGTTGTATCAGAACAGAAGACTGCACGGAATCAAGAAAATGTTGTCGTCCCTGGTCAAATTATTCCAGACTTCTGATGCAATTGCACACAATTTGCTCTTGAGTTTTTCCAGATCATTCAATATTGCTGACAAGCTTTATGTGCACTCTGATATTCTTGATATATTATGCTTGTTTTTTGATTGTTTGTTTATAATAAATAAAAACTCTGGATGGTTGAAACCCTCGCCTGCAGTGCTCACGTATGGTCATGTATATTATAGGCTCCCTTCTTAAAATAACTCCTGACGGACGGACAGAATTGCTGTGTAGAAGGACCTGGGAAAGGGCAACAAAACCGGAGTAACAAATAATGCATAATGTCTATAGCATAACAAGAGTGGCATTGTTCTGCTGGTGCCCCACTGCATAAATGATGTTAAAGGGACAGTTCACTCAAAAATTAAAAGTCTATCATCATTTATTCACCCTCATGTTGTTGTAAACCTGCATGACTTCCTTTCTTCCACAACAGGAGCTGTAAGGCACAATGTCTTGACTGACACACATGAAAAATATGCAGTGAAAGTGTATAGTAACTGTGAATGCCATCCTCCCAAACATCTCCATTTGTTTTACATGGAAAAAATAAAGTCGTACATGTTTTACAACACTGAGTAAATGATGACAGGATTTTGATTTTTGGCTGAACTAGCGTTTTAACGCGCGTGAGCGTTACTTCTCATGTAAATCTCACTGACACGTTTCTTTGAAGCCCCATCAAAAATATCGCCAAAATAGGTCAAATAATACTTTATAACAGAGCTGTATGGATATAACAGTTGGTTTGAACTGCACTGTGAAATATTACGATTTGGAAACGAAAAATAAATAAATAAATAAACCTCATTATAGCAAACATAGCGATGTTTGATTATAATGCGATTAGAACAGAACTCAGCAGACATCGTCTTTAAAGGCAGCCTACGGCTTTTGGTTAAAGAACAGAAAAAAGAAAGAAAAAAAGACCATTATGTTTGTATAATATATCTATGTGGGAGTGTGCGTTTCAATATACGCACGCTCATCCACCGACGGTGGCATCTTTAAAAAAAAAAAAATGTACTAAATCTTATCCATGTACGTGTTTGGAATTAATTTCTTTCACATAATCACACCCGACTGAACCAGTTCAAATGTATGCATAAGTAAACAAAACACTGACACGATTGCACAACACTAATATGTGGCATATTTTACATAAGATAAAGCATCTAATGAGAAGTGAGCTCGCGCACAAGCAGCTTAGTGATAGAAGAATGTCCCGCAACACTTGCTCTGTATGCTTATGCATTTTACCAGAGAATATGCGCTGTGCAATATAGATTACCTGTGGTCAAGAGTTCAACTTCATTATCTAGTTCGATTACATGACAGAACTACATTGCGCCCTGCACTTGCTCCTAATCAAGCGCTTGACAAGAAATTGAGACCACGAGGCACTAAAATGAGTTACAGCGACAAAATATGATCAGTCCTTGCTTATAACTTGCTGTACTAGGAGAGAAACTCATTTGCACTTGTCTTTTATGCAAACCACCGTAAATTAAAGATCTCCAAGTTTTTAAATCGTTCGGTTAGCTAGTGCACTAGCTTAGCCGACGTCAACTCAGCCGTTAGTTTCTCTGAGAATTACTAGAATTTCCCGATCACTCCAAACCTCGTGGCTGAGAAGCTTCTCATTAATGCGAATAGTAATCACCTTAAAAGTACAGCTTTATGCAAAACAAGTGTCATGAACAAGACCGAATGAAGAGGGAAAAGCGTTGAACTCACCGTCTCTCCGTTCCGCCGCGGTTTGCATTTCTTTCCGTGCACGGCAACCGCTCGTTTCACCCGGTTCAGTTGGCCACGTACAAATCCACTTTTAAAATCGACTGGAAAATTCTTTGATTCCACAGAGTAACGACTCTTCCTCTACTAATGTGCCACGCGGCCGTTATAATCCCGTTATTGAGACTGGTTGCTATAACTACGGTAGAGTGGAAAAGCTTCTATTGTTGTGAATCCAGAGTTTGTGTCTCACGGACTTCTGCTCCAGAGCGGTCTGAGACACTGCTGGTCTGCCTGCTGCCGTCCCCTCAATCACGCTGTCTCCCTCCCTGGCTGGTTTACAGGTTGCTCGTGTGGATTTTCGGAAACATTCGTGTCCATTCGGCCGTTCACGAATCGATAAGATTAGTCTCCGTTTAGATTGGTGTGGTTGCTTCATGAGACAGAGGTATTTGGGGTTTAACCTAAACCAATCTAAATATTCAATTAGGTTGAACCTAACCTAAATAAAACACATTCAATCCAAGATTATATGTAATTTTAATATATTGTGTCACACAATATCCATCAGCCCAAACGTTTTACACAAAAATTCTTGATAAATTACAACAATCAGTTTATTGAAGTTGACTCTGGCCAAATGATTACTCGCATATTAATAGATAATTAAATATTAAATACTTTAACTTAAAAGTAACAACTAAATAAATACAAAATAATTAAATAATAGCTATAGATTTAAATTAAAGGGTTAGTTCACCCAAAAAAAGAACCTGGAAGCGCTGAACGTAAACAGCATAGGAGAATGACACAGAAGAGAAGATATTGTTGAATAAAGTCATTATTTTTGTTTTGTTTTTGCGCACAAAAAGTATTCTCATCACTTCATAAAATTAAGGTTGATCCAGTCACGTGGACGATTTTAACAATGTCTTTAGTACCTTTCTGGACCTTGAAAGTGGTGGTAAATTGCTGTCTATGGAGGAGTCGGATTTTATCAAAAATATCTTAATTTTTGTTCTGAAGATGAACGAAAGTCTTATGGGTGTGGAACGACATGAGGGCGAGTAATTAATGACAGAATTTTCATTTTGGGGTGAACTAACCCTTTAAAGTCATCTTAGAACAAAAGTTGCGACCTTCTTTTCTGCTCTATTGTGATGTATATCTGTGTAAAACAGCTTCATGAACAAGAAAAAAAATGTAGAGCAGGACTTGATTTTGTTCATTGAGAATTGATTGGATCGCTGGATGTTGTGGTTTGCTATTGCTGTGATCTCATGTGATTGACAGGTTGTCCCGCCCTTGTACCAGTGAACGCATCATCAGAGGAGAGATGAGATGTTGCTGCAAGAGGGAGGAGTAGTTATTTTGATTGAAGATTACAAGGGCACATGAATTTAAAAAAAATAAATAAGGATGTGCATGGATAAATCATTTATAATAAATACTGTAATATTCCATGAAAAAATAAGAATTGTCAATTTTGATTTAAATATTTAATGAATCCCAGCAAAATAGCTATAAAATATATATCCCTTAAATCCAAATGATTTTCTATTATATAAAAAGAAAGATTAACTTCACACTACTTGATATGAAGAAATGTATCATGTCCAACTGGATACATCAGATTTAGCACTCAGATATTAATCTGAGATGTAAAAACTATTTTCTACATTTTCTCAGTTCTCAAGTTACAAATTCTGAAGCAGGAAAAAGTAAATAATGGATTGACATTAGTCTGACGCATTTCTGAAAGAAATCCATTACATGTTCTTTTAATTTAAGGCAGATAATTTCAGTGGGTTTTATAGTATTCATTTGTTGCAAATGGGGTGCAGAAAATATGTCCTGTAAATATATAATCTAGCTTGCAGAAAATGGAAGGAAACATTTATCGGCCGCTGAATTTTGCAGTGTAACTATCTTGGATCGACATAAAAAATGCATACAATACTAGAGGAAAATACAGCCAAGGTCAAGTCTCAAGCAGGGGCTTATACAGTGTGTCCTGTGCAGGCAGCATATCTTACAATATGGTGGCATGACCATACCAGGGCTGCACAATTAATCGCGATTAATCGTTTGCAAAATAAAAGTCTGTGTTTACGTAATGTGTGTGTTCTGTGTATAATAATTATGTATATATAAATACACACACATACACGTATAAATTTAAGACGCATGTATAAATAAAAATATTTATATATATATTATATTACATATAAATATAAATATTTTATATATAAATTTCTTAAATATATACATGTGTAATGATTCGTCACAGGCGTTGGGATCCATTTGCGAGTTGTACAGGCAGAGTAAATCAGGGGCAAACAGGTACAGCAAGGATGAAGCAGAATCGTAGTCAGTAAACAGGCAGTAGTCAGGGCAGGTAGATAACACTCACAGATCGGTAAACAAAGCAGGGATCAAAGGCAGGCAGCAGAGAATCGTAGACGGGTAAGCAGCAGGTTCAGTAACAGACAATCAACAGGGAAAAACGCTCAGAAATGTACACCGTGGCAATACAAGACTTCGCGAAGCATGAAGGTGACAGAGTCTTTTATAGTCCGGGTTATGGGAAACAGCTGGCGAGATAATCAGTCCAAGGCACGGGATTGTGGGTAATGTAGCACGAGTGCGTGTGTGTTAGTATTCGGGCGAGGGCTCCCTCCGATGGTCAGAGGAGGGTATCATGGAGTTCGCCCCTGTGACAGAGCCCCCCTCCTGCGAGCGCCTCCTGGCGCGAGGAGGCGGACGACGCCGAGGTCTACCACGTGGTCAGGAGCTGGAATCTCTGGATGGCTCTGGTGGAATTCCTCCACTAAACTGGGGTCCAGGATATCATCCACGTTGACCCAGGAGCGTTCTTCAGGACCATAGCCCTCCCAGTCGACCAGATATTGGAGGTACCTTCCTCGGCGTCTGGAGTCGAGCAGTTCACGGACTCGGTATGCCTCCTCGCCATGATGGACGGGGGACCCTGTTCACCGGACACCTCCTCCCCCTCCTCCTCGTTGAGACCATCCGCGGGCTTGAGCAGAGACACATGGAAAGTGGGAGAGATGCGAAAGTGGTTAGGCAGGGCTAAATGAAATGAGACTGGTGTAATTTGGTGTGTGATTTGAAATGGACCCACGTACCTTGGACTCAGCTTCTTGCATGGTAGTCTGAGACGTAAGTCTCGGGTGGATAGCCAGACCCATTGACCGGGGTGATATTCAGGACCAGGGTGGCGGTGACGATCAGCCTGTTCCTTCTGACAGCAGACGGTGTGTTGCAGGTGGGTGTGTGCCCTGTTCCAGGTTGCTTCGCTGCGGTTCATTCAGTCATTTACGGCAGGTACATTGGTGGGTTCACCGGACCAGGGGAACAGAGGCGGCTGGAAACCCAATACACATTGGAACGGGGTCAGGCCGGTTGATGGTTTGCGAATGGAATTCTGTGCGTACTCAGCCCATAGGAGGTAGCGGGACCAATCGTCTTGATGGTGGTTGCAATAGCTCCTGAGGAAGCGGGTAAGCTCCTGGTTGAGACGTTCAATTTGACCGTTGGATTGTGGATGGTAACCGGACGCAAGACTGACATTGATGTTGAGTGCTTGACAGAATGCGGACCAGAGGCGGGAAGTGAACTGTGGGCCTCTATTGGAGACAATGTCCTCAGGCAAGCCGTAGATGCGGAACACCCAGTTGCATAATTGCTCAGCAGTTTGCATGGCTGTGGGGAGTCTAGGTAAGGGGATGAGGCGACAGGCCTTGGAAAAGCGGTCTATGACGGTGAGTATGGTGGTATAGTTGTTAGAAGTGGGGAGGTCTGTGACAAAGTCAATGGCAATATGGGACCATGGTCTCTGCGGTAGGGGTAAAGGTTGTAGCAAACCTGCTGGTAATTGGTGAGAAGGTTTATGGATATTACAGGTAGGGCAGCGTTTGATGAATAGCGTAGTGTCTTTGAGGAGCGTTGGCCACCAGAAGTGGTTCTGCAGGAGATGAGTGGTTGCGGTTATACCGGGATGACCAGAGGCAGGTAAGCAGTGGACCAACTCAAGGATGCGTGGACGGAATTCCTCCAGGACGAAGACTCTGTCTGGCGGGCAGTCTGGTGGAATCTCGGCTTGAGTGTTGGCCTGCTCTAGTTTGGTCATAATGTCCCACTGGATAGGAGCAACAACCAGGGAGGCAGGTAGGACAGTCTCAGGGCTCTGTTTGGTTACTTCACCTTCAAACGGACATGACAGGGCATCTGCTTTGACATTCTTGGAGCCAGGACGGTAAGTGACAGTGAAGTGGAAACGGGAAAAGAAGAGGGACCAGCGGGCTTGGCGTGGGTTGAGTCTTTTAGCTGTATGGAGGTACTCGAGGTTCTTATGGTCCGTGAATACCACGAATGGATGTGTGGCTCCCTCCAACCAATGGCGCCATTCCTCGAAGGCAGCCTTCATTGCGAGAAGCTCCCTATCCCCGACGTCGTAGTTTCTCTCAGCTGCGGTGAGTTTTCTGGACTGAAAAGCACATGGATACATTTTAGGTGGGTTTCCTTGTCTTTGGGAAATAACTGCCCCAATACCTGTGCTAGATGCATCGACCTCCACGATGAACGGGAGCGTGGGATCTGGGTGATGGAGGATGGGAGCTGAGGTGAACCGTTCTTTCAGATCTTGGAAGGACTGGATGGCGGCTGGTGACCACTGGAGGTGAGTGTTTCCTTTCTTGACCATGCTTGTGAGAGGGCAGGCTATGGTGCTGAAGTTACGTATAAAACGTCGGTAGAAGTTAGCAAAACCCAGGAAACGTTGTAATTCTTTAAGGGTGTTAGGGCGTGGCCAGTTGAGAATTGTGGTTACCTTCTTCTCGTCCATAGCTACCCCTTCTGGACTGATAATGTACCCCAGGAACGCAGTGGAAGTCTGGTGGAACTCGCACTTCTCTGCCTTGGCGTACAACTGGTGCTGAATCAGACGCTGGAGAACCCTCCTGACATGCTGCACATGTTCCTCCAAGGTGTCAGAGTATATGAGGATGTCATCTATGTAAACGCTTAACCAATTTATCATGTCTAGGAACACATCATTAATGAAAGCCTGGAAGACAGACGGACTATTGACCAGCCTGAAGGGCATAACGAGATATTCATAGTGACCAGTGGCTGTGGAGAAGGCTGTCTTCCATTCATCCCCTTCTTTGATACGAATCAGATTGTAAGCACTCCGAAGGTTTAATTTAGTGTAGAATTTGGCTGTGCGTAGTTGTTCGAGTGCTGCTGGGACTAGGGGTAATGGATATCTGAATTTCACTGTTATTTCATTCAAACCTCGATAGTCTATGCACAGACGAAGGCCCCCGTCCTTCTTCCCCACAAAGAAGAAACCCGCTGAGGCTGGAGATGTCGAAGGCCGAATATACCCTTTAGCCAGTTCCTCCTCGATGTACTTCCTCATGGACTCAGACTCCGGTTGTGACAGTGGGAAGATACGGCCCTTGGGAGGTGTGGTTCCTGGAAGCAGATCTATTGCGCAGTCATAAGGACGGTGTGGAGGTAATTGAGAAGCACGCACCTTGCTGAAAGCTATGGCCAGGTCCTGGTATTTGTTGGGCAGATTGGGGACTGATGGGCTGTCAGTGGGTGCACCAGACGGTAGAGTTTGGATGGTTCTCATGGGTAAGTTGAGTGGATGTGATAAGCATCTTTCCTGGCAGCGTTCATCCCAGCGTGTAATCTGCCCCGCTCTCCAGCTTATTAGTGGGTTGTGTGTTCGCAGCCAAGGGAGACCTAGGATGATAGATGAGGTGGAAGTGGGTAAAATATGAAACTGGATTTTTTCCGTGTGAAACAGACCGATCTGCAGGCGGAGAGGTTGGGTTATGGTGTTGACTTGACCAGAGCCCAGAGGACGACCGTCTATTGCTTCCACTGTGAGAGGAGAAGAACATTTGATTAATGGGACTTGATTTTGTTGCGCATAACTTTGGGACATAAAGTTTCCTGCGGCCCCCAAGTCCAACAGAGCAGACGTGGTAAGTAACAATTCATTGGTTTGCAGAGTTACGGGAACAGACACGTACATCTCAGATTTGTAGTTATGGATTGAGTCACTCACCGATCAGGAACCTCCTGGGCTGGTACGCACTGGACAGTTATCCCTCATGTGTCCGGGGTTACCACAATACAAACATATCCTGCGGCCTCTCTCCTCTTCGGTTAGATGATAAGCATTAATTTGCATTGCTTCAGGGATATCAGAGTCCATGGGAGGAGAGGAGCGAGTGGAGCGCCGCTGACAGGCTTTATGTGAGCGCAACAAGTTATCAATCTGTATCGTCAGCTCAATGAATTGATCCAAGCTTCTGCCCTCATCGCAACAGGCGAGTTCAGCTTGCAGTTCATGCGATAAACCTTTTCGAAAACAAACTTTCAATGTGTCGCTCACCCAGTTGGTCTGTGCTGCCAGTGTTCGGAACGCCAAAGCATATTCGGCCGCCGTCTTGCGCCCCTGAGTAAGTTCCATCAAGCAATCCCCAGCTCCCTTGCCCTCACTGGGGTGATCGAACACCTCCTTGAACCACTGCAAGAAGTACTCGTAAGAGGGAAATGCTGTACCATCATCTCTCCAAACAGCGGTGATCCATTCTAGCGCTTTACCAGTTAGAAGAGAGCAAACAAAGGCGATCTTACCAGAATCAGCGGGGTACATGGCAGGTTGTTGACTGAGGTACAGAGAGCATTGCAGAATAAAGCCTTTGCACTTGGCGGGATCACCATCGTACTTTTCCGGGAGAGAGAGACGCGGATTACTCGGTGTCGGCGTCTCTGCCGCGTGCGTAATGGCGGCTGCCGCGGGTGGCGGAGGTGTAGACGGAGCGGCAGTATGGAGACCCTGCAGGGCTTTCACCAGCTCTTCGGTGAGTGATGTGAGGCGGTTAAGCTGGTGTTGATGGGCAGCAAGCTGGCTGGCTTGGGCTGACAGGGTTGCACACAGGTGGGAGAAAGCAGCTGGATCTTGTGCTGGCGAAGTCTTCTGTAATGATTCGTCACAGGCGTTGGGATCCATTTGCATGCTTTATTAGTGTAGAGCGTAGTCGTACAGGCAGAGTAAATCAGGGGCAAACAGGTACAGCAAGGATGAAGCAGAATCGTAGTCAGTAAACAGGCAGTAGTCAGGGCAGGCAGATAACACTCACAGATCAGTAAACAAAGCAGGGATCAAAGGCAGGCAGCAGAGAATCGTAGACGGGTAAGCAGCAGGTTCAGTAACAGACAATCAACAGGGAAAAACACTCAGAAATGTACACCGTGGCAATACAAGACTTCACAAAGCATGAAGGTGACTGAGAGTCTTTTATAGTCCGGGTTATGGGAAACAGCTGGCGAGATAATCAGTCCAAGGCACGGGATTGTGGGTAATGTAGTGCGAGTGCGTGTGTGTTAGTATTCGGGCGAGGGCTCCCTCCGATGGTCAGAGGAGGGTATCACGGAGTTCGCCCCTGTGACAACATGTATGTGTGTGTATTTATATATACATGAACACACAAATATATTACGTAAACACAGACTTTTATTTTGCAAACGATTAATCGCGATTAATCATTGTGCAGCCCTAGACCATACATATCTGTACATAAATGTCTGGTCAGAATTATCATATAGCATAATGGTTTTAAAATAACAAAGCCGCATTTTGTTTCAGCACTCCGATCCGGCTATGGGTGTGTTTTGGTGACCTCTCAGAAATTGCCCAGCAGTAGCTGAACCAGTTAAATGCTCACTTAAAGGCTGGCTATGAAATGGAAAGCAGAATCCTCTTGAGAGGTAAGGGCTGCAACACCTCGGGATTAAGATGTACTGTTGGTGATTTTGAAATGTGAAATATTAATCAATTCCATCTAGTGGGATTTGCTCCCCAGAAAAAGCTGTTGGTAGGATGCAGGATTCCTTTATCTAATAGTTTGGGACATTTTAAGAATGAAAACTATAACCATGACAGGAATACCAGTTGCTGTTTTTAGGCTTTCTGCTGCAAATGTAATTCTTAGGTTTTGTTTTTAACTATGAATGTGAAGGTTGTCACTATGTACCAATTTAGGGCGATAATTTATTTTGCAGCACCAACCTGCTGTCATATTATCCTACTTGTTACATGACTACTTAGTTTGTGATCTGAGAAGAAAGGACAAACAAATTGATATGACAGCCATTAAAGTAACACAAATATGAAGAAAATATGTTACAATGGTCAATTATACCATTTAGCATCATTATACAAAACATATTTGAAAGTAAAATGCTATGATTTACCAATCAGAATCAAGTATTCCAGAGAGCGCTAGAAGAATATTGTAGTATTGTCTGTAGTTTGTGTTTGGTGGCTTATTTAAAGCAACATGAGAAGAAGAACATGTCAAAAAACATTATTTTATATAGAATTATACATCTAAAGGGATAGTTCACCCAAAAATAAAAATTCTGTCATCATTTACTCACCCTCAGGTAGTTCCAAACCTGTATGAGTTTCCATCATTTGCTACCATAGTAGGAAAAATAAATACTATGGTAGTCAAATATCTTCCTTTGTGTTCAGCAGAACAAAGAAACTCAAACAGGTTTGGAACTACTTAAGGGTGAGTAAATGATGACAGAATTTTCATTTTTGGGTGAACTATCCCTTTAAATCTACTTTTCTATAAATATATTATCTGCCTTTTCTATTAAAAATAATAATAATGGCATTTCCTTGTTGAAGAGAAAATGTAATGCTAGAGCTAGCGAAATGAAGAGCTAGAGAACATTACAGGAGAGGAGTGGTGGGCTAGAAAAAGCTGAAGGACATAGATATGGTAGGATATAGACATGGTGACTTTGATGGTGTGTTATTGAAAAAGAAAAAAAAAATCAAAGCTAGAATGTTCCAGCAGTGAAGATGTCAGAAGAAGAAGAATGTAAGACGTCCTGAGTGTGGTAGAGGTACAAAATCAGTCAGTTTCACTGCTTAACTGAGAGAATGGAGTGGAAGGATCATCTTTATGGCTGATTTTAAGGGAATGAAATAAAATCAGATCAAGTGCAATGCATGTCATTTTAAATATAGTGAAATTGTCATTTTGATTTGTTTTGATGTATTACTTATTAATATATATATATATATATATATATATATATATATATATGAAGACTTAAGATGCAAAAGCCTCCAAGTGCCATCTGAAATTTTCTTCTAAAATGATCATTTTTGTATGTTTAGGGTCAGTAATTTCATTCTAATGGCAATTAATAGGTCCTTTTCATTGCAATTAGAGTGAAATTACTGACCCTAAACATACAAGCTTGATAAAAAATGATCATTTTGGAAGAAAATTTCAGATGGCACTTAGAGGCTTTTGCATCTGAAGTCTTCATATATAGTTTTTCATGAACCTAATTTGGCACAATTATAATTGCTAAGTTTGGCTTACCTGTACTCAACTCTTTTATTTGACAGCCTTTGCACAAACTCCTAGTTCAGTATCATTGGGGCCTGTTTAAGTAACTTCATCCGTTCTGTTCCTGTTATCGCTGTCAGACGTTCCTCTACATATAGGATTGCAGGAGTCATTTCTTCTCTAGAAAGCCTTGAGGGAATCTGCTTTTTCATTTTCTTTTGTGGGAGCCATCAGCAAATGGATATTAGATAGTTAATTTTTAATTCCGCATTCGTGAAGTCATGTTTTTGATGGGTGGAGAGAACGCTAATGGGGCCAGATTGGGTATCATTGAGGATATCTGGGAACGACCCCTGGGACTGTTCTGTGGGTCTTGGCTGAGCTCCATTAACGTCTTGAAAAAGAGAAGGCACTTGGAGACACGCTGTCCAGCTATTGACCCTCATTGGCAAAACAAAAGCCCATGTTGGTGGTTTATTGAGTGGACACTGTGCGTGATTCATTAGAGAGGGAAGAATTAGGTTAAAATCTTCATTGTGAATGATCGAGATCATGAAAGCACATCCAAACTGTACAGAACAACTTTTAGCCACAGAGCCACAAATAACATTAGGCGTCTAACTCCAAACCTCAACACATACTTGACCAGAATAGCAAAGAGAAGTGCTCATTTCTGAAGCTATAGATTATGCACCGTGGGTTTGCTTTCTTTGAGTAGCTAAAATGATTTCCTGGCCTTCTGTGGCAATGAGTGTGATGATTGTTTTTATTGACTCAGATGTTCCATTAAGGGAGAGTGAGCAGTTGCAAAGAGAAGCTGACAGCAACTCTGTTGTTGTGATGTTCTGGCGCTGGACCTTACGCCAGGGTCATTAGCGAGCCTTTATTACAGCTCCACACTCACTGTCCTACCAGAAAAACAATTACAAACACAAAACTCATTGCAGAATGGAAATTCGTTTGGTTCTCACACTGACTGAGATTAAATGAGTGACAACTTTGGACTGCAACTAAATTGCAACATACAACAATGAAAGACAATGGGGTCTAAACACAAACAACATTGGACCAAATTGACTATCATTCTATGGACAAAGAAAATACATTTTTCTAAATATCTTCCACAGAAGAAAGAAAGTCATACAGGTTTGGGACGACATTAGGATGAGTAAATAATGACAGAATTTTCATATTAGAGTGAATTATCCCTTTTAATTGGTCATATTTTCAGCTTTCTATAGTGTTCTGTGTATTTTCTTTTAATATTGCTATTTGAGGTCTGCAAAGTTACAAAGCACACAAGTCCACTCCAAAGGGACTTCTATATATCGATGAGCACTATTTCTGAACTCCCTGAAACGCCTTGATTGTAGTCTTTAGTTTTCTTCCGGAAATGTAAACATCACAATATCCTTTCATTTAAATAATTCCCACCAAAGGCATATGCAAAAAAAAAAAGAGGGGGTGGGGTGGGGGTGTAGAGGCCTGGTTCAGTATCGTTAGTACTGCGTTTCTTTACTGTGTTGAAACTCGCGGTTATGGTAAGAGGTGTGACATTTCCTAAACATGCTCGAAGTGGTTGACCAATCAAAACACACTGGTCCAGCCGACCAATCATAGCACATTGTGCTTTTAAGAAGGAGGAGCTTCATAGAGACCAGAACTAAACAGAGTTTTACTGACAGACAGGGAAGAGAGGGGCTGAAATAATGTAAAACATGTGAAAAATGTGTTTTTTGAAAATTCAAGCATGAAAACCTATTCTAGACCCTAAAACAAAATCCAAACTTTGAAAAGGGGCATAATATGACCCCCAAGTTAAACCTAATGTGTTTTTTGTTTCTTTCTTTTTTTTAGTTATGCTATGAATTTTACTGGTTCATATTACAATCATAATTTAAATGATTTATTGTCTTAAAGAAAAAGCAAAATGCAGAATAGGCTTAGTGCAAAGTAATAAAATGTGAAGTAAAGATCTGTAATTTTCAGCACACAATGAAATGCAATTCAGGCCAGTGGCATTCCTGATATGGCCAGCAGACAATAATTGCTTCTTGTTTGTCGAATTTAACTTTGCCTGCAACCCTGAGATACACATAAAGTGAAAATTGATTTTGCCAAATCAAGTTAAGGATTATTATTGGTTGTTTTTTATACTGCTGCACCAAGAATACAAGGATGACCAGTGTTTTCTCACTGTACTGTTTCTTACATTCTTTGATTTTGTTTAAATGCCTTTCTAATTTGAGGTTTTGTAAAATATTGTTAAAAATAAAAGAATAATACTATAGTATTATTAAAATTATTGCTGTTAATGTCACACAGGTAACGTTATATAGAACACCTGCCAACTTGTTAGAAATGTACTTAAATTTAATAGCTCTAAAATGTCATGTGGTGTAACCATCAAGTAAAAAGTAAAAACATATTCTCCTTTAATTCTTAAGTGTACACATCTTAATATTTACCGGTACTAAGTTTTATAAATAAATTTTGAATATGAATGATAATACAATATAAATATAATAGAATATAATAAATAATAAATGTAAACAAAGTGTTTTTTCATGATAAATATCCTTATTTTGGGGAGTCAATCCACTTGACATTTTACCACCTGAACTAACTATGCCTTTTCATAAAGGTAAAATTGACTATTAACCATGACAAAGCCACGAGGGTCTGCATGGTCCTCTCTATGACATAATTTCTGGTTTTAGTTTTTTTCTTTTTCTGCATGTTTCTGCATATTAACTAGCCAAATCAGTAAATATAGGCCTATGACTTTAGAACAGTTGTGAAATTACTTCATAGCTTTTTTTGTAAACCTAATGAAAAATATAAATGTTTTTTTTTTCAGATACATATGTTCATCATATTTACGTGGTGTCTCTGAAAATGCTGGCAGGGCAAATAAAATTCTGAGCTACTGACCAGCAAAATATATATATATTTTTGAGGCCTGACAGAAAAAGTATAGAGAAGAAAACCAGTCACAGACACAAGCACTAATCAGGTTCCACCTGTCCATGATATTCGTTGGCTCACTAGGGGCTTACAGAGCTTGTCCAGCTTTCACCCGTATGAGCATATGATTAGTATCCCTTTCAGATCTCCATCCCATGTCCCTCGTCCTCTCTCCACAGATCATTACAGTAATAGGGCAGGCTCTATTACCCCAGCACGGTCCAAGGCAGGTTCCCGAGAGGTGGGACCTGCCTTACTGCTGTATGATGGCTTTAATTTCACGCCTTGCTAATGTCCTCGATCTCCTCATGTCCTGCTCCATGCCCTCTGCGAGTAAAGCAAGGATCACATGTGCTCAGTTGCTGATTTGACCATGCCTTGGGGAAACTCCCCCTTGCTCTCACATCACAAATTACTCCTGCAGAAGCAGATAGATAAATTTGACACAGACAAGTTTTCACATGGGAACGTGAGTTTTATTTGATTTAAAAGTGTTGTTTAAGACTAGTCAAAATAAAACATCCAAAATACATTTTTAAAGGGTTAGTTCACCCAAAAATGAAAATTCTCTCATTAAGTACTCACCCTTATGTCTTTCCAAACCCGTAAGACCTTTATTCATCTTCAGAGCACAAATTAAGATATTTTTGATGAAATCCAAGAGGTATCTGACACGTCCATAGACAGAAATTTAACCGACACTTTCAAGGTCCAGAAAGGTACTAAAGACATTGTTTTAAAAAAAGTTGGCGTGACTGCAGTGGTTCAACCTTCATTTTATAAAGTGACGAGAGTACTTTTTGTGTGCAAAAACAAAACAAAAATAACTTTATTCAACAATATCTTCTCTTCTGTAGGGCTGGTCCGAATACCATTTTTTGAGCTTCGAAGCTTCGGTAGTAATCCACAACGAATATTCAAAGCTTTGGAAGGAGGGGGCTGAACATATTCTTCTCTCTAATAAAGACAGTGTAACGAGTAAATATGGTGTGGCCCCTTTAAGAGCTGCGCGCTCCAGGTTGAACTGTCGATCTGCATTGTATGTGCGACTCGAGCACCACGTGGATGCGGGTTATTTCTGTTTTTCTGTTGCTCATTTAAAGTTATTTTCTTTATTAAGTAACGCTGTGGACGGCATAACATTAGCGACGGATATTTACACGAGTTTCATGGGGAATAAAGCGCCAGTTGTGAAATGTCAATCGCCTCCGTGAAGTCTGTCTGGTATCAATAACTCAAGCTAAGTGAGCTATCCCTATTTGCTCCGTACACAACGCGTTAGGCCTACAGCAGGAATCTCTGTGTGTGTCTGTCTGTCGATTTGTATTTTGATTATGTCGAGAACCGTTCATATAATCGACTTCACACGTGGCGGGTCTGTTGCTGCGGACCCAAGGGAGTACAGTGTCGCATTTGGTGCAGTATGGACACGTGACACGTTCAGAATTAAAGAACACGCCGTCCCAGTAAAATCTCACGTTTGACTTTAATAAGTTACTATATTTCCCAGTAAATTCAGATTGATAATAACGGGTAAAAAGGCTAATACATTTTGTTTCTATTATTCTATTTTCCACATTGACAAAGCAGCAACACAGCTTAACCCAAAATACAAGCTCATGCAGTTGTGCGCTTCAGACAGAGAATACTCCAGTTGCAGGGAACACATCTGTAGGCTAAGAAGAATGAAATATATTTAAGTATAACAAGGTTGGGTTCCTTCAACTGTCCATCCTATTAAAAATGGCTAGGCTATATAAGATAATTGTAAAAAAGAGTATTGTATTTCGCCAGATTTTATAGTGTAAACATATTCAAGCGTGAATGAGAACCGTTTCGCGTGTGGGGGATGCCAGGTGTGCGAAAAAACAAACAAAAAAACCCCTGAACATTCGAATCCCAAAATTGAAATTCGAATACCAACCCACTGAACAAATATTCAAATAATAGAATATTTGGGTCCAGCCCTACTTCTGTGTCATTCTCATACGTTGTTTACGTCCAGCGCTTTCAGGTTCTACATCAGAACACTGACTTGTTATTGGCCGGCTCCTGCGTCAGCATCACACACATACCTCGTGCTGCTCACGTGATCAGCTTTGGCCAATACTGAGCTGGCATTCGGACGTAAACACAGAAGACTTCACTGTGCTTACTGTGGCAACTATGTAAGGATAATGACAGGGCAGAGAAGAGATTGTTGAATAAAGTCGTTATTTTTGTTTTGTTTTTGCGCACAAAAAGTATTCTCATCGCTTCATAAAATTAAGGTTGAACCTCTGCAGTCAGTCGACTGTTTTAACAAAGTTTTTAGTACCTTTCTGGACCTTGAAAGTGTTGGTTAAATTGCTATCTATGGACGAGTCATATAACTCTTGGATTTCATCAAAAATATCTTAATTTGTGTTCTGAAGATGAACGAAGGTCTTAAGGGTTTGGAATGACATGAGGGTAAGTAATTAATGACAGAATTTTAATTTTTGGGTGAACTAACGTTTTAAGTGCACCATATCTATTTGCATTCAATACATATCTGTAAAAGCATTTTCTCAAAATGAGAAATGTTTCATGCTTTGAGAAAAAAATCTCCACTTCAGTTGTACTTACTGTACATACGTACACCAAACTTTACAGTTTTAAAAATGTTTGACAATAGGGCAACAAAATTTTGAACGTGGATGGCTTGTTTTTTAAATTAGTACATATTTAATTAGATAATGCACCATTTGCATATTTAAAGTGTCCCATAATGCTTTTTCATAGCTGTTTGTAAATGTAATAGGTCTGCAAAGATCATATTGCATGATAAATGGAGTTATTGTCTCCCAAAAGAAAGAACTTACTTCCTGCACGAACATAGTTTTGTAACAAATATTCAGCTGGTCTTCATTGGCTGCCTACAAACAACGTCCATTTTTACCAGCCCTCAAACACTGTAGTTGTAGCTGAGGCCTGAAAGAGTTTGGTTTGTGTTGTCGACATGTCGAGAAAATGCAGTTTTCTGCACTGTGAAAGCAAATCCACGTTGCATGCACTTTCAAAGGATGAGGACTTGGGCTCAAATTGATACTGTAAAACCGATGCCATCGTTACTCTTTGTAGTGCTGAGGAAGCCTCTGGAGCTGAAATTCAGATATGATAATGGTCTACCGCTGTAAATGGTAGACCAATCACAACAGACTGGGCCATCTGACCAATCAGAGAAAAAAGATGGTGCTGTAATAGTTATTTTGAGAAAATTAAAGTTTTTTTTTGTCCTTGGATGCATCTAAACCTATTGAGACCTCCAAAACAAAATTAGGAACCTTTAAAATAGCATAATAGGGGCACTTTAAGGATAACATTTGAGGAAACTTGTAATACAAAAATGTTTCAATCAACTGAGGTAGTATGGTGATATCTATTAGCTACATTTTTTAACCCTATATTCACCTGGGGTGTCTTGCCTTAAATGTTTTGGTGCTGGAATGAACATGTTCATTCATGTCCAACAGTTGGTTGGTTTAAATATTTAAGAGCACATTAGCGATGATACTATCTCACACCCACACCAGCCTTCACAACCGTCTAGAGCAAACACTATATGTGAAACAATGTGTGCTCTTCTCTGCAGTCAAAGCAGCGGCCACGTAGTTCTGACCTTTCCATGTAACCATGGTTTCTGGAGGAACAAAGAATCCTTGATGGAAAAATCTTAACACCCCATCTTGGTCTCTATTTGAGAGGCAAATGTCTAATTTCTCTTTTGGCTGCTTTCTCTCCTGCTTGCCAAACTGTTTAGGAACTATTGTAACATTTCGGGCCTCCAGACCAAATATGTGAGTAAAAAATGTAGAACAAAAGGCTGGGAAATGGAATGGAGGCCCACTGACAAGAAAAGAAAAGGAGTCTTCGTGGTGTGCTGGGGGTCTTGTTTCCCAGACAAGTAAACGGGTAACCAAATCTCTTTGTGGGTGAAGTCAGGGGGTCTCCAGTGTGACTGCATTGATCTGCAATCTGCAAGACAGAAAGAAGAGAACAGAAGCCTGGCCCCGCCACACATGGGAGACTTATCACAGGCCCGCAGATGGTCCATTTCCAAATCAAGCAGTCGATGCCTTTACACTTCGATTTTTTTCCATTTCATGAGAACACAAATGTTAATGGAGGCGTTGCCAGTAATTATCACGATGCCAGACTTAAAGATGCCATTACTGTGGACAATATAAAAAATAACCTTAAAGATCACACGTAAATTAGTTTTTCAAATGCTTTGTATTTAAATGATTTAATCATGTATGTTGCTTCAACACTAATGCAATTGAAAAAAAAAAAAAAAAATTGGTTTAACGTTTGTCAGAAAAACAATTTGTTCTCAACATAATGGAATAAAGTTATTTTAAGTGATCCAATCAAGAAGTATGCCCAATATGATTCATTTCCTAAGCTGTTTGTGTCTAACTCAGTTATATTAGGCCTAAAACCCTATGCTAGATACCTAGCAATAGCACACCAACATTCTAAATGCAAAACAGCCATTGCTCATGTATTAACACAACTAACAACATACCCTTCATGTAACTGACCTCAACAGTGTTCCTGTTGCTCAAAAAATAGAGCATGGCACTAAAAACACATAACAGTTTCGATACCCAAGAAATCCAAGCTACGATAAAATGTGCACCTTGTGTGTAATGTAACTTGCTCTAGATAAAAGTGTCTACTTAAGAAAAATCTCCATTCTTCCTCTTAATGGTAATGCTTGGTACAGAATGGTACAGAAACTGTTCTAAATCCCGACCTGGATATGAAACACTACCAAGGCTCATCTTTCTCAAAACCTTTAAATGTGCACTAAGCGATTTCTGAGAAATGCTGTTGAAAATTGAAATCAACACCTAAACAAACAATTTTGTGAATATTTGCTAGATGTTTGTTCTGTGTGTGTGCTGAAAAAAAATAAAGTTTGTACATAGTCCTGGCTGTGAAAATAGGAGAAAAAACAAAGTGGACTGGACTGACCAAAACACTCTTGCCAATCAGCAATAGTGAGCAGCAGCCAATAAGCAAGCAGGACATTTGTTGAAAGACTGTAGAAAGACAGATGGCTAAAAAAATATTACCAAAAAGGAAAAAGATCAGAGGAATATAATTGGAAGAAGAAGGGTTATGATCAGACAAGAGCTAGGACCTGTGTTAAAGGTGCTATATGTATTTTTTTGACTGTACTAAAGCATAAAAATACCATAATATTTTTGTAGATATTTAAGAAACATGCTAAGTTTACATACTCGTTTCTCTGAAAAACAATGTTACAGCCAGTTGTTTTGCTTTGAAATATGCATTCCGTGTCAGAATGTCTGTTTTTGTTTTGGTCTGTGGTTCCGCCCACTGCCGATTTTCCCAATAGTAACTCCCCAGGTTGCCAGTTGGTGGAAAATAAAACATATTGCTGCCATGGAAGCCAGCAAATGAAGATTGAAGATTCCACACAACCTAAAAAGCCTTGGCATCCATATAAAAATCTCTATGAAGTATATTAAGAGCATATTAAAATACAGATAATTCAACTTACACTTTGTTCAACTTAGAGAGATAAATCAACTTACAATGAGCCTCCTCGCCTTCCATTGTCAATTGCGCTCCCTCATGTTGCATATCCTCAATCTGGCAACCCGCTTGAGCGTCAAGTCTGAGGAGGAGGGGGCTGGGGAAACAACTCTATCCAATATTTTGCAGTACCCATTTCAACCGCTATTTGTCAGTTTTACATACTGTACCTTTAATATTGAAAAAAGCTTTAATATTAGAAAGACAAGGTTCCTTTGTTTCTGCTCAATACTTGAGTAACATTGGTTTTCAACCAAATTATGCTGTTGTTGTTGAATTAGCTGATTCATCCATACTTGCACCAGCTGTTGCCAGCTGTCAATGAAGAAAGAGATGTATTTGTTTGGGTGTATATCAACAGTGTTTCTCATTTACACTTGATTTAAACATTTATTCTTCCCATCAAGTCCCATGCAATGCATGCTGGAAACTACAAATTCTCTGCCCAGTTTCATGTCCTGACACAAGTGGATGAAGCAAAGTTGCATTTTACAGATTTAAGTTAAGAATCCTGTTGCATTAGCTCAAGTAAAGTAATATTAAGTAAAAAAAAAAAAAAATTTTTTTAAAAATCACTACTGTTTAAAATTTTGGGCTCAGTAAGATTTTAAGTCAAGTTTTTTAAGAAATTAACACTTTAATTAAGCAAGGATGTATTAATTGATCAAAAGTGACAGTTAAGACATTTAAATTGTTATTAAAATAATATTTCAAATAAATGCTGTTCTTTGGAACTTTCTATTCATCAAATCACAACTGTTTTCAGCATGGATAATAATAAAAGTTTTTTGAGCAGCAAATCAGCATATTAGAATGATTTCTGAAGGATCATGTGACACTGAAGACTGGAGTAATGATGCTGAAAATTCAGCTTTGATCACAGGAATAAATTACATTATAAAATATATTAAAATAGAAAACAGTTATTTTTAAATTGTAATAATATTTCACAATATTACTGTTTTACTGTATTTTTTGATCAAATAATTGCAGTCTTGGCTAGCATAAGAGAGTTCCTTCAAAAACATTAAAAATCTTGCCAACCCCAAACTTTCTAATAGTAGAATATAAAAATTAAAGTAAGTTGAACATCATTCTAATGTAACCTGAAATATTTATACATTGTCATAGTACAGAATGAAGGAGTGATGTGGGTATACACAGCTGAAGGAAAAATCATAACTTCTCCCTTTCAGGATAGTTCATGTTTTTATAGAAATATGTGGTGTGCCAAAACAAGATGGTTATAAATTCTAGACCAATAACCAAAATTATGCATGCAGTCCCACAGATTTCAGCTTAATTATGATAAATGAATGAGTAGATTGTGATTACATGTGACCACTTAAATGGGCAATTCTTCAATATGTCACATTAACCCATGAAACCAAATAATATTTGCCATGATAAATGTGAAGTTTTCAATCCAACTGTCCTCTTGTGGTATGTTTATGGGAGAATTAATGAACCTTGGAATAAATCTCAAGGCTGTTCGAATTTCTCAGCCAACAATGACCCAGTTATTAATGAATGTTTGATTAACACTGAGTTACGCAAATACCTTTAATTATCACGTCTACGTAAAATGTGTGCCGTATCGACCTTGCATCCGAAATCACAGCTGAAGTCAACTGTTTCTGAATTTTTTCCTTTTTTACAGCATTTATTCTCGACAAATGTTATGACATGCCAACAGAGAATGGAGCCTGGCTATTGTTTGAGATCCCAGCATGCTTCTGGTTGCTTAGGAACCAGCAATGATGACCCGTTTTCCCCCTGCACCCTAAGTTTTTGAAATCCTCTCTATCCTACTTTTAAAAATTGGTGCACACATTCTTCTCATGACACTTTGTTTTGATTCACTGCAGGATTTTCAATGGTAAAATATTCTTGTAGATAAAGTCATATCAGTTTCATTCCATAAACAGCAATAATAGTAATACATATATACATATACAAACATATATACTGGAATGTCATATTAACTCTTTCCCCGACAGCGCTTCTATCGCTTGTTTCTGCTTCTTCTTCGCCTGTGTTTTGATCCGGAGATTCTTTACTCTTTTAGAAGATGCGTAATAGCATGGATTGCCGGAAATTTTCGTTAATGGCGGCAGCGTAAAAAAAAAAAAAGTTGGGAAAAGAGTTAACAGAAAAGTGTACAGTATGTATTCATGATTATAATTTAAGCAATGTTCACATTCTACATAGAAAAGTGTGTGACAGGACAGTGAAACTCTGGCAAGGTGACCCTTTCGCTGATTTATGGGCTGTGGTTGCCAAGCCCCCACAGGAAGAGATTTGTCATCAGTGTCCCACCAGTATAGGGTTACCGGCTTTAAGTCATCTAGCCCTCCTGTTTGGGCATCAGTGGCATAATAACACAGATTATAAGCTTGGTGCATCTATATTTTATACCAGTGAGCGGTATTGGATGCAAGTATTTACATAAACTTACAAATGGCATTTGAAGTGCACTATTCCCAGCATTCCTTGCACATTCATTTGGATCGATTGTGCTATGAGACCTGAAGTATTCAGGCTATTTTTATTTTTTATTTATTTATTTTTTCATTTTGGGTCAATGTCAAAGAGTATCCACAATAAAAATTAAAAAAAAGAAAGAAAAAGAAAATCTTTAGTTTAAAAGAGTGTTTCTCAGCCTTTTTGATTTGAAGGCCTCTTGTTTGTCCAACACAAGGCTCCCCGATAGGCTTTTTAAGCTATTTCCAGTATTTCTGCTGTAATTAACAAAGCTGCTGTTTTCAAACATTTTGTTGTTAACAGAAACAAAGAGTGTTGATATTAAATGAATACACCAAGATTCATTTTGCGACTTCAGAAACTTCAATTACTGTATGTTCTTTAATTAAAAACATCAGTTATTGAGAGGGAGACATATTTTTAATATTTTATTATATTATATATAAGAATAAGATAAGAATCTTGATTTTATCATTTTAATTTAGATTAGAGGTTGATTATTTTAAAATATTAATAATAATTTATTAATTTAAATACTTTTGCATGATCTTGTAGCCCCCTTGGAAGTTTCCTGAGGCCCCCAAGTGGGCCCTAGCCCCTTGGATGAGAACCACTGGTTTAAATTTGCCAAGTTCTTAAAAATGTAGACCTATTCTTTGTAATAAATGAATAAATAATGTTAATCATGAATTGTTATTATTATATAATATCATGAATTATTAATGAACTTCATTTAATCGTTTTTTGGAGATTCCCATACATGATATTTTACAACTATTTTAAAACTAACTTTGACTTGTCATAAATTATGTGAAATTTTGAGAGACGTGTTGACCTTGACACACAGTTATGAGGGTCTGCAGGGCTCCCCTTTATAATATAATTTTCTGTTTTTGTATATTTTTACTGCATATGTCTGCATGTAAGTTGCACCACAAGAACTTGATTTGGCAGAAAAAAATGTTTTGCAAATATTAATAAACTAAGAAGATTTTTTAAAAATATTTTTCTCATTTTTTAACATTTTTAAATAAACTTTTTTTTTTTTTTTAAGAATTTCATTCTTTTGATGAAGCCTTTTTTCATTATGATATCAAAGGGATAGTTCACCCAAAAATGAAAATTCTGTCATCATTTTCTCACTCTCAAGTAGTTTGAAACCTGTATGAATTTCTTTGTTCTGCTGAACACAAAGGAAGACATTTCAAAGAATGTCAGTAACCAAACAGATCTCACCCCCCTTTGATCATAGTATTTATTTTTTCTACTATGGTAGTAAATGGGGGAGAGATCTGTTTGGTCACTGACATTCTTCCAAATATCTTCTTTTGTGTTCAACAGAACAAAGAAATTCATACAGGTTTGGAACTACTTGAGAGTGAGAAAATGATGACAGAATTTTCATTTTTGGGTGAACTATCCCTTTAAGACAGTTGTATCAGTGTGACATTGATTTTATGTCCCCCAATAATATCCCAATAAATGTATCAATTCAGAAATTGAAAACACACTCATCATAGATTCAAGCAGTTATATGTGTGAATTACATTGTCAATGTATTTTAGACTAAATTAGCATCCCATCATTGATCTCCTTGCTTGTATTGACCCAAAGTACCGCTTCTGATGCGTTTATGGCCCATAATAAGATAAGCTCATGAAACTGAGAGTGTGTTAGTCTCTCATAAAGGCCTCTGCTTACATTAATAGCAACACTATAAATTTAATTATATTTTCAGGAAATAATGATGTTCCCTCAAACAATATAACCCATACAGGTTAATGGAGGGTCAGTTAAATGAAAGAAGCAGAGCCATTACATAAGCACCGCCATCAGCGCACTAAAACTAGCATTACATAAAAGACGAGAGAGGTGGAGGCTCAATGCTCTGACTGAAGCTTGTCAGACGGCCTCGTTCTCATGGGAAAACCTGTGTGCTGAGAGCTCACCTCAGAGTCGGCAGATCTGAGCCATCACTGGGTAAAGAAGCTAAATAAAGACAGGCCTATCAGCCCCACTCCCTGAGGACAAGCTGAGGAAAGGTGGGAGAGCTGATCTGAATATGCGACTGGGCGGGAGCCGCACTGAGCGACGTAAGGAAGAGGATTAGCCGCTGATCTCTTGTTGTTGTTTTGCATGGCTGTCTTTACAGGAGCTCCAGGATGAGGATGACGGCTCCGGGCTCGCCTGTCCACACCCCCACAAACACTAGGCTGAAGCACACTGCCTTTGCTCGCCAGATTTTTCCAGGAACTGAGGAAATAGAGCGAGTGGCTGGGAGTGGGTGTCGTCTGTAACTTATTTGCATCTGCACCGAGTCTGCTTTCTGTGGCTGAGGTACAGACATCAATAGGAAGAAAAGCATGAATATGGAAACGAGAGAAGTTCTGCTTTAGGTGCAAATGACCCAGATGAAGATCCACATGACCTTTCTTTCACATGTTCTCTTTCCTTTTAAAAGCATTCACACCTGATGCGCAGGGGTGTATGGCAAATGGCGTTATTCTAGAAAAGTGAACAGAACATACACACTTTAACAAAAAATAAGGCCTTTCAAAATATTTAAATAATTCAAAACAATTAATGTTGACATTTTTTTCTTACTTTTAAAGATTATTTATGTTTTTGAAAGAAGTCTTTTTTTTCTTTCTGGAAACTGTGATACATTTTTCACAGGATTCTTTGATTAAAAGAAAGAACATTTATTTGAAGTAAAAATCTTTTGTAACATTGTAAATGTATTTACTGTCATTTTTTTTTATCTATTTAATGCATACTTGCTTAATAAAAGTATTAATTTCTTTAAAAAATAAGTGCTCAAGTGTAGTGTACATATACACTACCAGTCAAAAGTTTGGAATCGGTAAGATTTTTAATGTTTTTAAAAGAAGTTTTGTCTGCTCACCAAGGCTGCATTTATTTAATTAAAAATATAGTAAAAACAGTAATATTGTGAAATATTATTACAATTTAAAATAACTGTTTTCTGTTTGAATAAATTTTATAAAGTAATTTATTCCTGTGAGCAAAGCTGAATTTTCAGCATCATTACTCCAGTCTTCAGTGTCACATGATCCTTCAGAAATCATTCTAATATGCTGATCTGCTGCTCAAGAAACATTTATTGTGTACAATTGTACAAAATATTTGTGTACAATATTTTTTTTTCAGGATTCTTTGATGAATATAAAGTTCAAAAGAACAGCATTTATTTGAAATATAATCTTTTGTAACATTATAAATGTCTTTACTATCACTTTTGATCGATTTAATGCATCCTTGCTGAATAAAAGTATTAATTTCTTTAATTTCTTTTCAAAAAAATAAAAATAAAAATTCTTGCTGACCCCAAACTTTTGAACGGTAGTGTATAATGTTACAAAAGCTTTGTATTTCAGATAAATGCTGTTCTTTTGAACTTTCTATTCATTAAGGAATCCTGAAAAAAAAAGTACACAACTGTTTTCAACATTGATAATAATCATAAATGTTTCTTGAGCAGCAGATCAGCATATTAGAATGATTTCTGAAGGATCATGTGACACTGAAGACTGGAGTAATGGCTTTGCCATCACAGGAATAAATTACTTTATAAAATATATTCAAACAGAAAACAGTTATTTTAAATTGTAATAATATTTCACAAAATTACTGTTTTTACTGTATTTTTAATTAAATAAATGCAGCCTTGGTGAGCAGACGAAACTTCTTTTAAAAATATTAAAAATCTTACCCTGTCCAAACTTTTGACTGGTAGTGTATATATATATATATATAACATTCTGATTGGTCAATAGCTGTGTTTTATTCATGATAAAACATGGCTATGACCGCTTCACCAAACGGTTCTGTGTATCACTACACAACATCCTTAGACAATCTTTGCCACCATCTAATGGCATAATAATGTAACTTCTGTTGCTGTTCATGGTTAGGGACTATTTTATACAGCGGAAGGAAGGCTTTAGTGAAAGTTTAATTAATAAAAGTTGCATTGATACATATTTGGCTTTAATTTTGTATTGTGTGGTAACCGTATATATATATATATATATATATGTGTGTGTATATATATATATATATGTGTGTGTGTGTGTGTGTGTGTATAATATATAAATATATACTGTATATACATGTATATATCACACTTTAACACTTTTTTCTTCCACTTTCATCCCATAAAGTTTATATAATCCAATCTATAATTTCTCAGACAGCTTCAGGTGGCTGCTTGATGAGTCTACCTTTTAGATTAAAAGTGAGTTATTGTAATAATAGATTTTTAAATAAATTGATGATATTAAATAGTATAATATAAGTGTTAAAAGGAATATTTCTTATTTAGTATCAATGGAGGGGGCCTTTCTTGGACAGTGGGGGTACATAAGACAAAACCGGTTGGAAAACGTGTCCTAGAAGATCTGAAGTGGATGAATTTCAGTACCGTTCAAAGAAAACGTGTATCAAAGGGCCACAGTCTGCTTATTTTGCTTCCAGGAAAGTAGGTTGGCATAGTGCTTCAGTCATGGAGCATCCTTAAGAGGCTTGGTGCGATCCAATTAAAAAGAGCTTCCTGGTGGCTGTCATTGCAGCCAGCTTTGCCTCTCGGTTAAACAGGAAAGTCCTATTCTCTTGCCACCCACTAAGACACCTCAAAGACGCCAAATCTGTTTTCATCACCCAACATCACAAACTGTCATTTTAATATAAAGCATGTGAAGGTTATCAGCTTAATTAAATAACCACAAAAGAACTGATAGAATTAAAATACAGATGTACACACACACACATTACGCAAAAAGCCAATTTCATAGCAAGCGCATGACAGTAGAATTTACATAAGTTTAAAATAAATAATTTTTACTTCAAATTAAAAACTTTTAAATATCTTACATCAGTTAAACAATATGTATTTCTAATTGTGTTTTAATATTTAGTATCGTTTTATTTTACACTGAAAAACAAAATGTATAAACTATTTATTCTTAGAAACTGCTAGTAAATTTCACAATTAATTACAATGAAACAGCAAGTAACACATTGAATTAGACTTTTTTTTTTTAAGTGTAAAGACTTAAATAGTATTTAAATAAATGAATAAATAAAAACTTAAATAGTATTTTCCAATAATTTGTTTTATGTACAACTTCAGAAAATCATCTTTTACAGTGTACATTTGCTTAAAGGTCAATTGCGAGATTTTACACAATGCAGTCTAATTTTTCTGAAAAAGATCTAAACCTAAATTTATTTACTTTAAAATGTTTTGTCTTGTTTTAACTGGAACACAAGATTTAAAAAAAAGATACTGATAACAAAAATGATTTTGCCAGTGCAGCGCTTTCAATTCTCATTAAATGTCATCCACAGTGGAAAACTATCGTCTCAAACCATTCTCTACATCTTCCCCGCTTTAAAGATCCCATCTGGTGGGTAGTAGGCTGAGCGATGAACTGTGTTTGTTTTAAATACATTCTGAAAGCCCTCTGGCCGTCTGGTAAAATCAGATGAGTCACAGAGAGGTGAACGCAGTGATAAGAGAGGGATGAAACCGCATCTTTCAATCCTCTCTCTGCTAGCATCATGTTGAGAGTCACCCCCCATTAACCTGAGAGATATTGCCTGGATCCTCTCTGGCCGCTTTAGGGCCAGTACAATAGAAACAGGATCAAATAACCCTTCACGCCTAAAGTAGGTGCTGCAGGCACCTCTCCTTGTCGGTATAGGCGTCACTTTAGCAGTACATGTTCTAAAACCTACAAAAGCCGCCCGTGCGGGTCGCATTTCAGCTTCGCTTGTGTTGATACGATGACACATCTCTAAAATTGCAGTGAATTATTAATGGGGTGGTGTAGAGATTTACACTCTCACTGGCCTTTCGCTAAAGACTCTTTTAGAAGCCCGACAGACTGTGTTGACTGGGTAGATTGGTGGGTGAGAAGTGATATCCAGTTCAGAGGATAAAAAATTCATGGGTTCGGGCTGATCTATTGCACTCTCAGGTGAGATTGCTGTGAGAAAAGGATACATCACAGAGTGGGAGATACAGTATGGCTGGAAAGTAATCAGTGAGACTTCTATTTTGAAGTGCAAGAGCCTATAATGGTGTATATGGTGCTTTATGTCCTGCGCATATAGTGGGAGCAAAATAACACATCAAAATAAACTTCAAACAAAGACTCAAGACTACTTCAGTCAGTCACACACTCACAAAAATCTATATACCTGATAACCGTTATTTTTCCTTTGATGTCTTAGGCTATGTCTACACTAATACATTTGAAAATGCATCCTTTTCTCTAAGTTTTGCCCTTCTGTCCACACTGAGGCAGCATTTTTGTCCTGCAGAAACTGAGCTTTTTAAAGACCCTGGATAAATCTGAAAACGCTGTTTTCGCATTGTAGTGTGGACACGTTTAGTCATGTGGCACATATTGCACCAATAGATATCAATGGCTATGTCTTCACTAATTCGGATACATTTGAAAACTGTGTTTTCATTTCAAACCGCGCTCCATTAACACTTTAGCGTTTTCAAGCATTTTCCAAAAGTTTTTCATACACACTGAAATGCCCGAAGATGCTTAACTGACCTTGCTATGTCTAACGTATAGTCCACCGAAGTTTTAGTTGATATAAAACCGTGAACCAGATACAAAACAACCAAAACAAAGAGTCCAGGAAGTTGGTGAAGTGGAGGCAGACCAGGGGGAGGGATAGAGGGCCAGACCCATGAAGCTGAAGAGGGCCTGGATTATGGCATGGTAGAGGGCCTGGATCATAGAGCGGTGGTGGACCTGAGCCGTGGCTTGGACCATGGAGCAGGGGTGGGCTTGGACCGTGGAGCAGAGGATGAGACCATGGAGGATCAGATGGGCTTGTACCATTGAGCAGTTGTACAAGACCATGGAACGTGGAGCAGTGGACAAGACCATGGAACGTGGAGCAGTGGACAAGACCATGGAACGTGGAGCAGCAGACGAGACTATGGAGGATCAGGCGGGCCTGGACCATGGAGCAGTGGACGAGACCATGGAACGTGGAGTAGTGGACGAGACCATGGAGGATCAGGCGGGCCTGGACCTTGGAGCAGTGGACGAGACCATGGAGGATCAGGTGGGCCTCAACCATGAAGCAGTGGACAAGACCATGGAACGTGGAGCAGTGAATGAGACTATAGGGAGGATCAAGCGGGCCAGTGGACGAGACTATGATGGATCAGGCAGGCCTGGACCATGAAGCAGTGTACGAGAACATGAAACGTGAAGTAGTGGATGAGACTATGGAGGATCAGGTTGGCCTGGACTATGGAGCAATGGATGAGACTATGGAACGTGGAGCAGTGGACGAGATTATGGAGGATCAGGTGAACGTGGTGGAGCCAGTGGAGATGGAAATCACCATGGCGGAGCTGGCGGAGGATGACCACCTTATCAGAACTGGGGATCGGGAGACCATGGCGAAGCAGAAGACCACCACAGTTCAGGAGGCCATGGGGGAGTAGGGGCATGGACGGCCTTCCTGGTTATGACAGAGCGGGCATGGACGGACTCAGTGACTGTGACATAAAGCACAGGATTTTGGTAGATGGCCTCTGTGGCCATGACATGGAGCACAGTGAGTTCATGGATGGCCTCCATAGCCGTGGTGGACACTGCTGCACTGGGGGAAGTGTGTACAGCCCAGACACACAAAATAGTGGTGGCCACTAACAGAAGCACTGTAGAAAGAAGATGAATAGTATCTAAATGATATCTTTATGTAGATATTATGAATATAAAGTAGTTTGCAGGCGTACACAGAACTAGAATCTACCATGGACAGCAAGCACAAAATGTTTACTAATTTCACGCTAGGATTATATTAACATTGTGAACTTGTGAACTTTTATTTGCATCACAATTAGGAAACTAAATCCTGCAAAATTCAATATTACATCAGGCTGCAGATGCATGATAATTCACTTCAGCAAGAAGCGCAAAGGCATAACCATGGCCTGTGGCCTAACAGTATTCTAAAACAAGTGGATGATGAAATTAATTCTTGCTAGACTAGTTTTATTCTGCTAGTTCTAAGCCATCTGGGACATTGTCATTTGACAACCTGAAAGTGGGAAGAAGAAACACTCAAGATGCAGTCCACTGCATCTTATTTGAATGGGTACTTTTTGTCACTCTATGCAGATTTGAGAATATAATGTGTGTGCAATGAAACAAGGGCAGAGAGTAAAAGCTAACATTTCTGTCTGAACAGCCATAACATAACATAAAAATCCTCATTTTGATTCTCAGTATTCTACTCTGACACTTGTGTAAATCAAATTATACATTGTTTGCAAAAGCCACAATGCTTCTTCAAATAATATTACCTCAAAGATTTCTCAATCGTTGGCTGTCACTGTGGATTATATATGAATGACTAAAGTAATAAATTTTATTTAGTCAGGTACACATCTGTGAACAGAGACGAGGTGTTGAAATATGAATATTAACCTTTTCATGAATAGAACAAAAGAAGCAAGACCTTTATGGCAGAGCACAGATCATTAATCTAACAGTTAGTTTGATTTAGCAGCAGTTTATTTTACTATGGCAGTCACTACAATCACTGTATAAACAGTTTATTTCAATTCAGGAAACTGCTTCCACAACCTGGTTAGGTTATAATTATAAGTTTAAATATAATAAATATGATAGGTTTAAATATTATACAGTTGTAGGACTTCACATGTGGATTGACCTGGATTTCTGCATGTTATAAAATTTGATCTGAATTCAACTAAAATCACAATAATGATATGGTTTTGTGTCTTAACACACCAAGTAAACATTCACAGTGCAGGAAAAAGCATGCAAATCCCCATGTTAATGATTTTACAAAAGCTAAGTGGATTTAGCCAGGATAACCTGTAAAGTCATTATTTTGTTTTTTTGGCGCACAAAAAGCATTCTCGTCACTTCATAACATTAAGGTTGAACCGCTGTATTCACATGAACTGTTTTAAAAATGTTTTTAGTACCTTTCTGGGCATCTGAAAGTGTTAATTATCTTGCTGGCAATGGAGGCCTCACTGAGCCATCCGATTTCATAAAAAATATCTTAATTTGTTTTCCGAAGATGAACAAATGTCTTACGGATGTAGAACGACATGAGGGTGAGTAATTAATGACAGAATTTTCATTTTTGGGTGAACTAACCCTTAAAGGCAAGATTGCAGGTGTCAAATTTTGTCTGTAAATGGAAAAAGTTCAGCTCTGGATGTTCCACACTGGATGTTTGGACAGTTAAAACCAAATAAAAAAAAAAAAAAAAATCACAGCTCAAACCTCATCCCAACATAATGTTTGTTAGAGGGATCATCATGGTTCAGCCTGAATGTAAGAACATCTGTTTACCAATTCAAGCTCACAGAAGTAGATGTAGAAGATTATGCAACAAGCGCAGGAGTAAATAAACAATGGCAACAGAACAGAAAAAAAAAGACATCCAAATATTATTGGCGAACTAAAAGAGGATTGGTAAAAAAAAATCATTGTGACCGTTGTGCAGATCTGATCCACATTTATAAAAAATTTTTGCTGCCAAAGGAGGGTAAACCAGTTATTAAACTCAAGGGTTCACATACTTTTTCCACTCTGCACTTGTCACATATGCTGTTCATCTGCCCATCTTCAAAAGTTCAGTCATCTAGTCAGAAACTACATTTCCCAGCATCTCTCTCGCCTGTCGCATGCACTCATGCTGCCTTCATGTGCTCTCGGAATTATCGTAAATACGAGTTTCCTAGGTAAAAATTACATATGAACGCCCTCCCATTTCGAAACTTGAATGCGATGAGCTTGTAATCACGACTTCAGAAGTGGGAATTATCAAATTTGCAGACCACGTGAAGGCAGCTTCACCCGCTCCTGTTCCCCATCAGCACTCCAATCTGGACTGTATAATAGCACACACCTCACAGTCACTCTTTGGCTACATAAGCTTCACACTGTCAGTCCAAATCCGATTATCCGATTGGAATCTGATCTAAAATTATTGACTGTCCACACTGTGTATAGCAACTGTTCAGATCTGATTTATGTGTCTCATGCCAGTCTTTCATTTTCTGGAATATCTGCATTGGTTTCTATGGCAATGATGTTGAGCTGGTACGCCAAAAACAACAACCACAACATGGAGGGTATGGCAATACAGATGTTGTCTTATTTACAACATGACAAAGTGTAGCCATCGTGCTCGACTACTGTGTGTTGAAGCAGCGGCAGAAATGTAGAGGATGGTACGCGTGGCTTTATTCCGTGCTGTCGTCTCTGCCGGTTTCAAAACATTTCTCAGTTATACTGTCATTTTCTGCTCGTCCGGCACTTTTCAACAACACAACCTTATTTCTGAAGTAACTTTCAGCATGTTTCCTATAACATCAATCTGACGTGAGTGTGAGAAAGTCATAGAAATCCAATCAGAGCAGTCAGACTAAAAAGGATTTCCAGAAATGCGATTTGAATAGGATTTCAAACCTCATATGGATGTAGCTCGAAACAGATTTGCATTTCATGTGATTTTTTTGCCATTCACACTTGCCAAATTTGATCGGATTTCAATCGGATATGCACAAAAATCGAATTTGGACTGACAGTCTGAACATAGCCTTTATCTGGTCTCCAAAGTGGTTTACAGGCTTCTTCTCCACTCTACTTACCTGAGAAATATCCTTGTTATACAATCTCCAGTTATACTCAGTAGAGGATCCTATTCACTGGAAGGGATCATCATACTCCATGAAGGGATGTGTGCTCTGTCACTCTCCAGTCATCCGATATACTCCTGCACCCTGGTAAAGAAAAAAAAGACTCAGTTTTTCAGTATTTATCTGCTCCATATTAATCTGACTTCTCCATCACTCACCTGCTTTGTTGTTCGCTTCTGTGCCAATAAATACCTGTTTGGTTTCAACTAACTCTCTGTCTTCGAGTCTGGCATTCCCTGACAGCACTATGAATGTATACATGTTTTTTTTTTTCTCGAAAATGCAACATTGTTTGTGTATCTTTAAGCAGACAGTGTTTGTTGAAGAGCAAATCAAATGTTTTGACCAATTTATGCAATAATCCGGGTCATTTCCAAGGGTTCACATACTTTTTCTTGCAACTATAAACAATCATTTAAAGTAAGGATGGTTACATCTCACAGAACTATGTAACTCCCTGGCTAATTACACACACTGCTCTGCTGGAAAACAATATCTCAATGTTTACTGAAACAACAAAACAATCTCCTACAGCAAGCTGCCTACAATTGATGATTTCCGTAATGAAACCGTCATGTCTATAATGTAGTGGAGAAGAGCTCGTCTATCTCCCCAACACCTCTTACACACTAGACTCAGGCTACTGTAGAAAGCAAAACGGAAGAACATGCTGAACTCTACAGTTATTGCCGGAGTAATTTATGTAAAGTAATACTGAGGGGGAAGAGAGAGAATGTGCAATCATTTGAGCTCAGGGATTTGCAAGTGTTTTAGAAGTTTAGGGAAGAATGTGTAATGCTCATTCAACCATTTCATTTCTTGCTCTCATTTCCCTCTCTCTCTGCACCAAATGTTTACTCCTCACCTCCATCTGCATCCAAAGCTTTGGCAGATGTATGACTGTGTTTCAAGAATGCAGTCACAAATAGAAAAATGGGAGAGAGCTAAATCTACTGACAACCGTAGTATATACCAAGTCATCCTATCAGGATTTTCCACTGACATTAGATCAGTCAAGACATACTTCTATTCCAAAACCTGCACTGACATCTCCACTCGCACAGTCTATGTTCTTCTCATCTTCCTCTGCCTCCTCACTCACCACTAAGGAGTTCATTATCTACTTAAAGAAAATGGGTAACATCACTGGTCCATTGTATCTCAACCCTGACACAACTGATTGCCCACCCCCTTTACCATTGATCCACCACTACCAGCACTCCTGTGTTCCTTCAGTACTACTCCAATAAGGAAAATACTCCAGCTTTTTATCCACTGCGCAACCACTTGTCTTTTCTACCCTCCTTTCCTCCAATATACACTACAATAAAAAAATGTATTTCACTAAAACATAAATAGATACTTGAGGCACTATTTGATGTTCTTCAGATTGTCTCTTGCAGAATCCAATGGAAAACCTCCAGTGTGTACTTAACCCTGTAAAGCCTGACATATTAAATAATTATTTAATATGTCAGACTTTACAGATAACAGTTTTGTTGAACTTTAAGCCTAAAATAAAAGAAAAAAGTTTTTAGTATCAAATTTTGCATAATTGTTTTTTGTTTAGTATCATATTTTGTTTAGCTTGTAGCATAAATCAATGACATCTTAATATAATATAATATAATATAATATAATCATATTTGATACTCAATTATTTCATTATTTGGATAATCAAGTAAACTTAAGTTATTTCAATCCAGCAAGTGTTTATCTTTAAATATTACAAGATGAACATTATTCTGATGTTTACTTTATAAAAATCAGTAAAGATTTCACAACAAAAGGACACATAAACCACAAACTGAAGGCTGGACATTTTTAGAAGACATTTTACTTGCTAAAAAAGTAAACTTATACGACAATCTTTTGACAGAAGGAACAAAGTAGTAGAACATCTACACCCATCAGGCGTAACATTATGACCACCTTCATAATATTGTGTTGGTCCCTCTTTTGCTGCCAAAACAGCCCTGACCTGTCGAGGCATGGACTCCACTAGACCCCTGAAGGTGTGCTGTGGTATCTGGCACCAAGATGTTAGCAGCAGATCCTTTAAGTCCTGTAAGTTGCGAGGTGGGGCCTCCATGGATTGGACTTGTTTGTTCAGCACATCCCAGATGCTCAATTGGATTGAGATCTGGGGAATTTGGAGGCCAAGTCAACACCTCAAACTCATTGTTGTGCTTCTCAAACCATTCCTGAACCATTTCTGCTTTGTGGCAGGGCGCATTATCCTGCTGAAAGAGGCCACAGTCACCAGGGAATACCATTTCCGTGAAAGGGTATACATGGTCTGCAACAGTGCTTAGGTAGGTGGTACATGTCAAAGTAACATTCACGTGGATGGCAGGACCCAAGGTTTCCCAGCAGAACATTGCCCAAAGCATCACACTGCCTCCACTGGCTTGCCTATTTCCCAAAGTGCATCCCGGTGCCATGTGTTCCCCAGGTAAGCGACGCACACACACTTGGCCCTCCATGTGATGTAAAAGAAAACATGATTCATTAGACCAGGCCACCTTGTTCCATTGCTCTGTGGTCCAGTTCTGATGCTCATGTGCCCACTGTTGGCACTTTCAGCAGTGGACAGGGGTCAGCATGGGCATCCTGATTGGTCTGCGGCTATGCAGCCCTATCATACGCAAGCCTTCGCTCCCCACGTGCACCTATTCAAACTCGCTCAAATTCGTACACTTGCCCATTTTTCCTGCTTCTAACTCATCAAATTTGAGGACAAAATTTTCACTTGCTGCCTAATATATCCCACACACACTATAGCACACTATAGATAATCAGTGTTATTCACTTCACCTGTCAGTGGTCATAATGTTATTCCTGATTGGTGTATATATTTCACTTACTTGCTTGATTACAACAAGCTGAAATAGCTCTTTTAGACCAAAGCTTTTACTGTACGTTTTGGACGTTTTCGCCTAACTTCAGTGCAGTTCAGGAGAAACATTTTGATTCTACTCGACCTATGCACTGCATTTGACACTAGTTTGGATTTGAGGTCAGACAAAGTTAAGAGGCACTGATCTCTATCAACACTGCAAGATTTTTATATAGTACACAGCACACACAGGCTATGAAATGTAGAGGAACACAAGAATGATAAGTATACAGTTGACATTCTACTGAGAAATCAGTATTAGACAGACAAATTTGTCCAAATGGCATGAACTCTAAGGCTCTTGAGTAGGCACAGAATGTGGAAACATAAATGATGTAGTATCAGCTAACAAAGAAACATCGACTCTGTTGATTCTATGTCAGTTTGCTATCTGGGGCGCTCCCCCTGCTGAATTTTCAGTGCCACGGCAAAAGAAATCATATTTTACATGAGTTGTGAACATGAGATTGCAGTCCGTATTGAATATTATGACATAAATAGACAGTTTACCACAAAATAATGTCAAGCAAAATATTTCTATTAAGTTGTCCTTGTGGGCTTTGTGGAAGAAACATACAATGTGACAAGTGCGTAATCCAATTCACAAACATTAACTATTTCTTTCTAGTAAATCAAAAACATAAAACGTGAACAGTGCAGTCTGAACCCCGTACAAATTATGAGCTGGTTCTTTTTAGTGTGTTAAAGCAAACAGCGTGCTAGGTACACTCTGATTCTGAAACAAATTACTCTTTTGAGCTGGTTCTTTTAATAATTATTTCAATAAGATGTGTTACCAGTTTATATCAGTCCAATGAATCCTTCACTGAATTGAATCCAACAGAGTGGCTAATGAATCAACATGAACTGCAAGATATCATCGCTACAATTTAATGATAACATTTGGGGTCAGTACATTATTATTATTTTTTGTTGTATTTTTTTGTTTGTTGTGTTTGGAGGATATGAAATGTGTGATAAAAGATTGAATTTGCTTTCTCCTGCAAGCACAGAATCTATATGCAGGCCTTGGCAATCAGTAATCACACACTAGCCACTTCACTTCAGTTACTGTTGGACATATATTAGTATTAGTTGGACACTTTGAGGAACTGCACCCACACATACTTTACGAGCCCTCAGGTTTAATCATTCAGCATGATATAAATTCCTCCACATATTGTCACAGACATCCTTTCTGCCCTGTGTCTGTGAGAGAGAAAGACTATGTGCTTGGCAAATCTCTTGGTGGAATGGGCCATGCCGTGGCTTTTCTCCCCATGCCAAGCCCCAGAGCTTGCCAAGATCCATTTTTTCCAGTATCTGTGGTAGAGCCAGACTGAGAGAGGCAACAGAAGGAGGGAGAGAGAGGGGGGTGGGAGGGTGGTGGTGGTGGTGGGGGGGGCAGCTTCCAAAACTCACCCACATCCAATCATTCTGGCCTGACCATCTCAATCTAAAAACAAACCAATTACAACTGACCTCCAAGCCTGTTTCTAGACAGCAGCAGAAACTAATTAAAATGAAAAGTTTCCTTCTCTCTACTCCCCTGGTTCTGTGTAGCCCCAATGACATGTTGGCGTGCCAGGTGGGTTGGAAGCCAGTTCATCTAACTGGACCAACTATAGCCACCTCTTACATTACCCTCAATATCCTGCTACTGTATATTAAAGGAATAGTTTTCCCAAATAATCACCTATTCACCCTCATGTCTTTGGAAACCTGTATGACTTTTCTCACTGGAGCACCAATGGAGTTATTTAGAGCAGAATATTCAAGCTACTCTTTTCCATACAATGAGAGTAAATGGTGACCACGGCTGTCAACACAAATTTTAAAGGCAAGATTTTCAGTGAAGAACAATTTAAAATTGGCAGCCACTATTTACACTAAGTGCAAGTAGCGATAGATGCTATTTACACTAAGTGAAAATATCGATAGATTCTTTTTACACCATGTAAAAGTATCAGTTCTTTACAATAAGAGTATATTAATTAGATGCTATCTATACTTTATATTGGTAGATACTATTTGCACCTCAGTATTTTTGAACATTAACAGGATGTAATAATATCATAGAGTGTAAATGATTATATTTATTATAATTATTAAATGGATGATGCCTTATTGGGAGAGTAAAAACCCTCCCTTTCCCTTGCCCTAACCCTACCCAATTAACACTTTTAATATTATTAAATACTTAGTAGCAGTTTATTTCCACTTTTAGAACATTATTTTCATTTTTATTGAAAGTAAATGCAAGCTCGGCAAAAGGCGGATTCGAACCCGCACCGATCGAGTTAAAAGCCAGGACTACTAGCCTTACTTGCTACTGCTGCACCACTGAAGATATTGAATTATTTGTGTCTTTTTTAAAACTTGAGTGGCCCAACCAGACATTGGTGGCCGGAGCTAGTGTAAATAGCATTTGCCAATAAGGGACGCTATTTGCACTTAGGGTAATTAGACACTCCGTTTAAGATTTTAGTTTGTTCCTAACAAAAAGCTTTTGAAGACAGTATGTATCATATTTAATATATGACTTTCAAGGCCTCTACATCATTAATATGATCAATGCTTTCCAGAAATGGTTTTATATATGATCAACTACACATCTTATGCTCCCTGGTAAATTATCCATGCTCTCCAGGAAGTAGAAAGACTTTTAATATCGGGCATGTCCGAATACCCACACTGGCCACTTGAGAGCACATGCATGTTACAGGAAGTAAGAATGCAAGACTGTCCCAGGTCTGAAAGTGCCAAAGCTCAGTGCCCACAGAATGTCACAGTTCAATGTTTATTCATTATTATTGGTAAATGAAAAATAATAAATAAAACACACAATTTAAATGTATGTATTTAAGGACAGAGTTCAAGCACATGTCTAACATAAATTTGTATTTTTAGATGAGTGGAATCATGAATATTTTTATTCTGATATCATGCTGTGCATGGGGGAGAAGGACCAAGTCCAAGCCTTTTCAAATCCATTCTTGATGTAATACACCCCTAGTGGTTACTGCTTCAGCTGTGTAAAATTCTGCTTCATACAGTAGGTTTCATTCTTGCCTGTTGGAACCACTGTTAGTATTCTGCTGTTCAAATGTACTAAATAAAAAACAATGTTTCACATGAATTTAAGTAGTTTTGGAAGATCAGTCTTGACCTGTCATAAGTTGTTCCTGAATCAGAGCTTCTGCTCTCTTTCACCATTGCTCTTTTTGTGGTCATTAGATCTTGAGTGTAAATTCTCTGAATAATAGAATCTAAATGATTCTCACAAGGGACCTCTGAGTCTGTCGTCCCTTAACCAGCTGGCAAGGTCAAGCGTTTAGCTACTGGAATCAGCAACCCATCTGAAACATATGCTAGAATAGATCTGTTTTCGCCTTTGACTTATGGGAAATCATTATCTTTAAGAAACCATATGCTAAGTTAATTTCCATAACAGAAGTCATAAAACCTATAAGGACATCTGTGATGGGGTATTGTGGGTTATTCAACCAAGCATTCCTTAACTTATAAATTACCATGAGGTCAACAGATTACCTCACTTTTCCACTCAAGCAATCAGTACCTTCCCCGTGTACTTTTTAACTCTCTCACACACACATCAAAATACATCTAAAGTGCACAAGCAGCACTGTTACCATCCTTATACGTCATGATGTGTTGCCTGGCAAGTTATCAGTAATGTCGGCAACATCAGTAGGTGGTCTTCATTCCATCACATATGTGAACGTGCAAACTGAAAATTGCATCAATTATGGCACACCGCGTGAACTTCCACTAATGAGCACCACATTCCTATATCTGTCCAAATCTCTCTATGGAATATATGATATAAGGACCTCATACTGCTGAAAGAAGATTTTATTAGAAGGTTTATCAGAAGACTGCCTCATTTCCTGCTCTTGTGCTTCTCCTTTAGAGCCTTAAATACAGTTCTTCATGAAGAACAATTTGAACATGTTCAGGGGGTTATATGTGAGATAACAAGGCTGTGATGTTAAGGGTAGAGAGAGTTGGCTCTCCTATGGAAGCCTATTTCCCATTCCAGAGTTAAAATAAATAAATAAAGGGTAATTGTGAATTTATATGACGCAATGTGTCTTTCTCACAACTGCAATGCAATTTCTCATTGTATGAGAAAATGACTCGCATAAGAGACTTAAAGGTGGGATAAGTAGATTTTGAAAAATGCTGTTGATATTTGAAATCAACCCAAACAAACCCACCCCTCTCTTCATTGCTCCGCCTCCAAAACTCACACTCCAATCCTAACCACCCTGCTCAGAGTCGTTCTCGAACCCTGGCCCAATTGCTGCTGGCAGGCGAGGCAACTGCACTAATGATGCTAAACACTGCATTCTCTAGCGGTCGTCAGTGTGCAGTAGTTTAACTGCAAAACTCTCACTATCTGGCCACTGTTACACACGCAATGCGAGTGGATGTCTATTTATCACAGCTGACGTGCAACAAAATGCTTCACGAAAAATAAAGTGCAGCTGATGAACGAATGACAAGGAAGCACAAAAAATGAACGTACAGTACACAAGAGTAAATACAAAGTGTTCGTTGTTAGTCGCCAACAGCACAGCAGCTCCAGACAATCAAAATCCAGTGTTACTCACATGTGAAGCGGAATGAAAGCAGCCTCCGCGTCTGTTTTCAGGCCTTCCCACTTAGCTCTCTCCGGCGCTGGAAAGCTTTTCTAATAAACGTTGGTCCTAAAGTGCTTGCCCAGTCATAAACCTTCATTCCAGTGATATTCTTTTGAGCTCTTTTGTATTGTTTCCCATCTCTCATTCTGCAGTTTTTTTTTTTTTTCAAATCTCCCTCTTGCTTGTTCTGTCTCCTCAACCGTTATACGCCCCCTAATGCTGATTGGTTGTGCTTTTGTTGTTGGTGTCGGCCCAACTAACTTCCAAACAGTGTTTTTGAAATTCTACTTACTCCACCTTTAATTTCTGACTTTATATCTCACAATGTGACTTTAAATCTTACAATTCTGACTTTATATCTCTCATTTGTGACCTTATATTACCTTGCAATTTTGTTTCTCTCTGTTAGGGCTGGGTGATATGGCCAGAAATATTATCTCATTTTTTTTGTATATCATTCATTATCGATATTTATCACAATGTTTATTTCATACCATTAACAGGGAAGGAACAGCATTCCACATGCTTGTCAGTCCTTGAGAATGAATATAAATTCCATAACTTAGGACCCCATGAAATCATTGCACTTTTTATTTTTTGTCAAGTAAGGTGGTGCAAAACAGAACTGTATAAAAAACTGTATAATATAATTCATATAATTAAAACATGGATGAAAAATATCTTGGTTGTATATAGGCAGTAATACTGTGAAACCTAACTTTTATTTTTGTGTATTTGACAGACTTTATTCAACAAATTCATCTGTCCCCTGTCACACTCCCATGCTATTTTCGTTGCAGAGCTTCAGTGTTTATGTTTGAAAGCAGGCCAGTATTGGCCAGTTCCTGTGTCAGCATCACACTCATGCGTTGTGGCGCTCACGTGATCAGAGGCGGCCAATACTGAGCCGCCGTTCGGATGTAAACACGAAAATAGCGTGGGAGTGTGACAGGGGACAGACGAATTTGTTGAATAAAGTCATTACTTTTGTTTTGTTTTTGCACACAAAAAGTATTCTTGTCACTTCATAATATTAAGGTTGAACCACTGTAGTCACGTCGGCGGTTGTAACGATGTCTTTAGTACCTTTCTGGACCTCAAAAGGTGCAATGTCGTTGCTGCCTATGTGTGGATCAGATACCCTCGGATTTCATCAAAAATATTGGAACACAAATATAATTTGTGTCCCGAAGACAAACGAAGGTCTTACAGGTTTGGGATGACATGAGGGTGAGTACTTAATGACAGAAATTTCATTTTTGGGTGAACTAACCCTTTAACAGCTGGTCAAAGCAGCTATAGCTTAACACCAACAAAACCAGGCTGGGAGAATAACTGGACCATCTTAAACCAGCTAAGACCAGCAAACACTATCTTAGCCTGGTTTAAGCTTATAATTTCAGCAGGCATTTTGGCTGCCATGCTTGAAAAGCTGGAACTGGAGTGGGTCCCAATTATCAACCCTGTGCCCTCATGATCCAGCTGCACTCAGTAAAATTTCAAGAGCATTTAAAAGACCTTGCCATGGACAGACCTCTGTGAATATAGGTTAGGAGAGGGAAAGGGAGGGGCAAACCCCAGGTGATGAAAGCAGGTTAATTTATCATAGCATGTGAAATTACGAGAGAGCACAAACCCAGCCAAAGTAAAAAAAAAAGAAAAAAGAAGTTATGAATCAGCTAGGATATTCGCAATGACATGTCTATAAGACTTCAGTTTGTCATGACTTGTAACCTCATGTTAGCTGTAAAACTGACAGCTGAATCTTTTCTCTATCTTAACAAGGATCATGATTCGGTTCCATTTGATTCAGTACACCTCGCCTCCCACGTACATGCAATGTCCCCGGGCTCAGCGGTGGAGCTAGGGGGTATAATAGCTTGTTAAACATAGAGCAAGGCTGACTGACTAGAAAAATAGGCTCGACTTGTACAGAATTGGAAGCAGTGCCGGACCAATTACCCCACGGTGATGGCAATACATGACAGAGGCCATAGGCACAACTTTTGTAATTGATGTTGCTAGGTACCTGCCAGGGCCGCTTGGAGGCATGCATAGGGCACAGGCAGGTTCAATAATGTATCCTGCTAGGGGTCGCATGACACAAGACACATCAGATCTTTGAGGACCTGCACTACCTACTCCCTTCCCTCCACTTTAGACTTCCTAGAATAGGAAATGGTTGAGAATCGCTGTTCTTTGAGTAATGAGGTGTGATGTTATTGGCATACTGATGGAGCTAATGAAAAATAGAGCCTAGTGATGCAATATAAATGTGAATACACCTTCGATGGATAACGGAGAGTCTACCAATACATATGACATGTGAAATAAATATCACAACTGATGTTTGTGTCCATGGCAACAGTAATTCTTGGGAAAGACTCTAGTAAGCAAGATAATTTGATTATAAAACAGATGGAGAGTTAATGATAGATGAATAAAATGAGCTTTTGATTGTCAAAGGCACATCATTTGTAAGAAATAACCATCAAGTTATAGAAAGAAAAATATGATTTCTGGCAGAGAAATTACACATTATTACTTAATGGTTTTTATATGCACATTTTAATAGAATGTGCTGTGAATAGGAAGGATTAGATATAATCACACTTTATTGGTCATTGTCAGAGGCTCCATGACAACTAAAAGGTTTGAATAATAGTTTGAAAGTACATGGGAGAAGGGTGCACTGGAACACGTGATTTACCTTCATAACATAAAATAAATTTCACATGTGCAAAATCACATGTGACTACGTGTTTTTGCACATGGGAAATTCATGTGGGTTTGGGAGCAAATGAAAATTTTTGCTTCTTTTACTTTGGTCCTGGAGGGCCACTGTCCTGCAGAGTTTAGCTCCAACCCTGATAAAAACTCACATGCCTATAGCTTTCTAGTAATCCTGGAGCTAAACTCTGCAGGACAGTGGCTCTCCAGGACTGAAGTTGCCCATCCCTGCGCTACAGTTTCAGAATAGATCTCAACAGTGTCTCAAACTATGCTCAGGTTAGCCAAAATACCAAAGTCTGGAAACTAATGAAATATTTCTCATCAGATTCTTAAAACCAAATTATCTAAGCTATGTTATCCACATACATTTTATGGCTCTGTACTTTTATTATATGTCAAAAATAATATCAAGACCCATTCACACCAAGAATTACAACTATAGCGTCCACACCAACGGATGATAACATTATAAATGTGCACTGCAGGTGTGTCGTCTGTTGCTTTAAATGCTTGAGCTCTATAAAGTCGGGTGGATACTGAATGGTTTGTCCATGTTTTTATCTTTCATCAGCTTGGAAAACTTATTCTGAAAGTGATTCTTATGATATTGTTCCTCTTTGTCATTTGTTGACCTCGCTATTGTCATCGAATTAGAACAATTGGTAAAACTTTTTATAGTTATGGTTGTCATTATAGTTATCATACTTGGTGTGAATGGGCCTTAACTCCATAACATCTCATCTCAGGTCATTAAAAAATGCCAATCTCTTAATATCTTGTAACTTGATTTATGGTTCTAAAAAGGTAATTACTAGTAGGACACCAAAAGTATCAAATGCACATTAACAGGAGTGCTTAAATTTTTTTTAGTCCTTTCAAAAGTATTTTTAGTGAAGCCCCCTGGCATCTATCTAAGTACTTCTATTTGAGCTTAATTTTTTTAATCATTGTTTTGTCCTTTAGTGTTAGTGCCGCAGTATGATCATCTGCTAATGGAGCATGTCAACAATGATTAGATTATATTAAGTGTCATGAATTAAGTCCAAACTTCTCTTTGAACAATAATTCGCAAGAGCGTGGATTTTTTAATTAGTGTTAAGTATCTGCAAAAAGCCCCTTTCCTAAGCCAATTTCATCAATCTTGTTACATAAATGCAAAACACACAGGCTTCTGTTTCATCCAGAACAATCTCTTTCACAAAGGAAATATTGCGTGTCAACGTAATCTGTTGAGAGACCTTTTTTCGTCCGCTAATGATTTCATTTGTAGTCAAGCAACATGTGGTATTTGTCATTTCCTGTGGCCTGGAATTCAATGAAATGATAATGGCTTTATAATGCAGTGTGTGGGTCTTTCCTCTATTTGAGAGAACACACACCAAAAAGGACCATCCCTCATTAAGATTTCACTGTGGTAGGTAACCCTGCCACTCATTACAGCCAGTTGCTTCCTGACAATGTTTTCTTCCCTCTTGAGGCAGAATGACAGTGTCTCTGTAGAATCTTAATATGGCTGGTAAACTCCAGGATGTATGTGTGTATATGGGACTATGAAGGATATATTGTGAGAAAATGGAGTAAGGACACCAGGTTAAAACTACAGTTTTTTTAATGATAAAATTCACTTAAATTGGCAGTAAAATTGTGGGATGGCTACACAAGCTGTTTAGTACATTCACCCCGTACTTGCTCTCCTTTTGTATTATTATCATGTACGGACGTCTGACTTTCACATTCCCTCGAAAAATCAATTTTTTTAATCAATGGCCATTGATTTTGGAAGACGGACTGTAGTAAATTGAGCCAGTGTTCGATAAAAATGATGGCGTAAACATTTAGATGAAATTATGAAGCAGTTTGTCAATCAGGTGTGATGTGGTCATCGGGAGATGGTGCCACCGGCTCACCTCAAATTCTTTGGCATCAGTGATGCCAATCATGACAAAGCCTGGGACATGAGCGCCAAGACTTCGGCTGGCTCTCCCTCCCCTTGTTTCTCTCTCAGACTACTTACAGCGTAGAGTCAAACAAGTTCAGCGCCTGCTAATCGATCATACCTTTGTACTGTTTTCATACAACAGATCAATACTGAGTGCAAGTAAACACTTTTGCAGAGCCCCTACTCCTGTACAAAAGCACTGTTACCCCCCATGTGAGCGCAGAGATGTCCTATATGCCAATTGCGACATGCTGGGTGCGCGATGGCCTTATTGTGTGTTTCGAACCCCAGGGGCCAGGAGGAATCAGTGAGATAAACAAAAGACTTTGGAATCAGTGAAACATTTCCCAGGTCATGTCAAGCGCATTGTCCCAGATATGTTAGCTACATTGCTAGATATGAAACACATGGTACATAATCAAGTTCAGCAACTGAAAATAAGCGTAGCAGCAACAGTTTGTTTGTATTGTAAAGATAGTTCAGCCAAAAAAGAAAAATCTTTCATTGTTTACTCAACCTCATTTTCGTTCCAAACCTGTTTGACTTACTTTATTGTACTTTATTCAACATTCACCATTGTTGTTTTGGACCCCTTTGACTTTCATTGTATGGGGAAAAAAAACTGTTCAGAATATCTTCTTGTATGTTCCATATAGTGAAAAGAAAGTCATATGGTTTGAAATTACATGGGGGTGAGTAAATGATGACAGAATTTGTTTGTTTCTTTTTTTTTTTTTTCTGGGGTGAAATCCATTTAGTCTGCATGACATGAAAATTCACTCTTTTTTCTAAATATATGTTATTTATTGTATTGTGAACAGTTCATCCATGCATTTCATTTTTTAAATACTGTATGTTTTGACCTCATTTTTCAAAATGTTCTCAGAGTTTCCCCATTCATAAATAAGACTTGAGGGGCCCTTCATGTTCAACTTCCGACTAGGAAACTCGTATTTATGATCATTCGGATAATTCTAAATACGAAACTCAAGTTTATGATGATTCTGATAGGTGAAGGCAGCGTTAGGGGAGGGACATTCTCATTCTAGAAAGAATTGGACAAAAATCTTAGTAGTGCAGGATGAGTCATCAACATTTTTATTTTGTTTTTCCCACAAAAAAAGACTGACATTTTAAATGTGTATTTCTGCTAAAATAAAATTTGTCAGTACACTAGCATATAGAATAAAACTCACAAAAATCACTTGAAATTCATAGCTTTTTCAAGCTTTTTCATCAGTAACAATGTTATGCACTAGCATGTTAGCATTAGCAACACTTTTGATTAAATAAATGTCCCTCTAAATAACCGACTGGTTTTAGAGTTTGGTCTAAAAAGTAGGCTGAGGTAAGTAACTAATAGGTAGGATTTGTCACTTTTTGATCTCAAATGTCTTTGAATAGAGCTAAGTGTTCAAGAGGCTCATTGAAATGCAGTAGGACTAATGATAGCTCCCTCTCTTTCAGCTGAGGATGGCAGTTTTCATGTTCCAGCCCCATGCCAAACGTGTTTTACAAGCCCTGTTCAGAGACGTCCTTGAAATGTAACACAACACAGTATATAGGACAACGTCTGCTGAGACCCTGCCACCTTTTGAGAAGCAGCAACCTGCAGGAAACAAACATATCAGGTTTCATCTTGCCTGAGGTGTACAAGGAAAATACAATGACAAAAGAAAAGATTGGTTATTTTCAAGCTTTGACATGATGTCATGAACTAGGTAACTCCTAATGTGCAGTACATTTTCATGACCCCATCATATATCTTAATGTATTTGATAAAATATTTCATATACACTACCATTCAAAAGTTTGGGGTCAATAGGATTTTTTTTTTTAAAGACATTAATACTTCATCAAGGATCCTTTAAATTGACCAAAAGTGTCAGTACTGACAAGTTTCAGTAAAAGAAAAGAAAAGAAAAAAAAAAAATCTAAAAAAAAAAAATAGATTCTTTAATAAACACGGGAGAATTATCTGAGAAAACAGCTGCTAACCACAATACAATAGAGTTAACAAGGGAACTAAACAAGACAGGTGAAAATAATGAAAATAATCAGCAACTAAGGAAACTAACTAGGACACAATGAAGACTAAACTGAAAGGATATACAAGAAACAAAGACACTTGAACAAAAACACAACAATCGGCCTAGTGAGCCGTTTCTGAGGTGTCTGCCTGTTCTGTGTCAACCGAGTAGGTTGTTCCTGAAAAGTCTGTCTGTCCTGTATCGGCCAAGGAGGTGCCGTTCCTGAAATGTCTGCCTGCACCGCGTCGATCAAGAAGATCGTTCCTGAGAAGTCTATTTGTCCTGTATCGGCTAGGAAAGCCTTTTTATGAACACCTACTTGCACTGCCCAGTCCTTCAGCCCTGTCTGCACTGCCTCTCCTTAGCCCTTCGTCTCCTGCTCTGTGCACAAAATTGGCCTCAGGCTTAGTGTTCAAGTCCAGCCCTGGAGTGTCGACCCACTAACTTCACCAAGAACCTCTGTGCCCGTCACTCCACCTCAGCCTGTTGACCAGTTGGCTCCACCATGGCTCATGTTGTTATTTCTGCCCTGGTTCCTGTCCAGTGTCCCATCCTCCGTCTAAGCCCCCTGCCTTCCTCTATTGGACTGTTTTGTATAGTTAATGAGGTGCGAGGACGCACCTCCTTGATGGGGGGAGGGGGTTACTGTAAGGCAGTGGTTTTCAAACCAGCCCTGCACATTTTATATGTCTCCCTCATCTTTTACACCTGATTCAACTCATCAGCTCATTAGTGGAGACTACAAGACCTGAAGTAGCTGTGTCAGATATAGGGAGACATACAAAACATGCAGTGCTGGGGGTTCTCCAGGACACGTTTGAAAACCACCGCTGTAAGGGATAGTCTGTGTTTTTGCATTCTTTGTTTATTTGGGTGGGATTTCATGTGTTTAGTTCCTGTGTTTCAGTTAGTGACTATGGTTTCTCATTGGGCCTATTTACACCTGGTCACTTCATGCATTTTCTCTGATTGGATAGCTATCCAATTGTGAAAAGACCAGGTGTAAATGCCCTCTGAAATGCTTTTGAGATTAATTTAAATCCAATCGCTCAAAGCACTTCATGAGGTGATCTGAGATATCACAGATATCTTCCCAAAATAAATGTGTGAATGCATGTTATAGGCTATATGACATGTTATAGCCAGATACGATGGTGCTACTGCAACAAGCATTGCTTCAGATGAGTAGCTGAGTATCTCTTCAGTAAGCCAACAAATAAACTGCCGCAAATAAAACTGAAAGTATGTCACAGATACTCAAAACACAATCATCTTCATTAAAAGTAGTGAGACTAAGCGATCTCACCAGTTCTGGTCTTTGATCATGAAATTATCTGATGATAAATTATCTGATTATCTGATGATAAATAAAATGGATTTATATCTGTTTTGCAGAGACACATTTATGTGGCCAGGGCCCTGTTTCATAAAACAAGTTTACCAAATAATCCAGGTTTAGTTCAGTAAGTCTGATTTATTGTCAGTTGATTTGGTTCAAAATAATCAGACTGACTGAAATAAGCCTATCTTATTTGGTTAACTTGTTTTATGAAACAGGCCCCAGGTGTAAATGGAACTGTTTTAACAAATCAGATCAGTATAAACACATGAAGTGACCAGGTGTTAAAATGCCCATTGTTTGATTATCATTTGCACCTGTTGTTCATTTCATTAATTAGTTTGGTCTGTGTATTTAAGGACTGCGTGTCTTTCAGTTTATTGTCCATTATCATCATGTTAGGTTGTTCCGTTCATGTTTTCTAGTGTCCTGAGTTCTTTGTTAAATAAACTTAAAACTGTTGCATTTAGATCCTTTTACTCATCATTTATTTCAACCAACTGTGACAAGAGGTGCTTTTGTCCCCAAATTTAGAAGCATCACAAATTTATTTACATGACATTTACATGGCCATTCTAGATTGTGAATATAGTCAAAGCTAAATGGTATGACACACAATAGGATTTTTTGGAAAGGAAAATTTCCAAAGTAAAAAGAAGAATTATGGACAATCAATAAAATATGAATAATTTACTGCCATTGTGTGAATAATATGTAATCATGTAAAAATGTAACTGATTCTGAGCATTTTAAAATATAATATAATCTAATTACAAGTACTACATTTTTGGAATTACAGGTAATCAGTTATAGTATGTGTATGTGTGTGTATTTACATTTTTTTCAAAGTACCACATATTTATTAAATAAAATAGAAAAACACTATACCTCATTTGTTCACCTCACACTCTCTCACAAATTCTTTGAACAGAAATTCAGTCTGTGGAAATCCAAAGACTGGATTTATTTCAGCCCATTAAAACCAAAATCAATTAAACTTGGGCTTTTCCAGCTTATAAGGCACTAAACAACAGAAAATGGGTCTGAGTGTTTCATTCTTTTATGTGGCAGTGTTGTATGAGACTGAACTCTATCTCCTTCCCTCTCTGTCTCTTCGCTTTTTCAAACCACTCACATATTCTTTACCCCAGCAGACACCTACAAAGCACAAAAAGCTGTTCATTTCAATCACAAAACCTGCATTTCATCTCCAGCTCTGCAGTTTATACCTGCCAGCTGCCCTGTCTTTTTCTCCACCTCTCCTTCTATCTTCCTGCATGGTGTTTGGGCATATGCTGTGGGCTGTCATTACTGCTGACTGTGTTTAATGCCAGTGGTGTTTTCCTCTCCCTGGTGGAGGGCTGGAATAGGGCACAGTAGAGCTGGATCTGGTGGCATGTTGTCATTACGGTTGACTCAGCTCTGTCTCCTGCCCTGCTGTTCGGGAACAAGAAAGGTCATCTCTACCTGAGGAGAACCCAAACATCAGACAAGCTCTAATATACTCAGCCATAGCTTGCTTTCCCACTTCACAGCCTGCGGCCTGAGACACGGATTGCTTAGTGTGGACTGACTGGCATTGCAATGCTGCTTTATAGTGTAACATTAGCATTCAGGTCTCGTGAAGCTGTCATAATGACCTTGAAGCAAGGCCTGACAACACAGAAATCGCAGTGGACTGAGAGGACCATTCCCTTAGGTCTCTTGGTTAATGGCAATAAAGCTCAGCATAGACTTAATATCCTGTTGAGAGGGCAGGTATTCTGGACGATTTCCACGTGGAAGGGTCAGAGGAGGGATATGAGAGAAGAATGAGGCAATTCCGTATTTCATTACAAATATGTGGTTTCTTGGATGTTGCGAAGGTGTTTGTATGGTTGCTTGGACAAGGTCAATATTAATGTAAGTCTATACTGTATACAGCACACATAATAGTACACAAAGTTGTCTCTTATGCTCACTAAGGCTGCATTTAATTTGATTAAAAATACAGTAAAATCAGTAATGTTGCAAAATATTATTAGAATTTAAAATAACCATTTTCTATTTAAATATTTTTAAATATGTAATTTATTCCTGTGATGGGAAAGCTGAATTTTCAGCATCATTACTCCAGTCTTAGTTTCACATGATCCTTCAGAAATCATTCTAACATGCTGATTTGGTGCTCAAGAAACATTTCTTATCAAGTTAAAAACAGTTGTGCTGCTTAATATTTTGTGGACAGAATGATGCATTTTTCCAGGATTCTTTGATTAATAAAATGTTCAAAAGAACAGCATTTATTTGAAATTGAAATCTTTCATTATATGTCTTGCCATATAACGTCTTTGTCACTTTTGATCAATTTAATGTTTACAATTTGAAACAATTTAGTCTTTACTGACAATAAGTATACATCATTGACTTTTAGGGTGTGTTTACATGATAACAATGTATTAAAAAACGGAAACGCCTGACTGAGCCCGAGGGGGCCGTCCCCGAAACAAATTATTTGACCTTCTGTTCTCCCTGCTCCTTTATTGCGGCCACGGCGGCTGAGGGAATCTTCTGTAACCCCATCTCCTGTGTTACGGACTCATGGGTCCCTGAGCTACCTGCACCGCCATGGGCCCCTAAACTACTTGTACTGCTGGGGCTTCCTGAGCTACCTGTACTGCCTTGGGCCCCTGAGGTACCTGTACTATCATGGCTTCCTGAGATGCCGGCGCCTCCCTGGGTTACCGGTGCCGTCCTGGAGGTGTCCCAGGTCACCTGCCTGTCACCTGACACAGCTCCAGGACACCCACCCTCCCACTCTGGCTGGAATCCATTTTTTGCACTAGGTCGTGCCTTCTGGGAGGGGAGAGTACTGTTACCAGTTGCTTTTACCATACCTGTCTGCTCAGGACTTCACTTCCCATCATCCTCTCTGGCTCACATCTGCTCACACTCCTCATTCACTTGCACCTGCAAACTATTACCCTCGTTATCTCACTCACTATATTAGCAGTCACTTTTCTCACCAGTGTTTGGTCTTGTCTATACTAATGAACTCTTACCCGACTACCCACCTGATCTACTTACCTGTATACTGCCGTCGTCGTCGTCGTCGTCGTCGTCGTCGTCGTCGTCGTCGTCGCGTCGCCGCCGCCGCCGTCCGTGCCGCCGCCGCCGCCGCCGCCGTCGTCGTCGCCGCCGCCGCCGTCGCCGCCGCCGCCCTCGTCGTCCTCGTCGTCGTCGTCCTCGTCGTCCTGTCCTAGTTTTCAGTCTTCTGTTACCTGCCTTGTGTCTTCTGTCATCAGTCTCCACCCATCTGCTCGTCTGAGACTCTGCTATTCTGCTATCTAAAGACTCCTGTTATCATCAAGCTAAGTCATCCTCAAACTATATGACTGCAGTACTCACCACTGACTCTCTACTACTATTGCTTCCAGTTCCTGCAAATAAAATACCAGTGATTCGCTACTTACCCGTGTTGACTCCTTCTGTGTTATGACACACATAGGCAATGTATTCAATAGATTCAACATATATATTGTATACACAGCAATATTTTATACACAAAATATACACAGTAATGGTGAACAGTGAAAGTGAAATAGAATATGTGGAATAACTTGGCAAAGTCAATTATTTAGTGCATGATGAAATATATTACACAGCAGGTGCTGGATTCTTGCCTTTTTCTAGTATTTTTTTTTTTTTTTTTTTTTTTGTATTGAAGTGTTGAGGGCTGCTGCAAAGGCTGTTTTTATATCTGGAAGTTTTAGTTTCGATGGTTCTGCAGTACTTCTTGGAAGGCAGCAGGTGAGAGACAAGCAGAATGTGAAGGGTTTCTGATGATCTTGTCAGCCTGAATCCTGGATCTTGATTCATACAGGTCTCAATGATTTTGTCACCCGAGTGCACAATTTGCAAGATCCTGCACTGATCACGTACTGTGAACTTTTTTACTTGTACCTGTTGTTAGCATCAGGGACGGTCAGCTGAGCTTGGCCAGTAAAGCTCTGGTATTATTATGTTGTTAAACGCAGGCTTAGAAAGGACCACTAATTAAAAACAACCCTGGAGAGGCATTTTTGAAGGCATTGGGAAGAGGTGCAATGTTTAAAAATGTGCCCTCATGAAGGGCTCTGCCCAGCAAAAGGGCTCTCTTATTTGAAACACTCTACATTAGTGATCAACCTTTTTGACTTGAATGAACCCCATTGTCCAGTATAGTAGCCCCATTCTCAATCATATTTCCAGTATTTCTGCCATAATTATGACAAAGCTGTTTTCAAACTTTTTTAATGATGTGTTGAATTAATGTAGTTCATTAATTTAATGTATTCCATTAACAATGCTAATTTTGTGAGTTTTATGTCATGGATATTTTCCACCGAAGGTCCTTGCATGTATTTCAAGTTCTCAAAGAGCAAAACAATATTTTCATTTTTGTCAACTGCAGCACTTTTATCTTGACCCAGAGTTCTTTAAAGAAAGAGACAAGAGACCCTATTAAAGTTATATAATAAAAGCATATTTTTTCCTGGAAGCTCAAAAAAAAAAAAAAAAATCATTATAGATTTAGCAAAGAACAAAAAATATGAAACACATCCAAATGATAATTTATAACAAATCTTGGATATTAGGGAAATGTTTCTAACATACTATAATACAAATAGATCAAAGCCCAGAGAACATTTTGGCCGCTGCATTCATCATAAAAGTGGAATTAGAAATCCCAGTCAGAGTTCAGTGTTAACAGTGCCCTCAATAAAAACAAATTCAAAATCATGTCTTCAATCTCTTGAATCTCTTACAAATGATCACCCAGCATGAGTAAAATATTTTCCAAATTGTCAAAACTGGAAACACAGAACTTGGATTGTGGAATCCCAGGAAATGAACAAGCAGATGCTGCTAAAGAAGAACTTTCCCCCTCTGGCACTTCAGGCGTGCGAAGAGGATGTACATCTCATCTTCTGGGAAACTGAAGATAAGGAAAGCATCCAGGCCCAAACAGTGTTTCACCAGTCTGTCTAAAAACCTGTGCTGGCCACCTGGCCCCTATCTTCACACAGATCTTCAACAGATCACTGGAGCTGTGCAAAGTGCCTTCCTGCTTCAAACGCTCCACCATCATCCCCATTCCAAAAAACCCCCCAAAATTACAGGACTGAATGACTACAGACCTATTGCCTTAACATCTGTGGTCATGAAGTCATTTGAGAGACTGGTGCTGGCCAAGAACATTACTGAACCCTTGCTGGACCCCCTGCAGTTTGCTTATCGAGCAAACAGGTCTGTGGATGATGCAGTCCGCATGGGTCTGCACTACATCCTACAACATCTGGACAAACCAGGGACTTATGTAAGGAACCTATAGAGTGTTGCAGGTATGACGTCACATTGTAGGCCATCTGGCAGTTAGCATCACACTGGTTCCCTCAACAAAAACCCAATAGGATTTTTCCATAGGCCTTTGGATTATCCCAAAAAATAAGCTCTGTGATTAACAACAGTTTGATACTTACACGTTTTGTCCATCAAGATAATTTTCACAGCTGAGCACAACTTTTATGAATTTTGAATGCCTAAATGCAGTCGCCAGAAGTAAAAAGCTAAAGGTAGGCTATAAACGAACTACACCAAGGTCCCATGATTTTAACTTCACCACCACTAAGCTTCCGACAACTCTTTCAGTTTTTATCTAAAAACATTTCTGCACAAAGTTTGAGTAAGAATAGTTCATAAGAGCACAATTATAAGCATAACAAGGCTGTAAAAGCAGACTGAGCTTACCCGTTCGGCGTGATGACGTTTAATGTCCCCAATAGCCTTTGTAATCCCATTTAGCCACTTGTTAGCAAACCGCCTTTTTCAAGACACGTATAACAGATTCAAAAAATCACAGGTGGGGTAATACTGATGTATTTTATGCCATGGAATAAAACGTGAAAGTGTCTTGAGCTTGTGTTCACCACAGACCTTATTTCAGGCATTTAACCAAATTCCCATTCAAAAAACCCATTTGGGGTGATGGAACCGGAAGTGCTAAAATGCTAACTTTTCCGCGTTTTAGCCTACAAAATCATGTCATACATGCACCACTCTATTTGTGGATTTCAGTTCGGCCTTTAACACCATCATCCCAAACCTCCTCCTGTCCAAATTAACCCACTTCTCTGTGCCCACCTCCATCTGTCAGTGGATCACCAGCTTCTTCCCCCTCAATGTCTATGGTGGTTATGGCCCTGGTTTATATTATAACACTTTATAAAATAGATTGCTTAAAATCAAGCAGCTTTAACATATTAAACATGAAAATCAGAAGTACAACTTCGTTTTCTACTATAAAGCAGCTCTCCAGTGTTCATGTTTTCACTCGCGGACGTCTGACTTCTACGGACTCGAGAGGTGAAATGAACTGGAAAAGATTTTCTGAGTGAAAGAAGGCGGAGCCTCAGCGCACACTTACCTTACGTAATGGCCACGAACCAATGGTAATACTTTTCCAGAAAGTTCGCTTTGGCAAGCTGTTTCGAACTTCCAAAAGTATATTTATTTATTTAACACACCATTCCTCTATTTACATTTCCTTACCTGTAACATACATATACTATTGTACATATACATACTGTCTATTTTTCTATATTGTCTATCTTGTTTATTTTTATAGGTTGTACCTTGTTCACGAGTTCACACTTACATATAATTAAATAGAGTAAAGGTTATGCGTATTTGGCATGCTGTTCGAGGGGAGGGCTCCGAGCTCGGAATTTGGCCCGCACCCAGAGTACTCCCCCCATCCCAGGTTGGGAAAGGAATAGTTATAAGTGAGGAGATGGGGTGGTGGAGGGATGTAAGTCATAAAACGGAGGTAAGTCTGCTGTATATATACCTCCTGATGCTAATATAGTTGATTAACTATAAGCTCCTCCCGTGTTAATTATCTGAACATGCTCCTCCTGAACTTTGTTAATAAAACATCATTATTGTGTATCTTATAAAAAAAAATATTTTAATATACTGTTATTTCTTATTTACTTGTTCTATATTTGTCTATCTTTATTATCTTTCTCTTCTCACTGTCATTCTATTTGTGCTTTGGAAGCTACTGTCACGAAAACAAATTCCTCGTATGTATAAACATACCTGGCAACAAAGCTCTTTCTGATTCTGATTTCTGACAATTTACACCTTAACTTCACTGTGAGTGCGGTCCTGGGAAGACCTGTTGTCTCTCAATGAAGCGATTCTCTGGAATGCCCGTAAGAATAGTGTGCCCTTGCTGCAAAGGCACAAAACAGGCATTGCTTCTGCACCCCCTGTTATTAGGAGAATGGAGAAACCAGTTTGGTTTTCTCTTTTGACAAAAGTCAGGGCCCTCATAAATGCACATCATTATTCCTTCTACTGCAAAATTTAACCAACAGCTGTATCTGCTGTATCTGTATCTTATCTGCTGTAAAATAATATACTGCACACTAAGAGCAAACCTGAGACTGCTGTGTTATTAATGGCTTGATTTCAGAAAAAGGAAAAGCAAAAAATAAATTCTATTTAAAGAAATCTAATCTTCTAAATCTTTCTCTGCGGGGATGTTAAATGTGGCTGCTGATAAAGATCATGCAGGACAGACTGCGGAGGAAATTTGATTTGGACCGATTGGGTGAACGTGGTTTCACCAAGTGCAACATGGATCAACATTCCAAACAGCCAATCAGATTTGAGGGAAACTTTACATTTTAAGTCAAGGGTTACATCCAGGGTTAGGTGCTTCTACATCAGTGTTACTCACATTTCCCTCTGATTTTAGGGATAATTTATGGGTAGGATTAGGTTTAGGACTAAATTTTCAGGCAGAAATGTTGTTCTAGGATCAACAAAATATGGTGGTACTGTGGTGGCACAGTCACCTGTAAATGAAAGCCATTTGATTGGAAGAACAAATTATAAAATTCTCATGAAAGGATATGAAGACTATTTTTTCACATTCCATACGGAATGTAAAATGTATGATATGATTACAAATAATTAAGACAATATGAAAGCAAAGCCATAACTCTATAGAATTTTGAAATTTTTACAATTTCCTTTTTTTTTAAAAAAGCAAGAGGAATAAGTATTTCCTAGGCCTTGATCTGCAGTATAATTAACATGTGTTTATATTGATTACTAGCATTGATTTTACCCTAACATCATACATATACTATTTTGTCCTCCATACTTACTTGAGCATTGATCATTTCAAGTGATGTTCTTTAACATATGCAGAACCATTTCACTTTCTCCGAGATGCCCCTCCCAACTCATGCATGTTCTGATTGGCTGTTCACAACCTGAATTATAGAGCTTTTATTTGCTGTTTAACTACTCAACATAAACCCCTGCCACAAAGCCATCATGTCACCAGTCCACAGCAGACAGGTCACATAATCGGTGATTTCAAAGAGGACACTGCGTTCACCCCTCTCAACATGACTAAAAAAAAAATAAAAATCAGTCTGTAGCGTCCTGGAGAAGGTCTTGTGAAGTCCACGGACTGTAATGAATTATTAATGGAATAAATCTCTAACAGAAGGACAAGAAAAAGACAAATGTCTCTTGGCATGAGTAGCAAGGAAATGAATATAGTCTCAAGGCTAAGCAAGTAGACAAAGGCAAGATATATCAGTGAAATAGCAGGACAGTCTTATAGGACGGCAGCGCCGTTCTCCACATATTTCAGTCCCACTAAGAAAAGCGCATAACCACGTCATTACCGACGCTATGCTGACTGTGGGCTGTACAGTACATTCTGATGAACACAAATTTAATAAAGAGTGTGGGAAGTTCGTGTGAATAAGACGTATTTGGTGTAATGGAACGTGTGATGAAATAGGGTTTGTAAATATTAAAAATCTCCATGCCCAAATGCAACATCTGAAAAATGCCTCATAAAAATAAAAACAAAAATATGCAGGGGTCATTAGAGAAGAAATGAAGAGTATTAGTCAAAACAGGCTTATCTGTTTCATTTCACCCCCAAGGCCATTGTGACAGGCTCAAAGGCAGCTAGTCATAAATGAGCTGCCTGTCATCTGTAAATAAAGCCTGTGCATGAGAAAGAGAGATGTTATGATGAAGATCTTGTCGTAATGAGGGGAGCCATTGCTTTCTGATTGATGTCTGTCAGAATGGAGTTGAAAAATGCAATCAGCAGATGACACACTTAATTTTTTTTTTTTTTTTTTTTTGATTCTAATAAGAAGTGAGACAGTGCTTGATAGTGCTAGATTTCTTTCTCTTTCTTTTTGTCTGTCCTTCTGATTCGTTTTTGACTGGCGATGTAATAAAAACCAAGATGTCATTAAGCTGCAAATGTTTCCTCAACTAGGGCACTTGTTGAAAACTCTTAAAACATACTTTTAATTAATTTGTTTATAACCATTTTGTCTAATCACAGGAGAATGCTTCAGTGTTCTGAAAGTCAGGAAAATTCACACTGCAGTGTCATTTCCATCACATCTCAAAAGATGTATTATGCTGAAAATGACATTTTGAACTTTTTGGATTAAGATTACAGACTCCTTTGTCTCGCTATGGCTAGAATTTTTATATTTATATATAAATACACACAGGCCCGGTTTCACAGGCAGGGCTTAGACTAAGCCAGAATTAGGCATTTAAGTAGCTTTTATAAACATATCCTAGAAAAAAAATTATTACTGGTGTGGTGTGCATCTTGAGACAAAACATTGGCAATGACATATTTTAAGTTAGTGCTTTCAGTTGAAACAGCTCACCCAGGTGAAAAAAAAGTATACTTGAATGCACTAAAAAATACTTAAATACAAGCAAGTACATTTGTAGTACATTCTTATTTTTTGTGATAAAATAAAATGGTAAAAGTTATACACTATAAAAACACTAATTAAAAGTATATTTCTACTTCAGTAATACTTGAAAAAGTACAAAAATATACAGAGGAGTTTTTATTGGTGTATTTCTTAAAAGTGTGCTTTGAATGCTTTAAATGCTGTAATTAATTCAATCTAGTAGACTTTTATATAGTAATCCTTATTTTTAAATTAAATTGATTTTTATTAAAAATATATTATTAATGTACTAGTTATAAATACATTTTCACAACTGTGGTACTTAAGTACTCTTAATATAAATGCACTAATTAGCACTAACACTTAAATTGATTTTAAGTGTAGTCAGATAAAGTAACCCAAATATACAGAAGTGTTTTATAAGTGCATTACTTAAAAGCGTGCTATGAACACTTTACATAAAATCTTTGTGGGTTTTTTATATACTGTCAATAAGTACTGTCCATTTTAATAGATTTTCATAAAAAATAAAACATGCAGGTTAAATGTGTACTTAAATTCACAATTTAACAGTAAGTACAGGTGCTGGTCATATAATTAGAATATCATCAAAAAGTTGATTTATTTCACTAATTCCATTCAAAAAGTGAAACTTGTATATTATATTCATTCATTACACACAGACTGATATATTTCAAATGTTTATTTCTTTTAATTTTGATGATTATAACTGACAACTAAGGAAAATCCCAAATTCAGTATCTCAGAAAATTAGAATATTGTGAAAAGGTTCAATATTGAAGACACCTGGTGCCACACTCTAATCAGCTAATTAACTCAAAACACCTGCAAAGGCCTTTAAATGGTCTCTCAGTCTAGTTCTGTAGGCTACACAATCATGGGGAAGACTGCTGACTTGACAGTTGTATAAAAGACGACCATTGACAACTTGCACAAGGAGGGCAAGACACAAAAGGTCATTGCAAAAGAGGCTGGCTGTTCACAGAGCTCTGTGTCCAAGCACATTAACAGAGAGGCGAAGGGAAGGAAAAGATGTGGTAGAAAAAAGTGTACAAGCAATAGGGATAACCGCACCCTGGAGAGGATTGTGAAACAAAACCCATTCAAAAATGTGGGGGAGATTCACAAAGAGTGGACTGCAGCTGGAGTCAGTGCTTCAAGAACCACTACGCACAAACATATGCAAGACATGGGTTTCAGCTGTCGCATTCCTTGTGTCAAGCCACTCTTGAACAACAGACAGCGTCAGAAGCGTCTCGCCTGGGCTAAAGACAAAATGACTGGACTGCTGCTGAGTGGTCCAAAGTTATGTTCTCTGATGAAAGTAAATTTTGCATTTCCTTTGGAAATCAGGGTCCCAGAGTCTGGAGGAAGAGAGGAGAGGCACACAATCCACGTTGCTTGAGGTCCAGTGTAAAGTTTCCACAGTCAGTGATGGTTTGGGGTGCCATGTCATCTGCTGGTGTTGGTCCACTGTGTTTTCTGAGGTCCAAGGTCAAGCGTGGCCGTATACCAGGAAGTTTTAGAGCACTTCATGCTTCCTGCTGCTGACCAACTTTATGGAGATGCAGATTTCATTTTCCAACAGGACTTGGCACCTGCACACAGTGCCAAAGCTACCAGTACCTGGTTTAAGGACCATGGTATCCCTGTTCTTAATTGGCCAGCAAACTCGCCTGACCTTAACCCCATAGAAAATCTATGGGGTATTGTGAAGAGGAAGATGCGATATGCCAGACCCAACAATGCAGAAGAGCTGAAGGCCACTATCAGAGCAACCTGGGCTCTTATAACACCTGAGCAGTGCCACAGACTGATCGACTCCATGCCACACCACATTGCTGCAGTAATTCAGGCAAAAGGAGCCCCAACTAAGTATTGAGTGCTGTACATGCTCATACTTTTCATGTTCATACTTTTCAGTTGGCCAAGATTTCTAAAAATCCTTTCTTTGTATTGGTCTTAAGTAATATTCTAATTTTCTGAGATACTGAATTTGGGATTTTCCTTAGTTGTCAGTTATAATCATCAAAATTAAAAGAAATAAACATTTGAAATTTTTCAGTCTGTGTGTAATGAATGAATATAATATACAAGTTTCACTTTTTGAATGGAATTAGTGAAATAAATCAACTTTTTGATGATATTCTAATTATATGACCAGCACCTGTATACTTCTAGCATAAAAGTGCTGTATTTTATGGCTTCACTGGTTCACTCTCTTTGCGAGTGTGTGTTGCTGCTGATGAGCTGATCAGCGTCAGCTGGGGCTCATCAGTGCAGTTATTTAATGTCTGTGCATTTTGCCCTGTGTTGTCAGATGGTGTGTTTGTGCAGTGTTAGTCCTGGCTGTGTTTGAGTCTCTCGTTCCTGTTCTGGGTATTCCCCATCGAGCCAGTTTTGGATTACCTGTTGGACTCTTGTCGGAGGACTGGTTTGCCCATTGCAGCCTCTGCGCTACCAAGAAATACTCTGCCATCTGCACCCATGACGTCTGACCCTTGCTATCTTTCCTGCTGCTATTTTTCTTAATAAACTGATATTTGCTGCATTTGCTATTGAATCCTCCTTATTTCATGTGACAGTACTAATTGTACTAAAGACACCATTATCATGTAGTGAAGTATCATATAAAGGGAATATTAACATACAGTTCGTTTGAAATGAATTATTTAATGTATAAAAATATGTGGGCAATAGATTCTAAATACATTTTGTATATATTTATCATATTTTATTCTTATATTTTAAATAATTCATTTATAAGTGTATTTTCTATGTCTAATTAGTATATTTAAAAGTGTATGAAAGATGGGTTCAAGTGTACAAGTGGTAACTAAATACTTTTTTTTTTTTAAATACAGAGATAGTATGTTAAAAGCACTGTCTCAAAATAGCACAGTTGAGTACACTTAGATGTTCTTAAGAATATATTAAGAAGTACTAAAGAAATTTTTTTTAGTATATTAAGTACAAAATTAGTGCATGAAAATAGAGCACTTAAAGTACATTATGGAAGTATACTGAAATAAAGTGTATTTTAGTTGAATTTTTTATTTTTCGCCAGGGCAAACATGCATTTTAGTCTAGGACTAGCTTAAGCCTTGTCTGTGAAACCTGGGGAATGTTAAATAATTTGGTGATATTTATCTTTATTTTTTCTAGTTTTCTTCACACATCACGTCTCATATTTAATCTCAAGCTCTTCACTGACATGGTTGTCTCCTTGGTAAACAAGTAAACTACCCTTTGAAAAAATTAGATGCCACAACATTGAGACAGTTGTAATTTTTGAAAACATATTTTTATGATGGATTTTCATGTCTTGAGACTGTATGTCTGGATCTGAGAAAAGGAATAACAGTTTATACATATGGGCATTCACCCTTAAATACATAATGAAGCCATGATAGTTTCCAAAAATTTTGATGGGACCTTCATAACAAACAAACAAAAAACAGCAATAATAAATATAAATCTGTTAAATAAATGCAATGTCTTGACACAAAATATTCTCTATTCACGATTTCCACAAAAATATTAGGCAGCACAACTGTTTTCAACATTGATATTAATAAGAAATTATTCTTGAGCAACAAATTAGCATGTTAGAATGATTTCTAAAGGATTTCTGATTATTCAAATAGAACACAGTTATTTTAATTTGTAATATTTTACAGTATTACTGTTTTTACTGTATTTTTGTTTTACTGTCAAAAATAATACAGCCTTGGCAAGCATAAGAGACTAGTGTCGTGTATCACACACACACACACACACACACACACACACACACACACACACACACACACACACACACTCATCCCTCTTGAGTCTGTCCTTCCAATCTACTCACAACTAGCCTCAAAACTACACATCAAAGGCAGGTGAAAGTGACAAACATCCATCAATACATAGCCAGAGAAACACAACAGAGAATATGAAGGCTTCACTTGGCCTCCTGGGAAGTCCCACCACAGAGCAGAAATCCATTCTCACCAAATGTCCATGTGCCCTAGTGGATCTCCTGCAGGAAAAGCAGGATATGAAATTGATGTCTGGAATGGTTTTGCTTGATCCCTTTAAGGCAGATGTGGGAGTCTCACAAGATTCTATTTTTATCCTGTCATTTTTCATGGAAAATACACCAGCCAGATTATTTTTACCCCAAAGTAGGGAAGGTAATTCTTAGTAATGCCTAGAAGTAGAAAAACAGAAATTTGCAGGAAAATTAATGTTTAAAATATTCTATAATTAAAATCAATTACACCTTTTATTCATTTCACACGTATATTGGCTAGCAAAACCAGAAATGAAATTGACTGTAACAAAACCACAAATGTTTGGATCTAAGTTCAAATTAGATACTATTATGTTATTTGAGATACTATTATTATATTATAATATTATTATTTTTATTAAAAATATAGTTATTTTTAGATTACCATTAAAGTTATGTCTATTTTTTTTTTCAGTTTAATTATTTTAGTACATTTTAAGTTAAGTATTTAAGTTAAACTAAATGAAAAGAAGAAATGTTGCCTTGGCAACTAGATGGAAAAGAAGTTTACATTTTTTATATTTTATTTCAGTTAAAATTGATTTTATTTCAAGTATAACGAAAATGTTTTTTATGGTTTTAGTTTTAGTTAACTATAATAACCCTTACATGTACACTTAATAAGACCACTGAAGCTATAAAGCGCTAGCACAGACTTATTATTGATGTCTGAATGGACTCAAAGTTCACCTCCGCTGCACCCACACCTGCTCACTCTGATGTGGTAAAGGTAATGAAGCACACTCTATTCAGCACAGAGGGGAAAAAGCGGCCCTGGCCATTTGTATAATTGGCTTTGAAAGAAAAAATTCACTTGTCTGAGCTTTAATGAAAGCCAGAGGTGTAAAGGCATGTGACATAGTATTTCAATCTCTTTAAGTCAATCTCTGTGGACAAAAAGAACACTGTTTTGAAACAGTATCTGCTCCAAAACGAAGTGAATTGCCTCTCAGCCTACTTTTACAAAGCATTTTAAATATTATGCAGCCTTGTAAGTCATTAATGTTCTACATAGGCACTCTAAACAAAGAGTGCTCCATATGGGAGACTCAACATGGGATTTGCTAACATTTCTGTCAAAAGGTTGAGATTAGCAGTGCTAGTCATGGGTTCATTCTTCTTGCAAAAAGAGAACGTGACAGAGCTCACAATGAAACCAGAATCAACATTGGCTTGGCTTTTGGAGATGGCTAGAACTGAGGGATTTGAAATGTTGACGTTTTTATTATTCAACAAGTGAGTAAGGTATTTTATTGAACAGATAAATTGATATGCAGCTCTCTAAAAAGTTAAATGTAAAGCATTATCAGTTGTGAAGGTTCATATTCATCGGCACAGTCATGCAGAAGCACAACCAAAACAACGTTCTTCCGCAAAATGCCTGCAGTTTTGTTTTAAACCCCTAGAGGGACAAAAGTTACAGTATATGTTTAATATTTTTGTAAAAACTGTGATTTTTTTCTTCTTTCAGGATTCTTTGATGACTAGAATCTTTCACAGTGCTTGTCACAATGAATTTTGGGATTGCAATGAGACGTTACCTTAAAATTTGTCTGTAACAAGGTATCATAGGAGGTAACATAAATGGGTTGGGTACCTTTTGGAACATATTTTGAAGCAGACTTAGAAACAGAACAAATATACTAGCAGTAAATTATATTCCATTAAGGAGCATCTCACACAGACAGCATATAGTGCTCGTGTCCTTTTCATAATGAATATGTCCTTTCACATTTTTCCTTCTTACCTATTCTTCTGAGCAACAGTATGATCACTCCTGACCTCTATTTCTTCTTCTTCTTCTTTTTTTTCTTTTCTTTTACATGACTGACTCTTGTAGCCAGGAGTCTTAAACAGCTGACCTCAATCTGCCTAACCGCTATTTAAAAATGAGACTTGGTGAAATGGCACAATTGGTTTGTCACGCCTTTAAACCACTTGATTTGCTGGCCTTCTGCCTAGACCGGGCCATTACTATTCAAATTAAAGCATTTCATGATGTTTTCTTTTACATTCCTTGCTTTAGTTTCTCACACGAATTCCTCTGATTAAAAATCTCTAGAAGTACTTTAGACAATGATTGCAAGACCGTACATAATATTCTCACACTGGTGGGAAAAAAAACAGGTTTTGTACCATTACATATTATAGAAATAATTACTTTAGCCTCTACCATGTAGTTTTATAGTACATGTACTTTATGCTAGCTAGCGTGATTTCAGACTATGTCAGGGCCCTTTAGAAGAGGACACTTAAAACTTTAAGCATCTGGATTATGAGATGGTCTTTCTTTCTAGCAACATGACTCATAGTAAAGACTTTCATATCAATGTGCTTTTATCAAGCAATGTTTTATTGAAAGGGAAATACTGAACGATGACTGCTAACTTATACTTATAGCCAATTACGGTCTTATAAAGTAATAAGAAAACTGCACAAAAGGTATCAATTGTTAAAATGATGTTAAAATGTTAAAAAGGTACACATCAAATCAATTAACTACACAAACATGTAACTTTTTTTTTTTTATAAAAGCCATTCAAAAACAGCATAAAATGCAGCATTTGACACTGTATATTAACACTTTACCTACAAACAAACACAGCACTGATTAAAAAACTTTTTGTAGTGTAGTATTGTCATTAAAATGACATTAATAATATAGCTAGTTAAAATATGTCTTCTTAAACAACTGTATTTCACTGAAAGGGTTCACCCAAAAATCTTGTCATCAACTCACCCTCATGTCCTTCCAAACCCGTGAGACTTTTTGTTCAATTTCAAAACACAAATTAGGATATTTTAAATGAAATCTGAGAGATCTTTGTCCCTCCATTGACAGTCCAAGCAACTACCACTTTGATGCTTAAAAAAGGTCATAAAGAGATTATAAAATTAATCCACATGATGTGAGCCGTTTAGTCCAAATTTTTCTGAAGAGATTAGATTTCTTTATATGATGAACAGATTGAGTTTAGGCTTTTATTCACATATAAACATTCATCAATGCACACATCAGATATGGTAAACAGAAGCTGAGCATGATGTGCGAGAACAAATGAGGTTCATTCTCTTGTGTTACGCAAAAACCAAGAGGTTTGTTCTTGCGCATCAAGCAGGTTCGGTTGAGCTTATGTTTATGTTTGCTGATCAATGTTTATATGTGAATAAAAGCCTAAATTAAATCTGTTCATAATGTAAAGTGATCCAGTCTCTTCAGAAATTTGGACTAAACCACTCTATTCATATGGATTAGTTTTGTGATCTCTTTATGAACTTTTTGAAGCATCAAAATGGTAGTACCGTGGACTGTAAATGGAGGAACAGAAATCTCTTTTGTCTTTCAAAGATGATCAAAAGCCTTACAGGTATGGAACGACATGAGGGTAAGTAACTGATGGCTTTACTAACCCTTTAAATGAACCTGCCTTAAAAACAACACAGAATGCAACACCAAACTGTTGTAATTTCTTACCCTGGAGAAAGTGACAATATTCAGCAGTCCCTTTGTGGCTACTTTTCATCCTAAGACAATATTCTGTAAGGCCTCTTCCTCCCTAGACAGCGTGCTGAAACACTGTGTTTTTGAGCAGCAGAATCCTTCATCTCTGATTAGCAGGAAAACACTACCGTCAGGAAAAGGCCCTGAATGATGCTGATGCGGCAGGTGATGCACCCTGACTCTGCACACGGGCCTGAAAGATGATCTTTCTTCTGTGACAATAATATTTGCTGCCTTCCTTTCTTCTAAACACTTATTGTGCTCTGCACTATATCTCTACTGCTGCAATGCCCACATCATACTCCATAATAGACTATAACATTAAGTGGCCAGCAGGTCTAAATGGCAGAGATAATAGCCATAGAGAGTCTATTCAATGGCCTCTTAGAGAGTGCTGAAGTCTATTCAGTGTAATACACAATGTTGCACAAAATAAGTGTTCCAAAGAAAAGCTATTCCCAATGCAGAAAACAGCACATTCCAGGGCCCAGCCCAGGGCATGTGTTCTCAAGATTTTAAGTCAAGTCAAGTCATCTTCATTTATATAGCGCTTTTCACAATACACATTGTCTCAAAGCAGCTTCACAGTGACAATAGGAAAATTATTATCGAGCTAAAGTTGGTTTTTGATTGAATCACTTCCGTTGTAAAAATTGTTAATTATTACTTTAGGGGCTGCTTAAATGACACCTTAAATGACACCGAATACCTTTAATGCATTCTTGCCGTTCATTTACATGTTTAGTCTATAGGTTTGTGTGTTTGATCTATGCAAACTGGAATAATTTGATAACATTTTATCTATACATAGGGAAAGGAAAGGGAAGGAGGCCTTTGCAGGGGATAGTTTAGTTGACACTTCAGGGCTGTGTTATCATCATGTCTAGATGCAGGTCCTTCATCTCATCTGGATACGGCCTGGATCTGGCAGGCTGCGGCAAACCTCGGGATAAACAGAGAGAGACTAATATTAGCATAGACGCCATTCTTTTTATGATGTAGCGAGTACATCAGGTGTTATGGGAAGTGTTCCCGGTTCCGGCTGACCTAATCTATGCAGCCTAACAATTTACATGAATTGAATTAGAAGTAGATAATGTGTTATGTGTATGCAAGTTTAAACAGATGTGTTTTTAGTCTAGATTTAAAGTGACAGAGTGTGTCTGCTTCCCGAACAGCGATAGGAAGACTGTTCCAAAGTTTAGGTGCTAAATAGGAAAAGGATCTACCGTCTGCGGTTGATTTTGATATTCTAGGTATTATCAACTGGCCTGAATTCTGAGATCGCAATAGACGTGAAGGACTATAATGCATTAAGAGCTCGCTCAGGTACTGGGGAGCTAAACCATTTAGTGCTTTGTAGGTAAGTAGCAAGATTTTAAAATCTATACGATGTTTAATAGGGAGCCAATGCAGTGTTGACAGAACCGGGCTAATATGGTCATACTTCCTGGTTCTAGTAAGAACACTAGCTGCTGCGTTTTGGACCAGCTGTAGTTTGTTTAACAGGCGAGCGGAACAACCACCCAGTAGAGCATTACAGTAATCTAGCCTTGAGGTCATGAACGCATGAACTGTTCCGCATTTGTCATTGAGAGCATATGTCGTAGTTTAGATATATTTTTAAGATGGAAGAATGCGGTTTTACAGATGCTAGAAACATGGCTTTCAAATGAAAGATTGGTATCAAAGAGCACACCCAGGTTCCTAACTGACGATGAAGACTTAACAGAGCAGCCATCAAGTGTTAGACAGTATTCTAGGTTATTATGCGCAGAGGTTTTTGGTCCAAAAAAAATAGAATCTCTGTTTTTTTTCTGAATTTAGTAGTAATAAATTACTGGTCATCCAATTTTTTTATATCAGCTATGCATTCTGTTAATTTTATGAATTGGTAAGTTTTGTCAGGGCTCGAAGAAATATAGAGCTGAGTATCATCAACGTAACAGTGAAAACCAATGCCATGCTTCCTAATGATATCTCCCAAGGGTAGCATGTACAGAGTAAAAAAAGCAATGGTCCTACTGAGCCTTGTGGTACTCCATATTGAACTTGTGATCGATATGACATCTCTTCGTTTACCACTACAAACTGATAACAGTCAGATAAGTAAGATTTGAACCATGCCAATGCAATTCCACTAATGCCAACATAATTTTCAAGTCTATTCAAAAGAATATTGTGGTCGATAGTGTCAAAAGCAGCACTGAGATCTAGCAACACTAATAGAGAGATACAACCACGATCGGATGATAAGAGCAAATCATTTGTAACTCTAATGAGAGCAGTCTCAGTACTATGGTACGGTCTAAATCCTGACTGGAAATCCTCACAGATACCATTACTTTCCAAGAAGGAACATAGTTGCGATGATACTGCCTTTTCTAGTATTTTTGACAGAAAAGGTAGATTCGAGCCTGTAATTGACTAATTCTCTAGGATCAAGTTGTGTTTTTTAATAAGAGGTTAAATAATAGCCAGCTTAAAAGTTTTCAGTATGTATCCTAGTGATAAAGGTGAATTAACAATATTAAGAAGAAGATATATGACCTCTGGAAGCATCTCTTTCTATAGCTTTGTCCGTATAGGGTCTAACATACATGTTATTGATTTTGATGATTTAACAAGTTCAGACAATTCTTCATGTCCTAAAGCAACGAATGAATGGAGTAGACGGTTGCATGGTTATAATTTTCTCTCTAATATTATCAATCTTGCAAGTAAAGAAGTTCATAAAGTCATTACTGCTGTGCTGTTTGGAAACATCAGAAGTTGAAGCTCTATTTCTCTAATTTAGCCATCAAATAAATATCAAATAAATACCTAGGGTTGTGTTTATTTTCTTCTAAAAGATTTGAAAAATAAGCAGATCTAGCAGTTTTTAAGGCCTTTCTGTACTCAATCATTCTCTCTCGCCACGAAATGCGAAAAAAGTTTGTTTTCTTCCAGCTGCGCTTCATTTTTCTGGCATTTTTCCGAGTGTGCTCTTTGTACCACGGCAATGGATTAGTTTCCTTAATCTTCTTTAAGCGCAGAGGAGCAACTGAGTCTAATGTGCTGGAAAAGACATAGTTAATAGTTTCTGTTGCAACATTGAGGTCTTCCAAGCTATCTGGTATGCTAAGGCGATGAAACTGATTTTAGGACCCCGTTGGTGCTCCAGGAAATCAGCACCCCACAGAGACAGATTCTGGCTCCTTTCCCTACTGCACTGCATTGTTACCCATGCACAACCAGTGGAAGACTGCTGATTGTTTGCATTGCTCCGTGACCGACTCTCTACACCCTGTACACACTGATGACGTATGATGTCTGCGCAAACGGGGTGCGCAAGGATTTGTAAAAACATAAGTTGACAGGCAGGTAGGACATTGTATTATTTCATTTGGATGAATATAATGATTGGATGAACATTTTATGGTCCACAGAGGATATATATTTATAAAAATACATTTAGACATAGTGATTGCTATCAGGATATGAGTGATTTTCAACCAGTATAACAAAAAATGTTTCTGTAGAGGATCACCTATTGCACCTTTAACCAAACCTCTGCAGAGTCCTTGGCATTGTTGTATACTACCAGTATATGAGTTTTTAATTTACATTAGAGGTAATATAACTGGTGCTAGTTAATAACAAATAATTTTTCATTCGTTTGATGTATAATAAGGGTCTTATCCTTATTAGCTTCAGAGAAACAACAATTTATCTTTCAATAAAGAAAACTCTGCCATAGCTACACCCAAATTAATCACTTTTATTTTAAGCATCTTATGCATTTATACCTTTGTCATTCATGGTATTCATTTAGTAGTTGTGTTGATTTACTCTTGTTTATCTTTTTGTTAATCAAATTTATTTTATTACACTTGTGTCTTCCTTGTCTTGATAATGCAGAAGACGCTCTACAAGTTAACAATATCTCACAAATCCTTCAGATTGGTCAGATGACAAACTACCTCCAATTTATAATTTTATTTTTTCAACAATCATCTTTGACTGTTATGTTACTGTTAAGGTGAAATTCCTTAGCTGGTGCCCTGAGTAAAAGAGGTCACCTGACACTCTCACACTTGCCTTAAGTGACTTGACCAAAACTCACAATATTATTTGTTGCCCATATAGACCAAATCCTTACATTTATGGTGCCCATAAATCACTACACCAATGACATCCCATGAATAGCACAATATGATACTAAACAATGAAGTGAGAATAGAGTTGCAAGGACAATTATATACATCATTGATTTTTTATGAAACTCAGTGTGGCATGTAAAAGGTTTAAAGCTAAATTAAAGTTTGACACAGACAATATAAGTTAACCTCAGATGATATCTTTTGTACTCAACCCGTGGCTCTTTAATCAAATTGTTGTGGCTCACATTACACTATAAATTATCTTTAACAAGTTTTTTTCTGAAGCTTTTTGTTACAAGTCTTAGTATTTAAAGTCACTTTACTACAAGCAGAAAGCTATAACACGTACTGTATCTATTAACATCCCCATTCATGTCGATGGCAGCTGTTCAGCTATTAAGGTCCATTTCATGCTTTTTGGAGCCTTTTAAAAATGTTTCTCGGACACACTTTACAATACACTTTACAACTAATGCACAGATAATCTTGAGCACTGTAAAAATATTCTGTAGTTTTTACAAAATAATTTTGGTAGCTGTGGTTGCCAGAATAATTTTGTAAAAAAATATAGAAAAACTGTAAACACATTTATAGAACAAACTGTAAATTTTACAGTATAAAACTGTAATTTACAAACAAGAAAATTTGAATGTAAACCAGTAAATTCAACAATGCACACTAAAATCTGTTTTGTACCTTTAACATATATTGACAACCACCCTAATAACGCAGGTGGTAAAAGAGAAAGCCACATGAAGAATCAGAGTTCATCACAAGCAGCTCTTCCATAAGCTGAAGTATATAGTAATATAAAGAAGGTGCAAAGAGTCATTCATGCAAACGCAAAACGTCTCAGGTTATGTATATGCATCGTGAAGCACATGTGAAATCAGTCCAATGGCGTGACGGAACGTCATAGGCGGGTGACGTCATTACCAGGAAACTATAAAGCACACCTGAACCAAACAGAGTTAGCTTCTGAAAGTCGAAGAAAGTCGGTCACAGGCATGCTGGGAGTATGGCAACGTGACGCAGCGTCTCGTTCCCTCTTAGGGAACCATGGTTACATACGTAACCTGAAACGTTCCCTTTCAAGGGAACTCGCGCTGCGTCAAGCGCTTTGGGAACGAGATACCCATGCCGCCATAAAACCAAGTGCCTGTCTGTGTTAAACGGATGCGCACACTAAGAAACAAGCACTCGTGACCCCGGGGTCGAGGCCACATCTAGGTTATAAAACCTAACAAAGGTATGAGGCGAGGACCACCCCGCAGCATCACAGACTTCCTGGAGGGACACTCCAGAAAGCAAAGCCAAAAAGGCAGCCATACTCCGGGTAGAGTGAGCACGGACCTTAAGAGGTGACGGTTGGCCGGCCGACTCATAAGCCAGCGAGATAGCCTCGACTATCCACTTGCTGAATATTTGCTTAGATGCAGGGTGCCCCTTACGAGAGGCCCCGAAACAGACGAACAACTGATCAGTCTTACGCCACAGGGCAGCTCTGTGGACGTAAGCATTGAGAGCCCTGACTGGACAGAGCAAATTAAGTTTCTCCTGGTCTGGATCTAGAAATGGAGGAGGACAGAAGGCCTGCAGCATAATGGGGCCCGCCACATTAGTGGGGACCTTAGGAACATAGCCCTCCCGAGGGAAGAGGAAGGCTTTAACCATGCCCGGGGCAAAGTCCAGGCAAGAAGGAGAGACCGAAAGGGCTTGGAGGTCTCCAATTCTCTTAAGAGACGAGATAGCGAGGAGGAAAAGAGTTTTAAGGGTGAGGAACTTCTCATGAACCTCTTCGATGGGCTCAAACGGAGCCATGGACAGGCCCTCCAACACTATGGCCAAATCCCAAGTCGGAACTCTCTGACGTGCCGCAGGTCTTAGTCTCAAAGTACCACAAAGGAAGCAAGTAACCCACGGGTGTCTTCCCAGAGAAGCACCCTCTAAAGGAACGTGGTAAGCCGCAATGGCTGCCACGTAAACCTTCAGCGTAGAAGGGGATAACCCTGAAGAGAACTTATCTTGCAGAAACTCGAGAACTGTACCAACTGGGCAGTTAACAGGATCTAATGTAAGTTCTCTACACCAAGAAGAGAAGACGTTCCACTTCAGGGAGTACAGCCTCCTAGTGGAGGGAGCTCTGGACTGGAGTATGGTCTCCACTACCTCGGTAGGGAGACCCGAATATATGAGCTGTGCCCCCTCAGAGGCCACACTTCCGCTTGCCCGAAGTGCTCCCAAAGCAGCTCCACCACCTCAGGGTGGAGTCTCCACTCTCCGGGCCTTAGCCCCTGCCTCGACAGGATGTCTGCTTCCTGATTCAGACGCCCTGGAATGTATACTGCCCTGACTGACAGTAACTTCCCCTGGGCCCACAGGAGGATCTGGTGTGCCAGCTTGCATAAGGGGCGCGAACGCAGACCCCCCTGATGGTTTAAATATGAGACCACCGCTGTATTGTCCGTGCAGACCAACACATGATGGCCCCTGAGATCTGGGAGGAAGTGTTTGAGTGCCAGGAACATAGCCATCATCTCCAACTGGTTTATGTGCCAGGAAAGATAATGACCCCTCCACAGACCCTGAGCTGAGCGACCATTCATGATCGCCCCCCAGCTGGTGAGGGACGCATCCGTCATAAGCATTACACGACAACAAGGAGCTCCCAACACTGGCCCTTGGGAAAGGAACCAAGGTTTTGTTCTTGAACTTCAGCTTCTTGACAGAGCAATTTAGTAGGCGCAGATCTAGAATAGGACGCAACCCTCCATCCTTCTTTGGAACTATGAAGTACTGGCTGTAAAACCCTGACTCCCTGCTGGGAGAAGGAACACTTTCTATAGCTTCTTTTCAGAAGAGAGTCTGTACTTCCTGTTCCATAACCAGAGCCTGCTGAACAAAACCCCGTTGAACCTGGGCGGTCGCAACCCGAACTGAATTCTGTACCCAAATTCTACTGTGCGCAGGACCCATTGAGATACGTTTGACAGAAGTTTCCACGCTGCCAATGAATCTACTAAGGGAATTAGTCTCTCGAGACTGACCTCTGGTGTTAGATGTGTGACCAGCCCGGTGCCCTGAAGCGGCGAACCGGCAGGGAGCAACCAAACTGGCCACTTTTGATCCCTCCTTGGAGGGAGCGAACATCCCAGCGCCACTATGTTGCCAGGTGGACACTGGGATATACGTTCGCTGAGAACCGCTGCGCCCTGAAGCACGAGAAGTGGCAGGGTTGGCAGAACGGCCCCCTGAGGGCACCGTGTAATGAGGTGGAAACCGACTCACCCCAGAGGGGACTGCCCTCAGAAGCCCGACACCACTGGCGTCAGGACTTCTTTCCCGAAGCCTTCCACTGGATAATGACGGTCCTCAGATCCGTCTTACCCTTGGAAGGCTTCTGCTGTGAGCGCTGTCCCGCCCCCCAGTCTCCCCAGGCTTTTGGAACGCCGTTGCCTGCTTCTTAGCTTCCTGAAACCTTTCGACGACGGTGTTAACAAAGTCGCCGAAAAGGCCAGACGGCGTAAGCGAGACGTCCAAAAGGAAGTATCTATCTCTGTCCTTCATCGAGGTTGAGCCACAAATGCCTCTCCGTAGCTACCAGGGCTGCCATAGACCGCCCAATTGACTTGGCGGTCTCCTTGGTAGTGTGGAGAGACAGATCTGTAGCTTTACGTAGCTCAGTGAAAGCCTCGTGACTAACTTCCCCACCCTCATCAAGGTCCTTTAGCAGGTCGGCTTGATATGCTTGGAGGACGGCCATAGTATGTAAGCAAGCCGCCGCCTGACCTGCAGCCGAGCACGTTTTACCCACTAAAGTTGATGGTTTAGTGGGTAACCTTGGGGCTTTTAGGGAGGATGCTGACTCAGGGGAGAGATAACTCGCAGGCGTCTCTTCCACCCGAGGCATCTCCCCATAACCGTGCCTTTTTAGTCCCATGATGTTACTATAATTCGATGTCTGGGGACTGAAGACCTGATAGGAGGCGGGTCTATTCCAGGACCTCGACACCTCAGTGTGGAGGTCCGGGAAAAAAGGCAAGCCTCGTCGTGGAAGTTGTGAGCGAGAGGGAAGGAAGTGCTCGTCTAACAGACTGGACTGACGGGCTTCCTGCTTTTCAGCTGGCCAGCTAATGTCTAATCTGGCGACAGCTCTAGTCACAACCTCCACGAGCTCCTCATCTGCTTGTGTGTGTGGTGTCGATTCATCACAGGGGTCGATGCTGACAACGTCCAGTTCCTCAGAACTAGAACGCTGCAGCACCGGCGCCTCCCAAGGGGCAGAAGAAACCGCCGAGCGTGCTTCTGCCTCCTGAAATGAAGCGCTGGATCCTGCAGGTAAAGGCAGAGAAAGGGCGGGGCCCGTCTCTAACCCCTCTGCAAGATCCATTTGCGAACCCCACGACGCGAGCCTTCGCTGTGCCTCGGCAGCAGCGGGACCCGAGCCGCGGGGAGCGCGAGCCGAAGTGCCTTCCTCGAAAAGCACCCGGCGGGAGCGGAGCGTCTTGAGAGACAGCTGTTCGCAATGCTCACAGCCAGCCCCCTCGAGGGGTTTTTCACATCATGTTTTTAAAAATTCTTGTGCACTCATAATCTTTTATAAAAAAAAAAAAAAAAAACTTTCCCTCCCCCTCATAATGGCATCTCTTCTCTGATGACATGCACATGAGATCACAGCAATTAGCAAACAACAGTGATCCAATGATCCAATCAATTCCTGATGGATGAAATCAAGGAAAATCAAGGGAAGAGGCGAGGATCCAATTGCAGTAAAGTTCATTCAAGAAAACAGAATAAATCCAAGCAGGGTTACAGGAAGTCCAAACAAGGAACATAACATAAGTCAAAACAAGGCTGAAGAAATCCAAGCAAAAACACTAATCCAAATGAGGCACAAACAAACACAACAGATTTAAAGGGATGTGAAGACAAAGACTGAAACACACAGAACAAGATAACAAAGGCAAACAAGAGACAGGTGGAGGTGATTAATCATCATGGAAACAAAAGGTGTGTCCCAATTTGCGTACTTGTGCACTATTCTATGATGTTTTTAAGTATAAATAGTGTGTCTAGTGCGTTCACACAGAAAATTCAGACTCTGATTATGAATAACAAAATAAACTTATAAAATCCTGCACTACATGGATGAGTACATAGTGTATAAGTAGTCTATAAGTGCATAGTGTGTCATGGGACGCAAATATACGAAAATATCACGGGGGTGAAACACTGAAACAAGGTGAGCAGAAAATACACTTCAAAATAAAAGTCTTACAACACAAAACCGGGGAAACAAGACAGGAACATAACACAACCTTACTTTTTTTTTTCAGTTCAAAAAGCTGATATCTCAGATATACATCACAATAGGGAAAAAAGATGACTGCAATTTCCATTTTGTGATGGCTTTAACTTGTAAAACAGTTATGGTTGGCCTAAATTTTAGACATTTACAGTTGCAAGAAAAAGTATGTGAACCACTTGCAGAATCTGTGAAAATGTTAATAATTTTAACAAAATAAGGGAGATAATACAAAATGCATGTTATTTTTTATTTAGTACTGTCCTGAGTAAGATATTTTACATAAAAGATGTTTACATATAATCCACAAGACAAAAAAAGAAAATAGCTGAATTTATTAAAATAACCCCATTCATAAGTATGTGAACCATTGATTCTTAATACTGTGTGTGGTTACCTGGATGATATACTACTGTTTTATTTGTTTTGTGATGGTTGATCATGAGTCCCTTGTTTGTCCTGAGCAGTTAAACTGAGCTCTGTTCTTCAGAAAAAATCTCCAGGTCCTGCATATTCTTCAGTTTTCCAGCATTTTTTTGCATATTTGAACCCTTTACAGCAGTGACTGAATGATTTTGAGATCCGTCTTTTCACACTGAGGACAACTGAGGGACTCAAACACAACTTTTAAAAAAGGTTCAAACATTCACTGATGCTCCAGAAAAAAACATGATGCGTTCATAGATGGGGGGTGAAAACATTTGGAATTTGAAGATCAAGGTAAATTGTATTTAATTTGTCTTCCGGGAAACATGCAAGTATCTTCTGTTGCTTCCGAAGGCCAGTACTAAATGAAAAAAAAAAAAAAAAAAATGATACTCAAGCGAAATAAGAAAAATTTGGACCTCTTCATCCTGTTCAAAAGTTTTCACCCCCCGACTCTTAATGCATCGTGTTTCCTTCTGAAACATCAGTGAATGTTTGAACCTTTTTTAATAGTTGTGTTTGAGTCCCTCAGTTGTCCTCCATGTGAAAAGACAGATCTCAAAATCATTCAGTCACTGTTGTAAAGGGTTCAAATATGCAAAAGATGGTGGAAAAGTGAAGAATTTTTGGGACCTGGAGATTTTTTCTGAAGAACAGAGCTCAGTTTAACTGCTCAGAATAAACAAGGGACTCATTAACAACCATCACACAACAACAAAAAAAAAAAAAAAACAGTCGTAGATCATCCAGGTAATGACACACAGTATTAAGAATCAATGGTTCACAAACTTTTGAACTGAGTCATTTTAATACATTTTTTTTTTTTGTCTTATGGATTATATGTAAACATCTTTTATGTAAAATATCTTACTCAGGACAGTACTAAATAAAAAATAACATGCATTTTGTATGATCTCTCTTATTTTGTCAAAATTTTGCACATTTTCACAGATTCTGCAAGTGGTTCACATACTTATTCTTGCAACTGTATGTTAAACTATAAAACTATCAGAACTAAGTTCACTTTTCTGGGCCATTTTTGCAATTATTTTTAAGCAGCAAGGTGACTTTTAGTGGATGTATGAACTCACTTTACCTGAGTACTCAGAGGTGATCTGACAGCCAGAAGTGCTTTATTGTGATTTTGAACATATTTATAATGGAATAATCTAAAACCTAAAAAAACGTTTTTTTAATAAAAATGCTTAAAAAGTGTAGTTGTGTTGTCTTTCATGTGCATATATTGTTATGTATAAGTGTCAAATAACAATACTTAATTAAAGCTGCAAGCAGTGACGAAAGGGCCCTTGCACCTGGGGCCACCGTCACCCGGTGGCCTTAGGAAAACAGTGAATAGTGAGTGACATGCATGTAAGCGAGTAAATACAGGAGAAATATGGCAAAGTCATTTCGACGTGCCACACTTCCTGCTGCCAACAGGCGGCGCTTTGACTATAACTGAATATTGCCATGTAGATGTCTTTAGGCCAGGACTATTATCAAACATGTGAAGTTTGGGGCAGATCGGACATTGTATACCCGAGTTACAACAACTTACTGTTTCAGGGCGAAACATCAAACTTTGTCAGGTCGCCACAGACACGCTCTTCAACGAAAACTCAAGATCTTCACAATTTAATGTCGCAAAGGTCTTTAGATTAGACTGACCAAATATGATGTTTATCTGATAAAATCTCTAGGAGGAGTTTGTTAAAGTACAATGTCTGGAAATGGCAAAAACTGCACAAATTTTGCAGAAAAAATTAAAAATATCTGACTTCCTGTTGGGTTTACAGGCAGTGTAGGTATTGGGCTGTTATATGTCTGCCGAAATTCATACCTGTACGTGAAACGTAGCTCGAAGGGTGCTTAATTGAAATTTTGTAGGTGGCGCTATTGAGCCATTTTGCCACACCTAATTCTGAAAACCATATCAGACGTAAATTTTCACCACTTCTTATGCGTGTGCAAAGTTTCATGAGTTTTCGAGCATGTTTAGGCCCTCAAAAATGTGATTCATTTTGGAGAAGAAGAAGAACTTACTGAGCAATTACAATAGGGTCCTCACACTATCGGTGCTCGGGCCCTAAAAATACTAGGGCTGCATATCATAAGACTTTCTTTTTTGTCAGCGTATTTTCATAACACATATTTTCACATATGTTCGTAACATTCCTTTTTGCGCTATAGTTTTCTTTCTGTCGTGTTCCTCAAGTTAAATCAGAGTAATGCAGTCAAAGAAAGGTGTCTGCAAAGCATTCTGAAAGAGCAGAATGGAAAAAAAGTTGATTCAGAAGCACTTGCAGCTTTTTGGATCATTTTCAGGTCAGAATCAATGTGTTTTGTTTGACAATAGGAGTGCAAACAAATTGAACATTTCCAACCCACAAGTTGACAAATATGTAATTTCATCACAGGTATTGCAAGGCCACAATGAACACACTGTATAAGAAAGATATGCAAACTAGATGACTGTGTCATTTGATCCTAATGGACAACCGAACAAATTAGAAGATGCTTGAAATAGACAAAGAATGTGCATAGCATTTCCATCATAAGCTGATTGGATACAAAATTGGTGGGGGAAAAATTATATCACTAACTGCAGTTACTTTTGTATCTTTAACTTTTATATGTGTGTGGTCCCGTCTCTCCCATCAATGTCCTTGAGATTCGACTCTAAGGTCAACACCGGATCCTCGAGGGAATGACCTCATCAGTGTACAACACAAAGAGACACAAATGACAGCCTTTTCAATGCCCTGCCTTTGTGCCACTGAGGGAATCAATTATAAAAACGCTTTTAACAGGAACGCTAAAAGTGGTGTCCTGCATTGTCTGGGCCGGAGCCCAATTCTAAGGAGGTCTCGATCCATTCCACCATCACTTCTCCCAGCCGTAATTTCCTCTTCGTCTGAGATCCCATTGCTTTTTGGAATTGGATTTACCTGACTCATTCAGACGGTGAATAGACTCCCCTTACAGAAGCAGAAAAAAACAGAGGAATACACTGTAAAATTGCCTGGCTGAATCCGGGGGTCTCTGAGCGACAGCACACTGTCAGAATGTCATTAAGCCTCAATGAGAAAAAATGTCCTCATTACGCGGGGCACGCGAGGGGGGAGAACAATGGCGTGAGGCGGGAGGGAGGTGCGGCAAAGGTGTGAGGTCATCGGCTCTGTTTACAGCATCCTGCGAGTCCTTGTCCCCCATCGCTTGCCTTGACCCAGTTTGCTTATGGCTGCGAAGTGCAATCCGTTTCCCTGAGCCGGTGGCACAGGATGGCAAATGTTGACACAATTCTCTTCTGAGGTGTTTCATCTTTGTTTCCACGGCTGCGAGTGTCGCTTTATCAAATTCCACTTTAGAGAAAGAACATTTGTTGACAGTATGTTTTAGCTGAAACATTAATTGCCATTTCAGCAGCTAATGCCCCATCATTCCAGTGGAAAGCTTCAGATACTCTTGGGGGAAAGAAAAAGCTGCACCGGCAACCTTATCTGAGTGCTCTGGGACTGAACTGTATAAGGCTGAAATGACTAAGTGTGTATACACAACCATATGATGGTAAAAATCCACACACTCCTCTTTTTTTAATCACCATAAATCATAAGCAGTGTCTCAGAACAAGCAGTTTGCAGATTGTAGCTTCTGTGATGTCACAAATGCTTAGGCCCCGCCCACGACTGCTGATGGACTCTGTCCTATACAGTGTTGCCAGATTGGGCGGGTTCCTGACAATCACGAGGGATCAGCGGACAGACGTGATGATTCATGAGTGACGAGTTTTAGCGTGATAAGGGATCAGAGTTTGAACGTATAGCTGTATATTTAAGTGATTACAATGCCAGAGTGGCCTAAATATAAGTTAAAGAGTGGGAGTGTGACTAACTCTTAGGGGTCATTCACACAGAATGCGTCTTTGCGTCTAAAAACGCGAACCACAGCGCTCGGGAATGGTTTTAAAAAAAGCGCAGCATAGAATGCAAGAGTCTCGAGACACGCCTTTGAGATGTGATGCAATAATGGCAATAACGGAAATAATATAAATAGGCAAACAGCAGAATTGACAGATACAAGTTTTGACATGGAAAAAAAGAAAATAAGATAATAATGAGCGCCTCCTCCGCCATGTTGCCGTCAAATAAAACAGTTGTCATGCCAACTTACTTCTGTAAACAGAAGCTCAACGCTTGCCCCGCCTCAGAGTTCTTCTGATTGGTCCACTGTTTTGGAACTGACATTGATGAGCGGCGCTGCGTGTAAAAGTTGAAATTCCTTTAAGTTGACACGGCGTCTTAAAAACGCGGCGCTTATGTGCGAGGTGCTGCAAAAGACGCGAGACCCGAACGTAACGGTCATGCACGTCCGTCAAACGCGTGTTTACATAGAAAAACAATGGGAAAGTAGCGCATTGGAATAGAAAAACGCATTCTGTGTGAGCGGCCCCTTACAACGTGAATTACACCTGAGGAGGAAGATGACGCGAAGGATCTAATATCACTGTAATTCAGAGCACAGTTAAATAATTTAATCAAAATCGAAACTAAATATGGGACTATACGATCCTGTCCTGCATCAGGACAAATCCTTGAAAGCTGCTGGACTTGATTAGTTTTGACTATGCAAATTTGTATTGTTCTACAATATGTAGCCTACTTCATGAAAGACGTGCTATAATTCTGTCTGAAGTTAAAGTGCAACACGAAGGTAAGCACATTATTGTTGTTAATTTTCGTACAGTATGTATCAATGAATGACACCGTTTTGACTTTCACGGTGTGTGCATTAACGAGTGTGAAATACCTGCTAATTACGTTGCTTATTCCGATCACTCATACTGGGCGCTTTTTGCATTTAAATAGGCTAATTCTGACTGTTGACATTGAAAATGATGCATGTGTTTTTCCGGGGGTATCGGTTAATTTCTTGATTGCCGTTTTGACATATGGACATATGTATTGCCTGGACATTTTAGTCATAATATGGTAATCGTTTTCTGGGAAATTTATCTATTTTTATATTACTTTGTCATCATTATTTAGTTTTAAGGAGTCCATATCAGCATTGATTGACATGGCAATAAAATTCTATCACATTATTTTGACTGTTAAAGTTTTGGGCATTTATTTGTTGTTGGAGTGGACAGGTTTTGGTAAGCTTTTTGGCTGGAAATTGTCCACCCAATCTGACAACACTGGCCCAATAGCATAGATCCCGCCCTGAGTGAGCTGTACACAGTCCGCCATGTTTATCTGCTCACCAGAGCAGTTAAAGAGCAGTGTGTACATTTTGGCGGCATCTACCAGTGAGGTTGCGAATTGCAATATAGAGAAGCTACGGTGGCCAACACAGGGCAAAGTTGTTATCGTCTGAGACAGCAGAGAGTAGCCAGTCAAGCAAACACGCTCTGTAGAGTAGTTTGTCCATTTAGGGCTACTGTAGAAACATGCCGACTCAAAATGGCAACTAAACATGTAAGGGGATCCGTGGTGTATGTAGATAGAAATGGCTCATTCTGTGGTAATAAAAACATAACGGTTCATTATGTAAGGTCTTTATACACCTCTGAAAACATAGTTATATTGCATTTCTGTCAATAGATCCTCCTAAAATGTACACATTACACCTTTAACAGCAGCATTCATGTAAGAAATTTATTCTTATTAAAGCTACTAAGTTATTCAGTCAAGAACAGTGAGTGATTTTCTGTTTTTCTTTTGTTGTCTGATTCATATTAACAGCATATATATAGCAGTAGGTACTGTATATTACACTGCTTTCATTTTAATGCACAGATCTAATATACACATGCAATTTCTTTACTTCCTGTTTCTGTTCATAGACATAACAGACTGTGTTTATGTTAACTTTGTGTGTTTTTGACATAACCTTGTGTGTATTTGACAATTTAAGCACAGTAACACGTGAAAGAGAACTTAGTTTAATACTCACGGGACATGCCGTCTGACATCCAGCTTTCTGTGCGCTCAGAAAACCATATATCAGAAGTTTAGATTGATATGGCTTTAAAACACATGCAGATAATAGGCTTGAAGCGGCGCAGTACCGCGAGAGCGATTCTAAAAGCATACGGAGCCGTCTGCTCTTTGATCACTCTCGCGGTACTTTGATGTCACACACTGATCAGTTTGTGCAGCGCTGCTTCAAGTCGAACAAGCCTAATAAACTTTCGTGATGATGAAGAACTGCAATGTCATGTAAGCATGACCGTGATTGAAATGATAATCAAAACCAAACAGATGTTTTGTTAGTATCCAAGGCACAAGCTCTAGGATCCACCCTCTTCTGGAAAGCGGGGTGGGGAGCAGCAGCTCATTTGCATTTAAAGATACATGCACGAAAACTATAGGGAATTTTGAGCTGAAACTTCATGACACATTCTGTGGACACCAGAGATTATAATACATCTTGTAAAATGGGGCATAATAGATCCCCTTTAAATTATTACTATATATTTTTTCATTATTATTTATATATTATTTATATACTTAAATACTAAATCAGATATTCTAAATAATCATGCATTTTGACATTTTAGTTGAGTAACGGCACAATACCAGTCAAATATACATATGAATTACATATGTACAATGAAAAGAAAAAAGAAGAAGATAATTTAACTTCAAAATACTAAACATGTCAAGATCATCTATTAGTCCTTGAGTTGGAACTGTTGCTTCTGCTAGCATTTATGCTGTCAAGTTTGATCTGTTTGTATTTTCTTTGAATTACTGTACCTGTGTCTAGTTAATTTAGTTCCTAGTGTTTCCCAGTGTATTTATAGACCTCAGTTTCAGTTGGTCCTTGTCCATTATTGTCAATGTAATGTGGATGGCCTGTTTGAGTTTTTGGAGACTGCAAAAAAGCCAGAGTGTTTTTGTTATTTTGATTTTGTTATTAATAAAGACTGCTGCTCATAGATCCTGCCTTTTTCATCCCTGCAGCAACTGTGCCCTGACATATGTTCTATTTTCTGGACTGAATTTGTATAATCTTCAGAAGAAAAATGTGTATGTTAACAGATGCCAGTAGCATCAGAAGTGTGAAATACCAAGTTAAATAACACAAATAAAATATAATAGAAAGATAGTGCCCTAAGCAGAAACTATTATTTGTTAATTAACTGATATCCCTCAGGTAACAGACCTCATCCTCTCTTCTGTGATCTACAGAGACCTGCAGTATATCACCAGACTGCTCTAGTATATTAAACATCAGGCATATTCTGATACACAGGTGAGATAATCATGCTTGTTTACACAACAAAACAGGGCACTGAAGGATGACATGCACCAAATAAATGACAGCGGAAATGGGTTTAGCGCAATCTGGTAACAGATAAATGGATTTAATCTTGTTCCGGGGACCTTCAGCGGGAAATGGCCGCTGACACCTGAGACCCTGCAACATGTCAGGCTACAGTCGAGGCCACATGGCTGGGTTATATATCTCAATCAGACCAGACAAGAAATTAATCTCAGCCTGGTGTAACAGTAAGAGCATTGTCAAGAGAAGATACAAAAAGCCTGGAGGATATTGGCAGGTCTGGATATTCCTAACTGGGTGCTGCATTCCTGAGACTGACTACAGGCCATTCAATACTTTAGTAGTATAATCAGGATAAAAATATACAATCCTTAAACACCAATCCTCGAGTTGCTGGGTAAAACTGGGATACCATTATGGACAGAGCCAATTTTACAGATATTTTTTTTTACTAATTTACTTATTTGTCTTATTAGCTGACACATTAATGTGACTTAAAGCACAGTTATTACAAAGACAACAACATATATTTTACAGAATATAAATAATAATTAATTAATGAATCATAAAAAATAAATAAAATATTTATTTGGTCATAAAATACTCTTAATGATTGTATAAAATGTTTTTATAATCGATCTGAAATCATAAACATGGTGTCATCAGTGTGGGAGGAAATGCATATAATGCAAGTTATGTAATCAGATTACTTTTTTTCAAGTAACTAGTAAAGCAACACATTACTTTTAAATTTACAAACAAAATATCTGCGTTTTCTATAATTAAAGTAAAATACAAGTACTAGATGAAAAACACACATAAAACTTAAATGAAAATTAGAAATGTTACCTTGGCAACTAACTGAAATAAGTTAACTAAAACCCGAAATAAAAATAAAGCTATATATATTTCCAGATTTATGTTCAGTTTGTTTTTGATTTAGTTTTGGTTTTCCTACCTGTCTGTATTCCCTTGTTAGTTTCTTGGTTCCTGGTTAAGTTACACACCTGTTCTATGTTACGTTGATCATCTCCTGGTGTATTTATGCCTTTAGTTAGTTTATGCCTCTGTTCATTGTTCAGTCTTGTTTGAGTTATTGTGGTTGTGTTTACCTTGGTGGATTTATTATTAAAGACTTTTCTGTTTATGTTTCTACGATGTGTGCTTCATTGCAACCACCTGTACGTTTTATATATACAGGGCTTGAAATTAATACCCGCCAAATGTGGGTGGATTTCAGCAGTGACGTGTAACGCAGTCACTCCTACCAGCCACTTTGGCAGGCTGAATTTTATATGTAATATATATACATTTACAATTGTAGTCTTTTAAAAAGGCATCTGAAATAATCAACTGTGTGCAATGTAGTGTTGTTTGAAATATTGATTTTTCGATACATATCGATACAGAAAAATAATGCTTCCAATACTCATTTTTCGCAGAATAGATACACGATATTAGCTGCGCTTTCTCGCTATCTCATCTCTCCGACAGCGAGTTTGACATACAAACCCGCCTCCCCTCACTCACTCATTTCATTTGCTCCAAATTAATATTGTTGGTGTTACAGAGCTTGCATTTCGGCATGGAATTGCACGTATTGCACATAATTTTACTCATTCACGATTTTGTGCTCACACCCAAAGTGCACGCACATAAAGCCTCCTCGTTCTAAACTGTTTCACTGCTTATATATTGTGCTTAAACAGTCAAATACACACAACATAATGACAAAATGGCGGTCTAGGCAAGAAATCATGTAAACAGTCTTTTATGTTTTAAGTGAATGTAAACACGCATATGTAACAGTATAATGTATTTGTGCGTCAGGTCTTAAAGTGACAGCAGCCTAATATACCTGCTGCCAAATTATGAGATGATATTAAAAATATCTATATGGCAGTTTTTCCCCAAGGAATGAAAATGACTTTTAAAACCTTTAAATTTAAAATGAAAACTGAAAATGTAAAAATAAAAGCTAACTCAAAAGATTAATAAATACTATAACATTGACTTGTCAAAGCTCTGCAGTCTTTCATATTATAATGTGCACAAATAGAAAGGACAGCTTTCTTGATGCTTTTATGTGCTTTTGACAAAATCCCTCCTTTTGTGACTCACAAAACCAGAAAGCGTCCATGATAAAATAAATTATTTTATTTATAAGTCCATTTTTCAACTTGTGACTCTATTTCTATCAAGAAAGAAGCATTGTAGACACTAAATACTTGTTCGGTTATCTCTAAATCACACTTGAATTTGGACTAGATCATTAGTCATGCAGTTATGGTGACTTGGAAGCTTGTCTGAAGCCAGTTTTCCTAAGAGGTCCATTCATAGACAAAAGGCTGCTTGTTTAGTCATTGACTGACTCTTCAGTTTCAGCCACCACCATTATGATGTCATCCAGCTGATGTCTGATATCAAAAGTTAGAGGGCCTAAAAGTTAAAGTGACTGTGACTAAATGTAAATGTAAGGCCTAGTTCTCAAACAATGTATAAAGAAATGAGGGTTCAGTTTTAGATGTAAGAGTAGCAGAATGTGAACGAGTGTAGTTAATGAGCCTACAAACAGAGCTTGCTGCTTTGAATAATGAGATGATGGTGTGAATGAAAATGGCAGAGATCTATTATATTCACTCAGTGAAGCCCATATTTTCATCCTTTGTGGACTTTAATGAAGGAGACTTGTAGCCTAGAGCTTTTTCTAATAAAATAGTGCACCTAGGACAGGAATTTTGTTGTGACCTCCAAGTTGCTTGTGAACAAAATGTGTTCTTTATTTACACTGCACGAGAATGGCTGTTCCCTATACTGAAAGTATGCCACATTTAGTAAATGTTTGGTCTCAGAGTACCTATTTAGAAAACCGTACTTTAGGACACACAACATTTCAAGAAAATTTCTCTACTCTGAAGTTTAACAGCAAAACTCAATTGTGAACAAGGGGGAAGAAAAGCTCAGTTAAATATGCAAGATGTTTGTAGAAGCCCTCGGGCTCAGACAGATAATGCCCAATATCAGCAGAGAGCAATTGCTGCTTGAAGCACACCTGCCTGATTGCTGAGTGAAGGGTTTAGGATTTTACCTGAACACAGCACATGGAAAATAACGATAATGGGGACATACTGCCTTTACCAGAGGCTATTCAGAGTGCCGCACCTCTGGTGTCAAGCACAAAAAACTAAACGGCATGGCTGTCTAACATCATTGCATGCTAACATGGCAGGAACTAAATAAATGACAGAGGGGTTTCCAAATCTGCAAGCTGCATTCAGCCCTATTTATGCAAATCCTAGGATGAAAGTGAATCTGAACTGAGAGGACGGACTAGTACCAAACAGTGCCTGTAGATATACAGTGGCCCTTAAAGTATTTGGACACTTATGTAACACTCAAAAATATATCAATGTCACTGCATGATTTAAGCAATGTCACTCGAGCATGAGTGCTGCTGTTTCCGAATATCAACACAGAAAAAAAACCCAAAGCTGCATGGAAAGCTATACTAATTGAGAGAAAAGAAATTGCTTTCAGCTATTGCTTTTATACAAGTTACACTGCAAACAAATGTTTTTCCTACTTAGTATTTGTCTTGTTTCTTTATTAAATATATTTAAGAAAATCTTAAAACAATATACATTTACTAGAGAAGCAAACTGACTTAAGACATTAAGTCTTGTTTGTGCTTAAAACAACAACAGAAATTATGTGCGCATAATCAAAAAGTAACTGTAGTCTGATTATGAGTATTTTAAAATGTAATGTAATCTAATTACAATTACTTAATTTTTACAATCTGATTATGTAATCCAGATTGCATGTAATCAGTTTCTACCCAGCACTAATCAAGCATAGCGTTAGTTCTGGCAGGTCACGTTAGTCAAGCTCGCATCAGCTGGCTCTCTGATCCACGTCTACCTATAGGAATATGACGCCTTTCACAGCTTCCCTATATTTAAGGTCCATTCAGTAATAGGCGCGTTCGTCTTCATGCAGCGCTGCACAGACAGACCGGAGTCTGACTTGAAGCAGTGCATGCCGGTTAGAAATTTTGTCCGATTTGAGACAGCACCGACGCCATGTGACTGTGACGTATGGCATCAAAGCATGATTGGCCGGATTCACTGCATGACATGACAGTGATCATGTGTGTTTCGTGTTTATTCTCACACCTTCAGTTCCACTAATGCTCACAAATCTGTATTTTTATAATGGTTAAAGGTCTTTTCATGTAGCTGCGATGTTATACTGTGTCATGTTTATCAAAATTAAACTGATTAAAAGCGCAGACCCCACTTTTTTTGGTATTTAAAGCTGGAGTCCGTAGGTTTTGCCTCTTTGTCGCCATCTCTGTTTGAAACCTGCAATTGCAGTTATTTGCAGAATTATCATCTTTACGTTGGTTGTGCATTGGCATAGCTCCTCAGCGCAGATGAATCTAATGTTTGCTGTCAGTCACGACATCGGTGTGGATACCGTAGTTCAGAATCACAGATTCTACTAGGGGTGGGACGGTACGCTGTAAAAAATCGAACCGTTCGGTTCTCCACCAACGGTTCGGCACGTGCTTGCACCGCGGATCATCCCAAATCTGATGACGCATCTATAATATGGTTTGTTGAAAACAACGTGCAAAACAGACAGACGGATTCGGCTAATGTATGTTTCAGTTGATGGATATGCATTCTAGTTTCCCAATATGTTACAACAGCGATGATCAAAAGAACATGGACAAAACAGTCACTCGTTGTAAACAAATGTTCAATGAAGTGCCGAAAGCTCTATGACCAGTCATTTACACCATCGTCATCACCCATGTGTTGATGGCACGCGATGCGAGCGCAGGTGAGACATGAACATCTCACGTTGCTATCTGTGTTTAAACTTTAAACTAAACTCCTTGCCAATTTAAACATTCATCTGTAAGACGCGAAAGAGAACTTCTCTTTCATGTCTTGCACCTAAACGGACAAATTCACACAAAAATTATGTCAACATGCACATCTTAGCGAGTATCCTAACAAACATAGTAGGTTATGTCTAAAGAGAAGAGTCAAGTTTTAAATAGGAAAAATATTTTAACTCTTTGGTCATTTTTGAGCGAGATGCTAATGGTCTAATCAGATTTAATGAACTATGCTAAGCTATGCTAAAAGTGGTACCGCCAGACCCGGAGATCGGCTGAATGGATTCGAAAACGGTAAAACTCAACTGTTTAACTCTAGGGGAGTTGGAAAATTAGCCTATTTTCAAAAAAAGTGGAGTGTTCCTTTAAGACGTAATTAAAGTACTGAATGAAAATGACTCTGAAACATCTGTGTATTTGACAAATATTGCTTTTATTTTTTACTTCAGCTGTGATAAAGTATGCAAACACAGCGCAAGCATCACTACAGGAAGCAGAAAGTGTCCGACTTCACGCCTCTGTTTTCAGCTCAACTCTCGCAGATCGGTTACATCCAGCAGCAGCTGATGTCGAACACACCTAATATCAGCAGCTTATTGCGTTGCTCAGGAGCTAATTACATTTTTCCATCCCCATGTCCTCCTCTTGTCCAGTCAGGACTTAGCCTCTGATATACTCTTTGAATCAGACTTTTTTCTTGAATTTTTCTTGAATTATGTTGTTACATTAAATCATGTCATTAAGAACATTAATGAAATCTGCATACCTTTATGTTAGTTCTGTTCTGTTTATCCTAAGGGGGTTATCGCTGCTCTCCCTGCTCTTATCTATGCTAGGTTGCATGGATGGGCTGGGAGTTCTTACCCAGAAGAGAATGGTACCGCCAATCCAAACTGTATGCTAATTGTCAATCATCTTTGATGACAGTGGTCCTGACAGAACTGACTTAATGCGTAAACATTATGGGAAGCGCGCTAGCCAAATGGGATTTAAACTTTGTCGGCTGAAGACCCAAGTTTATTTTGAAGATGAAAAACGTACCAAGGACAATGTTCTTTCACCATTTCTGATATCCAACACGCACTCACCGTGTTCGGCGTGGTCTTGTGGCTATCAGAGCAGAAACTATAGCTGATGCTGTCTGTATGTTTGATGCTCTCAGTGTTCACATGTAAATTGCGCAAGCTTAATAAAATTGTCTTTTAAACACATGGTTCAGACACTAGTCACGATGATGGCGTTTCCCATAGCGTCTGATCAGATGCAGTGTACAGTTCCACTTCGAAAGAGAATCACTCTGATATCAAGCCCATAAACCTTTTTTGTCATATAGATAGATTTTCAAACAACATACTGACTGCATTCTGGCTTTATGACAGTGGAACTGGATGAAATCGGGGCCTACAATCTATCTGAGGGAAATTACTAAGAAACGGCAGGGAAAATGATTAACATCACATTCAAAAATCGATTGCTTTTCTCCTGTGTAATCGGATGCATTCTAATGAAACACTGAACTTAATGTTGCGCTAATTTATCAAGTCTAATTATACTTCTTCCTACCATGAATAACACAAATTCCCTGCCCTCTCATTAAGAGAGGTCTTGACACCTAAAGTGTGTTGTGTTAGACTGAAATAGCACACTGGGCCAGCTGGAATTATTTAATCTCCCCAAAAGGAAGACATTTAATGCTTCGCTTCCAAATCTAAACGACAGGCTTCAGCATGCCAGCCTCACTCTTGATGTTGTAGCTGTCTGAGGCCTTTATATTCCTTGCTGGAAACTCACTGAAACGGGACACCTAGCATGATGGAGACGAGAAGAAATTTCACATGATTTATCATCTCTTCATTTGACCATAATATGAAAAAAGTTACCACATGCTTGTTTTTCTATCTAAGATGTAATTGGCAGGGTGATTGGCTGTCTGTTCACACAATATGTGTATCTCCATTCATGAAAGACCCTATTGTTCGCAGCTTAATCCAAAATCTCTGCAATATGACTCGGATCAAAGCCCTATTCATAAAATAGCTCACTGTTGGGCCTCGCTCCCTCCCTGTCACTGCTTCATACAGCGGTGAGCCTATAAAACAGTCTGCCAAAGTAAAGGATGGTTGAGGATGTGGCCAGTCTGCAGGAATTTCGAAATATCTTAAATTGACTGCCAAATATAATGGTTTGGTCCTATAATTATATAGTAGTTTTTTTTTTTGGAAATACATACATAAAGATTTCAGAGTGGCAGCTGAAAAGCCATGCATACATAATGCAATTTACTTTGGCAAAAATGCTTGACTACTTAGACACAGACTTACTGATGAGAGCCACAGTAGACCGCATGAGAAATTTTAGTGAAAGATCCTTTGTAATATGTATTCTTAACACAATATTGACATAAACATGGCTCATTCTCAGCCAGTTTTTCCTTTCGAGGAGCTTCTAAAGAGCTATGGGGGAGAGTTAAACATGCCTTGCTCAGTACGAGTCATTGTGATGTGTCAGCTTGAATTATTGTCATTTCAATACGTTGTTGTTATGCACTGAGTTATTACTGCATTCCGCTGAGTGCAGTTGTCAAAGCTCCATTGTGTGATAATTTAGATTATGTCTTATGGAAGAAGCAAGGCTGATTAATGGAAGACATCACTGCTTCTAACACTAGTGTAAACACATGGGTCAGATTCTTCACATGCTATTTTGAACTTCACAGAGCCAGTAAAATGTGAAATATAACACAGGAGGGTTCCTCACCTTTGACCTCTACAGTAGAAGGGACTACTTTTTAAGGGGAGCTGATTATGTTTGCACTGAAGCCTGTGTTAATATCCCCTCCATGTGAGCGTGTCCATCGTTGTTCTGAGGGGCTGAACCTCACACACCCATTCTGTAGATACTCTAATGTAAGGTCAGAGTTTAATTTCTGCCCTGAAGCGCTGAGATCAGAGGTCACGTGCATCCTCTTGTGAGCACACTTGGCTTTTATGGGCTTTTCACACAAATTATCGTTCTTCCTCCTGGTTATGTTGTGCCATGTTTCACATTTTTTATACTTTATCCTGGGTTAGCATTTATTTCTGGGTTATTAGGTTATGGGAAAAAACCTGTAAACCCGTTCTTATTTGCATATTTATGAAGTTAATCACATTGATCTACCTACCTGTCTGTCTGTCTGTCTATCAAAGTCCTGACAAGCTTTGCTTTACTTAAAAATTAGTTTTATAAATGTCTTTGAATTTCAGTTGTTTTTAATTATATTTCCTTACATTTAAATTAAAACTACATCCTATTTACTACCTCAATTCAAACTTAATTTTTGCAGTTTAACAGTCATTGTCAATTGATCTGCTATCCATACATATCACCACATAAACAATCTTATGTCTTCTGAAACATACTCCAAAATAATAGTTTCTTCATCACTCTAGTTAACACATTTGCCATCGCTATTTGACATGTTTAAGGGGCGGTTTCCCGGACAGAGTTTAAATTAAGTCAGGATAGGCCTTAATCTAGAATAGTTAATCGTGGCTTAAAAAATGGCTTTCTGAAACACAGATTAAGTACAGATTACTAAAACCTGGACTATGGAGTCCTGAATTAAAATAAACTCCAAGGAAAACAATGGCAGCAGAAAAAGACTGAAAAAAAAAAAAAAACTTTACTAAACAAGAGACAGTTCTTTTAAAGCAAGCAAAATACATCAGCTGTGAAAAAAGAGAAATGCCTGGAAATTTGTTGGTAATGAATTCTATTTAAATAGATGAATTCTAATAATCCTTTGATTTAATGTGCTTTTGTTGAAAACAATGCTTTTGTTTTGTCCTTTAGCAACAAACTAAACATAACTATTTACACATGTGATAATCAGTGTTGGCAGTGTAGAAATGATACTGGTTTGATCCAAAGCAGTATCATAGTGGTTGCTTCATTATATATAAAAAAAAAAAGGCAAATCTTCTTAGCAGGTCCTCAACCCAAGCACAAGCTCTACACTTCACCACAACGGTAATCTCCAAAAAACACTAACATAACAAAAACTTTTACATAATAGAACATTAAACAGTAAAAAGTCTCTCCATATTCTCATCTTTCTAAAAAATGCATAAAATAACACTTTTTACAACATTTAACACTTTTTAACAACATTTACTCTCCCAATTCAGCCCGGTGCAAAGCATGATGGTAAGTGAAAGTCCTGTTTGATTGGGTTACTTGACTGAAACATGTCATTTTAAAATGAAAACATCAAGTGAGTTCTAGTAACCATTTCAAGTCAATTTAACATGAAGCAATCACATTTGAACCAGAAACAATGGTGTTAAATCAAAATAAATTGTTTAAATAAGGTGAACAGCATCCAAAAAAAAAAAAATATATACACACACACACTGTATATATCAATAGCGATATATATCCAAGTAATACATGCGTCTTCTTTGAAACACAACGTTAATCTGAATTTAAACCTGCCCCCTGGTAGGTTTAATTTAAGCCTCAGTTTAGTCCTGGAGTAGCTCTAGTCTTCCTCCAGGAAATCAGTTTATTAAACTCTGGACAAGGCTAAGTCTAGGACTATTTTAAACCATGACAGAAAAAGCAGATTTCTGTTAATCTGGTTTAAAGGGCCATTTTATTCTAGGACTAGGCTTAATCTCTGTCCGGGGAATCGCCCCTAAGTGTTTTCTTCAGACATGGATACTAAACACAGTGTGAAAGTTTCTGCATCTGTGCAAAGATCATGAATATTTAATAAGCTGATAACTGAGGCTATTTATGGTTGGTTTTCTGTAGCTAAGAAGCAGAACCTGATTTCACCTAGTGCAACATGTTCCTGGATCAACATCTTTGTTGATCCTGCCTGGAACAACATTCCAATAAAGATCTGAGGGACAGTTTTACAGTTTGTGTCAAGTTTAGGCTTACAAGGGCTAGGTGCTTCTACATCAGTGTTATTCACCTATCATTTCCCTCTGAATTTAGAAATAACTTATGGGTAGGGTTAAAGGCCCACTGAAGTGCCTTGGAATGCGCAGCTTTATTCACTGTGTTGACGTAATTTCCAATGAAACAGGAAGACAGGGCGGAATTAAAGACAATAGATATAGAAAGACGGTTCACTTCTATTAGTTATGACTGGGAGAAACTGCAGCACAAAATGGCGGAATATGTCCCGCCTTCTAAGTAAAAGAGCCAATCGCTGATTGATAAAGTCATTGCATTACTGTAGCTGCCTTTAGAGGCTCCGGTTCCCATAGAAACCAGAGACTCGCACCAAAGACTATAGAATAACACAAGACACGTCACTCCTATTGTTTTGAATGGGAGGAAGTGCAACCCGCAATATGGCGGAATAAGTCCCGCCTTCTAAATAAGAGCCAATCGCTGATTGGTAAATTCATCGCGTCACTGCAGCGGCCATTAGAAGCTCCGGTTTCTATAGAAACAGTCAGATGCGCGCCTCTGAAATTAGGCACAAGAGACGCGCATTTAGGACTGCGCATGCGCATTAGCTTGATCCAGCCTGAAAAATACCATTTTTTTGTCATGATTCGAGCGTTTAGAAACAAAATTTATGAGACAGTTGTTGTCAGATTTCATTGGTGATTTCAAATATGAAATTTAATCGTAAGCTTGGCAAACAGCTTTGGAGAATTTGATGTTTCCCCATTCAAAGAGATAGGAGCTGCACTTGAATGCCTGAGAGGTGTTTCAAAGATGGCCGCCGAGTGAAATGACTTGTCTTAAAGGGACTTTGCTCGCACTTAGGACTGCACATGCGCATTGGCTCGTCTATAGCCTGAAAAATAGCCTTTTTTAATGTTACTTTAGCATAAGAAACAACATTTATGGGACGGTTCATGTCAGATTTTGTTGCTGATTTGAAATATGTAATTTAATTGGGAGTTTATAAAGCAGTTTTTGAGATTTCAGGATTCCCCCATTCAAATAGATAGAACTTGGTCTTGGATGCCCGAAGGCGAAGGCGTTGCAAATATGGCCGCTGAGTGAACAGACTTTCCTTGAAAGGGACTTTGGTGGGACATATCTAGAAGCTCCTCCCCCTTTAAAAAAAAAAAAAAAAAAAGCCAATAGCGTTTCGCCTAGATCACAGCTCGGCCAGAGCTGTTGAGCTTGTAAAATCCAATTTTCCTCATAATCTCTAACCGTTTCTCCTCCATATTGCTTTAAAATATAGCATTGTTTATAGAATTCAAATGTGTCTGAATGTTTTGTGGTCTGTGACAACTCGCGCGTTTGATCCACTCTCGTGTAGCAGACTGCTCGTGCTGCGGTGGTTCACGTGGCACTAATGCAAAAACAGACTTCTTTTGCGTCAGTGGAAAGCATATTTACACTGCCTGAATCGTTCCCTATCCTCTATGTGCCATTCATCATATAGAAACTAGTTCATTTGTGAACAAATGATCGTTTTTAGCCGCAGCTTCAGCATCTGTTTATAGTGGGCAGGACTTTAGGTTCTAGAGAGCATTTGATTGGACAGAAGATTTGATGAGAAACTAAAGTCCGCGGTGATGTCATTAAAATCCGTGATCCATTTTAGCGGAAGTGAGAGACTCTAAGTTTGAATGCTTATATCTCCTAAATGCAAATTTTGTCATTGTTTTTGAACACACCAGCTTATTCATAACATTAAGTCTAACATATTCATACTAAAAGCTAAAAAACTTAAATTTTGTTTTCAGGGAGACTTTAAGTTTAGGAATATATGTTGACCCAAAATATGTTGTCCCAGGAACGCGTCTAACTTGGCAAATTCAGAATGTGCAGCCAAGAAACCCCGCCTCAGCATAAAATTCTAGCACCACATTGTTTCATAATATTATTTGTACCACAATTCAGGGCTAACTGCACAAAAGTGGAGCAGAGTTTCAGGGTTACGAACTCCTTTTCAAAATGTCTAGTGTAAAACTTTGCATAATCTGAGGTAAAAACTAGTTTAAAAAGATGCTTCAACCCAGGGTTAAGTGTAATGTGAAACATCCTTTACAGTCTGTTAAGCTTTAAATGCAACTAACTACCTCCACCTGTGTAATTTTCAGTCATTTCCACCTTCATATTCTCAGTGGATTCTGCAAATTCTTATAAGAACTGTTACTTCATCTTATTTGAATAAACATTCAGCATTACAAGTGTGAGGTGATGACAGTGCTCTGAGGTGTTTAAAGAGCTACAGGAAACAGGCTGTGAGTGGTTACAAAGTACAACAAGCACCCTGTGAATGTGAAAGTAAGATTAAGTAATTTTTTTATTCCATTACAACAGTAATGCAGCATTAAGCGTGAACACTCAGCTCAGATGAGAGAGGAGAGCAGAAAAAGGGAATGCATATACATGAAAAATGAAAGTGCTGTGCTTTATAATGTGACTGGAGAGATGTTGAATAAATCAAATATCGCCTTACACACAGGGACCTTACACTCCTACAATAAATTAGGGGACAAAACTAGGTGCCAGGTTATGGTAATTGGCTTTGCCGTCCATTGTTATATTTTTCCTATCCAGAGAGTTGTTATTCCAATCATAAAAATACAATGACTGCACATAATGATATTGTCAGGGAGGAGAGACGGGAGCCATTTGAATATATTTGAGGAAGATTTAGTTGGTCTGCCTGCCAAGCCATAACACATAGCATTCTTTATAGCTTTATTAAATGCCGTACCTCCAGTTGCTGTGTTGTTTCCGTGGGTGGAGCTTCCTAAATACAGAGCAGCTGCTGCATGGATTTTCTCCAAAAGAAATTTGCACAGTCATACACATTCAGTCACAGCAGTCATGCCACCTTTATTAATCTCACAGGTTTTGTGTAGAGGAAACAATGAAATGGAAATGATGAAAACACATCAAGACTATGGAAATTTGTTTATTACTTCATAATGAACATTTTAAATATATATATATATATATATATATATATATATATATATATATATATATACATTTCAATTAAATTTGAAGAGGAATCTTTAATCCATGACCAAGTTATATTATCAAGTACCATGGTATTACTATCTGACCACTGCACTGTGGCGCCATCACACTTTGTAAATGATGTATTCATGCTTTTACACATAACAGGTGTTGAACACTTTGTAGTTTACTGCAATGTAATGCTGACCAGTGAGGGTGTAGAAAGCTGTCTTCTCTGACACACAGAGTCTTTAAACACTATTTTTCTTTTAGTGTACAGAATAATTTCCAGTGATGACGTCACAAAAATATTTTGTCTGATCAATCTGAAAAAAAGAGAAAAGTTTGCTCAAACTGTTTGAAAATTATTTTCCTTGGAAAAGATATTACAAGTACAACCAAATTCTTTGATTTATGATGGTTCAAGTTAAAAATACTTTGTGTGAATTATTACTAAATTATTATTTAATTATTACATTTTTTCAGGTTCAATTTTATGATGTTTAGTGTAGCTTATCTAGTGACATTTTTGAGTAGCTTGGCTTTTACTACACTTATAGATGCCATGTTGACATCTTGATACCTGTGTTGATTAATATATTGACTCATGCCATTTTAACTACTGCATTAACATCGATCTTATCGTCCACATCCTCTGTTGTCCCCTTACTTTGCAGTTGTGACTGAGAGGAGTGGAAAAGTTTTTGCAAGCCCTCCTAAAACCTAAAAGAAACTCTAAAAGAGATTGTTAAACCATCTTTCTTACTTCAGTTGATTCAGTGCCATTGAAACTTAGCTTCTCTCCCACTGTGTTGCATTATCCATTCCAAGTTTTGAACCCAGGGTTCAGAGACAGCTTAATGGAAAGTCCTGGATCTGTGTGGCATACAAAAAGTGGGAGTAGAGCTGAGGAACCACACAAAAACTCATAACAGCCGTCTACTAACACCCTAGCTGTAGGATGATGACAGTCTTTGCTCAGAGGGATTCCCCATGCTCCTGACAAGTGTGATTTTCCCAGGGAACGCTGCTCACTAAATTGATATTCACACCATGTTGTCATTAAGAGTGCTGCATAATGTGTTTTGAAAGGTCTGGGAGAAAAAAAGTCAATTGCAACTGATAGGAAAAAATTGATATCAACAAAGTAACTGGTTGTAATCTTTTACTATACTCACTGAAATGCTTGAAATGAAGACTTGACCCACTATTTTAGCAGTCCCCTCCCCCTGTCCCCTTTCCTTGCTTTCCCTCCGCTTTAAATTCTTAAAGGTAAAAAATATCATTCCCACACTTTCCGAAAGTTGAATTTCCATGACTTTTCCAATTGCTTATGGTGACTGAATAAGGATTTCAAAAAATATTTATAGAAGATATTCACATTGACTATAGGAATTTCAGTAATTCTTCCACTATGTTTCATTTCCATGGCTTTTCAAGTCATGTGATGACTGGATAATTTTATTTTATTTTTTTCAGAATCATACTCAAATATTAATTTCTAGCCAAAGACATATACTGTACTTTAGAAGTAGAAAAACTCACATTGACAATGGAAAGGCTTTTCTTTTACCTTTATTTACTTACTTTATTTCCATGACTTATCCAGTTGTTGTGAAAGATTTTTAAACATAATTTTATTGAGACTTCACTCTCAAAAAATTAATTTCTGGCTGAAGAAATATTTTAGAACTATAAAAATTCATATTGACATTAGAACATTCAAATTGGCACCCTTGGCTCCACCTCGGCCGCTTGTCCCTGCGGCTCCGCATTGGTCTCCTGTTCCTATGGTGTCACCTGTCTCCAACAAACTCCCACCTGGGTTTCCACCACGCCTGGCTTCACCTCTATCGGGCAGACCCCTAGCTCCGCCCTGGCTCCTTCCTCCATCGATTACGCAGTGGGTCCTCCTCATCCTGGATCTTATATGAATCACTTATTAACCTCTTTAGACGCACTGACCCGACCTCGGGCTTGACGTCACTTTGTTTACCATGGTTTACATTTACTATACAGACTACTGTATAAAAATATTATGAATGTTAACACATTATACTTCTTTTGAAAGTTCTAAGGGTTTAGTGTCAATCTGCTTTGTCTGTTTTACGATATAGATGCTCCAGCAACAGTAATATTGAAATTTGTGTCGGGAGTAAAAATGAAAACATGCAAAATCAAAATGGGACTTCATACCTTTTTTATGAAATAGCAATTGCGAGATGAATCCACTCTGTCACACTTGGGTAAAATGTCCATGACAAGCGTCCATTCCAAAACATCCATCAGCACTTTTTGTCCACAAAAGAGTTAAATCTGTGAAAATATTGATATATTGTCCATTGTTTACTTCAGATTTCGCCTGAACGATCTGCTCTCCATCATCTTTCTTCAATAAATTCTGCAATCTGAGCACCATTTATGTTATAAAACTGTATTTGATCATATATATTAGACTCTCACAAACAGATGAGCCTGCCTCCAAAGGTTATTTTTCTTTGAAAAACGGTGGTAGTTTTACTTATAATATCTAAGCAGTGCCGTTGTTTATATACATGTGTTTATATACAGTGTATGCAGAAGACTGATTGTTCTGTGAACGACTGGCAATCAACATAGTTTCTGTGTATGGAGACAAAAACTGTTTTTGAAAGCTGTAAAGTTTTAAATATATATATATATATTATAAAATCATCTTCAGCTTCAGCTATGTGTATATTAGTCTGCATCAGGTCAGTAGCTACTGTAGCAGCATATCAAATTATAATGAAAGTATAAATCTTTTAGCTTAATCGTGCTCATGTGAATAGCCTTTTTATAGTTCTGTTGTGTTTATTTTAAGTTTGAGAAAAGACATGCCATTTCCTCACTGAATTTCCTCCACAGCTCTTAATATATTAAAACAACATTCAGAGGCAATAAATACTACATTAAGACAATTCTAAGATTCATTCTATGCGTGTGTCGTGTGTGCTTAAAGGGAACCTTTAATGCCCCTTTTTCAATATAAGTCTCTGGTGTCCCCAAAATGTGTCTGTGAAGTTTCAGCTCAAAATACCCCACAGATCATTTATTAGAGCTTGTCAAATTTGCCCCTTTTTGGGTGTGAGCAAAAGCATGCCATTTTTGTGTGTGTCCCTTTAAATACAAATGAGCTGCTGCTCCCGCCCGCTTTCCAAAAGAGGGTGGAGCTTTAACAGCTCGTGCTTCGGTTGCTCAACAACAACAAAGCTGGGGAATCTCACAGAGCCAAAATGACGAATGTCCGTAATGGTGTTCAGCCTTACATTGTTCAAACCGGAGTCGGACACTGATGGAGAGAATCAGGAAGAAGTTACAACTTTTAGAATGCAACTGGATGTTTCTGAATGGTTAGTGGATAAATTTATGTAGTTGCTGTGAATTGACCCTCTTTTGTGAAGCAGTCTGGCGTAAAATGACGGCAAGGTAACAACACTCTACTACAACAACTCTTCCTCTTCTCTAAAGCAGCCCAACATTGCCTCACCCTGTTTGTTGCGTGTTCTCGGGGGCAGGGTTTATGTAAATTTTAGGGTTAGTGATATCACTAACCCAGGAAGAAACTTGCTGTAGTCCCTACCAGCTGTCTGTCTAGTCCTTAAGAGAATTCTTTAAGAGAAAATATCTCCCTTTGCATTGAACTTTGAGTGTTGTAACTTTGCAGATATTGTTTATGCTCAAACAGCAACATTACACACTAACTAAAGTTAAAAAAAGTGAAATCATAAAGTCCTTTAAAGTCCCCATGAAATCAAAATTTAAGTTGTTTTGGCTTTTAGTATGAATATGTACTGTTACCTCTAGGCTAGTGTGCAAAATTCGCATTTAGAAGATATAAGCATTTAAAGCTTACAGCCTCTCACTTCCGCCAATATGTATGAATGATTTTGATGACATCATTCTACACTTCAGCTTCTCATCAGATTTTGTGTCCAATCAAATGCTCTCTAGATTGTCTATTATAAATAGACGCTGAAGCTGCGGCTAAAATTGGTCACTTGTTCACACATTTACTGTTTTCTACATGGTGAATGGCACATAGTGCACTATATAGGAGATAGGGAACGATTCAGACAGTGTAAATATGCTTTCGATTAGGTTGAATGAAGTCTGGTTTCACGTTAGTATAACGCAAACCACTGCAGCGCGCACACAATCTGCTCTGGTCCAGAGAGCACAGAGAGGATCATATGCACAAGAAAATCTATCAGACCTATTTGAATTCTGCACAGAATGCTATATTTTAAAGCAAAATGGAGGAGATTAGGAGGAAACTGAGGCTTTACCAAACTCAATGGCATTGGCCGAGCTGTGATATAACGAAAACGCTATTGGCTTTTTTAGCTGTTTGATATGTCCCGCCCTGTCTTCCTGTTTCAGTGGAATTTATGTCAACACATTGAATATTATACTGCACGTTTCAAAGCACTTCACTGGGCCTTTAAAGCCTGTCAATCAACATTAGAGCGCCACCCTCAGGCTGAATAACACAACCTCTGCCAAAAGTGTTCTGTGTGTGTTCAGCGAATAGAATATAAAGCTTACAAAATGTTTATCATAAACTAGCACTAAAGACCCAGAATCTGCTCTACCAAAATTTATGGTCAGGAGCCACTACTGATTAATTTTGAAACTTGAAAAATAAAGCTCCAATTGTCTTGCATTTCAAAGGATTAAAGAATATGGCTGCATTTAGATCCACTTGGCTCATCTCATCTTCCTTGCCTGACCTGAACGTTACAAAAACATTCATATTGGTTATACAAAATTCCTTTACTTTTACATGACATTAAGATTGTATTAATTCTTATGACATTTCCAGTGATTGTGGAGGATTTTTAAAATCATTTTACCAAGACTGCACTCACAAAATTTAATAGAAATAGTTTAGATGTGGAAAAACTCATGTTGACACCAATGGTGAACAGTAACAAAGTATTTTCTACTGTACTTATTTGGAGTATTTATTTTTACATCCCTATACATTCCAAAGCATAATATTGTACTTTTTACGCGACTACATTTCATAAAAACATGTCATTCCTCATTATTTTGAACTAAAGAAATCTTCACCCTCTCTGAGACGCTTCTTTTCAATTAACCTGTTTATTTGGTTCACAAATCTAACAGAACGATTCATACGTGAATTGGACCGATGCGATTGCATCTGTTCTCAAGTCAACAATTCACTGATTGAAATGATCCAGTCAGAGCGAGTCTCCAGTTAACAATTCATTGAATTCATAAATCTGACTAAAAGTGAGCCAAGAACAGAAGATCCTCTGAGCTTGTGTGTGCACACAATGATGACGCATAAAGTAAATTACTAATGCTGAATTTTAGGTGTTATTATTGTAAATGAAAATCATATTTAGGTCACAACTGTCAGTTGTTTGTGAACTGAATCTGCTGAAAAAGGGCGAGTTGCATAAGCCCATTGTATGAAATGCTTGAATGAAGATGTTCTTATTTGTGTATTACTGCCGTAGCAGTTTCAAATGATATAAAACTAGTACATTTGGATAGCATTATTCTTTTTGTCTGTTTACATTTGTCAACACACATTTACACTCATTTTGTTTTCCTGTCTTCTTCGTACACCACTGTTTGACACTAGAAAATTCTGTGACCTTTCATTGATTTTATTTATCTCCATGACTTTTCCAGACAAATCACACTTTTGAAATTCCCTAATATTTCCAGGATTTCCAAGACCGTGGGAACCCCAAAAGAAGACTCATTCTCCTGCAGGTTTTTTCATCTCCACAGAGACAATGCTCTTTGGGCCCTGAGCGGCCCTTTCTCACGCTTTTAGTTTTAACACTCCTGAAAAGGTTTTTTTCCAGGGACAGCTCCTCCCTGAACACTGAAGTACAGTAACCTTTCCTCTTTTCTGTGTCAGTCCCACAGCCCTCGGTCCCTCCATTGCCAAAGGGTTCAAAACACACCCACTATTCCTCTGACGGGAGGGACAGGAGCGTGAATGTGGTGCTCAGACGTGCACGGACATTTAATCAGCTATTACATCCACACTGCCACCTCCACAGTGCACTGAGGAAATTAGCTCTCTCAAGCAAACTAGATAGACTGGACAGCTGGCACTGGGGACGTCGGCTCATTCCTCTTGGCATCTTTATTTTTCACTCTCCTTTTCTTGCTTACTCCATTTTTTTGCCGCTCACTGAATTCACGCAGCCTCATTCTTCATCTGTTGATGCGGTCGTATTGTGAGAATGAGCTTATCGAATCATCCAGCAGACAGTTTACATCGCACATCAGCTGTTTGGAGAAAAACTGAATATAATATATGTATTTCTTCTCCATATTTGTCACCATGTCCATGAACAACCAAAGCTAATAACCCATAGCAGTTGAATAAGGAGCAAATAAATGATTTTTTTCTGTAGTGTCATCTGGCAATCTTCAAGAGTCTTTGCAAACAGCAGGTGCTTGTCTAGATGCAGACATTCATTCATTTAGAGCAATGATGTCTGAGTTGCAGTTAAGAAAGATACCTGCTGGCATGTAGTTAATTACCAAACTATGCAAGTAAACAATATTAATTATGAAATGGGTTGTTGCACTTCAACTAATAATGTTTAGTCTTATTTTAGATGCAACTGCTACTTACCTACACACACATGCAATTCCACATATACGTATTAACACTCTTAAGTGTATGAAAGAGTTTTAAGGGTTTAGCGTACGTAGTGCTCAGGTTTGATTCTCGTTTGCATCATTTTTGCCCATTATTTCTTGTCCACCCAAGCGGTTAAAACAAACAAACAAACAAACAACATGTTAACCAATGCTATACATGGGATTGCTGCAATGCTGTGCAATGAATGCTGTCATATATGATCAAAAGAAATTTAGGTGTAAGATTTTGGACTGAAGAAGAAGATGAGGCAGGCAAATCAGATCTAAATGCAAAAGTTATTTTATTACATAAAACAAAAGATTGATAATGACAATGAGAAACAAACTAAAAGTCAATGAAAACAAAACTGAAACAATAACAGAATATGACAGTAAGTTTCAACTAGAAGAATGACCTGTGGCCTGTTGCACAAAGCCGGTTTCAGTTGCTACCCAGGTAAGTTCAATATTAGTTTGAGCAAACTCTGGTTTTTCGGGCTTATGAAGGTGGATTGGTTTTTAGCGGGGTTCATTGCTATGGTAACTTAGGCTACACGGCTAACCTACTCCGGAGCAGGTTTTATTCTGAGTTAGAGATCACAAACCCAAACTCAACCAATCAGCTGTGAGTAAAGTGACATGTATCTGACACAATAAAGCCACTCCCCCTGTATCTCTCGCTCCAAATTAAATCAGTTTATAGTGAAAACATTTTAGAGACAAAATTACTTAACATTTGCTGTTAATTATTCATTAAATTTATATTAAATAAATTAAAATTATGAATAATTCATGACATATTCATATAATTAGGCCTATTATATTAATTGACAATATTAAACTTTGCTTTTAAATTAAAATAAATATAATACATGCATAATATATAAAGCTATTAAACAGATTAAGCTTACATGTATTCTTTTGAGCTCTTTGTGAAACTATATTAATTATTTGGCCTATTTGTTTGATTCACATGCATTGATATAGTCAGATATTTTCTTTCAGCTGCCTTCTCAAACTTTCACTGCATCAGTGTTTATTCCTGTGGCCTGTTGCATGAAGCTAGTTGAACAAACTATGAGTTTCAGAGTAGGTTTGGAGTTGACAAATCCAGATAAATCCAACCTGGTTTAGATCAGGATCAACTGTTGCACAACGCTCGGTATAAACTTTCTCTGTCAACTCAGGTTTAATCCAGAGTTTGCAAAGCGCGTGCACCTGAAAGTGTGACACGTGCTGCTAACAGCTAATCACACGGAACAAGGAGAATGTCAGTTTGATTCACTTCTCGCGAGAGAGCCGCGCAATTCATATCTCTTCCGTTTAATTTCATATTTTTCATAACGATCTCTTAATCTTTGAAAGAGGCATGAATTGCGCAGCTCTCTTGCGAGAAGTGAATCAAACTGACGTTCTCCTTGTTCCGTGTGATTGGCTGTTTGCAGCAGTGTCACACTTTCACGTGCACACGCTTTGAAAACTCTGGATTAAACCTGAGTTGACAGAGAAAGTTTATACCGAGCGTTGTGCGTCAGGATATTTATTAATATTTCTCCGATTGTGTTCATCAGAAAGAAGAAAGTCATATACACCTAGGATGGCTTGAGGGTGAGTAAAGCTTGGGGTAATTTTCATTTAAAAATTTAAATGTCACAAAGGTTATCTGAATGGCTAATATTCACCACTGTTCAAAAGTTTGTCCATTTCTCACTATTACCTATGACTTTGCCTCAATAAACTCCTAATTATTGCTTATTAATAGTTAGTAAGGTAGTTGTTAAGTTTAGGTATTGGGTAGGATTAAGGAATGTAGAATATGGTTGTCACGGTGAGTTGCAGGAAAGCAAACGAAGAAGAAGATAATAGTAATTCCAACACGAAGGTTTATTAACACAATCTAGAGTACAGCGACAATGAACTGAAAGACACAGGGAGTATAAATACACAAAGAACATAATGACAGACACCTGAACGTAATCAGTAACCAAGAATGCAATTAAGACTACACATAACTGAAGCACAGGAAACAGACACACAGGAATGAAACTAGCACCAAACATAATATAATCCTGACAATGGTCATGCAGAATAAGGCATTAATATGTGCTTTATAAGTACAAATAAACAGCCAATATCCTAGTAATATGTGTGCAAATAAGCAACTAGTTAATAGTGAGAATTAGACACTAAAGTGTTACCTACACTTCTTTACAAAACATTGAAAAATCACTACATATAGTAACCTATGATTTTTTGTTTTAAAAAGTGGAATAATATAGGAAGGAATTATTTGTGATAGTAGCAACATGTAAAATGAGTAGAAAGTTATCAACAAATCAAATGTGTGCCATTGTTTTTCAGATTACGAATGTAGCCTATAGCTGTCCACCTATTATTGCTTAAAAACCTAATAAATTATTGATTTTTTTTTTAGAGCAACAACAATGTTTAATGAAACATAAAATCTTTCTGACATATGCGCTATAATAATATTTTGCTAATATATAATTCACCATTTCATTTTTGGTGTAATGGAGCAAGTGAAAATATTGCAGGAAATAAGGTCAAAATTTACTGGTATTACTATCCTTGAGGGGACATTTGGTCCTCATAACGTACACACCAATATTGTTGTGCCCTGAAATTCCAGATGTTCTTATAGACAATATGCTCAAATGGGTCAACTCTTTAACCATTGATAACATAATTTTTGCCCCTTATTCTTTGCAAATGAGCAATGTTTCTGTGCAGTGTGTGTGTGATAATGGGCTGTAAGTGAAAATGTTTACTTTTAAGAGAGCTTGATTTTGCAGAAAACAATCACAATCAGGCTGTTAACATGTTCCTCGAGAACTCTACAGCACACTCACCCCTCTGCTGAAAGTGATTACACTCCCTGATGGTCACACTGCATTTGGGGTCACATATAGGACAAGAATGAAAGTCATAAAGTGGAAAGGACTTAAAGCAAATGATTCACAGCGAGCGAGTAGGTGATCCGAAGGCAATCAGAGCCCTGTATCAACTTCAAATGCAGCCCCAGCCGAAAGAAACGCATATTTAAAAACCAACCCATCACATTTTCATTCAAACAAGCATGAAATATTAGCAAGGCCATGCGCACTGTTGTTGTGCCTATTTTTTAGGCTTGTTGTGCTTTTGGAATGAAAATTAGTGTACAATAAATCAGCCGAGCTGCAGGCATTGTGATGCTGGCTGCAGTGAACGATGTAATTTTGCATGAACATTTATTTATTTATCATGAATGTCCAATAATTAAATACACAGCCTGTAATTAAATCACAGTGTGGCAGCAGCAAGGAAGCAGGCTTTTTTATATAGCAAAAGAAGCTGGTGCCATATAGAAACTACTAGAAAATGCAGTTTCATTTGTCTCAAATGGAAATTGTAGGCCCAACAGTGATCAGATAAGTTGAAGCAGAGTGCATTTCCCAGAAGTGAGTGCACTCTTCCAGAGAACTGACCTTGCATGTTCTCCTGGGATATATATTCTTGGTTCATGAGCATTCGCATGAACACACTTATTTCATGTTCAATTGTCCTGGCGATGGATTATGAGATATTGTGCTGTACTATAAGGTGAATTATTCTGCTTATGTGGCCTCCAAGGCAGGATGGAGCTCGCTAACACCTTCTTGTTAAGTGCTAATTGTCTCCTCCTCCAGGTGCACGAGATTCAAACACTCGCTTCCTTCATTAGCAAAATGTCATGACTTCTAATGTCATTCACAACCTCTTTAAAACTTAAATCCACTTGGTGGCAATGCCAATCTCATTTAGTAACACGCTAGTGCTTTTTTATGACTAGTCTTCTAATGAACTAACTACAAAGGCCGAGGTTCCAGCCACACAAATGTTATCTCGCATGACTGAACTTTTTCTTTAGAAAATTATTTTACATTGTGGTCATACTGAGGATGTTCCCCCATCTGTGAAGGTTTTCCAGTGATCCAGGCCGGTGCTGCACAATTCTCAAGCTTCACAAGGCAGTGAGCGGTTTCTTGACTCAATTAATATGCAAACATCTGTCGCCTGTTTGATGTTGAGAAAAAATATAAATCACTGCTCGTGTTTGAGCATCTGTCAGTGGAAAAGCTTTCCTTTGGGCTTAGTCTACATAGCAGCTTTAGCAGCTCTTGACCCCGTGGATGGTACAGAGGAGAATCAAGAACGAGTAAATTGCTAGAGGAAACACCACCATACTTTTTTTTTGGAAGTGAAACCCTTCTGTTATCTCCCCCTCGGCACAAGTAATAAGCCTCGGTGGGTGGGTTTCTTGCCCTCGTCTGATTGTGATTTGGCTCAGGAACAAAATTCAGTTCTCTCAGGGGCACATTACGATTAAAATTGATGATTTGATAGCGTTAACAACAAAAGCTCAAACTTAAAGACGTATCTGTCATAAGGTCAAGTGATATGCTCATATTTAGAGAATTAAAATGATAGTAATGCATGCCCACAGCCATGCAGGGCAGTACTACCGACTTCACATGCTTTCTAATAACGGGGTGTGCACACTGTAAATCTCAAGTTCAGAATACTCAAGACATTTAAGGAAACTTATTACCTCAAAACAGTTAAGTAAACTAACTCATTTTTTTAAGTTAGTAGAACTTAAAATTTTTGTGACAAGTGGGACAGGGCTGAGAGCCATGGAAGCGATTAACAATCATGCTTGAATAAACAAAGCTTCGAAGCTTTACAAATCTTTTGTTTCGAATCAGTGGTTCGGAGTGTGTATCAAACTTCTAAAGTCACGTGATTTCAGTAAACGAGATGTGACAAGCAGGGCGGGGCGAGAGCCGTGAGAGAACAGCGCGAGGTTGGTGGCGCGAGTGATAATGAGCATCAGCTGTGCGCTGCACCGGTCTTGTATCTCACGGAGGAGCTCCGGAAGCATAAAAGGGGGAACGACAACAGTGAAGGATGAGAGAGGACCAGGCCTGCACTTTGTGTTATGTTTTATTATGCTTATGTGTGTGCGGCAGTCGTCTGTGAGGGACTGCCGCGTTTTACTTTCATTTTGTTGTTTGTTTATTTTGTGATTAAAGTTACGTTGAATGTTTGCTGGTTCCCGCCTCTTTCTCCCCGTATAAACGAACTTTGCCACACAAGGCTTTGTAACGTCATAAGTGTTTCGAAATTTTAATTGTTCACCAATGGGGGCCGTGACTTTGGTGGTTTGATACACGCTCCGAACCACTGATTTTTGGGTGAACTAACTTTAAGTTCAGCATACTACAATAAAATTTTTAGTTCACTCAACTTTTTTCTATAAGTACAATGAACTTTCATTATTATTTGAGTGAAACAAACTAATTTCATTTAATTCATTTCACTGTTTGGTTTTACAGTGCACTTGAAACTGGCTGCCAGCCCATGCCGGTCCGCAGGTGAATTACCTACCGTACCTGACTGCTTTTCCTGCTCCGTGGCACAATGGAGTGCAAACACAGGGTTTCTTACCAAGAAACATGTCAGTAATCAGGTGAGGAAAACAGGTACATCTGCGAAGCCTCAACTCCACTCAAAATTCAACCAGTTAAATATTGCAGACATCACCAAGAGTCATTTAGAACGCTTTTTAAAAAATGCTTTATGGTGTCATACTGTTGTTTGATATGTCTGTTAAAACACACTGTATCATATTTTATTTTGTTGACAGTCATAGTTTTTACCAGTATAGGAAATTTCAAATTTATTTATTATTATATTTCAAAATAAGTGCTGATCTCTTCTTCCTTTCAACATTTCTGTGTTGTATCTTTCTATAATACTGTGCTGTAGTTTAAAACAACAAACAAATGCTTGTCTGTGTCTTTTACAGTAGCTCTACCTTACCTTAGCTGAACATCTTCATGGGTAAAACATGCCTGTACACTAAGACAAATGTCTTTTACCCACATCTTTTGGAAAAAAAAGAAAAAAAAAAAAAATCAATATACCCACCCCGCTTCATCGAGAACCAGCTATTTTTTCTCATCCTCTCTTATGAAATCACCTTATATTGCAGCAGAGGTCCAAATCGCTACAATTCCTGTGAAATGAGGCTGTGCAACAGAATACAGATCATGGTATGGTTCTCCATCAAAAAGCATTTCTAAGAAAATGCTTGGCGTGTACGAGAATTGAGAGACTGCCGGAAACCCATTCATGATTATGTTTGACCTTGGGTGACGATACATTTGCATTTTGTTCATTTTTTGTAGACACATATTTGACTATACATATGAAGCTTCACATCACTATATTACTCTGATGTTGTAATAAACAACAAACTGGAAGCTAATAAAACAAGTTCTTTACAATTACTGCACATTTATTTAGCTGTGCACAGCCATCTGTGCTGCAGTTAAATAAAACATATCCTGTAAATTGCCAGTATTTACAGTTATGATAAATGTGTAAACACTCTGTCTTTTGAGATGCATTATCATTGATTATGAGAACACTTAATCCAGTCTAGCTAGAACAACCTATCCCATTATATTTCAGCTTAATTAACTGTGAACTATTTTAATAGGTTGTTTTTATCAAATTGTTTGTGTGCTGTTAAGGGAATAAATAAAGAAGCGGGGTTGAATAATAAGTATGTGGGTTCAGACTTATTGTTGAGATTGTCAGTGAATATTTTATTGACATATTTCACTTTTTATGTAAAAGCATCCTAAAGTACATTTTCTCGGGTCTGTTTTTTCTTGTGTTCAACTATGTTGAAGGTTACCACAGGTCAGAAGACATTGATTGAGTTGGGGAAAAACAGAGAGCTCTTTTTGCTCGATCAATAAAGACAACACAACTTGACACAGTGTTATACTGAGTATCTGAAGGCTTGTCATGAACACTAGGCTATATTACATTAAACAGCAAAAATTAGTGAAGATATAAGCCAAGAATTACACATTTTCACTTAAACCACACAATTAGGCTCCACATGTCGATGTTACTAACAGAGAACATTCTCAGAACTTTGTTTTGGAAAGGTTCTTTTAAAGTTATGAACAAACATTCTTTAAGTAATGTTAATAGAATATCCGCTCAAAGTTATCTCGTCTTTAATAATGTTCTTAAAGTTAAAAAACATTATTTATACTTTGTTCATGGAACAATTTCTTTTTTCCTGAAATTTAAAGTTGGATGTTCGTCTAACATTTTTTTTAAACAAAATGTAACTAATTGTATCAGAATGTTCAGAGAACATTCAAAATTAATGTTGTTTGCAGAATGATACAATAGAATGTACCTTTAATATTCACATAACCAAGAATTTTTTTTTTTTTTTTAAACTGGACATTTGGAACAGTCAGAGAACATTTAGAAATAATGTTAGCAAAACATTCTTAGAACATATTTTTGTTAGCTGGGATAGTATAGTTACAACTTTAATGATATGTTATATCATGTTGGAGCATGACAGCTCCAGTTCTCATTCACCTTCATTAATAATGAAAAGTAGTCTGGATATTCTTCAAAAATTCACATCTCTTGTAGTACAATAAAAGAAGAGGAGGTGTGGAGTGACGATGGCGGAATTTTAATTTTTGGGTAAAACTTTCCCTTTAAGACAGAATAAAATTTTAGTCTTTCCACAGTCCTTTATCTGACCTCTGCCATAATTCTACTCTGTAATTACTGAAAGAATGCTTATATTTTTTCTTTGGGGCTTTATCTGGGCTTTGAAGGAAACCCCTCGAACCACTAGGGCGTTTTCTCTCCTGAACCCATCAATCTGAAACCACTTCTGAGCCTCCAGCATTTTATTAAAATATGAGATCTGCTGCTATCTGAAATTTCCCAGAGATTTACAAAAATGTCAGAATAGAACAGATGGTTGTCTGTTTTTGTTGGGAGGTTTGGTTTAGATTCATAGTGACTTCTGCCACACCACAAGCATCTTGGTTGGTTTCAGATTTTTTTTTTTCCAACTATGGTTTACCAAAAATACTCCCAAACTTCCCTGATTCTGATAGCAATGTTGTTTTGAATCATCAGAGATCAAAAGTACATGCATTGTGCCTCTCTGTCTTCTCTCTATTAATTTTAACCAGCTCAGGTGTGTGGTGTGAAGGCTTAATATCATACAGTGGTTAAAGGTGCGAATATTACATCAATAGCACCACTAAACATACTTGAAAAATGGAAATGGAAATACAGAGAAATCAAAATTGTTTTCTTATTGCCAAACGTAACATATATGAAAATGACTATTGAGGAAGCTAATAACAGCACCAAATTTCTACTAATTTTCTCCTGCAGTCATCTTAGAACATAATATTTACAATCAGATGAAATAACCTACACTTGAATTTCAGCCATCTTGAATCCTCAGCCAATCATTAGTGTCCCTCATTTAAAGCCTGAATGCAGTTCAGGTCAATCCATCGATAAGCTGACCTGATGTACCACCTGAAATAAGCTTGCTCCGAGGGTCATGATGAATCAATCAGTGCAAGCCCGCTGAGAGACATTATTACGCTGTCATTGTCCACGGACACAACGATTCATTTCTAGTCTCGGCGTCATCATCAGCACAATTTCCTCTCACAGCCTGCACCAGAATAACTGACCCATTGTTGTTTGATCTTCTTCAAATGCCTGTAAGCATGCCATGCACTGTCTTAAACAGGATCCAATTTCCATAATTGAAGAGATGCATTTGTTAATATTGATTCTTCATGCCCACACCAGAGGATGTCCAGCGGGGTATTTACAACAAGAAAAAATAAGACATTCACATATTATCATGCAGCCACTTTTAAGCAGCTGTAATTCAAGATAAATAGCTTATTCTGTGCCCTCCAAGCTTGTGGGACTCTGGCTTAATGAAGTGGAAAAGTCCCTTTTGTAATGGCTCTGATTCATTGTGTTGTCCTGTCAGAGTTGGAATGGAGAAATCATTGCGGACGCTGTCAGAGAGGTGGACAAAAGGCAGAAAGAGAAGGTCAGGCCACAGAGTCATCAGGGACAGAGCAGCCCATCCTCCTCTAGCAATGCACACAAGCTGTGACTTAAAGGAAAGCGGCTATTATTGTTTGAATCTCTTGTGAGGGCTGCGATGCATCAGGTTCTGAAGGATTACCATATGCCACTCATTTGCTGATTTGAATTGTCAACTGTCAACCTTCTGATCATGGCTAGAATGGGAATGAACCTCTCTTCATTTAATCAGTAAAAATTCAGTCATCACACCTATTATTGCTGTGAAGCTGCAATTTGTATTGGATAAAGCGCTATATAAACAAAATTTACTGATCTTCGTGTGACTTTCTTTCTACCTTTTTAGAGAATATCTAGCCACTCTTTCAGTATAATGACAGTAAATGAAGACTGGGTGTGTCAAGCTCCAAAATAACCAAAATGTTTAATAAAAGCAGTCCACGCTACTGCTGTTTATTCAAAGTCTTCCCTAACCATGAATATGAGTACTAAGAAGATGTCCAGAAGAAGATGTTTATTTTTCATGTTCAACTTACTATAACTTGAGTCGTGAGAAGCAGCGATTTCTAAATCATGAATGAATTGTTCTGTCTTTTCAATGAGTCAGTTGAACCAGTTCACAAACCGGTCTGAATGATCCATTCGTGACTGATTATATTTCTCACTTATTGGATTGAGTTAAGAAGTGGCAATGTCCAATTCATGAACAAATAGTTGCCTCACTGCTTTATCAGGCAATGGTTTTGTAGGCAGCATTTGTGCATGAATGTAGCCTACCTTCACGAAACTGATTTCGGACAGACTTCTGAGGCAGCGTAACTGTCTAATGATCTACAGCAAAATAGAGCGAGCTTTGGTGATAACTAAGCAAATATTTAATTACTAGAAATTACATGAAAGCTCTAGTGTAAGTTCTGCCGGGAAGACTCTAATGTTACGTCACTTATTAGTTTAGATCTAACCAATTATTATCTAACACTTGGAGTATAAAAGATCAGTACTTACACATATCTGAGTTCGCAGATGTTGACGCCAACCTCCACCTCCATCCTCCCCACCACCACCAGGATGGTCCCTGTCCATACCTCCCAGGGGGTCGGCTACGCCCCTGCCTTTATCTCCAGGCAGGAAATGCAGAGTCCACAACCCTCAGGATGTGTGCAACGGACGGGGCCTATGCCAAAGAACTTTATCTCATAATATTTTGCTTGCTGATCGTTAATAAATAACATTGTTACGTTCTCTTACCTCCCGAGTCTTTCTGGTAGAAGTGGGAAAACGTTGGTCAAAAACATACATTTACACACAAACTGACCACAAACCGCAACTTTCAGTTGCCATTTTTATTTTTTAGCTCAACTGACACAGAATGGAAAGCACAGGATTGTGGGATATCAAAGACGGCTCCTTCAAAATTCGATCAGATGAAGGTAACTCAGAAGACAGGAATTTGGACTTGCCTTGATGCCTTCCTACCTTAGAATCCATCCTCCGAAGACAGCATTTTTAAGTTTTCGGACTCAGCCGTAATGAAGAAAATCGTTCTTTTGATCTTTTCAAAGAATCCATTCAAAATGGTTTGAAAAAACCAGCATATGCTGGTTAAGGTAGGTTTTGAAGCTGGTATGCTGGTTTGAGCTGGTTTATGCTGGTCCTATGCTGGTCCATGCTGGCTAGGACCAGCTCAAACCAGCATACCAGCTTCAAAACCTGCCTTACCAGCATATGCTGTTTTTTTTCAACAGGGTGATTCAATAATGTTTCAGATTGATTCAGTTCTTAAGGTCAACTGAATGATCCAGTTGCAGTAGCCCACAGAATCCGTTTTAGTTAAAATATATATAAAAAAATATATAAAATTATGTCTGTCTCTCACCAAAAACATGTATCATCAGAAGAGTTGGAATACGGGTTTGGAATGACATGAGGGTGAGTAGCCTAAATGATGACAATTTTTGTTTTTGGGTTATATGACTTTAAAATCAGATTGGATTAGCAATGAGCAATACTGTATGTAGGCCTATGCTACTGCTTTCATTGTGATACATGTTGCTTAACAATAAAAAAAAATAATTACAATAATTATCGTCATTATGTTTCTAAGGAAACTTAACTGAGAGAGAGAAAGAAAAAGTCCTTGCCTTACAAGTTTTTATGCACATAGCTAGATAGCAAGGCTAGCAGAAAGAACATATTTGGATCTTTCTCTTTAAGACACTGGACAGCGAATCTCAACTCCGTCCTTCACGTGTTAATGAGAGAAATAAATCACAATAGCATCCTGCCTTCTTTCCGAGACGGGAGCTGCGAGTCCCAGCCTCCCACTGCCTGCTAATCATTGGGTGGGTCCATGCGGATGCAACCTTTTGTATGGCTGCCAGCTCTGCCCGCTCCCACAATGTCTGCTTCCCATGTCCTATTGAGATCTCTGTTTACCCGTGGAGGTTGTCCAGAACAGGGCCTCCTGCTGGGACTGGGCTCTCTGAGTAGTGGCTATAGCCAGAGACAACTTAAACAGCAATCAAGAAGTGATGCTTATTCTTATATAAAGGAAATTGGTTGATGGATAGTGTACTGCATTTTCTCGTTTCATCTTGCAGTAGACTGATAGCTTGGTTTAAAAGCCAAGCTTTATTTTTACTAGTTGCATTTCTCATTTTCATTTAGTTTAACTTGATGTATTGAAAAACTAAAACTGAAATAACACACACACACACACACACACACACACACACAAATATAAATATATATATATGTGTGTGTGTGTGTGTGTGTGTGTGTGTGTGTGTGTTTTGTCAAAATTGGGTTTTCATTAAATTATCATTCTATAACATCTTGTCTATCATCTCTGAAAATATCTTGGCAAAATTTGCCTGCTAAAAATAGCGATTTATAGTGGCAAGGCTGTCTTTCTCATAACGTTAAGAAAACACCCAGCGGAGGTGAAAAAAAATCGCCCACAGCTTTCCCTTTCTTAACACTACAAAGACAGTTTACCTATCAAAATAAACCACATAACATGTAGAATGAAGGTATATTAATGCAAATTTCCCGCCAGTCCTGTATAAACTACGGCACGCAAAGATGTTTTTTTTTTTTTTTTTCCTCTAATACAACGTTATCGTGAGAAGGCGGAGCACAAGAGAACAACGGAGCTATAATGATGTTCTACATGTTCTAATTATGTGTTTATTAGAGGTTGAATTCAAATCAAATACTGCCAAACTGCACATACTACTTCTGAATAGGATGTCTACTTCATAAAATGTATGAAAATATGGAAATATATGGTTCAGATCACTCAAATAAATAGAGGCGCCTTTAAATGGTCAGATATGGAGCTTGGGTGTCACCTAGTGAAAAAGTTTGGTACTGCGCCCAAACAAAATCTTACTGAAAGCTCATTTTTTAAATATTTCAGCCTAAAATTTGGAATGTTGACATTTGTGGCTTTTATTTTCTTGCAGTTTAAGAGTAAAACATGCTTTGTAATATATTATTATAAAATATAAACAATTATATTTTTACATTTTTATAAACTTAAACTTCTATAACTTTTTTTTATTATTTCACTTTCATAATTTATTTCACTTCTACAATAATCTGACTAGTGTCTTCTTTAAAACAACCTTAGGTCTATATTCCAAAGCATTTTTGAATTACAACCATTTATGTTTGGAGAGTGCATTTTCATGTCTATGCGAAAAAAGGGGGTGACAGTTATTTAAACCTGTTTTTCTCAAAATGTTGTTCCTGAAAATCATAGCGATCAGCCAACTTCAGATAACCATAACTTTTGTTACAGACAATAACCTGTAATAGGTAAAATTTCACCATGTGATGGGTTTTCGCATATATATATGTGATGTGATCTGCGAAAACCCATCACATGGTGAAATTTTACACGTTATTATATAAAGTGTGACAACATGCCCCACAAATTAACTGTATGGTTTGTCCAATGTAAAGTTGTATATACCATAATTCAGGAACTTTAAAAACAACACTGAATCATTGAAACAACCAGTATTGTATTATTTTACCATTCCATTAGGTAATGTTCGTGCCCCCCCTCTGTCTTTAATGGACTTAAATTGCTCAAAATCACATTACTGATGGGTGTCTGCTCATTTTGTTTTTGTATTGCAAATTGCAGGTGGTTATTCTAAAGTGCATTAAAAAAGATAAAATATATATACATTTAAAATTTATCTGACATTCTTATAATTCAGGAAATGTTTCAGATTTCACATAATTAAAGTTTATGTAATAGTCATTAAATATATTGCATTGTTGTGTCTGTGGCATACATGTGACAATAAATCTTGATAGTCTTCAAATAGCAAAGCAGGGGTTAACTTACTGCAGACCCACTAAGATAAATATTTTACCTGCAGAGTAATGAGAATAACCTATTCATGTTCAAGAGAATGCATATGCAAATGTATCAGTGATGTGAGAGGACGGGTCTGAATTCTGATGTGATTCTGCAGTGCTGTTCTTTTCCTACTACATTTACTATATCGTATCTACTATATCAGTTCCTGTTTTACTGCATGTTTCTGCATGTTTGTTGTTCCACATGACCTTGATTTGGTGAACATAACTTTTTCATATATTAATAAGCAATAAAGCTTATTATTATTAGCTTATTATTCTAAGAAAGGTTATGCCAAACCACTTAATAAGAGTTAATTTTAAAGAATGAGGCTTTTTTCTTCATTATGATATTATGTATTTTTGAATAAATTAATAGATTCAGATAAAGAAATAAGTTGCGTTATTTCTATTTAGTTACACAGGAGTCAATAGGAATGTATGAATTATTACATTAATTCAGCTCATCACTCCCACAGCAGCTTCATATAGCAACCAGTGGCCGGCAGCCTACTCTTAATCCATTTACCTTGTCTGTCTGTCTTGTTACTATTCCACACAGGTCTCTGTCAAATGTGAGCAGATTATTACAGAGAGAATAAAACGATTTGACAGGAAGATCAATGGTTGACTTGATTGATTGAACATCTACCGAAATGAATGACACCCCGGAGACACCCCGCTCTGGCTCTCCCTGTGTCAGATGGATAGATGTTCCAATATAGATGATCTGAAAATCAAGGTGGGTTTTAAACATTGTGCCCTCTGCTTGACTCCTAAACAGATGCATTTTTCTAACCAATAATGCCGCCCTTGAATCATTTGTGCCCGGAACCCACAATTTTTAGCACAGCTTCTTATAAATTATTGATATTCAGGATTATGGGACTCATGAGTTATGTGAAAAACATTTTCTTGAGGTTACAAACAAATGAAAGGAAAAATACCATCACAACTTACTTAGAGGACTTTATTTTCTCCATCATCATGGCAATCCTCCAACATTTGTCAGACTCTGTGATGGTGATGAATAATTTAAGGATTAATTTCATTAGAGGCCCAGGCTTCTCCTTTGGGTAATGTGCGTGTCACCCCTCACCTCCCATCCAGAGTCTATTGCCCTGGGGAAAACAAGGCATCATTTGACATTGACATTGATTAAAGCCCAAAGATGTTTGGACAACGGGGCTAATATGCTGTTAATACTGTTTCTCATTGATGCCCTGTGTGGTTGCAGGGGGTTCTGATATCTACTGCTAAATGCCTGTAGAGATGCCTTTGTTATCACCAAAATTAACAAGGCATCCTGCAACAGCTTTGTGGATGTGTAGTGGACTGTATTTCATTGGTAATATAGAGGACTAAGAGAGCCACTTAAAAATAAAATGAAGGAATCAATTATCATTTATTAATTCAAAAATAATGTGTCTACAAATGTCTCTCTCCACTACAACATTGTGAAATTATACACTGTAAAAAAAATTGTTGGTTTAACTTAAAAATGTAAGTTACCTGGTTGCTTTAAAATTTTGAGTTCTCTGAAATTAAAAATTTGAGTTAATACAATGAAGGTGATTGGTTTAATCAACAGAAACTCAAATTTTTGGAACTCGGTTGGCAAATGGATAATGAAAAACAATTACCAGAGTTATTATTTATTGTGGCATTTAACTTTTACATTTTAAAACATAAAAAAAAAAAAAAAAAGAAACAATAATAATAGTTTTAAATAATTATATTTTTTAATTGAAACATTTTAATTACTGTTTGAAATTAACATTTCAAATACTGTTTGGGTCAGTAAGAATTTTTTGTTTTGTTATGAAATTAAAACTTTTATTCAGCAATGATGCGTTAAATTGAATTTTAAATTGATAAAATGGCATTTATAATGTTAGAAAAGATCTCATATAAATGCTATTCTTGTTAACTTTCTATTTATCAAAGAATCCTGAAAAAAATATATATCAGTTTCCACACACACACACAAAAAAGCAGCACTTATTATCATTGACAATAATAAGAAATGTTTCCTGAGAACCAAATCAGCATTTTAGAATAATTTCTGAAGGATCATGTGACTGTTACGATACAGACTGGGCAGAGGCAGAGGTAACGGTTAACAGACTTTATTTAACACACACAGCAGAGCAGACGGTAGTGCAGGTAAGTGAAGATGAAGATTATGAGCAGTGCAGATGATGATAAATGGTAATACTGTCCTTTGTGGTTTTGCAGGAGTGATGAACGATGATGTGGTGAGGAGATGACTGACGAGGTAGACTGGAGACACTCACACACAAACTGGAACAACACGAGGAGACTTGGAGACGAAGGAGACAGGTAGGTATCTTCAAAGGAGTCCAAGAGGTAAGCATATAGCATAGTATGTGCAAACGAGACCGGACAGTGAGTGAATGTGTGTGAGTGTGTTTTATGCTGGTGGTGATGAGTGAGAAGATGAGGTGCAGGTGCAGATGATTAGTACTCCGGGATTGAGTGCGCTGTGATTGGGTGATGCTGGAACCTGGGCGTGTCTGTGACAGTACCCCCTCCACGGCCCGCTCCTGAGGGCCGAGGACCCCGACGTCGTGGTGGTCGACCTCTTCCACGGGGGGCTGGTCTGTCAGGGTGGTTTGAATGGAAGGTTTGAAGGAGGTTGGGGTCCAAGATGTCATCCCTGGGGACCCATGAGCGTTCTTCTGGGCCGTAGCCTTCCCAGTCGACCAGGTATTCCAAGATACCACCACGGCGTCGGGAGTCCAAGATCTCGTGAACCTCGTAAGCGGCGCCGTCGTCCAGGATAAGTGGAAGGGGGGGTTCGGAGGCTGCCACGCCAGGTCCTGTGGAGAGAGGAACAGAAGGGTGGTGAGGTTTGAGTAGTGAAACATGGAATGTGGGGTGAATTCTGTAGTGAGGAGGTAGCTGGAGTTGGTACGTGACTGGGTTGATCTGCTTGGTGATGGTAAATGGACCAATGAACCTGGGACTCAGCTTCCGGCAGGGCAGACGCAGGCGGATGTCCCTGGTTGACAGCCAGACCTTCTGACCGGGCTGGTAGGAGGGAGCTTCGGACCGGCGAAGGTCTGCTGTCATCCTGCGTCTGCGCAGGGCTCGCTGCAGTTGATGATGTGCTGAGTCCCAGACCCTCTCGCTCTCTCGGAACCAGTAATCCACAGATGGTACATCAGAGGGTTCCCCAGACCAGGGGAACAGTGGGGGTTGGTAGCCGAGTACGCATTGGAATGGTGTGAGACCGGTGGAAGGCTGACGGAGAGAGTTCTGGGCGTACTCGGCCCAACCCAGGTACTGGTTCCAAGAGTCCTGGTGGTCATGACAGAAGGTACGGAGGTAGCGACCGATCTCTTGGATCTTCCGTTCCGTCTGCCCGTTCGACTGTGGATGGTATCCGGAAGTCAGGCTGACGGTCACACCTAGGAGCGAGAAGAAGGCTCTCCATACCTTAGAAATGAATTGCGGACCCCTATCGGAGACGATATCTTCTGGGATACCGAAGTATCGGAAAACATGGTTGAATAGGGCCTCAGCCGTCTCCATAGCAGTGGGTAGGCCTCTTAGGGGTATTAGGCGGCAGGACTTCGAGAACCGGTCCACAACTACTAGGATACAAGTGTTGTAATTTGAGGCAGGCAGGTCGGTGATAAAATCGACTCCTAGGTGTGACCAGGGTCGGTTGGGAACGGGCAGAGGTAGGAGCTTGCCGGATGGTAAATGGCGTGGGCTCTTAGAGATGGCGCATTCCTTACAGCCCTGCACGTACCTTCTGACATCAGCTGCCATGTTGGGCCACCAGAAGCGTTCCCTCAGCAACGAGGGTTTCATTGGCCCCGGGTGACCAGTGCCAAGTGACGTGTGGGCTGAGTGGATGAGAGGAGTGCGTCGTGATCTTGGGAGGTAGCACAAGCCAGGTGGACAACCCGGCGGAGCGTTGGTGGAGGCATTGGAGGAGGGTGCAGATTCTTCTGACCAGGAGATGGGGCTGATGATGAGTTCCTTGGGTATGATGGGTTCTGGATCTTCTGAAGTTTCCTCTGGAGCATGGAGTCGGGAGAGAGCATCTGCTTTAATATTTTTGGGCCAGGACGGTAGGAAATGGTAAAATTAAATCTGGTGAAGAATAAGGCCCAGCGGGCTTGTCTGGGGTTGAGTCTCTTTGCAGAACGTAAGTATTCAAGGTTTTTATGGTCTGTGAAGACTTGAAAGGGGTGTTTGGCTCCCTCCAGCCAATGCCTCCACTCTTCCAGGGCGAGCTTAACAGCTAGGAGTTCACGGTTGCCGATGTCGTAGTTTCTCTCCGCCGGGTTGAGCTTGCGGGAGAAGAAGGCACATGGATGGAGTCGGCTGGGATTCCCCTGCTGCTGGGACAACACCGCTCCTACTCCTGTGGTGGAGGCATCCACCTCGACAACGAAGGGCAGCTCTGGGTTGGGGTGGATGAGGAGAGGAGCGGTGGTGAAGGCTGTCTTGAGCTGGTCGAATGCCTCCGTGGCCTCTGGAGTCCAGGACAGAGACTTGGGCTTATGTCTGAGCAGGTTGGTGAGTGGACTGGCAAGGGAGCTGTAATTGTGGATGAAGCGGCGGTAGAAGTTTGAGAATCCGAGAAATCTTTGCAGTTCCTTGATGGATGAGGGAGTTGGCCAGTTCTTGATAGCTTCCACCTTCCCCTCGTCCATCCGGATGCCACTGCTGTCAATGATGTAACCGAGGAAATGGACTGAAGACTGATGAAATGAACATTTTTCTGCCTTGAGGAATAGATGAAACTTGCGGAGTTGTTGGAGGACCTCCGCAACGTGGTGGCGATGTTCGGCCAGGCTCCGGGAGTAGATCAAGATGTCATCTATGTAGACCAGGACAAACCGATGGAGATACTCCCGGAGCACCTCATGAATGAAATCCTGGAATACGGAGGGGGCGTTGACCAGGCCATACGGCATAACCAGATATTCGTAGTGGCCGGTAGGTGTCACGAAGGCGGTCTTCCACTCGTCCCCCTCGCGTATCCGGATGAGGTTGTACGCGCTGCGGAGGTCCAGTTTTGTGAAGACAGTGGCACCACGGAGATGTTCTAGGGCTGATGGGACGAGAGGAAGGGATAACGGAATTTTACTGTGATATTATTTAAGGCGCGTAGTCAATGCAGGGCCTCAAGCCTCCGTCCTTCTTGGCCACGAAGAAGAAGCTAGAAGCAGCAGGGGAAGTGGATGGTCGGATGTAACCTTGTGAAGAGCCTCCTTTATGTACTCCTCCATGGCCTTCTCCTCCGGGATGGATAGAGGGTATATCCTTCCCCTAGGCACTGGTTCACCCGGAAGCAGATCGATGGCACAGTCCCATGGCCGGTGTGGAGGCAGCTTGGAGGCTCGTTGAGGGCAGAATACGTCGCTGAAGGGGGCGTAACACTCTGGGATGTCGATAGAGCGTTGGTCTACCGGGCTCTCGATGGTCGTGGCACAAACAGGAAGAGTTTCAGAGCGTGGAGAATGTGGTATTGGGAGCCCGGGGAAGCAGTCATGGAAACAGGTTTCGCCCCACTTCAGGACCTCGCCAGTTCTCCAGGAGAGTGTTGGGTTGTGCTGCTCCAACCAGGGGCGCCCTAGGATCACGTCAGCGGTGGATCCTCCAGAACCAGCAGATGGAGGTGTTCAACGTGAAGTAGGCCGACTTGTATCTGGATGGCTTCGGTGCAGCGACGAATGTGTTTACGGCTTAAAGATTCTCCAGTCACTGATCGTATCTGGTAGGTGGTCGGCGTGGCCGTGGTCTTGATGTTGAGCTGACGACAGAGGGTCCCGGAGATGAAGTTACCGGCTGACCCAGAATCGAGGAGGGCAACAACTGGAAGGGAAGTATCAGAAGCAGTAAGTGTTACAGTTGTGGTGAGTGGTTTCATCTTCTTATTAGATGGTATGATGGCACTCACCATGGGTCGTGGAGGACGAATTGGGCATGTGGAGAGGATATGCCCAGGAGATCCGCAATATAAACAAAGATTCTGGGTCAGCCGCCTCTGTCGTTCAGCTGGGGAGAGCCGAGTGCCTTCCAATGACATGGGTTCGTTGGCTGGTTCTGGGGCTGACGGATTCTGGTCGGGCGGGCTGAGATGGAGAACAGCGGCTGGTCCTGGTGTTCTTCAAGACACGACTGCATCACGAGTGGCGAAACGAATGGAGAGCTGAATGAATCGCTTCAGGCCGATGGAATCCTCGTATGCAGCGAGATGCAACCGCACGCCGAGGGTCTAGTCCTTGACGATATGTTGTAATCAAAGCCTGCTCATTCCAGCCGCTGGATGCTGCGAGAGTCCGAACTGCAAGGCATAGTCATTAACAGAAAGAGATCCTTGTTTTAAATTATAGAGTTTCTCACCAACAGAAGAATCTGAGATGGGCTTCCCGAACACTTCATGGAAGTGAGCCACAAAACCGAGTACGATTGAGTGATGGGATGGTTTTGAGACCAGATTGAATCAGCCCAACGGCGCCTTGCCTTGCAGTTGGGAGATGATGAACGCCACTTTCGAAGTTTCGGTGGGGAAATTGTGCGGTTGCATCTCCAGGACCAGCGAGCACTGCAGAAGGAATCCGCTGCAGTCCTCCGCCGAACCAGAGTAGGGCGCCGGTTTAGCCATGGGACTGGCGTGCACAGGTGGTGAAGGAGAGGTAGCGGTGTTTGCGGAAGTGATCGCTGGGATGGGTGATGCTGGAGTGGTGGAAAGAGCTCGCGAAGGACATCGACGAGCTCTTGAATGGGATCCGTTGGCTCATGCTGTGTGTGAAGACGATGTTTTCCGGTCCGGTCTTCTGTTACGATACAGACTGGGCAGAGGCAGAGGTAACGGTTAACAGACTTTATTTAACACACACAGCAGAGCAGACGGTAGTGCAGGTAAGTGAAGATGAAGATTATGAGCAGTGCAGATGATGATAAATGGTAATACTGTCCTTTGTGGTTTTGCAGGAGTGATGAACGATGATGTGGTGAGGAGATGACTGACGAGGTAGACTGGAGACACTCACACACAAACTGGAACAACACGAGGAGACTTGGAGACGAAGGAGACAGGTAGGTATCTTCAAAGGAGTCCAAGAGGTAAGCATATAGCATAGTATGTGCAAACGAGACCGGACAGTGAGTGAATGTGTGTGAGTGTGTTTTATGCTGGTGGTGATGAGTGAGAAGATGAGGTGCAGGTGCAGATGATTAGTACTCCGGGGATTGAGTGCGCTGTGATTGGGTGATGCTGGAACCTGGCGTGTCTGTGACAGTGACAGACTAGTAATGGTTGAAAAAATTCAGCTTTGCCATCAGTTATTTTAAACCATTACTAATATTTCAAAATATTACTTTTACTGATCAAATAAATGCAGTCTTGGTGGGCATATTTCAATATTTCACATTAAAAAAAATCTTATTCCAATTTCTTTGAACAGTGGTGTACATATTTAAATTTTAAATATTAATAATGTTGTATAATGCAATACCTGAAATTAATAAATTAGAATTATCGACATGCTTCATTACATAGTCTGCAATATGCTCTGTGAAAAATACTTTAAATTCTTAATGAAAACATTCCAGTTAGGTAAAAAAAATATATCCTATTACAAATAAACTGATGGGTCTTATTCTATTCTGTACCAGTCTTGCTTGGATTCCAAAGCACATCAACGCTGTAACAAATTATGTGCGTGAGCACATTCTGCAGTTTAGCAGAGGTCTACAGAAGAACAAATGTCCATGTCATCCTCTCATCTTTTCTCCTGCTGAAAATAAATACAATTATCTTATAATGGGATCCATAGAGATAAAAGTAGTCCTCTATCAAACCTCTGAAAGAGGCAGGATGTTGAATGGATAGAAACTCCAGTTTAAGTGCTTCCTTTATCAGCACACCTTTTTATATGCAAATGTAGTGAGCCATCTATTTACTGGTACAGGAATTCAGGTGAGAATTCATCTGCATCTCTTCTCCAGCTGTGGCCTGTAATCAAGTGCTGATGCACTCAAATATATTCCAGTTGGAAAAACAGCTTTGGGTCATATGTGTTTGAAAACCACCGTTTCCAACTGTTACAACTGGACATCGAACTGAGTAATATTTTGCAGTTTTAAATTGATTTAAGTGATGTAGTGTGATCTGTGTGATATTTATATGGCCAAAATAGACTAAATGTATGGATAATCAAGTAAACTAAGTTGCTTTAGTAAGTGTTCATCTTGAAATATTACTAACAATATAAAAGTTATTCTTACATTTACTTTATAAAGATTTCATAGGTTCATTCGACACTGCGTCAGTAGCTGACACTATGGGGAACACTCATAAGTGGTACCGATTGTCTGAAGCCGATTGTCTGAATAGAATCACACCAATTCATTTGCTGATGATGCAGACACTGCTCCTTTAAAAAGTACTATGTCATTCCCACTATATAGGCTGTGTCCCCCAATATCACTGCTCAAAGAAGACGCAATGTTTTCTGACCCATGTCTCATTTTTGGTTTTGTATGCTTCATCGGCTACATTGAGCTGAATTACTCTCTCCTCTTTGCAAAGCACATCATGGATTTTAAGAAGTGTATTCCTCCATGTTCATGCTTCATAGTAAGCGGTGACACTCACAGTAGGTGTGTGAAGTGTCTCGGCATTGCTCATGCTAGAGTTATGTCCCAGCCTGGAAGCATGCAATGTGGACTCTTTTGGCCTAGATTGCATTCTGCCACGTTGGACTCTGAGGAGTTTGGAACAGCCTCGACTGACTATGTCCTACCTAGTGGAAAGAGGTGCTGCCTTTTTCCCCTCACCTCTAGGCTGAAATCTCAAGGTCTTTGAAACAGCTGTATTGTTTGACTAATATGGCGGCTGCTGACTTTACCAGCATTGCTGGCCCTGAGGAGCAGGGGTACGCTGGCATTTCCCCGGTGGAGTATACGCTGGCTGCGGATCTTTCCCCTTTTGTGGCTTCCTCCTGGAAGTCTCTGCCTGTTTTGCCAAACCTTGCAGAACTACCTCTGCCCTGGTCGGCAAAACTTTTTAATAAATCAGTGAATGCAGTCATTGAAAAGTTCAAGCTGGCAAAACAGCAGTCGCTGTGCAGTGTTTAAGCTTCAGCTGCTTCAGCTCGCTCTCGAAACAGCTCCGCCCAGCGTCCTAAATGGAGCGCTGGCCACACACTTTGCTCTGGCGGCACTTCAGGGGCATGGGGAAGAAGCTTCGATCTAGTTAGAGGTACAAATTTTTTTTACCCCTCCTTTCTCAGACTCCAGTGGCTGGAAACACTGCGGTTCCTCTTTGCACAGGAGTTTTGTCAACCCCAGCCACGCCCCAGCCTCTGTTACCTCTTTCGCAGCACATCTGGCAGCATGGAAGCTTCTGCCAGGAGTGTTGGCATGGGTTGACTGTAGAAAAGGGAAATATCATCCAGTTTCACTGCAATCCTCCTTGCTTCAATGAGGTACTTCCCTAGGTGTGAACAAAGCCTCCGTGATGGAGCAGGACATCCTCTTGCTTTAGGACAAAGGGGTGATAGAGGAGGTTCTCTCATCAGAGGAAGAAAGCGGGTTTTACAGCCACTACTTTCTTGTGCTAAAGAAGGATGTCTGCGGCCTGTCTTGGACTTGCGCCATCTGAACTATGCTCTGGTCAGGGGCAGATTTAAGATGTTGACGCACAAGCAGATCTTGTCGCAGATTCAACCAGGTGACTGGTTTGTCATGGTGGATCTGAAGGACACTTACTGTATGGAAGCAACCTCAGTTTTTGTCTCGGGGTGTTTCCATAGAGGGTGTTCATCGTCGCAAGCTGGTGACCACGGATGCCTCCCTTACAAGTTGGGGCACTGTCAATGACAGATTTCCTGCCTATGGAGTTTGGAGGGGTGAGCATCAGTCATGGCACATAAATTGCCTGAAGTTGCTTGCCATTTATCTGGCTTTGAGTTGGTTCCTCCCAATGCTCCAGGGCTACCATATTCTTGTCAGGACAGACAATATGACAGTGGTGGCTTACATAAACCACCAGGGGGGATGCGGTCTCACAGCATGTGGCTGCTAGTGCAATGCATCCTCCTTTGGGTGCAGAACAAGTTTCTGTACCTCAGGGAGGTTTATGTTTCAGGTGTCACCAATCTGTCGGCAGACTTCCTGTTGAGGCACAGTCTGGAGTTCGGGGAATGGAGGTTACACCTGAGTGGAGGTTGATCTGTTTGCTTTCAAAGAGAGAGCTTATTGTCCTCTGTTGTTCTCCTCGTTGAACCCAGCACCTAGATGCCCTGACTCAGGCATGGCTGGGGCTGTGCCTGGCCCTCCCAGTTGTGGTTTTTAGTCCTGATTGCTCCTTGATTAAGAGATCATTGGGAGTGCTTAGAGCTCCTTCTACTAGGAGGTTGTACGCCCTTAAATGGTGAGCTTTTGCCTCTTGGTGCAGATCACATGACGAGGATCCAGTTAACTGACCAGTGAGTTCAGTGCTGCAGCATCTGTGTCAATTTAACACAGCATCTCGTTCCATATTTAGGAAATAAGGTTCACATGTAACGTAACCCGAGGCCTTAAGATTTCACAACAAAAAGACAAGTTTTCTAAAAAAAATTATGAATTATCAGAGTGCGAAGGCATGTACACAACAGGTTTTTCAACAAAGTTTTGATCATGCTGCTAATTTAGAGGCCTTTGAGAAATTCGAGAAATTTAGAGGATTTAGAGAAATTTGTCTATTAAATATGATATAGCTTTATAGGGTTAAATAAGAGAGTATCTTTTGCACAAACAGGCTTTTTGAGAATTGCTAAATTGTTTAATTGGACTATTGCGGCATCTTGGAACACAACGAAATCTGGCATAAACCCGCAAAAGTTTTTGTGCTAACAAAAGAAGCAAGTAGAGCAAGCCATTGAGGCTGAATAAGACCACAGGGCTTACTGAAGAAGCTATTGGGGGATTATAGCATTTTGGTCCTGAATTCAGCTAGATTTATTCTAAACCCTCCTCCACAGACTGAAGTTTGAATGGCCATCTTTTTCCTTTTTTTTAGTCATAAAGGCCTGCTGACCAATTTTCATTCTACATATTTTTATAGCAACATTTGTTCATGCTTCATAGTAAGCGGTGACACTCACAGTAGGTGTGTGAAGTGTCTCGGCATTGCTCATGCTAGAGTTATGTCCCAGCCCGGAAGCATGCAATGTGGACTCTTTTGGCCTAGATTGCATTCTGCCACGTTGGACTCTGAGGAGTTTGGAACAGCCTCGACTGACTATGTCCTACCTAGTGGAAAGAGGTGCTGCCTTTTTCCCCTCACCTCTAGGCTGAAATCTCAAGGTCTTTGAAACAGCTGTATTGTTTGACTAATATGGCGGCTGCTGACTGTACCAGCATTGCTGGCTCTGAGGAGCAGGGGTACGCTGGCATTTCCCCAGTGGAGTATACGCTGGCTGCGGATCTTTCCCCTTTTGTGGCTTCCTCCTGGAAGTCTCTGCCTGTTTTGCCAAACCTTGCAGAACTACCTCTGCCCTGGTCGGCAAAACTTTTTAATGACTCAGTGAATGCAGGCATTGAAAAGTTCAAGCTGGCAAAACAGCAGTCGCCGTGCAGTGTTTAAGCTTCAGCTGCTTCAGCTCGCTCTCGAAACAGCTCCGCCCAACTCTGGCGGCACTTCAGGGGCATGGGCAAGAAGCTTCGATATAGTTAGTGGTACAAATTTTTTTTACCTCTCCTTTCTCAGACTCCAATGGCTGGAAACACTGCGGTTCCTCTTTGCACAGGAGTTTTGTCAACCCCAGCCACGCCCCAGCCTCTTTCGCAGCACATCTGGCAGCATGGAAGCTTCTAAAAAAGGCCTGCTGACCAATTTTCATTCTACATATTTTTATAGCATGATGAATGAAGTGTTGTAAGTGAATACATTTGCAACTTCGAAGAAAGATTTCAATTGATTTCAAAAACACTTTTTTTTTTTTTGCATTTTAATTCTTCATTGGACTTTATACACTTTATTGGACTTTATATGATTTTACACAAGAACCTAATATACTGTATAGAACTATGGTTTTCATGTAGAAATGAACTGTAAATTGTCCAAGACTGAAGATGATCAAATTACTAAAGGTGACACAATCTATGGTCTATAATCTGTTCATACATTAATGTTTCAATGATTTATCAATTTATTATTAATTTTTACATATAACTACATTTTAAAACATAAAAGTTTGTCTATTGTCTATTTATTTTTCAATAATTATTTTTCACATTTTTCTTATTTAGGTTTTTTATTTTTTTCCTTTTTTTTATTTTACATATTATGTTATAATATGTTGTAGTTTATATGCATATTGTGTTTAATATAATATTCTAAATTGCCCAAGACTGAATTTTAGAGGGTAATTTGGTCTTCAGAAGATGACCAATTAAGCTACAACAGGTGACTAAATGTTTTCTATTCTGTTCATATATTGAGTTGTCAACATCACATTGTGGAACATTTTAAAGTTTCAATAATTTATTATTAATTGTTACATATAAGTACATTTAAAAAAAATCAATAGTTTTAAATGTCTATTTATTTATTTATTTTTATTAGAGAAGTTTTGAAATTTTAATACTCAAAAAAATGAACAATTAAACAAAATAAATGAATTATACAATATATGGGCATTATGTATTGTAGAAATGAATCTGCTAAATGAATAAATGTATATTTAGAGAAAAAATAAAATGGCTACATTTAGGCCTCTTGTTTAAAGTCTATGATGTTTAACCACATCACACTAATGAATTGAGATAAAACAAAAATGGTAAATTTAAGGGTTTACATCAAAGACATAATGGAAACAGCCAGGGTGGCAAGGCAAGAAAAAAATGAACTTGGCTGGCTAGCTTATTTAATTAAAGTGTGGACAACTCTAGAAAGCTTGAATAGTCTGCCAAATCTCTTGTGAGTTGAGATAAGCATACTTTGCTAAAATGATCAAGTTTGCAAATTTTAGTATTGTTTTTACGAGCCTCTACACTATATCTTGGGAGACTAATTAACTGGTGAGATGGAAAGGCCTCTGGATTTGCTTAGATTTCTGGGCGCGAGACAAAAGTGATTCCATGTTCAGCAATTGGAATAAATAACTTGATATGAACTGTCCATGGCATGTTGCCAAGTCTCCACAGTATTACAATCTGAGAGGAAAATACCAATTACCTCACCAAAAAGAAACCAATTCTTCTGCACCTGCACAATGAGCCTTGTGTAGAGCGAAGCTAGCTGAAGTAGGGATCAATATTGTTTCTTTTCTGTTTTTAATGCCTATAAATACTGCAGAAGACTGACTAAAGAGTTTCCTAGACATTCCAGTGGAGACTGAAAGATTATATTGAATGTTCAAGACTTAAGCTGACCCTTACCATGTGTAGCTTGGGCAGTAACTGGAAAGCTCTCGGCAACACTAATTAAGGAGTACAATAAAAGCAATTCTTTGTTAAAAGCAACAGATTAATGTGACACGGTTGCCCTTGAACATTTGTACAGTCAAAAATCTGAACCCCACACACAGGTCACCAACACGCAAGACCTGAGTATCAATCACAAGTTATATGCAGCTTGCGACGCTCCCTTGTGTCACTGAACTTTTGCTGTTTCCTCTGCTGCTGTATTTATTTCTCAAATCTTATTGCCTGACTGCAAATCTTTTCAAGTCTGACAGAAGAAAGTCACACTCACAATCATATCCTATCACAGTTTTTCTTAAGCTGATCTCTGTTTTCAGAAGGCAGAAGAAAGACATAGTGTGAATTCAGGGTGATTGGGAGACTTTTTGCCATTGAGATGACTTGGAAAAAGTGTCCCAATCAACCTGAATTCACCCTACTGTATGACACCTCAAACCTGCATCAATGAAATTGATTAGACCAGCCATCAAGTTTAGATTATTTCTGCAAACCTTATACTCTCTTGTCTCATTGGAAAAACATCTCATGACACTTCCAAAGTGAAATATCCATTGAGTGGTGCTAAAAGCGTTTTTTATTCGAAACAGATAAATGTGAATCTGGAAATGCTTTATTACAGTATGTTGTATGTATCATGGTAGTTCAGATGTGAAATGTCTGGTGAGTGGAGCTAAAAAAGGCTCCATCATGCTTGAAAATAACACACCACCTACACTATACCCTATACCTTAGCCTAACCGATAGTTTCAACAAAAGCAAATGTGAGATAAAAACTTGTTTTCTGAAGCAACCATGCCATTTTAGCTTGCTTGTACAAGTCCTTGAGCTCTTTTATTGTGAATCATATTTCACGGGACTTGTAAACCGAGCACTCTGCATTACAAGTGCAACGCTGAATCAGGTGAGCTACCAAGCAAGTTTACTATGTCAGAAAAGCTACACATATGGAGCTGGTTACGTGAAGCAGTCATCATAACGTATCCTTGTAACCGTGTTTGATCACGGTTGGGGCTGAACTTTGCAGGAAGGTAGCTCTCCAGGAACAGGATTGGGCACCCCTGGTTTACATGTTTTGCACTATGGTAAAAGTGTTTTTAGGGCATAATTATTGTGCAAGAAACCATGTGAAAATAAGCCTTTATCGATAGTCTGCCCCTGTAATCATAATTAGTGTGAAAAGGAACAGAAGTTGTTTTGCCTATTACTGTGTCTAGAGTTCATTTCAACTCTAAGTTAAGGTATGTTTTAAGAGTTAAAGTTGAGCTTGAAACTTTACATACCCCTAGCAGAATCTGCAAAAATGTTAATCGTTTTAACAAAATAAGATCAAAAAAATTGCATGTTATTTTTTATTTAGTACTGTCCTGAATAAGCTATTTTACATAACAGATGTTTACATATAGTCCACAAGACAAAAAAATTGCTGAATTTATAAAAATGACCCAGTTCAAAAGTTTACCTGAATGATCCACAACTGGTTGTTTGTTTTGTGATGGTTGTTCTTGAGTCCCTTGTTTGTCCTGAGCAGTTAAACTGACCATGTTCTTCAGAAAAATCCCCCAGGTCCTGCATATTCTTTGGTTTTCCAGCATCTTCTGCATATTTGAACCCTTTTCAACAATGGCTATGATTTTGAGGTCCATCTTTTCACACTGAGGACAAGTGAGGGACTCAAACGAACTAGCTGCAAACATTCACTGATGCTCCAGAAGGAAACATGATGCATTAAGAGTCAGGGGGTGACTCTTATTTTTCTTATTTTGTTTAAAGATCATATTTTTTCATTTAGTACTGCCCTTCGGAAGCTACAGAAGATGCTTACATGTTTCCAAGAAGACAAAAATGTACTATTTATCCTGTTCATTCAATTAAAAAAGTTTACATCCCCGGCTCTTAATGCATCATGTTTCCTTCTGGAGCATCAGTGAATGTTTGCAGCTTTTTTAATAGTTGTGTTTGAGTCCCTCAGTTGTCCTCAGTGTGAAAAGATGGACCTCAAAATCATACAGTCACTGCTGGAAAGGGTTCATATATGCAAAAGATGCTGGAAAATCAAAGAATATGCAGGACCTGAAGGATTTTTCTGAAGAACAGAGCTCAGTTTAACTGCTCAGGACAAACAATCAGTTGTGGATCATCCAGGTAACGGCACAGTATTAAGAATCAAGGGTATGTAAACTTTTGAACTAGGTTATTTTTTATAAAGTCAGCTATTTTTTTGTCTTGTGGACTATAGGCCTATGTAAACATCTGTTATGTGAAATAGCTTATTCAAGACAGTACTAAATAAAAAATAACATGCAGTTTTTTTGATCCTCCTTATTTTGTTAAAACTATTAACTTTTTTTGCAGATTCTGCAAGGGGTATGTAAACTTTCGAGCTCAACTGTATGCAGAAATGTATGTAAAGGCTGCACATTTTGGATGTGTCCATAATCAAACACTCCTGATCCAACTCATCAGCTCATTAGTAAAGACTCCAAGAACTCAGGAGAGTGTAAGAGAGACATCAAAAAAGTGCAGTGTTGGGGGTACTCCAGGACCAGGTTTGGGAACCACTGCTATAGAGTAAATATGAGATTCACTGCTTATATCAAATCAAATAAAAAAAAAATGAAAAATCCATCTTAAGTGCGTGAACAAAATATGAAAATGCACACAGTAGTTTTAAATGCTCAATAAGGCAGATTATGTTAATAAAAATAAACCCCACATAATGATGTGTCGAGACTTAAGGATATAACTAGCACAGGTGTCTCAGTTATCACTATAATGAGGGATATAACAAATGAAATTTACACTCTAAATGACTGCATATAAAAGCGTGAAGCCTTCTGGAGCTAAAAATCTTGGCAAGCTACCAGCTTTACATCCACAACGCTTATAAAAATGCTCACTGTGATTCTCCTTAGCAAATCTTTGAGCAAAGAGATGAGACAAACCAGCCCTGACACATTTTTTACAAGGGTACAATACATGTCATGTTCTTTTGAACAACATCTTCACCTGACTGCCTGTGCTCACTTTCAATGTGTTTCAGCTAAATGCTGGAAGGCAAAAAAAAAAGCCCAAACATTGAGCTAAATGGCATGCTTTCATAAGACGTGGGAATACTGTGGCTTCCTAGAGACTACACGAGGCTAATCTAATGCAAAATGAAAGTGTCGCAGGCCATATCACCTCCTTAAACCAACAGAGCTCAAATCCGCAGTGACCAATGCCTCCTGCATCCCTGACACAGTATGTGTTGAGAAAAATGTACAATGCATAAAGTACAGTATCTGCAGACAGCATATTCAGATATACTGTTTACAGATACAACACATTTTTTACAGCAAACACAGAAAAAAAAAGTATGCGACCCCTTTATTACTGAATAAAAAAGGCCATAAACACACAACAGTAGACAAACACATGCATTCCTCACAAAAATTCATAAAGCAGGGTGAAAAAAGAAAAAGATTTAACTTGTTGATCCTCCTTTGGCAGCAATAACCTTCATCAAACATTTCCTGTAATTACACATCAGATCTGCACAACGGTCAGGAGGAATTTCGCACCATTCCTCTTTAAAAACTGTGTCTGTTCAGCAATATTGTTGGAACGTCTGATGTGAATCAAGTTGACTGTGGCCGGACTACTCCACAAGGCATATTTTCTTCTGTTGAAGCCATTCTGTTGTTGATTTACTCCTGTGCTTTTGGTCCTTGTCCTTGTATCACCTGACTTCTATTGAGCTTTACAGGACTTACATTCTCTAGCAAAATGTTCTGAAACTGGAGAATTATTTTTCAAAACATTGATTTAAAAAAAAAGAAAAAGTAAAGAAATTGCCAGTGATGCATTAACTTGATCAAAAGTGACAGTAAAGATATTTGTAATGTTACAAAAAAAAGTAAATTGTAATAATATTTCACAGTATTAATGTTTTTTTCTGTATTTTTGACCATATAAACACAGCCTTGGAGAGCATAAGAGATTTCTTTCAAATAAATGAATAAAAGTCTTACACTACAACTGTTCATTTTTGTGAAGCATAATTATTTTATTTGATCGTGTCTCTTTAAAACTACCTTGAATACATAAATAAAGCAGTCAATGCTTTCAATTTACAATTTTTCTCAAGTTACCTTTAAGCAGAAGGTCTTTCAATTCTTTCAGGTATTATATTATTCTGCAACTGTGGTATAATATGTGATCTGTGACTTAAACTGGAGTGTTTACCTCACATTACCGCCTACATGAGCACACCTGCACAGCATGTTAAGAAGGCATATGACAGCTATTGCAGCTCTGAGGTCAAGAACAAGATCCACACACCTTTGTTATTAAACAAATCAAAACAAAGAAGGTGAGTAGCTCCTGTATTTGCAGTTGGAACACAACATACATTTGTTCCCTCTAATCACACTATGCTGTTCTTTGAGATCAGCAGGATGTATTACTGTATACACACTGAAAGGCCTACACTGACTGACAAAATGGAGCGTGTGTGATATCATATCAACACTAGGTTTCAGACATTTATTCTGCCCTCTTGAGGGACGTAACACCTGGAGGCAGCACTGAGGATGGATGATTTTAAGGCTGGCTTTCTAAGATGAAAGACATCTCCAGCCGCCACTCTACCTCAATTATAATCACAGTTGACAACAGTATGTGGTGGTTTCTAGGAAGTGAATCCCTGCAATCTGAGGTTAATCGCTAACAACACAGCCTACATTGAGGAGGTCTATAATATTCTGAAGAAAGCTGTCCGATAGCTATCAGTTGCTCAACTGTATGTGATCTGCATACCGCCATAATTTGGTCATTAAATGTAGAACAGAATAGGAAAAGTACATAAAAGAAGATTGTTAAAGCTAATCTAACAGAAGATTAGATGTTAGTATGCCGACTTGTGGGCAGCATAGGGCAAAATCTGCATCTTATTTCCCAGTCAGTGTTTTGTGCTATAGTGGTGTGCCTAAGCCAAAAGACTTATTTGAACCCAAGTAGTTCAAAGAATGCAGAGGGTCGTGTAGTATTAGTCACTTGCACCCACTGATATTTGATTTTGACCTTCGCCATATGCACTCAGCAGCAGTGACAACATACTCATTATGCTGCAATATTAGCTATTTCCATCTCTCCAAATGGTTGTGGAGATCATCTAAATGTATTTTTGAAAGCCCTATGCAAGATCCTTTAAGTGGCAATGTCATCAATTTACAGGGCATTTCAAACAGGAGGGCTCAGAACAGCTCATAACAGAGAGCCCTCCAAAATGACCCTTTTAGAAGGGAACAGATAAAGGACACTTTCCAGACATCAGGCCATGAAACATTCCTCTTATTCCTCCCAGCATGTGTAATGTTTAAATTCATTAAAAGTAGTAAATATGTTTAAAATGTTACTTAGACTTTCTATTCATCAAAGAATCCTGTGTTCACAATAAATAAATAAGTAAATAAATGAATTTAAAAAAGCAGCAAAACGTTTTTCAACATTAATGGTGAATATAGCCGAAAAGGGCAATCATCGGGGTCCAAGCACTAATGGCCCATGTGGATGATTAGCGATCCAGTCGAAATGTTTTTATGATGTTGTTTTTATAGCAAAGTCCATCTTGAATCTTCACTGAAAGTTAGGGTTTGATCATATGTGTGGTGTATATGTAGACTCATATGTTACCCTGGACCACAAAACCAGACATAAGTCGCACGGGTATATTGTAGCAATAGCCAACAATACATTGTATGGGTCAAAATTATCAATTTTTCTTTTATGCCAAAAATCATTAGGATATTAAGTAAAGACTATGTTCCATGAATATATTTTGTAAATTTCCTACTGTAAATATATAAAAAAAAAATTATTTTTGTGAGTGGATATGCATTGTTAAGGACTTCATTTGGACAACTTTAAAGGCGATTTTCTCAATATTTAGATTTTTTTGCACCCTCAGATTCCAGATTTTCAAATAGTTGTATCTCGGCCAAATATTGTCCTATCCCAACAAAGCTTATTTATTTGGCTTTCATATGATGTATAAATCTCAGTTGGCCCTTATGACTGGTTTTGTCACATATTTAACATTTAAATTTAGATGAATCGCATGTCATGTCACAGGACAATTTCAAATTAATGTGAAGATATCATTTGCAACTCAAAACCTTATTTATCTGAACCTTATTTATCTTATTTCTATATGTGTTGCCTCCAAACCTCATGCTTGCAGTTTACCATATAAATGATTGTTATATTATTCATGGAAAAAAGAAGCGTGATGTCCGCACACCGAAAATAACAGCTCCAAAAATAAAAAAAAACTTTTGATAGATAGATACCCATTTATAAGCATAATTTATTCTTAGACATCAGATCATAATTTTAATTCTCAAAAAGCCAACAGAAATTTGCCCTCTTGTCACCAAAACCCAAAATTATAGCACATTATCTTTAAAGCCAGGTCATTGAAATTCAGTGCTAACAGACATGACACAGCAATTCTCACATTGCAGTTACCCCCAATTATTCCATTTGCTTTGTAAATTTTAATTACCAAATCAGACCGCAAACCACTCGTAATTGGTCAGGGTTTTTTTCTTCTAATTGTATAGCTGTCTTTCTGTCCTTTTCTACTTATGATTTCAATTCACACTAGCTAAAGGTAAAAGTAAAAACACAATATTGTAAAGTTCACACTGAGTAAAAGACGATGTGATCACAAGATTGATGTGTCTGTTTGTACAATCTTCATCTCATAAGGCATCTCTGAAATTAAAAAGAAAATATGCACACATGTTAAGATCACAATGAGCTGAATCATCTCAAAGAGATCAGCTGAAGCTTCACTGATTCACTGACAATGCATCATGCATCTTGTGTCATGCTACCAATTTCTTCATTGAAAAACAAGATGCTCTGGTAAGAATCTAATTTCTCTAACAATAAGGAGATGAATTCACAGGATTTATTGAAGAACATCCCTTCCTGAATATTGAATTAAAGGATACTGTAGCTTGCAGCTACTTCTCTGCAGGCAAGCTCTCATGCAGGAAATGAAGGATTACTCTCTTCACAAGCATGAGTGTGGCTGGAAAAAGAAACAGACACAGTGGAATAAAGGTGACGAGCCTCAGAGCGACTTTCATTATATAAAAATAAAGGATCTGACAGAAGATGGGTGACTAGGGAGATTGTGATATTCCTTTGGGGAGTGGTGATAGTAAAAGAAAGAAGGCTATGGTGAGGTGATGCAAGGCCATCACAAGTGAGATTCCAATCTGTTTGCTTAAGAGGCAGCTTGCTTATGTGTGTAATATTCCAGGTTTCACTGATGCAAAAGTGCATGGGCTAAAATCAATCTATATCAGTTGGTGCTGGGTTGGGATTGTGGACTGGAAATGTTTGGCTGTAGTGGGACTATGAATACCCCTGGTCTGATAGCTGGTAAGCTGGTGAAATACTGTATGTTGAAATATTTTGCACTAATGTTGTAAAAATGAATCTTAGTGGTGTACACCCTGAATTCCGGAAATGTTGGGCAATTTTATATTTGAATAAAATGAAAACTAAAAGACTTTCAAATTACATGAGCCAATATTTTATTCACAATAGAACATAGATAACATAAATCTTTAAACTGAGAAATTTTACAATTTTATGCAAAAAATGAGCTCATTTCAAATTTGATGCCTGCTACAGGTCTCAAAATAGTTGGGACGGAGGCATGTTTCCTCCTCTTCTTTACAAAACAGTTTGAAGACGTCTGGGCATTGAGGTTATGAGTTTCTGGAGTTTTGGTGTTGGAATTTGGTCCCATTCTTGCTTGACATAGGTTTTAGCTGCTGAAGAGTTTGTGGTCGTCTTTGACGTATTTTTCTCTATAGGTGAAAGATCTGGACTGCAGGCAGGCCAATTCAGCACCCGGACCTGGTTGTAATAGCTGCAGTATGTGGTTTTGCATTGTCCTGCTGAAATACACAAGACCTTCCCTGAAATAGACATCGTCTGGAGGGGAGCATATGTTGCTCTAAAACCTTTATATACCTTTCAGCATTCATAGGGCCTTCCAAAACATGCAAGCTGCCCATACCGTATGCACTTATGCACCCCCATACCATCAGAGATGCTGGCTTTTGAACTGAACACTGATAACACTCTGGGAGGTCTCCCTCCTCTTTATCCCAGAGGACACAGCGTCTGTGATTTCCAACAAGAATGTAAAATTTGGACTTGTCTGACCATAGAACACTTTTCCACTTTGAAACAGTCCATTTTAAATGAGCCTTGGCCCACAGGACACGACAGTGCATCTGTACCATGTTCACATTTGCCTTCCTTTTTGCATGATAGAGCTTTAGTTGTCATCTGCAGATGGCACGGCGGATTGTGTTTATCAACAGTGGTTTCTGGAAGTATTCCTGGGCCCATTTAGTAATGTCAGTGACACAATCATGCCTATGAGTGATGCAGTGTCCTCTGAGGGCCTGAAAACCACGGGCATCCAATAAAGGTCTTCAACCTTGTCACTTACACACAGAGATTTCTCCAGTTTCTCTGAATCTTTTGATGATGTAATGCACTGTAGATGATGAGATTTGCAAAGCCTTTGCAATTTGACGTTGAGGAACATTGTTTTTAAAGTATTCCACAATCTTTTTACGCACTCTTTCACCACTCTGCCCATCTTTACTTCTGAGAGACTCTGCCTCTCTAAGACATCCCTTTTATAGCTAATCATGTTATAGACCTGATATCAGTTAACTTAATTAGTTGCTAGATGTTCTCCCAGCTGAATCTTTTCAAAATTGCTTGCTTTTTCAGCCATTTGTTGTCCCCTGTACCAACTTTTTTGAGACCTGTAACAGGCATCAAATTTGAAATGAGCTCATTTTATACACAAAATTGTAAAACTTCTCCATTTAAACATTTGTTATGTTATCTATGTTCTATTGTGAATAAAATATTGGCTCATGAAATTTGAAAGTCTTTTAGTTTTCATTTTATTCAAATTTAAAAAACATCCCAACATTTCCGGACTTATATACAATTATAAATGTAACCTGAGTAACTGAAATTGTGTATTTGGTATGCACCAGTTTTTATGGACTCAGCTCTTGAGTGAGAAGTGAATACACTTTACGTGAGATGCACTCTCGTGTAATCTGATCTAATATTACAAGAGAAATGTAATTTAGACTTTTGAACATTTTTCTTTGTAATTGGGTTCATTTAACATTTGCATTTGTCTTGGGGATAAAAGGTAGTCACTCTCTGTGATTACCTTATGCTGATTATTTGCATTATATTTAGCAGATTTTGTAAATAAAATCAACAAATATCTTCTTTGAACATATTTTCCTTAAGGTTTTATCAGCTATATGACCCTTACCAGTCAATTCTCCCTTTCTCTTCACTGCGAAAGGTCATAGTGTAAGCGGACCTTTTAAGTGTTATTTTTCCTTCCTCACTCTCTCCTTTTTCCTTTATGTTCTTTCTTTGACAACACTGCTAAAGAGTCCACAGCTATGATTTATGCGTTCGGCTGACAGCAAACATATGAGAAACAGGAGTTATAACAGAGGATGAGATTAGTGTCCTTGGCCTGTTGGCTTCCAGCTTTGAAGCAGAGGCTGCGTCCCACGGTACACGTTTATCAGAAGCTATCGTCTGGCCCATTCCATTATATACATGCGTGTCAGAATGTCCCAGTATAGACCTTCCTTTTCAGTTCTGTGTCATGTGAACCTGTGGTCAGAGAGGGCATCGGCTTGAAATTGCTATAGGAATCCTTCGGGTGATTTTCGTGAAGATGATGTAACACTAGCATATTGCTGTTTCATTGGTATGTTTTTGCTTCCTGCTAACTGATAAGTGCGATCTCTGCCTGAAATCATTCACACATTTAATGAGACATGATATGAAATGCCTCACCAACCATAATACTAAACATGCTTGTGTGTGGGTGTGTTTATAGAAGGATGGATGAGTGAGTGTGTGTATGGGGAAAGATTTAGTTTGTTGTTGTTGTTTGTGTGTTAAAGGTTTAGGGGGATGACAGTTGTCACTGTCTTCCTATAAGCTAGCAATCATTGGGACATGAAAAAGAGGGTTGAATTCATTGAAGAGACAGTTATCTTAATGGCACCGTTTAACATGCAAATTTGAGAAGCTTACTGTCAGCCAAAAGTGACCCAGTTTCAAATGAAACCGATCTCTGCAGTGGCAAATGTCATTGTTATGTATTTAATCAGATCTCCATGCGACATGCTGTGATCATACTACAATTACTTGAATATTGATTACGGCAGCATCTCTTTTGTGATGACCTTCTGTAAGCTGACATCTGTCATACCTGTAAGCTGAAATCTGTCTTTTCATTGCTAAATGATTTACGTTAAATTTGAATCCCTGTCATAGCTGTCTACTCATACTGTTCTCCTTTGAGTGTTTTATTTATCTTTTTTTCTCATTATAATTGCGAGTTTGAGTTGAGAGTTTTAAAAAATGTGTTTAACTAAGAGGCTGATACAATAATATTTTTAGCTACTAATAGAAGTGTAGCAATCTCAACTCTATTCCAGGGTATTTCAGTTTAGAGTCATTGCTGTAATAGTGAGCAGAAAAAAAGATACACTCTCAATATAATATAAAGTAAATAATATGCAGATAAAATCATAATCACATCTTTTGGCTTAGTACAATGAGAATATAAAAGACTATATATTGTGGTAGATATCCCCTATTCACCTGACTTAAGTTAAACCAGGTGTCCCGACACCTCCAATATTATCCTCATGTGACTCCCCACTCTGACCGCACTGGTATCCCTGCATAAGACACCTAAGACTATAGCTATACTGACCGCATAAAGACTAGCTACTCTGACTGCATCAAATGCCTAAGAATTATAGCTACCTGACGACATTGGTAACCCCGGATGCCTAAGAGTCTCACTCTGAATCGGACAATGCATCGCACCCTATGATCACTTGGGAATAAGGTCTCTTGTGTTCCACTGACCTGCTGCGCAGCAGCAACAAGACAGACTCCAGACAATACCTTTGAATATGCTTTAATTATGGCCAATCCCGCCAACATATACACCAATCAGGCATAACATTATGACCACCTTCCTAATAATGTGCTCCCCTTTTGCTGCCAAAACAGCCCTGACTCCACTAGACCCCTGAAGGTGTGCTGTGGTATCTGGCACCAAGATGTTAGCAGCAGATCCTTTAAGTCCTGTAAGTTGCGAGGTGGGGCCTCCATGGATCGGACTTGTTTGTTCAGCACATCCCAGATGCTCAATTGGATTGAGATCTGGGGAATTTGGAGGCCAAGTCAACACCTCAAACTCGTTGTTGTGCTCCTCAAACCATTCCTGATCCATTTTTGCTTTGTGGCAGTGCGTATTATCCTGCTGAAAGAGGCCACAGTCACCAGGAAATACCGTTTCCATGAAAGGGTGGACATGGTCTGCAACAATGCTTAGGTAGGTGGTACGTGCTATGCAGCCCCATACGCATCAAACTGCGATGCACTGTGTATTCTGACACCTTTCTATCAGAACCAGCATTAACTTCTTGAGCAATTTGAGCTACAGTAGCTTGTCTGTTGGATCGAACCACACAGGCCAGCCTTCGCTCCCCACGTGCATCAGTGAGCCTTGGCCGCCCATGACCCTGTCGCCGGTTCACCACTGTTCCTTCCTTGGACCACTTTTGATAGATACTGACCACTGCAGACCGGGAACACCCCACAAGAGCTGCAGTTTTGGAGATGTTCTGACCTAGTCGTCTAGCCATCACAATTTGGTCCTTGTCAAACTCGCTTAAATCCTTACCCTTACCCAATTTTCCTGCTTCTAACTCATCAACTTTGAGAACAAAATGTTCACTTGCTGCCTAATATATCCCACCCACTAACAGGTGCCGTGATGAAGAGATAATCAGTGTTATTCACTTCACCTGTCAGTGGTCATAATGTTATGCCTAATCAGTGTATATATATCCACCAGGCTCCCTCACTCCCTCACAACGCTTACCATCACCCGAATTCTAATAACCGCACTCATCAGCACCCTCTACAAAAGCTTCCATCACACACACACACTCATCGTCTGGCCTCGACCAGGACAAACTGAAGCATCGGATGATCTTCTTACCCGAGTTACCTACCTCCGTGTTGTTTTCCTTGTCTCTGAACCTGCTGGATTTCTATTCCTGGCTATTGTTCCCCAAGTGTGTTCCCAAGAAACCTGTAAGAGAAAGATATATCCTTAATTCAAGTATTCAGTGACATACTGGTGTTTGTCTTTGTGTGTGTGTGGTGCAACATACCTGCAGTGGACTGATCCTTTCCCATCTTCTTGGTTGTTGCTGGTTTGCAAATATTCACCTTTTGAAAATATCATGCTGAATTTTTTTGTATAGGCAAATATATAATGCAAATATATTTTTTGAAATAACATGAATCATTCACAATAACACCAAGAATGTGTATTAAGAAATCTTTAAATCCATTTCACAGATTTTTGCCCACCACCAGCGAATAAAATTATTTTTTCAAAGTTGCAAATAAAATAAAGTTTATAGGAGGACAAACAGCATAATATATATATATATATATATATATATATATATATATATATATATATTTCAGCCTTTCACATTTAATTCAATGATACTTATTTATTTTGTTTTTGAGTGAAAACTGCTTCAAAGTAAATCCTACACCATTTTTTTATTCAGTGGGGTGCTCCTCATCAGATCAGCGTTTCTGTTCGGAAAGACACTCACTCCAACACGGACCAGCTCCTCTCAGCACCCTGAGCCGCACTAGAGCTGATGACTTCATCATCTGAAAGCAGACTGACAAATGACAAAATGATTGTCATGGCTGTGTTTGAGATACGGCTGACAGAGACAATTGTTTTAGAAATCATAATAGGATGGTTTGCCCAATGTGAAGTGATCTTCTGTTGTTCTGGAGTCAAACAGAGAGGGAAATCAGAGAGACAATTGCTGTATTTTTGCAGAGGGGCTTTATTCTGTTCATGGATGAGGACCAGATGGAGTATGATGAGACTGATATCATAACTCAATTTCACCATGACAAATGAGATCAACATTAACTGCATGAGTTTAGAAACAGTCACAATATGTCGATAGCTATACGGTTATGCCTCTTAAAATAACACAGATCTAATACATATTAATAGCATAGAAACAATGCCACATACAGCCCCACAAATATACATAGTCGCATTTTAGCATGACTAAAAAGTAACTGCGTCCACAAATACGTTAAATGTTAATTTTTCCTTATTAAAACATTTTACTGAAACATTATTGATTAGAAAAAAAGGGTTTAAAATGATGTTTACTTACATGAGATGAAGACTCACCTCATGGGGCCAGACAAATAATAGTCTTTTATCGCAGTAATTCCCTTTATTATTTCAAATATTCACTCTTGGAACAATAGATTAATCATTACTGACTTTGAATAGCATATTTCTACAATGGCATCAGTAACTAAAAATTTTATGAATTTTGAAGCCTAAATACAATCGGCAAAAGTAAAAAGCTAATTATAGGTTATAAATGAACTACACAGCAGTCGCAATACTTCAACATCACCACCATTAGGCTTTTGACAACTCTTTCAGTCTTTTTTTAATTAACATTTTTCCTGAAAGTTTGAGTTAGAATAGTTTGAAGGAGCATGACTGTAAACACAGTGAGGCTGTGAATAGATGAGTTTTCCTGCTTTGCGTGATGATTAATATCTCAGACAATCTCTGTAGTGCCTCTTATTAGTGTGACAAAGTTCACAGATACAGGAATGAGGTAGAAACCAGCAAAGAACGTAAAGTTTAATCACAAAATAAACAATACATGAAAGTAAACGGAAGACCCTCATGGACGACTGCTGTTTCACGAGTTTACACGTACATGAAATCAAAATAAAGTAATTTGTATAGTAATTTATGCGTATTTGGCGTGCTGTCCGGGGGAGGGCTTTGGCCCGAACCCAGAGTACTCCCCCTCCTTAACTGGGATAGAAACCAGCCAAGAGTGAGGTGATGGGGTGGTGGAGGGGTGCTGTGAAACTTGTCGCGGGATAGAGGTGAGAGACGGCTTCATATACCGGCTTCCTCTTGCACTGATTGGTTGATTTACCTGAACGTGCGCCTCCCGAATTTAGTTAAATAAAACTTCATATAATCAAAAACAAAACAACAACTTAAAATGTCCCAGGCCTCGTCTTCCACTGTCGCCACTCCTCCTTTTATCCTTCTGGAGCTCCTCCGGACTCGAGATTGGTGTGACTGACAGGTGTCACTCATTAACACTCGCTCAAATGGCCTCGCTCTGCTCCTGGCCCCACCCTGCTCGTCACATATACGCCCAATGCCCCTTACAGGCCATCATGGCATCCGCAACACCTGGAGGTAAGGACAGTCGAGGCGAGAGAAAAGGAGACGGAAGAATGTGAAGAGACGTGGATATGAGGCGAGAAATGGGAAAGAGGAATGAAAAAGAGAAAAAAAATCATCCGGCACCAGGGGGGCGTTGGCACTGTATACCCCTCGGTAGACGGCCTTCCACTCCCCCGTCTCCTGACACTGACTACAGGCGAGGACTTCTTCCATGACGGTGTCTGGAAGTGAGCCCCGCCCCATTCTGCCTGCTCTTTCCCATACAGTGGACAGCAGCAGGCCCTATCGAACTGCAGCAATTCTTTTGGCTCCTTCCAACAGCAGTCGCCCCTCCCATGCTCAGGAAAATGGCGGCGAGTGCATCTGTCTCTCCCGGCAAGTCATTCCAGCCACCGCCTTGAGCTTCCGTGGCGGCAGACTCAATCCATGTGAAAATATCTTGAGCTTGTGTTAATCACAGACTTTATTTCAGCAAATTGAACCAAAAACTCATTAAAAAAAAAAAAACACTGACTTCAGGACTATGGAACCAGAAGCGCTCAACCCTACAAATATTTTGGCCTACAAAAATACATCATCCCTGCAGCACTGTGTATTGACAAAATAGCTTTTTTTTTTTTTAAGCAACATATAAAGCAGAAATATACCGGTGAAAGAAGGACTCTTATTTTTGGAGGGCTCTTAAAATGTTAAACAGACTTATTTGAATGGAATGCTATTGGATTATTCACTCGAGTGCACCAGAAAATTGTTACATAATGTAATATTTTAGTGAAAATTTAACTTGAGAAAGTGTCAACCAAATCTGCCTAATCAGCACCTAGAAAACAAACAGACAAGGACAGCGCCCGCAAGTCAAGTACTTTTACTAGCTGTTGACAACGTATCAGTTCCAAAGGCAGAATGGCGCAACTTTGCACCTTCAGGCCGGTGAGGTAATGACAGTCAGTGCTGGCAGGACATACGCGATCACACCTCAGACATCCACTGGTGAGAGAACTGCCACTTGCGCAGACAAACAACTGAGTGAAGTGGCACTCAGTGGAAGAAAAGAGGCCGCGTACACCATGCTGTGATTGCTAAGCACAATGTTTGCCTTGATTTGAACATGCACCATTTGCAAAGTACTTGAAAAGTTTTTCAGCTTCACATCCAGAGGTGATTGTACAGGCAAATCTCTGTTATATTTAACATACTTTTCTTAAAACACTTCTCTCTCACCTCCTTGCCCCCCTTTCACATCTTTTTTGTGCCTTTTCTCACCAGAGCTTCACACTCCACCTATAGCTCCAAAGACTGTCATCTTCCACTCTTCCTTCCATGCCAGTCTACTGCTGACACTAAAACCAGATAGTTTCATGACCATTTTAAACATCTTTTGGACATTTGTTATTTATAATAAGCTCATTTGTAATGCATGAGGTTACATAAAACAGAAAATGTCAAAATGATACTAAAGTGTTCACATTGCTGGAGGGAAGGTATCACAGTAGCTCAGCGTAAAAGATGCTGGTTTGTTCTTTGATTACAAACCTAGTAATTTATGTATTAAATTGTCAACAGATAAAACTAAGGATGAACAAGAAATGTAAATTCAGTCAGAATCCAAACAGATCAGACTGGACCCAGAGATACACTGCTGTTCAAAAGTTTGGGATTGGTGAGATTTTTTAATGTAAATAATAAAAAAATAAAAATAAAAATAAAGTAATATTGTGAAATATTATTACAATTTAAAATTACTGTTTTCTATTTGAATATATGTTAAAATGTAATTTATTCCTGTGATGGCAAAGCTGAATTTTCAGCATCATTACTCCAGTCTTCAGTGTAACATGATCCTTCAGAAATCATTCTAATATGTTGATTTGCTGCTCAAGAAACATTTATTATTATTATTATCAATGTTAAAAAACAGTTGTGTAATGTTTTTTCCAGGCTTCTATGATGAATAGAAAGTTCAAAAGAACAACTTTTATCTGAAATAGAAATCTGGGATTACATAAAGAAAGAAAAATAAAACTGAGACAGAGTAAATCCAGAAGAACTGTGGCAACGTCTCCAAGATGCTTGAAGAAACCTACCTCCAAAGCTACCTAAAAAACTATGTGTACCTATAGGACAAAAGCTGTTTTAAACGCAAAGGGTGGTCACACCAAATATTGATTTGATTTAGTTATTAGAAGTTAATTGATAAAATCTATTTATGACATTATTTTTGAAAGCATCCTCACTTTACAGCATTTTGGATTTAGTTTGTCTTTTTTTTTTTTTTTCATTTAATCACAGACAGACTCGATGATGGTGAGATCAGATCTCTGTGTGGAGCATACCAGCTGTTGTCAGACTCCTTGTGCATACAAAAATCTCAGTATTTTTACAATTAATGGCAAAAGGAATGTTTGGAAATGTAAACTGATATTTCCTATTGACACACTGCAGCAAAAGATATAAATAACTGGCTTTTTTGGGGGGTGGAAATACTAACATACTGTACATATACATATATATGCAGTGTGTATATATATATATATATATATATATATATATATATATATATATATATCACATTTTTGTAAATATTTTATTATATCTTTTCATGTGACAACACTGAAGAAATGACACTTTGCTACAATGTAAAGTAGTGAGTGTACAGCTTGTATAACAGTGTAAATTTGTTGTCCCCTCAAAATAACTCAACACACAGCCATTAATGTCTAAACCGCTGGCCACAAAAGTGAGTACACCCCTAACTGAAAATGTCCAAATTGGATCCAAAGTGTCAATATTTTGTGTGGCCACCGTTATTTTCCAGCAGTGCCTTAACCCTCTTGGGCATGGAGTTCACCAGAGCTTCACAGGTTGCCACTGGAGTCCTCTTCCACTCCTTCATGACAACATCACAGAGCTGGTGGATGTTAGAGACCTTGCGCTCCTCCACCTTCCGTTTGAGGATGCCCCACAGATGCTCAATAGGGTTTAGGTCTGGAGACATGCTTGGCCAGTCCATCACCTTTACCCTCAGCTTCTATAACAAGGCAGTGGTCGTCTTGGAGGTGTGTTTGGGGTTGTTATCATGTTGGAATACTGCCCTGCGGCCCAGTCTTCGAGGGGGGTGGGGGGGGTGGGGGGGGTTGGGGTCATGCTCTGCTCATTCATAGTTTCCTCAATGAACTGTAGCTCCCCAGTGCCGGCAGCACTCATGCAGCCCCAGACCATGACACTCCCACCACCATGCTTGACTGTAAGCAAGACACACTCGTCTTTGTACTCCTTGCTGCCACACACGCTTGACACCATCTGAACCAAATAAATTTATCTTGGTTTCATCGGACCACAGGACATGGTTCCAGTAATCCATGTCCTTAGTCTGCTTGTCTTCAGCAAACTGTTTGCAGGCTTTCTTGTGCATCATCTTTAGAAGAAGCTTCCTTCTGGGACGACAGGCATGCAGACCAATTTGATGCAGTGTGCGGCGTATGGTCTGAGCACTGACAGGCTGAACCCCCACCCCTTCAACCTCTGCAGCAATGCTGGCAGCACTTATACGTCTAATTCCCAAACACAACCTCTGGATATGACACTGAGCACGTGCTCTCAACTTCTTTGGTCAACTATGGCGAGGCTTGTTCTGAGAGGAACCTGTCCTGTTAAACCGCTGTATGGTCTTGGCCACCGTGCTGCAGCTCAGTTTCAGGGTCTTGGCAATCTTCTTATAGCCCCCGCCATCTTTATGTAGAGCAACAATTCTTTTTTTCAGATCCTCAGAGAGTTCTTTGCCATGAGGTGCCATGTTGAACTTCCAGTGACCAGTATGAGAGAGTGAGAGCGCTAACACCAAATTTAACACACCTGCTCCCCATTCACACCTGAGACCTTGTAACACTAACAAGTCACTTGACACCGGGGAGAGAAAATGGCTAATTGGGCCCAATTTGGACATTTTCACTTAGGGGTGTACTCACTTTTGTGGCAAAGCCACTGGAAGGCAAGCCTGCAACCTTTAGCCAAAAAAGTGTAACAGCTAATGCTAACGCTCCGGCTCTGGCGGTACAGGCGGCACACAGGGAAGGAGCTTTGAATGGCGGGCACTGATAGGCTGAGAGGTGCCGCACGTGAGAGTTAGCCGTTACGCTTTCTCCAATGTTAAGAGATACAGAACCTCTTATCTCCCTGTAATATACAATCTCTGTTTGTGGCCAGCGGTTTAGACATTAAAGGGTTGGTTCACCCAAAAATAAAAATAATGTCATTTATTACTCACCCTCATGTCGTTCTACACCCGTAAGACCTTCGTTCATCTTTGGAACACAAATTAAGATATTTTTGATTAAATCCGATGGCTCAGTGAGGCCCCTATAAACAGCAATGCCATTGTAAATCTCAAGATCCATAAAGGTACTTAAAACATATTTAAAACAGTTCATGGGACTAGTGGTTCAACCTTAATATTATAAAGCGACAAGAATACTTTTTGTGCCCCCAAAAAAATAAAATAATGACTTCTCAACAATATCTCATGATGGCCGATTTCAAAACACTGCTTCGGAGCTTCACGAATCGAATCAGTGGTTCGGAGCGCCAAAGTCACGTGATTTCAGCAGCTTCACTGATTCGATTCGTAAATCTCTGAAGCAGTGTTTTGAAATTGGCCATCATGAGATATTGTTGAAAAGTCGTTATTTTGTTTTTTTGGCACACAAAAAGTATTCTCGTCGCTTTATAATATTAAGGTAGAACCACCGAACTCACATGAACTGTTTTAAATATGTTTTTAGTACCTTTATGGATCTTGAGATTTACAATGGCATTGCTGACAATAGAGGCCTCACTGAGCCATCGGATTTAATCAAACATATCTTAATTTGTGTTCGAAGTTTTATGCGTGTAGAACGACATGAGGGTGAGTAATAAATTACATTATTTTCATTTTTGGGTGAACTAACCCTTTAATGGCTGTGTGTTGAGTTATTTTGAGGGGACAGCAAATTTACACTGTTATACAAGCTGTACACTCACTACTTTACATTGTAGCAAAGTGTCATTTCTTCAGTGTTGTCACATGAAAAGATATAATAAAATATTTACAAAATTGTGAGGGATGTACTCACTTCTGTGAGATACTGTATATGTGTGTATATATATGTGTGTGTATATATATATATATTTGTGTGTCTGTGTGTGTGTGTGTGTGTGTGTGTGTGTTTGTCATGTCTTAGACTTGAGAATAATTTCATTTTACATTCAAAATTTTAAAACACTTTAGACTGAGGTCAAACATTCAGTGACCTTGCTTGAAGTGATGAGCAGATAAGAGTGACAGGATTTAACAGCCCTTTAATTAACCATGCAAATAATAGCTGAAGCCCTCCACTTTGTGAGAAGTTAATGAAGCTAAATTTGAGCTTCTTATGTCAGTTTGTTTGTTTGATTGGTCAGTTTTACATATATATATATATATATATATATATATATATATATACATATATACTAAATTTTCGGACATGAATGTTGATCCATGAACATGTCTTACTTGGAAAAATGATGGTGACTGCTTTGAAATAGCTTGAACTTGTGTTACTATTAAGTTCACAATATTTATACTGAATAAAAGCATTGGCTTTTATTCAGCATTAGCAGTTCGGTAAGAAATTGCATTCTTTATTCAACTTACATTCATGCAGCTTGAGAATGAAGACTTGCTTGAGAGTGTAAAAGCCATGAAGGCTATCAGAAAAATACAGCAATCTCTTCATTCAAATACATTCAGATGAAGAGTCCAGATTTAGAAATATTTTAATCTAAAACATTCTTTGAATCTCTACAGTGACTATTTTGCTTGTTTTTATGAAAAAATGTACCACATTCTGTTTGTGCATATTGCCAAGCAGTAAATTATAGCTGTTCAACATTCACGCTGCTTAGCATTATGCAAAGGTTGTCCATATTGCAAAGTTGCAAAATTGTCTAACAGCTTCAGATTGTAAATTTTGTCATATAGTAGACTAAGCAAACCTCGCTTTAATCTTTTGACCCAGAACATTCAAGAAGAGCAACCAAGAATATATTTAGGATAATATTTTCAATCTCTCAGTGGTAAAGAATAGTAATTTGCAGTCAGAGCATAAGTGGATTGGCAGCACTCTACAACTAAAACTAATTGTGCTCTTCTCTGACTTTAATTTTCTATTATATTTTGCACACTTGCTTGAGGGCCCAAAAAATGTGTTCTGGCATGAATGGCATTAACACTGCCAAATCTCCAAAAGCATCTGTATGACTGCATACTCTTCACAGTCTCAAAAGCTCAGCAATAGCAGAGGTGGAGACAGTGATGTCCTTAATATTCTTTTTTTTTTTGTTGTTGTTGTTGTTGTTGTTTTTTTTTTTTTTTTCACAGTTTAAGCTCCTTGGGTGTTAAGTGAGTGTTGTGGAAATGGAAAGTATTGTGTCAGTAGTGTCAGTAGTGTGAACTCTTGGCAGTCTCTGTGTGTCTGCCATCACAACAAATGAAGACAATCAATCAATCAATCAGTCTGTCTGTCTGTCGGCTTTGTATTTATTAAAAGAGCTTGAAGTCAGAATGTACAGTTCTTGGTGTGCACCTCCACATTTTATTAAGTATTGCTGGAACTAAAAAAAGCCAAACTGCCAAAGAATTCAATTGTTTAATATCAAAGAACAAACATTTTATTTATTTGACAACAACACAAATAACTTATAAACACAGCATATAACCTCAACTTTCACTTATTTGTGACAAAGTTTGGGTTTTGAGATCCATACTTCCATACATAAAAAAAAAAAAAAAAAAAAAACTTGCAAAAAGAACAGAAATCCTATCCTCCTAGACTTAGCAACGAAAGTAGGTACCACATATCTGCTACTAGTTACATAATAATTCACTGTTTATACATGGCACATTATAGTAGATCTTTAGGTGATAACTGTTTAACATCATGAGAGAAGATAGCACCTGTGTTCATCAAAGCCATCAGCAACCATGACAACAGAAAGTTTTCATACATAATCTAGAGATTATGCACTTAAAGGGATAGTTCACTCAAAATTGGACATTCTTCCAACATTTACAAGCAAATATGATTTTTTATGGAACACAAAAGCAGCTTAGATACTCTGTTAAACAACCTTATATGTGTTGTAATAATGGAGAAAGAAAGTCACGTTGGTTTAGAACAACATAAGTAAATGGTAGAATGATGATTTTTAGATGTACTGCCCCTTTAACTGTGTAAGACTGCTCTCGACTGCTAAAGATCACTGATCCTAATAGATTATTCCATGCTGACATTCTCAAAGAAAGAGAGAGGCTTCACTCTGAGCAAGAAATGAGATGTGAACTCATGAAGAGCAGCAATAGGGTGTTTATTTGTGAGGGTGTTTTTCTCCAAATGTGATTCTCTTCTTATTATCTGCATGTGTTATTTGAATTTCACCCCATTAGAATGAGTAATCATTAACAATGTGAACATAGGCTCTTATGTGTTTTCATGTGAAGTATTATGAAAGGCTGCATTATTTCCACTGACTGAACATCTCTGCTGGAAGGAAGCTATCGTCTTTACTTAGAGGAAAAATTCAGTCTAGGGCAAGTTATGCACTTTTGTAAAACACCTGTTATATTCACTGAAGCTACACTATGGAATGAATCTCTTGTTTATTGTTTCTACACTTTGTTGTTTATGATAAGAGAATACACGAAAGTGCAGAATTCAGTCAGCATTTTCATCAACTCTAACATCAATGTCTCTGATTGGCCATTGCATTAGCTTAACAAAAATGTGTGTGAATGGTTATAATGTTAAATATATATATATATATATATATATATATATATATGTATGGTGCAACATAAGCAGATCTAAAATGAATACCACTAACATGTTTCATTCATTTTCCAACACAATCTCATGGCAAACGGTAACTATTTTACGTTTTGGTGAATTGATGGATAATTCATATGAATTCATACAATATCATTCGTATGTTTTCATACGATCTGCTTACACCCCAGTGGCAGTTAGGTTTAGGGGTAGACCTTCATGCTTATTTTTTTTCTAAAAATCATACATTTTTGTATGATTCATATCATACAAATTCATACAAAATCACCACCTTGTAAAATAGTTACATTTTCCCATAAAATTGTGTTGTCATTTTTTACATTTGATTTAGTTTATTTGTGGGGCATTTTTGCCCCTATTATGTTGAATTAGGAGTGCATTTTGGTAGAATTTTTACCCCAAAGTTTCCAACCCTGGTCCCAGTGACAGTTTTTACAACAAGTTTTTGTCATATCTAGCCTCAATGAGCAACAGAACATTTTGTTGGTCATTTAGTTTTTATTCCTGCTGCATTGCACTCAGTGCCCAAACCCTGCTCCTCACACATTATATATTCATATTTGATGGGCTGTGATAGTGTGCCTTTACACAGTAGTTTTAGTGCTGGCCATGCAAACTGCTTGTCATTGGAAACTAAGGACACAGTGTAAGATGGAGTAGAGCATGTCTGTCACATCGCAGTGTGGTAAGTAATCATGCGCTAAAAAGAATCTAAGTTAAATTGTCTTTTAATAATCAAACTAAACATGTAGGAAGACTTTCGTGAATCACAGGAGTACACATCAAATTCACACATGAAACAAGAATGTCAGCCAACAAAGACAACATAAAACACCGAGCTATATATACAAGATCAAACATAGGCAACCAAAAGAGACTCAGGTGAAACTAATCAGAAATTATGGAAACTAACAAGGTGTTAATCAGAGGAAACACAGAAAACAGAACCACAAAATGAAAACTAACAAATGCAAAACCAAACTAAACATAATCCTGACAGTCATAGCGTGGGACATGCCAACTTCCAAGAAGTTTATCCAAACACATTCCTGTCAAGATGTTTAAATCAAGAAAGGATTGAGATTCAGATGTCACAAGAAAGAATGCAGGAATAATTTAAACATGAATTTGAGAGTATGTCTCCAATGTCAATAACTAAACTCATCATTAAAAGCTGATTAATTTCAGCCCAAAGAAAATCAGCTGCCACGAAGGGATTGAGAAGGTTGAGAATGCAAAAGGCAGATAAGGCAGCGAGAGCCGACTTGAAGGGAAATTTTAACATTAAACAGTGTCACAAAATAATTAAGAGGGCACAGCATCCACTTCACATATTGAATACCGGTTTGTAATTCAGTCTGCCTTATTTAAGTGTATGATTAATGCATAATTATTCCTACAGATTGAGAGGAATATGAAGCCAGTCTTTAAGTTATGCAGTGCAAGAGCAACAGCTAATTGATTTCTGCCCTCTTTTCCCATCCCTAGTGGTGAATGCTGTTGAAAGCCTGTTCTCACAATGTAGACAATTATTCTCTGAGGTTTGGTGATTGCGGGTCTGATGAAACTGGTGGGACAGGTTGTTTAAAAACCTAAATGAATGTCTTTAACCACCTGTAAGTGAAAGTGAAACAGAAAAATCGTATTTTTCAAACATATATCTGACTGTAATTACACATAATCTTATAATAAGCTTATCGATCATAGACCTGGAAACATCTGAAAGCATTGCTGTGATGACGTTTCTCTTTCCTTTCAAGCAGAATGTTGGAGTCATTCATTTCATCATCTGTGGGCACAGATACTGTTGAGCAGATTGTAGGTCTGAGGTTCAAACCTAATGATGCAAGTCTGTCACAAGACCTTCAGTCACTGCCTGAAATCACTGAGATGAAACCGAAAACAAGCCTTTGGTGCTCAGAGAGAATCATCTATGAAATCAGCTTTTAATCTGTAAAACACTGGCAAGGCAGCTTTTCCAAAGAGCAGATATTGCTCAATGAACAATGTGTATACCATGAAGTCCAAAAGTCTGGGATCACACTGAAATTCTGTTCTTCAGAATCTATTTCAAATAAAAAATCTATAAATAAATAATCAAATAAAAAATCTATTTTTTTTTAAATAAGTCAGTTGGATAAAAGTTGGATTTTGAACAATGTACAAATCTGAAATAAAATTTTCTTTGTTAAATTTATCTGAAAAAAATTTGATCACAGGATAGGCAAATTAAAGTAATCACATGTAAATGTTTGGGATCTGCATTTTTTTATGTGTTTGAAAGAAGTCTCAGGCTGCAATTATTTGATCAAGAATGTTTTAATTTTTATTTCAATGCAGAATTTTCAGCAACCATTCTCCAGTCTTCAGTGTCACGTGATATTTTAGAAATTATTCTTATATGCTAATTTGTGATTAAAAAACATCATATGCAAAGTGGAAATAGCCCGTCTTGTTGGCAAATGCTATTTACATTACCAGTAACTGGTGTCATAAGTAAGGATAGTGACGTCACCTTTTGACATGACCGACCTGAGTTAAAATCTGCCTTTTCCCGTTCACATTCTTCTCACTTTTCCCATCAGCTTTTGAGCAAGTAAGGTCCATATAAGGTAGCATCCATTCATGATTTAAAAAAAAATATATATATATATAATGCATTAACTGAATATGTTGTTACTGCACACTGTTTTACAATACTTCAACACATCTAAAGTCATTTTTGCTTATTAGTATGGTTAGATCATCAAAGGGTCAGCAGCAGAGACATTTGTTAATAAAGTGAGATTAAATACATAAAGTATATTTGTATTATTCAACATATTTAATTATTGCAGGTTTGCTTAATATTTTGAGTTTGTATTTCACTGTTTTTATTCATTTTGAGGAATACTGAGTCAGTTTTTGCATGCTCACATTTAGTCTAGAACTACAATAACCATCACACAACGCCTCTGCACTTACTACTGATTTCTCTCAGCATGGCGACAAGAGAAGTGTCAGTCAATAAATGGGAAAAGCTTGGTTACTTATTTAAAAAAGTAACTCAGATATTTTGTTGTAAATTTAAAAGTAATGTGTTACTTTATTAGTTGCTTGAAAAAACTAATCTGATTGCATAACTTGCGTTACTTGTAATACTTTTAAACACAGGTTATGACGCATATAACATACATGTACACGTAACATGCACAATTACTCAACAATATCACAACACCGAGACATTAAATACTGTAAATCAGAAGCTGGATTTAAAGGTCAAACATTTTATTGATGTCATGATTTTCAGGATTCACGATTTCTGCTGAAATCGTGGTATCCCCTAAAGATTCTGTGCTGAGCATTGAGCAAAACCCCTCTTTTTAGTAAATAAAGCACATATGAAAGCGTCAGGACTGAAATAAGGTGAGAGCAGTGGAATGTGTCTGAGCTGACAGTATTGCATTCAGCAGTCGACCTCCTCTCTCTCTGGCAGTCAGGCCCCATGGAGGGAGCCACTCAGATACCTGTCACCATTCTGCTCTCAACATCCCAGCAGGGGAGTCCCTAATCAGACTGCAGAATGAAGAATTTGTGGGGGCGACTACAAAGGCTGAGATGTATTCCAATTTCAGCAACATGGGAACGAGAAGGACTGTTCTGTACGGCTTCATAAAAGCATACAAGATCTCTTTTTTTTTACCAGAAAACCATACTGATGGTTTTGGCAAAATTGAATTGAGATTAGGGGATTTGTTCTGTAACCACTAGATCCCAACTCAACTGTCAACTGAAATGATATACATCTCATTTATACCTGAAGATTTCACAGATTTAAAACCTTTATGCTTTTTGCCAAAATAACGCATTAATAGACAAAGAATTATAGTATTTATACAAAAATAACATTCAAAAATGTTTTTGTGAAGAGTGAATTTGAGTTGCGTTTATTGGTAAATAACCAAATATTACAATCTCTGAATTGCAACATGTTTATCATATGATTCATTTTAATTTAATTTTAATTTTCATGCAGAATCTATTTGGGATTTTTAATGCACTTTAAATGAGACGATAACAGAACAAACACCTTCATAATTAACTGCTTCAAAAACAATTGTGTGCACTTAGGCCTCTAATTTATTATTTTTCTTGTTAATTAGTGTAAATTAGATGTGATTGAAATGCTCGGTATACCCACGTGGGTTTGTTTGAAAATGTCTATGCATTTATTTGTGTTTTATTGTTTTAGCTTTGAGACTTGAGGCCTCTGACTGACAGGGGCCTCCGTCTTCGTCATGGGTGGGTGAGTAAGTGCACAAAAACGAATAGTTCAAGGGAAACAGTCCTAAATACAATAATACACAAAACAGGCAGGAGAATCTCAGGAAACACATCCACTTCACAAAGATGAGACCAGACAAAGAACTGAACAAAAAAGGGAGTATATATACACAGAATAAATGAGGGAACTAAACAGGAACAGCTGAACAGAATGATTAACTAATGTGTTACCAAGGAAACAAACTAGAACTCAGGCAGGCTTAACAGGAACTATACACAGAAACTAGGTCAACATAAATTGACAGGGAACAGGAACAGAACCAAACCAAAACACAATGAACAAAACATAATCCTGACAATTTGAAGGGCACCCAAAAATAAGACAGTAGAATCAACAAATAAAACAAGTAATATTGATGCAAACAGACAAACAGTGCTAGAATGTGTGCAATTAAAATAAAAAATGCAAATAAATAGCATGCTTTAATTAAAAAATGAATAATCCCTATGATAATAACTATGCAAGAGGAGCCCGGCCAGGATTCACCCCACAGAGCCCAGTCCTTCCAAGCAGTAAGGCCCTCCAATTCCTGTAGAATAGTCCACAGAAGCGGACCAAGTGGCCTTCAGCTAACAGCCAAACCATGTGGTGGTAGTTCAACAGCAACGTTAGTTATATCTTTAAAGCTACAGCTAAGGGGGAAGTGGACAGCTGGCTCGAGGCCATGACGTCGATCATTGTCAGCTACGTCGCCAAGAGATTTGGCCATGTCGAGAGTGGAAACACCAAGCCCTCCTACGCTAGGAACCGTAGAGCCACAAAGATACATCAACTGCGTCAGGAGCTTTGAAGTCTTGAAAAACAGTACAAGGTGGCAAGAGAAAAAGAAAAGCAACCACTTGCCTGAGCTTTGCAACATCTTAAGAAAGAAGCTCATGTCCCTGCTCAGGTGGGTTAAGGAAAGAACGAGGAACCGAGCTGCCTTTATTTCCAACCCTTTCTCCTTCACTAAGAAGCTTCTATGTGACAAGGGTAGCAGCAGCCTCATGCTCAACTGAGGAGGTGAACTCTTTTTTCACAACACCTTGAGCGACCCAGATAAGGACCTGGAACTGGAACCACACACAGCCCTCATAAGCCCACAACCTCTGAAAGTTGAGTTTGTCATGAGGGAGCCCAGCTGTATGGAGGTTCAGGAGGTAGTGAAAAGGGCCAGATCAGCCTCCACTCCAGGGCCTAGTGAAGTTCCATACACTGTGTACATGCGCTGCCCGCAACTCCTTTGGCACCTGTGGAAGAGTCTGAGGGTGATCTGGTGCAGGGGAAGAGTTGCCAAGGAGTGGAGATATGCAATATGCAGATGGTGTATGGATCCCTAAGGAAGAGAATTCAAAGAACATCAGTCAGTTCAGAGTCATCTCACTGCTAAGCATCGAATGCAAGATATTCTTTCAGATCTGGAGTGCGACAGCCCCCAATAAGAGCCTTCATGGATGACCTGACTGTCACCACCATATCCGTCCTGGGCAACAGGTAGATTCTCCAAAGGCTAGAGATGCTCATCAACTGGGCAAATGCCCATAACAACTGTCAAGGCCCTGGAGACAAAGATCAGCAGCTACCTGCAAAGATGGTTTGGTCTACCTCACAGTCTGAGCAGTGCTGCTTTGTACATCACTAGCAACATCCTGAAATTCCTGATCAGCAGCCTTGTGGAAGGGTTCATGGTGTCAAGAGCACGGGAAACATGGCAGTATAGAAAGTCAAGGAATCCAAAGGTGGCAGCAGCTGGTATACAGGTGTGAACAGGCAGGAAATGGAGCACAGAAAAATTGCTGGAGGTGGCTGAGTCACAGCTGAGGCACAAGGTGTTGGTGGGGCCCATAGCAATAGGGATTGCAGGCTTTGGCTACTTCCTGGTAACTAGAGTTGATCATTCTTAAGGTAAAGAGCATCAACATCTTGTTCAGGAGGAAGTGTGGGCAGACATGGAGGAATAGGAGAGCTAGCAGAATGGTGGGAATGGGACAGTAAGGAGCTTGGTCTAAATGGGAAAATGTTCTGCAATGTAAGATCACCTGGGCCCACATCTGGAAAGCAGACTTCCATCATATCAGGTTATTAGTCCAAACCGTCTAAGACATCCTACTAAATCCAGCAAATCTCCAAGTCTGGGGCAAAAACGAGACACCATCCTATCCCCTTTGTTCAGGAAGGCGATCCCTAGAACACCTCCTTAGTAGCTGCTCAAAAGCCCTTGGGGATGGGAGCTATCGCTGGTGCCACTACCAGGTGCTTAAGGCAGTTCACAAGTTCACACTTACAAATAAGTTAGATAGAGTAAATGGTATGCGTATTTGGTGTGCTGTCTGAGGAGAGGGCTCCGAGCTCGGTATTTGGCCTGAACCCAGAGTACTCAGCCAAGAGTGAGGAGTTGGGGTGGTGGAGGGATGCTGAAAATTGTTGAGGAATGTAGATGAGTCGACTGTGTATATATACAGGCCTCCTCTCATGCTGATAGGATGGACATGATAATTGCTGATGACATGTTGATTGGATAGATCATTTGAACATGCTCCTCCTGAGCTTTGTTAACGAAACATCATTTGCTGAGAGCATAGCCACAGCCTTCAAGGGCCACCACAAACCAAAGACCACCAAAGTTTCTCAGAGCCAGAGAGAAGGTCCAACCACAACTGAGAGCAAAGTCTGGCCTCCTCACTACCACCACTGACTGGCAACTGGAGGTGGATCTTGGCAAACGGCTGAAGATCCCAACCAGAATAATATCCACGCAGCTTTGTCCAAACATGACCATTGTCTCAGATTCTACCAAGCAAGTGATCTTGCTGGAGCTCACTGTGCCTTGGGAAGAGTGCATGGACAAGACCAATGAGAGGAAGTGTGCCAAGTACCAGGAGCTAGTGGAAGAGTGCAGGAGGCAGGGCTGGCAAACTCGTTGTAAGCCTGTGGAGGTGGGCTGCAGAGGATTTACAGGGCGATCACTCTGCAAAGTGTTTACACTAACAGGCATCACCAGGGAGGCAAAGAGAAAGGCGTTCAGATCTGCAACCAAAGCCACAGAGAAAGCCACAAGGTGGCTTTGGATTAAGAGGGCAGAACTGTGGGCAAATGCTGCTGGGACACAGTCAGGGGTCTGATCAACTTCAGCCAGGTTGCCTGGGCGAGGGTGTCTGATGCTGAAAGACCCAAAACACCCAATAACCCTAGGATACATCACTGATGATGTGGCTTTCAGATCCGCAACCAAAGCCACAGAGAAAGTCACAAGGTGGCTTTGGATTAAGAGGGCAGAACCGTGGGAAATTGCTGCTGGGACACAGTCAGGGGTCTGATCAACTTCAGCCAGGTCGCCTGGGTGAGGGTGTCTGATGCTGAAAGACCCGAAACACCCAATGACCCTAGGATACATCACAGATGATGTGCCCCAGCGCATCTGCATGATGTATCTTTTACCTTAGAAGTATAGTACTGTACTTACACCAAATGCAAAAAGAGAGGCTGATGCCACAACCATAATCCAACATTGTGCATGTCATAAAGTGAAGTAACTGGTTGGTATAAAAACTACAGTCAAATCTTTGTTATTGTAATGTTATTTTAGCTCTGATCAAATGATGTTGTTTGCTAATAAGCTAGGTATCCACAAAAAATATACATCTCTGTATCTGAAATCCATTTTGAGATTGAACATTGAATGTTCCAATCTGATTTAGATCAGCACTCCAGAGTTTTGTTCCACTCTGTTGAGTTTAAAAAATGCAATAGCATTTGACAGTCTGTTTTCTTAACCATTGGAGACACGCTGCAATTAAGGCTGAATTCCCAGGGCAAACTGGTACATTAACTTTATCACAATATTGTTTAATGCTCAATGGTCAATAAATAGTCCTGTGGCGCAATTATGCATGCGTCTCTTGGTAACTCATATATTCTCTTTTTAATGAATAGCAATCAGAGTAATAATTTTACTTAATTAATTTGTTAGCTGCAATTTATTGTCATTTAAAAAAAAAGAAGGATAGTTAAGAACATTACTGAAAACAAATGACACATCTTTGCAAATGAAGTGAGGGACAATTTAGCTAGCTTCTATTCCAAATGAGTTGAAATGTTATGACAAATTATTGTATTTATAATATGAAGTTTGAGCATATGGAATAGGAAAAATATATGGAATGGAATGAAACTTGAATATATGGAATGAAACTTTGAATATTTGGAATGAAACTTGAATATATGAAATGAAAGTTTGACAGTACTTAATAATGTATAGTTAGTTATATCCTCGTTATCAGAGCAATAGATTTTTGAATTGCATGATTTTAAAAACTGCATTCCCTGCAATTCTCCAATACTTTGCTGAACTGTATAGAAAAAATTAGGCAACAGCTGGTCATATTCCAAACAACAGCTTGGAGTCTACATCCTGTCATCTCTGACATTTCACACAGTAATCCCGATAAATTGCGATAAACTACTTTTGAGGTAAATACACAATGTGCTGTTCATACAAGCAACAGCATTCCATCTTTTTACTGGTAAGATACCATTCACACATCAGTTCCAAAATACAGGTAAACTCTGTGATGTCAATCATCCACCTGAGGAGAAGCGCTAATTCAAGTTTCGTCGCCAGCAATAATACTCCCTTTTTCAATGACCAGAAAGCTACTAAAATCATATTTAAAACAGTTCATGTGACTACAGTGGTTCAACCTTAATATTATAACAAAAGTATTCTCGTCACTTTATAATATTAAGGTTGAACCACTGTAGTCACATGAACTGTTTTAAATATGTTCTTAGTAGCTTTCTGGGCATTGAAAAAGGGAGTATTATTGCTGGCGATGCAGGTCTTACTGAGCCATCGGATTTAATCAAAAATATCTTAATTTGTGTTCCAAAGATGAATAAAGGTCTTACGGGTGTGGAAAATATTACATAATTTTCTTTTTTGGGTGAACCAACCCTTTAAGTGTGTCATTTTTTCAATGTGACATTATTTTCTCATCATACAGAATTTAATAAGTAAGCTGTTCTCACTAGATTTACAATAATAAACATTATTTTGGTTCACCCGATCCTGAATATGTGGTTACATCCTTGGTCTATTTTGTTGAGTTTTTTTTTTTTTTTTTGTCAAATGGAGCTTTCACTGTCATCAAATAAAAGGCCAAGACAAATAAAACAGAAATAGTCTAAACCTTAAAAGCAGAAAATGATTATCTAGATGTCAAAACAACTCTTACTCTGCTGTCAACTTCAGAGAAAAGTTTGCACTCTTGATTGCTTTGGCAATTTGCAGAGCTTCACTCAGTGGAACAGGCATCTTTAAGCAGATCAAAAATGCATTGAACAGGAAGCACCGCAAGGAAAGGAGTTTGAAAACTTGTCTTTGATTTGATTTCCTATTAGGCAAGAAAATAGGTATCTCTCATCACGAAAAGATTTCAAATGATCATCAGATCCATGCATCTGGTAACCTTTTCAGAGATGAATCACTTTGAAAACTGATATTCAAATAGAAAAGTGAACATGATATTGTTTTTGGGATTGCTGAAGAGAACGTCCCTCAAAAATGTGAAGTTAAAAGGGCGAGAGACTAGATTAAAGTGCAACATACTTCCCTTGATTTAGTGCAGTTTAAATGAAGAATCTGGGCCTTTCCATTATGACGCAATGAGATCAGACACTGATACATACAGACACAGATGGGCACCAAAAAAATAGCTGACCCCAAATAATGGGATCAGACCAGGATGTTACTTGGAATTGAATTATGACTCTGCCATTTAAGCTAGGGATTTCATTTTTCACTGCCACAGGCTACTTCATAATTGAGTTTTTTATTGCACTTAAAAAAAGAAGAAAAAGAAGAAACTTTTTGTATATGAATCAAATTGATAATACATTAAATTATAAATCATAATAGTGAAAAATAGTATTATAAAATAATTTTATAAATCATGAAAGTGTTAACAGCTGCTGAGTAAAATTATAATGCATATACTGAAAATTCTAAACCAGTGCAATTTCCTCGCTCACAGAAATGTCTTTTTTATATAGTATCAGACTCAAATCTGTTTCTCTCTTTTTTTGCAGTCTCAAGAAAGAAAGAAAGAAAGAAATGTCAAATTTGATCTCTTTCATATAAGAATCATTCAGCTCTATTTTCAATTTCATAGATGTTTATGCTTTGCTTCACTGTTACAGTACATCTTACATATTGAGTCTTTTATTTCAAACCTTGGATGAATTGATTTACAATATGAAGTAAACAATGTGCACATTTTAACTGCAGCACCTCCTTTGTTTCAGTCGAGGACTTTCTTAAAAGGAATATAACTGTGAAACTATTGTGTTGTGATTAAACTGTCCTATACTATAGCTGAATAACTAAGAAAAGAGCTTCTGTTGTTATATGAATTTCTTTATATTACTTTATAATTGTGTGCTGCAGTTGTCATCTGTTGCTTTAAATGCTCAAGCTCTTTAAAATTCTGATTGGCTATCAATGTTTTTATTGTTCATCAGCTTGGAAAAAAAAAAAAAAAATCTTTGTGAATTTGATTCCAGTGATATCATTTCTCTGTGCTGTTATTGTTATAGTTGTGGTGTGGACTCTGCTATTCTTTTACATTTAGAACAATTTATTTTTAATACTATATCATTATTGTTATCATTCCAGTTATCATTCTTGGTGTGAACAGGCCTTAAAACTTGATCAGTGAGTGAGAATCCTCAAATGAAATACTCATTAATTTGACTTCCCTGCAAAGGTTAGGAGACATGAAGGCCACAGTAAAGTGCTGTTTTGAGGAGCACTTGTGGTTCAGGATTATTGAGCCACTTGTCAATTGCTGTAGTCATGTTACAGTCACCGGTTCCTGCACTACACTTCCCAGCATTCCCTCTGCCCTGCACCTGTACGTCATCTCCATCACCCGCACCTGAAGGCAATCTTCATCATCATCACTCATTTGGACTCCCTTTATAAACAGTCACTTTACTCACCTGTATGGTGGGTTATCTTACATGTTAATGTTGTGTGTGTATACCTCTGTTTCTGTTTATATTGGATTGCCTAGTAAAGTATTACTCCTTGATCTCGTTCCTCGTCGTGTGTATTCCTACACAGCAACGCTTTGTAACAGAATAACCGACCGCCCTAAATGGATGAATGGGCCAAATTCATCGCCTTGGCTCAGGAGAGCCATGACTTTTTGTGTATTCCTCACGTTTTCTTCTTTTCGCCGTCAACAGCCAGCTGGAGGATGAGGAATTAAGGAAGTTGTACTGGATCGGGCGAGCTACAATGGACCTTGCGAGCTTCCAGATACCACCGGCTTGAACTGGAGGAGGCCATGCTTAAATGCGTGGAGTTCAAGCGGACCCGATCCGGTACCCCTCCGAACCCAGTTCCCAACCAGAGACCCACCGCCGATGGAAGCGACGACCCGCCCGTGGCGTCAGAGCCCGCGCCAGGAGGAGCGACCGAGCCTGACATCACCCGGAGCCTGAGGTATTTCCAACAGAGGAGAAGTTCGAGTCGGGGTCCCTTCCAGCGTCGAGGAGTTGGTGTCAGGGCGGACGAGCAGGACAGAAGTCCCGCCCACCCGCCCGTCACTGAGAGTGAGTCCACCGACAACAATAATACCCCTCAGCTGTTTGAAGACTCTATACTGGACTCATCAATTCCTACCAGCCTGTCTCTCCACATCCTCTCCTGGAATTTTATCACGGAATCTGCATCTCTGCCTTCTTCCTTGACCCCAACCAAGTCTGCTGTTCTGCCTGAGCTGTCACCCATCAGTCCCGCTACACCACCATCACCTCCTCTCAGTGACGTGGTTTTTCGGGACTTCTGTGAGCCATCTCCTCCGGGCGTAAGGATCCCGTGGCTCCGCCTCCAGCATCTGTTCTCGTCTCTCCTCCTCAACCCGTCGCCCTGACTCCTTCACCTGCGCTCCTCCACTCCTCGTGCGTCTGCTGGGACCTTCGAGCCATCGGCCAGCGGAGCTGCCTCGGACCGTCAACTTCCCCTGGGTTGGGCGTCACACCGCCTACGCAACGGACCTACGGGCCGTCCGTTGCTCTCCGGCCTCCACCCCTACTGCTCCAGCTAGCTCCGCCCTCCCTCAGGCTCCGTCGCCGCCTCGGTCGCTCCAGCTACACCTCAGCCCTCAGGATCCCTGCCTCCTCCTCGGATGGTCGTCGCTGTGGCTCTGTCGCGGCGCCTGGGTCGTCGGCATCGAACCGCTCCATCTGTCTTCCATCTGCGCCGTGGGTTCCCCCTCCATCGCCGCGCGGCTGCCTTCGCTCGTCCCCAAGGTGGCGCTGATGCCTTCACCACCATGGCTCCTCCCTTCAGCGTCGCCGCCCGATGTCCATCATCCTGGTTGGGGACTGGGCCTCCATCCGACTCATCCTCCAGCTTCACCGTCACCTCCTGAACCCCCTCCGGCCCGCCCTTTGGATATTCTTCACGGCGCGAGGCGCGCCTGCGGAGGGGAAGTACTGTTACAGTCACCGGTTCCTGCACTACACTTCCCAGCATTCCTCTGCCCTGCACCTGTACGTCATCTCCATCACCCGCACCTGAAGGCAATCTTCATCATCATCACTCATTTGGACTCCCTTTATAAACAGTCACTTTACTCACCTGTATGGTCGGTTATCTTACATGTTAATGTTGTGTGTGTATACCTCTGTTTCTGTTTATATTGGATTGCCTAGTAAAGTATTACTCCTTGATCTCCGTTCCTCGTCGTGTGTATTCCTACACAGCAACGCTTTGTAATTGCTGTAGTCACCTCATGAGTGAGTTTTCACACTCGGTGGAGCAGTGAGCTCTCCTCTGACAAATCAAGACCCATTCAGCTGGAAACAGCATTGCCTCTGTGCTAAAAGTGCAAAGTTCTACAAAGGCAGAGCATCAAGGTCCAAAATGACATAAATGACTTCATCCACTTGATGAACTGTTGAACTTACAACCTTGAGATATATAGAGCAGAATGTTCAAAGAACAGTCAAACGAAATTAGTATATACAGATGATGAACAATGATAATGATGAACAGTGTGTAGTACTGTTCACAAGTTTGGGCTCTGTAAAATTTTTAATGTTTTTGAAAGAAGTCTCCTATGCTCACCAAAGGCGTGATTTTTTCCCCCCAAACCAGTTCAGCGGTAATCCCGCCCTGGAGCCAATTCTAAACATTTCATTGGCCATGTCAATTACAGTAACGATTGCCTACACCCAACCCTGATCCCTGAACCTACCTGTCACTGTAACCTCAGCCAACGAAATTGGTTGCAGGGCGGGGATTTCCGCTGAATTGTTTGGGGGGAAAAATCACGCTCACCAAAGCATCATTTATGATCAAAAATAGTTAAACAGTAATATTATGAAATATTACTACCACTTAAAGGTTTTGGTAATAATGTTGATAAATGATATGGTAATAACCATTTACTTTTTTCTATTTTAATATACTTTATAATGACAAATCTGAGCCATCAGCAGCCATTACACCAGTCTTCAGTGTCACATGATCCTTCAGAAATCATTCTAATATGCTAATATGCTCTACAGATAATATCTAGTTCAGTCATGAAACTCTAGATGGCACAGGCTGATAGGTCCTTTACATGCAATCTGCAAGCAATCACATTACCACATGGTACAAGCTGATTCTGCAGCGAATGAGATTGCTTGCTAAACATTTAAATAATCTGGTTTCAGTCCTAGTTCTGCAGTGTGCTATCAGAGTTCCTCTAAAACCATCCACCTCCCCAACTCACCCTTCCTACCCAGGGAAAAATAAAGTATACTTGAATGCACTAAAAAAATAAATACTTACTGTATATACAAGCAAGTACATTCTTATTTAAAGTTATACACTATAAATACACTAATTAAAAGTATATTTCTACTTCAGTAGTACTTCAGTGCACTTAAAACGTATACTAAATACCACTAATACTTAAATTGATTTTTAGTGCATTGAAATAATGTATACTACCACAAAAAAATATACAGAGAAGTTTTATTATTGTATTTCTTAAAAGTGTGCTTTGAATGCTTTAAAAATTAAAATGCTTTAAAAAAAGTAATCTTAAGTTTAAATTAAATTAATTTTATTAAAAATATATTACTAATGTACTAGTTATGAGTACATTACCCAACTAGTATTTAAGTACACTTAATATAAATGCACTAATTAACACTAACACCTGTGCAGTCAGACAAAGTAACCCAAATATACAGAAGTGTTTTATAAGTGCAATACTTAAAAGTGTGCTATGAACGCTTTACATAAAATTTTACTGGATTTTTATATATACTATCTATTTTAATGGATTTTCATGAAAAATACAGTAATGTATTTATTACTGTAAAACACCATTAACATATACTTAACTACATCATATAAAGGGAATATTAACATAGTCACAATACATTTGAAATGAATTATTTAATGTATAAATATATGTGGGCAATACATTATAAATACATTTTGCATATATTTATTTTATATTATTCTTATATTTTAAATAAGTCTATAAAGTCTATTTTCTGTCTGATGAGTTTATTTAAAAGTGTATGAAAGATAGGTTCAAGTGTACTACAAGTGGTAACTAATTACATTTTTTTTTAAATACTAAAAAAGCACATTTTAGTTCATATTCATGGTGTCTCAAAATAGCACAGTTGAGTACACTTAGATGTTCTTAAGAATATCTTAAGAAGTACTAAAGAATAATTTCTAGTATATTAATTACAAAATTTGTGAGTAAAATTAGAGCACTTTGAGTATATTTTATAAGTATACACTTTAAGAGCACTTTTTTTCAAGTGGTTTTATCAAAGTGTGAGATCTTTAGAGTACATCATAGATCAGAATCACAATGTTAAAATTAGACATACAGTATTATTCATTTTAACTTAATAGATATGTGACTTTTTTATCTCCTAAAACTTTGTTTATTTCCAGATTTCAATGTTTAATGTGGTCTCAGACTGTTGGATCCCACTAAGAGGCAAGGTCAATTAATAGCACCAAGTGGAGGTTACACTGATTAAATTTTATACTTGACTTACACAACCTGTGAAGAGATTCCATATAATTTCATAAATGCTTTTTTCCTCTGCTGTCTAGAACAATTATTCAATCTTCCACACGAAGAAAAAAATACAAAACGCTGTAAAACCAAGATACTAATTTACATTCATCACACTGGTGTAGAAATGACTTAAATACAGAGAGAACAGGATCCTGTGGTAGGCATGGGAACATGAACCAACAGGAACAAGACATTTTCAACCAGTCATTTGTGCAGCAATCATAGTATAAGACATTATTTTCCAAATTACCCTCTCTTATGTCTTGTAATATAAAATTTCTAGGTAGAATCAGGATATGAGGACATTGCCCCAGAGGATGACCCTTTCCAATTAGACAACGAAGATAAAAAGGAAGGATGGGAGAGGAAGATAAGGAAGGAAGCAAGGAAGAGGGCATCTTGTGTATCAGTGAATTGTGTTTTATAGAAAAGCATAAAATGAAACTCTTCCACATGCAGCAATATTTAGAGGATATACAATATGACTGAAATGCCAGAGTATTTGAGTGGCCAGTAATGCTATTAATAAAAAAGTCTCTAGCCCTTCTGTCTGAAAATGTCCCAGGTGTGGTCTGCAATTGAACAGGGGGAGGTAATAAACAGATCCAACAGATATAAAATAATAATTATAATAATAATAATAAACAGTAGATCCAACAGAAAACAAAGTCTTGGCAATAAGTACACAGTATATCTATCTATCTATCTATCTATATCTATCTATATATATATATATATATATATATAGATAGATAGATAGATTTATTTAATTAAAAATACAGTAAAAACAGTAATATTGTGAAATATTATTACAATTTAAAATAACTGTTTTCTGTTTGAATATATTTTATAAAGTCATTTATTCCTGTGATGGCAATTGCTGATATTTGAAATCAACCCAAACAAATCCACCCTTCTCTTCATTGCTCCGCCTCCAAAACTCACCCTCCAATTCTAACCACCCTGCTCCGAGTCGGTCTCGAGCCCCAGCCCTTTCGCTGCTGGCGGGCGAGGCGAGTGCACTGACAATGATGCCAAACATCGCATTCTCTAGCAGTCGTCAGTGCGCAGCAACTCTGACTATCTGGCCACTGTTACACACGCAATGCGAGAGTGGATGTCTGTTTATCACAGCTGACATGCAACAAAATGCTTCATGAAAAATAAAGCACAGATGATAAACAAACGTCAAGAAAGCACAAAAAATTAACTTACAGTACACAAGAGTAAATACAAACAAGTGTTTGTTGTTAGTCGCCAACAGCACAGCAGCTCCAGACAATCAATGACACTTAAACCCAGTGTTACTCACGTGTGAAGTGGAATCAAAGCGTCTGTTTTCAGGCCTTCCCACTTAGCTCTCTCCAGCGCTGGAAAGCTTTTCTAATATTAACGCTGGTCTTAAAGCACTTGCCCAGTCATAAACCTTCATTCCAGTGATATTCTTCTGAGCTTTTTTGTTTTGTGTCTCATCATCTCTCTCTCCGCGTTTTTTTTTTTTTTTTCTTCAAATCTCCCTCTTGCTCATTCTGTCTCCTTGACTGTCATACGCCCCCTAATGCTGATTGGTTAGACGTTTGTTGTTGATGTCAGCCCAACTAACTTCCAAACAGTGTTGTTGAAAAAATACATACCCCACCTTTAAGGAGATAGGCTAACTATCTAATGATAGAATTATGTGACTCAAAGCAAAGACAGACACATTGTTGGTGATTGCATCATCACTTAAAGAGTTTTTTTTTTTTTTTTTTTACATTTTTAAGTGCAAACATAACATAAATAAAGGTAATAAAGTGGCCATGGATAAAGAGTGCAGTCAAAGGTGGGGCCAGTGTTAGTGAGGAGAACAGTGACAGGTGGGTAAAAAAGATATCGGAAGGGGTTGGCCCATCTGTCATCTGGTATAGTTGGCTCAGCTGTTCCAGGGGCTGAGGATCCTTCTCTCAAATCCCACTCCAGTTGAGAGCTTGGCATCTGGACAGAGATAGGAGGGAGCGAGGCAGCAGTTCCTCCATGACACCCTTATGACTAGTAAAAAACAGTAGGTTACTATGAAAGCTTGACCACTAAGGTTGAACTCAAAATTACTCTTGTGAAAAAAGGCTACTTGACCTGAAGCATACTTTTAAAAAGAGCATTTATTACAGAAATAATGTACTTTAAAATAATACACTTAAATATATCAGGTCAGAGGTCACTCTTCCACCAGAACTTCCATATGGCTGTTAGCGGAAGCCAGTGATTATAGTTTATAAAGTTATAAATATGGATATTTTTCTTACAAAAAGGCCTTTATTAACCCCCTGGAGCCATATGGATTACTTTTATGAAGGATGGATGCGCTTTTTTGGGCTTCAAAATATAGGGTAACATTCACTCCTATTATAAAGCTTGGAAGAGCCAGGATATTTTTTAATATAACACCGATTGTATTTGGCTGAAAGAAGAAAGTCATATGTAACCCCCTTGAGTTGTACATTTACTTTTTTCTTTTTTGTTTGTTTGTAACTCCTTTTCATTTATATACCACAAAGCAATGCTTGTGTATTTGTTGCAATACTACGGCTAACCTCTAGAGGTCGGTAAACACTGCAATATGTTGAGTGAGTCATTCAATGTAAAATTCAGATGAAGAAGCCAGCTCAACTTGCTTTCACGAGGTTGGCATGAGGTGCCATATATTTTTTACAGTCTATGGCCATAAATTATTCATTTCGAGATCCCTGGTGAGTTTTGCTGATTTATGTATTAATTTTTAATTGACATTTATCTTTATCTATTTGTCGTCATAAAAACCAATCAGAATTATATATGATGTTTAAGAATGTAATTTTGTATGTTCAGGAGGTCGAATTATCGAGTTAATTAATTTGTGTACAACATTAGTTAATCTGTTTAAGGTTGAATAATTGCATCATCTGTGAGTATGACGAAGGGGGAAAAAAAAGATGTACAATGAGATGATATATTTAGACACTTACCCAGCAAACAAAGTTATGTTCTGAGAACGTTTTCCAAACGTTCTCTTTTGGTTGTAGTAACGTTATTTGAAATGTTCTATAAACGTGGAAATGTCCAGTTTGCTTAACATTGCTGGAACGTTATCTTAAGGTTAGCATAATGTTCCTGCAACATTATTTTAATAACGTTTTGTACTAACATTTACACAACTTTTAAAGAACGTTAGTGAATGTTCTGGGAACGTTCCCTGTTAGCTGGGTATGTAGTTAAGTGTGCTCATGTTAACATTGTCACGTGTTGGATTAACATTTGAACTCGCAGACATTTTGTGCACCTGATATTAGATGTCGATGTAGAAAATGTTAATAGCAAGAAATGTTTAATGTGTATATAATATATATACAACGTTACACCTTTTCCACATGGCGAAAATCATTAACGTTACGCAGTCATGCGTTAGGCCCAACTACCATGTGCTCCGTGCATATACACGCACTAACACACTAAGTGAAACCTTTACTCTTTTTCTACTATTACACACACATGTTCTTAACATTCATACTCGTTTTTTAAATACATTGTAATGACTTTAGTGATCCGATACCAGGATAAACAGGGAGAATTAATCACAAGAGATGATGTGACGTTTACTCGTATGAGCAAACTCTTGCGATCTCACCTGATAACGTTCGCCCGTATGGAGAAACTCTTGTGATACCGTGTGAGAAAGCGAGACATGAGCAATGTGCTTTAGTATGTTAGTCAACATATAAACAAAGTACAAAATAAGTTGACTTCTTTAAAACATGACAAAAGATTATTAAAATATAAAATGTACTTTAAAGTAGAGCTTTTAATTTGACATTTTTAAACAGTACAGCAGTGTTGCCAAGTCCGCGGTTTTCCCGCAGAATTGGGCTACTTTTACACTGTTGCTGCGGGTTGTTTTTCATGTCAGCAGGTTGAATCGACCCAAAATAACATATTTAGTCCCTGGAATGCAAATTTTACCAGGGGAGCCCTGCCAAAAACGCAAATTTTACCCCCCAGAACGCGATTTTTACCGTGGGACCCCCCTCAAATGCCTTTGGGCTAGTTTTGTTGTGAAAACCTGGCAACCCTGCAGTATAGTACTTAAGTGTGTTAAGTAACAGTCATGAAAGTGTTCTCTCTTTACACTTAAGTGGCCTTTTATTTATTTAATATTATTATTAGCAAGAACTTTTTTTATAAATATACTTTTATGTTTGGAAGTAAACTACAAGTGTGTATTCAGTACAATTAAGTGCACTTCCTTTTTACAAGGGTATAAAAGCCTTTTTTCTTTTTTCATTTCAAAGTTATCTTACAAGAAGTCACCAAATAGCAACTTCCAGTTTTGTAATTACTTCTGAAAACCATCATGACCAGAGTGAACTAGCTGAGGTAAGCATTTTGGTTGGTCTCTTCTCCCCTACACCTAAACAAAAGACCCTGTTGGCAATAGCTTGTCCTCCCTTCAGTCTGAATGGGGCCCCCCACTACCGTCAAAACAAATCATAGTTATTCAACCAAGATTGCATAGTCTCTGCTTGCTTTCCTTTTTTTTTTTTTAATACTGTCAACTTCTCTCAGGTGCACTCTGAGTCGATAGTGTCTCCTCTCTTTTTCAAAGTGTTGATGTGCTACCTAGAAAAAAGATACAAGTTGGAACCTACAACTAAATTACAGCCTTTCAAATCGAGCAAGCTGAGGTAATAATCAAACACACTCTACTAGAATCTCTGTCAAATAACACTGAGAAGCCGGACTCATTTTAGTGAGTTGGTTCATTTGAATGCTTAATTTTTATGAACTGATTTACACAATGATTTACTAATTCATTTAAACACAGTTGTGTTTCTGTAACCAACCAGATGACGACTTCGAAAATCCTGAAGTGTTTCCAGTTAAGTGTGCCATATGCATCAGACGTTCAGCCAACGGTCCGTGGGCGTGACGTCTGAGTCTGAGACTAAGCTAAGGTGAGCTTGTTAGCTTGGCAAGCTAAAGCTAAAAGTCTAAGCTAAAGCTAAACCACAGACAATATTGCTATTGAACAGCAGTCTTCATAGCCTACTAGTCATATTCCATTGTAAATCTTTGTCTAGTCCCGAGGTACTGTGCTAGAAGATAATATATTGCATCCATTTATGGCATTCAGGTGGGAATTCATCACCTTCATATGTCATGTCAAAAGTGGTAATTACCTGGATTCTTATATCAGTCTAATGCATATTCACAGCCTCATTGCTTATTCAGAAAGCATCATCCTGTGTATTGCGTATACGGTAAATGAATGCAGTAAACTGCTGAGTGTTGCAGTGACTATAATGATTCTTTTGTTCATTACTCATTCTGCTCCTTACAAACCTGTTATCAGAGATGTGCTTTTATGTAGAGGTTGTAATGGTTAAGTGTTTAGATGAAAATGTACCTTAGAACAATGCATTTAAATACATTAACCAAAGAAAATAAAACAGTAAGCACTGAACACAGCTATTTGCAAGAATATAGGAAATCTATCTATCTATATCTACAGTATCTCACAAAAGTGAGTACACCCCTCACATTTCAGCAACCATTTTAGTATATCTTCTCAAGGGACAATACTATAGAAATGAAACTTGTATATGTTTTACAGTAGTCAATGTGCAGCATGTATAGCAGTATTGATTTACTGTCCTCTGAAAATAACTTAACATACAGCCATTATTGTCAAAATAGCTGGCAACAAAACAGTTGTTTGTTGTTAAACCATGCAAAGCCACATGTCCTATTCATCATGTTTTTGTCTGCTTGACAGGACCATACAAATGTGTGGACCTTGTATTAGAGCAGTTAAAATTTGGTGCTTTGAGTACAGTTCTCTCATACTGATCACTGGATGTTCAACATGGCACCTCATGGCAAAGAACTCTGAGGATTTAAGAATTAGAATTGTTGCTCTCCACAAGGATGGCTAGGCCAGTGGTTGGGAACCTATGGCTCGTGAGCCACACCTGGCCAGGTCTCTCACCCTTTCCCAACAAATGATCGATAACAAATTCGACATCACTGGAGATCAGCAATTCCTGTGTTGTAGAGCCTAACGAAGTTTATTAAAAGTTTATAATATATTTAAAGTTGTACCGGCCAAAGTGCGTGTTCAGTGATGTTCGTGACATCGCGAACAGCAATTAACAACAAACCACTTAGGTTTCTATGGTTACCTAGAGCTCCAGCTCTCAGATTCAAGTGGCTATGCAGCTTTTTCGTGGTAATGGTGAAAAGAAAACATTTTTGAACAGCAGCGAAAATCGAAAAGTATGTAAAACAGTGATTGGACTGAAAAATATCATTTTATTGAAACTGGTGCTCTGCTGTGCCAAGAGACATTTCGAAACATTTTGCTTTTGCCGCATAGATCTTTATGTCCTATAAATGTGTTGTATTTATATCTATGATAATCCGCGCAGCTTTCAGTGGGCGTGACTGTTGGTGTTATTAATAAAGAAACATGAATGAATGAGAAAGTAAAGAGCGGGACGTGCTTGGTATTAAAAAGGAAACACAAAGCTGCGAAAGAAAACTGAATCCGCTACTGACAGGATGTTTCTGTGCGCTTGCTCCGAGTGGAACATGGACAACCGTAGTAGCCTTGGTCTTCGGTTGCACGTCTAAACGGTCAAATACACACACTTGTCAAAATGCCCGCGTTGGTGAATATTCACATAAATGCAGTCGATGTAATCACTGTGCATGGGCGTTGTTCTTCACTTGTTTCTCCTCTCTCTCTCTCTCTCTCTCTCTCTCTCAATTCAATTCAACTGAGCTTTATTGGCATGACTGTGGGATGGCACAATGTTGCCAAAGCAATAAGTATGTAACAAGTTATACAGGTATAGATAAATAAGTAAGAAAAAGAAAACAAACATATACATGGTTATATTGTATATATGTTATCACATAACTTAACAAGTGGTAAAAATACAGGGTAAATACAGAGAGCAGTAATGAGATTGAAAAAAAAAAGAAAGAAGAGGGTTCATTCTTTGTCCCTCATAATATGGCAGGAGGACACATACTGCGCTGCCAGGTGGATACCCTTCTCTTTATCTCCCAAGATATAACAGAGTTTGTATATGTAGCTTACTTGCTGGAATTCAGGACGAATTTGAGTAATTTGGGTGAAATAAGTTTCTCTAATGTTGTTATATTTGCTGCACTGTGTGAGGAAGTGCAGTTCATCCTCTACAACTCCATCAGAGCAGTGTGAACAGAGTCTGAGCTCTCTGGCTCTCCAGCTCTGCTTGTGTCGGCTTGCGTCTCTATACACAGGCTGTGATTGCTCAAACGATACTTCGTCAGGACCTTTCTCTGACAATAGTCTTTCATTTTTATCAAGTAAGGTGCCAATTGATAATCTGTTTTTATTTTGTGAAAGTACTTCAATTTGTTTATTTGTGCTACTTTAATCTGCCAATCATGGATGTATTCTTCCTGTGTTCTTTGACCTATTTCTTTAATTTTTGAGAGTTTTAATTGATTTGTTGAATTTAGTTGGTGTGTTTTCACTAAATAGTGCAAGGGGTCATTCTCTGGGTGTCCTGCCCTGTATGTAAGAGTGCAGTGATGGTAGGCATCTCTCTCTCTCTCTCTCTCTCTCTCACATAGAGAACTCTGAAGAGAATTTATGCTCCTCAGGTGGTAAATCAACCTCATATGAAAGCCCAGCACAATTAATGGTATATTGCAACTTATTTATTGTTTGTTGCATTTTTATTTTTATTATTATTATTATTATTATTTTCCAAATAATATTACACTACATTATTTTCCTACTTTGGCTCTTTTAGAACAATTCATTAACAAAAAATGAAAAATTGGCTCTTTGGTCAAAAAAGGTTCCCAACCGCTGGCCTAGGCTAGATCAATAACACCATGAAACTGAGTTACAGCACAGTGGCCAGGGTCATAGTGAGGGGGTTTCCAAGACGGGTTCCACTCGGAACAGGCCAAAGAAGTTGAATCAAAGAAGTTGAGACCTTGTGCTGTACGTCAGGTGCAGAAGCTGGCTTAAAAAAAACTGATGCATGAGTGCTGCCAGCATTGCTCTAGAGGTTGCAGAAGCAGAAGGTCAGCTTGTCGGTGCTCAGACCATACGCCGCACACTGCAACAAGTCGGTTTGCATGGCCGTCGTGGTCCCAGAAAGAAGCCTCTTCTGAAGCTGGCTCACAAGAAAGCCCACAAACAGTTTGCTGAAGACAACCTGTCCAAGAGCATGAATTACTGGAACCGTGTCCTGTGGTCTGATGAGACTAAGATAAACTTGTTTGGATCAGATGGTGTCCAGCATGTGTGGCGACGCCCTGGTGAGGAGTACCAGTTGTGTCTTGCCTACAGTCAAGCATGGTGATGGTAGCTAGGGCTGGGCAATATGGCCAAAAACTCATATCTCGGTATTTTTTGGCTAAATTTTAAAAAACTTAATTTAACATCCTGCCTAATGTTATCCTACAAACAGAGTTTATATTGAAAGCTATTAGTACAAATATAGTGAATGTAACCATGTAGTCTGGCACACTAATAGGCCTACAGTATGTGCTAAAATTCTACATATGGCACATTTATTGTTCAACAACAAACATTTTATCAAAATGTATAATTTAGTCAGAATTATGGCGATCCCATTCTATTGAGCTCCGTCTGTTTGGCGTGAATGCGCGCGGCGACGCTCGTTCATGGAAGTCTATTAAGTTTAGAGGAGAATGAGATTCGCTAGCAGAAGGCTTGTCCACTCCTGACAGCAAAATGGAAATATTTGTATGACTTTATAATATGTACAGATGGAGAATATACCTGTGAAATGTAAGTTATGTGCTTAGGAAAACACCACATCACAAAAGCGTTTAACAGCGCAAATATCTGTCAGCACATGAATCAGTCAGAGCATCTGACGGGGCAAGCCGCTTTAAACGATAGGCCTATACTAAACTATATCTTAATCTTACAAATTATTTTTAAAGCCCTTAATATTAAGCATGTCTCATGTTTAAGCCAAATTGTATTATGCATTTCCCCCACAGCAGCACTCTGCGACGTCCACCGCTGTTTTTCAGATGCGCTCGTATAAAACTACTGTATATCGATATAAACTGTATCGCCTCATTCCATATCGTATATTAAAAAATATATCGGTATATCGTACAAACTCAATATACCGCCCAGCCCTAGTGATAGCATCATGGTCTGGGGCTGCATGATTGCTGCTGGTACTGGGGAGCTCTGCTTCACTGAGGAAAACATGGATTCCAACATGTACTGTGACATTCTTAAGCAGAACATGATGCCCTCCCTTCAGAAACTGGGCTGAATGGCATGATAATGACCCCAAACACACACCACCAAACAGATAGATCTATCTATCGATCATGCATAATGCATATCTAATGCATAAATATCACTGTCTATCAATACTATATTGGTTACATATATCTTATAAACAAATAACATAATCATGTATCAAGTCTTATTGCTAAATCCAATCTTTTGATATAATATTTTAGAATTTCTCAGTGCATAAATTCATTTTGGATTTAATTAGGAACTGAATCACTGGAAAGAAAAATGATCAGTGTATTTTCAAAGCAGTAACTTCTCTACATTTATGTGAAGATACTAATCCCCAGTATTATGGTAATCCTCTGACTGCATTAATGGTTTTAGAGGCATTATTCAATTATAGCCTTCACTCATTATAGCCACCATAAAATTGCTTTCAGAGCAGCTAAAACAACTGTGCACTGTCTCTAATGCAGAATGAAGATGAACAATGGTGTACAATAAGCAGAGGGGCTTTTTGTACACTATAAATACACTGCATTTTGGCTGATAAATGATTTAATAGTAGCATCAGTGGCAAATTGAAACCTTTACAGGGTGGGGCACCACAATTCAACATGAATATTGGTTCAGTTTACTATAATTTATTCTGAGAATCATAGACATGACCTTTTTCTTATTATGAATCCCAAAGACCCCCATTAGAGTTTTAGCACTTAATCCCAGATTCCAGCTATACTGTATGTCTGATGATAACTTTGAAAACCGAATCAGTCTGACCAAGGGAGCCATTTAACCTTTAGGTTAATCATCACCTAACATGAAGCACCATGGGAGAGAAAATGCATATACATCTCATGTTCATATATGGGGTCACACAACACAGCTTTTTTGGAAGACTATAGTGACTATAGCTGCATATTCTATACAGACATGAGAATCAAGCAATTCTCTGCAATTCTTATAGTACTGTTTCTAAAGCCTGGCAAATACTGATCGATTTTTAAGATCATCATTTTGTCTTTTTTTGCATGCTCATTACATTTTTCATATAAATAATAAGGGAAAATTGTCTTATACAGAACTCTTGAGTCATTTGGTAAAGTAATAATGGTTGAATTTACTATCTGTATGACACTTATATAATTGGCCTAGAGAGTAAAATCAGTAAGTGCTCTGTAAAAGGCTTGTTTGATCATGGTTATTACTTTAACATCAGGACAGCTTCTCAGAAGAACATCTAATGAATAATTGTAACATGAAGACCTGACGGTTCAGGAAATGCGGGTTGAAGATGAATATTGCCTGAGCTTGTTCTTAATTACTGAGTGGAGACTAATACAATTAAGTATCCAGAGGGCAGTGTTCCACATAAATTACCATTAGATATAACACTTAGTTAAACACCACTAGGAAAATGAGATTATGAGGTAAAATGCCCTGTTATAGAGAAAAAATGTAACAGTACAATGGATTTCATTATTACAAGGTTCTCATTTGGTTTAAAAACATTCAAGGTGTGGTGACTACAGTATTTTTAAATATTCCTATATTCTTCACTTCAATATGGGTATCATTGAAAATTAGGATAACTTGCAGTTCAGACTGATTTTGATTCATTAACTGCTCTGGGGTGTGTTTTCTGTACAAAGACATAATTCACTGCTTAACCATAGTACGATTCATCGTTAGAGAAATTAACTAGTCACGACAGTTTCCAGCAATCGTAGTAACTTTGTTCCACATTTGTCATTCAAACCACTTTGATTCAACAAATATAGCTGTTGTTAATGATGTCTCACAGGTGGTGGAGTAATAACATCTGCCAATTAATCGGTTCAAGATCGAATGGATGTCAGATTGTTGTAACACTTTATTTTAAGGTGACGTAGTTAGACATTACTACATGTACTTACTATAGTAATAACAGTAAATTATGCACAATTACAAGTAACGCCATAAACCAAACCCTAACCTTAACTCTATAGTACATGTAATTAATTTGAGTAAGTACAATGTAATTACGTCACTTTAAAATAAAGTGTAATCCAGATTATTTCTGTAAAGGGACATAGCATCTGAGGATGCCATCTGAGTTTGCTATGCATGTCACTACTTTTGTCTCCACTGTTTTGTTTTATTTACTGCTATTTGACTCAATTGCCGGTTCCCCATGGGATACTAGAGCATGTATAAATATATAGACATAGAATGAAATTTGTATATATGTGGAATGAAAAATATAGATTGTAAGGCATGTTAGTCTTCTTTATATCTATTTAAGTCCACATGTTATCTAACAAGACACCATGCTTCTAACTACAGGTCGAGAGCTGTAGTTCCAACCACACAACTTTGCAATACTATTTGTGAATGTTTGTTTGAACTATGGTTTTGCGAAACACCAACCCGATCTCACAGCAGTTTGTACGTATTTTACGAGGTGACCCCAGTGACGGGTATAGGTTTAGGTGCGGGGTTAGGGGAAGGTCATTCGAACGAATTCATACAGATTTGGCAACTCATAAAATACAAATGATTTATCAAAAAACGTACTAAATCGTATGAATAAGTACGAATTAGTAAGTTTTTTGATAAATAATTTGTATTTTACGAGTTGCCAAATTCGTCTGAATGACCTTCCCCTAAACCTATACCCATCACTGGGGTTTAGACAATTTGTACGAGTGAAAAAAGTTGGAGCAACGTCACGGCTTCTGACATCAATGTGTAAAACCGGCAAGATCCGGATTGGTGGTTGGCTGTGGGGGCTCCAGTAGGGGCTGGACGAACGAGTTTACGTCAACCATTTCTCAGCGCTTCTCTGCATTTATTCATGACAAAGAGCTCATTAATTCTAATTATTCATGAGAATGAACTCTTTTAATCCAAGCACTGCACTGTATTACGCATGAGATGACATTACAGCAGAGAGTTCAAATGACACATGCTTGCCTGTTCAACTGCGTTGTTGTCCTTCAGGCATATACAAGTGTATGTTTCCTCAGTAACACAAAAGTTGCATTTTCCCCACAATGCATTTACAGCTGCTATTTAAGTACAACACATAGAAAATATCACTGTAACAATACCTAATATGTAAGAACATGGAGCACGCATGAGAGCAGTTTCTGCACAAAAGAAACAAAGACTTGGCTTGGCTTGGTGACTTGACTTGACTTGACTTGGCTGTAAACAGGAACATGGCACTCACCAACTGTGACTACTAGACCAGAGACTGAGGTCAGTATATACACCGAGATTAAACAAGCACTGACATGATCACATCAGCACAAGGGAATCACATGACAAAAAGGAGCACATGGCAAGATAACATAACTGTGAAAACAACAAAATAAGACATGAAACATGAACATGAAACAAAACCAAAACTAGATGTGACAGACTGTAGTTCTGGTATACGTGATGAAAATATTAGATGTTTTAAATGTTCTTCTGTCTTTGTCCCTCGTTTGTTGTCATATTTTTAAAACACATCAAGGTGCCCTCAACTGTTTTTTTTCCTCCACTCATATGGTAATGTCCATTATTCTGTATAATGAGTGTGTTATAGTTCTGTTTTATTGGTTGTTGTCTCCCTTAACAAGATCAGCAGTTTAAGACAATAAATTCGTAAGCACATAACACAAGAACACCTCTCTTTAAATACAAACAAGACTTTATTGATTATTCTAACACATAAAACTAATACCTAATACATAAACACGCACAAACACATTCACACAAGTTGCAGAAAGAAAGTGAGGAAAGAATGAGTTTTAAGACTTTTCTAGCAATATATGCACTTTAGAAGACCTGACCTGAATGAACCATCAATCATTAACGCTTCTATCATTTCTTAGGCGGGGTTATTAAATTTTATATCAATGCACCAGTTTGGCTAGAATCTGGAGGTATTACTTCCTTTTGTTGTTTATGTCTTTGATTGGATTCCCTTCTGTGGCGTCCTTTGCTGAAAAGGGGTTTCCCCAGGTTCGTTGTTTTGCTGGAGGCCATTTTGTGTCTGGAGTGACGTCTTGGGAGGCCATTCATATTGGTGTGTTGGCAGATGAGTAGAAGCGGAGTCTCATGGCTGAAGTTTGAAGTTTGATGCGATCAACACTGTAGAGTTGTTGACTGAAGCTTTGAAAACAACTTAACTTAGAAAACAAAACACTTAGAAAAGAAACTAATAAAGCGAGACGAGTAGTTAGATGGCTTGCATGATGCTATTCGGTCCTAACCCGTTTTCATCTGATCTTAACTTGATCTTTGCTCGTATCCTGAGTTTTTTAATCTCAGATGCTTGTCCAACACCTCTGGAAGAGTTCCGACCAATTAGACATTAACAATTGCATGAATTATGTGTGATCTAAGCAAAATAGTTACATATAGGTTGTAGACATGATATAGAATTATACAATTGAGCGATGTTTGATTATAAGTCAGTTTAGCATTGTTTTGGAATGATCTGATGCATTTTGATATGTAAAAATGTACTGTTTACATCATAAGAGTAACCTATGACCATAATGGCAGATAGCAAATGTTTTTATGACTTTTTTTTTCTACTTGCTTTCATAACACCTGTATCATTTACATCAATATATGTATATATGCTATCATCATATACGAGGATAGTAAGCATACAGAGTAGCATGAAAACATATCCATCTTTGTCCTCCATGGCATGGAGGAGTCTTCACCTGGGGCGTTGCTGGTGCCAATGGCCCTACCAAAGGCCAAGCACCCTGTTGTGGGATCATTCCACTGCCATTGCAATCCATCAGTCAACAGAAAAGCAATGGCCACATCAGGTTACATCACATCAAATCGGGCCCCCAGTGCTCCACACCCGACTGTAATCTCTTTAATATTCAGGAAATGAGCAGTCTCAGCTATCACATACTGACAGACACATGCTGCAAGCAGTCAAAAAAGTTTAATCTCATTATAGACTTGCATGGATGAGTCAAACTGCCTGGCTTCAGATGCCCGAAGAGGCCCTTCAGATATGAGTGCATCTGCTCTGAGTCCTGGACGCTGTGAAGTACAGCCGCTCAGATCTGGCTGTACCTTTAGCCTCAAGGTATCCTCTAGAGGTCACAGGACTTAGGGAGCAAATGTCAAAGACAGGAACATGATGCATTTGTCAGAGTGCCTGAAGTTAATGGGAAGTCCTGATTCTCTTCTCATGCTCCAAGTACAAGGAAGGTCAAATATTACTTTTTTTTTTTTTTTTGCAAATTTACATAGCATGTTAATTTATTTATATATATATATATATATATATATATATATATATATATATATATATATATATATATATCAGGCATAACATTATGACCACCTTCCTAATATTGTGTTGGTCCCCCTTTTGCTGCCAAAACAGCCCTGACCCATTGAGACATGGACTTCACTAGACCCCTGAAGGTGTGCTGTGGTATCTGGCACCAAGATGTTAGCAGCAGATCCTTTAAGTCCTGTAAGTTGCGATTTGGGGCCTCCATGGATCGGACTTGTTTGTTCAGCACATCCCACAGATGCTCGATTGGATTGAGGTCTGGGGAATTTGAAGGCCAAGTCAACACCTGAAACTCGTTGTTGTGCTCCTCAAACCATTCCTGAATCATTTTTGCTTTGTGGCAGGGCGCATTATCCTGCTGAAAGAGGCCACAGCCACCAGGGAATATTGTTTCCATGAAAGGGTGGACATGGTCTGCAACAATGCTTAGGTAGGTGGTACGTGTCAAAGTAACATCCACATGGATGGCAGGACCCAAGGTTTCCAGGCAGAACATTGCCCAAAGCATCACACTGCCTATGCCAGCTTGCCTTCTTCATCCTGCATCCTGGTGCCATGTGTTCCCCGAGTAAGTGACACACACGCACCCGGCCATCCACGTGATGTAAAAGAAAACGTGATTCATCAGACCAGGCCACCTTCTTCCAGTGCTCTGTGGTTTAGTTCTGATGCTCATGTGCCCACTGTTGGCGCTTTCGGGGGTGGACAGGGGTCAGCATGGGCACCCTGACTGGTCTGCAGCTTTGCAGTCCCATACGCAACAAACTGTGATGCACTGTGTATTCTGACACTAGTCCTTTCTATCAGAACCAGCATTAACTTCTTGAGCAATTTGAGCTGCAGTAGCTCGTCTGTTGGATTGGACCACACAGGCCAGCCTTCGCTCCCCACGTGCATCATTGAGCCTTGGCCCCATGACCCTGTCGCCGGTTCACCACTGTTCTATCCTTGGACCACTTTTGATAGATACTGACCAGGTATCTATCAAACCGGTTCAGACTGGGAACACCCCACAAGAGCTGCAGTTTTGGAGATTCCCTGACCCAGTAATCTAGCCATCACAATTTGGCCCTTGTCAAACTCGCTCAAATCCTTTCGCTTGCCCATTTTTCCTGCTTCTGTAGCATCTGGACCAGACACACAATTATTCATTTAATTTAATGAATAATCCAGAAACTCTCCCTCACAAGTCCTGTTAATTCCATCCCCCACAACTGCAACACAGAGACAGAATAGGTGTCCTGTTCCTATTTTATTGCTGTCAGAAATGTGCAGAGAAGATAGTGACTCTGACTTCATTCTTTCTGAGAAGGACAAATAAACCCTTTTAATCCTATATATTCTATATATAACCACATAAGAAATGTATAAACGTGTATCCAATTTTCCCCTCTCATGATTTTCCTTTTATAGGGTTTATTCTATGTATTAATTCTCTCTTTTGAACTATTTTGGTATTAATGTTTCAAAGTTGCAAATTTATAATTACCTAAAATCACATGGGTAGCATGTTTGGTATCTACGGACTCCAACTTTCGTTTCCTATTTGGTAATTTATGTTACATGTTACTAACTCTGTGACACATTAGTATTATAAGAATCTAGAAGGTTCTTCTCTCAAACATCCAATCCAATGTCTTATGCTAATATCTTGCTACAGGACAAAGACTCGTGAAAGTTTCCCTCTGAAGGGAAAACTCCTTATTGGCTCAGACACCTCAAGAGGGTGTGACATCTTCAACCTTTAAAATCACTGATCACAAGATCACCCTCCCTCTCTTTTCCTGTACTGAAAAATGCTGATGTGAAGATGATGCTAAGAAGCTAGAAGCTTCTAAGGAACCCCAAGCTTGTGCCAGGCTTCGGCCTAGACCTTCCATCCACCAAAGATCCTCTGAATCCAACTAGTTCTCCTTCATCAAGACAATATCAGCAAAGATTCAACGGGAGCCTCCACAAATTGCATCAGGACAGTTTTAATTCAAATGGGTGAGACATGCAAGTATCAAACTTAGTCTCATTATGTGATACATTAAGTATACTTACCCCTTTTAAAGAAGGGCATGTTAGAACTAAACTGATGGTTTGCTCAAGGCTGCTGATCTGCTGAATTTCAAACAATGCTGTAACTTCTTGCTTTCCTGTAGTCGTCTTCAGCTCTCTCTTTCCCTTGGTAAACTATGCATGTATGTGTGTGAAGTGTTTAGTCTAGTTAATAAAGTCTTGTTCATGTCACACGTAAAGTTGTCCATGTTTCGTGCTCATGCTGGAGTCCCTATTCATGCAGATCCTGACTACATGCTCTGAGTAGTACTGTACATAAGATTAACACTGAGTGTTCAATGGCCAAACAGGTTAATTGATTGTAATATTAATTTTATTACATTAAGTTAATTTTATTAACTGATCCAAATATTTATAATTAATTATAACTAGTTATGATTAATTATCATATTTATTTTGAGCTAATTTGCTACACTTCTAACACATCAACTTTCAGAACAAAATGTTCACTTGCTGCCTAATATATCCCACCCACTAACAGGTGCCGTGATGAAGAAATAATCAGTGTTATTCACTTCACCTGTCAGTGGTCATAATGTTATGCCTGATCAGTGTATATCCATACATACATACATACACACACACACACACACACACACATACACATACATACATATATATATATAATCTTCTTTTCTCTGATGACGTGTTTACTGGCATGTGGGTGGGACAACCTGTCACTCACATGAGATAGCAAACCACAACCATCAAACCATTCAATCAAGTCCCACCCTACAGTTTTTCTTGTTCAAGAAACCGTTTTACTCTGATATTTGTTTCATGCCGACTTTAAAAGGAATGAGTATAAGCTGACCATGCTAAAGTGGCTCATATGTTTAGTGATTTCACCCCAAAAAGTCTTGAACAGAATACAGCAGATCTGTATAAAAAGGCACCAAGCTGACTTTGCTCACAAGCCTCATTAGTGTCTGGTGAAGTGAATGGATGCTGCATCCATGAAAGCAGCTCTATGAGTGTGACGAACTCCGAAAGTAGTTTCGATTTAAACACAATCTACAACACAACCTTTTGTAATGCATTTACCCTTTAACCCAACAAAAACATGTGTCTTCTATTGAATATGCAATCACTGGTATGCTATCCATTACCAGCAAGTCAACATGAGAGATCCGTTCTGATGGGGCCCCTATAAGAAATTAATGAGGCAGGATTTGAAAGTGCCCGAGGCTGTAGGGGCACACTATGGTGAAATGATTTCAGGCAATTCCTTGTTTTCAATAAGTAATGACCAGTCTTCTCCTTTTATTTACTGCAGGAGACAGATTTAACAGACTTTATGAGAGCCCTGAAGCCGCACGTGCTTACTGGAAAGAGAAGTGCAAATCTGGCACATGGCCTGTAACTGACGTATAGCAATTAACAATGCTTCACATGATCACAAATGAGGGAGTCACAGACTTAGTAGTGAGCTATCACAACCTTTAAACTCAGACCTCATTTTCATTTGAGTAGCAGTTTTACAAGAGAAACGAAGTTAGGCCTAATTTATCATGACATTATGACAATCCTTAAACCAGATGCCCCACATGCACCTTCCTGATCAAATAAAGACAGTAACAAAGGAGAACATACCTGGACAATTATAGTTACTGTGGTTGAAAACACGTTAGACCAACGATATGTCATCCCAACTAGCCTAACAGAGTTGTGTTTGCTAGAATGATGCTGAGTTATTAAAATCGGCATGAAAAGGAAATGTGATCGTCTTTTCCTCACTATTCTTATGTATATCCAAGTGAAAAGAAAAATGAAAAAATGACTGATGTGCATGGATAAATTGTTTATAATAAACAATGCAATATTTAATTATCAAAAAAGAATAATTGTAAATTTTTAATCATTGTGACCTAAAGGATTTGTGAGCTGCAGCATAAATAAATTAATTTTGAATTGATGATTTTTCTGTTTGCTGACTTTATTTATACTGCTCCTTTTTGTCATTTACTGTTTGTTATTTGTGTGGTGATGCCCTTTAACTGATTTCTCAACCGTACGGTAGACCTTACTTTGAGTGTGAAAAAAATCAGTCAAAAGAAGGAGATGAGACAAAAATCTTCCACAGCTCTATTGTCCCACCCCACTGTTTGCTTTTGTCATGGAGGGATGGGACTTTTCAGTTTTCAGGTGACAGCATCAGTTTGCACACTTCAGTCGGTCACACAAAAGAATGAAGTTGCTGATCGGTCATTAAATAATAGGTACATGGTATCAGTTAAGGGGGGAGTCAAACCACAATGTTGTTGTTAGTAGAGTCTAAACAATAGAAATATGGCAAAATATAAGAGAAATACAGAAACACCTGTCTGCCATAATTTTCCAAAACTATGTGTGACCGTACAGTTGATATGTCTGTAAAGAGTGAAAATAGCCAGATGGTAGGAACTGAAGTGTGACAATAGGGTCTTCTAAGAGTGAATTATGAGGGTCCATGGGGATATTTTTTTTTTTTTTTCCCCTCAAGCAGACATAGTAAAAAAAATAATGGAATTTAAAATACAATTTCATAAATGTTACTCACACATACATTTATGCAGTATTTTATTTTGCGTATAGTGGAAAGGAACTGATTGGGTAATGAAAAGTGAGTGTTACATACATACAAAGACACTTTACTATCCCATGAGGCCTTGGAAGAGGACTTGTAAATTGCATGGAAGCAACACAATTTACATTGCAATGCCAAAAATGGCAGATATAGCATGTCTGGATTGCATTCATATAGAACATATACTTTTTTTTTTATATTAGTGGCGAACTAAATTCTTCTTCAAATGTAGTACTTTGACAGTGATTTTGCAAGTTGTAAGAGAAAACTGATGAAGAAGAAGACTATTATGGCAACAGCAATAGTGTCCATTTTGCAAATATTGCTAATTCATTTCACAACGTGTGAAATCAAGCAAGTGTAGTTAGTATTTGCATTCACACTCCTACTCTAATAGGAGTCTATAGCAGTCTAATGCCTGTTTCACACCGCAAGCATCAGCAGAGCATAAGAGAGTGCTTATATGTATAAAAGCACTCTGAAATGGTTGGTTGTACCTGTCAACCAAACCAAAAAATTAGAAAAACTCTGGTTTGAACATTCAGGAGCTCAAGTAAAATGACTAAAAAAAGAATTTATGGACGATAAATAGACTTAGATATTTTACAAAACTTGCAGTTTTCCTGTTATGAAAAATGTTCCTGTTGTGTAAAATGCTTTAAATTGCCATATTTCCTGAATTTACTGAAATTAGCTGAATTTATTGAAACGGTTATGAATTAAATTCACTGAAAATGGCCTGGGTATTATATTGACCACCACAATTCATGTGGACCCTGATAATTAGCCTATGGAAGGTATATAAGACATACTAACATTGTTACAGGTGTATTTATTATTCAGAAAAGCCCATAAAACAGTACTGCAAATGTAAAGTAGGATTTACCATAAACTGACATCTCAACTGTATGGTAGAGTTTTATATCTTTTAGATAAAAACATACATTTTGACAAAAAAACTGCTTGAGGTCATTGTTTATATGTTCAATAATAAGAATTTTAAGAAATAATTTTTTCATTGGCTCCATCTAGGGGTGAAAATTAAAGAATTAAGAGTGCATTGGTAACACTTTACAATAAGGTTCATAAGTTAAACATTAGTTAATGTATTAACTAACATGAACTAACCATGAGCAATACATTTGTTACTGTATTTTCTAATCTTCACTAACGTTAATGAAAATCCAGCTGTTCATTGTTTGTTCATGTTAGTTCACAGTGCATTAACTAATGTTAACAAGATTTTAATAAAGTATTAGTAGTATTTATGTTGAAATTAAGATTAACAAAGATTAATAAATGCTGTATAAGTGCAGTTCATTATTAGTTCATGTTAACTAATGTAGTTAACTAATGAACCTTATTGTAAAGTGTTACCACTGCATCTTTTTATTAATTTTTTTTATTTTATTTTTTTATTAAATGTTTGTTTATTGTCCCCGTTACTGAGATTCATGTGTTAAAGGGATAGTTCACCCAAAAATGAAAATTATCCCATGATTTACTCACCCTCAAGCCATCCTAGGTGTATATGACTAGCTTCCGGTGGACGACCGTACGCAGAATGTGCAAGTCGATTTGCGGCGGAAGTGTAGAGCAAAACAAATCACCAGTCACGGATTATAAGTCTAAAAATATTTTTCTGAGGATTTCGATAAAAGAGAAGAGGAGCTTAAATTTGTTGCACAGCCCTATTTGTTTGAACGTCTAAGCTTACAATACTCCCACATCCTGCGTCATTCGCCGGAAGCTAGTTATTTGAATTTATAAAGTTTTAAACATGGATATTTTTCTTGCAAAAATGTATCGCTTTGCTTTAGAAGGCCTTCATTAACCCACTGGAGTCGTATGGATTACTCAGTCAATTATTGTTCTCCAAAATGAAATGCATTTTTGAGGGCCTAAACATACTTGAAAAATTTACATCTGATATGGGTTTATAGAATTTCAGTTAAGTGGCCTTCGTGCTACATTTCAAGTACAGGTATGAAATTCGGTAGACACATGTAACAGCCCAATACCTACAAAAAAGCCCCTGGGTGCAAAATCTGAAAACCCAACAGGAAGTGAGATATTTAGAATTTTCCCTGCAAATTTTTTGCAGTTTTTGCCATTTCCAGATGTTGTACTTTAACAAACTCCTCCTGGAGATTTTATCAGATAAACGTCATATTTGGTCAGTCTATTCTAAAGGCCTTTGCAACGTTAAATTGTGAAGATCTTGAGTTTTCGCTGAAGGGCGTGTCCATGGCGGCCTGACAAATTTCGATGTTGCGCCATGAAACAGGAAAATGTTGTAACTCGGGCATACAATGTCCGATCTGCCCCAAACTTCACATGTTTGATAAGAGTCCTGGCCTGAAAACATCTACATGGCAATATTCAGTGACAGTCATAGCGCCAACTGTGGGCAACAGGACATGGCAATTTTTACACTGTGATTAACTCCTCTTAGAGATTTAACCAGATCAACATCATATTTGGTCAGTCTAATCCTAAGGCCTTAGCGGTGTTAAATTGCAAAGATCTTGAGTTTTCACTGAATGGCATGTCTGTGGCGGCCTGACAAAATCTGATGTTTCGCCATGAAAGAGGAAGCTGTTGTAACTCAGGCATACAGTGTCCGATCTGCCTCAAACTTCACATATGTATATAAGAGTCCTGGCCTGAAGACATCTATATGCTAATATTCAGTTAGTCATAGTGCCACCTGCTGGCAACAGGAAATTGTTATGGTTTGCACTGTAATTTACTCCCAGAAACACGTTTGTATATGCCACGAAGTACCAAACATGCTAGAAACACGTTAAATCATGCAACCCTTGGCTAAGTGCTAATGTATGCGATTAATGCTATGAAACAGGAACCTGTTGTAACTCAGGCATACAGTCTCAAATCTGCTCTAAACTTCACGTTTGATAATAGTCCTGGCCTGAAGACATCTACATGGCAATATTCAGTTACAGTCAAAGCGCCACCTGTTGGCAGCAGGAAGTGTGGCACTTTGAAATGACCATAATTCTCCTGTATTTACTTTGCTTACATGCATGTCGCCCACTGTTGGGTGGTGGTGAGCCCGGGTGCGAGGGCCCTTTCATCACTGATTGCAGCTTTAATTTGAAATATATCTCTGATTATGTTCATCTGAAAGAAGATAGTCATATAGGATGGCTTGAGGGTGAGTAAATCATGGGATAATTTTCATTTTTGGGTGAACTATCCTTTTAAGGTCTATTTGGATCTACATAAAACTATTGGACGCATTTTGTTTTTCCTCACAGATTAAGATTGCAGCAGTCAACTTTATGTCAAAAGTCATATAAAATCATACAAGATAATGAAATTATGAAAGTCTTTTTGCTAAACAAGAAATTTGTAGTTGTCAAGAAGTTATTGGCAGAATGAGATATTTTGAATCAAATTCAAAGTGGCTAAAAGTAGTATTAATAAGGGCAATTATTATGAAAATAAAGAGAGAAGATTATGATAATAAAACAACATAAATTGTATTGTTTTTTTTTGTTTTTGTTTTTCACAGTGTTAGGCTTCACTTTTCATCAACACTACTTTAGAAAGAAAGATTAAATACTGCATAACATATTCACTCAAAGATACATCTAGAGGGGAAAAGCCTGTTTTGAATCTATCCCATGCATTTTCCCCTCTCCCTCACTGTCTGGTTTTGATAAGCTCATAAGTGCATTTCAGAGAACGCAGGCATCCTCTGCAGCATTCCAGTAACAGGTCTCTATGAGGTCAATTAGCCATAATGGTCCAATAATGTGGTTTACTTGAATTGTAATTGGATTTGGATAAGCCAGTGGTCTCTATAATGTCCTGTATGCATGGATAAAAATGCATGTCAATTACTGCAGTTACTCTCATTACACATGACACCGCCTTGAGACGCATCGGGAAACCTCAGGGCTTCAAAGAACTCATGTCATGGAACATCTCAAAAAACAACAACAACCAGCAAAACATCACAACAATGAAAAAAAACGAACAAGCACATTAGTTAATTCTTAGCAATATGAGCAGTGCCCATTTTCAACACATAACATGGCCTTTATTGTTGGAGCTGATACTGGGAACACATTCAACTCCCGTTGTTCTGCGGCAGACAATTAAAACAACAGTTCTAAGAAAGATTTTCTTCTCCCCAACTGTGGAATAAACATGCCGGCATTAAAGGAAACAGCATTCCCTCTGAGACTAGATTGACTTTAAACACTCTTGGACCATCCACTCGCTGTGATGCAGGCTACTTTTTTTGTGTATAACTTCAACTGTTTCATTATGCTAATAAAAACACCCATCAGAGGCTCAGAAACACAACACAAAAAGCTTAAATGCCAGTATTATTTAGAATGGAACACAAAAATATTTGTGAAAATTCAAATCCAAATACACGTTAAGAGCTGTTTACACTATATTTGTATGTGTCTGTTTATTCATCAACATTTAATCTTAAGTTTAAATGAAAGATTTAGAAAGGATCTTCCCAGGTTTCATGTTCTCAAAGGTTAAATTCTTTTGGTGGTGAGTGTGTGATCTTTTTTCAATGTTAAAACACATTCCTATCCAGGCTTAATGTGCAGAGACAACTATAAGTATGCCATTCGGTGGTTGATTTCCCTGAAGGGTGTGATTCTGTGGCTCTATGACGCTTTCATCATTACCCTGTTTGTTTGAGCTACCCAACGTGTCAACCTCTGGCTCAACCAATGGCATTACTTTGTGGTGGGACTACTATTTGCCCAAACAATGCAGGATTTGGGGAGTGTTTAAAACCTTATAAACAGTTACTATTTTAAAAATTCAGCTTAGTACCGCTAATGGCACAAATTAAACACTTCAGTTTAAGTAATGCAGTATTGATTCTCACCAGATGAGTGGCCCATGGCACTTGGAAACAAGCCACTGCAGATGTAAAATTCATACAGACAGATGAGCAGCACTTAAGTGTGTGCCTGTTACTGTTACAATTTGAAATAAGAAAAGAAATGTGAATATAATGAGAAATAGGAATAATAATTATGCACTATGTTCACACTTGTAGTCTGGTTCTAATATTTTAATTCTACAATCACAAGATCCAGGTGCCCGGGGGCCTCGTAAAACTATTCATCCTCGTTTCTTACATGTAGAGTGTCATCACTTCTACAACCTAGTCATTTTTTGAATTGTTGTTTATTCACAAAATATCTCAAGAACTCATTGAAAGCCTGTTTCTCTCACTGTTTTAAGGGGCAGTTCTTTCAGAAGAAGTATTACTCATGAAACTCAAAAAAAAGCTTGAGTGAGCATTTAAAGTTAACTTTCACAAAATATATTACTTTCTGAGACCCAAGGCCTTTGTTTTTGTTTTTTCTTTCCTTCGCTCCCTTCATCACACGTAAGAGGAATAAACCGTTCTTGTACCTTTCAACAATATCTACGGGTTACGCCTCAGTAGTGAAAAAGTGTACCTGATTCTTCATCTGCTTTTCCCTGACTAGTAACGTACAGTGTATATCTGGGCAGAAATTATTCTTTCAAAGTGACAGATTTATCTCTTTCTGTTACAGCTTGTCAGAAATGCCAAGCTTCAATTTTCCAAGGCCTGGTTGTTATTGTGCATCCCAGTTTCCTTTCTTTCCTATCTGGCTGATCAGAACAAATGAAAAATCACATCTTTCACAAAGTTGCGAGAGCAGCATGATTCAAGTGGCTGGAATTTTTTGTATTAAAATCTGTTATTTGCAACGCTCAACACTCGCACATTCCAAACAGATCCAGTGATGAGAAGCGACGCCATTTCTTTGGAAGCAGAAGCATGCTGAGATAATGATCTTACTTCTGCAGCTGATTAATAACTGCATCTCATAATCTGTTGCAGTGGAGCATTTTCTAAGAACATTTTGTATGGTCATGATTAATTCACATATTTTGAATGTGCAAATTGATTAAGGGCATGACATTTGTAAAAATCAATCAATTAATCATTCAATCAATCAGTCAATCAATCAATTGTGCAACCAAACACTCTCCTACTCCACTGTGTATCTTGGCAAGTCCCTAAAAAATTGGGAAAACACTTTGGTGCAAGTCATTTGTCTTTTGAGAGTCAGAACTTTGTGCATTTTAAAGGGTTAGTTCACCCAAAAAAGCTTAAAAGCTTTACTAATCTTTTGTTTTGAATCAGTGGTTTGTGATTTCAAGTCAGGGCTTGACTTTGGCAGTTTGATACATGCTCCAAACCACTGAAACAAAAGATTCGTAAAGCTTCGCAGCTTCATGAACCAGTGTTTTGAAATCGCCCATCACTAGATATTATTAAATAAAGTCGTTATTTTGTTTTTTTGGCAAACAAAAAGTATTCTCGTCGCTTCATAACATTAAGGTTGAACCACCGAAGTCACATGAACTGTTTTAAATACGTCTTTAGTAGCTTTCTGGGGATCTGAATGTGTTAATTATTTTGCTGTCAATGGAGGCCTCACTGAGCCATCGGATATTATCAAAAATATCTTAATTCGTGTTCTGAAGAAGAACGAAGGACTTACGGGTGTGGAACTACATGAGGGTGAGTAATTAATGACAGAAATTTCATTTTTGGGTGAACTAACCCTTTAGCTAATTATACCTTGTACACTGTGCAAAGTTTTGTGAGTAATCCGTGATTGGTGTCTGATTAAAAATGATAGAAAATCACTTTATGGTGTGTTTGTTCTTCATGAAAAAATGTGTAATGAGTCTTTTAAATACATATCACATTATCACAGCTAAAAATGGTAAAATAATTAAATGTTTCCCTTTGTGGTTTCACTTTGCCTGCCATAGATATCATGTTAACCGCTTTACACAGAAGTGCAATATTCTGGGTTTTAAATCTCTGATTCTCAGATGAGGAGAAGCTGTAATTTGACCAGACCAGATGTTAGCATTAAAAACATGAATCAGTTGAATAATATTAGGCTATATACCTGTAATATAAAACAGTGGTCTTCGATCATGTTCAGGCCAAGGAACCCTTGAATAGAGAGATGGAACAGTGGTTCAATATTAATATTATAAAGCGATGAGAATATTTTTGGTACGCCAAAAAATAAAAATAAAAATAACGACTTATATAGTGATGGTCGATTTCAAAACACTGCTTCATTAAGCTTCAGAGTGTTATGAATCTTTTGGGTCGAATCATGATTCGGATCGCGTGCCAAACTGCTGAAATCGCGTGACTTTGGTGCATCCGAACCACTGATTCGACACAAAAGATTCATAACGCTCCGAAGCTTCCTGAAGCAGTGTTTTGAAATTGGCCTTCACTATATAAGTTGTTATTTTGTTTTGTTTTTTGGTGCACAGAAAATATTCTTGTTGCCTTATAATATTAATATTGAACCACTGTACTCACATGAACTGATTTAAATATGTTTTTAGTACATTTATGGATCTTGAGAGAAGAAGTATCATTGTTGGCTATGCAGGCCACACTGAGCCATCGGATTTCAAAATTCAAATTAACCAAAAATAAGGTAACAAGAAGGCCGGGGTTTAGACACTGGAGCACATGGCACATAGAAACAAACAAAACAAAGCCATGTGCTCACACTAAACATGACATGAACATGCAGCCAATGAGAGCTATCACAAACTGTGACCACACAAAACATGAAAGCATGCAGCTGATGAAAAACACGAACCGTGAGCTACACAGAACGGGACAAAATAAACGACAATCATAAAAACATACAGTAGGAGTAGTGGTGTGCTCCAACATATGGTCAGTGTTTCCATCCTGTTCCCCTCTCTCTTCTCTTGATTACCTGTCTTTCTTTACTACTGTGTTAATTTGATAATGTGGTAACACTTTATTTTAGGGTCTTTTAACTAGTTGCTTATTAGCATGCATATTACTAAAATATTGGCTATTTATACTTATTAAGCACATATTAATACCTTATACTACATTTTTAATCCTACCCAATACATAAACTTAATAACTATCTTACTAACTACTAATAAGCAGTAAATTAGGAGTTTTTTGAAGGAAAAGGCGTAGTTAATAGTTTATATGTGTTCCCTATAATAAAGTGTTACCGATAATGGGATAAAAATGCAATAAAAAGCCTACAAAAGTATAAATAAAAGAAAAACTTAACTCAGAAGATGTAAACAATCTTTTAGTTGACCTCTGAACTTGAATTGCTCTTTGCCCGTGATTGCTGTTCAATTGCTGTGCCGTGTTTCCCCCGGGCAAGCACTCAAACAAAGAGCATAATTCATAAGTGCCTCGCTTTCACTAATGACTGACTCCACTTCCTCACGAATGTCTGTCACATGAACCCAGAGCGCACCCACTGGAAGAGATTAGATAATAGGAATAATTATGAGAAAACAATCAGTTTCGGGCTACAGCTAAAATGGGGGAAACTGAGCAAAATATTGAAATCAATTCTGTTCTACAACAGGTGCAATGACAGCAAAGAGTAGCGCCATTAGCTAAATACAACATCCTATGGTATGACATTACATCATTCCCACACTTCCTCTGCCTTCATTTGCATTTTAACTTTTAATTAGAGAACAGTAACAAAAGAGACGTGGGTCAGCTCCATCAACCAGAACTATAATGAGCCACGTGAAGTGTTATGTACTCAAGTGTCAGCTGGATTTAATACCCTGCAGAGTTTTGAGCATAAACATTTGAAAATTGTTCAAGCATACTGTGTGAAATCAATACAAATGACTTATTTTCTGCCCATAAAGTGTTTGTTCTTTCCATGAGCAGAGTACAAAATAGGACCCGTAAAAGTCTTTTCTTGTTCAGCAAATGGTCAGTGAAAGAATGTATCATGCAGAGAACATTCTCAGAACTTTAGCTAACGTTGTGGCAAGGTTCTTACAGTAACGTTAATGAAACATTTGTTCAAAGTTGTCTGGTCTTTAAAAATGTTCTCAAAATCAGCATAATAAATCATTCATGGAACGTTTTTAACATGAAATGTTTAGTTGGATGTTCGCCTAACATTTTACTATACTTGTTTCAGAATGTTCAGAGAACATTCAAATGTAACATTCCCATGATGTTTGCTAAATGATAAAATAGAATGTTCCCTTAAAATTCGCATAACCAAGAAAAAAAAAAAAAATGTTTTAAACATTTAAAAAACTGAACTTTTTGAACGTTCAGAGAACTTTCAGCAATCACATTTTCATAACTTTATGGGAACATTAGCAAAACGTTTTTAGGACATATTTTTGTTAGCTGGGTACTTAACCTTCAAAAACATGTTATTTGTCAACCTGAGGAAGTCAAACTGAATGTTACATCAACTCGTTTACTCTTTATTCAGTTTACATTTTTGCAACCCTGTTACCAAATTTGTGTTATTTTGTAACATTACAGCGATTAACATTAAATATTCATCAAAATTAAATAGAAAAAATTCATTGAATGAAGAAACAAAAATGTCACAATGGGAAACAGGGTTGGAAGTAACAAAGTTGCCATTTAAGCTGTCATTTTGTAGTTAAAGATAAACTAAAATTGCCTATATAATTAAAATTTGATCAAAATAAAAATCATTGATCCTTTGTCCTTACTGTTACTTACACTTACTGTAACAGGACTGAAATGTTGAGCCTGAATATACACTACAATATTTGCAAAAATGAAATGAGATTATTTATTTTTCTTCCTTTTTTTTGTAATGTTGGGGAAAACATGCAGTAACTGTATTAACACATTCTCACCTGTGAGGGATTTCAATGATGAGTTGGTGTAACGAACAGACCCGCAAAAGTACAGTCTCTCTCTATAAGCAGCGTCTCGGGACGCTTTCCACATTGCCTCTCACAAGAGGATGATCCTTGCTTTACTTTGCATGGTCGATTCTCATTTCTTTGGCTAATATGCCATAAATTAATGATAAGCCGTCACCCATGCTGTAGGTCCGAGGGCATGTTGAGGTAGCGGGAGGCAGATAATTTTTCCATTTCACACTTGAATTTTTAATAGCCCTGTTTAATCCAGAAATACCAGACAGAGGCCTGGAGCCTCCCTCAGATGACAGATGAGAGAAACTGGCTGTATGATCAGCATTGACTAAACACCCTGACTAAACAGATGTCATTTACAGATGAAATTACAGTTTACAAACAAATGCTCTGCGGCAAAACTTCCGACTTCTTTTTGCACTCTGGAAAAGAGCTGTTAAACCATTCAAATTGAGCTGAAAATCAACAAAATGGGCTGAAACACCCCTTTTTCAAAATATTTTTGGGCTGATTTAAATTTCCACAGCTCAAATGTTCAGATATAATAGAGCTAAATGCGATATATGAACAAGACCACCATATGAGATTCTTATGGCCTCCATGCAGCACATACTAGATGTTTGTGAGGGGATATGCATACAAAAACTCGCAAAACTGATCAAATATGTCTTTGAAATTATTTTCAAAATACTGAGTGGGTCAATGACGTGACGGGTCATTTTTTTTTTTTTTTTGTCTAAAGGGCTTTAATAATAATAAAAAAAACAAAGATATGACATCCAAAGAATAGTACAACTAGATCTCTTTTATTGAATCCAAAAGGTTTTAATTATATTTTGCTACATATGAAGGTATTTTAAAGATTTTGAAGTGTCAAAAGGTCTTTCGGTTTAACCGTCCAAAGGCCAATACAGCCATTTTCCGAAGATGAACGAATGTCTTACAGGTTTGGAACGACATGAGATGAGTAATTAATGACAGAATTTTCAATTTTGTGTGAACTAACCCTTTACACTATTATTATAAATATATATATCAAATATTATTGTTTATGTGGACCAATGAGAATTTGAGCAGTAAAAAAATGCATGTTGCATATAATTTTTTTTAATTTTATTTTATATGCAACATTTATACATTTTAAGAATTGTTGTCTTAAATGTGTGATGTTTGGCAAAATCATATACTGATTTCACTGTAAACCATCAGTATAATTTTATATCTTATTAGATCAGTCATCACTGAAGATAAGTTATTACTCAAACCTCTTGATACGTCATGATAATTTCATTTATATGGTACACATCCAAGGAGCCCATTTAACTTCATTTGAATTCATAGCTTTGTCTGTAATTAATTTCAGAAATTTCTTCTTGACAAGCTAAAGAAAAACATTTTTCCTTATCTTACATTCGTAGTGAAGAGAAATGTACTGGCAGCATGAATGTCAATATAGTTGGCATGCAATGAAGTGGGGCCTGTTGAATGGATGATTAACCCTGAATTATTAAAAACTAATTTCCTCATTTGTTTCAGACATTGGCTTCCTTTCACTGTCAGCTAGATGCCAGCGCAGCATCAGAGTCATTTAAAACACACTGAAGTGGAAAGACATTGAGAAGCCAACTTGACAACAGCCATTTGCCCTTCGCCCATGAAATTTCACACAAAACAGCTTAGTGTCCAATTACGCTCACAGCTTTATTTCAAAAGACATTAACAGCAAAATGGAACAAAAGTTTAGACCATAATCAAATATAACTAGTCTATGAGTCTGTTTGGCATAACGTTTAAAAGGATTTATGATGTAAATGGACTTATACTCATGATTTAATCTTTTTAGACTGTCTTCTGAGAGACAGAGAATAAAAATTACATTAAAGACAAATGGACAATATGCCCAGGGCAGAGCATTTTCGGCCAAGAAATAAGACATTTAAGTGCTGTTACGTCTCAGTCCCATAAAAATTCGAGGATCAGTGGCTCAAGTGAGCTATTGTTTATAGAAATTGGATTGTATCAACTCATGGAACCATATTGTTTCATGACAGCAAAGTGAAAGCTGCTAGCCCTATTTGGACAAAAAACTAGTGAAAACTAGCCTCTCTGAATTCTGTCTAGACAGTATGTCTCTGATTACGGTACTGTATATCACTTATTAATGTGTTTTTTTTTTTTCTTCCCTCTATGTGCAGCCTTTACAGCTCAAGGGGTTTGTAAATGTATGCGATATGGTAGTGTATCATCAGCTCTGTCATAATGGTTCTTATGTATTCTATGTAATATAGACCTCCTGAGTTGCACTGCCTGGTGAACCTTCATTATGACCTTTTACCAACTTCCTGGTTAAAATAACAGTGGTGTTTCAAGTACTGAAATGACCTTTAAAAATACAGATATTGCATATTACTCTTAAAGGAACACTCCAATTTCTTTGAAAATAGGCTCATTTTCCAACTCCCCTAGAGTTAAACAGTTGAGTTTTACCGTTTTCAAATCCATTCAGCCGATCTCTGGGTCTGGTGGTACCACTTTTAGCATAGCTTAGCATAGTTCATTGAATCTGATTAGACCGTTAGCATTTCGATATTCAATATTTTTCCTATTTAAAACTTGACTCTTCTGTAGTTACATCGTGTACTAAGACCGACGGAAAATGAAAAGTTGCGATTTTCAAGGCCGATATGGCTAGGAACTATACTCTCATTCTGGCGTAATAATCAAGGATTCGAAAACGGTAAAACTCAACTGTTTAACTCTAGGGGAGTTGGAAAATGAGCTTATTTTCAAAAAAAGTGGAGTGTTCCTTTAAGGCATCATTACACAGCTGAGTTAAGGCTGCTCTGTCCCTGCTCAAAATTCTGTATAAAAAGATGTAATGCAACTAAGTCTGACTAAATTATGCCTGCTCTGACCCACTTTAGCCCTTATTATCAAAATATACAGTTATAATTGCTGTGTAAATGCATTTATGCAACCCATGTAAAGATACCTAAATGCCATTTCAGAAGCACTTCTATGCCACTTTTGCAGTGTAAATTTGGCATTATACCTAGAACTGAAAACAACAACAACAACAAATCTTAGTCATAATAACATTAATCTAAATTCAGTGTTTGTGCACAAACCAATCCACCTCTCATCCATAGCACATTTAGGGCATGCATGAAAGGATTTGCAAAAAACCCAAATTAATCTGAAATTGAGACAAAATGTCTAAAATGCTATAATCAAAGCACAGAACCCCCAGTAAACTAGCATGGGTCTACAGTTAAAAATTAGTAATTATTTACACTAAAAGTTGAGATAGGCATGAAAGCTGCAGCTTCAGTTGTGAGATCAATCAGAATTTGCTGACAGGAAAGCTGTGCCTCTGAAATAAACCCAGAGCCTTAAATTGTCTCCACGGCCTCTACAGCTTCTTTATGCCACACACTTTTTCACTGCATGAATTGGAATAAACATACCATCCATTGTGCTTCTTTGAAGCTGTTGCAGAAAGATGAGCAATAAGCTCACTTTGGCGTCTGATACACTTTTAAACTTGGCAGAAATACAAACACTTAGACAACAGCTTCATGCCATTCTGCTTGGTTGGAAAGTCTGTTATATTTAATTGCTTTTTATTTCAGTCACACATCAGGTAAAAAAGGCCAGCTGGAAAGACTTGCCAATTCGAAGATATCATTGGAGATACGTTACTGTCATTTTGTGTGTGTGTGTGTGTGTGTGTGTGTGTACTTTAAAGGGTTAGTTCACCCAAAAATGAAAATTCTGTCATTAATTACTCACCCTCATGTCGTTCCACACCTGTAAGACCTTCGTTCCTCTTCGGAACACAAATTAAGATATTTTTGATATGTCTTTAGTAGCTTTCTGGGCATTGAAAGTGTTAATTGTCTTGCTGGCAATGCAGGCCTCACTGAGCCATTGGATTTTATCAAAAATATCTTAATTTGTGTTCTGAAGATGAACGAAGGTCTTAAAGGTTTGGAACGACATGAGGGTGAGTAATTAATGACAGAATTTTCATTTTTGGGTGAACTAACCCTTTAAACCAAAACTCAGCAAAGAAATAATTCCAAGCCTCTTTTGATTTTGAGGAACACATCTCCCTTTTGATAGATGTTATTTTCCCCCTAATTCTTTTGTGCTTTGTTGTTTATTCCTTTACTTATTAGCTTGTAAGCCTTTCAAATGTTGTTATTAGCCTTTCAAATGTTGGCATTTACTGCTTTCCATACATTTTCATTAGACTATTTTAAAGTATAAAATAAAATATTTTTATTAAAATAATTATTATTAAATAATTTTGTTTAGGTTAATATGTCACATGTAATAAGAAGTATAACATTTCTGTCGCCAAACAATGAAAGCAAATCCTTCCTTCATGCTCTAATGCTAATGCATGAAGATTTGTTATTCAGCATCAACTGCAGATAAATAATCCAACGATCAAAAGTGTGCTGTATTCACTTAAATCCTGACAACAATAAACCAACACATTAACAAAACAACAGAACAATTAATTACAAATAATGGAACAAACTGCCAAAATAAGATTTTCTGATTAGCTCAAATGTGCTGCGTAACCAATGAGGTTCATTCTCGTGCGTTACGCAGCACGTTTGAGCTTCCAGAAGAGGTTTGCCGTTGTTTGCACGGGAATGCAACTGTTTTGCGAGCAAACGCAAAGTTTCTCAGGGGAACGCAAAACTTTTGAGAGCAAACGCGAAAGCATTTAAGTATATTTTTTCCTTCTCCATGTCCCTTTAGGGACTCCATACATTTGAAATATTACTGTGAAAGTTTAAGCACTCTGTTTACTGTAGCCTACATAATGATTTTTTTAGCATCACAACAAGTCAGCCAGTGTGATGTCTCACTATGCTAGCCTACTGTTCATGTTATAATATTTCCACTGGCAAAAGAAAGTAAAGTGTCAGCCATGGTTGACTGTCTTAAAATAAATCTGAAAACATGCTGTTTAGAAGATGTTGGAAGTGTGCAGCTTTGTTGTTCCTGCCATAGGCGTCACATTGACCTAAATTATAAAGTCAATCTGTAACTGTTAAGGATGCCATTCTTACGGCAGCTCGGTTTGGGCTACATGTACAAGTGAGCAAGTAATTACCATTTGCCCTATGGAGTGACTAAAGCATGTGCTTTTTCCATCTTTTGTGCTGATAAAAGGATGTTATGAATTTTTATTCTGGGGCAAAACCTCACTGTGCATCCTGATCCCTGACCCAGTTCTGTTACAGCCAATCAGCACACAAACTCATCATAATTAAACTGTGACTCTCTTGTAAATTCTTTTTAAAAAATTAATTGTGATTAAAAAGTTGTTTTTTCTTTGATTTATTTTTATCCTATCCCAAACGAACTATAATTTAGGTATTATTTAAAAATAAATAAAATAAAATAAAAAATAATAATACAATAATACATAAAATAAAATAATAAAATATAAAATAAAATGAAATAATAAAATAAAATAAAATAAAATAATAAAATATGGGAACAGGTGCACAATGCCAAATCAATAAAACAAGCCTTAAGCAACACCACAGAATAACAACTGGACCTGGACCTGAACTTGGACACTATGAGCACTACAACATAAAACAAGTAAAGCTTATAAAAATGAAAAGGGTAAGACATATGTAACACTCAGAGCAAAATTATGAAGCATTTGTGGTGAAATTACAGTTATTGAATAATTTACTGAATATTTTATTAGCCCTCATGTTGTGACATTTTGCAAGGAGGATGTTTGAAGCAAATTGTCATATTGAATTTTGGATTTCATAAGAGTTCATATACAAAGTCATGAATTATTAAATGTTAAGCATGCTTTTGAGCTATTAAAAGGGTTAACATGTGGGATGGATGAATTATGTTAAGAGTTTATTCCACTATGATCAGGAATCAAGGATATGCTGTAGACTCCATTGGTGGTTAATTTCAACTGGATTTCCTTCTTCCTTTTGTCTTTGACATCACCTCTTTAAAAATGTATAAAGTCATGGCAATTTACATAAAGTTTAAAGCTGCTGATTACACGTATTACAGCAGATGCTGACCTATATTAGCCCACAAGGCCCACACACACACACACACACACACACACACAGGCAAGTTTGCGGTTACGTGCTTGGAACAAAACAGCGAGCGCAAGTTGTCCCCTTCAACGCAGGTGTTTATCACTTTGAGTTCCAGGAAACACTATGTATGCATATGTATACAGTACTACAACTTTATACTTCATGTTGAAAAGTTTAGGGTTGGTAAGATTTTTACATGGTTTTAAAAGAAGTCTGTTATGCTCACCAAAGCTGCATAATTTCTTTTCTCTTTGAATATATTTTAAAATGGAATTCATTCCTGTGATGGCAAAGCTGAATTTTCAGCATCATTACTCCAGTCTGGAATGTCACAAGATCCTTCAGAATTCATTCTAATATGCCGATTTAGAACTCTATATATGATTCTTATCAATGTGTGGCCCAATAACCAGTGCAGGAATTACACACTTTAGCTTTAGCCGTCAACTAACCACATTTTTAAAACTGAATTACAGACATATAATCATTGAATGTGGGCGAGTCAGCATCTGCTCTCACATGAGCTGCATGTACAAAATGAAATATACTATAGAACAATATACAATTAACAAATATCAAATGTCAAATCATACGCATTTACAATCTCGATTTCATTAAACACTGTAGAATGTATAAACCATCCTTTCAGAGGAGGTGCACACCAGGACGTCACACGCAAACCACAGGTTTGAACTTTACAGCACTGCTGTATGAGGCCATAAGGCAGTGATTTGCATTTAAATTGAGACATTAACATTAAATAATTTAATGTCTCTGTTGACGTTAATAGGCCGTTCATTCATCAGGCTATTATTAGGCGGAAAAGGTGCGGGTAAACCTGACTCGCCTAATGACGTGTCAGCGCTACGGAACGTAAGGCAAAGATTTTGTATGCCAAACACTGGCATTATGTTGATGTTCTATGACGTCACAATGGTATAGCTGAAATGTTTCAACATGTTCTGTTTTGGGGGTTTTTATATCTCAAACTCTGGTCCTTTTTTCCCTCTGCATACAAAGGTTTTGACAGCAGGTATTCATATAGAAAGAGAAGAACAGCCAGGAGGCATCCTCTCTCCCTTGCCTTTTCCTACCTCATGGGCTTCTCTTTTTATTCTTTGTGCATGTGTCGAGCTGTCAGGCAGAATAATATCAGTGTTTAACGCTAAGGTGTGCGCATACAAACGCTGTTCCAGAAGCAGTGGTGGAATACGTTATGACCTATAATTGCCTGTGACTTTGGGAGACCGGTGTCTTTTGGCAAGGATGGCCTCTCCTTCTAGGCTTCAGGCACAACACTAGAAAGACAGATGCTGCGAGTCTTATTGGCAGCGGCGGTTGCTCACATAGTGTGTTTTTCCGAGGCAAACATAAAAACAAAGAAAGAAAGAATAAATAAATAAAAATCAGGAGTCTCAGAGAGCAGTGAGTCACACAAACATTTGCGGTTCTCAATAAATCCATTGTACTCCACATTTTTCATAAAGTCAGTGTGCCAATGCATGTGAATAAGCCCTGAATTTCTGTGCCATAACCTCAATATCCTGGTCTAAACAGCTGATGCATGCTGGGTAATGTCACAGGTCACTCCACACACAGCAGCCGAGACTTTAATCTTGTTTATTTCATAATGTTATCAGCAGATACAGATGTTAAAACAATGTAACACAAGCTAACAAACGGCTGAGGAGTTGTGCGGATCTATTCATAGAGCACCATTTTTCACTGCCAGTGGCCTCTAAAATTAACTTTACGCTAACAGGAGAGAGCAAACAGAGATGATACATCAAGCAGGAGTGGATAGAGTGATGCAGGATGGATTGGCAGATGGATGAATGGAAACAGGGGAGGAGAGCCAGACTCTGAGCTGGCACAGGTGTTTATCAGTGATGACGAGTGAAGGTCGAGGGAAGGAATGAATCATTGTACTTACAGGCTCACTTCAGCCTGCTGGGACACAATTTTACAATGGCCTGACATTCTAAAATTGCTCAAATGTACTACCTGTCAAAAATTTGGGGTCAATAAGATTTTTTTAAAAAGAAATTTATAATTGTATTCAGCCAGGACACATTAAGTGATTATAAGAGACAGTAAAGACATTTATAATGCTACAAAAGATTTCTACTTCAAATAAATGCTGTTCTTTCGAACTTACTATTCATCAAAGAATCCTGAAACAAAAAAAACTATCACTGTTTTGACAAAAATATTAAGCAGCACAAGCATTTTCAACATTGATAATAATAAGTAATGTTTCCTGAGTAGCAAATCATGATATTAGAATGATTTCTGAAGGATCATGTGACACTGAAGACTGGAGAAATGATGCTGAAAATTCAGCTTTACCATCACAGGAATAAGTTACATTTTAAATGACATTAAAAAAAAAAACTGCTCCTTTCTATTGTAAAATTATTTCCCAATATAGGCTATAAGATGAAAAGAGAAACAGGAATATTGATGCAATGAACATTTTATATGCAATGTTATGGTTTCAACCCAGTAAGGAGAACCCATAAAACCCCTTCATAAAATTAGTGAGCTTAATGTATTTTAAAAATGTTGATTCGTGACATGTATAGGATTATGTTTAGGATATTTGTGGTTAGAGAAAACAATTTTGATCGACTTACAGTATAAGCAGGCCCATAATGAATCTTAGTCCACAGATGTGTGCAGAAAGCTCAGCAGATTTCTGCAGAATTGCAAAACACTTATCATTTATAAAGATGACCTCATTCTCGTTTATTAAAGGATTAGTTCACCCAAAAATGAAAATTCTGTCATTAATTACTCATCCTCATGTTGTTCCACACCCGTAAGACCTTTGTTCATCTTCGGAACACAAATTAAGGTATTTTTGATAAAATCCGATGGCTCAGTGAGGCCTCCGTTGCCAGCAAGATAATTAACACTTTCAGATGTCCAGAAAGCTACTAAAGACATATTTAAAACAGTTCGGTGATTTAAAACATGGGTGATTTCAAAACACTGCTTCATGAAGCTTCAAAGCTTTACAAATCTTTTGTTTTGAATCAGTGGTTCGGAACGAGTATCAAACTGCCAAAATCACGTGAACCATTGAAATTCCGAAACATTCGAAACACTTATGACGTAACGAAGCCATGTTTACTGAAATCATGTGACGCTGGCAGTTTGATACACGCTCCGAACCACTGATTCGAAACAAAAGATTTGTAAAGCTTCGACCTTCATGAAGCAGTGTTTTGAAATCGCCCATCACTAGATATTGTTGAATAAAGTCATTATTTTACACAAACGAGAAAAATAGTATCTAGGTTTCTAATGTACGTGTCAGATTGTTTAGAGATGTCATGCATGTTTCCCTTTCGAAAGGGAACTTCAACTCTGCGTTCGAGACGCATATGGGGAACGTCACTCGTGACCCGGTGTTCGAAACCACTATCAAAAAACTCCAATCCTATTGGCCGGCGACAGCCTATGACGTCATATGGCGCGACCCGGAAGTATAAAGGAGCGCCTAGGGAAGCAGTCAGTATCTTTCGTCTTTTCGGGACTGTTTGTGTTTCTGCCACTATCGTGCCACCTCGTCTTCTTACAAGGTACTTATCATGTCTGAGGACAAGACTAAACGCTTTAGGAAGTGTGCTGATCCGTGTCCGAGATTCTTGACACCGGAAGATACACACAACCTTTGCGTTCACTGTTTGGGAGAAGAACACGCACGGACAGTGCTTGAGGGCGCTGTCTGTGGAATTGTGAGCGTTTTCCTATGAAAACGCCTCCGTTCCCGCCTGGCCCTCTTCTCGAGGGAAGGGGTGTCGGCATCTGTGCCCGGTGGATCTGGCCCTGCTCGTGCTGAGGCAGAGCGGCGGCTGCATTCATGGGGCTCGCAGATGGAGCTCGCGCGGAGTTTGAGAGGGTGTTACTGTCTCTCGGCCTCCTGCGGCGGCTGGCGGGGATGAGCTCCTGGATGATGATGATGTCTTATCTTTGACATCATCGGATCCAGGAGCGAGTGTTCTTCTGGCAGCTAGCCCCGTGAGCAGGAGATGGCGGTGGAGGAAGAGGCGAGTGAGACAGCCTCTTTCTCCAAGCCTCCTTGCCCAGCGTATGCTGAGTTATTGGAGGTTATGGAGGCGCCTGCGGGCAGACCTGCAGCTGCCGTGGAGTGCGCGAGAGGAGAGAGGTCGATTCGCGGTAGGTTGGACGAACGATTTCTTTCTGACCATAACCCGTAACTCCGGTGAGCCTTCCTTTCCTTCCTGATCTACATGTTGAGATCGAGAAGGCATGGAAGAACCCGTGCTCGGCGAGAATACATTCACATCAGCGGGAAATTTCGCTGATGTGGAGGGATTGCGCCAGCATCGGGTATGCGCCGATGCCGCCTATTGACGAGACGCTTGCGAACTATCTCGTCACTGGCAGTGCACCGACACTTAAAGCTCGTCCTGCCGCCCAAACGCCTTAAGATGACATCTCGCTTGAACGGCAGGGCATACGCTGCTGCAGGTCAGGCTGGTGCGGCTTTGCACTCCATGGCGGTGTTGCAAGCCTACCAGGCTGATCTGCTGAAGGATCTGGATCAGGGGCAGGGTTTGTCCCCTGATGCGGTAGCTGAGCTGCGCCGCACTACGGATCTCGCTCTCCGGGCCACCAAGCAGACGGCCTGCCTCGATCGGTCGATCGATGGCGCCATGGTGGCTACGGAGAGACATCTGTGGTTGAACATGGCGGACATCGGGAGAAAGAGAAGGGCTTTCTCCTCGATGCTGAGTCTCGCCTTCTGAGCTTTTCGGCGGCTCCGTTGAGACGGTCGTCGGAAAGTTCAGAGAGGCGAGGGCGCGCTCAGCAGCTTATAAGAATTGCATACCGCTCAGATCCGATTCTGGGCCCAGACAGCCGGGAGGCCCTGGCCCGTCTCGAGCCGAGGCTCAGAGACAGGGCCAGCGATCCAGTGTCGCCGCTCGAGCGCCTCCTCCACCTCGGAGTAAGTCGCAAAAGCGGCGGGACACGAGGAAGAGGAAGCAAGACTTGAGGGAGGTGATTGAGTACAGGCGCCAGCAGCGCCGGTAATCGGTCTCCTCTCTGGCGGAGGTAGATTAATTTCTACCCCCGCCCCTCTTCCCCGGCCTCCCGGGAATGTTTTTAATGCATGTTCAGGAAACAACCTTTGAACAGTCAGGCTGACGGCTGGGCCCATGATGAGTTTTTTCTCTGACGGCCCGCCTTCTGGCTTGATAGTGAAAGGGTTCTTGGCCTAAGAACCAGGTTGATATCCTTCTGTCTATATCTGAAGGGAGAGTCCTTGGTCTTTGAGCCGCGGAAAGGTAAGACAAGGTCCGATTTATTTCCTAAATTTTGACCTTGTTTTGTTCCTATGTATATTATATTTTCCTGAACATGTAACAGTAAAATATATTTAGGGGTTTTGGGCAGAAAACTGAAGTGGTTTTTAAGTTGACTGAGCAGGCCACAAAATGGCTGCTGTTTAGTCTTCTTTAGCTTCTCAGCTATCTTCAGTATAGTTTGGGTTGGCACTTACTACTTCAGTTTACATGTATCGGTGGCTTCTTTTGGCCACCTGACATGTCTGTTGTGAACTTCGCTTCCTTTCTCCTTCTATGAGATTTGGAAGCGAATAACAGGTTTTATTAGGCTGTTTGGTGCCTGTGTTGGTTTAGGCCCATAGCTTAGCGGCCAGGCTAGAGCTAGGTTTACTGTGTTATTTTATAACCCCTTTTATATATATTATCCTCTGGATATATATATTTCCTACTTCTGGCCTCCTCCTGAGGGAGTTGTTAGGCCGTATGCCCATTACCCCCTTGCTATGTAGGTGCAATTGTTGAGTTTAACAGCTAAGTGTAGACTGTTTTTAGACTCCCTGCTGCTGTTATCTCAGGTGGACTAGGCCCTTATCTTTGTTTAGATAAGTCATGCGGTGTTGCTAGGCCCCACTTCTAGAACATTTATGCTGTGGAAATTGTATTTTTTCCTCTGAGCCACTTGTTTTCTTAAACAAGTCTGAGTTGACGTTGCTAGGTTTTTAGCTTCCGTCCTCTTTGGCTTGGTACAGATTTGAGAATCTGTTTGGAGAAAATTATTTCCTCTTTAGAAATAGCATATTCATCAAAGCATTGTATGACTTTGAGTGTTCTGGACTTTTGCCCTACATTTTATGTGAGCTTATGCTGCCTCAGGTTGGCACCTGCTCTCTATTTAGCGGGCTTTCTTTAGCCGCTTTAGAGATTTGATGACTTTATTCCCCTTTAGCTGGTTTATTGTTATTTAGTGCTTTACCTGTTGGCTCGCATATTTAGGGTGGTAGTACCACTTTCTGAGGAAAGATGGTTGCTATTTTAACCCCTTTTCTGTGGTCTCTTAACGGTTATTTGCATATAACTTAGATTGTAGGCCTGTTTGTCTAGCCTCCTTCTAGTTAGCATTTGTTTCCATGCATACTGTTACTTGATCAATGCTTGCTCACGTATTTATACTACCACAGGCCTTGCCATGTGTTTGTTTGAGGTGTAGGCCTTATGGGCCTTCCTTAGACCATTTGGCTTGTTTGGTCCCCTTTAGCCTTCTATGTTAGGTACATTGCCTGTTGGAATGTTTAGCTTAGCTCAGGTTGCAGTTAGTTAAACTGGTTCCCTGTAGCTTGGCTCTTTTATTCAAAACGTGCTGAAGCCTCGTGTTGTTTATATGGTAGGCCCCCTTTAGGCCTCCTTTTTATTGACATGTTGGCACAGTTGTATTTATTTGCTTTAGGCTGAACGCCACTTGTCGCTGAGATTGTAGGCCCTTAAGGTCTCTTTTTAGTTTGACTTGCTGGCAGGATGCTCAGGAAACCATACCACCATCGGCCACGCCCCATCGTTCACGGATAGGCCCTAAACAGGCCTGTTCACGTTGTATGGCAGCGTTTTATGTATCCCTTTTTAAGTAAAAGATCTGTATACATGGCCCATTGGTTGATATGGTTATTATAGCCACTTGCTGATGCCACGTGTTTACTAAGGTAGGCCTACTTCGGCCTCCGGTGTAGCATGTGGAGTTCAGCTATGTACTCCTCTCGCTGTGAGAGTATTAGGGTGCTTTTACCGAGTACCTTTGAGTGGCTGGCCCCTCAGGGTGAATGCTATCTGCCTCCCTGAGTCTGATTTTACTCTAGTTGAGCTAATAGCCACCTAGCGCCTAGGGTGGATCTATTGTGCTCCTAGGAATGGCCACTAGACTTACGCCGTGTGTCTTAAAGGTTGCTAGGCCCTATGGGCGCTTTTGGAACATACTGGTGTATGTTTGTGTATATTTCTCTTTAGATTTATCTATATACACTTCCGGTTGGCCAGAGGCCCAGGTGATAAATCTAACCTCCTTTAGTTCGGTTATTTATCGGTCCTGGTGTCTAAAACACTGCCACGAGCTGATGCCACGTGTCTGTTGAGGTTATAGGCCCCTCCAGGCCTTCCTTAATACGTGTTGGCATATGCTGTACTCCTCTTGCTTTAAAGAGTAAAAGGTGCTTTTACTGAGTGCACTGCTCGTTGGATTGTGTTAGGTGGATGGTCATGCGGGCACATTGGCAGCCCCTCCTGCTGCCTTTGAAGTTTTCCTGTCTGTTCCAGAAGGCAGATGTTCAGAGTGGCCCCTCCAGGCCACTTTCTGAATTTACTTCTGTTTTCACATATAGCTACTATCATGCTGTAGGCCCCTCTTCGGCCTCCATGATTATGTGCCCATTGCATGGTCTACCTGTTAGGTGAGCTTTGTACTTCCCTTTCGGGGTTATGTTGTAATAGTGCTTAGCTCCCTAAGCTGATCATGGTGGTAGGCCTTAATCAGGCCTCCTCCTAAGATTCAGCCCTAGGCTGGTTTGTGCCCCCCTGTATAACAGGTGTTTAGCGCACAGCCTCCTCAGTGCGTTAATTTAAGCACTGAGTAGATCCTAGAATGAGCGGATTTTACTCCCCTCAATGTGAGGGTTCATAGCACTCAGCTGAGTTCTGCTCTCCAGGATGCCCATCTCTACGCGTGGGTTTGAGTTGCTCCTGCCTTTGCAGTCGCTCTTTCCTGCTCTCTTCTATGAAGAATGCGTTTTGAAGGTTCTGCTTTCAGACAGGGTTGGCCAAGACTAAGTTTGTCCTATAACAGACCAGGTCGGCCTCCTGGTGGCATTGAGGGTGACTTCCCCTCTAGTGACTGGTCGGGGTTCCTTTCGGTTCCTTGACCACATTCCCTTAAAGAGACCACTTTATCTGCGGAAAAGTTGGTCTCAGATGCCTTTAGCGGTCCTGGTAGGCCTTTTCCTCTGGAGGGCCTTCCTTGGGCTCAGCTTGGGCTGTTGGCCATAGGGAATGCTGTCACTGACAGCCTGGTGTGACCCGAGGGGAGTTGCTGCAGTTTCTACAGAACTGTTCTCTTGTCCTAGCCATTCTTTGGCATGCACTCTCCTCAAGCATGGCGGCGTGGGTATATCGTTCCCCATATGCGTCTCGAACGCAGAGTTGAAGTTCCCTTCGAAAGGGAACGCGTCTCAGGTTACGTGTGTAACCATGGTTCCCTGAGAACAGGGAACGAGACTCTGCGCTTCCTGCCATGCTTCGGGCTGCCTGCGGAACAGTCCTCAAAGACGATTGATACTGACTGCTTCCCTAGGCGCTCCTTTATACTTCCGGTCGCGCCATATGACGCCATAGGCTGTCGCCGGCCAATAGGATTGGAGTTTTTTGATAGTGGTTTCGAACACCGGGTCACGAGTGACGTTCCCCATATGCGTCTCGAACGCAGAGTCTCGTTCCCTGTTCTCAGGGAACCATGGTTACATACGTAACCTGAGACGTTTTCCAAGCATGCATCTTAATGTTGAATACATCAAAATACTGTAATACATACTGTAACAGATTCCTTATGTTCCTAAAGGCACAGTAAAAAGAAACATGTCACTTAATGCCTTTTTGAGGCCCAGCCTAAAATTAAACATGACAGCATCTCAGTATTTATTCTGCTATCCTGAAAGCAAAATACCACCTGAGTGTGCTCTCTCAAGACGCTGACAGTTCTGAGAATGAAGATCAAAAACAAAAGCACCTTTTTTCTTTCTTTCATGTTCCACTTGGTAAGTCAACACAGTTTCCAGCACTGTTTGGTCAGATCGAGTCTCAAATTTACCTTGTGAGGAACACCGGGGTGTCATTAACCTATTTTCTTTCTTTACAATTATGACCAGTCACAGGGGAAGTGAATATCGTTGATCATCACCTCACAAGGCCACATATTAAGGTCTGAGTAGATTAGATGGTAAGCAAACAATCAGTTCTTGTAATCAATGAGTTGGATGCAGGAAAAATTACAAGAAATAAAGATCTGAGCGACTTTGACAAGGGCCAAATTGTTATGGCCAGGTGACTGGGTCAGAATATCTCTGAAAAGGCAAGGCTTGTAAGTTGCTCCCAGTCACCAGTGGTGAGAATTTACCAAAAGTGGTCTGAGGAGAGACAAACCACAAACCGGAAACATGGTGTTTGGTGCCTAAGGCTCATTAATGCATGAGGACAACAAAGGATATCTACCTGGTCTGAGTTTGACAGGTGTCACCTAACTGAACATTGTTACAGACCCTTCATAACAGTGGTGTTCCCTGATGGAAGCGGCCTCTTTCAGAAGAATAATGCACCCTGCCACATGGCAAACATTGTTCAGGAATGGTTTGAGAAACATGTTGAAGAGTTTAAGGTGTTGCCCTGGCCTCCAAATTCCCCAGATCTCAATCCAATTTAGCATCTTGCTGGTCCATGGCGGCTCCACCTCGTAATCTACAGGACTTGAAAGATCTGCTGTCTTGGAGCCAGATACCACAGGACACCTTCAGGGGTCTTGTAGAGTCCATGCCTTGGTGGGTCGGCTCTGTTTTGGCAGCACACAGAGGACCGACAGCATATTAGGCAGTTGGTCATAATTTTTTGGTTCATCTATGTATATATATATATATATATATAAAATGTGTTATCTGTTTAACACATTTTAGATATTTATAATGTTACAAGGTAAAATGTGTTAAACAGAGCTGAGATTCCACAATAGTACAGTAGCTGAAAGCATAATCAAATTTTCCACAATATTTAATAAATGAGAATGCGGTTGGGGGAAGTAGATCTTTATGAATTATGGCAGCTGCAATTCTGTGGAAATCTGCTGAGCTTTCTGTATGCCTTTGGATGCAGATTCATTGTAGGCCTAGTAAATCCAAATATAGTGGTTCTCTATAGCTGTGTATATGCAATACGTTATTGCACATAGTACATGCAGTATAGTAGATGTTTTTTTTCCCCCTAAGTAAAACAAAAATGAATATTTAAAGAATTACATGGCAACTACTTTCAAAATAAATAAATCAAAATATCAGTCTGGTTATCACAACTCTTCTAGTAAATACACATATACAATACATGTATATTACACACATGCATACTATACATACATACATAAAACTAACCATAAAATGGTCACCAGCTTCAGCACAGCTTTTCTAAAAATCTTCATTATAGAGAGATTTATTTATATAATAATAACTTTTTTAAAAAAATTTTTTTTGAAGATGATCCACTTAAAACCCACTTGCCACAAAACTCTTGGTAACACTTTACAATAAGGTTCCATTTGTTAACATTAGTTACCTACATTAGTTAACATGAACTATCAAAAAAATATGTCTAAAGCATTTAATAATCTTAGTTAACGTAGATTATAACGTACTAATACATTATTAAAATCAAAAGTTGAATTTGTTAATATTGTTTAACGGACCTGAGCGAACATGAACTACAGTAAAATGTACAGTATGTAACTAACATTAACAAAGATTAATAAATACTATTGCAAACGCATTGCTCATTGTTAGAATTAACTTTTACCAATGGGACCTTATTGTAAAGTGATACCAAAATCTTTAAATGTGCATGTTAATGAGCAGTACAGAACATCTCTCTCTGTCTGTCATGGTCACTCCTCTATCACCCCTCCCTTCGTATTCACAGTCATATGGCGTCACAAACAGCCCAAAGCCGGCATCATCATTCTCACCTGCTGCTGTTCTCTGAGGACAGCTGGGCTTTGTTCTTCCTCCCAGCGCTGTCAGGTCTCCCCCCTCCAGTGTTTCACTCTCCACATACACACTGACAGCCTATCCATTCCCTACCTCACACAGCGACAATGACACCCAACACAAGGATGAGATTTTGAAAAGACCCTCTTTCGAGCGATAGAGAGAATCATTTAATCCGATCCCTGAAGAGCAGAAAATTGTGTTTATTTTGATTCTGGCTTTCTCCCCCTCTCTGTGCGGTCGGATTTGATAACTCCATGACAGGATCCCTCCCAACCATTGACTTATTAGAGCAGAGGGATGCTGGGAAGGAGGTGTGGAGATGCACTGTGACAGTCACGGAGGAGAGCAGCCTGTGAAACGCAGCTTATACCTGTATGAGAGCTGTCCACCCATGATTCAGTGCAATGACTTCGGTTCAGATGCCTGAGTGACTTCTCTTCAAAAGAATCAGCCTACTCAAATGTATTCTTGTATCTGGTTTTGAGGAGGAGTTCATGGCTATTTTTTATCCTTAGTGGTCTGTGGCCTGAGAAACCAATTATGGAGGAGAAAATCTTCTAGCTATACCTTCTTGGGTTAGAATGCCACAGAAAAAGGGAGGAAGAAATAAAACAAACACAGATGTACACTTTTGGTCATGGCAGAGGTTTGCAGAATCATTGTTTTCCTGGTGAGGTACGAACAATGTAGCTGTAAAGTACAGTACTTGTCCTGCTGACACCATATCAAACAGTGACTGCACAGTGGATCTCTCAATTACAAAAGTGTTCCCAAGAATGCTTCCTGCATCCAGGGTCATTCAAGGGCTGACAGACTACCCTACTCTGACACTAGTAAAAGCAAGCTAAAAATGTCATGGTTGCTTCAGTAAATGCTTTTGTTAAACACTATCAGTTAGAGTTTAGTGTAGGTGGTATGTTATTTTCAAACATGATCAAGCATTAACTTTTTAGCACCACTCACCGGACATTTCATTTCTGTCTGTCTGCCCTTACAAAAAAGTTTATTCATTGTGTGCTATTAGTATACTTATAAGAAAGTATACTTTTAGTCTACTTTTTATGGACCCAGAAATAAACTTAAAATTACACTTAAAGGGTTAGTTCACCCAAAAATGAAATTTCTGTCATTAAGTACTCACCCTCATGTCGTTCCACACCCGTAAGACCTTCAGTCATCTTGGGAACACAAAGATATTTTTGATGAAATTCGAGAGGTTTTTTTTTATCTCCCATAAGCAAAGAAATGACCACATTCAAGGTCAAGAGAAGTAGTAAAGACATCGATAAATTGGTCAACGTGACTACAGTGAAAGTACTGGTGACTACAGTAACCTTAAAGTTATGAAACGACGAGAATACTTTTTGTGTGCAAAAACAAAACAAAAATAACTTTATTCTACAATTACCCTGTCAGTCTCCTACACAGTTGACGCAGTGCAACGCTTCCGTGTTTACATTGGAACGCTGGCTCGGTATTGGCCAACGCTGTTCACGTGAGCAGCACGACGCATGTGTGTGATGCTGACGCAAGTGCCGGCCAATACAGAGTCTTTAACATAAACTGCGTAGGAGAATGACAGGGTAGAGAAGAAATTGTTGAATAAAGTCGTTATTTTTGTTTTGTTTTTGCGCACAGAAAGTATTCTCGTCGCTTCATAACATTAAGGTTGAACCACTGTAGTCACACTGACTATTTTAACATCTTTATTACTTTTCTGGACCTTAAATGTGGTAATTCCGTTGCTTTTTATAGGTGAACTAACTTTTTAAGTGATACATTGCTTTTCGCACATTTTGCAACACTTTCAAAGCAAAATTTCCAGTTTTATCCCAAATAGATGAAAGTGAATCTGGCAACATGGTTGTTGTATGTATCACGGCAGTACATAAATAAAACATTTGTTGAGTTGCACTAAAAGTCAATGCTCTTTATGCATAGTTAATGCATATTTATGTATTTGTCCATTTAAAACAACCAAGGTTATTGCAAGTTGTTATAATTTTTGCTCAATAATGATTGTATATGTTCTGGAATATTTGGAGAATTTAAGCGGAAAAACACAACTGGACAATATTTTGAAACGTGCCACATCATGATCAGCAAATATTTGAAGTGTTGCTTTAGTAAATGTTAGGCAAATCTATCATGCTTATTCAATGGTCTATCTACCACCTTGTACCGAGGTACCAGGGGTTTGGTATTGCACTGAAAGCTAAATTTGGGTACAGATTCAGCCCTAGAGACTAGAGTATACAGTATTTCAGAAAGAGTTATGTAATGAGAGGCAGAAATCTGCAACCACTGCAGGGGGCTTGACAAGTCATATGATGTCATGCTAGACAAATGCTGTCCACCCAAATCACTCCACCTGGGCTCACATTTCCCCCTAGTGGCTACATCAATTACTGCAGACTTTTTCATGCAGGAAAGCTGCAGTATTATTAGAGAAATACTTCAGTAGACACTGAAGTAGACATTTAGCAACATGGTGTGTTACAGAATTTTTCCTCAATATATATATATATGTGTGTGTGTGTGTGTGTGTGCAGGCGTAAGTAATGCATAGTATAAAACACCTCAGACTGCAAGACCATGGGATTATATGCAAATAATACCCCCCAAATCATTGATGCTGGTGCCGGGACTGGCACAGACCACAACGAAAATGTTATAAGGGAACACCAACAAGTGACGAACCTGGCTGGGACCGCTTATTGTTCAATGTTTACTCTTCAGTGGTGTGCACCTGAAAGGTGAGTTTTTTGTTTATCTTAACATCCTGATCATATGTTTCTGTATTTGCTTGTGCTGTGAACTTTTGCAGCACGTTTTTGTATTTGCTTGTGTTGTGTTGTGAACTTTTGCAGCGCGTTTCTGTATTTGCTTGTGTTGTGAACTTTTGCAGCGCGTTTTTGTATTTGCTTGTGTTGTGAACTTTTGCAGCACATATCTGTATTTGCTTGTGTTGTGAACTTTTGCAGAGCATATGTCAAACTAATGAAAATGTTTTCTTTATTTGCTGGTGTTTTTTCTATTTGCATGTGTTTTCTTCATTTGCAACACGTTGAGCTCTCTCGGCCACCGAATAAAATGGCTTTTTGAACAAGAAAAAAATGTAGGGTGGGACTTGATTGAATGGTTTGATGGTTGCGGTTTGCTATCTCATGTGAGTGACAGGTTGTCCCACCCACACGCCAGTAAACACGTCATCAGAGAAGAGAAGATATACACTATATTGCCAGAAGTATTGGGACACCCCTCCAAATTACTGAATTCAGGTGTTCCAATCACTTCCATGGCCACAGGTGTATAAAATCAAGCACCTAGGCATGCAGACTGCTTCTACAAACATTTGTGAAAGAATGGGTCGCGCTCAGGAGCTCAGTGAATTCAAGCGTGGTACCGTGATAGGTTACCACCAGTGCAATAACCCTATTCATGAAATTTCCTCACTACTAAATATTCCACAGTCAACTGTTAAAGTGGAAGCAATTGGGAACAACAGCAACTCTATGTAAAATCACAGAGCGGGGTCAGCGTATGCTGAGGCGCACAGTGCAAAGCATCGGATGCAGTGGTGTAAAGCACTCCGCCACTGAACTCTAGAGCAGTGGAGACGTGTTCTCTGGAGTGATGAATCACGCTTCTCTGTCTGGCAATCCGATGGATGAGTCTGGGTTTGGCGGTTGCCAGGAGAACGATACTTGCCTGACTGCATTGTGCCAAGTGTAAATTTTGGTGGAGGGGGAATTATGGTGTGAGGTTTTTTTTTCAGGGGTTGGGCTTGGCCCCTTAGTTCCAGTGAAAGGAACTCTTAAAGCTTCAGCATACCAAGACATTTTGGACAATTTCATGCTCCCAACTTTGTGGGAACAGTTTGAGGGTGGCCCCTTCCTGTTCCAACATGACTGCACACCATTGCACAAAGCAAGGTCCATAAAGACATGGATAAGCGAGTTTGGTGTGGAAGAACTTGACTGGCCTGCACAGAGTCCTGACCTCAACCCGATAGAACACCTTTGGGATGAATTAGAGTGGAGACTGTGAGCCAGGCCTTCTTGCTAACATCACTGCCTGACCTCACAAATGCGCTTCTAGAAGAATGGTCAAAAATTCCCATAAACACACTCCTAAACCTTGTGGAAAGCCTTCCCAGAAGAATTGAAGCTTTTATAGCTGCAAAGGGTGGGCCAACTCCATATTAAACCTTATGGATTAAGAATGGGATGTCATTAAAGGTTCATGTGCACGTAAAGGCAGGCGTCCCAAAACTTTTGCCAATATAGTATATATATATATATATATATATATATATATATGAAGGTGTAAGTAATGCATAGTATAAAACACCTCAGACTGCAAGACCATGGGATTATATGCAAATATTTTGATCATTATGTCACCACACCATCTGTGTTGTAGGTGTTTTTTCAGCTTTGGCAAAAAAATGCCTTTCCAGACACTCGAAGACAACATGCTACTGTCTGCTGAGTCAGTTCTAATGAATCTAACAGTCTCCTGCTCATTAAATATTTACAGTAAATGTATCAAAGCAGGACATACACTCTTGAACCTTGGCTTCAGAAAAAAGATCAATTCAATAGTTATACTGTATCTGTCAGTAAATACAGTTGCCAATCTCAAACACAGACTGTGTAAATGCAAACCCACACCACGTCTGTCCAAATGAATGTATCTGAGACAGAAAAATTACTAATCAATATTTTAGGAAAGACAAAAATGGAACAAAATAATGAAATAAAACATATATTCCACTCCAAATATACTGTAAATTTAAACTGCTTTGCCCAGCAGAGGAAACAGAAGGTGAGTTGGCGAACTTCAGCTTACCACGGAAAACAGGAGAGGCGAGAAATGGAAGTGGGAGCGCTCACTGCTTTCACTGCCAATGCAGCTGTTCAGGTATTCTGCCAGTGACACATAAAGCCCTGACTTCCCACACACAGCTCTGCAGCTGTGAAACTCTCCAACACACTGTCACTGGGATTTATTCATATCTCTATTTGTTTTAGATGTTCACTGCGACGATGGCCGGGTCAAAATATTTGTGTGACAACAACAGAAGTGTGAAAATGAACACCAAGTTCTGCTGCATGTTAATGAATTAATTACATTATGCAATCGTTATATTTCATAACACAGAAATTTACTAAAAACTTTGGTGTATAGCTGAGGAAAGGCACTTGGGTTACTTGCATGGGTTGAGTTGTATCGTGGCCTTTAATTTCCTCTGCTGTAGTCTCCATGGTAATGTCTCTGTCTCATAGTGCATTCTGATCCTGCAGCAGCCAGTGATGGATGACTAATTTGTCCTGGTCACTTGGAAACTCTGGTGCAGCATATCATATTAAAATTTCTTTGGAACAATGTTGGGTTCCTTGGATACAGTGTTAGGAATTACTGATGATTTGGTTTCCCTCCTCTCAGGGAAAACTCTGAAGTAGTGCACAGATTTATCCACACCACACAAGGGACTCTCCGATATCCACTGACTATCCAGTGGTTCTGGCTTGGCAGTGACCTTGTGATAAGGGAATGAGTCATCAGACTGTGGCTCCTAGATTTTTGCTGGTTGGACGTCAATATATATTCAGTTCATAAAAGCTCAAGCAAATCCAACAAATGTATCTCATAATGAAAGGCAGAGAATGGTCACTAGATTGCCCTTACGAAAAAGAAGTTTATTCAAGTGTGCTATTAGTATACTTCTTTTAAACTAAAAATAAGAAAGTATACTTTCAGGGTGCTATTACGCATCTTCTGAAAGAGTACAGAATCTCCGAATCAAAACATAGGGGAAGAAGAAGCTGAAGCAAGTAATAAAAGATTGCTCGTGCAAATGTAAAACAACGCGATCATCAAACATTACACAGCATGTCAATCAAAACTGCCTAACGTTACTGAATGAAATGTTGAACCCATGAAAAGGAAATGACTGTGAAGCTTTGGGGATGTCCGGACAATTTTCTCAGCTTTTGGTTTAAAATGTTGCCTTTATTGAATGAAACTTACCCACATTCAAGTGTTGATAAAAAAGGATGCATGAAGGTAGAATAAAATGTTTTTAAAAATAGTTAAAGGTATTTCAAGTATAAACTGTGTACAACTGCAGTGCTTTATCAATACGTTTCTGCATTGGGCTAACGCATATACCATGACTGTTTGGATGTTTACCACCGAGCTGTGGGCTAGGTTCGCTAACATAAACATAAAACAACTTATTTCCTCTCTGAGTCTTTATTTTTAGAACAGAGCAGAGCACCATCATTATTATAATATAATGTAAGTGATGCAAGCACTGTATACTGTACTCCATGTTAACCAGCAGAAGTATTTTCTCTGTAAACACTGCTAGTAACATGCAAATTGGTAAGGCAAAATTGATGACATGTCTGTTCATACACTGTATAAAATTTTCAACACTTGACAAGCCGTAATCCAGTAATGGTGATGGGTGCTCCGTTTCCGACATGCGCTGCACGCAGTATACCAATCACAACTGACTGGGTCATCTGACCAATCACCACAGATTAGCGTCACGCAAAGGAGGGGTTTGGAAAAATGAATCGTTGAGCAAATCGTTTGGGAGTCGTTGAGCAAATAAGGTAAAAATAAATGCATATTATAAGACATTAAAGTGTTTTTTGACCTTGCATGCATGTACACCTGTTGTTGGGGATTCCCAAAACAAAAGTAGGAACCTTTCAAATGCCATAATTGGGGCACTTTAAGGTCAGCTCTCAGGAAAACATGTTTTTTCCTTTTCCAGCCATTCTTTAGTTGATATACTTGTGTGCTTTGGGTCATTGTCTTGCATCACTCAACCTCTTGAAAGCTTGAATGTATGAACTGCCAGACATTTTTCTGTAAAACATGTCTTGATGCACTTTTAAATTCATTGTTCCAGTACAATTCAGTGTTCAGGCTCTGAAACAGCAAAGCAGCACCAAACCATAATGCTCCTTCTAACATGCTTCACAGCAGGGAAGAGCTTTTGGTGTTGGCGTCCTCTCAAGTGTTGTGCATTTTTGCCAGAAAGTTCAACTTTTTTTTCAACTGTCCAGAACATTTTCCCTAGAAACACTGTGGTACATCCGTGCCATCTTGGGCAAACATGAGATATGCCTCAATAGTTTTTTTTTTCTTTCTTTTTTTCTCGCAGCAGTAGTTTCCTGCATGTTGTCCTTTCATGAACTCCATTCTTGATCAGTGTTTTTCTCATAGTGGACACTTTAACAAAGACTTCCACAGTTTGCAAGGTTAGCTGGAGGTCTTTTGCTGTTATATAATTGGGTATATATCTCACCTCTTTCAGGATTGCCTTTGTGATGTAGAGTGATTTCTGTAGGATGCCCACAGTGTAGCAAAAGACAGGGTCTCTTATTATGGGCTGATAAATACCCAGGTCTTTAGCTATGCTTTTCTAGTCATTTCCAGCTTTGTGGATCTCTGTAGTGTCCTGTGAAAGCTTTTGGGCTCAAGACATAGTTTACACAATCCTTCTTGAGAAGAATAGATTTGTCAGTAACCAGGCTTTTTGTACCTTTGTTTAAAGGACAGGGCACCTGTTCAACCCACACTTTTAATCTCAACTCCTTAATTGACTTCAGTTAGGTTTTGAATAAATCTTCTTCTTCTTATGCATAATGCATAGACAAGCAAAAAGTCTCAGGTTACGTATGTAACCATAGTTCCCTGAGAAAGGGAACGAGACGCTGCGTCCGATAGGATCGTTTTGGGAACAATGGCGAGAGTGAACGCCACAGGCGGGTGATGTCATGACCAGGAAAGGATAAATACACATCTGGCAAGACTGGCTTCAGCTTAAATTGCCGAAGCAATTTAATGCAGGGAGTATGGCAATGCGACGCAGCGTCTCGATTCCCTTTCTCAGGGAACTATGGTTACATACGTAACCTGAGACGTTCGCTTTCGAGGAACTCCACGCTGCGTCCGATAGGATCGCTTTGGGAACGATATACCAAAATGCCGTAATTCCAAAATGCCTGTCCGTGTGAAACTGTGGCACACTAAGACAAGAGCACTGAAGATCCTGGAGCTGACTTCAGGTCAAGGTCATAATATTTCACAAAAGTGAGTGGCGAGGACCAACCGGCCGCATCACAAACTTCTTTGAGAGAAAGCCCCGAAATTAAGGCCTTGGAGGCCGCCATACTCCTAGTAGAGTGAGCTCTGACAGCTAAAGGACACTGCTGACCAGAAACCTCATAAGCTAGTGAAATAGCCTCGACTATCCACTTGCTCACTGTTTGTTTGGACGCCGGACGTCCCCTGTTATGCGGTCCAAAACAAACAAATAGTTGATCTGATTTCCTCCATAAGGCAGCTCTGTGGACATATGTATCCAGTGCTCACACTGGGCACACAAGATTCAACTTCTCCTGTTCTGGGTTCAAGAACGGAGGAGGACAGAGAGCCTGCAGCACTATAGGCTGTGGAATATTGGTCAGAACCTTAGGAATACAACCCAGCTTAGGGTATAGGAACGCTTTGACCATGCCTGGTGCAAACTCAAGGCAAGTCGGGGATACAGATAGGGCCTGAAGGTCTCTTACTTTCTTTAGGGAAGAAATGGCAAGAAGAAAAACAGTTTTTAAAGTCAGAAACTTTTCTGAGATGGATTCAAAGGGCTCAAACGGAGCTGCAGATAAACCTTCTAACACAATCGCCAAATCCCAAGCAGGAACCTTAGTGCGTGTTGCAGGCCTCAGCCTCTGGGTGCCACAAAGGAAACAAGTCATTCATGGGTTCTTCCCCACAGTGGTACCATCCACATGGGCATGATAGGCAGAGATAGCTGAAACATACACTTTCAGTGTAGATGGGGTCAACCCAGAAGAAAAGCGATCTTGTAAGAACTCTAGCACTGTACCGATAGGGCAGTTGACTGGATCTAACTGTTGCTCATGACACCAAGAAGTGAAAAGTTTCCACTTCAGGGCATACAGTTTCCTTGCAGAAGGAGTGGAGTCAAGAATTGTCTCTACAACCTCAGTTGAGAGACCAGATTCTATGAGTTGGGCCCCCTCAGAGGCCAAACCCACAGGTTCCACATTTCTGGGCGGGGGTGAAAAATCATGCCCCCCGCCTGAGATAAGAGGTCCCTCCTGATCGGAATCTTCCAAGGTGAGCCATCGAGAAGAGCTACAAGGTCCGAAAACCATATCCGACTCGGCCAGTAAGGCGCTACTAGCAGTAGACTTATCCCTTCCCGGCGAATTTTCTCCAGAACTCCCGGGAGCAGAACAACTGGGGGAAACGCGTACAGGCCTCGGCCACGTCTGTACCATGGCATCCAGTCCCAGAGGAGATGGATGTGTGAGGGAGAACCAAAGTGGAGAGTGCGTCGTATCCTGAGACGCAAACAGATCCACTCCTGCTTGGCCAAAACTCTCCCATATGAGCTTCACCGCCTCAGGAGGAAGTCTCCATTCCCCTGGCCTCAGCCCCTGTCTCGACAGGATGTCTGCTCCTGTATTCTGGGTCCCTGGAATATAAATTTCTCTCAAGGAGAGCATCTTCCTGTGCCAGTTTGCATAGTGGACGCGAACGCAGACCCCCCTGTCGATTTATATAAGAGACCACTGATGTGTTGTCTGTCCGGACAATGATGGCCTCTCAGGTCTGGGAGGCCTGACACCACTGAGGGATCATCCAGATCCCTCAGCAGGTCGGCTTGGTACGCTTGTAATATTGACATGGTGTGTAAACATGCACCAGCCTGACCTGCTGCCATGTACGCTTTCCCTACTAGCCTTGATGTGGTTTTTAATGGCTTAGTGGGAAGCGTGGGGGCCTTCAGGGACGATGCTGAACCGGGTGACAGATAGCTCGTGAGCATCTGTTCCACCCTGGGCATCGCCCCATAGCAATATTCTTTCACTTGAGGGCTGAAAATGGCTTTTTCCACGATCTAGATAGCTCACTATGTAAATCGGGAAAGAAAGGAAGGCCCTGTGGTGGAGGTGATGTGTTTGATGTGAGAAAGTGCTCGTCTAGCTTGCTTTTAGGACGAGCACCTTGTTTCTCGGCTGGCCATTCAATATTTAATTTAGCAACAGCACAAGTAATCACCTCCACCAGCTCCTCATATGCTGGGGAAAGAGATGGCGAATCTTCTTCCCCCATTCCGACGCTCAACACATCCACCTCCTCAGAACTGGAGTGTTGAAGCGACGGGCTTCAACACTTCCTGGGCGGAAGAAGCCGCAGCGCAGGCTTCCGACACCAGAGGGGGAGCGACAGATCCTCCAGATGAAGGCAGAGAAAGAGCGCTCACACCCGTCTCAAACCCCTCTGAAAGATCCATCTGCGATCCCCATGATCTCTTTCTCCGCTGTGGCTCGGCAGCAGTGGGTCCAGAACCATGAGGAACGCTGTCCTGATCACTTTTCTCAAAAAGTGACAGGCAGGAGTGGAGTGTGCGAAGCGGCAGCCTCTCACAAAGCTCACATTCAGCCCCCTTGAAAGCTGACAGAGCATGCTCCACTCCCAAACACATAACACACAAGTCATGTGTATCTCCACCCGTGAGAAAACGAGGGCAAGGAGAAGCACACTGCTTGAATGCTTGGTTCGCCATGACTGTGACTGTGATGTAACTGACAGACAACAATAAATAAGACACACAGTTTTACACAGAGTGCTTTGCTGAGGCAAAAACGCTGAAGCCGGTCTTGCCGGATGTGCATTTATCCTTTTCTGGTCGTGACATCACCCGCCCGTGACATTCACTCTCGCCATTGGACTAGTTGACATACGTGCATCAGACGCATTCACGCTGAGGGCGTTCCCAAAGCGATCCTATCGGACGCAGCGTGGAGTTCCCTCGAAAGGGAACCAGATATTTACAAAGATTTCACAAATTTAATCTTGCCACTGTGAGTTTTTCCTTTACAAGATGTTTACTTATTTTCAAGGTGAAGATTTGATGCTATTTAATAGTCATATAAAACCATATAAGCTTAAATAAGCCTAAGCTACCAGCCTAGCCTGCCAAAATCCAGCCAAGAGACCAGCTTGGCCACTGTTGAGACACCGTGTATTGTTAATTGAGACATTCTTGTGTTGTTAACTGATATTTTGCTGAACAGAAAATCTGTGGCGATCTTGACAAGAATTTATATTCTAAAGAATATTCAGCACTGTCTTTATACAAAATTCTGTATATGAAAATTCATTTTGGTGAGCTGAATCAAATATTATACAGTTAAGCATGTAGAGTTTCTTCTCCTTTTGCCATACCTGCAATTCTTATAAGACATTTCACACTGCCTACTGAATTACTGCAATGGAACAACATTGGAAAAAGTTAACCTTGAGGGATACTAAGTGAAAAAAAAAAATAATTTCTTTGCAGGAATACCCAGCAGATGCTCACAAAAAAACTTTTAGAATATATATCATAAAATTTAGAATACCATTAACAAAATTCAGAGACATCTGCAAGAGCTCATTTTCTATTCGTTTTCTTTAAGATACCTGAGAGGCCATGATAGAGAGCCGTTTCTGAGCTGTCATGTTGCATTTACGCACCACACTGACATGCCTTCAGATGGTGATGGATGTCTCAATCAACCAGCTCTCACTCAAAAAAATATCACAACTCAAGGTGGGCAAAAGAAAATGCTTTCCAACAAACTCACCTCACAGAACCAACAACATTGGGTGTTTCTTTTCAAACATATACACAGGACATCATACTGTGACCTTTATATTCAGGAACAGCGCTCCTGCCAGGGGCCATCGACTAAACGTGGAAATGCCTCTTCAGTTCCATAAAAGCGACACTCTGTTTCAGCCATGCAAATAGAGACAGTTTAAAATGTAAAACTGACATAAGAGGTCAGGAAAGAAAAATACAACACCAATAGAAGTGGGCGACATAGCATCTCATAGAAAAACCAATTAAACTAAAGTAAGTGCAAAAACAAATCTAGCTCCAGCTGAGGCTGGTAATGAGCTCTGAAAAGACTTTCTCTTTTTTTGTGTGTGAAATTGGATATAAAACAACTTATTGATTTTCTGGCACCTTAAATGCCCCCTCTGGAATGGACCATATTCCTTGCATCCCTTTCCTTCTCATCTGTCACATTAAAACACGCCCAAACAGCCGAAAGAATAACCTTTCTGCTATCTGCAGGCTGTCCACTTCAACCAATGCCATGCCCTATGAATAATTGATTACATAAAGAGTGGGTAATGAAGGACCATGGATAACTTCAATTAGGACCATGGCCCAGTGTCCTCGGGGCATGCCAGTAATACTCAAGTGTGGAGGGATATCTCCATTGGGCAGCATGTATAACCTCTCGAGACCTGCTGGGTTTGATACAACAGACCTTTGTTTCGGCCTTGAAATCCCTCTGGGTTATAACTCAAACTGAGGCCTGTTCTCAGGGCCACACAGGACAGCAATTAAGACTCATTAGTAACACAGCAGCTTGAATGTAGGCCAATGAGTCTGCTGCAGTCAGAGGATATACGTTTCTATTTCTTTGAATCCTCTGGGCCCAGTGTTCGCTTTAAAAATGAATAAGATGCGACAGCACAGAGGAGGTTGGGAAATTAAACTTTTTTTCATGGGCTGTATGTATCAGCTTAAAACTTTGGCTAGAAACAGTAATTTAGAAAAACTGCAGTGCTTAAGGAGCATGAGTCATCTGCAAAGGCTTTTGCTGGTTCTTAAGGGAAGACCAAAGGTAAATCTCTAAAGGCCCGGGTATACTTCACTTTCCACGCCCAGACGCGCCTCACGCGCAGTCATGTCCGCGCATCTTTCAAAGTATACTCAACCGCGGATGTGCACCGATGACTGAGTTTGACACATGCGCAGTACAGTTTTTTTCTATGCTCTACCAGACTCTGTGGGTAAACATTGCACACTGTGTTCAGTACTGTGCGTATTGCCACCTAGTGGACTCTTCTGTCCTGCTTGCGCATGCGCTGTTGCATGCGCACGGTCCCGAAATTTGGGCTGCACGCGGACTTCGAGCCCTCCGGATGACGAAAATTACGTCATGTGGATGGTGCACGAACGTGGATAGTATACTTTGGGCTTAAAACATTTTAGGTCAGGATGGGGATCCAGTTCATAATGAGAGATCAGGCACGATGTGAAGTACTTGATGTGAAGTTGTGATCGTCTTCTCTTTCCTATTGTGACGTATATATGAGTGAAACCGCTTCTCAAAAAATGTTGGGAATCGAGAACTGATTGGATTATTTGTTTGGATTATTGCTGAGACGTCATGTGAGTGACAGGTTGTCCCACCCTCATGCCTGTAAAAACATCTTCAGAGAAGAGAAGAGATGCTGCTGCAAGAGGGAGAAGGTATTTTGATTAAAGTTTAGGAGGGCACATGGATGAAAAATAATAATTATCTGCACAGTTAAATCATAATAAATACTTCAATATTCAATTTAAAAATAAATAAAAATGGTCCATTTTAATTTTCATGGTGACCTTAACCTTTATGCGTACAAACATTTCTTTAGAAAATAAAAAAAATAACAGCATATGGGTTTGAAACAACATAAGGGAGAGTAAATGATAACAGTGGATTTATTTTCTTTTAACAATATCAGAATTGTTCAGGTTGTTCAGGTTCAAGTTTTTGCTACAATGGTTTTGTAAGGAAATTGCATTACATGAGGTGTGCATCAATACTACAACATTTTGAAACATCTTTCATGCTTTTTATTTTCAATTTACATTTTCAATAAGCATTTTCTAAACAGAGAAGACGTGAGAACTATATACACGTTTTACAACAGCACTGCATCTCAGTGCTGTCAGATACAAAATTTGATCACACAAACAATATTCATACTATAAATTGAAACATCCAGTACAAAGGAAACTTGTCAATGTTAAAGATGACTAACAAATGGTCTCCTTTTTTACATGAAATCCCCATAATTACATGGTACAGATGGTATAATTACAGACGCTTTAATATCACAACATAAAGTATGGATAGCAATGGAGAATAACAAACCTCAAAGATGCATTTGATTCAGATAGTGCTGATTTGATCTGTGAAATCACACTATATTGTAAATGGCAGTCTTTGTGGTTCAGTAACCATGCAAGATCACATTGCGATTTCAATTCTGATTGAATCAATTATGCAGCTTTAATGTAGGCCTATATCGTAACACCGTCTCTGAGGTCAACATCTTTTTGTTTCCCACTGTTGATTTCAGAGCTGCCAAGTCCATAATGCTGAGATGTAACATTGATAAAACCATTTTTCCCCATTAATGTGAAAATGACAAACAAGAAAATAATAATTCTATGCTATTATATGTTCTGTGTGATTGATAACCTTTCTCCATTCTGTGATGATTATTGTTTCTGAATTCCATTCATTTCCATTCAAAGTGCCAATTGTGTACTCCCTCCCAAAAGGTAATGCCCATTTTTGTCACATCCATAAAGCAAGTATATATCCCTATCTAAACTGAAAAAAACAAAAAAAAAAAAACACTTGATTGGATTAATAAGATTCTGCTGTCTGGACTCTACCTGCAGGGGTTTAGGATTATACATAATAAATGGTTCAATATACTGATAAATTAAACAAAAATCTACATTTCAAGATTTAACTGCATATTTGAGGTTCATAACAGTGGTTTGTCCAACAGGATTTTCACTTTTAAATGAGCTATCCCTTTAAGATATCTACAAAATTCTCAGAATGTACTGTGAATTTCTTCACTAAATCTATCTCCACGTTCTTTTAGCATTAAGTCCATGCAGCTGTATAAATACATACATTATGTCACAGTCAGCCACTGCTTAATTCACCAGACTGTGCTGCATAATCTTAAATGCTGTAACCGCTGTCTCGTCTAAATCCCCATTCTTTTCTTCCAGCTTCATGAACTCCTTCTCCTCCTTTGTTTGACCATTCTCTGGAGATCTCGGCAGTTGATTAGTCTTTTCTGTGTCTCGTGCTTATCTCTGATTGGATTCCAGAATCTCCTGCTTGGGGTGTCAGATTTAGCTCAGTCTTGTTCACTAGAAGAGATGAAACATTTATTTTCAAACAAAAATTCTCTCTAAATAAATCTGCTGGCTGTCTTTGTGAACCTGTTCTTAAATATTTTGAATTATAGATTTGTGTGCAGTTCTATGGCTTCTGGTGAATTATACATTTAACTTTTCAAATGACAACAAAAGAATGAATACAGATCTCATTTCCATTGTATACAATTGTCGCGTTTCCAGTGATACATATTTACGTTCATAGTGACAGGTACTATTCTAATGCTAACCATTATTTTTTTATTAAATAAGGCCATCAATAGTTAGTTCAAATAAAAGTAATTATGTACATATAAGACTACATAAGCATAAACCATATGAGTACAATTAGTCACATACAATTAGTTACAAAATAAAATCTAAACATTTTTTTCATGAACAATAAATGATGAATAAATAAAGGCCAATGACATGGGGAGAGCTTGATTCATTACCTTATTTTTTTTTCCAGTAAAAAGATGAGCCGGGGGTAATAAATGAGTCTTAAAAAGGGCAAGGCTTGAGATATTAATCTTCTAAGACATCTAAACGACAGAAACGAGGGAGTCACTCTATTAGCGCTAAAGGAGACGTCCATTCTCCTACACTTTATGTAAGCCACCAAGGAAACATTGCTGCTACCCTGAGGCAATTATTTCATCCGTGTGTCCACACAGCTGGATGGCAGAAAATAGAGATAGGGGTTAAAACTTCCTGATTTACTGAGGCTGACTCCATACTTGAGGTCTGGAACAGTGAGAAAAGAAAAATCGAAATGGGTGACCTTTAAGAGGTGGTGGCATGTAGCAACAATGGCTGACAAATAGCAATGAGGATTAGCGATGGGTGTGACCTTCTGCAGTTAAGGTCAAAGCTAATCGGCTAAACTAAGAGAATGTCATGAAGTGCTCGATGATTGTCACAACTGCTGTAGAAAGATCACAGAAGATGCTTTTAGATGCCAACGTGCCTAGAATTCCTGTAAATTGACAGATAAACTCACTAATATTTGTGAATAGCTCAGTTCCCTTTTGAGGGAACTCGTGCTGCGTTGGCAGTAACACTATGGGTGTGTGTTTGCAACTTGAAGCACATGTTAAATCAGTCCAATAACATGGCGGGACGTCATCCCATAGAGTGTGACTTCACGACCAGGAAGCTATAAAGTGCACCAGGACCAAACATTGTCAGCTTCTGTGCCTTCAGCAAGCGTTTGTCTTTTATTGTTTGTTTGTCCCATAGAACAAAGCATTTACTTATGTCGAGCAACCAACACCTCAAACACTGTGTTCCTTCCTTCTCACACTACATCACGGGTGGGGTTATGTGTTGTTTGTATGGGAGCAGAGCATGAATGGTCAGCTCTTGAGGGGGCTGAACATGCACAGTGTGAACGTTTGCCACTGTGGACACTCCACTTCCACATCACACTCTTCGAGGAGGGTGCTCAGGCACACGGTCCTCGCGGTACGGGTCCTGCTTTTGCAGAGGCAGAGCGGTGGCTTAGATTGTGGAGAATGCAGATGTATTTAGCAGAGGGGACAGAGAGGGGCACTGCCTTTTCTCTGCCTTCACCTGGTAGATCTAGTGCCTTCAGGTGTCACAAGCACAGGGGTTTCTTCCGCCCAAGTTTGGTTCTCGTCTACCTTGATTCAACGGAATCCTCCCCACAGTGGTAGACCCCGAGCAGGCTCTGGTAAAGGAACAAGAAGTCAAAGCTCTTTTAGGGAAGGAGGCCATATACAATGTTCCTCCTCCTCTGAAAGAGAATCCGGGTTCTACAGTCGGTATTTCATAGTTCCAAAAAAGGATGAGGGGTTGCATCCGATTCGATATCTGCACCAGCTGAATCTTACATCGAAATTTTTTTTTCAAAATGTTGAAACAAATTGTGATTCAAATCAGATCAGAGGACTGGTTTGTCACAATAGATCTTAAGAATGCATACTTCCATGTATCCATCCTTCCCCTGCACAGGAAGTTCCTCAGGTTTGCTTTCAGGGCCGAAGCTTACCAGTACCGGGTTCTTCCTTTCAATCTAACACTGTTACGCCGCGCCTTCATGAGGTGTGTGGATGCAGCTTTGGCTCCGTTGCGACTCTAGGGCATCTGTGTAATTACAGCGATGACAATTCGGCATTGAGATGTCGTCCTCGTCCATATGAATGATTTGGGGTTAAGGCTGAGTGCCAATGCCAGTGCCATTACAGAGGACCACTTTTTTGGGCTTGGTATAGGATTTGACAACAATGCAGGTACGTCTGTCTCCTGATTGTATCGCTTTGATGCCGCCAGCCTTGAACAAGATGAAGCTAGGCCAGTCACTCACTGTGAAACAGTTTCAGACACTGTTAGGTCTGATGGCAGCTGCATCCAACATGATACCTTTTGGCCTGCTGTACATAAGACTTTTGCAGTGGTGTCTCAAGACCAAAGGGTTTTCTCCGAGGGCCAACCCATTCCGCACGATCAAGGTTACGTGCATTTGTCTTTGTACCTTGGTGATGTGAAAGAAACTTTGGTTCTTGTCCTGTGTTGGGGGCACCTTGCCATCGCTGGAGACTTACGACAGATGCTTCCCTCATGGGCTGGTGAGCGATCCTGGAGGGTCGTTCAACACAGGGTCTGTGGAGGGGTCATCTTTCGCTCTACACCTGGGAGTTCTAGAGAGAGTTCAGCAGGATGGCATCAATCTACTTCTAATAGCCCCATTCTATGATTCGTGGACCTAATGTCTCTCCTTGATGGCCCTTCATAGGAGATTCCATGTTTAATGTTTAGAGTTTGCTCCCGGCATGGATGAACCCTTTCTGCACCCTAGAGTGGGTTATGTCTTGCAAGCCTTTTGCCCTCCTCCATATCAGATGTCAGACCAGAAGAAGCTGAATCTGTTATGTCTACTCAGAGCACCGGACGCTTATGTCCACAGAACTGCCCTGTGGAGGAAATCTGATCAGCTGTTTGTCTGTTTTAGTTCACCCAAGAAAGGTTCTCCAGTAACCAAACAGACAATGAGCAGGTGTCGAGGCTATCTCTCTTGCATATGAGGGGTGTGGTCAGTCTTCACCTATGGCTGTCAGAGCACACTCTACTAGGAGTATGGCTGCTTCTAAAGCTCTATGGTCAGGAGTTTCACTACAAGATGTACGTTATGTGGTGAGAAGGTCCTCTCCACACACATTTGTATGGTTTTACAACTTGGACTTGGACTCCACACCGGGATCCCAGGTTCTCATGATTTACACTAGACAGGCACTTGTCAGCAGTATTCTCATTCCCATAGCTTCCCTCCTTCCGCCGCAGCATGAGTTCCCACGAAAAGGAACGTCTCAGGTTACGAATATAACTATGGTTACCTAAGAAGGTAAAGAGATGCTGCATCACCCTGCCATACTTCCTGCATTTTCTTATGATTGACTTGCTTCAGCCAATCAGAAGTTGACATTGTTTGGTCAAGGTGCGTTTTATAGCTTCCTGGTTGCGACTTTACATGCTAAGGGATGACGTCCCGCCATGCCATTGGACTGATTTCCCAGTGCTTCAAGATGCAAACACGCAGAGGTGTTTACATTACGTAGCATTGCTACTTCTGATTCAGCGTGAGTTCCCTTCCCAGGGAACCATTACAGTCATAACCAGTTAACCTGAGACGTATCTCTGACCATTTAGGTGTCATTCCATGCAGATCTTCAAACCCTTTGACGTTATCTAAAGCTACATCTAAATTTCCCCTTTCTTCTCAGATGAGATATATCTCACATTATGTCAGTCTCTCAGCTTGTCAGCCAGTCGCCGGCCTGCTGTGTCTGAATCTGCTCCTGAAGTCTGTGGAAGTGCAATTAGGGAGCGGCAGTCCACCCTTATTACTTTAGGATACAACCCTGTCAGTCTGCTGCTATGTTAACTAATGAGTCTGGCTCCTCTCTGCAGATTAAATGGGCAGTATAATCTCCTGACCTTCACGTCTATCTCCACGGTCTTCCCACACAATAATTAATTAAAGCTTCTATCTTTCAGACGGCCATGATATAGGTAAACCTGACTTGAAATGTATACGCAAGAAATGAGAAATGGGTTTTAACCACAAAGGGGATGTTTGTTCGCAGTGGAAAGCACCTTGCTGAAGTATATACTTATGATGCAAGCATAATGAATCATAATCAAAGATGTTTGCATGTGTATATAACATGCTTGAAAGCATAGCACATTTTTGCTGGTTTCTAAAAACATAGACTCATAGATGGGTGTAAAATGAGTTAAATTGTGTCTATTATTATTTTTAGACTGTGCCTTAGAACGTGGTAAAAGCATCACCATGGGAATTAATCACTCGAGCGTCTGAGCCTCTACCTGTTTAAAAACAAATTGAATCACTTCCTCCAGAGGTTCATTAGCTCAAAAAGGGAAAGTGTGAGGTTTTATTAGCCGACAGAGCCTTCATTAAGAGCCAATTAAATAATGAACGCAGCATAGCTTCTTCTTGTAAGGGCATAGACTAGCTGTGAGTTCTCTCTCTTCATCCACTGATCAGTATATGTAGTAAACACAGTGATAAGAGGAGAAGACAAACTTTGTGTGATGTGATGCACTAGAGAGCAAAGGTTTGAAAAAGACAAAAAGATAAATAAACAATACAAATCTTCCCTAAATCCTATAAATTATATAATACAAAACTGTGTCTTCAGGGGTATTGCAGGCTAGACATGTACTCTCTTGAATGTTACAGTGGGGATCAGGACAATCACAGTTAAGACCTTGAGCGTGTTTCAGAACCAGTGATTTCCTGGACAGATAGCGAAACAAAGAAAAAATGGTGATTAAAAGCAGTTGCGCATCAGTGAACTCATTCTATGCACAAGTAAAACTTGAAAAATATGTGGTTAATAACAACTAAATGAATGGACAGTTTCAAATATTTGTATGTGTTGATCATTATCAAAAATTACATGAATAATATATAATTAATGCTATTGAATATTTATTGAATATTTTACATATTTTAAATATTTTCAAATATATATTAATGTTAATATGTTAATAATAATATAAAATACAGTAAAAACAGAAATATTGTGAAACAATTGCTTTCTATTTGAATATATTTTAATGTACTTTATTCCAGTGATGACAAAGCTAAATTTTTAGCATCATTATTCTAATCTTCATTGTCACATGATCCTTCAGAAATAATTCTGCTAATAATTCTAATATGCTGATTTGCTGCTCAAGAAACATTTCTTATGATTATAAGGAAACCATTTTTTTCAGCATTTTTTGATGGATAAAAAGTTCAAAAGAACAGCATTTATTTGAAATAGAATATATTTGTAAAATTATAAATGTCTTTATTGTCACTTTTGAGCACTTTAATGCATCCTTGCTGGAAAAAAATATAATTATATAATTTAAAATTAATGACACACGGTATACAATTAAAATATAATATTATATATAATGGAAAAAAAAAAAAATATATATATATATATATATATATATATATATATATATAAATAAAAAAAGGAAGAAGGGTCACAATTAAAACATGAGCTACACCTGTCCAATAAGTAACTTCACATACTGTAAGAACAGGCTAATAAAAGGTTTGTGCAACAAACAAAAAGGTGTAGGTATAGGAAAAACTAGCATTGAAGAAGCTGAGGAGAGGATGGTCTTGAGATGTTTTGCCAGAATTGACAGCTTAATGCGTTTTCAATGAGTTGTGTTGATGGCCGAGGGTGGATGCGAGGCCGCATGGAGCACAATACCCTGCCTTACATCCAAACAGGATAAAGTGAATGACACCACACCTGTAATTCAGAGCAATCTTTCAGCCTGCTGTTTGTTTTCCATAGACATTGGCCCACAATGTTGCCAATGCATTCAGACAGCTATTATGTGCTCAATGTTTATAAAGTGCTCTCCAACAAGGACATTAGGGACTATGAAACCCAGTGAAACCCACTGTAATTACTTATCAGAACAAAAGCCCAAAGGACAGGAGCGCTCCTGGCTGGCCAGGAAATACACAGACATATGGGATCTTATTCAGCATTATTGCTGCCATAAAGGGCTCATGCTGTATCTCCATTTCTATTTCAGCACTGAGAGCTATAATCATAAAAAACTGAGTAGAGTGAAATGGCCTTTTACGTCCAGATAAACAGACTCTGGACAGGTATAGAAAAGGTGTCTGAGCTGACATTATAGAAATACCCTGTATCTAATAATAGCGCGATGGCTGAATGCAGACAGAAAGCAGGCTCATGATCATTAGTTGTTGAAGTGCCAGTGACATAGAGATTGAGAACGTTAGACAGGCGAAAAGGAGGGACGTACCCCACTGAGCCAGAATCATCTACGAATCCATAATGACGTGGGTCTCGTCAGTTGTACATTTATAAATAGAATCTCTTTCCATTTTAAACTTGGTCTTTGGACAGCACACTAAAAAAATAAGGATGTTTGGATGGATATATTGTACATTCGCTGGGGCAAGAACTGGGATTCAAGAGTGCTGAAGTTCAAATACTCAAGGTCGTTTCATCAGAGAAATCACAGATGATTACATCCTTTAGCATAGTTAATTGCTGTAAAATGAACAGTTTACTCTCATATGAGAGAAACGGTGCGTCCACAGCCACATACCTGGGGTGAGAATCATATAGTTAGTGCACATAAGCTTTTAATTTCCTACAAGAAAGAGATTGAAGATCGAGTGAATCATGCTGTAATTACACTTAAGAAGACTCCTCATAGTCCCTCTCCAACCACAACTCTATCTGAAGTCATTTAACCTATTATTGACTGATAGCAGGAGGGGAGACCAAGTCGCACCTTATGAGCTTCATGCTCAACCCTGGCTTAATTTAGCAGTGTAACTATTAGCACTCAAAGCTTTATAATTACCATGTTCAACAAGCTCTTTATGGAGTGGAACTAAAGATCATCTTAGTGGAGAGATAAATACTGTCCAATGAAATGTAGCATATCAAAACCATATCTGTACCTCATTTGGAATGTAATGTATGAATCACACTGAAAATACAACGTAATTAGTGGTGTTTACAAAGGCAAGCATCTACTACTATCATTTATGGTGATTATGATTATAGTGATTTGAACATATTTGAGGTTTGTTGAGGAGAGGGTGTGATTTTTCAAGATTTTGACTTTTCTTTAGTGGATGATAAATGTGCAAACTCCTGCAGACTAACATTGGAATTCCCATAGAATATGAGGAAAAATTACAGTAGAGACCAAAATATTATAGACCCTTCACCCAAAAGTTCACCCCAAAATTAAAATTCTGTCAAGATGTTATTTTGTAATACACCTCTTCCATACAATGAAAGTCAATGGGGGTCCAAAAACAACAGACTTTGCATGGGGGGGTTCATTTTTTTTTCAAAATATCTATCTGTGTTCCACAAAAGAAGTCATATGGTAAGACATGGAAAGACAGGGGCTGAGTGAATGATGACAATATATATATATATATATATATTTTTTTTTTTTTTTTTTTTTTTTTTAACACTACCAAACCGTGACAGAAGAATGGACCAAAACAGTTTTTTGCAGCGTTTATGTTTCTCTTTTTTCCCTCCTCCCTGTCACAGTGGACATTCCTGCAATTGCCCTGCTATGACTGGAGCAGAAGGACTGCTCCCTGGAGTCACACACCAGTGATTTTTTGGAGTTGGCGTGCCTGATGCACTATTCCGACCGCTTGCTCTGCTTGTTCTAAATCTCCAGCCTCAGCGAGCTTTCCTGGGCATGCCTCCCAGGGAACGGTCCTCGTGAGGATTTTGCAGTATTCGTGGAGTTGGTACTGGTGAGCAACAATTCAGCCTACACCATCAGCCTTGCTGAGGATGATATCATCACCAGCCCCATCACCAGCCCTACCACTAGCGAACGACTCGACGGAGATGTTGTACAAGCCCACCACAAACCATGGAGACCGGCCTGCTGCGATGCACGAGCCTGAACCTGAGGAGGTGAGTTAAGCCTGGTCTCTGGAGCCTATTACGAGGAACTGAAGGACATTTTTGAGGAGAACCTCATGGACTGGTTTGGTGAGGTGATTCCTGTTTCCCCTGAATCTCCAGCGCCCCCTGTATCTCCAGCGTTTGGCATTGAGGACCTGCCTAGTGTCTTCCAGCCACCAGCTCCATCTCGCACAGAAGATCCCCTGTTTCTGCCTCCAGCTTCTGTGCCCCCTGGTCCACCTTGGCCCGTCGACACTTCGGCTCCACCTTGGCCCGTCGACACTTCGGCTCCACCTTGGCCCATCGACACTTCGGCTCCACCTTGGCCCATCGACACTTCGGCTCCACCTTGGCCCATCGACACTTCAGCTCCACCTTGGCTCCTCCCTCCCTCGGCTCCACCGGAAACCATCAGCCATACGGCTTCTCCAGGCTCCCTCGTCCCTCCGGCTCTGGCTCCACCTTGGTCAGGCGTCGACCTGCCTACATCTATGGCTCCGCCTTCCCCTGGCTCCCCCCGGGTCCCACCAGCTCAGCCTCTGCCCTCAGGATTTCTGGCTTAACCTTGGACGCTCGTCATCAAGTTCACCTGTTCTGTTAATCATCTTGTAAGTTCCCTGATTATTTATACCCTGTGTTCTCCCTCATTCTCTGTCCATTTTCGCCTATGTTAAGTTCAGTTAGTGTATGTTTCCTGGTCCGATCTCCAGAGTTTGACATTAAATATAATTATTACTATTCTCCTTCATTTTCATGAGTTTTACACTACCAACCCATGACAGGATTAATATTGCTGTGATTTCATGTGAGTGACAGGTTGTCCTGCCCTCGCACCAGTAAACACGTCATCAGAGAAGAGATGTCATTACAAGGGGGAGGGGAAGTTACTTTGATTAAAGATTATAAGGGCACATGAATTAAAAAAAAAAAAAAAGATGGGCATGGATAAATGATTTATAATAAATGCTGGTATATTCCATAAAAAACAAGAATTGTCCATTTTGTTTTCATGGTGATTTTAAGTCAGTAAGCAACAACACACAATTGCATAGCAATGCCCAGGTGACCATCCACAACAGAAGTTTTTCTTGAACAAACACCACTCACATTTTTATCAGAAAATGTAAATCTAGGTTCATTCTGCTTTTCCACAAAGCCTGCAACGTGTAGCAAGTCAGACTGTCAAATATGTGCTAAGCAGAAATACAATATTGTACAGTACTGTCTAATAAAAGATATGGGGCTCATAGTAGTTACAGTCAATCTGAACACACAAATTTCTTGTTATTACTTTGCTATAAAAAGCATATGCACACACAGACACTGTACATATGCACTCTCAGTCACACACACTAAAGCAAACACGCACACGTCAGGTTTGCAGTGAGTTATTGGTTGCGCTGATTTCTCATCTCCTGTTGTTTTGTTTTACTTTGAGTCTGGTCATCATGCCATCTCAGAGTAATATTCTCCACTAACAGCCTGCCGCACAACACTCAAAGAAACTCCTACATTATCAGCATGATACAGACAGGTCTAGCCATGCAAAGAGATTAATAGCCAAACTAAGCATGTAGTTATTACTTAATACTTTGTAGATATATTAAAAAATACTGTAAATATTACACAGCAATCCAGAATACTCTGATTGCTTAATAGCTTTCAGGTTTCATATTTTTTTTTAGAAAATTATTTAATAAATATAATACAATTTACAAATAAAATATATTAGTCAGTTGGTCATAAACACTACCATTCAAAAATTTTGGCATTGCTGTGTGTGTGTTGTTGTTGTTTTTAAATGAATACTTTTACTTAGCAAGTATGTATTAAATTGATCAAAAAAAAAAATCAATGTAATGTATATGTCTGTACTACATCAAAAAATGAGTTTGGAAAATTTGGTTTACCGGTCATCATGCAAACGCCTCTTTCATTGTAAATGGTTATTATTAGTCAAGCTGAACAATCTGATCAACTATCAGTTGAATATTACTGATGGTTTAAATATGTACTTCACTGAATACTCTGTAGCAGATAATTGTGAGGATGTTTCCAAATTTAAACATCTCAGGAGACCCAAAGGCCTATATGTGGGCTGATGAAAGCCTGAGGTTACATGAGTTGCGTCGATGACTAATCATCTCATATCTGAATTAACTAGGAAGCTTGTTTAGCGCAGTGAGTCCTTCTCTACAAATAGCACAGTGCTAACAAAAAGGTATGGAAATATAGATGGATGAAAACTGGAGAGCTCTCTGTATTGGATGATATAGTATTATTAGTCTGTGTAGTAATTCTTTTCCCTTAACTGTTTCTTGAAATGTGAAGTTCATATGCATTTATAATAATCCTAAATCAGAAACTGTAAAGTATTTTTTTTTAATGCTGTAAACCAACCGTCTAGTGTTAGAGGGGGAAAAAAAGTGAACGCAGTGTTCTACATCAGAATGCCGACTGTATTGGCCGGCTCCTACGTCAGCATCACACGCATGCATCGTGAACAGCGTCGGCCAATACTGAGCCGGCGTTCGGACGTAACCACAGAAGCTCTGCAATGTGTTCACTGCGTCAACTTCGTAGGAGATTGACAGGGAAGAGGAAAAAGTGTTGGATAAAGCCGTTATTTTTGTTTTGTTTTTTGCACAGAAAAAAACGTTGAAACCACTGTAGTCACGTTGACTATTTTAACAAAGTCTTTACTTCTTCTCTGGACCTTGAATATGGTAATTTTGTTGCTTTCTATGGGAGATAAAAACCTCTCGGATTTCATCAAAAATATCTTAACTTGTGTTCCGAAGATGAATGAAGGTCATGAGACTGAGTACTTAATGACAGAAATTTAATTTTTGGGTGAACTAACCTTTAACTCAGGGCTTAGATCTTGCCTGATCGTAACCCTTCTTCTTCCAGTCATCTGATCTGACCTTTTCTTTTTCGGTAATATCTCAGTTATCTCTCTTTCAAGACATGTCCCGCTTGCTCACTCTCTCTCTTCCCCCATCATGAGCGTATACGGCCCTTACTGCCGTGGTGCTCCGTGGATCGGTCCGATCCACTTTGTCTTTTCTCCTATTTCCACAGCCAGGACTATGTACAAACACATTTTTTTCCAGCACACACTTACAGAACAGACATCTAGTAAGTAATTTTTTTTTTTATTTCTACAGCACCTTTCTAAAGCAAACGCTACAAAGTGCTTTACATCCAAAAATAAAATGAAACAAAATAAGAATAACAGACAATTAAAAAGCAAACAATCAGATAAAAGCATATAACAATTTAGACAAAATCAAGTTTAAACAAGTGAGTTCTAGCTGATTTTTGAAAGTGTCCACAGATCTTACATCCAAAGGCAGAGCCTTCTACACTTTAGGAGCAACAACCTCAAAGACACAGTCACCTTTAGTCTGGTGCGAGTGACAGCTAACAAGACCTGTTTGGAGGATCTCAGATTCCTACTAGAGTTATAAGGTTGCAACAACTCTTTTATGTAAACAGGAGCTTGGCCCTGCAATGCTCTAAACACAATCACAAGGATTTTAAATTGAATTCTACATCTTACTGGGAGACCATGTAAGGAAATCTAGCAAATTTTCACAAAATTGTTTGTTTGGGTGTTGATTTAAATTTTGTTTCTCTGAAATTGCTTACTGCACCTTTAATTGACTGTGTACCCTGCAATACCATTGTCTATATTAGTCCTCATAAATATCGACTATATGTCACTTTTGTTTCTTGAAGGAACTGTTTCATTTTTAACCATTGCCACACAATGTGTTAAAAATGACAATAAAGTTGACTTTGACTTTGAAATAGACACTCTGTAAACTTTAAACAGAAATGTTACTCTGCTCAACCCAGAAAAGATACCCAAGGTGAACAGCAATTTCCTGCTCATATGGCACATGAAAAAAAAATGTAACTTCGGTAAATAACTTCACCTCATGTTTAGGACAGTGAAAGTATGACTATAAACTGACAGCGATTTCAAACTTTAAATATCTCTTTTGTCAGTAAAATGCTTCCTCTGCAGTTTTCCCTATATTGTTGCTCCATTAATACAACTCTGCATCAGGTTCAGATCACACACACATACACACAAAAAAAACCCTTGACAGTTAGAACAATATTAGACATTCCAAGGGCTGTTAAAAATGGCCTTTTTAGATTAATATTGCTGGAAATATGGACATCTTTCTGATTTAATGAACATTAAATATTGTTTAGGCATTCTGTACACTATTGCATGGTGAAAGTAAATTGCTATTAAATTTAAATAATTGATTTTGTGCTATTGATGGAACCTTGAAAAATAACTGGCTCATCCTCGGTAAAAAAAGAAGAAAAAAAATGTTTTCTTCTCCTGGCAGTCAGGTTGCTTTCTCTCCCTGGCACTGATAAGTTGATACAGTCATACAACACTGCACCAACTTCAGTGCTTCCATTCTGTGTGCTGACAGCCTGGTAATTAATGCCTACCTGACTCCTCCGGCAGGCATCTCCCAAGGCTGCTGATTAGGACTCTGGCTCTGCAAAGTATGACACCTGTGTAGACGTTTTACCAGGAGCCTAAACAAAAGGAAAATAGCTGAGCACATTACTAATTTGCAGCAATGAATTCCAGCCTGTTTGGATTTGTCTCCACAAGCATTGTTTTATCATCCAGGTCGATGAGTCAGATGAAAATTGGGTTTGCTAATGAAATGACTCCGGGTACAAGTAAATGCATGTTAAATGGAAACATTTAAGCAGCTCACCTGTTTTGCCTTTATCCAAATGGGAATTAGCACCAGCGTCATGACAGATTTTTCCATGTTTTGTTCTTGCCCTTCCTAGACCACAGTGCCGTGTTCAGCCTCATCAAAAGGAATGACCAAAGAGAACAGAATCCTTTCATGTTGCCCTTTCCTCCTCTACTATACTTGTGATTATAAAATTGATTTTCTTCCTCTTCTTCTCTCTTTTCACTTAAGGAGACCAGCTCTGCTGGGTTATTATTGTACCGTAGTGCTGTAATAACAATTTATCTTCGCTTCTTGTACGATTACTGTACAGCTCTTCAGAAAGGAGGGCAGAGGTGCCAAGTCTTTGATTTATAGGAGCAATTTGACCGCTGCTTATTAGAGTGATCCACTAAGATGATCCAGGTGGTGGAAGGCCTCCACAGCATCTTAACACTGTTCAAGAGCACGGGAGCAAAACAATCCAAGACTGTACTTTTGACCATAATTATGATGCTAACCTCAGGGCAGGTGGATGATGTGGTTGCTCAAGCCAAGACAGTAATAAAATGCTTGGAAATGTAATTTGTTCTATTGAAGTCTGATTTGGTTTAGACACTGGGACAAGTATGTAAATATAGCACATTGTTCTAATACCTTGAGAGCTGCTTGCTGCCTAAGTGTTGCTAAAAGGTTAATATACAACCTACACTAAACCCTAGACTAATTCTAACTGACAGTAGCCACGTTTACATGGACGCCTTTTGTGAATTCATTCTGACTGATGAATCCAAATGTAGTGTTTACATGAACGCTAAATAAAGTGATCGGGTTGATGTGCATGTTTATATGTCACAAGCTTTAAATCGGAATTGATTTTTTGACATGCACACACTGCACGAGACAACCAGCACATGAACTGTTGTACCGTGCTGCTAACACATTTATATGTATTTATTAAGCAGTTAAAACACCCCTTCCTGCGCCCAAAACAAGTAATTTATGTCTCTTCATTCAACAACAACAACAGCAGCTCTTTCCACACGTCTTATGTCATTACTTGGCCATTTCTTTGTCATTGCACATGCACAGTATTTTCCAGTTTCGGGTTTCAATCCGATCAAGTGTTTACATGTCCTATCAATCGGATTAGAAGAGGTTTAAACCATGTGACAGGGTCCATGTAAACGCAGCTAGTGTTAAAGGATTAGTTCACTTCAGAATTAAATTGTCCTGATAATTTACTCACCTCCATGTCATCCAAGATGTTTATGTCTTTCTTTCTTCAGTTGTAAAGAAATTAAGTTTTTTGAGGAAAACATTCCTGGATAATTCTCCATATAGTGGACTTCACTGGGGTACAACGAGTTTAAGGTCCAAATTGCAGTTTCAATACAGCTTCAAAGGGCTCTACACGATCCCAGCCGAGGAATAAGGGTCTTGTCTAGCAAAACAATCATTTTCTAAAAAAAAAAATAAAAATGTATATACTTTTTAACCACAAATGCTTATCTTGCACTAGCTCTGCAATGCACCACGCATTATGTAATCACGTTGGAAAGGTCACGTGTGACGTACGTGGGCTAAAAACTCTATCTCATTTTCTCCTCCAACTTCAAAATCGTACGCCATCGTTGTTTTACCTTTTTTTTTGTAAAGGGCGTTTGACTTAGTCTTTGCACATTAACTTTGTAGACACTGGATTGGTACTTCTGCCTACATCGACTGGGATCACGTAGTGCCCTTTGAAGTTGCATTGAAACTGCAATTTGGACCTTCAGCCTGTTTTACCCCAGTGAAGTCCACTATATGGAGAAAAATCCTGGAATGTTTTCCTCAAAAACCTTAATTTCTTTTCAGCTGAAGAAAGAAAGACATGAACATCTTGGATGACATGGGGATGAGTAAATTATCAGGAAATTTTAATTCTGAAGTGAACTAATCCTTTAATAAAACAAATAAAGATAAAAACACATTTTTTTGAAGCAACCATGCTATTTTATATCTAGCTCCTGCTAGTCTTTTATTGAGTGCTGTGACTCATGTTTCGTGGGACTCGTACCCAAGAGCTGCAGTACAATGCTGTACCACTTCAGCTAATGAGCAAGTTTACTTAATCAGAAAAGCCATATAATGTATATGGGTCTGATTATGTGATGCAATCATCAAAATGTATTAGTTTACAAAATAAAAGTGTTTTGAGGTCATAACATAGTATTGTGCAAGGAACCAAGCAAAAATTAAATCTTTATTAATCAATAATGTGCCTCTGTCTAGGTACGTTATGTTTTTGGAGCTTTGCAAAAATGAAGATAGAGGCACATATTTCCAATGAGCCTGTGTTCATAATATTTTTTGAAAAACCATAGTAATAAAAAAAGACTCTGCAAAAGAACAAAAAAAAAAAAAAAAACGTCATGTTTGGCTGCAATAATTAGAAAAACATTCTGGAGGGACTATGGCATGTTGCTATATTTTTTTAAGCATAAAAATGAACAGAAGCACAATTATTGGGTAAATTCAACGATTTTTAACTAAACTGGACTGTTTCTTTCACCGTGTCTGCCATATTGGTTTTATATTTTCACTGATGAGAGTGTGTCTGTTTTCTTTAAATGCTGCTAGCAGCTCACTAGGATTTGTAACAGAGCAAGCCTATCTGCAACCACACACAATCCGATTCCAGTCTTTTCTCTCTGATTCACAAAAACTGGCATTTATGGAGCCATTTTACAACTTCGCCTGTCTTTTCTAGTTCCGCAGTGCTTTCTCCTGTGGCCTACAATAACATTTTACAGCTGACCTTATCTCTGTGTGCAATCATCTTCCTCCTTTCCACACGCATGTAATACTCAGATACAAATGTATAGTATAATGCAATGTAAGTCGCTTTGGATAAAAGCGTCTGCCAAATGCATAAATGTAAATGTAAATGTAAATGTAATGACCACATTTCATGTCCTGATTAGAGATGACTATCCCATGGACATTATGTGGCTGCCGCATAATGCTGATGACTCCATGGTGATCCTAAACTGCATTGAGAATTGTGTCACGACTGCTCTAAGGTCATCAGTACATCTCAAACATCAGCAAACCTTTAAAGCTGAATTCATCTCCAGTGAGCCTTTTGTACCAGTGACATAAGCAGCGAGCTGTTTGTTTCCTGGAGACTAGATAATGGGTGTCAATGAATTCACAGTTAAACTGCTGTTAATTGACTGGAGGCCTTCTTTTTTTCACCTACAGATGTGATACAAAATGTCTAGATGGCAAAGCCACTGCCATGTCCCATCAAACAATGTCTGTCAGAAACATGGTCAATGGACCATGAAACACAGGTCACACAGTCACACTGAGTGGGTTTTATGGCACAGCTGATGGTTGTTTAGTGCTGAGCTGGGTCACTACCCACTTCCATTACATTCGCCTACTGTACATCTTCAAATAAAAAATAAAAAAGCTGATTTGCTCCAGGAAAAGCTTAAACAATGACCATGATTCTGTCCAGGGCCTGTCCAGGGAAAAGTGACAACAGTGGCGGAAAAGGTCCTTGCTGAGGCTGCACAAATACAAACAACTCAGAAATGTGCAGGACATTTTTAAACTTGCTCAAAAGAGTAAGGTTCATGGCCTATTTTCCCCAGTGGACCATGCACACATTAATTATTTTGAGTTTCAGGGCCACTGTAGCTATAATATCTCATGAGAAAAGCTTCCCACCCCCTGCTGCTTCAAACCTAAAAACTTCAGGGCAGCCAAAGCACTTTGCTTTTAGCAGAGCCAGAATACTAATAACCCAGAGTATTTTGAATCGCAGACCCTTATCAGTCCTAAAATGTACAAGTGCCAAATACAGGCACCAGTTTGGGTTCACCACACTTCCTCTATCCAGACACATTGAATAAAATAATAATCAGAGCTGAGAACAACTAAATTATAACTGTAAGGCATATATATATGGCACTAGAAATGGCACTTTCATGGGAGTTTATATAGATGTGTTGTATTTTTGTAGGCCAACCCAGAAGCATCACCCTGGTTCCCTCAACAAAAACCCAATAGGATTTTTTCATTGGTTTTTCAATTATTGCAGAAAATAAGCTCTGAGACCCACACAATTTTATGATTCCTGCGCATAGTTCATCAAGATACCCTTCACAGATGAACATGACTTTTATGAATTATGAAGCCTAAATACAATCGGCAGAAGTAAAAAGCTTAAGTTAGGCTATAAGCGAACAATAGCATGACTTCAATCTCAAACTGTTTCAATCTTTATTTAAAATGTACAAACTGGTAAGTTTACATTAGTTTGCAACAATGCTGTTAAAGTGGACTGGTGAGATGAGTTTTCCTGTTTGGCATAATAGCATTTAATGTTCCAGACAAACTCAATGCAATTTAGCCACTTTACTTTTTCAAGACACATAAAAACTTAAAAAATCATGAGTGGTGTATTACTAATGCATTTTATGTTGTAGAATAAAACATGACGATATCTTGAGCTTGTGTTATAATAACCACAGACCTTATTTAACCAAAAACACATTTAAAATGCTCATTTTTAGGTTTTAAGACTCATTTACACTACTTGATATTGTAAGAGGACAAATTAAAGAAAGAGAAAGTGACAAGTGCATGTGTGAGCAAGACTAAAACGTGTCTAAAAGTCCACTAGAACAAAAGTGCCCACAACTGAAGAAATACCCAAACAGTATGTCTAAATTAGGCTAATGATTGGAAATTGGAAAAAGCTTAATGTGCTTGTGTGACTTTTCAGAGCTACAAAACAGTTATATTGAATTTCGTCGTTTATGAATGTTTTTGGTTTTTGACAGGACAGGTGAATCGACAATGAGGTCTGCTTTTGACAAAAAGATTCAAACAGAGTGTGGTGACAGTCATTGAACACGTCTAGACAGGAAAATGAATGCTGTGTCAATACAGCTGCCTTAATAATTACCAGCTAGCTTTCACCCGAGACAGTCATTTAGCAGATAAGCAGCCTTGATCACTTTTTGTGAAAACTGCCTTTTCATAGTTTAGACTTAAAATCTGATTGGACAAGACTTGCTTTAAACCATTAAATAACTTTAGCCTTAAACAGTCTGTAGTTTACAGGCTCTCAGCTGTCAGGTAAGATATCATAAACCCTCTGTCCCGCCTTATGTTCTGACATTCCAGAAATACATTTTCACACTCTTTTCCTGCATATTGCTGACCAGAGAACAGCTAGTACAGTTGAAACATGTAGCAAATAAATGCATGATTAAGACTGCATTCTTGTATGGGGGTATTTAAAAAAACATTTTATAAAAGAAAATGCTAAGAAGATTTAGTCATAAAAGATTTTAATCATAAATGGAGGCACACCAACAGTACACATTTTGGATGTCTACCTAAAATCTGACCCATTCATTTCAGACTGTGTCCGAAATAGCCCCCTATATACCCTTAAATAGGGCACTATTTGAAGGGACAGCCATTTGTAGTGGTGTCCAAAACCATAGTCATTATCGAGTGCACTTATTCAATCACACAATGCACCGCAATAACGAGTGTACAACCGATGTACACTTAACGGCTAGAGAATGCTCAAAATGCACTGTGTGAGAGTCACACAACAAATTAATTCCCACATCTGACCAGAAGATGGAGCCTGCAGCTGAATCATCCATCCAATGTGGCTACAGCGTAATATCATACAGGTATACATTTGATTATTAAATTGTTTAATAATTAAGGTTTATACATAGTTTCCATGACAGAGTTTAAGATAAATCTTGAATCATCTTACTTACTGGGGCTGCCAGTTTGCTAAGTTTCAAATGATTATTAAACAGCAAGCACAAACTAAGCAAAAGCAGCAGCCCTTCCAGCACACTCAGAGTGTGAATTCACTCACTTGTTTTCATTTACTGTCTCAAGTGAACTATATTAGTAGATTAGGAAGAGTTTGAAAATGTGTAGTGTTAGTGTGCCTCCCGGAACAGGGTTGGGAAACACTAGCTGTGTCCAAAACCGCTCCCTATCCACTTTTAAATTTGAATAAAATGAAAACTAAAATACTTTCAAATCACATGAGCCAATATTTTATTCACAATAGAACTTAGATAACATAACAAATGTTTAAACGGAGAAATTTTACACTTTTATCCAGTAAATGAGCTAATTTCAAATTTGATGCCTGCTACAGGTCTCAAAAAAGTTGGCACGGGGACAACAAGTGGCTGAAAAAGCAAGAAATTTTGAAAAGATTCAGCTGGGAGAACATCTAGCAACTAATTAAGTTAATTGATATCAGGTCTGTAACATGATTAGCTATAAAAGGGATGTCTTAAAGAGGCAGAGTCTCTCAGAAGTAAAGATGGGCAGAGGCTCTCCAATCTGTGAAAGAGTGCGTAAAAAGATTGTGGAATACTTTAAAAACAATGTTTCTCAACATCAAATTGCAAAGGCTTTGCAAATCTCACCATCTACAGTGCATAACATCATCAAAGGATTCAGAGAAACTGGAGAAATCTGTGTGTAAGTGACAAGGTTGAAGACCTTTATTGGATGCCCATGGTCTTCGGGCCCTCAGACGACACTGCATCACTCATCGGCATGACTGTGTCAATGACATTACTAAATGGGCCCAGGAATACTTCCAGAAACCACTTTTGGTAAACACAATCCACCGTGCCATCTGCAGATGCCAAGTAAAGCTCTATCATGCAAAAAGGAAGGCATATGTGAGCATGGTCCAGAAGCGCCGTCGTGTTCTGTGGGCCAAGGCTCATTTAAAATGGACTGTTTCAAAGTGGAAAAGTGTTCTATGGTCAGAAGAGTCCAAATTTAACATTCTTGTTGGAAATCACGGATGCCGTGTCCTCTGGGCAGCATCTCTGATGTCATGGGGGTTCATAAGTGCATACGGTATGGGCAGCTTGCATGTTTTGGAAGGCACTATGAATGCTGAAAGGTATATAAAGGTTTTAGAGCAACATATACTCCCCTCCAGATGATGTCTATTTCAGGGAAGGCCTTGTATATTTTAGCAGGACAATGCAAAACCACGTACTGCAGCTATTGCAACAGCATGGCTTCGTCGTGTGAATCGGGTGCTGAATTGGCCTGCCTGCAGTCCAGATTTTTCACCTATAGAGAAAAATACATCAAAGACGACCACAAACTCTTCAGCAGCTAGAAACTTATATCAGGCAAGAATGGAACCAAATTCCAACACCAAAACTCCAGAAACTCATAACCTCGATGCCCAGACGTCTTCAAACTGTTTCCCAACTATTTTGAGACCTGTAGCAGGCATCAAATTTGAAATGAGCTCATTTTGTGCATAAAATTGTAAAATTTCTCATTTTAAACATTTATGTTATCTATGTTCTATTGTGAATAAAATATTGGCTCATGTGATTTGAAAGTCTTTTAGTTTTCATTTTATTCAAATTTTAAAAAACGTCCCAACATTTCCGGAATTCAGGTTGTAATAAATTAACTGTTTTTACCATTTTTACATTTTTTTTTTACTGTTAAAATCACGATCATTTTTTTTTTTACAGTGGTTAGAATTGCAGCTTTTGACTACGCCGTGTTTCTGTCATTTTTCAGGAAAATAAATATTTTTTTCCTAACTACATATATTTTTTACTTTTATTCTACACAACAAATGCAAAAAAGAAATCACTTGTGTGGCCTATATAAAAATACATAGTGATGCAAATGAAATCTTTGAAGTGATCAGGAGCGATCTTGGAGAAGAAAATAAAAGGTGTGTTGGCACCTTTAAGTAGCAACAATCCAGTTTAAAAAAAATAATCCTACGTAAAAATAGAAACTAAGAATGTATGATCCCTTGACACTTGGGAATGTTCATGGATAGATTCTAATGATCCGTCAGTTTCATCCTGCAAATATCAAATGCAATTATTGTCTAAGCGTTTTAATAACAGTGTTATTTTCAAAGCGCTGATACAAGATTAAGAACTTAATGTTATCAGAAGCTGTGGATTTGCAGCTTAATGAGGATTCTTGCCCCTTAAATCAATGGCAGATGGTGTGAGCAAGGTGCATATGAAATGCTTAGAAGTGCTTGATAACTTCTAAGAATCTCAGCAAGGTTGGCACATTATTCTGGTGCTTTGTATTTGAGAATAAGGTGCACAATGCAAAGGGCAGCAATCGTTCTCCTTTCATCATCAAGTCCCAGCGATATCATCTCAGAAGCCTAAGAGACTTATCACAGAGCCATAAAGTTTCATAAAGCCACAATAAATTATTTCCTTCTTATTTCAGTGGCCCTTATTTCCATAAACCATGCTTTTGCTTTCTCCTCTTGCCTTCCTCCCCTGCTATAATGGCAGAAAGGGAGCAGAACATATTGAGAGTTCTGTTTTCATTCAGCGTTATTAGAAATTCAATTCTGTACAAATGACTTTGGAATATCACAGCCGCCGCTTTAGCTGTTCAGTGTGACCCATTTTCGTGCTGCTAGTCATGCTCTGGGTGCCGTACCTGCGGATTCAGCTCAATGGTTACAATGGTTTTATTTAAAATGATCCCTGTAATACTCTTTCCCACTCCCAAGTCCACTCAGTGTATATCTTAATGGTCAAGACAAAGTCAGATATGCTTTTGATCAAGGCTGGCGAGAATAGTGAATTCACAGTTGCACTGTGGATAAAAACAGTGTTATTTTAGTATTATTTATATACTAATATATTATCTATTAATTTTGAATTAGTTTTTAGTTTTATATTTTCAGTTTTCATTTTAATGTTAGTTTGTTTAGTCATTTTATGTGCTTTTGTCTTCTTTATTTGTTTTTGCTTACATTTTTAATTTAGCTTTATTTTTTAATCACTTTTAGTAATTTTAGCACTTCAACTTAAACGTATTTTATTTCAGCTTTATTTCAGTTAACAAAAATAGTTTTTAATAGTTTTAGTTTACAACATCACTGAACACAACATATCTTAAAGAAAATCAGCTTCTGCACAGATCAACAGAAGCACTATGTGTAAGGACAATAAATAGTAGCTCATTAGCATGGCTTCAAATGACTGAACAACATTTGTCAATAAATAAAGGCTGATAAAAAAAAAAATATGTATTTGCATTTATGCATTTGACATGCTTTTATCAAAAACTGACTGTGTATTCAAGACACACTTTATCATAGGTAAAAGTAGCCTATTAATATATTATATTGTATACGTATATGCATTTGCCTTCCATTAATTAGTTTGTATACAGTATATCTCATAAATAATACTTAACATCAATGCTACATTAGCAGTTTAGAAAAACAATCTAATCGTTCATTCTTCACCTAAACATCTTATGGAGTTTTTGTCCATGCCACAGTCTATGGTTTGCTCACTGGGCTTCAAAAGAATATGTATTGTAAAAAAGTGCTATACGAATAAAATTGACTTGACTTCACATGTATGTTAATTCGAAAGCGTGATTTGATTTCAGTGAGCAGTGCATTCGATGTGTGTTTTTTCATGATTCCTTTCAGCACCTTTCAAACGTGCGTTAAGCATTTGGAAAGTGCTAAACAGGTCCAGGTAACAGTAGCAATCTAAATCTTAAGCGTGAAATTGATGTGTGTGCTCTCCTGTCTTCACAAACAAGGCTTATTAGTGGTGACGTGCTAAATCTGCTGTCACTCCCCTTTTTAATTTCCTGCCTCGCTGCACATCCCACAACAGCAGAAGCGGACCCTAATATGCCTATACTGTTCACAAAGTGGCATCAATAGCTGCTTCCGTAAGAAATACAGGAGAGTCGAGAAAATGAGAGACTGCAAAACTGCTTGTTGAAGACTCAATTTCCTGCTTTGGCAGTAATAAGAACTGGGGTTTTATAACTTCTTCTTGCATTTGCATGAATAGTTCTCCAATTAGGGCTCTGCTTTGTCTTAGTTTCCAACATATAAAGTCCCTCAAAATCCCACAGCTATACAGTAAAGAATGAGGCTGAAAATGGGGAGAAACTTCACCTCCACATCATATCTAACAGGCAGTCTTTCATTTTGCACCTACAGTGACACTGTCATTCAAAGCAGAAGTTACAGAAGTCATTAGAAGCACTCCCTACTATGCTGAAAAGGGCAGCCAAACAGCATGTTCAAAGCTTATTAGCTCTGACCTATATCACCCTAACACCTTATTACATACTAGTAAAAAGCACCTCAGCCAAGTTTTACTGGCCATAAAATGGCTTCACTTGTTTATCAACAGGAACAATATGCCATACAATCGGTGCTACTCAGGGACAGTTGTTTTGGAGTGTGGAATAAAAGCCAACAGTATGCGGCATAAAAATAGTAAGTGGTGGTCCATTGTAAGATCACGATGAAACAATGCCTTCAATAAAAATGCATCAGACAATACTTCCTCTACTGTTCTAAGGTGTTTCGGAGCAGTTGTGCAGCTGGCATTTACTCCACAGACAGCTGACCTTTGGCCCTGGTTTCATTACTCATGTACGCGCCCTCAACCTTGCTCTATGTCCAGGCTCTTTAAAGGACATGCTTCAAAGAGTTTGTCTTATACTGTTACTCTTTGATAATCCAAACTCACAAAGGATGGCTGAATATTTCAGAGCTCCAGTTTGAAAGAGTTTCGAGCACGTTGACTAGATTGTCACTTGCCCTAATGGCAGCTCAAGCTCCAGGTTTCCACCCTTGACTACTTAACTAATGAAAGTTTGTTATAAAGTTCAGAGATTAAAAATAAAAGGTGGGTTTGGCGTGATAGAGGGATGCTGGTAGAATCGTGATTGAGAATACTTTATTTGAAAATTCAAAGTAGGCAAAGCCTCACCTATGTTAGCCTGAAATGGGAAGTGACACTTCAGTCAACTGGCTCGAAAGTCCTTCACACTGGACCTGATGTTTTATGATTTGTGTTGGTTTTCTGAGGGAAGGCTAACAGAAATAGAGATTGAGATCTATTAAAAAAAGTTCAAGATGGTGAAGGACTAGAGTAGTAACAAAAACAAGACGTCAGTTCCTTGTGGATTTTCAGCCAACACCCTGAAGAGTATACTGAAAAATGCATGAGGGATAAAAATATATCACACATTGTTCCATCTATGAAAAATTTAGTGGGAGAAAAACAAACGTATTATTCCAAGCATAATATACAACTAATAAAAGATTGTTAAGTCCTCTGAACCGACTAGGGATTTAACATGTGTTTTCTTTGCTGATAAAACCAGATTGACTGATGCATTATGGAGGAGCAACATGTGACAGTGGGGGCAATCTCTGCACAAGATCTGTCTTTACAACAAAAAACAAAACCGCTTATCTGACAGGGAGGCAGCTGGGATTTAGACTAACTAGACAGGTGCGGTATGCTTATAGGCTCTGAATACTTAACATGCACATAATAATGAACTGTCATGAAGATATTATCACAGAGATAATTGGTATATATAATATTTACCCAGAAAAAGAAAGACTGTTGTGTATACATGGTTATAAATGCAAAACCTTTGGTATATTTAATTATTTTAAATTAAATTAGATCTGATTTTAAGATGCAAGTTTGCTATCCAACCTTTGGTTGAACTATGCTATAGGCTACGTATTGATTTGTATACAGTATGTTATGGGCTTTGAGCTTTGCAAATGAACTTGGTCATTAAGAACGCTTAACAATAAGAGTAATAAAATACAGCTATGAGCAGCAATTATCGGAATTCAAGCGTTTCAAGGCCTTTAAGCACGTGTAAAAAGGTATAATGTTTTAATTAGCAAGCCTGTAACCATCTCCATCATAGATGGAAAAGACCATTTACAGCAAATACAGGCAATTTACCATAGGAAATATGTAGTTTTTAAAGCTTTTTAACAGTTATCGAGGTTAAGCCAAAAACCTAGTACTAGTTGGTTTTTGAAATGATCTCCAATATTTAACGAACGATCCGATGGACAGTGGTGGTCCTAGAGGCAAAGTTGCTCAGAATGAGGAGTTCTACCATGTGGTATGAATGTTGTGGGCATGTGTGAAAAAATCGCCCCCCGGTGGCCAATTAAAACCATTTTAGTAAAGTGGCTACACCGACTTCTCTTTTGGCAGCCCTTAGGGACTGTGAATCAGAATTTCAACATTTTTTTTTTTTTTTATATCTATTTACAATCAGACTCCAGATAATCTTGCTGCACTGGTTTGGTTCTGATCAGGTCAAAAACCTAGGACTAGTTCGCAAAAGTAAGTTTTTCCAAAAATCCAAAATATCTGGTTCAAGGATTCAACAAATCCTTGAACCAAGGATTCCAACGATATAAGACACTTGAGCCTAGGCCGCTGTAGAGCCTCTGTCAGGCCGATCGGGGCGAGCCTTGGTGACATTGTAGACAGTGTGAGTACTACCAGCCCTCAAAGTTTCAAGTCTCTACGACTTACGATTTGGTCTGCCCAATCACTTTTAGGAGAGAATGCTGATCCTTGGAAAGCTTAGTGGAACACATATTCACCAGTAACTGCGACTTTTGCCTCAATAAACTCTTAATTTACTGCTTATTAATAGTTCGTAAGGAAGTTGTTGTAGCATTTAAGTTTATCCATGGGGAAGGATTTAGGGATGTAAAATATGGTCATGCAGAATAAGGCATTAATATGTGCTTTATAATTACTAATAAACAGCCAATATGCAAGCTCATAAGCAACTAATTAAAAGTGAGATTTGTTCCCCATACTAAAGTGTTACCATTTGTGTTTTCATTTCCTGCAGTTTCCTGTTAGCCCTTGTTTCCATAGCTGCCTTGTTTGTTTCCATGACAACTCATTACTTACACCTGTTCCTTGTTCTCCTCTTGTTAGCCTGTGTATATGTGTTTCAGTCTTTTTGGTTGGTCGTTGTCTTTATATCCTTATTGTAAAGCTGTCACGTTTCTTGTTTCCCCTGTGGATTATTATTGTCTCCCTGTTTGAATTTATTGTTTCCCAGTTTGCATTATTGTTCTCTGCTTTCCCGTTTGAATTATCTTTGTTTTATTTAATAAAGACTGCTTGCACATAGATCCTCGCTTCTCCTCTTATTTTGCACCAGTTGAAAACAACACTCTTGTGATCTAACTTTTGTGATTACATTGAAGACGCTGTTGAAACACATGTAAGTATAAACATCAGCATTCTTTTTTTTTTCTAAAATTGTTAATATTTCTAACATAATTTCCTGTAAGTCTCCTAATGTTCTGTAAAGTCACAATAATTACAGTAACTATAATCGTCATTCAACCTCATGCTTGAGACTTATGAGGACCCCAGAGATACTGGACATAACACAGTCTAATGTAATGATGGAAATGTGAACATAACAAGCCATGGTGATTAGTTAACATACACTCTAAGAAATGCTGGGTTGTTTCAACCCAAATTTTGGTCAAATATGGACAAACCCAATCGTTGGGTTGAAAATTGAATTTAAAAATGTAACCCAACAGTTGTGTTTGTCCATTGTTTGACCCAAATTCTGTTTGAAACAACCCAGCATTTTTTAGTGTACAGCAGATTTTCATATTCTTTTTTTTTTTTTTTTATTAAACACCTATTACCCTACTATTTAGTCTTATAAAAATCTGAAAAAGGTGCAGGGCCAAAAACATACAAACAAAAAATACATAAATAAATAAATAAATGAGGATTTACAGCAGCATCAACCATATTTGTTCTCATTTCAGCATGGCACACTGTGAGCAGGCAGTCCACTGTACACAAACAGCTTCAAGCAACATAACCTTTATGCCCCCAATAAAACAAACCAACAGCCATTCAGCCTGCCAGCAGGAAGCAAATGCTTGAATTTGTAGGCTGATGATGGTACTACAGCTGATGCCCATAGAGGCCTGTGCTGAACTGTTTAGAGATTTGTTATGGCATGTATGGATCAATGTGAGTTTTTTCATTAAACACAGAAAATATCAACATTTTCAAAAGGTTTCTTGTAAGCAGTGCTTGAAGTGGAAAAAAATGCCGGTATTCTCTTGTGCACCTGCTAGCATATGCAAATTAGCATCATGAAAGAGAACTTCCAATAGGGTAGATGTGATTTGTTGAGATGCGAGGTAATTCACGTAGTGCCCCCTGGCTGGGTAGTGTGATGTCATTACTAGTGATGGGGAAAACTAAGCTTTTTGAAACTATGAATTAATTGAACCAATTTCTCTGCAAAATGATTCACTTGATTCGAAACACCACACGCTGGTAATACCTGCTGGTCAAAACTGTGGAAATGCAACGAAAACTCAGCCCAAACATGTGTAAAAACACCTTTACAAACCAGGAGCTTCATTTATAAAATGTTGCACAGAAACAGTCCTAAATTTGATCTTACGATCTTTTCTCCGATGTGCATACGCCTCTCTTTCAGATGTGAAATCTATAAATCACAAATGACCTTGAACTTGCACGCAGCTGAATGGTTTCAGTTCTCCGCGTTTTAAACAACACTAAATTAATATAATTTACATAAAAGATCACCAGTCATCATCCAAATCCTTGGACGAACTGCAAGAATAGCTTAGATTTCCAAAAACCTGCAGTAATCTGACCAGGAAAAGTGTGTACGTCTGCTCAGACCCTGACGTGGCTCTAAGCACTTTTCCACTTCAAAACCCGTTTTTATAAATATGAGCGTCAGCGTGGATTTAAGCGTACGCACGCTTTATAAATGAAGCCCTAGTTGCGAATATTTTCTTGAAGGGTTAATGTATTAAATCAAAGATCTCCAAACTCGGTCCTGGAGGGCGGCTGTCCTGCAGAGTTTAGCTCCAATCAGCTCCAACACACCTGTTTGAAAGTTTCTTGTATGCCTAGTGAGACCTTGGTTAGCTGGTTTATGTGTTTAATTGGGGTTGGAGCTAAACTTTGCAGGACAGCGGCCCTCCAGGACTGAGTCTGGAGACCTCTGCATTAAATGGAATCTACAAATCATAAAATATCATTAAATATGAAGTGTCTGTATAATGTGTGCTCTTTTATTAATTTGTCGGGCTTGTTTTGTGTGTTTTATGGAGGGCGTGGCTAGTCAGGCCAATAAGAGACAATTAACTACGCTCTTCTTTTTTATTATACAGATGTTCCCCGCATTGCAAAGCCATTAAAATAATCGATAATGTACACTCCATTTAATGGTACTTAAAGGGTTAGTTCACCCAAAAGTGAAAATTCTGTCATTAATTACTCACCCTCATGTCGTTCCATGTCGTTCCAAACCCGTAAGATTTTTTCATCTTCAGAAAACAAATGAAGATCTTGTTTGATGAAATCTGAGCTTTCTGTCCCTCCACAGTCAGTTACACAACTACCACTTTGATGCTTCAAAAAGTTCATAAAGAGATTGTAAAACTGATCGATATAAATTGAGCAGTTTAGTACAAAGAGACACTTTATATGGTGAACAGTTTGAATTGAGGCTTTTATTCACATATAGCCTAAACATTCATGCAAGTATGTTTGCTTGATGTGCAAGAACCAGTGAGGTTCATTCTCGTGTGTTACACAACACGTTTGAGCTTAGGCAAAGGGGTTTGTTCTTGCGCATCAAGCAGGTTCGGTTGAGCTTCTGTTTATGTTCACTGATCAATGTTTATATGTAAATAAAAGCCTAAATTAAATCTGTTCATCATTTAAAGCGATCAAGTCTCTTCAGAAAATTTGGACTAAACCACTCAGTTCAAATGGATTCATCTTATGATCTCTTTATGAACTTTTTGAATCGTCAAAGACAAAGTGTCAGTTGCGTAGCTATTTATGGAGAAAGCTCTCAGATTTCATTAAAAAGATCTTCATTTGTTTTCCGAAGATGAGCGAAAGTCTTATAGGTTTGGAACAACATGTGGGTGAGTAATTAATGACAGAATTTTCAGATTTGGGTGAACTAACCCTTTAATACATTCACATTAAGAGGAACATTTAGATGAACTTAAGCTTCTTAACCTTAGCTTTGGTTGACATTAACTTCCCATTTTTTTCTTAATGCATGTCTTATTTAATGCATATTTCAAACCCCAGCAAAAAAAAACCCTGTTGATAATCAAGCATTCATAAAATATGCCAAAGTAGCAAAAAATGCTATTGTACATGATGAAAATCACCATGACTTCATTCTAAATGAACTAATTAAGGCATTAATACTGATAACGAGGCCTTCCCTAATCTGACAGCTGCTTACTGGACTCCTCCTGCAGGTACACATATCATTAAGATTCACTACACAGCCATTCAGCAGACTGATCTCTCACTGCTCATTCTCACTCTACGAAATATCGCCTAGACCTCTGCTGCCTCACGGTTTGAGATCCATCAGAGCGTATGGAGTATTGATACATTCACATAATAAAATGAGGTCAATTGGCTAAATCTTGCATGTAGAGTGGGTCAAATCCTGCTGTCCTTCATTTTATCCCACATATCTTCACATTCTGTGTAGCTCTCACCACCATCAATATCCATGAGCACTTCAAAAGAAATTCCATCCCCTGGTCTGACTCTATAAATACACAGTGTGCCACCAGTGGGGCAACATGCATGGTTAGTCCTGCCATCTGTCAGGAAGGAGCAGGCAGTGCAGAGCGCAGGCCAGGCAGACCACCAGGAGCAGTAGGGCCAAGTCACTGGAGAGCTGCATGGTTTGGCCTTGTCCCTCAGCCCTGCTTTTGGGTATAAGGACAGAGATGCTGTGTTTAGACCATCACTGATAACTGGACTTGGTTGTTAGCCTCTGAGGTCTTTGGTCCCTTAAAACCAACCTGCTATTAATGTGGGGGACAGATGAGAGTGGTGTAATAATGGGCTGCCAAGGAATACTGGGATAATGGGTCCACCATGGGCCATGGTATTTATGTAACTATGTAGGGCAGTTTCACTTTCCTTTACTTTGAAACTTTGAGATACTGTAGGTGGATTGCCAGATAAAATAATGCAAGTGAGATCTCATTAATGTCTCAGCTGTTTCCGCTAGTCAGCAATGAGATTAGAAGGATCATTCACCCAAAAATGAAAATTCTGTTAATTAATTACTCTAATGTCATTCCAAAGACTTTCGTTCATCTTCGGAACACAAATGAAGATCTTTTTATCTGAGAGCTTTCTGTCCCTCCATAGACAGCTACACAGCTACCACTTTGAGTTCAAAAAGTTCATAAAGAAATCGTAAAACTTATCCATATGAATTGAGTGGTTTAGTCCAAATATTCTGAAGAGACACGATTGCTTTATATGATGAACAGATTTAATTTATGCTTTTATTCACTTATAAACATTGATAGTGAACATAAACAGAAGCTCAACCGAACCTGCTTGACGCACAAGAACAAACCTCTTTGCGTAACACAAAAATGGACCTCATTGGTTCTTGAACATCAAGCAAACATGCTTGAGCTTCCATTTACCACAACTGATGTGTGAGTTGATGAATGTTTATATGTGAATATAAGCCTGAATTCAATATGTTCATCATATAAAGCGAGTGTCTTTTCAGAAATTGTTGACTTAACCGCTCAATTCTCTTTATTAACTTTTTGAAGCGTCAGAGTGGTAGTTACATAGCTGTCTATGGAGGGACAGAAAGGTCTCAGATTTCATCAAAAAGATCTTCACTTGTATTACAGAGATGAACGAAAGTCTTACGGGTTTGGAACGACATGTGGGTGAGGGTGACGTTTTTTGTTCCATATAAGTCATAGGTTTGAAACGACTTAAGGGTCAGTAAATGCCTCATTTTTTGGTCTCCAACTTTATAAAAGTGTGCACCCATATTTGTTTTCTTTATTTTACAAAAGCATTTTGTAAAGTTTTATTGCTATTGTGAATGTATACAAATAAAAATAGACAGTTTTGAATGATGTCTTACTCTTATCTGTATGACCAAGAATGACTTCATTTTACTGTAAGTTCATTCCGTTGTTATCAGAAATGCAAGGGATTACGCCGGTGCCTCCACGGACCAGAGTAGTGTGTATATTGGCATGAAATATATGCAACAGCCAAGCAGTATGAAGAAATGTAATTGTAACTATTTGCAGAGCAGTACATCAGATGAACTCTTATTCTGCGTGATGGGACAGGCAGTATACAGAAGACAGGATGAGTTGAAAAGGGGCATTTCAGGGCCACCCACGAATCCGAAACAAAAATTAAAGCATAATCTCATTTTTTTAACCATGAACAAAATATACAAAAAATCTAGTTTAATTTTCATTTTTTCGTTTGTTAAACAAATTAAAAAAAAAAAAATCAAAACATTTCCCATTTCTCTATATTTTCTTTTTAAGTAGAATTACCAGAAGGTACACAGACCACCTTCTGTTGGTAAATTTAATTGGAAGATAAGCAAATTGTATGTCTTTGATATGTCAATTTATGTCTTTGATTTAAATTGCTTGTTTCACTTATGTCATTAGATTTACGTTATTATATTTTCATGATATATATATATATATATTTTTTTTTTTTTTTCATGAATTTTGTTAAAGTTCAGGAGGAGCAAGTTAATAATAGATAACAACAGATAATCAACCAAATTAGCATGGGAGGAGCTTATTCAGTTAATCAACTCAATTACCGCGACAGGAGGTATATATACAGCATACTTACCTCGGTCCCACAACAGTTTTATAGCATTCCTCCTCTACCCCATCTCCTCACGCCTAACTATTCCTATCCCAGCTTGGGTGGGGGGTTGCCACTCTGGGTTCGGGGCCAATTCCAAACTCTGTGCCCTCCCCTTGGACAGCACGCCAAATATGCATATGCATATAATCTGATTATATGTAATTGTGAACTCGTGAATCAATGTTTTATGTTGCATTTCTTTATAAAGAAACACACCATTTGGCTGGTAACTATATTTTATTTACCCACAAAGGCGCCTGGAATTTGGAACCGGCATGTGTCTACCAGAAAGTCTGCAATCAAAATAAAATCAAAATCAAAAAAAAAATAAATAACATTAACTCATAATCATTTCAAGGCTGAATTATCTGAGCTACTGTATGTGATCTGTATTCATGTATACTCATACAGTAAGTCTTATTTGTTTCTCTTAAAGAATTTTCAGAGAAATATCTGAGACAAAATTGATACAGTACTTCCATGAAGCATAAAATAAATAAATAAATATTACAGGGAATAAAAAAGCCTCCCATCTTCATAAGCATTGAAATCAAATGTTTAAATTTCCATTTAATTTTAACAGACACTGAATTCCAAATGAAACAGTTATCACATTCAATTTAGAAAGAATTTCTCCATGAACAGCCCTTTCTCCATCCAACATCTCAACGACTGACTCCACCCCAAATTAACTCTGTGCGTAAATATGCAAATGTCACGGCTTATTTTGGTCTCACCTGCTTAATTACTTCTCCTGTGAATATTGAGTAAGATCATAGCCACGGCAAATTTACTGATAACTCAGGCATTAGGAGCAGGCAGAGCAAGAGTGGCCTAAAACAGCTTAATGAAGTGCTCTTGCCAAAGGGCCCCATCGCACTCTGTTTATCTCCCCCCGACCTCATCGCTCACACTTCTGTTATCAGGAGTGTTTACACTGGCGCTCCGCTCACAGGCTGATTAATTAACCACCGCCTCTGCCCCGCCATACAAGTCACATTGGGAAGAGTTTCACAGTGTGAAAGTGCAGTCCAACTCCTCCCTCCCTTTAAATAGCAAATTGATGGATGCAGTCTGTCCTTTTGCTGACTCCATTTCTTAAGTCACCAGCACTTTTTTTCCATGCTATAATGCAAGACAATCTTTCCTGATGACATCTAAATTGCAAGCATGGTTGAATAAACGGTGCCACATGTCAGCGTTACCCTTGCCCGCATGAAAGAGGAACGTCGCTTTTGCAGATCATTCCCATCAATATTCGGCTGTTTTTCTGTCTTTTATATACAGTTATCAGAACATTTTTAGCATAACGTTTCTTTTCTATCAGATTTGCTATGAATAATGTGTAGCATTTGCTATATTTTGAGCCCATCCGCTGCTGAATGGCAAGGTGTTATGTAAGCCAGTAAAATCTATTTTTTGACACACTGACATAATGAGTGATTTATATACACTACCATTCAAAAGTTTGGGCTCAGTAAGATTTTCTTTTTTTAAAAAAAAAAAAAAAGAAATTAATACTTTTAATTAGCAAGGATGTATTAAATATAGATCAAATGTGGCAGTAAAGACATTTATGTTACAAAAAAAAAAATCCATTTCAAATAAATGCTGTTTGTTTGAACTTTCTATTCATCAAAGAATTCTGAGGGAGGAAAAAAAGGTTTTGATTTTAAGCAGCACAACAGTTTTCAACACTGATTATTTCTTGAGCACCAAATCAGCATATTACATTGATTCCTGAAGGATGACTGCTGAAATTTTTTTTTCATTTTGCATCACAGGAGTAAATTACATTTTAAAATATATTAAAATATAAAACTGCCATTTTAGATTGCAATAATATTTCATAATATAATATTACTGTTTTTACTGTACTTTTGAAATAAATGCAGCCTTGATGAGCATAAGAGACTTCTATCAAAAACATTTTTAAAAAATCTTACCAAGCCCAAAACTTTGAACAGTAGAGTGCAAACATACAAAATCAGACCCTTCTCCTCAAAATCTGATCCCAAATGGTCACATGAGACATAATTGAGATGTATATTACTCTCAGCTGATCATTGTCATCAAATAACCCAAAATGGATTCCATGTGCAAACAGTATATGACACAGTCAAACGTTGCATCAAAATTGAATACTTCCCCGTTGAAAAAAAAACCTGCATATGCGGGTTTGGTATGTTTTGAAGCATGGCAGCTGGTTTGAGCTGGTCCTTAGTTGGTCATGAGCTCATTTAAGCTGGTCAAGTGATGGTCCTAAGGTGGTCCTAAGCAACTAGCTCCAGCTCAGGACCAGCTTATAAAGCAACATGGTCTCATGGAAAGACATTTTTGCAAGTCGCAAAATACGTACCAATACGTACATATCACTGCAGTTTCCAACATAAATGAACACTAGAGGCAGTAAAACAGCAAGCACTTCAAATCGTTTTCATACACAGATATGATTACAGGGTCAGATTATGGATTAATAAAGACATCACATCTCCTTGCACAATATTATGATCTCAAAACGCTTCTACCAAAGTGCACGATTTGTAAACAAATACATTTTGGACTTTGCATCACTTAACCAGCTCCATATGTTTGGCTTTTCAAATATAGCAAGTTTGCTCGGTAGCTCGGCTGATACGGAGTTGTACTTAGGATGCGGAAGGCTTGGGTATGAATCCCGTGAAAGACGAGTTATGATAAAAGGGCTCAAAGATGAGAGATCAAAATAAGCTAAAATGGCATGATTACGAATGCTTTTTATGTCACATTTGCTTTTGTTGACACTATCGGGTAGGTTTAGGTGTAGTGTTTGGTACGTTATTTTTAAATGTAATGGAGCATTAGCGCCACTCACCGGACATTTCAAATCAGAACTGCAGTGATACTTATAAAACCACCGTAATAAAAACGTACCATATTCACGTTCATCTGTTTCGGAAAGAAACTGAACACGCTTTTAGCGCCACTCAGTGGACATTTCACATTGCAACTGTCATGAAACGTAAATGGTGCTACGTATTTTTTGCAAAAATGTTCCCACAGGTACGTTTTTCTAATGAGACTGGGCTGTTATAACCAGCTCAGGACCAGCTTAAACCAGCTCATGACTAATAAGGACCAGCATAAACAAGCTCAAACCAGCTGCCTTGCTTCAAAACATACCTAACCACATGCTGTTTTTTTTCAACAGGGTTCCCTACAGTATGCGAAAAACAGTACACCAACAGAGTAATATGTCCGAATTCATAGTATTCGAAAAACAGTAGGTGAAAAGCACCCGTATGACCTACTACCTCTGGCAAGATTCTGAAGTGCGCATTCGATGGACACTTTACTATCCCATGAGGCCACAGGAGAGGATTTGTGAATAGCAGTAAAGTGACACAACTGACACTGGTAGGTAACATGACAGAGATAACATGGCAGATGTAGTGTGTCCGAATTTCATTCATACTACCCATATTCATACTATATATAACATACTTTTTTAACGGTCAAAAAGTAAATTCAAGAACGCATTTTGGACGCAGAGAAAGACTTTTGCAAGGCATTAAATGCATTAATTTTGGGTCTCAATGTAATGAGGGGGGAAAAACAGCTTCAAATGGACATTTGAGGGCAAGGCAACATGAAGAAAACAGATGAAAAACTGCAGCAAAAATTAAATATGTTTAGATTGTATGCTGGATTCAAGTCCACTTCTGTACAATTGACATGTACCTTCATATTTCCCACCTTTGACTTGCTCGACTAGTGTCTTTATCATTTTAAATGATAACTGTTATACAATGAAGAAAATGTTTCTCCTTTGTAGAAAATATAGAAACAGGAACATGAGTCTCCACAGCAGAATGTTCTTTAAGTCCCACAATCATATATATGCAAATAATGGTGTAATAGTAGTGGTACATTTATGCCTTAAGACATTGTAGGCTCAAGGGGAAGGCTAAGTTGAAAGAGTAAACTCCCAATGAATCCTCTGTGCAAATGCACACACTCCAGAATAAAGTCTTGAAAGCAAAAGGTCACCTAAATGTCGCCTTATCCAATGTTTTTGACTTCTGCTCAACAAAAAAGAAAAATCTACAATGCATTAAGATGCTTCAGAATATATTTGGCAAGGCTCTCTGTCGTTTGGTGTTGCTTTCAGACTAGTTTGTAATTTTGATATTTTATCTGTATAAAAGTGTTGAATACCAAACAGGTCTCACTAACAGCTATTTCCAAAAGCTTTTACATTTAAGTGCACTTTCAGGGCAAGTAAAGTGATACCTGATGTCATGTTCCTCCAGCCAGACTTTTAATGGAATCATTCCTGTGGAGAAAGACCACTCAGGACAAACTACTGCATACAGACTAGCACCTAAGAGCACTAAAATCTAAATAGTATAATCCACTTGTAATGTCCCCTGACATACCCAATACCTATACATCTCAAGTTCAGTAAAAGTCATATTGAAAGACTTTTAATACTTTTACTTGACCAACCAGAAGTGATACAGTCTATGATTTTCATATTAGGTTTTGAAAAAATTAACATTCTGTTATCATTTGTTCACCCTCATGTCGTTCCAAACCTGTATGACTTTCTTTCTTCTGTGGAACAAAACAAGAACATATTTTGAAAAACACTGAAGAGTGAAAAAAAACTAATTTCTTTTTTAAAAAATATATGAAATTGCTCAAAACCTTAATATAATAACATGCAGCATTTCTTTCATTTTTATTGTCCTTTATTTTTTATAATTTGTCCACAACAAACTCACCATGGCAAGCAGGGTAGTCCTAAATGTCAAAAAGTCCTGAAGCCCAAGACTGCCATCTGGTGGTAATGGTTGATACTGCACAATCTTGCTTTAACACAGCCTTGCATTATGCAATGTGGGGAAATCAATCAGGCCTATTTCTGTTACCACCCATAATCCTGCTGGGTACCTCATTAAGCATCTCCTGGGTGGAAGCACATAATAGAGACATCCTAATTCAACACAGAAGCACCACTGGCTCGTTTTATCACTACACATCACCTTCCATACACCCCCATCCCTCCCGCCAGACTTTCATCTCAATATATCTGACCACCCTACCTGAAACAGAGAGAGAAAATAAAAAAGGAACAGAGGGGGAAGGCAGCAAGAATAACCAAAAGGGGGGTGGAGGCTGGACCAAGGAACAGAAAAAAGAGGGAAACAGATAGATGGAGACAGACATGGCAAATCTTAAAACTGAAATCTTGTCCTTGGAAGATCATCTTTGATGGCTATCCCCACGGAGGTGTTGGCAGAGGATGAGAAAGATCACCAGTGAGTTTTTCCTCATGCCGTATTCTTTTGGAAACGTTCAGCCTGCTGGCTTCAGGAAACGAGATTGTGGGACTCAAGTTGGTTTGGACCTGCAAAACCAATTCGTAAGCCTCTGCTGGCACTGAGCTTGTCATCTGTTCATTAGCATCTGACTGAATGCAATACGTAGTCTGTAGTGTTGGGTGATATATTGAATACTATACTCATATTTGCCATCTATTTATCTATCTATCTATCTATCTCTATCTATCATTTTTTTCAACTAAACAGCAATTATTGACAAGTACATTCTCAATGTTTAATGCAGTCATCCAACTTTAATGCCAATTTACTAAAGATTTTGAATCTACTTTTCAACCATGTCTGTTTGGTTAAAACAAAGGTCCCTGATTGATTAATTGATTGATTGATTGATTGGTAGGGCTGTCACGGTTGAGGAATTTCCCTTGCCTATTTTTGAGTGGCTCAGTAGCGCGATATGCGGTTTTAGCGACATATATAGGCCTATATATACGCACACACACGCGGTCATATTCATTAACGAAACTAAATTGAATCAGGAAGTGAAGTAACAGAAGAGAATGTCAAAATAAGGATCTACATAACAGAACATAAACCTGACAATAAGATCGTAGGGCTATTGTTATATGTATAATAGTTAGTTCCGATCCTCGAATCTGACTAAACAAGAGATTTTCTGCTGATATTTCACGAGTAGAACTACTCATCTCTGCGCGTTCCAGACGGGCTGTCAGTCAGTGCAGTTACATTGTTGCACCACAAGGTGGCGGCAAGGGACTGTCGTTGAATCTTTAAACAGTTTATTCAACTACACGTTCAAAAACGCTGATTCATTTAATGATAGATGTAGCTAATGAAACAAGCTGTTGAAATCATTTTAACTCTGAGCGCCACTTTATAAGGCTCAGCTGACCAGTAATATGTTGATGCTAAGAGATTTCTATCTTTAGAGACGGCAACCTTTTTTCACGAATATATGTATCGGCCTGAAGGACAGACGCAGGTAATCGCACGCGCTCAGTCGATCTCTCTCACATTCACTGTCTGTTTAGGCTTGTTTAGTGCAAATCTACAGAGCCTCTGTACAAATTATCATGGTACACATTATGCTATCATTATTAACTTATTTAATTTTTAGTACACATGCATGAAGTGTAAAACGATAAGGACATAACCTTTCAAAAAAATAGAAAACATGCAAATATCGCGGTTGCTGCGGTTTTTGCAGTCCTCTGTGGTTGGCTCGTCAATAGCGCGGTATTAAAATATTGCGGTTATCGCAACAACCCTATTGGTTAGTTGATTGATTGATTGATTGGTTGGTTGGTTGATTGTATGGATGGATGGATGGATATACATAGATCATTTGTTGACCGATGACCCCATTGCTGGTGGTTATGTTATTGTGTTCAAGAGTGTTATTTTCATGAGTGTGATAGAATGCTCTCAAAAGCTGGAACAGAAAAGCTCCAATCATCCCACGCTGATTTAGGGTCACCCGAGACTGCTCCTTTGGAAGAAATGGCTTGTAAGGAAGGAGGGCTGCAATTTTGCTTATGTGACAGCATTTGAAAGGGAATGACTAAGAATCCATCAGCATGTCACACAACTTTACTGTCATCTCTTAACATGCATCTCCTCCCTAACATATCATTGAGGACAAGAAGTATGGAATATTAGTTATCTGCACCCTATATCACAGCAATAATTAATTTAATGTGGATTTTTTTTATTTAGGAGTTGTAAGAGAAGACATTTTTGTAATCCAAGGTCATTTACATAACCACTAATGTTTAATATGAATTACATTAGTCCTTGTCTCTCTCAGGATCAGGAGCATTATAAGTCTCTTAAGAGCAAGATTTGCCAGGGGTCATACTGTTCTGTTTGTCGTATATGTACAATAAAATCAGATGAAAACTGTGCCAATTTTCCACAGCAATTCTGCAACAATCCAAATAACATGGGTCAATGTCTCCCTCTTGTGGCAGAAGTACAAAGTGCATAAACCTTCACGTGTTTATGGTACTACTAGATTAAAGGCACGGGTATCATGCCTAAAAAAAAAAAAAAAAACACTGTGAGCCTGTAATAATCTTGTAGTAGTAGGGAAAAAATGGATAAGGGCATATACTATCTGTGAGGAGAATTAAAAACACATTGTATACTGAATATCACATTAAAAAATTTGTACTGACCTGCTCGACACCTTCTCCTTCTGTGCCTGGATGGATGTCATGTCTGTGGCCCTCTGCTTTTGTATAAGTAAGAAAATATATATTTTTTTTTAATTTTCCTTTAACTTGGTGTTTAACACTGTGCCTTAATATACCTCATTTAAACATCATGTTTTGATTGCAGATGGGGGAAATGACTCTTGTACACGCTACTATAATCTGCTTCGGTAATTTTCACATCATGGTGCCTTAATAAGATTTGGTCTGTTTTCATAAGATTTCAAGACTCAACATCACTTTTAGAGACAAAAGTATACGTCCTATTTTCACAAATGAGGAGGAGACTGTTTTGTAATACGATTAAATAGGCTACAGCGTTAAGTGTATAGCCTAATAGTAATAGTGTAACTGACAGGCTAAAACAATCACTAATACCAGTATATCATGAAGCATAATATACTAATACCAGTGTATTATAAAGCATATATTTACAGTAGGCCTACCTTAAGTTTTCTGGTTGTGAAACTTTCTACCTCATTCAACAGAATATGTGCACACATATTTGCATATTTGCACATGACCTTAGAAATACTCAGTTTTTCACTATTTAAAAAATAAAGTTTTACATTTAATAAATTAAAAGCACACTGTAGAACTATTATTATAACTTAATAATGCACACTTCAAGGTGAAATATCAGTCTCCTAGTCGCCCCCTCATGGTCACTACAATGCGGACATCACATGTATAGTAGGTTATGTATGTTTGTTTGTTTGTTATATGTGTATATATATATATATATATATATATATATATACACACACACACACACACTACCAGTCAAAAGTTTGGACACAGTAAGGTTTTTAATGTTTTTAAAAGAAGTTTTGTCTGCTCACCAAGGCTGCATTTATTTAATTAAAAATACAGTAAAAACAGTAAAATTGTGAAATATTATTACAATTTAAAATAACTGTTTTCTGTTTGAATATATTATTTTATAAAGTAATTTATTCCTGTGATCAAAGCTGAATTTTCAGCATCATTACTCCAGTCTTCAGTGTCACATGATCCTTCAGAAATCATTCTAATATGCTGATATATTCAAACAGAAAACATTATTTTAAATTGTAATAATATTTCACAATATTACTGTTTTTACTGTATTTTTAATTAGATACATGCAGCCTTGGTGAGCAGACGAAACTTCTTTTAAAAACATTAAAAATATTACCGTGTCCAAACTTTTGACTGGTAGTGTATATATACTGTATATATATATGTATGTATGTACAGTGGCTAAAAGTGATGTCCGGCCTAAAAAAATGTACATCTTCACCCTTTATTTAAATACATATTTGTTAAAGATTTAGTAAGCATAATACGTCAATATTGAGTCAATTGTTTTATTTCTGATAACGCAATAAAACATTCCAAATTGTGCAGACATATTTTTTTTGCCAGGCTGTCATACAAAGGAATTATAAACATGCAAAAACAAGAGAGAAGCAATGAAATATTAATAACTGATTATGTTGTCGTTAATGTATGCTTTTTCCTGTGAGCTTTTCATTTTTCTTTTTCTTTTTTGTTTTGTTTGCAAAAAATAAAACAAAATAAAACAGTAAAATAAAACATACCTGTAGTTTGCATTTTTTGCCAATTCATTTGGTCAGATAAATACATTAACCAAGTTTAGTGTTTTGTTCTTCCCTAATATTTAAAAATCTTTTATTAATCTACAACAGAATGGGAGGAAAAGTTTATATTATATTTTCAAATGAAAGCACATCTAATGTTAGTGAACTACTACTCTGTCACTGTCACTTAATGTACATAAACATGTAAAATCTGTGGGGCCATTTTTGTGTCTTTTCAGTTCACTCATTTAGCCCTGAGGAACTCTAAGAAAAGAGCTCCTCAAGTTGAATCCTTTTGATTTCCCTGCATGTTGAGAGTTGGCCCGTTACCCATCAGCCCGCGGCCAGTCAGGGGGTCCGGTGCCATTTCGCCATTGTTCAGTGGCCAACCGCAGTGTCCATCCCTAGCTTTTTTGCCCGCTAGTCTTCGCTTTGGCTGACTATATTTAGTCGATTATGAATATGCAATAGTGCTGAGAGTAATGTGGCCAGACACGCCACTGTCCGGCCCAATAATGTCAAAGTCATTAGCAGCAGGAAACAGGATCCACATGCGGGGGGATAGGGCCTTCAAAAAAATGTGGCCTGTCCACTCCGCTGCCTGTCTCATATGGATGTAGAACAATGACCAGAGCCAGCGATATGCACTGCTAACTGACCTACATATAAAACATCCACCACATTCGCACACATGCATTGCCGTCCGAGAGAATCATGGGAGAAATGCTACAGATCTGTTGGGATGGATGCAGAATCATGCTCAAGGTCTTGTGGTCCTTCCCTGAGATTATGAATCTATATAACTGTCAACATATAACGCCATGATACAATTAAGATCTCATTTACCCTTTATCATCATGAGAGCCTTTCAGTATGTCCAGCATGATTTTAAGTGCGTTAGCATGGCAACCGCAAAATATTACAAGTTAGACAAATGAATGGACAGGACAGAAATGTCTCATTAATGCTCAATTATATTGTGAAACTGGAAAATAAAAACAGTAGGCTACGTTATAATTAAAGAGATAGTTAACTAAAGATGAAATATTGTGTTAGCATTTACTAACCCTCATGTTATTCCAAAATTGTGCGACTTTCTTTCTTGCATGTGACACAAGTAGATATTTCTGGCAGAATGTCCAAGCTGCTTTTTTCCATTAACATGGCTGTCAATTGATTTTCAGTGTATATGTCTTTTGTTTTAGTCTGTTCCTCACACAAAGTTATTGTATGCAGTGTTTCTATCATTTATATACTAATATAGTTTTTGTTAATATTTTGAATTATATATATATATTAGGGGTGTCGATTTAACACGTTAATTAGATTAATTAGTTACAGTGAAAAATAATGCGTTAAAATTATTAACGCACCCGCCCTGCCCCTGACCTACGTAGGTCATCTGACATTTCATACAGTTGACTGATGACGAATATGAAGCAGGGCAACAACTCACTGCGTAATGAAGCCTATATAATGCAGTTATGATTCTAAAATTCAAGATATCTGGTCAGAAATGCCCCTGTATGAGTTGTCGTCTCATATTTGTCATATGATATAGTTAAGCAATATCACACCAGTAGGCCTAACGAGGGTATCACTCGTGCTGTTTTTGTCCCGAATAGCACGAGTGCAAATGTGATATTGATTTTATACAACAGTTCAGTAAATCAAAAGTTAATATTGTGTTATATTTTAGACATATTGTCTGCTTTTGCTCAACTTTGCCAATGAAAATATTACCTATTAAGGCCAGAGCAGATGTGGGTCTCCAAGCATCACACAGCGGTTTCGCTTCGTTTCTGAATGAATCCGCGTTTTCAGCGAATCAGTCGGGCGAATCAATGATTCAATGGCCCATTGATAAAGAGCGCCATTCATTTCATTCCTGAATGAATCACCTGTTTGAACGAATCGAATGAATTAATGACTCAAATACTCACTCATTAAGACATTTACCGCCACCTACTGGCAGTTTTAGATTATTTTTTAAACTATCACTTCATTTAAAAAAAAAAAAAAAAAAAAAACATATTTCCATATTAATAATAATAATAATAATAAAAAACATTTAAGTTTAGTTTACCCAAAAATGAAAATTACGTCATCATTTACTCACCCTCATATTGAATCAAATAAAATATTTCTTTCTAAAGCTACTTTTTATAATGTCTTTGATGATCTTTTGGGGGTAATTTCTCACCCAAATTTGATGTGCGATTGAATTGCGATTAATTAGATTAATTAATCACAACACCGTGTAATTAATTAGATGAAAAAAATTAATCGCTTGACAGCTGACAGCCCTGATATATACTGTATATATATACATAGTATATGTGTGTGTGCATATATATATATACATATACTGTATATACATTCTGTTATCATTTTAAATTTAGTTTAATTTTAGTTAGTTTTTTGTAGTTTTAGTAGCAGTTTTTAGTTAAGTTTTTATTATTATTTTAATGTCTATATAGTTTTTATTTATTTTTTAGATTTAGTTTATTTAGTTTCAGTTATTTTAGTGCCTAAACTTAAATCAAATAAAAAAATGAGAAATGTTGCCTTGACAACTTTTTTATATTTTATTTTATTTTTTAAAAAGTATGTTTTTTTTTATGGTTTTTGTTTTAGTTAACGATAATAACCCTGATTGTATGACTTCATAAAACTTCGTAAAAAAATATAGTGTGGAGTTCAAATGTTCAAATCAACCTTTATTATTATCATTGTATGTAAAGAGCAGTTTGGACAGTCTGCTAAATAAAGAAGAAAAGTCAAACAGGTTTGGAGCCACACAAGGATAAGTAATGATGAGACTATTTCCAATTTTGCATGATATTAACTTCATAAAACTAAAAGATGAGACTCTGTCTATCTTTATATCAATAGTGTCATCATCAAAGTGAGAGCACACATGTTTAGGTCAGATTCTGCTGCTGTGAAGGAGATGCTCCTCATAATCACTCTTTATGTCTGTAAGAAAAGGGCAGCAGATGATATGAGGGTCAGGTGTCAACCCTTGTCCACCTCGGATGATTCCTACAGGAAATGACTGTATGAGACTGTGTTCCTCCTGCCTGCCACACCCCATCCCATCACCCAACTGGGCTCCATCTGCAGGAGTGGTAATCCAACAATATGCAGAGGTCCTAACAAATGATCTTCCAAAATTTCTATGGATGATTAGTCTTTGTGGTCTGTAATTAACTCATATTCAGTATAGCCTCTGGCTAAACTTTCTGCACAATGTTCACCCAAATAAATGTTCTATCAGCAGCAGGTTCCTGGAGCAAAATGGTTTCTGGTTTTCCCCATTATGTTTCTCAAAACATAAAAAAAAAAATGTTTAAATGCACTGATAACAGTATAAACAGCATCACAATAGAATTTGGTTTAATATATTATATCATATATACACTACAGTTCAAAGGTTTTTAAAAGTTTTTGAAAGTAAGTGTCTTATGTTCACCAAGGCTGCATTATTTGGGGAAAAAATGCGTAAAAACAGCAATAGTGTAGAATATTATTATTTAGTATTTTTTCTTGTGGCTCTTGAGAGTGGAATGTATGTGAGCATGTTGTTGTGTATGTGTGTATTGATGTGTGCTTGTGACCCCACTGATGGGAGAGTGAGGGTGAGATGTTGATCAGGCCTGACAGGGTGTGATCATTACCGGGCCAGGCCAGCGAGGTCTCAGCCCTGCCACTGTAATGAGATCAGCGGGAGTCATGGCCGCTGCCACGCTGCATGACCCCGCTCATGCGACAGCAGTGCGCTGAGATGGCTAATTTAACGCCGGTCATCCATGCACCCACCACCCCACACTGCTACTGCTTGTGTAGTGTGACCTCAAGCATGTGGAAAGCACATTCATGGGAAACTGACTTTTGAGTGGCTGGAGTCTAACAAGAATATATATATATATTTTTTTTAAGTTTTAAGAGTGCTGCAGGGATGATGAATGTTTGTAGGCCAAAACCCAGAAACAAGTTAGCATTTTAGCACTTCTGGTTCCATCGTCCTGAAGTCAATGGGTTTTTTAAATAAGTTTTTGGTTAAATGCCTGAAATAAGGTCTGTAGTTAACACAATCTATTTTCATGTTTTATTCTATGATATAAAATACATCAGTAATTCTGATTTTATAATTTTTTTAAGCTTTCAGGTGTCTCAAAAAAGGTGGTTGCTAACAAGTGGCTAAATGTGACTACAGAGGTTGTCTGGGACATTTAACATCATCATGCTGAACAGATAAACTCATTGTAAGGGTTGTTTCATTGTGTTTTAGTTTGATTTTCCCTGTTCCTGTTTGCCTGAGTTCTCATTCTTCATTTGTTGTCATGGTTATGATTGCTTTGTACACCTGTTTCTTGTTCTTTTTGTTTTCTCATGTGTATTTATGCCCTCTGTTTAGTTCTACTATGTCCCAACTTCATCCTGGAGCTTGTGACCAGCAGGAAGTCTGACCAGGTGTGAGAGCCGGCAACATCATCTGTGGGTGTTCTTGTACGAGTACGAGGGCATGGATTGGAGCCCTGCCCATACTCCCACCATTGAGGGTGAGCAGAGCCTAGTCTCTGAAAAATTATTTGAGGAATTGGAAGAGGTTATTCTTCAAAACCTACTGTCCATGCTGATCTCGCCCAGCTTCAAGTCTCCTGAGTCGCTACTGATCCCGTCCAGCTCCAAGTCTCCTGTGTCCCCGCTGATCCCTCCCAGCTCCAAGCCTCCTGCGTCCCCGCTGGTCCCGCCCAGCTCCAAGTCTCCTGCATCCCCGCTGATCCCGCCCAGCTCCAAGTCTCCTGCGTCCCTGCTGATACCGCCCAGCTCCAAGTCTCCTGTGTCCCCACTGATCCCGCCCAGCTCCAAGTCTCCTGCGTCCCTGATGATACCGCCCAGCTCCAAGTCTCCTGAGTCCCCGCTGGTCCCGCCTAGCTCCAAGTCTCCTGCATCCCCATTGATCCCGCCCAGCTCCAAGTCTCCTGCGTCCCTGCTGATACCGCCCAGCTCCAAGTCTCCTGCATCCCTGCTGATACCGCCAAAATCAAAGTCTCCTGAGTCCCCGCTGGTCCCGCCTAGCTCCAAGTCTCCTGCGTCCCCGCTGATCCCGCCCAGCTCCAAGTTTCCTGCGTCCCCGCTGGTCCCGCCCAGCTCCAAGTTTCCTGCGTCCCCGCTGGTCCCGCCCAGCTCCAAGTCTCCTGCATGTCTTATGGTCCGACCCAGCCTCCTTCTCCCGCCTCCTCCTCCTCTCCTCTAGGCATTCGTCATTCTGCCTGCACCATGGACTTCCAGGCCTTCAGCTGTGCTTCATCCCTCCACCCCTTCAGCTATGTTGGGCTCCGCCTTCCCTCCGGCTACGCCTTGTTCTTCAGTCCTAGTGGCTACTTCTCAGTCCCCCGGGACCCTGGCTCCACCTCGGCCACTCATCACCGCGGCTCCGCCTTGGCCTCCAGGACCAACAGTGATAATATTTATGCTTCAAAATTCACGATTCAAGATTATCATGATGAACAAAATGTGTAAGATTCATAAACTATGAATCACTATGAGAACCAACTTCCGGGTTGGGCAACAAAAATACCTCATCACTGAAGCACTCTAAACTCACGGCATTGGTTGAGCCAGTGTTGTTGTTGGGCTGCTGTGTTTATACTGAAATGTGAAAACAAAAATGCATCAACCATTAAATTTCACAAATCATATTTGAAAATTAACTTAAATTTTTACATACAATTAAAACTTTCTAGGACCTATGATGTTTTAAAAAAAAATCTTTTCAAATCGAGTAGAAAACTTATATTGAAAATAATCAGGCATTCACTGCTCCTACAATTCAGTTTTTGTTGGGGAGGAAAGACATGGACTCAATATAATTTAAAGTTGGCTGGAAGCTGCTCAATATTTTACTGGCACCAAAGCTTATGTGTGCAGAGCTTAGATAATTCAGCAGGTTTCACAAAGAAAGCCTTTGCGAGTGTCAGGAAGGGGATTTCTCATCCCTCCTGTGAGTGGCTGATATGCAGAGCCTGTGCGTCTGGACCAGACAGCCTATCTCTGGGATTTGTCCTGTCCTTTCAAACCTGAGAAGATCAGTCGTGAGATGGAATGCCAAATGACACAGAGGCGACCGGGGAGGCTCCTACAGCGCCAAACAGATAAAGAGAATTAATCAGAACTGGTCACAGATGTTCCTATTGCCCTTTTTAATTTCCCAATGCACAGTGCTGGATTCACTGTAAGTGGCATTGAGTTCCTGGTATATGGATGAAGAAAAACAAAAATAGCTTGTAATATATAGACTTTGACCATTGATATTGCAAGCTATTTTTGTTTTTCTTCATCCATATACCAGGAGCTCAATGCTACTGACAGTGAATCCAGCACTGTGTGTGTGTATATATATATATATATATATATATATATATATATAGTAATTGTTGTTACAGGGATTTTTGTATTGTATATTTTAAAAATCATGGTGTTCTATTAATTATAATGTCAAGATAATCTGAATTTTAATCAGCATCAGTGTAAATGTCCTCTGTCTGGAGATCTAGATATTCTGCAACTTTCAGCAACAATATTTTTCCTGTGGAAGCTAAATATGACTTGACATTACAGAGGACAATTTCACATTTCATTTCTGTTAGCGTTCACATCTCTCTCTCATGTGTTGACAAGTGGAAGATGTGGATGAGTGGGATTGAGGATGTTTAGGGAGAAAGACGTGTGGGGTTGTTTGCGGTTTGGAGGTGGGAGACTGGGTCAGTATGGGCCTGTGGAGGTGGGAGACATGTTAAAACCCTCGTGCCCCTCACACTCCTCAGCCCCCCTTAGTTAAGGCAGTGAGAAATGGCTCCCAGAATATGTATATATTTATATAAAACAAACTGCCAGTACTTCTGAGCCCAAAGCTGTTCTGAGTCCAGAGGCACGAGACCCTGACAGACCTGTGAAGTCGAGGTCTGACCTTGGCCCACTTTCACTCTCAGCATGAGGGAATGACAGAACTCATGGAGCAGGAACACGATGACATTCAGGAATTGAGTTGCAGAGATCTTACTGATATTCAGCCCTAGACAATCTAGAAATAAATGTATATTTATCTATATTTGTTTAAACTTGGGTCTAGGCGATGGAGTCACAGAGTCACAAATCAGTCAAATAAAGATGCTGATTTTTAACAATCTGCTTATGTGTCTCCACAGCACAAAGTGGTTTGGCAATAATAATAATTGTTATGAATCAGAATAAATTATAATTTTAGTAATTATAACAATCTAATTTAATTAATAATTTTGGGGAAAAAATAGGCTAATTTATAATAATAAAACAAAAACTGGTGATCGATATCCATTTTAAAAAATCTTTTAAATAATAAGTTTTTACTTAAAAATTGTTGTAGTTTTTTCTTAATTCTTGAAACATTTCAGCCTGTGTTTACCTTTTTCATTCATCTTCAGAACACAAATTACTGCTTTATATGATGAACAGATTTAATTCAGGCTTTTATTCACATATAAACCCTGATCAGCGAACATAAACAGAAGCTCGACCGAACCTGCTTGATACGCGAGAACAAACCTCTTGCAGAAGCTCAAACATGTTGCGTAAAACACGAGAATGAACCTCATCGGTTCTCGCATGGCAAGCAAACATGCTTGAGCTTCGGTTTACCACAACTGATGTGTGAGTTGATGAATGTTTATATGTGAATAAAAGCCTAAATTCAATCTGTTCACCATAAAGTGATCGTGTCTCTTCAGAAAATTTGAACTAAACCGCTCAATTCATATGGATTAGTTTTACGATCTCCTTATGAACTTTTGAAGTGTCAAAGTGTCAGTTGCGTAGCTGTCTATAGAGGGACAGAAAGCTCTCAGATTTCATCAAAAAGATCTTCATTTATGTTCTGAAAATGATGAACATCTTACGGGTTTGGAACGACATGAGGGTGAGTAATTATTTTAATTTTTGGAATAGCTATCCATTTAAGCAGCACAACTTTCTAACATTGATAATAGTAAGAAATGTTTTTTTGTTTTTTTTTTTAGCAGAAAATCAATATATTAGAATGATTTCTGAAGGATGATATGACACTGATGCTGAAAATTCACAGGAATGAATTATATTTTAATATATATTCAAAAATAAAAAAAGTTATTTTGAATTGTAATAATATTTCACATTTTGATCAAATAAATGCAGCCTTTGAGAGCATGAGACTTTTTTTCAAAAATGTTAAAAAAAAAAAAAAAAAATCTTAACCAAAAATTGAATGGTGGTGTATATTTGCAGACAAAATAATAATAATAATAATAAAAAAAACTGTGGGCAAAAAATACATCAGCATTTACTTAAAACACTGCAGTATTTTATTGTAAGCAAAACACATGCAACAAAGTAAAATGGGATAATTTGTTAAGGGCTAAACTTAAAATCTCAGGCTATGAATTGATGTGATGTTGGACAGGAAGTGTGTAAAATCTAAGTCATGGATTGAGTTGACTAATGCCAATTGTGCCCTTTATACAGTAGACGTGATACACTGTGTATCCATATTTCCTTTACTGTACTAAAATGGTCCCTAAACATGAATTGGAGAACAAGAAAAGCCTTAAACCCTGTAAAACCTTTATAAAAAATAATAACAAAACAGAGAATCTCACAAAATACATACTGATGTGTATCAATACCGTTCAGTGAGCAATACAACATTTATTGATGATAATCATGTCAATTTTGAGACAAAGTTTGTGGGAATTGTGGCGGAAACCCAAACACAATAGTCTGGACTTCAATGCTTCATATGGTACATAATCGTGAAGTCTAATAATGCATTTATAGCAGGTGCGGTCAAGTCTATTTCACAAAATATATATACATTTTCACAATGGCAACCATCAGCAAACTAGAGTTTATGATCTTTTGTGTCATAAAAGTATGTCATTCAAATAATAGACGACGTATGTTTGTTTTTTCATACGGATTAGCATGATTATCTTCAAACTATTGAAAAAAATATGGTGTTTCAGAAATTCTTGATATTGAGAGCTAAACAAAAGCTAAAAACAAGAAACATCAGAAAAAGAAAGAAAACAAATCATCAAAGCCATTATTGAAGGCAAAGGCAATGAAATATCGGTCACATATTTCTGTTTCTTATACATACATAAGCTACTTTCAGTTTTTACATTTTTGGTTTTGATAGTGAATAGCGATGAACATTCCCAAACATTTCCCCCCAAAATCCTTTAAAAAGGTGGAGCTTCTTCCTTTTTGGCAATGTTTTTGGTAGAACACGTGTTAGAGAGCACAAATCAACGGGGATAATATGATATTAGAAACTGGTGTCATATTAGTGATACATACACAACAGAGCAGAGATGATTGACTGGTTTCACCTCAGGTCAGGGTTTGGAACTTGTTCAGAAGCCACTGAACTGATTTCTGGGTTCGGGGGCAAAAGGGTCCATACAGACTGAACGGTTGTATGGCACTTTACCTGCATCAACACAGCTAAGAGTGACTGTCGAAATGTCCAAATCTTATTAACTTAATGACTTCCCCATTTAAATGGATTCTGATTCAATGTACTGCAAAACAAACTTCATTACCCGGAGCCCTGACAGACAGGGATATATTTTCAACAAAAATTAGTTAACTATTGGATTTTTCAAGATCATTTTTTTCAATTAGGCAGAAGCGCTACATCGGTCATGATTTCACAATGGAAACAGTGGCTTTAGCAATTCAAATTGGCCAAAAGAAATTAGAAGACATGAGTAATCTGGTAGCACTTGTATGTTGCGTATCTGAATTTCTGACTTACAAATTCTATAGAAAACTGAGAAAAGCTCATTATGTTTAAACAGCTATGAGCATGATATTTCATATTCTTTTACATTGTTTACACAATGGATTTTGGTTACCAGCAACACTCTGCTGTAATATTAAATGTACATTGCTTGTTTCTGAAACTGTACACTCACAGTTGGCTCTCATACTTGTATCTCACAATCATATTCTTATGGCATGGCCTTTTGATGAAACCCTTAAGGTTTTTGCTAGTCAACAGAACATAATAAGGAATAATCAGTTTAAATAGGGAACGTACTAAAACTAATAATTCAAAACAATAAAGAGCATTAGTGCTTGTTTTTCAATGATTTGGGGTAGTAAAAGACACCGGTTTGTATAAACCAAACAAATATATTGCTCTTTATGTCAAATTCCTTCACTTAAGGGAGAAAGGGAATAAGGGAGTGTTTGAAAGCAATCTGAAGTGAAAGCGGGGAGGAAATGTCATTATAGACCATAATGACTTGATGCTTCCGCCATTTCCGGAATCAGTTATATTTTCATCGACTCGCAGACGGTGTCCTCAAAAACAAACAGAGTGAGGAAATGACTCCAAATGAAATCTACGACAACAGAGTTGTTTGGACTGCTCTCTACGATAAAAGTAAGCATTTACCTTTATCTAATGGACGGCTTTTGATGGTTTTATGGGGAAAACATGATAATCAGCTTTCAAATGGTCAATGGAGTGACCTCCAAACATCGTATTTCATGTTTTATACAAAGATGTACAAGAAAAAAATCTGTTTTTATAGGGCAAAAATTGAAAAGAAAATCCTTAATATAGGTGAATTGATATTGGAGGGTCTTTTGAAAAATAAAAAAGGAAAAACAACAAACAAACAAAAAGAAATAGTCATTATATCACTATGAACGAACAAAAGAGGGAATATTTATTGATCGTACCGACAAGGAGAGCTTCCTCTCAACACTATATCAAGTGGTATCTGTTATTTTTTTAGAAAACAAAGACTGTTGTTTTCTCATTTTTCTTTCTTTTTTTTTTTTCTTTTTGCTGAGAGGTAGAATGAAGCATTTAAATTGAAACACAATGACTGGTTGTTCCATCATTAACAATAGCCTCATAAGACTGAAACAGTCACAGGTTAGTCGCCCTGTGCCACCTAAAAGACACTGTGAAAACTGTACAAACACATTTTTTTTTTAAATTTTCAAATTCATAATTGTTTTCTAAAATCTTGTAAAGTATCCCAAATGTTCCACGGTGGTATGGCATGATTGTGTATGACCATGTGGGACGTTAATCCAAATCTGCGGAGGGTGGATCGCTGGATCTTTAGCGAGAGCAGTCTGAAGATCCCAAGCGCTTTGAGGATGGATGGTGCTGATCAGTTGGAGGTGTCAGAATGGACACTCCCGGGTCCTTCCGTGGGCGAGGTCACTGAGGAGGGTGTCGGGGCGTCTTGCCAGCCGCCGTTCGCCTTTCATGAGGAAAAAGCAAAAGACAAAACTATGAAGTGTATATTTCAGAACACAACACTCATCTGAATGAAAAGACGCATGCGACCGGCTCTAAACCCTATAGTGAAATGCAAATGAGAGCGACTATAATGAATTCCCTCACTATAAACACACTTTTGCAGGAAGTGAGTCACAAAGTGAGGCAGTAAAAAGGAACGACATTATGCTGAATATTACGAGTCATAGCGAGTCATTTCCAGAACATGATTTTCAAAAGACAGATGATGGAGGAATCAATTATTGCAAATTATCACATTGGCTAAAGGAATGAAAGTATAATGGGCACCTAAAATGGAGGCCATTTCATGTCCGGGAGACAGGTTGCCTAAAGAGCATTTGGGGCATTAATAGCAATTTCCATGCCATCAGAAAAAGGACTAGAAATGGGCTTTGGCAGCCTCTTATTTTCCCAGCCTGTTATTTTAGATAGAGGCAGTCTGTAATCAAAAAAGAAAGAGCAGAGCGAAGAGAGAAAAAAACTTTTCAAATCTTCAGCTTTGGTGACACCCCATGTCTATTTCAAAGGCGTAATTACAGCGCATGGGCGAGAGGAAAGCTCCCCCACATAAATGCTTTATGTCTCAGGCCGTCATTATTCACAACCGAAAAAAGGCGAATAACTTATCTGGGTGGAGAAGGAAAAACATCATGTTATTTAAGACAGTGAATTCTGTCTTAAATAAGATTGAGACACTTTTTCTGGCTACATTATCACAGCGTTATGATGCAAATGTTCAGGCTGCTGCTTTCTTCTTTTTTTTATTTATGGTTACAGGTGTTCATGTATAAAATATTGTTGATTTAATTATTGATGCGAACATGAAATCAATTAAGTTGATTTATAAATCTGGAATAGAAATGACTGCAATAAACATCACTAAAAATGTTAATTTAATATGGGACAACATTTTGAAGGAGTCATGAATTGAGAAATCAAATTTTCTTTGATCTTTTGACATTGGTCATTGTACTATAAAAATATCTTTGCATTGCCTTCATTGTGATCCTATAACATTAAGAAAGTGTGGATGAACTTTATTTTTAACAAAGTTCCAGTCAGATTGCGTCAGTAAGACACTGTTCGTTTGTTTGCTTCATTTTACTGCAGATTTGTTTTTAAACAAGATACAGTTCAACCCAGGCTTTTCAGAGTGACTAAGAATAAAAGATGATGCAGTGTCAACTACATTAGATCTGACAGTAATGTCACAACACATAAGTGAGTAACAGTGTTTTTACCATGTGTCATTATTGCTTTTTCTGATACAGATCATTTGATGGTACATTCATTCATAATTCTGTTTACGCGAAACACCATAAGTCACCCTTTGTCAATTATAACTGAGATAAATCCAAGTATTTAACCATTATTTGCCACAACCAAGACTTATAAAGCATATTTAATGTGCATAAATGTTTCACATTTTTGGCAAATGTTTCAACTATGTAACAAGACATTTTTAAACACTGGAAGTTTTCAAAACAATTCCACGCGTGTAATGGCAGGGGCGTTGAAAATTATTTTAATATGCAAAACTGTTACCCAATCATAGCAGTGGGCATTTACTTCCAAGTCTTGAATGCAGCTTGCCTATCTAAATGGGGTGTGCGAAAGAGAGGGTCAAAAACAGGATAGAAAATAGCGTATTAATTGTAATTTAGAATGTTTTTTGATGTAAAAATCTAGATAACATTATAAGTGACTTCAGAGAACATTATAACATTAAAAAAATGTACCCCCTTAAGATTGAGCAATTGCAGACAATTACACAGACTCAAAATCTAGGTGAATGAAAACAATTTTCAGGTAAAATGTCTTTTTTTGATTTTGTTTAATTCGGAAATATTTACATTCAAAATCTATGTGAATAAAAGAAGTTTTCAGATACAATGTCTTTCATTTGGAAATATTTACATGTAAATTGTAAGTGAATAAAAGAAATAAAAGAAATGTGTTTTCAGATTGTATTTCATTCAGAAATATTTGCATTTAAAATCTATGTGAACAAAAGAAAAATCAGATAAAATGTGTTTCCAGATCTTATTTAATTCAGAAATATGTACATTCAAAATGTGAAAAAATAAAAAATGTCAGATAAAATGTTTTTTACAGATTTGATTTAAATCAGAAATATTTATGTCAAATCAACGTGAATACATTCAAAATCTGTTTGAATAAAAGAAATGTTCAGATAAAATATCTTTTCAGATTTTATTTTAATGGCTAATGGCTTCCAAAATTTATTTTTATCGTCATAAGCCATCCTGACAAAAAACATGCTCTCCGTCAGCCATAGATGGCACAAAACCGCTGGGTCACTTCCACAGGACACGTTCGGCTTTGCTTCAAGCCGGCTATTTAGAGAGGCCGTGTTAGTGTGTTTGTCTTTTTTTTCCCCTTTTTTCCCCTCCTCACACTTTGCTGGCTCCCTGTCAGTGCTGTTAAGGTGGCAGATGTGTGATATGACCAATGCACTTGGATTGCTGTCCCAAATCTCTACTCAGCCCTCCCTTGAGACTGTCTGATCAATTTCCTCTGCTGGCGACATGGCTTGTCGCTGTGGATTTTACATGCTGGCCTCTGCCGTTTGTGTTCTCGTTCTCTCTCTCCCTCTCTCTTAAACACTCCTCCCCCAGTACAAAACTGATGGTTGGAGCTGCTCGTCTCCTCTGGTTAACACAATTCTTTTAATGTGCGCTCAGAGCTGTGGCAGAGGACACAATCGAAAGCTTTCAATAGTTTGATGGTCAGAAAAGCACCTGCATCTGGACTTCTTTGATGTTGTTGGTGTTTATGTGGCTGAAGCAGCCATGGTAACGCTGACACTGATCATTTACGAATTACGGTCGTCTTGGTGACTGTTGCCAGTGTGCATACCGCCACTGGCACCACTAATCTAATCACTAATATTATAATCAATAATGATTGTGAGAGTATATATATATATGTATGTATGTGTGTGTGTATATATATATATATATATATATATATATACACACACATACACACACACACATATATTAGGGGTGTAACGGTACACAAACATGACGGTTTGGTACATACCTCGGTATTGAAATCATGGTTCAGTATGGGTTCGGAATAGCAGGGAGAGAAAACTAAACATAAAATTGCTTCTAATTTCTTCTTTTTTTATTAAACAGTGGTTTATTGAACAAATTGTGTCTCTCTATTTAAATCAATTCAATTATAACTAACATTTTCTTAAGGATAAAAAAATATCTATCTCAGCTAGTGCTGTAAACTATATACAAGGAGCCCTTTCTTGAACATTACTATAATATTAAAGGTTACAATTAACAACAGAGCCCAAATTATTAAATTCAGTTGCTATTTATTTTTAGATATAGTAATCAGCACTGAAAAAAAAACTTAAATTGCAGATTTTGCATTAACTTCAAAATCTGATTAAATAATTTTTCTATTATTTTTCTACTCCAACTCATTTTTTTAATATGATCATTTACCCAGTTACTGTCATAACTTGTTTTCATGACAAATTTATTTAAACATATATTAAATAATTAAGACATTACTATCAGGTAAAGTAAATATAATGAATATATAAGCTAATATTGTGCATATATTTAGTGAAATGCTCCCCTCTAGAGTTCATTTCTCTAGTGAACTAACATGCTGTGGACACTAAATGACTTGCCTGAGGTAAATGTAATGCCATACGTGAGATATTACTCTCAAGCCGTTTTATTAATGTCTTTCCGCAGTTTAAACACAGATTACACGTAAACACATCTATGCATAGATCTTATTCTGCTCTTTTTCCTGTAGTGGCGGTCAGCAAACAGTGTTGCATTACTGTGCACACCCCCTTCTGGATTGGAGTGTGGATCGCCTGTGACCAACTGTATTCGTTGTCTGACTGTATGCACTGAACTGTGACGTTCGTACCATGACCGTTCGGGATGAATACATGTACCAGTACACCCGTAATATATATATATATATATATATATATATATATATATATATATATATATACACTGTATAAAATCATTGTCATCTGTTACATCTGTTACAATGGTAGACATTGTAAACAAACTGTGTGGTCCTGAATATGGGACTCTGGGACTGATTTAAACTTCTTGTATTTTATATATATACAATAAGAAGAATAACTGCAACAAAAAGATAAATGAACTCAATTAACTCCTAATTACTGCTTATTAATAGTTATATATAATAGTTAAATATTATATATATTATGCATGATAATAATAAGAAATGTTTCTTGATAGGCAAATCGGCCTATCAGAATGATTTCTGAAGGATCATGTGACACTGAGGACTTCAGTAATGATGCTGAAAATTCAGCTTTGCCATCACAGAAATAAATTACATTTTAAAATATATTAAAACAGTTATTTTAAAATGTAATAATATTTCCTAATATTACTGTTTTACTGTATATTTGATCAAATAAATGTCGCTTCAGTGAGCATAAGACACTTAAACATTTAAAAAAAAAAAAACTTTTGAATATCAAGCTAATGTCACTGGTTTTGAGAATCAGGTACAAGAGCAAAAGAAGTGAGGATCAAATTGAAGAGGCTAAGTATGGACTTACATTGATGCCCTGTGGACTGTATATTTGACTGGCAGCGAGGCTTTCACTGTATCCGCCTGTCTGACTGATAACATGGCGAAGAGTATCCACCTGCAGACAGAAGAACACAACACAAACAAAAGACAGGGTCAGACAATACCCATACAAAACAAAGACGTTTGTGTTGAGAAAAGGTCACCTTGATATCAAAAGGATATTGGCAACCGAAAAGGTCATCAAATGGTGAATGAAATGTTTGTGCTGCAGATATCAAACAAAGACACAATTTGTTTCTGAATTGATAAAAAAAAATACAGTCTTTACAGTGTAATTAACAAATAATGTGAATGTGTGAATTTAGAGAATTTAATTTGATGAAAAATTCAAACCACAAATATGATTAATACATATTAAAAATATGGCTGTTGATTTAACACAGATAATTAAATTACATTACATTTCATATAGTTGATTGATGACGAACATGAAACAGGGCAACAACTCACTGTGTGTTGTAGCCTATAGAATGCAGTTATATGCCCTTAAAATTCAAGATATCAGGGCAAAAATGCCTGTTTTTATTTGTCTCATATTTTTATCATATGATATAGTTAAGCAATATCACACGAGTGCGGTTTTTGTCTCAAAGCATGAGTGCAAATGTGATATTGATTTTATACAACAGTTCAATAAATAAGAGGTTAATATTGTGTTAGCCTATATTTTAGACACAATATTGTCTGTTTTGTTTTTGTCTCAATTTTTCAAGAAACACACAGCGGTGTTTCGTTTCTGAATGAATCCACATTTTGAGCGAATCAATCGGACGAACCAATGATTCAATAGCCCATTCATAAAGACGGCCATTTACTTCATTCCTGAATGAATCAGCTGTTTGAACAAATCGAATGAATGAATGACTCAATGACTTACTCATTTAGACATTTACTGCCTAAACTACTGGCAGTTTTAGTTTCTTATTCATTTCATTAAAAAAATAATAATAATAATTTCATATTTTGGGGGTAGTTTGCTTAAAAATGAAAATTCTGAGTGTTTACATTTACTCATCCTCACGTCGTTTCAAACCTGTATGACTTTCTTTCTTTTGCAGAACATAAAAAAAATGGTTTGGTCTGTAAATATAGCTAAATATCAATTCAGATGCAGTATCAGAAAAAAAAAAAAGCCTAAAAAAATCATACGTTGTAGCCTTAACGTTTATGTATATTTCTTTCTAAAGCTATTTTTGTAATGTCTATTTGATACTTTTCTCATTTAACATTTATCTTTTGGGGGTAATTTCTCAGCCAAATTTTAATCACTTGACAGCCCTACTTAAAAAAAACTATATGTATATATATATATATAAAATAAACACTAAATAACTTCATGTAATATCTCTCATGTAATTCTTGCACCACATGAACTAATTTCAGAAGATTTCCTCTGGGATTCCAGCACTGAATATTCATGAAGCACCCCGAGCCTCTGGAGAAGTTGCTTCGTTATGGGAGGAAAACATTATGAACATCAAAAGGGGACAAACCGAAGCACTCCGTGTTTGGATGCTAGCGTGCCGGGCAAGGTCAGGCAGCCACGATGGCGGACGTGACAGCATGACAGATACGCAAACCCGCTGACAAGAGCTGTATTGTTTCCAAGACTGTCTTTGATGGTCTATTCATTTGGAAGTTGACAATGGCCACGAAGCAATGTACGACTGCTGGAGGCAAACTGTAACCCCAGTCCGTCCTCAAGGTCAGGTGGCCCGTCATGTCAGCAACGGCTGAGCAGAAATCTACACGCGTCGGACACTAAGATAAGCGGGCTGGAGCTGAGAGATGAACTTTGTTGTGACAAGGATATATAACAAGATGATGACTATTTTATCAGTTATGACAGAGACATACCATTCTGTACTAACAGAGAAGGTTCCCTTGAAAATATGGGATAACACAAGAACAAATTATTAGATTTCAGGAACAGCATGTGCTTGCTTGCAAAGGGGGTTTGGCAAAAAGCAAAGCTTAATTAACAAAAGAGGCAGAAGCACTTTTCTAAGATTCCTTTGTTAGAAATTCAATAAATATAACAAAAGAATTGGAGTACTACTGGATCTAGGCCCACTGGGCAAACCGCAGCCGTGATGTGATTTTGTGAGCTGGTTAATCAGGACCACCATTATGACAGCACAAAGTGAGACTGGATGTAATTGAATAAAATTAGTTACGGTCATCTGCCCTCTCTCTCAGCGGTACTCCCTACCTGTGACTGAACGTTGGCCCCCACTTGGGCCCCCTGGTATGAGTCCCCATTCAGAGACTGCACACTCATGAACAAGTCCCCAGAGTTCATGTTAAAAGAGCCGGCAGAACCTAAGAGGAAGAGAGGCCGAGAGAGAGGGAGAGAGAGAGAGAAAGACAGGGATAGATAAAGACAAGAAACAGTCATGCAAAAGTAAGACTGAAGTAAGGAGGGTTAGTAGTGCAGAACTGTTACTTTAAGTGAGGGTTATATGCTGAAAACCACACAGGTTTGTTCCAAATGCCAGATCCAAGCTCAGAATGAGTCGAGAGAAATTCTGATTAATATAAATAGATTTAAATTTATGGCCAAAAATATTATCACAATATTTTTTCCATATCATTCAATATCAGTATTTAATCACAATATTCATTTCAAACCATTAATAGGGAAATTCTCAAGAAGTGAAGTCTCACATTAGCTCTCATGTGATGGTAGACACTGAAAACACAGTGTGCTTGAGTATTTGTAGTAGATGATTGTACAGACTTTTTAGCGATACACACCTGATCTTCTAGATGTAGGCTAAACACAGAAAATTACTCAAAAGATTATCATCAATAATATTGTGGATAAAGATATTGATTTATTGCCCAGCCCTAAATCAATTGTCCAAACCAGTCTCTAGTGCGCTTCACATGATAAGTACTATATATATATTTTTTTTTAATGCTAGAGAACATAATAAATCAGGTTCCTTTTCAATTGGTCCATATAGAAAGTAGACAGCAAGGCAGCTCACTAGGTTTTGGACCAGTCCTGCTGAACCTGCCTAACGTTGTTTATTGCTCTCAGCCTGGTCATGCTGGTATTTAGTTGGTTGGCTAGTACCCAAATCCCTCTAAAACCATCAAAACAGACCTGCCTGCCTTGGCAAGGTTGGATGACTAGCTAACTTCCTTAGGCTAGTTTAAGCTGTTTTGTTTCAACAGGGAGAGTTCTAATGTAGTAAAATGTCACAAATGTACATATTAAATCTTACGGTGTGGTCACATTTAGCATTGTTCTGCGATTTTATTTGCGGGTGAAATCCCATCACTTCAATTGTAATTCACCAATCTGGGATTTCACATGGTGGTGGCTACGTTATGACAATAGACATTTCAAAGAAATGTTGCTAATGTGACCGCACCTTTACTTTAGCACTAAAAAAAAAAAAAAAAAACCTATAATAGCCATTAAAGTGTTTCAAGAACAACAATGGTTGAAGAAGGACCAAAACAGACTTTTATTAATACTACAGTGACATCTAAGATGGACAGTACAGTTACACTGCCACAGCCAAGTCATTCAGGATGTGCTAATTGAGTCACACAAGGAATCAAAGAATGCTATTTGTCTTTTAATGGAGGAGAACTCCCTAGATGTTTAAGAGAGAGCAGGGCTTAACTTAATTTCCGCTTTAAAAGCCGCAGAGCACTAATCAAATGTACATGGACCTCTAATCACTTCAAGGCTATATGACAAAAGGCTTGACCATCTCTTCATAATGACATCCAGGAGGTCAACCAGACAACAGTGGCCGGCTGGTACCTTAGGTGTGTTCATTCCAGATAAAGCAAAATATCATTTTAGCCAAATAACTGTTAGGTCAAACTAGCAAAATTGAAGAAAAGCAGAGAAATCAATCAGTAAAAGGAGAAAAGCAAGAGTCTTGTATGAGCTGTGCAGCAGTTCATGCTGCTGATGTAGATGAAGAAAAGGAGGCTTTGGATCTCCTACAGACAGGCATTATGGGAACGCTACAGTAAAGGAAGAGTATTAAATGTAGGCAATTGTGGAATATTCAAAACATTACCATGGTGAACCTATTTTTGCCAGTTGGTGAAATTAAAGTTGGCGTTTCTTTGCCATATTCTAAAAACGTATTGAAGACCAATGAAAAACAAACACATCTGTTGTTTGTGTGTTGATTTACTGCAATACTCACCAGCTGAATTTGGTGTGGAAGGCGAGTTGGCTTGGCTACCGTGGGTGGAGACGTTGGTTGCGTTAGCGGCGGTTCTGGCAGCGTACATGTTGGCTTCTTCTTGGAATTTTCCAATATTTTTCTTGTATCTGATTCTCTTATTTCCAAACCAGTTGGATACCTGAAATAAGAATTAATGATTAAATCAGAAAGAACATAAATTATTGTCTAACTTAATAACTTAATAACTTTAATAACTTTAATGTTATTTGAGAGCTCTTTAGTTTCTTTGTACAACACATTTCTAAGCAATTCATATGTATTCTGTTCACTGTATGAGGAAGGTTGGTGAGTCTCACCTGTGAGACTGTAATGGAGCATTTCTTTGCCAGCTCCTCCTTGGCCTCCTCGCTGGGGTACGGGTTGCTTAGGTGGGAGTAGAAGTATTCGTTCAGGATCTCTGTGGCCTGCTTATTGAAGTTTCTCCTTTTTCGTCTAATGGAAAATGACAGAACAGAAAGAAAGAAAGAGAGAAAGCGAGAAGGAGAAAGAGAGAATGAGAAAGGGAAAGAGCAAAGCCAGCTTGATTCAGAAGCTACAGTGTTTAGAAAGTCCTTCACATTTGAACCGGCTGTGTGAGATACTCATAAAATGTATTTATGATATCTCATAAAACGTATGAGACACTTCCACCCACAAACACACACATACATGTACACTCATACAGACCTGGCGTCGAGAAAGCGGGAGCGCAGGATCATGACCGCCTCGCAGGTGCTCTGTTTGAGCTGCATCTGGATGGAGCTGAACTTGCGATGGATGATGCTCACCATGCGCTCGATCTCTTTGGGGGAGATGGGCCGAGTGCGAGACTGTTCCCTCAGCAGGTTCATCACATGGGTTGTGAATTCATTACACGCCTGAACATGCACAGAGGGGTGGCACCAGGATCAGTCTCTGTGCATGTAAACATAACTACAGGAGCTGCTCTCCTGGACAGTAAGTGTATTTTTTTTTATGGTGTGCTAAGGCCTACGATATTTTGTTTTTGAAACATATGAATTTACAGATGTCAGATCTAGGAGAAGTCCAGACTCAGCATGTGTTCTCTCACCTGCTCATACTTTTCCAATTCTGTGTGGTAGATCTGACGGATCTGGGACAGCTTGGCCCGGTAGTCTGAGTGTTCGGCCGAGTTATCGGACCCCGCGCCACCAGCTGCAGCAGCAGCAGCAGCGGCTGCAGCGGACCCACCTCCTTTCTCTGGTCCGGACACGCCCTCAGCTAGCAGCATGTTGTCCAATCGCATGAGTTGAGCATCTGGTGGCTCCTCCTCCTGAGCTCCACGGATACTGAGTACTGTCAAGAAGGAAAGAGAGAATAAAAACTTAAGTATTTTTTGTAGGCTCAACTGCTAAAAACTGTCTTTAGCCATTAAAGCCACTGGAAATCCTGAAAGCCTCTTACTGGAAAGTTTTCTGACATATTATACTGTTTATTACCATGTAGTAGACATTTAGTGGTTATTTAGTGGTCATTTATGATTAACTTAGTTAAGATTTACAATTTCTCAATACAACACTTAAAAATGAGAAGCACAGCTTTTTTTTTTTGTAACAATTTGATTAACTGAACTTGTGGTTATGTCTTTATTATTACCCCTTTTTTTTGATGTTATTAAGGTTGTTCTGGGTTGTTCTTGTATTCTTTGTTTGGTACATTATGAAAAAAAACTCAAAAAAAAAAAAAGAGAAGCACATAAAAATGTAATGTACAGTTTTCCTCAATTGCCAAGACGCTTTTTTTTTTAAACCTTCACACATTTTCTCACATTAAACATAACCAAATCTTCAAACTACATTCACAAAACCCCTGACTCTTCAGGCCAAAATCAAACAATCGGCTCAAAGCCATTTCAGCGGTATTCAAAATCAAACAATGCTTTCAGATCATACACACAGCGAGTCAATATATAAACACTACAGATCAGTCATTAGACGCTACATTAAAAAAAACGGAGAACACAGCATCCAGAACATGTAGTTACAAAAAAAAATACAGTAGTCCAAATGCAAAAGCCCAAAAGGTAAAAATAAATAAATAAACTCTAAATGAAAAGCGTTACAATACACTCAAAAAAAGTTGTGCAACTGCAAAAGCAAAAGTCAATGAGAGATTAATTCTGCCTCAGCATCACGTCTTCATGTTGAGGACTTTGTCCACATCACAGGCAATGTCGTCTCTAGCCAGGCAAAGAGAAAAACCCTCTGGTGTGTCGAATCCTGCCTTGACAACACTTCACACCTTGCTCTTTCTCATCCTCATCTTCATCCTCCCCGTCCACCACCTCTCAGGCCCTGTTTACACCTGGTATTAAGATGAGTTTTGGCCAATCGGATCACAAGTGGATGAGGGAGACACATATCCATTTACAGCACACCTGGTATTTTAATCGGTCTCTTTTTTGTCCACTTTCAACCATTTCTGTCCTGATTTCTTTAAGGGGAGGGTCTATGGGCGGGTAAATGTACGTTTTTTTTTTTCCGGATTTTTCAATCTAATGGACAAAATAAGCTTACGCAATTTACAAAGGAACACACACAGAGACGACATGAAAACATACAGAGAGCATCAGCTTTCCTTTGCCGAACACTGAAAGTGCATGTTAGAAAGCAGGAATGGTGAAAGAACATTGTGCTCAGTACATTTTTCATCTTCAAACCAAACGACAAAGGTTAAATCCGGTCTGGATAGTGCGCTTTCCATAATGTTTATGCATTAGGCCAGTAGGTGGAGAGCAGGGGGTCTTTTGCAGCTGTTCGAATGCATACACTGTTCGAATGTTTACACTGCAAAACAATCCACTCGAATGCGTTTTCAACTACCTCTGGAAGTGGTCGAAAATGGACAAGCTCAAAACGTTTTACACCCCGTTTACACCTGTATTTAGTGTCATCCACTTGTGATCCAATTGACCAAAACAAATCTTAATACCAGGAGGAAAAAGGGCCTTACATGTACTCTTCCTCCTCTCCCTCTCAAATGGTTTCTATCCAATTTTCCGTATCAACATTCAGTGCACCTGTGCCACCTGTGCACTCTGAACTGGCTTATATTTTATACAATTCATTTGATCACATCATTAGAAACAAGTGTGAACAATTTTGAGCCGTTGTGTGAAAACGATAACAACTGTGTTGTGTTTAACTTTTGCCACTTGTGTTTACAATTTTGCAACACAAGTGCATCACAGTGCAAAATGTGTTTTAGTGAGTACGGATGTGTTTAGAGTTTTGCAAACAAGAGTGCATGAAATTTGCAAACAGTGTGAAACTGCTCGAAGGTTTTACAGAAAGACTGACTTATTCGACAAATAGGTTTAGCCCTTTGAGAATTAGTTTCACAGAATGGGGTTTAGTGTCTTAGCAATTGAGAAAAAGTGTAATGGAGTGACCTCCATAACGGTCAAGTTAAAGTAAATGTCTGCAATAAAATCAACATCGTAACATCTCATTGTCTTCTTATGAGCTTTCATAGAGCTTGAGAAATGATATATAGCCTTCATTTTAATTGCTCACTTCTTTGTGATAAAAATGTGAAACTATACACTGATCTTGGCAGGGTATGAGATAATAAAACCATCATTTCATTGATTTGCACGATAATTTAGAATAAATTATTACATCACCGCTCATTTTTGGTTCTTGATCTTGTGATATTTACCCACTGTGGAGTAAAGGCATTAAATTATTATTATTAAAAGCGTTACTAAATTAATACCAAGATTATTACTCACCACACTGCTGTATTTTTCTTTATTTTCATAGAACTGTCAGGTTCTTTGGAAATCTTTCCTTTTTCCAACTTAAATTAATATAGATTAAGTTAATTTACCATGAATCTCTACTCTTTGAATCTCTCTAATTTTAGGACTGCACATGTATCACTGTTTATACTGGCTGTGTTACAGAGGAACTCAGTCTTGTGCATGAATATCTAAACTACTGCAACATTTAAATCCAGTGCTGGTCTAATATACATGTGCTGGTCAAATTATTCCAAAGACCTTGATCCCCTGATTTAAATGTAAAAAAAAAAGAGAGAGAGAACAACACTGTTATTAGTAGCAGAAAGTATTATCAAATTAGCAAGAAACAAACATGCAAATAGTGGAGGATGTTAAGATTCTGTGTGGGTCTGGTTATTACTAAACTAAGAAAAGAAGATTCTATAAGGACTCTCAGAGGAGTTTTGGCTGTGTTTGTGCGGTGCTAATAGAACATGATAAACTGTTGTATCTTTGTGTGCCACTAGATGTCTCTCCTTCTGTTCTGTTCAGAGATGGCAGACCGACACCAGACAGAACCTGCACCAGCCATTGATTCAACAAAGAGCAACTTGAGACAGCACACAAATCCTGATTTTCAAATGATTCCACATATAACCATCCATACATTTCTATAGAAGACCAGATTGACAATAAAGATCCACAGCGGTAACAAAATAATAATAATAATAATAATAAAAATAAAAACAAATGTATGCAAATAAAACCAATACTCCTCATATAAAGCAACAGTTCTGTCTTGGTTACAGTAACAGTGAACGTCAAGTGGTGTCCAAATCTTATATCAATATAGCTTATTTTGATTATCAAAGTAACAGCATTTTTCTTAAATTCAAATTTATATATACATATATAAACTACTGATCAAAAGTTATGGGTCAAATAGATACTTTAAAAAAAATAATACTTCTATTCAGAAATGATGCCTTAACTTGATAAGAAATGACAGTAAAGACAGTTTTTTTAGGCAGGTATAAAACAGGTATATTACAGTTTTCAACATTGATATTTTGATAGGTTTTTTTATTATTATATTAATATTTCACAATATTACTGTTTTTACTGTATTTTTGATCAAATACATACAGCCTTTGTAAAAAAAGAAAGAAAAAGAATATTCACAAGTTCACACTTGCATATAATCAGATATAGTATAAAATATGCATATTTGCATATTTGGAATTTTGCCTGAAACCAGAGCACTCCCTCCCCATCCCTGGCTGGGATATGAATAATCAAGATTGAGGAGTTAGGCTGGAGGAGGGATGCTAAAAAAATTGTTGCGGAACAGATAATTTAGCTCATAAGCCTGCTTTCGCGCTGATTGGGTAGCTTATCTGAACGTGCTCCTCCCGAACTTTGTTAATAAAACATTATTTCTGTGACCCAATCAGAAAATGCTGCAACCCACCAGTTCAGAGCTGCTGATAGAATGTAACACATAATGCTTATTACATATGTAGACCTGCAGAAACAACCAATGTCTGTTGGCGCTACAGCAGTAGAGGCAATGCAAACGATCCTGTGACATCATTCTGAACATGACAGTGGAGGGTGAGGCAACCAGCATGTTGCAATCTGTTTCCACAACGCGTACCCAATCAGCCCAGCCTCTTCCAATCAGCCCACTCCCTCTGCAAATGTCAGGGGCTGTCAGAGGGCTTCAGAGGTCAAGAGTTCAGGGCATGGGTTGAGCGACACTGGCGAGGTCAGATTTCTCCAGAGAATGCTAGCAGTACTGCAAACATCCTGCTTCTTTAGCGTGTCCTTCAGCGGCATTTGTACAGTATGTCAGTATGTTTGTTTCGTAAAGTGATTATTTTCTTGAACTCTTTGCTTCAACTCTTGGACGATGTCTTCAGCCTGTTTTCAACCGATCTTGCTCTGCTTTTCACAAAACTCTGACTGTCCAATTTCAGGCTCGTCTCAACTGTCTGTCTGCCCACCCAACTATTTCACAGCGAATAAAAAAATACAAGTGTATATCAATAGCTCAAAACCAGAGAGAAAAAGCTAGTCTTTTATGCCTTTATAATAGAAAGAGAAAGCAACAGTGGAACGTGACTGGTGTACGGCATCGACTAAAGAAACCCAGGCCCAGAAGTGCGCAACGTTCATCTGGAGAGGAAATCTAATGAGGCAAATAATGATTTATTCATTCCAACCATATCCTCCAGTGCACAATTAAATGCATGAAATATATTAAATAAATACAATGAATGCGGATAATCATACAATTCACTTTGCTGTTGCTTAATTACCCCAAACCGACGCAATGCACTTTATTTATTTTGATTCAGTAATGGCATGGCAATCGATTAGGCCGTAATGCTGCCGGCCCTGTGTGTGTATGTGTACGTGTGTGTATGTGTGTGTGTGTGTGTGTGTGTGTGTGTGTGTGTGGTCCGTGCCCAATGCGCTGCTGATGTGAACTGAGCTGAACTCAACCACCCGCAGACAAACATTAACAGTTTTCTGAGGAGCAGATCATTCTCTCTTTCTGTCTTTCCTTGGTTTCTTCCTTCTTCCTTTCTGCCTATAGGGGAAGATGGGGTAAGACTTCTACAATAGTTTGTATTTCTGAGGTCTCATAGGGCAATCAATCAATCAATCAAATTATTGCTACTATATCAATGCAAATGTCTGTGCCCAAATAAAAATATAAATTAAAAAAAAAAAAAAAAAAATCACCAGTGACAAAAAGATATTATTTCAACACAAATGTTCATTTTCTGATGACATGCCAAAATTAATAAGAGCATAACTATTTAATTAATGTGTTCAGGTGGAATTTTGAGAAGAAAATTAAAGGTGGGAGAGACATGTTACCCCATCTTACCCTATTTTTCTCTTTCTTGTTTTCTCTCTTAATTTTTTGCATGTGCTATTAAGCATCATGAACAGCAGCAGTTTTTAGAAGTCTCTAATGGACGATTTTCACTTTTGGAGGCTTTTCACATGTGACTTCTCCTCAGACAAGTCTTAATTTCACCCTCCCAGCAGTCGTTTTCCTGAGCGTTTCCCTTTTCACAGTTGATTTGCCAATCTAGAACCCACGCACCTGATAGCAAGACCTAATTTCACTCTTTTCACTTCTACAACAAGGCCAAGCGGGTCTGGTATTCCCTGTGATAATCCTGAGAAAACTCACATCTTCCTCATGTTTGTGAAACTGTAATCTTTTTAAAATGTATGCTCGATCACAAGGTTGAACAGTCTTGTAATCCTCCTTTGGAGCAATAAAAAGTGTTTCGTTTAGGCGAAACGAGGCGTTAACGCAGTCAGGGGCTTCGAGCTAGGTTTAGTCAGGGGGTTTATCTTTTCAATGTCTAAACCAAGGCTGGTATCAACTTCAGGGAATTACGTTGGGAGTCAAAGAGTGGAATGGATTACTGTTGAGACAGGAGGATTTGGCCTGATTTTGTATCAGAAAGACAGACATATGGCACACAGCAGACTCGTGGCTCTTTAGTTCTCTGTAAAACCTCCTTGGAGAAAAACGTGTGAACAATTTTACTGAAATGTTCAGCGTTGCTAAAAGTTGTACTAACATCTAAAAAAGCAAATAAGTTATATTAATATATTTTAAATATTTTCCTGGATAAAGACGACTGTTAGGCTAAGGTGACAGTGTCAATTTTTTTTTCTAATCTCTAATTTTCCCATTTTTTCATTGTGTGTTCACATCAACCTGCACAATCAAACAAAACCTAATATGCAAGATATTGCATACTTGTTTATTATATAACTGCATACAGTTTTTGAAATTTCATCTTTATTTTCAAATAAATAAGACAATAAAAGCCATCGAGCAGATGAAAATTAAAATTGATTGACTAAGTTCATTGAGGCCATTATAACATGATTGACAGAAAGTACAAAAAACTGGGATTACTTCTCTTTTTAAAATCACAATTCACAATACCTTTGAAAATGTCAATAATATGTAATGTAATGACTGCTACACTAGAAATGGTTTTAATTAAAGTGCTCCTATTATTATGCTATTTTAAAGGTTCCTTTTGTTTTGGCGGTCTCCTATAATAAGTTTACATGCATTCAAGTTCAAAAAACACTTTAATTTTCTCATAATATACACTGCAGCATCATCTCTTTTCTCACAGCATCTGAAATGGTTCGATAAAGAATTCAGTCTCTCTAAACCCCAACTTTCTGAGAGCTTACTGTGCTCTGATTGGTCTGATGGCCCAGTCTGATGTCCATTATACTACATTAGACAACAGACGCACTGGTCAACCGGCCGTTTTTTGCTTCAAACACACGATCGGCAACCATGGTCTGTGTATACACCATATCTTAATTACAGCTCCAGATATTCCTCAGCACTTGTTTACACAGTGATACGAACAGTAACAATTGCGTCATTTTTACCATATCAATTCAAGCCCAAGTTCTCATCCATTGGAAGTGCATCAAAGTAGATTTGCTTTTGCAGAGCAGAAACAGCGTCTTCTCAACATGTCAACAACACAAACCAAACTCTTCCAGGCCTCAGCTACAAATACAGTGTTTGAGGGCTGGTCAAAGTAGACGTTGTTCGGGGGCAGCCAATAAAGACTACAGGCTGGCATTATGCAAATGTGTTACAAATCTACATATGTTCGCACTGGTAGACTGGAATTACTGACGACTTGTTTCAGGCAGTTCAGATTCAGTTCTTTCTTTTGGGAGACAATAACTTTGACCTTTGAAACTTTGCAGACCTTTTACATTCACAAACAGCTACCTCCGAAAAAACACACTGATAATATCCGAAAACATAATAGGAACACTTTAAAGAAATCTGGTCACTAATATGTATTGTGAAATATGAAAATATGAATATAATTAAAAATGTATTCCTCTAAATTTTCAGCAGCCATTATTCCAGTCTTCAGTGTCACATGATCCTATTCTAATATGCTAATTTGATGCTAACATTTCTTATTATATTCAATGTTGAAAAAAGTTGTGCGGATTAATATTTTGGTGGAAAACCATGATACATTTCTTTCAGAATTCTTTGATATATTGAAAAAGAACAGCATTTATTTTAAATAAGAATATTTTACTGTCACTTTTGATCAATTTAATGCATCTTTGCTAAGTTGTATATTTCTGTTTTTTTTTTTTTTTTTAATTGAATGGCAATGTACATTTATAATTTTACCTAGCAAATTAATTTACTTCCTTCTACTACAAGACATAACCACACACAGTCAGTAAAGCAAAGATTATTTGTTTCTGAGGGAGAATTACAGCGATGTGGCTAGCGTGAATATATAAAGCCAGAGATGAAGTAATCGTCCCTCTCTGGCATGTTTTAATTGAATGGTGACAGGAGACAAATCCCACCTCTCTCTGTACTCATCTATAATTAATCTGTGGATGGAGGAGGCCCTATCAATGACATTACATTGTGTTAATAGCAGCGGAACGAATGTACACACACACAAGATACATAATATACTGATGACAGAGGAACATTCTGATGCATTGAAGCTCTGGTCTTATTGTGAAAGCCTCTTACAAACCACTTCATTTTGTCATTTGGCGTTTACACTAACACAACCACGATCCCATAAAAAAACTAGACAGAGCCCCGACCACAAAGCCAGCCAGTCAAAACAAAAAAGAAAGGAAAAACAAAAACTGCAAACAAGCCGCCCCGACGCTGCCGTGTTTTCATACTGCCCAGCCCCCTCCCTGGCCTCAACTCCCTGTGAGCGTCTTAAATGAAAGCATGTTTAATTAATGATGTTGAAGTATTCTGTCACAATTAGGAAGATGTATGGTCAAACAAGGCGCTTGTGATGGCCCTGACAAGGATGATGAAAGTTTGCCTTCCTGGACTGGCACTGGCAGCCAGCGCTGGGCCCTGGAGCCTCTCCAGATGCAGTCAATACGGTAACCTGAGACCTGAGATCTCCAAGCAGACTCATGCAGTCAGCCAACAAGCATCTAATGCACCTCACTACATCACATTTTACTGGTGCTTCACACATGCCTTGTATTCAGTAAAAAATAATAAAGGTTAACCTTATAAAATATCTTTGATTTTCTTGCATTTGAACAATTTACTATCAATTTCAGGCAAGTGTTATGACATATCCTGACAAAAAATGACCACTGTAACCCTCATTTTTGCCTAATTACTTTAGTTACTAATAGAGATGCACAGATATATACACTACCAGTCAAAAGTTTGGACATGGTAAAATTTTTAATGTTTTTAAAAGAAGTTTCGTCTGCTCACCAAGGCTGCATTTATTTAATTAAAAATACAGTAAAAACAGTAATATTGTGAAATATTATTAAAATTTTAAATAACTGTTTTCTGTTTGAATATATTTTATAAAGTAATTTATTCCTGTGATCAAAGCTGAATTTTCAGCATCATTACTCCAGTCTTCAGTGTCACATGATCCTTCAGAAATCATTCTAATATGATGATTTGCTGTGTGTGTATTTGAACGTTTATGTGTAATAAACTGCGAAAAATTGACACTCGCGAGAGGCGGCTATGTGTGTGCGCTGAGAGCTCACTGACTGAAGACCGTCTCTCAGAGAGCGCGCAAGTAGTTTTTTCTCCCTAGGACATAGTTTACATTTTACCGTAATGTTCTTGCCTACCTGTGTCAAAAAAGTGAAGTAATAGGAATATTTCCATTCTGCAAAATAGCCACTCGACATCTTTAGACAACTGGTGCGAAGTTGCGAACTCACGCACAACTGCACTACAGCTAACGATTTTAAAGAGGCAGCGTTCACTTTTAACTTTAGACGACAAATTTAGATATTAAATTCAATATTGATTTAAACAGAACTGTTGAACTAATTTACAGTATGTAACGCAAGTACATTATAAGTAACTGTAATTAAATTACCTAAAAATGAACAGTAATCCCTTACTTTACTTTTTCAGTGGATAAGTAATTTAATTACTGTAATGCGTTAGTAAGGCGTTACACCCAACACTGATTTTACATTTGATTTCTTTGTTCAATTTCTGTACCTGAAAACTAGGCCTTCCTGAAAAACCTGAACCTTTATTTAATTTGTATGTTTGTTTGGTTGTATTTATTTGTGCTATTGCTCATAATTTGATCATTTGTTCTTATTTTATTACGGAATGTTTATGTGTCTTTAATAATATTTGAAATTTATAATAATTAGTAGTTTTAGCTGTGGTATCAAAATTGAATTGTAGAAATTTCACTGCTATCTGAAATTTGGTGCCATAGCCTTATTTATAGGGTGCATGGGTCAAATGCAACAAAAAAAACAATAATTATTTTAATTTATTAATTTTTTACTTTTTTTGTGATGGGGCCAGTAAAAATTTTGGCTGGGCAAGTAAAAATTTGGACCACTGGCCCGATAGGAAATATCCAGTAGGAAAAATCCATAGCATTTAGCTTTGTACAATAACTGTTGTAAACTATTGTCACCATGGTTAAAAAATATATAGGCCTATATACATTAAGTTACCAACATTTGTTTTACAAACAATAACTATTGCTTTGGTATTTTGGTGGGAACTAAACCATGGTAAAACAAACAAATACTTTGTGTCATGACCGCATTGCCACCTCCAGTGTGTACAGTATAATTTCTCTAATAATTCAATGGCACTTGTGCAAAGCAAAGAGCATCAAAGCTTTATATATCTCACGGGCCATCTATTCAATTTTTCTCTATTCCTGACTTTCTCTCTCTTGTCGGTGTCATGGTGGGCCTGTCACCAACTCGTCCGTGAGACCAAAAGAGGGACAGCAACATGCTAATGTAACATTGCCGTCATTCATTACACAGCCTGAATACAGAGAGGGAGAGAGAGAGAGAGAGACTGACTATCTGTGGTACAGGCAGCATAATAATAACATCCACAGTCATTCAGCACAGCTCTGTTCTTCACTCTTTGTTTGTGCTGTAGGGATTCTGACAATGTTTTGCTAATCTATTGATTTCCACAACAAAATTAAAAGATGTTTCATTGGTCCTGTATGCAACATTTACTTACGTTTTGGTTTAGAGTTACAACAATGAGTCATTCATTTAATCCAGTTCAGAGTCCACATTGACGTCTTAGGCAGACTCTCCAAAATAATGACAGAAAGGCTCAAGGAATCAGAAGGTGACAGAATGAACGCTAAAAATGCAGAGGAGGCGGGGAAAGAACTGAAATGGAATGGTAAAGTACGGTGTCAATTAAAAAAATGAACTGGAGTACATTGCCGTGATGACAGCTGGTGGGAGCTGAGATGACAGGCGTTACATTACGCAGCTTTGGTGGCTCCCGTTGTTTCCTCTCTTGCCCCCTTCCCCTTCCCTGCGGTCGATGGTCAGCGAGACGAGTTGGGAGAAGAGCAGATAGCTGGGACACCACTGGCCCCCAAGCTACAGCTAATAACCATGATTAGCATTAGCAAGCCTCCACCAGGCAGTCTGGTGCACACCACAAGACAATTTAGAGCTATGCACTTCTGCTTAAAGACCTTCATTAAAAGAATTTGTTATTCAAAACAGGCGAGGCAAAGTGTCCTCGGGCTATCAAAGTCCTGTCTTTTAAGGTGCCTCGGAAACGTACCTCGCTAGATCTAATCAGACTTCAGCTTGGTGCATTAAGCTAGCTGAGTTTTTATAGCCTTTGGGCTAAATTAGATATCTTTCGCTTGGGTATGTTGCCAGGACAGATCACAGGGACAAGAATACATGAGAACGGCTCATTTAGTTCACGGTGTATGACATATAAACCATAATATAACATCTGAACTTACTAAAAAACACAAAGTTCACACAAGCTTTTTGCTGTTTGTCAATAAAACTCCACTTTTACACTTTGTATTGGCTTTTACCAGACATGTATTGAGTTTCCAGAGTTGCTCTGTCTGTCTCTTAAAGAGCTGGAGATGGGAAATGATCCCTTTGAAAGACAGCGACAGTGATCAAAGTCAGAATTAATTATGCACGCTTGTCTCTCTCCCCCTCCTTCTCTCCCAGTGAATTTTGCTAATCTAATCGAGCTGGAGCGGAATGGTTTCCTCTCTGTCATCCCTTGCATGCGTGTGGTGCCTGTTTACTAAAGGGAGAGGTGCGTATGACTTAATCTCTGCTCCTTGGGGAATCCGCCAGCTCTCTGTATATTGCTTCCTTTATGAGGTCTGCATGTTAGAGAGGAATTTCTCTGTAACAATCAACCACCAAGGAAATCAAGTCATCTTTCTCCTCAAATAAATACCTGCAGAGTTATACTTGAAGGCTGACACACACAAAGCAGCTAAGATAGCTTTGAAGGGATTGTTCACAAAAAAATGAAAGTAATTTACTCCACCTTATTTTGTTCCAGAGTAGTATGACTTTCTTCTGTAGAACACAAAAGGAGATGATTTGAAGAATGTTAATGCTGCTCTTTTCCTTACAATGAAAGTGGATGGGGACCAGAGGCTGTAAAGCTCCAAAAAGACAAAATCGTAATATAAAAGTAGCTCATGTGTCGTGTCTGCTCTTTTTCATGTTTTGTAAACTTATCAGACAGCTTTATGAGAGGAACTAGATATTGGAAAGAACTGACATTGCAATATTTTGTTTTTCTGCGATATACTTTATATTGCTATTTTCTTGAATAGCTCTGTTTGTAAATAGTCAATCATGTTAGAATGATTGCGGTGCTTTTGTTGGAGAGTGCACTTGCACAGACAATAAAAATAATTTAAAAAGCTGAAAAATTACGTTTTATTTGGAAGGTGTTTTTTGAGTGCAAGCCATGCTTTTATGGTTTTGGGAAAACCAACTCCCACCTTTTTTAAGGTGAACAGGGTTTTAAAAATGGCAGCAGCAGAGTGAAAATAGCTAAATGAAACTAAGTGAAAATAGCATATTTTCTAGAGATAGATGCTATTTACACTAAGTGACAATAGCAGCATTTTCTTAGTGATATGCTATTTACACTAGGTGAAAAGTGATAGATTCTATTTACACCATGTAAAAGTATCAGATATTTGCAATAAGAGTAATTAGTAATTAGATGCTATCTATACTTTATTTTGGCAGATACTATTTGCACCTAAGTATTTTGTACATTAACAAGATGCAATAATATCATAGAGTGTAAATGGTTATATTTATTAAAATTATTAAATGGATGCTGCCTTATTGGGAGAATAAAATCCCTCCCTATACCTTCCTCTAACCCTACTCAATAAACACTTTTAATATTATTAAACACTCGTTCGCAGTTTATTTCCACTTTTAGAACATTATTTTCATTTTTATTAAAAATAAATGCGAACTTGGCAAAAAGTGGATTCGAACCCGCGTCGATCGCGTTAAAAGTGAAGTCTGCAAGCCTTACTTGCTACTGTTGCACCACTGAAGACGTTGAATCCCACACGTCTTTTTTAAAACAGACATTGGTGGGCGGAGCTAGTGTAAATAGTGTAGACGCTATTTGCACTTAGTGTAAACAGACACTCCGTTTAAAAATCTCTTTACACTTGACTCTTCATAGACCATAGTTCCACTGTTTTTGACCCATTCAATATGACAATAAAACAATAATAATGATTATTTATTATAATATTATTAAATAAAAACTATATAGCAAAAAAATATATAATTTAATACAAAAATATAAAAATACATTTACATGCAAATATTTATTTTCGAACATGAAACTATCTAGCTTTTATTGTAGTGGTTTTCTGACAAATGAAAGTAGGTAAATAAACACAGGGTTGCACTTCACATGGAAACCTGCAGAGCATACATTTTTTTCATTAAATTGCAGCCTTTAAGATTTGATAATTGCACTAAGCTATATTGTGATTTCGACTTTGTTTCAATATCGTAGAGCCCTAAGAAGAACAGACTGAAAATGTAACTTTTTGTAAAATTTTGCATGACAGCCATGGTCACCATTCATTTTCATTGTATGAAAAAAAGCAGTATGAACAAACTTCAAAATGTCTCCTTTAGTTTTTCATGAAAGAAAAAGTCTTACAGGTTACTAAAAACATAAGTGAATAATGACAGATGTTTAATTTTGGGATGAACTATTCTTTTATTTAAATCTAAATATTCTCCCCAAAAAAAGCAACTTCAGTGATGGAATTTGTCTTTAAAAATAATAATGTAGCAGGACAGAGTGTGGCTGTACTCTGATGTTTATCTGTGGAGGTGGGGTTAAGAGCAGAGGTGAATGTGTGAGAGCAGTAACCTCGCTCTGTTATGGCCCTAAAAAGAGTCTCTATTTGAGCAACAGCATGTAAAGGGAGCCCCCGCATGCTCGCCGAGGTCCCTGTGGTGTGTATTTGCACGCGTGGCACATTTCATAAGGCTTCGCTCTTTGACTGGTGATGAGTTTATGCGAAAGTAATTAACAGTAATTAATCCTTAATTACCATAATTAGCCAAGTCGCAGTAAATTAAACCACATCTGGAGGCAGATGAAAGGGGCTCGGCAACCAAAGCGGTCTGTTTTCTATTTTTTTTACTTTTTTTTTTACTTTTTTTTTTAGAGGACCAGGGGCAAAACCGAAGCCATCTGACAGCATTTGGTGGCGGCTACCTGTTTGATCAAGACTTCTGTGTTTTTTGCTCTCGATCCCATGAGAATGACTGAGTGAGTGAAGCTAAGGGGGATGGAGCATGATGGGAAGGGGGAGGAATGAGGGATTCATTTCAAACTACAATAACCTCTCATCTCTAGGGGAGCATCTCCCTTAAGCTACGACACAAGGACGTGCAACATATGGCCACTCGCAGACACACAGACAATTGCCTGTGGTGTCTGGCTTCTCTGGAACATGGATGTCTGCATCTCACATATGACACCGGGTTCTCAGAGATAGCAGCCGTCCTCATCAGATAAATCCATCTCTGTGCGATCCCGAGTCATTTCAATCCCTCTATGGATAAATGCAAACATGAGAGTGTTTTATCAAATACACCCTATTTACATGGGACTAGTTTTCCCTGAAGAGCTCAAATAAATTTCTGTTTCACAGACGTACTTCGTGGTTTTAATCCGGTCCAAGTCAACATAGCTGTTTTTTTTTTTCTTTACAGAGCTAAAATTACAGTAATTTATCCACTGGTTTTCAAAGAAGGCATCCTCTGAGAAATCTGATCTCGTCCGGTCTGTGATTGTGGTGCATTAATTTTTCATAACAATTCTACTTATGATTTTGACATTTGTTGAATACTGTAACTATTTTCTTGTTGCAGGAATATGCAGAACAAAAAACAGGGGATGTTATCATAGGATGGACCCCTGCAGACCCTCATGACTATGTGTCAGGGTGAATAAGTCTCTTAAAATATCAGATAATTTGACCTTTGTTTGACAAGACAAGGTTAGTAAAATGTAAGGTTGTAAAATGTCATCTGGTGCGACTCCCCCAAAAATGTAATATTTATGAAATGAAGTACAAAAATACTTTAAAAGTAATATTTAAAAAAAAAAAAAAAAAGATCTGAAAAATAATTAAGATGTGTACAATCATATGTATTAAGTGTAAGAAAAACATGTTATTTTTAACCAGTGTTGTTATCTAAAACTAAAAATATTAAAAAATTAAATAATTAATTGAAAAAAATCTAAAATAAATTAAAAGCACTAAAACTGCTAAAACTGAAATAAGAATAAATTAAAGCTAAATAGAAATATTAAAAAACAAAAACTAATACAACTGACAAGCAGCACAAAAAAAATTAAAAATTTAAGCACAAAATAAATTTATTAAAACTAACATAAACATTAAAACATAAAAATAAAAGTTCATAAAAAATATGAAAAAATACTATAATAGTATTAAAATAACCCTGCTGTTTACTTGATGGTCATTAAATTTGAACTTTTCTTGAAAAATGTTTTTCAAAACCATTTAAATTAAGCACACTCAGATTTGTCATTGTCCCATACAAGTCTTGTTTATTTCAGTGGGTTTTGTGACGGATGTATGCAGAGCACACGACCTTCCGTAATGCTCACATATTCCCATCTTAATAAAAACTGGAGATCCCAATCCTGTCAAATCAATATAGAAAATCATAGACATCTTACCTTAATAATTATAACGCAAACATCATTTAGAAAGCTAATCTCATTCCAATAGTGCTTAAGTGATGCACCAATAAACTAAACACTTAAACAGAGAAATGAAAGTGCTGTGGGCTGTGGATGCTTGGCATGTGTGTGTCACTCTCTAATCAGTTATTTACACAGAGTGTGAGCAGATTAAAGTGGGATTAGGCTATTTGCCACACCCGCAGGCAGCCTATGCATCCATGTGCCTTCCCAGCCGCCCACTAAACCACAAAGCTTTACATTGCATCCATATCCAACAGCTCCGAATCTGGCACAACATCCGGCAGATAAGCACTTATCTGCAGAACATATTCACAAACATGTCATATGTCAACACTGCACCAACATCCAATGTTCAAATCATACCAATGTTCCACTTCCAATCACAACTCCCCAATATTCAGTGTTTCTGGTGTGCACAATACAGAAGCATAAAAGAGTCCTTTTGACTTGTGAGCTAAATTAGGTACCACTTTATTTTACAGTCCTTTTCCCAATGTACATACTACGTACTTATTATAGTAAATACAATAACTGGGTAATAACTACACTCTAAAGAAAAATGGTTCTAAACAGTACAAGATTAGGGTTCTTCTGCTTCTAACAATAGCAGGACCCTTTTTGGTGCTAAACAGAACCCTTTTTATAAGGTTCCATAAAGAACCATGCTTTGAAAGTGCTATAGGATCTCAATAGTGTGATAAACGTGATTGGTAAGAAAACCAATTACAAAGTTAAAATTTATAGACATTTTAAGAAAGAAATCATTTACCTGTTGAGAATGTGTTGACAGTCTATGTAATTGAATGGCTAAGCTCCAGAATGATGTGGCTTTGACAGTTACAGATTTGAAAAACAAAAAGGCGGGAAAAAAAGAACCCTGAACTTTAACACAAAGAACCATTACAGCATGTAAAGGGTTCTTCAGGGTAATGCGGTTCTAAATAGAACTGTTACTACATGCAAAGAACCTTCAAAGAACCATCTTTTTTTTTTTAGAGTGTAGGTACTAACCCTGAACCTACCCCTAAACTAACCCTAACCCATGTTACCTTATATTACCCAGTACTTTCTTAGGTAAGGACACTGTATGTGCACATACTGTAAAATAAAGTGCAACCCTAAATTCAGAGTCTTCTGAAGCCATACGAAAGATTTAAAAAAAAGGGGTTGGGAACCATTTTAATGTTCAAAAGTTGGGGGTCGGAAATATTTTTTTATGTTTTTAAAAGACATCTCTTGTACTTTCCGAGGGTGCATTTATTTTATCAAAAATACTGTGAAAACAGTAATATTGTGAAATATTGTTACAATTCAAAATAACTCTTTTCTATTTTAATATATTCTAAAATGTAATTTATTCCTGTGATGGCAAAGCTGAATTTTCAGCGTCATTACTCCAGTCTTCAGTGTCACATGATCCTTCAGAAATGCTAATTTGATGCTCAAGAAATATTTATTATTATTATTATTATTGATGATGATGATGAAAACAGTTGCTGCTTAATATTGTTGTGGAAACCATGGTAGCCTACATTTATTTTTTCAGGATTCTTTGATGAATAGAAAGATCAAAAGAACAGCATTTATTTGAAATAGAAAACTTGTGTAACATTATAAATGTCGTTACTGTCACTTTTGATCAACCTTTTGCAATAATTGTTTTAAAATTATTTATTGTTGAAATTCTCATCATTCTTTCAAAAATGTATTCCTTAAAAAGTAGAATCATCATTGGAACCATTAGGGAACCAGAATCAAGAAACATTTTAATTGGAACTAGAGTCATTCAATTCATCTTCTTTATTGTTTTTTTAGAGTAATTCAATATGTTGTTTGGAAAAATTAAAATTTTGCGTGTTTGTGTGTGTGTGTGTGTGTGTGTGTGTAACAGCTTTGAAATTACATTAGTGTGATTAAATAAAGTAAATACTTTTTGGATGAACTCGTCTTTTAATTATCAAGAGAATCTTGTAAACTGCATTCTGTGAGCTCATCGTAGTGAACTACTCGAAAACAAATGGTCTGCATGTCTCTGCAGGATTGGCCCACAGATCGTTTGCTGTTGAGGTGCAAATTAGAACACTGGTAGAAGGCGAGAAAAGTCTATTAGCACACGCTTGGACCCGAATCTGGCGAAGAAACTGGATCTTAAATGACCCGAAGGTACATAGCGGTAACGGAGGGCAGGTTCAAGGCACGGTTGTACATGTAAACCTGTTACTTCAATAACACGTTGCTAACGTGATCTCACTCCAAGTGCAAGCCGGAGAGGAGATCTCACACTGTGTACCGGACTTGACACGTCTTATGTAAACAAGAAAAATGAGAGGGCTTGCCAACACTGACACAAGCACCATCTCTAATTGGACTACAGCCTATAAGCTATTTTTCTTGGTTAACATAGTTTCCTTGTACACTATAAATGTCTTGTGGAAACAAGCGTGTCAGTGTTTTTGAATCTGACTACTTAAAAAGTAGTAACAGGTATCTGCAGAAGAAAATGTTAAGTTACCTTGCAAACAAAAGTATATTTGGCCATACACTTTCTATCCCCACACACATTTTGTTATTGTGATGTGTCTGTCTCCCGTTGAAATTTTCCATTTGCAAGCTGTGGTGTGTCGGCTTTGCCGAGGCTGCTTTGTGCAGTAAGCAAGAGTAAAACAACATGAGACATCAAACTTTCATCCACAAGACACCAGGCCGCTAGAGACCAGTGTTTTATGTGTGGTAAGCAGCAGGCTCTGGAGAATAGAGGTCTGTGCTCAGTGACGGGACTGTTTGTTTCAGTTACTGCCAGTCATCATTTCACTTACTCCAACATAACTAAAGCCTTGCTTAAGAAAACTTGTCAATACCAAGTTAAGCATCAAGTTGAAAAAAAAAAAAAAAAAAAATTTTTTACATAAGATTATGTGAAGAAAGTTTGTTAAAGTCAACATAAAATCAAAATGGATTATTCTTATTTTTTATGGAATACTGCAGTGTTATTAATGATTTATCTGTGCACATCATTATTTTTTCATATATTTTTCAACAAATTTTCATATTAGGTTGAAATATCTCATTAAACTCCACCCAAAACTGAAAATTCTTTTATCATTACTCGCCCTCATGCAGTCCCAGATGTATATGACTTTCTTTCGTCCAATGAACACAAACAAAGATTTTTAGAAAAACTAACCATCTCTGTGAGTACACATAATGCAAGTGTACGAGACCTCCAAAGTTGGCGCATCAAAAAAAATACACAAAGTGAGCATGATGGCAATCCATCATTTTTGGTTAAACTATACCATTAAAGGGTTTGTTCACCCAAAAATGACAAATTCTGTTATTAATTACTCAACCTCACGTCGTTCCACACCTGTAAGACGAAAATTTTGTTTCGAATCAGTGGTTCGGAACGTGTATCAAACTGCCAAAGTCACGTGAACCACTGAAATTTCGAAACACTTATGACGTAACAAAGCCTCATTTACTGAAATCACGTGACTTTCACACTCTGAACCACCGATTCGAAACAAAAGATTTGTAACGCTTTGAAGCTTCATGAAGCAGTGTTTTGAAATCACCCATTACTAGATATTGTTGAATAAAGTCGTCATTTAGTTTTTTTGGCGCACAAAAAGTATTCTCTTCACTTCATAACATTAAGGATGAACCACTGTAGTCACATGAACTGTTTTAAATATGTTTTTAGTACCTTTCTGGGCATTTGAAAGTGTAAATTACAGTGCTCAGCGTAAATGAGTACACCCTTTGAAAAGTAACATTTTAAACAATATCTCAATGAACACAAAAACAAATTCCAAAATGTTGACAAGACTAATTTTAATAAAACATCTGTTTAACAAAAGTAAGGTTAATAATATAACTTAGATTACACATTTTTTAGTTTCACTCAAATTAAGGTAATGCAAAAATGAGTACACCCCACAACAAAACCTACTACATCTAGTACTTTGTATGGCCTCCATGATTTTTAATGACAGCACCAAGTCTTCTAGGCATGGAATGAACAAGTTGGCGACATTTTGCAACATCCATCTTTTTAAATTCTTCAAGAATGACCTCTTTTAGAGACTGGATGCTGGATGGAGAGTGATGCTCAACTTGTCTCTTCAGAATTCTTCATAGGTGTTCGATTGGGTTCAGATCAGGAGCCACTGAATCACTTTCACCCTGTTCTTCTTCAGAAATCCAACTGTGGCCTTAGATGTGTGTTTAGGATCATTGTCATGTTGGAAAAGTGCACGACGACCAAGGGCACGGAGTGATGGTAGCATCTTCTCTTTCAGTATAGAGCAGTCCATATCTGTGAATTCATGATGCCATCAATGAAATGCAGCTCCCCGACACCAGCAGCACTCATGCAGCCCCATATAAGGTCACTGCCACCACCATGTTTCACTGTAGGCACCATGCATTTTTCTTTGTATTCCTCACCTTTGCAACACCATACAGTTTTGAAGCCATCAGTTCCAAAAACATTTATCTTGGTCTCATCACTCCAGAGTATAGAGTCCCAGTAGTCTTCATCTTTGTCAGCATGGGCTATGGCAAACTCTAGGTGGGCTTTTTTGTGCCTGGGCTTTAGGAGAGGCTTCTTTCGTGGACGGCACCCATGTATGCCATTCCTCTGCAGTGTACGCCGTATTGTGTCACGGGAAATAGTCACCCCAGTTTGGCTTTCTACTTCTTTAGATAACTGCAGTGAACTTGCATGCCGATTTTCAACCCCTCATCAGAAGACGCTCCTGTCGAGGTGTTAACTTCCGTGGACGACCTGGACGTCTCTGTGAGATGGTGGCAGTTCCATCGTCTTTACATTTGTGTACCACTTTTGCTACAGTATTCTGACTGATAAGTAAAGCTTTGCTGATCTTCTTGTAGCCTTCACCTTTCTGGTGTAAAGAATTTTTATTTTTTTTTTTTTTTTTTTTTTCAGGTATTGTGACATTTCTCTTCCATGTGGTGCCACTGCTGACAGCATGAAATGGGAAGGGGTTTTAACACCCTTTTATAGTCAACTGTCTGCTGGACACCTGTGTAATGAATAATTAGACTCCCCTGTGGTTGAATTCTTGTTAAATTAGACATTTGTAGTCTAAAATTTAGCTTTGCTCCAGAGACTTTCAGTGGGGTGTACTCATTTTTGCATCACCCTAATTTGAGTAAAACTGAAAATTTTGTTCTCTAAGTTTTATTATTAACCTTACTTTCATGCTATAAGTTAAACAAATGTTATATAAAACTCAGTCTTGTCAACATTTTGGAAATTGTTTTTGTGTTCATTGAGATATTGTTTAAAATGTTACTTTTCAAAGGGGGTGTACTCATTTACGCTGAGCACTGTAACTTGCAGGCCTCACCGAGCCATCGGATTTTATCAAACATATCTTAATTTGTGTTCCGAAGGTGTGGAACGACATGAGGGTGAGTAATTAATGATAGAATTTTCATTTTTGGCTGAGCTAACTCTTTAAGAAATCCCCAAGAAATTGGTGTCTGTTCGAGGTCAGGTGAACCCAAAAACACAAGGCTTCCCTAAGACTAGTTATTAGTTGACTACATTGCTTGACTAGGCTTACAGGCAACACACAGAATAAGTGAATTTAAAATGATCTTAAATGAAATCCGTTGCCACACCCAAAACTACATTAGTAAAAACAATCTTTTCTCAGAAATAGACAGCGCTTCTTAATTTCCCAAACCTCATATCACTGAGGAGAAAACAGAATGAACTCTAGAAAAAACATGTGATCCAATTTTTCACATATTCAAAGATAATTGTCACAACATGGGATTTTCTGTTCTGATTGTTTTGGGTTGGAGATTAGCGGCGCAGCTAATCTTGCTAATTAGTGCTAACAGCGTTACTCACTTGACTCCCCAGTGAGACGGGGACTCCTGCAGACTCGATGAGTTAAGAAACGAATGTGGCTGAACATGCAAATGAGCTCAACGTGGACCGGGCTTCGAGGAAAAGCCAGCCCAGACAAAACCAACGCACCCCAAGGTTCACAACACTTCAATCACTCAATCTTACTGGCTTATGTGGGTCGCATAACAGATGCACATGTGGGTCAAAGGGAACCCCCATTGTCAATCAAGAGACAAAAGTAGAAAGAGGAGGTCATTTGTATATGAACTCATTAGAGAAAGTAGCGGGGGGTCATTTTTACATCTCCTTCTGTCCTTGAGGCGATATGTATGAAAAATGAGAGGCAAGTCTCGGAAGGCAGCAGCCACGCTTGACCCGAAAAAGACACTGCGGTCTGACGCTACAGCTAAATGGATAGGTGATGATAGAGCTACAATGCAGGGTGCTTCACATGTTATACAAACACAAAACAAAAAGGAGAGAGAATCCTGTTTCGCCTGAAAACGCCTCAATGCGAAAACCAGTGAAGTGCATAACTGTCAAGGGGAATCGGAGTCTCGGCTCAGGGGCCGGTCGATTGCGCTAAGAACGCATAAAGCATCCTCATTCTCTCTCTCTCTCCTTCGCTCTCTCCATTTGTCATTCTCCTTCCTCACCCGGCTGGCTCGGAAGCTTTTTCCCCAACCCATCCCTCACCGAAATGCCCACCGCAAATAAGCTATGCATGAGTCAACACAAAAGGAAATTGAGCAAACGCTAGGCGTGTTTGCGCGGCATCTGCTTTGAGGGATTGCAGTGTGACTAAATAGGCAGCTTTCTGTCGGTCAGCCCATCCACACCTGCCTCCCCAGCTGGACTGCCGAGCTCTCCTCTGCACACAGCCCATTCCAAATAACTCCCAGCTGCTGACTGTATTTTTAGCCTCGGCTTTTATTTTCACACCTGCAGGGAGTGTTTTCACAGTCGACTTTGGGCTTTCCCCCCTCTGGCTGCAGGCAGGTACAGTAAATGGAAACACATGTTGTTTACTCATCAACTTTCATCAGGCTGTTTGCGTGAAGAGCAGGCCTGTATCTGGTGAGGACCTGGTTTTGAAGCGCTACGTGACAATCCATCCTTTGGACGTGTAGCTCTAAAGACATTGCACCTGCATATTGAAGGCTTGTTGTGAAAACTAGTTATCTTTAGTTTATGTTGCACTGGCCTATATGATAGGATTTATACTGACACCTAGTGGTGTGGATGAAGCGTCATGCAAAAGCAATAGTTTTAAATCCTATAGAAGTAATTAATTTATTCCAAGAGCGATAAAAAGCATGTCACCGAGATGACTAGTGACTAGTATTCAGTTGGTCATGTGATTTAAAAATGGAGGCCCCAATGAGGCGACCGGCTCCATGTAAAATAAATCAGCTTTAACTAGGGTACTCATATGACTGGAGACTGGACTTTTTTATTGTTTATTATTGAATATTTTTATATATTGTTTATTTTATTTTTGATTTATACAATTAAGAAAAATGTCAAAGATAGATAAACACAATTTAGCCAAAGGCTTATTTCCACTGTGGTCCCCTCTGCTTTAAAGATGGGAACACAGGTAAAAGCAGCCAACAACAGCTAACAAATACATCCAAAAAAACATAATTAGTCTCAAATAAAAATAACATCAATTACAAAAGAGCAATCTTTTTATTTCTTTCTTCTTGTATAATCTATATAGAAACTGATATACTATTCCAAGGAATTGTACTTAAAAAAAAAAAAACATGTATCTCCCCATGAAACTGCTAAAGATTCTTGAGGATATATGTTTGTATTACAATGTAAATGTCTCACGTAAATACATGATTTTATACATTTTAAGAAAAAATTACTTGAGTGCATCTTTAATGCATGCAAAACCTGAGCCATCTCCGGCACACGGCAAACAGCGAACTTGACAAAATGATTTAAGCGTGCCACAGTGGCACTTGGTATGATCTGGGCCAGCGCCGACATTAGCATGATAATGAATGCCGATTTCGACACTTGGAAATATAGAAATAGGATTTTTGCGCTGCAGGCGAGAAGCTGAAATATGCTGTGGGAGTGGGAGGTTTCGCATCTTCTCCATCCTCACGTACAGCTGGTTAAGGGTAGAGATGGTGGGATTACATTATGAGTCTGACCTAGTTGGGAGATGCCTCCAGAGACTCAGATACTTGCCTCAGTGGCTGGGACTGGCTGTAATTTCTCCCTGCTGGTGAAGTAGAGAGAGAAAGAGCGAGATGGGCAGACAGGCCTTCGTTCAGAGTCTCAGTGTTGACTCTGGGGCTCTCCGGGACATTGCTGTGTGGGGGCGGTGGTTACAAAGCATGACTGTGCTTTGGCTCAGGGGCTTTATGAGCTCCATCTCTCTCACACTCTCAGCTTTGTGAACCTGCACTTCTTAATTTGAGTCTGTCTATGTTAAACTCACATGGGCTTCTACCAAGGTTGGGCTTTGACCTTCTCTAAACAGTGGATGTGTAGTAAAAATAAGCACATGAGAGGGCTCTTTGAAGCACTTTGGACCTGTTTATGTGACTACGTACTGTAACTATAAACGAATGAAAACAAAAGTTTGACAAGAAAATGAAAAATTACATACAGTGTGGCCCAGAACTCTGAGACCGCTAATGCTTTGCATTTAATTGAATACTTTTTCCAAGTATTTTCCAAGTATTAATACTATTAGCACAAATATTTAGTTAAAAATATAATTTAAAAATGCATAAACAATTAAAAAGCGTTAGTATTTAGTATTTTAATTACACTATTTACTTATATTATAATATCAATAATTTACTTTGAATATTGACATAAATAGTGAAAAAGTTTTTTTTTTTCTTTCTAAATTATACCACAAAATATTTATGATAATAATAAAGCAATAAGCCCCAAGAAGCTGTGGTTTAGAACATCTAAATTATATAACTATATACCTGGCAAGGTTTCGTTTCACAAAATAATAATAATAATAATAATATATTGATAAATAATCATTCTTCCGCCCAGCAATGTAGTTCTTCAGCAAACAATTAGAGAGAGAGCATATACAAAGAAATATATTTTTTCCTCCCATGTCACGTGTAGCCTATTAGGGGCTCTGTAGTACACAAAATTTCCTTTCCGAATATGGTATTGCTTTTATAAAATGGTTACCACACAATACAAATATTAAAGCCAAAAATATGTATCAACACAACTTTTATGAAGTAAAATCATTAAAAGGCTTCCTTCCACTGGAACAATAGTCCCTGACCATGAACAGCAACAGAAGTTACATTTATTACGCCATTAGATGGTGGCAAATATTGTCTTTATGAGCGAGTAACTCAATGGCAAAGACTTTTATATTGAAACTTGTGGACACATAAGACGCAAATGCTTTGACTAGGGCACGGGAAAACCCATTAAATGTTAAAAGGACAAGATTGCAGCAGACGTTCAAACAGATTTTTTATTATGAACATAGGACTGACCTGAAGGAAAATGCTAAATTTGAATGCAGGTAATACACTCGGTCACTCGATATCTCTCTCACAATACTCTTCTACACAATGCAGTGAGATTCAGTGAACAAAATCAATAGAGAACAAACATGTTTACATTGCTAAGAGTGGTTGCTAAGACAGATGAAGCAACACATATTTCAGTGGCGCAGCTATACTTATGTAATGCAGTCAGCTGTATGTTTTTCGGGAATTTTACAACAGCTTCGAACACGGCTCAACCAATCAGAATCAAGGGCCGGAACTATCCGTTTTATAATATATATAAAAATTATTAATATTGTTAATGCTAATAATAATAATAATAATAATGAACATCCAATAAAATCTTAGTTCAAGGTTTAAATTATAGTTTGAATCAGATTTTAAATATGGGCTTTTGGAACTAACTGTACATGACAAAAGTAGCATTTGTAATACTTGTTCTGTTTTGTTGCACCATCTCAATTCATGTAGAGTCTCAAATCGATATCTACGGCAGATGCTGACAAACAGATGCTGAATAATACCAAGCAAAATTAAATGTGAGACGGCATTCTATAATGTAAAAAAGTCCCTTTATATTCAGTTTCAGTACATTCTAAAAGTACACATTTTAAATTAGTACGTGAGTGAGTGAAAAAAACTGAATAAAAGAATAAATCAAGGAATAGGTCAAAATAGATATAGCTTTATAGCAGGAATGCAGGTGTGTGATTCTTTCTCTCTCCATCTCCTGTGTCAGAGCCAGCTAGCCTTTATCAGAGGGGTTGAGGGGAAATGTGCTCTAGCCAGATTAGCCTCTGCTCAGTGCCAAGGTTATAAACAGCCTGTTATCGGCCTCCCAAACAGAGTAATCCGCACTGTATCAGCACCCAAACATATGGGGCCACACAAAGACAGATAGGCCCTGATGGACACCTCATTTTAATTGCAATGAAAACAGTGTTTGAACATCTTTCAGCAGACTAGGGAGTATATATTTCCCAGCGTCTCTGCCTCCTTGTGTCTGAGATGTACATACATCGTGTTTAAAGATGAGGGTTTTTGTGTCGTCTCTGAAGGTCATTATTCATTTTCCTTGTTTAACTTCTATCACATTTATTCAGCTTAATTGATCTTTGTTCAGTGCTCAATCTGGTCCCAAGGCTTTCATCTGTGTGCACAGCTCCAATATTCAATAGCAATGTTATCTGAGACACTTCTTACTTCATTTTAAGCAGCAATGTGATTAATATTCATTGGGCGGCAGTTAATTCAGTTCAGAAACATAAAAGAGGACTACACTTCATGTGAGATAAAACACCTTTTTAAATAATACAGCGCTAATTGAAAAAAAGAACCTACATTCCTACAAATTTGGAAACAGAGGTGATATTAGGTCTGTCTCAAATGGTATAGATTATTTCGAGTGAGTTTGGCCTATGGTTTATAATAGCTTTCTCAGCCATTATAGAGGACAGCCAGATTGAGCGGTAATGGCCTTGGTAGCCATGGAAACATTATCACGGTAGTAAAATGCTACATGACATCAAGAGCACAGTGAATCGATGAAAATAAACAGCATTATGTCTGATCCGCCATGAAATCCCAGTGTTTAGAACGCAAATTTATGAATGAATTACCTGACCGTCAGGTTTAGCGAGACTCTTGCTTGACAGAAGTGCAGTGCTGCTGACGTACCCGGTACGCCCCGTGCCTGGGAAACTCATCCACAGGAGAAAGCAATAAATTCCTCAATTTTTATATACTGCCCACAGATTTAAAAGTCTTGTTCAATAAAGTTTAAAATGTCACAGAGGGGCAATAACCAAGATCATATAAAAGCTTGGGGCTAGGAAAGCTATGCAAAAATGGCCCTCAGAAAGCTATGCAAAAATGACTCCTTTTCCGTGAATGCAATAAAGTTTTATATGTTTCAATCGGCCATAAAAATGGTTTTGCAAGTTGTCAACGAGGGAATAATTGGTACATTTTATTAATATTAGCACATCGTCCAACAGGCTCTTTTTTGCCACGTTGATCTGTCTTCAGGTTATATTGAGGAAGGACTCACAAAACAGAATTCACTCAGAACTGAATGTGAACCGAATGTGAAATGAATGTAAATCCAATTATAATTGTAGTTCTGTGGACTAATAGTACTAAAAAAACTCATGTCAAGAAATTGTACAGGATTATCATAAAGCATGACAGTCTGAAGTTCAGACACTCTTAAATTCATGTTTCTTTATAATTTTTTACTGTTTAAAATAAAATAGGAATAAAATACATAAAATAAATGTAGCCTTGGTGAACAATCGACTTTTCAAAAACAAGAAAAAAGCTTATCGACCTCAAACTTTTGAACAGTAGTATATGAATTTCTTTAGAAAACTAACCTTTTTCTTTCTCTTTCTTTCTTTCTTTTTTTTTTTTTTTACGTGCAAGCGGATTGTCAATGAAAAACAGTAAGTGCTCAACATACACAAAAACGTTTTCAACTGTTTTAAAAAGCATCCATTTTATTTCTTTGTTTGTATTTTCTAGTTTTTAATGTTAAAAACTAAGTACTATGACTTTACTATTACTCTACCATTTGAAAAATAGTAATAAGGAATAATAGTAACATTAGGTCTTTACTTTTGATTCTACTACTGCCAATGAGGGACTAAAATCAGCCATCTGCTCACCTCTGCTAACATGCAGACTTCCATCCCTGAGTATAATCTAGTAAATGTCAGTGCGCTTCTTTTTTAACATCATTTCTTAAGCAGGTGATGAACCGCGACCATAGACGTCTCTCTGTTTACGTAAATGTCAGTGTATCAAGCGTTTGCGGTGCTGAGTCGGAGTGCTAGTCTGGGCAGACATCTCGGAGCATCCTAGGCCCTCATTAGATCAGTGGCTGCTGTCAGGACGCCCGCTCGCCTGCCGATGTGCTTCTGCTCTGGCTGGTTGGCACACAAACACTCCTGGTGTCTGTGCATCTTCAGCCACACGTGAAAAGGGAATGGCATTGAGGGGTTAAAGCCGGCTCTTCTCCTTGTGCGCGTGCTCAAACGGTCTGTTCCAGCAGGCTGCTTTAAGCCATTACCTCTCGCCACATTGCCGTGCCAGCTCATATGCTGGATGGCCTCGCTCTCCCATGAGCACCCCGCTCCAGACCGTTACACAACCCAACAACCACCCCACGCACGCACACACACCTCTTCCAACACCCCCCAGGTCTATATATCACATTTAACACTCTGACAGTAACAGTCTATAATGTTTCAATTCTACAAAATCACTCTGCCAACTCCAGGATAGCTGAGCGCAGACTGAGGAAAATAAATAACCCCCTCGGCCAGCCACAGTCCATTTCAGAGAGGGAAGAAAGAAAAGAAAGGGAGGTGGGGAAAGGGGCAATTATAGCCCTCATAGACTTTTCCATTTCCTGTATGAATGATTACAGCATGCTGGCAAAATGAAATGGGGTAATTAATTTGTCACTCAGTTTGTTTCGGCAAGATTTGGCACCAAAAGTCAAGCAGGTTCTTGAGCGCAGGAAGGATTCGAAAGTGAGTAACTGGATAAATACACATTGAAAGGTTGAATAAATCAATAAACGCTCACTGAATGACTGAGGAGGTGAAAACGGACTGTTGCTTTAGCTATTGTTACGATTACACAAAAGTTTCCATTTATAAAAAATCCCCAATAGGACTTTTGATACCCTTTCAAAACGTCAACAATTGGATTCTTTGACAGAAAAAGATTGTTTAACCTCTAGCCTTTTAAATAACTCATAGATTTGCGTATTCGAACCAGGCGTCATGCTGTTGCGTGTTTTTGTTTTTGCCATCTCATTTTAATGTCACCAACCTGGAAGATTTACCTCAGCTAGATTCAATCATTCTGGCTGTACACAAGCTTCCTGTGTTTTACATCCAAACCAAAAGATTTGTTTTGCTCCACAGGAGTATTAACATAGACATATTGTCAACTGCTCCTGCTCTTAGGAGCCATTCATTTAAATTCGCCCATTTGAAACACTTCAGTTTGTCACCATTATTCATCCCCAGCACACCACCAAGTCAACAGCAACAATGGCCCTATTTTTCAAGCTAATGGTAGGGCTTGCCTGCCATTAGCTAAAAAGGCATCTGCTTTTGAATAAGCCTCTCCAAATGTGACTTCTGTTTAAGAACGAATTTGAATAATTAATTACACGATAAACGCAGGCAGGAGCAACAGTAACAGAGCTTCGGGGCTCAGACGGTGAGTTTGAACTCTTTTTTTCATCCCCGAGGCCAAAGGGATTTCTCATTTGAGAGCTAATCTTCAAGGATAGCAATCTCAGCCGAATTTAATGAAACAGAAGTAAAAGATAACGTCACATTCGATCACGTCAACTCCCGAGCGCTTCCTGAGCTGTGCTTTTGAGGTGGCACTCATCCATAATGGGCAGAATTGTGTGATTTCACCGTAAAGAAATGAATTTGCCTGGAGTGCCGGTTCTCCACTTTAGTCCAGGGGGTTATTTGCTGACTCCTGACCTGAGGTCATAACCTGCACTCCAGCTGTCAAATCAAAGACCGGTCAACTCACAATTATGAGGGCTACACTCCAATGAAGATTCATATTCTCAATGAGAAATCCAATAATTGGCCTACAGTCATCTTTACCTATATATGCACAAAAATAATTATACAATTACACAATGCTTCCTTAATACATATTAGTCGACTAATCATCCACCCAACCCACTGACCAGTTGTGCACATCCCTATTCTGTTTGGAGCCATTCAGTAATTGTATTTCAGCCCTCCCACCACATATTAATGCGTAAAACAATTTCCCCACCATAACACATTCATATCTCTTGCCCCATCTAATACAGCCCAGCCAGCACTCTGAATATCGGCCAGACCCAAGTTTGTTTAAACAGAAGCTAATATCCATTTATACCTTGAGCGTGTATATATTTAATAAATCATTCAGCTCTTCGGAGGCTAACAACCTGCCAGTACCAGACTTTAGGTCATCCTGCAAGCTTATATTTGTTTACCCCCTTCTCTTTATTCTTGCAGAGGGCCGTATCTGCGGGTGCCGGCGCTCCATTATACATGAGCCATCCTTGTTCCATTCCTTTGCAGGGCCACACTGTCTTTATTATTTAATTAAGTCGCAGAGTCGTTACATTAATAATTGAGTGCGAGGGGACCCAGTGCAGCCCGCGGCTGTAGCGGATGGGCCTTTCCTGGTGTGGAGTGTATTAAAAAATGTGTGTATTTATGTCCTCGGGGAGTCTGTCCTGGCTGCATAAAATTGAATTGGTTATATCTAATATATCCACCCCCGAAGGGAAGGGGGGAGATCGAGTGAGAGAAACGAGAGACAGAGAGAGAGAAAGAGGATGAGAATGAACGTTAGAGAGAAGGAAGGAGGGAGGGCTGGATGAGTAGATGAGGTGCTTGAATCCAGCCATTGGGGAATAGAAAGCTTGGCTTGGCTCTTGGATTTGGCAAGATGCACAGGGCCTTGACGTTAATGTCCCTGAATCAAATCAATGGATGTCCAAATCCTGAGTGTGTGGTGTGTATCGCCTTAAGGCTGAGAAGGAGAGAAAGACAGGGCAGAAAGATAGACAAGACAGACAGAGAGAGAGAAACAAGAGAGCAAGACAGATTAAGCGCATTCGTTCACCAGGCCTCTTTGTTCTTCCGGGATGTGTGGATACGAGGACGGCTTTGTGCGAATCATTAAGACCAAGAGGTGGATCAGGTCTTAAAAAGGATTAGCGGCAAAACAAAGATCACATAAACGTGTTAAAGACTCCCCGACAGGAGCGCGTTGAGGAGCACAATGCTGACATATACGATAATGTGGGTCTGGATTTGAATATACCAATAGCGCGGCTCAAACAAGCGACACTTGAAAGGAAACCGTCTCTCGTTCGGTCTTATGAAGGGTTTTACGTCAAAGTCCATTCATTCTGCGCTGCACCTTTAAGCAGCCTAGCCTGCGGGCTTCCAGACGTATGAGCTTTTAACGCTACCATTAAGGCCAAGGCCTAAATTATTGATCCGCTGCCTCCATCAGCATAACAGTCACGTCCCCGGTATCACAACCTAACCAGGCCGTGCCGGGCCATTCTGCAGCCACAGTCTCTGATCTCTGGAATAATTAGTGGGGGTCGGAAGGAGAAGTCTTGTGGTGTGGTGGGGGTTGGGTGTTTAATATCCCCCCCACTGGCCTGAGATATCTCTCCAATCAAATCTGCCGGCAGTGCCTAAAGATGGCAGGTCTCATCCAGGCCCAAATACAGCAGATAAGGTGGCGGTAAAGAAATAATAAAAGAATAATGTGAAAGGAGAGAAAGAGGAGAGGAGAGCGCCGAGCAGGGGCATAAATAAAGATGTGGCGCAGCGGCGTAATGAATTCTGAAGGCCGGGATCAATAATATCAGCACTCTGACTCTACCTTATACATACACAAAGAAGAGTGAGAGCGAGAGAAGGGCTGCTCACATGCAGTCAAAGAGATAAGACTCCTCTGGATGACAGAAAAGCTACGAAAGAGAAATTTTGAAATCGCTACTGAAAAGTAGGGTTTGGGCAGAACGGTCAACTATTAAACAACCGTCTTGTCAATTAGGGATGTCAACTAATGTTTTGAACAAGTGAAATGTTAAAATTAAAAAGGGATCATTTTAGAGGCGCAATGTCTTTTATTTGTTTTTTTGTGTGTGTGTGTGTGTGTGTGCAACCAACATGCTGTGTTTTAGCGCTGAATATTCCAGGAACCTAACAAAGTTGAAAAAAGTTTAATGCACCATATTGAATTTATGGCAGAATACAGATAAGCCGATTCTTATTTGCATTATGTAGCTGTTTAAAGGATTAGTTCACTTTAAAATGAAAATCACCCACGACTCACCACGTAGCGTCAGTTATGTTTTTTTCTTAAGTTGAATAAATCTAAAAAATCTAAACCTTGACAAAAAGTAGTCTTTGAGAATGTCTAAGTATAAATCCAAATCTTAATAAAAATAAGTATTTGTGTCTAAAAACCACTAGAGAATTTATAAGCCACTTTATATAGAAATATATAGGAATCTAGTTACATCATGGCATTACAAAAGATTTTCTTTTTTTACTCCCACCAGATGGCACTAATCTACCTTCAAAAAAAAAAAAGGATTTTAAATGCCTTGTCTCTATTTTAACATGGAATACTGCTTTAATTGAAAAATAATAAAAAAAATATATTAGAAAAAAATTGTGTATTATTTTCAATGGGGAAAAATAGCTAATAAAAATTGTATAAATATTGCATAGTATCATAAAATACCCTCAAAATTGTATATAATAATCAAAAAATATTATTGAACAAAAATATATTACATTGGTTTTTCTGAAAAACAAAATAGTTACATTTCAAGGCTTCGGTCACTTTTGACCGTAAAGAAGGCAAGTGTGACTCCTAAACGAAGAGGGCCAGAGGGTTAAAAAGAAATTAATATTTTTATTCTGCAAGGACGCATTTAACTGATCACAAGATGCAGTGAAGACTTTCTAAAACTGTCTATTCATCAAAGAATCCTGAAAGAAAATATGCAACAGCTGTTACATTGATTAGATACATAATATTGATAATAAGAAGAAATGTTTCTTGAGCACCAAATTATCATATTAGATCACTGAAGCACTTTGCATCATGGGAGTATTACCACCTCGGGTGTTCATTATTTTTCAATAATTCAATGGCCCAACGTCATATACACACATATTACATATACAGACAGAAACCAGTATGGCTGATATACATTGTCCATACGATTTGGCAACTACCAATAGCAGCAGACAGTGGAGCACACAATCTGTCTCCTGTGATACTATAACTTGTGCCTAAAGTGTAAGCAAACGGTTCAGTTACTGCGAGTCATTTCACTGCTACATATGATTTGTCTCTGATGCATGCAAAACCATGTCATAAATTGTCATGGCTCATTCTAGATAAGTTTGATTCATTCATTGTTAATAAGGGGCATGGGAAGATGTTTTGGGCTGTTGGGATGTTTTTTTGGGGGAGGGGGGTAAGAAACAATATCAAGTCTATTAAAAACACGTCAAAACTCCACAAAGCACAAGTGTAATGGTGAAAACACTTGTTTATACACACCGGGACATTTGACTGCACATCACATTTTGGACATTATTGATACTGCTTGCAATAGTTATACAACAGACTAGTCTACAGCCCATAAATTAACCCTTAAAATTAAAGGTTTATTGAGCTGTTTACACTGTAATATACAATAAAAGCACAGCGACAGGAAATAAAAATGAACACAAAAAACCTGGCTACCTTACACATCACAGAAGGTAGACTCGTGCTCAGGAGTAGAGCAGGCGAATTCTATCTACGCACACTGCAACTGTCAAAATATAATGTCACACTCTTGTGTATGTTTTAAAAAACATAATTCAACATATAAATAACACTTTTTAATAGCCCACTTAAAGTGTTTATTACAAATATATTACTAAATGCTAAAAATGAATAAATGTAAATGAAAGATTTGCGTTGAATTTGCAATCCTGTGAAAACAAGGTGTGCTCCAGCACTTTCCTACTTTCCGTGCCCCTGTTGTTAATTATAGTCTATGTGTTTGCACTTTAACAAACACATCTGATGGTGTCTTCTGGACATAACCCTAAACCTGTGTAATCATATATAGCTTCTGCATGACCAACCAGTCATTCAGACAATCCACTGACTAGTTCATTTTAAAAATATGAAGTGTTGAAAATAAAATAAGGTGTGTGATTTGATATAGTGACTTTCTAACAGCAGGAATAGACAATACGGCTTAATGTTGAGTATTGAGGAGATGGAGAAAGAGTCAGGCAGCCTGCGACAGTGACACACACACACACACACACTGCTGATGAAGAGAACCGGTGTGGGGGTGGGGTGCTCTTATCTGCAGCGGTGAGATCAGACAGAGAAAGACCAAACAAGCAGTCAGCACTGATGGTCTCCACTGGAAAGAAAGTGAGGGTTGTCATGATACCAATACTAGAGAAATTTCATTCATGTGGCAATTCTGATATCACGGCCAAATCTAATATGCTAAATATTAGTAGAAATTATGGCTGTCAATTTAACACATTTAAAGCGATAGTTCACCCAAATATGAATATTCAATCATTATTCATTCATCCTCATGTCATTCCAAACCTGTATGACATTTGTTCTTCTGCCGAACTCAAAATAAAAATATTCTGAAAAATGTCTCAATGTTTTTTGTCCATACAATGTAAGTCGATGGGGTCCAATGTTGTTTTGGACCACATTGACTTTCATTATATGGACAAAAACTTTTGTGTTTCAGAGAAGACAAGTCATACAGGTCTAAAGCAACATGAGGGTGAATGTAATGCTCCCTGACCCAAATTCCATTCAAAAGGACTTTCTTTGTATCCAAACAATTCAAGTTTGCAATGGCCAAAGATATTCATCTAAATATGAACATAAACCAATATTTAACTAGTTAACAAAAGGCTAGTTCACACTGCCCCAACAAACAGCAACAAACACCTATAAACACATAATTCTAGAAGTTGTTGGGTTTTGTTGGATAATTGTCTTCGCCCTTTTGTCGTTTGTTACGGTAGTGTGAAATGTTTTCCAACCAAGTAAATCCAACAGCAAACTTCAGAAAGTGCAGTTTTGATTGGACTATGTGAAGCAGCCTTAAGTCTCCTTCAGACAGACAGAATGGATTTCGGTGGACAGTAGATCAGTGACAGGCTTATGTTCAATAATATGGAAATTAAGCAAACCATATATTGACGTCTTAAGCCAGTTTTTGTCATGTCTATTCATTGCTTTCATTTGCCACATTAATCTAATGTCTTTGAATTGTCTTCATTTGATGACTTGTCTCATCAAATATTAACTGGCAATTAATTGAGATCTACTTTAATCCAGATACATTTGAAAATGGCGTTTTCGTTTCGAAATGCTCTCCATCCACACTAGCGTTTACAATCGTTTTCCAAATGTTGCTCTTCTTTACTGAAACATCTGAAAATGCTTAAATCACCTTACTGCACATGCGTAAAACATAATAAAAGCTCACGAGATGATACTGAGAGAGCAGACATAATAAAGTTCTCACGCTATTCTTCTGGCATTATCATTTTATTACCAAAAACCCCACAACTCACTGTTGCACCCAGGTCAGACTTAAAATCGTATGGTCTAACACGCAATTGTCACCATGTTTTGCCACAGGACAGCAATTGCAAGTACATATTTTTGTCATATGAAGATTCTACAAAGGAACATTTATCCTTAGCAACACTGAAACTTAATAGCAGGCACAACAATGCAGTATAACCATAGATATTATTGGTACAATATGTGTCACGAGACTAAACATGCATCATCATTTTCAAATACCTCCGTTTTCACAGTCGACACTACAACGCAAAAACTGTGTTTTCAAATTACTCCACTTGGAAGAGCATTTTCAAAAAGCTCCGTCTTTACTGACAAAAACACAGTATTATTGATTATGTGAGCAATAAGGTACGAGAGGCTGTGCTGTATTGTACCTAACAACGTCCTTCAGCCGTGATTTATTCACGATACAGCACAGCCTCGGGTACCTTATTGCTTTTATAAAACGGTTACCACACAATACAAATATTAAAGCCTAAAATATGTATCAATGCAACTTTCATTAAGTAAACTTTTACTAAAAGCCTTCCTTCCGCCAGAAAAAATGACCGTGAACAGCAACAGAAGTTACCATCGTTATGAGTGTGTCAGTCAGTAAGGAAGACTTTTACATTGAAAAGACTGAATTGTTGGGAACACGGAACAAGACGCAACTGACAAATGCTTTGACTAGCGCTGTCAGTCACGGGAAAACCCCTTAACTGTTAAAAGGACAAGATATCGCAGCAGACATTTAAACTGATTTTTTATTATGACCATAGGACTGACTTGAAGGAAAATGCTAAATCTGAATGCAGGTAATAAACTCGCTCACTCGATCTCATTCTCACAATACTCTTCTACATAATACAGTAAGCTTCAATGAACAATATCAATAAGAACTTACAGTCAGTTTACGTTGTAAAGAGTGGTTGCTAAGGGTGTTGTGTAGTGATACACAGAACCGTTGGGTGAAATGGTCATAGCCGTGTTTTATCATGAATCAAACACAGCTATTGACAAATCAGAATCAAGAACAGGAACTAACCATTTTATAAATAAATATATATATATATATATATATATATATATAGTGATTATATATATATATATATATATATATATAGTGACTATATATATACATATTATGTACACCCATTTGTGTCACGTATGCACCACACTAGCACAATCTCCAGCCCATGGTAGTCACGAATGGGAACAATGAGTGTGGAGGGATTTTCAGCTGGCCTCTGGTAATAACAGACCTCATTATGTCCTCATTATGCCGCCAAGCCAATGTTATGATGATGTTTCAGAAATGTTATGAACCACTCCGCCACTCCTATAAAACTCTCTCAGTAGGCCTCTGCTTCGGGTTACGCTCCCATCTGGCTACGGGAGCAGACATCATGTCCGACGCCTGTCACATGCGCGTCGAAGCCATGTAGCGGAGCGTCACCTGGCCCGTGCAAATTCCTCCCCGTGCCATGGAAACGGGGTGATGCTTTGCCAGTGGGAGGGGTTACGCTATGCAAATGAGGGTGCTGGAGTTGTATCAAGGAGGCCCGGAGGCTGTGATCATTTTCTCCCACCATGCCAGCTCGGCTCCCCGATCGCTCATACAGCACCACAGCCTAATGGCAGCCCATTAACATAATTGCCAACACAACTAGTGTTCCGTGTCTGAGAGTCATTCCCTATCCTTCAGGAGAAAAATGCGGAGCAAGAGAGAGAGACAGAGAGAGGGAGAGTACAGAAAGGGGGAATAAATGGATGGAGGGATGGAAGGTGAGTCATACTGCAAACCAGTTAAACCATTATCATATTATAATTGTCTAATGTCTCATTCAGAGGGATGAGAGTTCGTTTTCAAACCTTACAGAAGATGCGTCTATATGAGATGCAAATGAAGATATGGAGAGAATGGAAAGAAAAGGATTTAAGAAATGATGAGACAGATAAGAAGTGGAAAAAAAGAAAGCAAGAAAAGAGAGAAGAGGACCTTTAAAGAGCAGTAGAGAGAGAAAGGAAGCTGATTGGAGGTGGGAGGCCGGTATTTAGTCGGGCGAATGTGCCAGACGCGTGCTGGAGCACAAACCAACCTGCCAGGCAAAATGAAATTCCCATTATTTTTAATTAATCCCTAATTAAAATATATTACTCCACAGATTCCGCAAATCTCTCTTAATATGCAAATGCAGCCCACTGAAAGATATTTACATATCATTAATTAAAGTAGTGCATTCTTTCAGTCTAACGAGCTGTGGTCCAAGTCTGCCAAAGAAAACCCCAACCTACACAGCAGAGAAAAAGAAGAGAGAGAGAGAAACAGAAAGGGAGAGAGAGTAAGCAACAGTGTGCTGGATGCCAACTGAAACAGGAAACTGGCAATATGGCTGCCACCTCACTAGCAAAATATAGCAAAATATTATGTCTGGGTATTATTAGGGGTGTGCACATATAGTCGAATATTTGATCTGTAATTATTATTCGAAAAAAAATAAAAATACTATTCAAATTTTAATACATGCTGCTTTGCTGCTCGTAAATGCAGTGAATCTCTGATAAATCCCAAGCACGCAAACTAAAACTCACAGTTACAACTAAATGCACTGGGTGGCGCTGTGGAGCGTGTTAACAAGTTGATTGTATTAGATCACAGAATGTCGTCGTCTGCCTCTCGAAGTTTGGAATTATATGATTGTACTAAATGATCTTACAAAATGGAATTACTTTGATCAAATGAAACTGAGTTAACATAATATCACCACTACAATGAGAAATCACATGATGAATGAGGAAAGACAGCTGACCATCACTGCATTCACGACTGTAGGTAAGCGCAGCTGTACCCCGAGTGAGCTGAGATGATGCCTTATCTGATAGCAAAATGATCGAGACATATGCTTCCTTTAAGTTTCATCAAGGGAAACTTGCACAAAGCGCTGTAAGAAATTTAGCACACAGTTATCTTTGTGTTACTGCTACTGCGTCAACAGAGCGTGTTTTCTCTTCACCCATGGCCTTATTGTTATCAGACTGAGGTGCCAACTTTCACCCGAGCGTGTAGGTATTATTGTTTTTCTCAACATGAACATGCGAAACAATATAAACATGACAACCATATTCCAATCTTCTGTGGAAGTCTCAGGACCAAAAATGTTCGTCTAATCACTGAATTTGGTCCGAATGCAATGAAAGGATGTCCTACCTGCCTGTCAGCCTATGTATTTGCATACCTCCACACACCCTGCTCACGCAGACATCAGACGTCATGCCACATGACGCCACGTATATGCCACATTTGACCGCTACAGACCCATCGGTGCATCTGTCATCTTGGAACGGTCAACATTTCAGATGCTGTCTTCACTCACAGTAAAAATCTATGAGTTTTCCAAGATCCCGCATTGAACTTGAACTTTTTTTTAGCTTTTTGTGTTTACTAACACATTTGTCTTGTCAAGTCAGTTGCAGATATATTCATGCATGCATATAATTATGGCTGCAGACACAAAGTCAACTTGGTCTCAAATGTTCATGGATGGGCTTTGACCGTTTGACCCAGAGAAACAGGAGCTAATAAGGCAACCATATTTTTTTTCCATACTACAGAAGTCAATGGGACTCATCAACTGTTTGGTTACCCATATTCTTCAAAATATCTTCTTTTGTGTTCACTAGAAGAAAGAAAAAACAACTTGAGAGTGAATGAATGATTCATTTTTGGGTGAACTATCCCTTTATCAGTGACACTTACATAAAGCCTGAATGATCGGGATCGGTATGAAAAGTAGGCTACATTACAATTGTCACAATATTCACAACAACGCTGCTTAATTTTAATCAGTGTGAATATAAAATGAATATTCATTATATATCACCCATCCCCACTGTACATACACCATAGTTTCAGGTAAATCCAATTAAAATCCATATGAAATATCAAATGATGTCTGAATCTATATGGTTTTGCCATGAAAACTGTTTTCGAAAACCTGTAGATGATACTTCCCATTAAAAAAAATTGGTTTATATTGCTCACATGTGCAGCTAAAGTCGAAGTATGTTCACACAATGTAACTTACATTTGAGAGGGAGCACAATAAATGGAGGCGACTGGGCAGAATTCATTAAGTTGATAACCGCGGGCTCCATTACACAACTCCACAGCACTGTAATGACTTCTGAGGATTGGGGGAATGAGAAACATGGCAAAAAGAGTAACATGTAGAAAAAGATTTGACTGAAAAAGAGAAAATGACGAAGAGAGAGGGGGGAATGCTTGGCGGGTTTCTCTTTTGAACCAAAAGTCATGAAAGCTATATATTGATAACATACAGCTTCCTGGTTACTGAGCTCAGCAGCACAAGACAGAATGTTGATTGACCCTCAGATACATGAAATAAGCGGTAATAAGCACTTCAGTTCAATAGCATGACCTCTGCTCACCAAGCAGTCATCTGATACCAACTAATTAAGAGGTTAATTGCTAAAACAGACATTACATGAAGAGGAAGTGCTAGCATTATGCATAGGAAAAATGATCATGACACCTACAAGACTGATTTATAGAGCACTGTCTGTGCTGTCCATGACATATTATGGTGCTCATAAACGTACTGTTCAGCATGTCAAATCATATATCCTTCCTGTCTCAATCAAAGGTCTATTATGATCTTAACTTAACACATCCATTTATTATTTAAACAGTGATTAAATGCTTATGTTAAAAGTAAGGTCATAATTAACCGTAGGGAAACTCTGGATTTTGTATTGCCAAGTATTATGGCAAAAGCAAATTGGTAATGATCATAATAACCTGGCATACACTGTAGTCCGCAAGACACAATCATTTAAAAAATATTGTTATATTTATGGAACAAAACTGGCAGCTGTGGTTGCCAGAAATTCACTGTGAAAAATATACTAACAATGTTTCAGGTATTACAAGATGACATATTGGTGCCTTATAACCATATATTTCATTAAGTGATATAATGATGATATACTAATCTACTTGAATCACCATAATAACACAGATAATCACCATAATAATACAGGTTTAAAGTAAGTGGCATGTCCATAAAACATGGTCAACATATAATATTACACAAACTACCCTGTATGTACATTACTGATGACAAATAAAGAAACAAAATTATTTATATAAATTCTGGGAATGTCCTTCTGTTTTTCACTGTAAATTATATGGTAATTCATAATTTTATGGTAAATCATAAATTTGACCATATATTATATATATATGTAGGTGATAATTAATAAGTAAAACAAGAAAATGCTACAAATATAGCTGGTTTATGAAAAGACATACCTATCAAGACATTTCCCATCAGTCACTGTGTAATGGGAATGATAAAATACACATATAAAGCACTGATTACACACCAAATGCTCATCATTTTGTTGTATTAGCACTAAAATACTTCCTTCCTCCCTGTTTTATTCAAAAAACCACTTCAACATATATCACGTAACAATTCAAACTTTTGAATTTGTAAGTATTATCTTTCCTGAATAACTTAAAGACAGAATACAAGCCTACTACAGTAAACAGCATTCAGCTTCACAAAAAAAGAAAGGATGGAAGATGTTCATTACAGAGATGCATCTATCAATGTATTGGTAGAGAAAGGCTGGCATTCAAAGTCTTCGACTGATCCCTCACCAATTTATCGTGTGGACCTGGCTAATGATAATAATGATTCTTAATGGCAGGCCATTCATTTCATAAATCCTGTCGGGCTTGATTGCTGAAGAAGCTTTAAAAACCATCCTTCATTAATGTTAATGGGCTTTTTTAGTGGAGGCCAGTTGTGGTTAGGTCTACATGGCAGGTTTCCCAGGCTTGTTACATTTATTCCCTCCACACTGAACCCTGATTGGCACAAAGATCCATCGGTCATGACTAAGATCTGCCCCATTGGTTTATTTCAATCCTCCTTGGACGATACAGCGATACAAGACAGTTGACAGCTTGTGAAGCAGAGATGCTAACAGCTCTTAAGATTCATCATTTTGAACGCTTGCTTATTGGAATCACACAATGGATCGTAATAGCAGCTATAAACTAAAAGCTCGTATAAAAATAAATGCTGGTGACATCCCAGAGGAAGCCAAAATTACAAAGAGTAGAAATCTACTCCCACTTTCTGACTGCACGGCAATTACAAAGGAACAAGGCAGATGCATATTTAGGATCAAATTCAAGAGCCACTAAAGTGAAATGTCATCCTACAGGCCTCAGGATCATCATGAGAATCATAAGAAATGATTGAGAAGCTACACTCAATAAGCATAATATAAAAGTGCCCTATAAAAATCTGCAGGCAGGAACGGATACGAGCAAAATAGAAAAAAAAGGAAGTAAAAAAACAAGCACAGAAATTACAAACCCTGAACCAAAAAGATCTTAACGTTTACTTCTAGTAAAACTGTTCGCTTGGTGCAGATTGTTATCTAATTTGTTTTTCATTACTCCCTTTAGCAAACTGCAAGTTAACAAAGAAGCAAGAGGTGTCAGATTAATGTCAAATCTGCAATAAAAACACACTGTTTTCACACTTTATTTTCTGCATTAGCGTCTTTCTAGTGGTCTTGTGACCGTGGTATTCTGGGACATTAAGCATTATAATTATAACATCTCCTCACTCCCTAATTAACTTAAACATCCATATTTCACAAACAACTAATAATACTCACATTCGTTACAACCCACTAACATAAATAAATGACTTAATTTGGCATGGGAAAAACAGTATTTGTTGGAGATGCTCGTTATTGTTGTCAGAACATTTTTATACACACCGGACACAGATAAAAATGTGTCTCCTCTCATACTTTACACTGACTCATTTGAATATAAAAAACAATGTGGCAGGCACAAAAATAAAAGACGTTATTAATATTTTATAAGTCACCATGCTTTAAGCATTCTGCTGAGAGTAATGGGGGGCTAGTGTGTGTGTGGTTGGGTGGAGGGGGTATCTGTGAAGACACACTAAATTTGGACAGTAAGGAGTATCACCCTGTCAGCGCGGTACACCGCACATTTGAAACGGCCCATTTAACGGCAGCACGCGCCTATCCGCTGTGCTCATTTGCATACTTCAGTGAGGCCCTGATGGATGAAGATGGATGAGAGAAAATCAACCTCGCTGAAACAACTGTTATATCAAGGTTAAACTATCCAAAAAGCTCTTAACCTGTGCAGCTTTATCTCCCTGCCGCCTCCACCGATATCAATTCATCAATAGCGCCTTATCGGGGAGGATTTCCGAAAGACGCGCACTATGAGGTGTGGTAATAGGAAATCAAATGAAAGCAAAGTGTATGCAGATATAAGGAAGCACCTGCTTACGATGCTGTCAGGGGATATTACCTAGAAAACATTGGATGGCAGCAAGAGGAGACGCCAGACAGCTGCTTTAACTCTGGGACTGATGCTGAAAATTCACTTTTTTATTTTTGGCCAGAGACGAGAACAAAAAAGGCCTGGTACATCCTTTTCAAGTAAAGAATATCAACTCAATTGCACCTTTAGTTTTGATAATATCCTATTTTATTTGCAAAATCCTTTGAAATAGGGCTGCACCAAATAAATCAAACATAATAAATCCAAACTCACAATATGGCCTGTTACTGAACATCAAAAACTGTTTTAATAATATAATATAATATAAAAATTTAACTGATGTAACGATACCCTCATGTCATGATTTGATACATATCACGATACTGAACTCACGATACAATATTACTGCAATACTTCAAGACATATGGTAAAAATTCACTGTTGATTAAAATGCTAAATTTGATATTACATTGAGGGTGGAAATGAATAGGCTTGGACTTGGTGCTGGTAACCCAACGCACAGGACAATGTTGATAACAGAATAAAAATATTCATGATTCTGAGGCTGAAAATACAGAAAAATATGAATATGCTTGCATTCTGTCATTGATTAGATATATTTAAAATAATGTAGGCCATTTTTACTGGTAACATAAGACATTTGGCATCATCAGGACCCATAAAAATAATTAATATAATATAATATAATATAATATAATATAATATGTTAATATAATGTAATATACATTATATATAATATAATGCTGTTTCGGTGTGAAATGTTTTTTTTTTTTTTTGGTCCAAATCACACAGCCCTACTTTGAATTCGAATTGCATGCCAGGTAAAGACAATAATGTCAGAGTGAGTTCCTGTTTAAAGCAGATATAAATAAAGAAAGGACATCCAACATCTTTCATAGTGGCGCACAAAATCTTATCCTCTAAAAAACACAGTCAGTAGGGTAGAGTACACAATGTCACCAGCTGGCCTGATGACAAGCCTCCGATGAGAGTCCTCCAGTCGATAAGGATTCGATGGCGGAGGTTTGGCTTCAGGTCGAGGTAAACTCTACTGCACATGCCTTGACATCTCACTGTTCCTTTTTCTGGCAGGAGGCTTGAAATGCAATATATCACTAGAACAGCCTTCTTCCTCCCCTGCTCCCAAATGCACAGGCTCACACACACACACACGCTCGCACACACACACCTGCCACCCATGTTTCCGTCTGTGCTTTCAGCAACGGAAGACCTAGACAAGAGCTGCTAAAAGCAGTTATGTAGGACAGCGGAGCACAATGCTGATTATGCAAAAGGCAAAAAAGGAAAATGACAGTCATTAATAGGATTCCAGGAGTTAACTGTCCATAACTAACACTGCCAAAGGCGAGCTGGCAAACAGGAGGCAATCAGGAGTGCGTGTGTGTGTGTGTGTGTGTGTGTGTGTGTGTGTGTGTGTGTGTGTGTGTGTGTATTCAGGGACAGTGAGCATACACTGTACAAACAGTTCTCAGTTTAGAAACGAACTATAATAGCAAACATGCAATTAGCCGAAAGATGCAAGACCTGCATCCTCAAGGTCAGACGCTATTGAATATTTTGTGTTTAGCGTACAGGAAATAATTACCACCCACATAATTATAGAAGGTGACTGTGTTGCAATTCGCAAATGTACCGTATTGCCTTCGAATCATTTCATTCTTCATCTAGTGTACTTGTGAGGGGAAGCCCACTGAGCTATTGCAAGACCTTGAATTCCTTGCCACATGAGGGGCTCTTTGTTTCCCCTCGATTAAGCTTGCCTGAGTGTTCAGGGCAGAGTGTGTCACGGTTCCTCAGTGTGTGTGTGGTGTTGCCAGGCGGCTGTGGTGAGCGTTGACCCCTGCTTAAGCTCCTGCTCCTTACCCCGCTGTGCTAAAAGCTACCTACGCGATCACTGGCCACCATGTTGGGAAGTGATCCAAATCCACCTCCTCGTACTCCCCCTGCACGCTCTGCTCCTCCACAGCCGGGCCTGCATTCGGTCACATCTGCTGTGCCGTCAGCTTAAAGGGTTGGTTCACCCAAAAAAATTCTGTCATCATTTACTTACCCTCGTGTTGTTTCAAACCCATAAGACTTTTATTCATCTTCGGAACACAAATGAAGATATTTTTTTATCAAATCTGAGCCAGTTCTGTACTCTCCACTGACAGCTACGCAACTACGACTTTGACGCTTTAAAAAGTTCTTAAAGAGATAAAAAAAATTAATTAATATGAATTGAGTGGTTTAGTCCAAAATTTCTGAAGAGACATAATATAATATAATGATCGCTTTATATGACGAACAGATTAAATTTAGGCTTTTATTAACATGATCAGCAAACATAAATAGAAGCTCAACTATTGCTTGATGCGCAAGACAAACCTCATTGGTTCTTGCAGAAGTGCAGTGTAACACACAAGAATGAACCTCATTGGTTCTCGCACGTAAAGCAAACATGCTTGAGCTTCCGTTTACCACAACTGATGTGTGAGTTGAGGAATGTTTATATGTGAATAAAAGCATAAATTAAATCTGTTTAGCCTATAAAGTGGTCGTGTCTGCAGAAACACGACTAAACAACTAAATTCACATGGATTAGTTTTACGATCCCTTTATGTACTTTTTGGAGCATCAAAGTGGTAAGCCTAGTTGCATAGCTGTCAATGGATGGACAGAAATCTATCTGGCTTTATTAAAAATATCTTCATTTGTGTTCCCGAAAATGAACGAAAGACTTGCGGGTTTGGAACGACATGAGGGTGAGTAATTAATGACAGAATTTTCATTTTTGGGTAAACTAACCCTTTAAGTATGTATTTTTTTGATATTAAAAATTCTTTCTCCTATCACAACTTACTGTGCAAACAGTAAGCAAGCCAATAGTCTGTTGATTTCTCCCAAAAATTGTAAACATTGTGGTGCTATCAAAATGTATTGAATTGTTTAAGCATCTCGATCAGCCTAACACAGCAACAGTGGCTCGTGTGTTTGGAATGACAGACAGGGGAATGATTGGGAAATCTGTTTGAAACAAATTTGCACTGTTTCCTCTAGCATCACCAAACATGGTGATGCTAGAGGAGTAGAAATTGCTAAATTTATTCAAATTCATGCTAATTTTTTACTTTTTTACTAAAAATATGAAAATTTTGAGTCTCTTATGATCACCAAGGCTGCATTTACTTGATCAGAAATACAGTAAAAACAGTAATACTGTGAAATATTACAATTTAAAATAACTGTTTGTTATTTGTCAGCCATTACTCCAGTCTTTAGTGTCACATGATCCTTTAGAAACCATTCTAATACGCTGATTTGTTGCTCAAAAAACATTTCTTATTATTATCAATGTTGAAATCAGTTGTACTACTTAATATTTTTGTGGAAACCGTGAAACATTTTCTTAGGATTCTTTAAAGAATAAAAAGTTCAAAAGAACAGCATTTAAGAAGACAAAAAAGTATAAACTGTATGATTTTTTTCATTATCATAATATACACTTTAACTCAAAGTGATCTTAATTTATTGAAACTCATTTCAAAAGTACTTAAGTAAACACTGTATATGCCAACCAAAACAAATTATGTACATTTTTACTTATGTTTTCATTATGATAGTGTATCTCATGAAAATGTACATTAAAAAAAAAAAGTGTTGGCAAGTCACTGTTCATTATTCACCTACAACATTCTATTTAAATCTATAACCAGATCTAAAACTGTGTTTTTATGCTTTAAAGTGTTGCCAGTCAGATACGAACACCACTGAGGACGGTGGCTTAATTCATCATTTCTCTCCTTCACTCTCGCAGAGAGAAAATATGTACACTCATGTATGTGTTCACGGAGGGGGTTACGCAGGCTCATAGCCAGCCCTTTTGTTTCTCACGGCAGCGCCAGCTTCATTAGCATAAATTAGAATATTTCACGGCAAGAGAGCGACTCATAGCTATGCGTTACCTTCACATAACGACACACGTCCTCCCGCACCCCTCGACTCTATCTCCTCGCCCGCTGTAACATCTAACCCCCTGCTGATTAAAGAGAGTGGAGGGGATCTTTAGCACAGCCACACCATGCCAATAGCATTACATTAATCTACATTAGAAACATTCATTACATGCTAAACCACTCAGGCAACATGCCTCTTCTCCAGCACACTCTGCGTATCATTCCATTAGCTTAAAGTATATGGAATGAATATGAAAATGCACTTCCCTGTTGAGACATTCCCTCAAGCAAAATACTAAGACATGGCTGAGGCAACACTATAATTGTATGGTGAAATCTAACAAAGGTACTAGATTTCAGTGTCATTTTATTACTCTAATACGCACTATATATTAAAATGAAAAGGTGTTTAAATGTCATTTTAGGGCTGTGAATAGAGTCTACAGAATGTGTTGGGTCACATATCTGTGTTTGTGTGTGTGCAGGTCCTCAATCCCTCCACGTTTCCCTGAACACAGGGATACGACAGCGAATAAATATTGATCAGTGTTGATTCCGTCCAATGAGCGCATGTCGACTGACAGTGTTCCTAAGCTGCGGCGAAAGGCGGCCATTAATCTTGGTCTGGTTTAAGTAGCATATATTAATTTGTGTCATTTTTACTAAGTCGAGACAGGAAGGGGCGCTCGCCAGTCCGTGTTTGACTGCTCACAGCAGCGGGAGAAAGGGGGGGAGCTGATGGCTGGGGGGAGTATAGGGGGGTCTTTTATGTATCGCGCCGCTACTGCCGCCACTGCCGTCGTCAAAATCAAACAGCAGGACGCAGGAGAACGGCAATCGCCGGCCTTTGAATTAAACTAAATGAACTCCTGGGGTGTTGGTATGGCAACCGAAGCTGGAAACGGCACCGCCTTTTACACTTAAGGCATGTAAGGAAATGAATGAATTGAAATGTGTTTGTAACGATGAGGATTTTGTGGCAGAGAGAGCCCTAATGCTGTTATATGGATCACGGCCATTGACTGCACTGCTGAGGGGTTGAGTCTGACTCCACAGAGACAATAATAGCATCTGCAGAGCCTTTTACTGTAATTCACTTTTTTACATTGGGCTACAAACTGCACCACAGACTAATATCAGATAGAAAAAAAGAGCTCCGTCGCATCTGCAAGCAAATTTCCTCTCTAAAGCAATTTTTAATCCAATAAGTGAGTAGATGTTTTCGCTGTAATGGCTCTGAATATGATATCTGTCAGACAACTATGAACAAAGCTCAGTTTGCAGAATGGCTGGCACTGATGCTGCAGATATCCAAACCGGCCAGAGCTGCCATGCTTTCATGAACATTAGATGCATTCGAATCTTTTGAAAGGAAATATTAAATGACCATTACGATCATTATGCCTTATACTAAAACAAACAATGACTAACAGTCCATGTTGTTAATCAATTCATGCAAAAATGAAAAACAGCATAACCTTATATTTAAAATGTAATGATATATTCAGTTATGGGCTGCACGATTAATGGAAATAAAACCAAAATCACAATATGGCTTAGTGCGATTAACAAATCGCAAAGGCTGTGATTTAATTAAATAATTACACAAGGTACAAATTTCAGAATGAAGCGTGGACCGGTGTTCTTTTTACACAAACAGCTCATGATCCAGTGTTTTCAGGGTCCCAGAGCGGCTCGGTTCACACTAAATTCTTCTTCACACAAACTTCATCTCTGGATCTGCTCTGAGTTTGGCTTATAATGTTGAGAACGCAACATGGGCTGACCATCTTCCCAAAATTGTAATAAAAAGCGCTTATAAAAAGGCAACCAAAAGAAAAAGTTTTAAGAGGTCCCTGTGGTAAATAAACTTGAAGTATTTAACATTTCAAAATTAATATATCAAGATAGCCATAAATATTAATTTGGTCATTTTAGAGTTGTACTAAAATATAATAATAATAATAATAATTTATTATTTTTATTATTATTATATTGCTTTTCTTAAATATTATTTTTTTATTTTATAGTGAAAAGGTACAATAGCAATATAAATTTTTTTGTTTAATATTTTTATGTAAAAACAATAATAATTATTACAACAAAAATAATATTATTGATGTATAATCACAAATTTTGGGGGCAAATTGTGCAGACCTACTAAAGTGTACAGCGTACCTGGACTATCAAAAATATCCCATTTTTAATCGTGATTACAATTTTTAATCGGAAAAATTTGATTTTTTCCCACCAGATTGTGCAGCCCTACTTCAGTCCAAAATCCAGTGCTGATGAATAATGTCATGGGTAGCGATGTCTTAAAGGTGCAGTGTGTACATTTTTACCGGTGAGGTTGCAAATTGTAATATAGAGAAGCTATGGTGGCCAACACAGGACAAAGATGTTGTCGTCTGAGACAGCTGAGAGCAGTTTGTCCATTTAGGTCTGCTGTAGAAACATGCCGGTGCAAAATGGCGACTTAACATGTAAGGGGACCCGCGGTGTTTGTAGATAGAAATGGCTCATTCTAAAGTAATAAAAACATTACGGTTCATTTTTGTAAGGGTTTTATATACCACTGAAAACATAGTTATGTATATTATATTGCATTTCTGTTAATAGACCCTCCCAAAATTTACACATTGCACCTTTAAAGGAGGAAGCAATGGGTTTACATGTAAACAAAGGTTTTGATCCTGAAGCAATGTGAAATAATATTAACGTGATATCGCTACAGAACGCAAGTAAGCAACTGTTTCAAACAGAACCACTGTAACCTTAAGCCATGTCAATAATTATTCCATAAAATGAGGGTTTCGGTTCCTTTATTGACCATCCGCAGGAGGAAAACACCTCCCACACAAAAAGCACTTCTTCACTATTCACACGGGCAACCTGTTATCAGAGCTAATTAGAGACTCCCACCTCCGTTATACATTTCTGTAATTAGGCTCTTAAAACATGATTAACATGTCTCAATTACGCCAGTCATCATTTGCATAATTTATAAGGAGCTCTAATTGCGAGTGAGTTTAGACTTGAAGCTGGGTAATAACAGAAACACACAGGAAACATTATGCTGCTACTGAGGCATGTCCATTCCAATGGCCCTAAGTATGATTAGCAATCACGTTCCAAATAAAACAGGAGGAGGAGAGTCTCCCCTCATGTAGCTGTAGCAAACATAATATTTCTCCACAATTCACCACGACGGTCGTTAGATATCTTAGATATCTCGCCAGCTCTAAAATTGCGTAGTGCGCAAAAGAACAAATGAGTTCTTTTGCCCAAACTTTATTAAGCACAGTGTTGCAAGCACTACTAACACACGCTTCAATAAAGGTAAAAAAACACTGTGAATAAATATTACAAGAGTAATATATCAAAATACAGCCCTCACAATATGTACCCTGTTTACCTATGTTTTTATCTCTTAATGGCAGTATTAATATATGAAAGAAAGACATTTATTTGAAGTTGAAAGTTATTTTGTACAAATTTCGCAGCTGAATCTTGTTAAAGGTAAGTGTCAGATATACATTTGAGATTCTATCACTCATTTGACATGAGATAAAAGGAAGGACACGCTTATTAACAGTATATCAAATGGCTACATATTGCTTTTAGCATCATGCACTTGCAAAATGTATAATTTGTACGAAATGAAAATTTTAAATGCATGTTATTGATATTATTGTGAACACTTCATTCATGCATATATTTAATTTATAAATAAATAAATAAAAATGTTAACTCTCTGGTAGGGCTGGACGATATGACCAAAAATCAAAATCTCAATTAATTGAACATTTTACCTCGATTTTTTGTTTGTTTGTTTGTTTGTTTGTTTGTTTGTTTTTTGCCCTCATAGTTCACTGACAAGGTTTGTACTGTAAATATGCTTGACTATTAAAGGTGGGATATTTTTTCCTATTGAAAGAGTGATCTGACACACTGAAAAAAATGATTTTTGATGCTGTTGACTTTAATTAAACAATTTATTTTGATTCAACACCACTGTATCAGGTTTCTGGTTTAAATGTGATTGATTCATGTTAAATTGACTTGAAACGATTACTCTTTGACTTAACTTGATGTTTTCATATTAATATAACATGTTTCAATCAAGCAACCCAACCAGGAGTTAATCAAGCAGGACTTTTACTTCCCATCATGCTTTGCAAAGGGTTTGTACTGAGAGAGTAAATGTTGAAATAAAGTGTTATTTTCAGCATTTTTTTAGCAAGATGAGAAAATGGAGTGTCTTTTTAATGGTCACTGTTCTATTATGTTGGTATTTAAAAGTTTCTGTTAAGTTAACGGTTTTGGGATTACCATTGTGGTGAAGTGTAGAGATGTGCTTGGGTTAAGGACCTGCTAACAAGAATTAAAGTTGTCTTCTGGCTAACACCTAACAATAAAGCTTTTATTCTAAGTATTATTCTAAGATAACTTTTGTAAAAGTTGTAAAAATTGATCTTGAATGCATTCACTAAATAAACTAATCAATTAAACTGAATTACTTATTTTAGTTTTTGTTTGATATTAATTTTAGGATAATTGAACTTAATAGTTTTGGACGAATTAAGAATGTTAACCTGATTCAACTAAATGGCATTGAATTAACCTTATGTAATAAACTTAAGTTTACTGAAATAAATATTGTTAATTAAATGCAACATAACCTGTTGACATAAAAAATTTAAGTAAATCCAACGTATCATTTTTTTTTTAGCGTACCAGCTCACTTTCAGCAGTTATTTTATCAATGGTTCGTAACATTTCTTACAGATTTCTGACTGTAAATCAGATAAATTAGCACAGTACCAGTACATTTATTTGAATGCATTAATGAGAGAGCGATTGCGTGTGTGAATTAGTCATACCGTCTCTCTATTAACTGTGAAGCTGTGGGTTGTAAGTAGTTACTTCAAAAGTAGAAAAATATACATGCTATAACTTTTGAGTTATAGTGATAAATCACAGGACAGCGTTGACAACGAGTTTCTGCGCTCCTCTCTGTGCGCGCGATCTTCATGTGATGATGTGCAGCTACTGTCTGTATGAGTGTTCGTGTGCCACAATGCATCAGCGCAGTAGCTCAATATAATAATACACATCCGATGGTCTAAAATCACTTGAATGTCCAAACTGGCAAGCCTTAAAACACATACGATTGACAAAGTTTAGTAAAGACGCAAGTGAAAGTAATCTCGTCGCATTCAGATCTGCCACCATCCCATCAACAACTGCTGGATTGAACCAACATCCTGAACTAGAGTGTTTTTCTTTTTCGATAATCCGTTTCACTCAGATGTATGTCTCAATATGGAAAACAGATCTGTCGCTACTTCATCGCAACTTAATGCACCATAAATGACAATAAAGGTTACCACATCTAACACTGGCCAATGAATTAGGGTCAAAGACATGGCACTCATTTTGTCCAGACCTATTCAAAAATAGTGGTTAGTGACTTGAATACAAGTACAGTATACTATGAGGACAAGGTTTTTAATTTCTCAAATAAAATTCTTTCCTTTTTTAGGGCATAAATGGAGTGACAACCCCTTCTAACCCTCATGACTGTGTCGCGGCCAATAAATCTCTTAAAATATCAGATCACTTTTATGACAAGGCATGGTTAGTTCAGGCTATAAAATATCATGAGGTCCAACTGATTCCTCAAAAAATGCATAGTATTAATTAAAAATTCATTACAATATTTAAAAAAAAATTACTTTGATAAATACTTTAAAACTTTTTGGAAAATAATGATTAAAATATACTATATGGGCTACCTTTTTACTTGATGGTTACACCACATGATATTTTTAGAGTTATTAAATTAAAAATTAAAAATTAAATTCTTAAAAGTGGTCTAAAAGTTTTTCAAAATTTTATGAAACCAACATGAACCCATAAAGTACATTTCTAAGAACTCGGTACGCAATTTTTCTTTTCTTTTCTTTCTAGCAGACTCTTATTCGTCACTGACCCTCTATGGTTCAGAGAGTTCACGCTAAGTTTAAGTTTATTTTTCAAAGCTCTGTCCATGATCAGGCAAATGTATGTCCATGTGAAACAGGCCTAATGAAAACCCCAAGGGTAAAACAGAGTTGAAACCCAAAACCAACAAACATCCGAGTTAATGTCCACCTTTCCAAACACAACCATCTATATGTGCCAGTCACTGAATTCAAATACACACAGTGGCCTTGCATTTCCAAGAGCACGCGGTACACACAAATACACAGACACTTTAAATAATATGAAACACTTGCAGCGCTAAAGCAGCCTTGTTTAAAAGCCCCCACCCCGCATCACATCCTGTTCCGTGAGCCGCAGTACTTGTTTATACTCGCACGCCGGCCTGTGCCGTGTTAGCTCGGTCAGGCCCTGTGTAAAAATACACGGCGAGGTCAGGAGTTCAGGCCGGCTCTGTCTGCTGCTGGCACACCGTATTGCCCCGCTTGTCAGCTGCTTGCCAGAGGAGGACTCATCACCACGGCATCCTCCTGCACGGCTGTCAACACGCCGACGCCACCACGCAACACGTGTTGCGCGCCGGGCAACTCGCAGCCGTGTCAATCTCTGCGAGATGGCCATAGGTTACGAAGAATTACAGGAGCCGTGTCATTTCGTGCTCTCTCAACACGTCTGCAGATGAAATATATTAGCAGAAAGAAAATGTATTGTTCCTGTCAAAGACACTGTGTCATGTCTGAATAGGAATTACGAGTTGCACTTAAAGCAGCAAGCTGAGGTGGCCGAGGTGACGACGCAGTTTATTCAAAGATTCAAAGTAAATCAAGGTTATAGCAAGAAGAAAAAGTTTATTTAAAAAAAAAAAAAAAAAAAAAAAAACAGAGAGCCACTGTTTCAACGAGACAAGTTCTCGGTCGGCTCCATGACCTCCACAGTCTGTTATGAAAGCTAAGACACCACTGCTCCACAGCACGCTACGCCATTTCAACAAAACAGACCTGCTACGGATTTAATAACCTCGCTTTTCTGGAATCCACCTGGGACTCTACGGCTGCAGCAACAATGTAAAACCATGAACGAGGCTGACTCTTTATTAAAAAAAAAAAAAAATTAAAAAGGGCCCGACAAAAATGGTGGCTGCTCTCGTTTGGGCGCTCTGCACTCAGCACATTTGCAGTAAATGTCACGGCGGAGGTTTGAGCCATTTTCTCTGTGGCGGCGGTGGATTTTTAGTGGAGTCTGTCTGTGCAGTGTGAAATTACACCCTCACATTAAAAAGAGACAGAAGTGAACCGAGGTACAGCTCACAGCTAATTCCGTAGGAGAGAGTACAGGGCGGGGGGTTAAAGCACAAGGACCTTTCAAATCAACCGTCGGGGCTTGAGTTAATTTATTTTCAGTGTTTTCTAAACCATGCTGCTGATAGCATTTTCAACACTGACACCTAATAACACTTTCTATCTATTTTTGGAGTGTTTTCTTAAGTCACAACCAGGCTACTATCAATAGCATCCACTTAAAAGGCATCAAAAATCCTTCTTTTCTCTCTCAATTCCCATGCCAAGGCTAAAAAAACTACAAAAATAGTTTGTGTACAAATGTTTGTGGCTGAATATTTGATGGTTTAAATTAAATAAATATATTTATATTTATAAAAAAACACTTCCTGTTCCATTTGACAAGTTTCCTTCCTTTCAATTCCTTCAACAACTGGAAAGCCCAAACTTTTTTAGGGTTTCAAAATGAAACAAACAAAAAGTAGGAATCAGCTAATGTTAATATTCGGATACGCACGCTGATCAAATGCAAGTAGGTTTGATTTTGATGATCCGATGCTACTAATGAAGTCCTGAGAGAGAAAAGCAACCGCGGCACAAGCTGAAATGAGCCCCCCTTGACAAAAACAACACCAGGGCTGCGTTCAAGTACAAACAAAAGCTCAACATGAGGTGTGTTTTGGGGTGGGGGGGTTGCATCTTACATTGTGCTCTGAGATATTAAGAAGATAATATACACAAAACAAACAAACAACTAATACCCACACAGGAGAGTGACATCACGACTATAAAAAACTACCAAAAAAAAAAAAAAAATCACCATCTTCATGATCTTACATTTCTAATAGCTTGTTTGGAGTCTAACCGGGTTTATCACTCTAGTCAAAAGCTCTGCAGGTTCCTGGTTGCCAGGAACTGTGGGAAGAGAAGCAGGAGCAAAGAGTCAGGAAGAGGTCCAAGTCACTTTGTTCTTCATCTTGGAAACGAACTTTGAGTGAACCCCGGGTGACGCCAAGCAGTTCAAAAGAGTCAGGCATAACTCTTTCCCTCCTTGGAAAAACTTGCTAAACAAGATGAGAAAAAAAAAGCGAACATAGTGCCATGAGGCCCCTGTGATCGCTGACACTGTGGCCCTCCGAAGCCCTCTTCATTCGGTCAGATTTTCACTGAGGAGGGGGGAACCTCTCCACTGCAGCGCCTTTCAGACAGTGTGGCAGAGAGCCAGCTTCAGCTTCCATGTAATGAAATCTTTGTAAATTACACTTTGGAGCTAATTAGAAGGAAGATACGGCGGTGTTTTTTTGCTGTTGTTGTTGTTGGGGTTTTTATTTTTTTGCATTTGTTGTCTTTTCTCATTGTAGCAATCTGCCTTGAAAACCTTCACTCAGGGACGATCGCATAATCAAAACAGCATGTTCATTTCAACCTAATGAATAGTGCTTCTGGTGGACTTTTTAAACTGCTCTTAAAAGTGTCTTACTCAACCAGCTACATTTTATGCACACAAAAACTTCAAAACATGTCTATTAAAAATGTAGAATCTGCATCTAACCAGTCAGCATAGCAAAAAATGGTATGTCATAATAAGTCGAGTTTATAAAACTCAGATGGGCATTATGAAAACCATGAGGCAGAGTATTTTAAAGCTAACAGTCAAAACAGCAATTTAATGAGTAAAATAACATCCTAAATCATATTTTCTAACCAAAGCCATTGATATTCTCAAATACTGTAGTTTATAAACTAAAATAGCATGAGAAAAAGCATCAGTAGCACTCAATGCAGCAATGATACAATACAATGTAAAATGCTGTATTAAGTAATAAACTTCAGCTCAGCTGCACAAATTATAACCCTAGCACACAAAATAATAATAATAGCTATCTGTTTGAGGAATCTGAATGTTGTATAAATCACAAGATATTTGAATAGCATGAATTTTTCTGTTATTATTGTAATATCAGAACTTTGACATGATGCAGTCTTGACTCTAACTGAGAATTCTCCTTTAAATATCTAATACTGCACATTCTCACAAGACACACAATACATCACTGTATTAAAGAGCTCTGTAGCAAAAAAAATCTATATTTCAATATTCAGCTTAATGTGATAACTAGATTTAAACAATGGGTAGCACTTGCAAGTTTTCGCTTTCTGTTCTCTATGTGAGACAGGAAAACCCACCTGTTTTTTCTTTTATTTCACACAGGACATTGAATAGAGCCGGCTTCATTCTGTGACAATTCAGTGCATGTTTCCTAAAAACACAAACAGAAAATAAATACCAAGCCGTCACTATGCATGACCTGTCAAAACTGTCAAAACACTGACATTAGGCTTAAAAGGATTGTCTGCTATGTGTGATGGAAATTTTGAGTATTTTACAAATGGTATTTGATAGAAGACAGCTGAAAATAGCTCTAAATTGTGCAGCACTTTTGGAAGTGATAAAATGTGTTAAATGAGCAAAAAAAAAAAAAAAGTCAAAATATTTCACATGCATCATAGACAGCAAGCATGAAGTGGACTGCAAAGTGGAATTGCTATCAAATACTAAATTAAGGTGACTGGCTGCTTTCCTTTAAAGTAAGTAGAACAACAAAAATGTCATGAATAAACATTAAACCACAAATATAAATTACATATCAGTGTAAGAGTATTTCAATATGCATGGTAATTATTAAAAAGGCTTTAATGTCAATTTCAAGTTGTTCAAATTTGATTTAAAATGTAAAGTGTTTTTCAAAGTGTTTTAAAAACACTTGTGTTGACAGTTACTAAGGCTAATAGGGTCAAGTGAATTAATTTGTGAACACTTGTCTTCAGTCACATAAATTTGTCTTCATCTTGTTACCTTATTGATTTTAATTACTATAAATTGATGTTATATTTTATTTTTAAAAAAAAAACATGAATATGGAAAGTATCACATTTAACAACGTTTCTTCAATGTACAAACAAGTAGGCTACAGAAACACTGTAGAAGCCACATTGTCATTGTAGATTTATGGACTTTCTGACAAATGCGTACGACTGAAAAATTTTAAGAATGCATTATCAGAGACATTTATTTCATCGCTTAATTCTTAGATACCTGCAGTCCAATAAATAATTAAACTAGAACTGAATCCACCCGCAACATGTAGTAAGTCTATATGGCACTGAATCAATGCGCTTTCTCATTTGTAACCTGCGAGATTCAGAGCAATTGGAAATCGAAACGATGCGTCTGGGAAGAAGAAGAAGACAGCTCAGATTCTGCACAGAGGCGCTCGGAAGTGGCTGCAACATATTAGTAATGCAAAATTAAAAAAAAAAAAAAAATGCTCGTGGATAAAAGTTTGAAAGAAGACGCAAGTCGGTGCGCTTCGGGTGGCGCGTAAAATATAAAGCGGCTGACTTGTTAAATACTGTCGACGTGTTTCAGTAGCTACTATGAAGTTAATAATAAAAAGACAGCATGCATACACACTTAGATATATACCTGGCCTGTGCCTCGTCCAGACTTTGGTCGGTTATGGTCATGATTTGTTGTAATATGTCTCCAATGTCTTGTTTTCTTCCCTCGCCGTCCGCTCCTCCCGTGCCATCCTGCATATGCTGCGCCAGGCCGGGGTGTCCGGCCATGCCCACCCCGTGAGAGGAGTGCATCAACCGGGGCTGATCATCCATCCTCGCCGCTGTTCTCTAGACTCTGGTGACTTTTTCAATTCTTGTCTAGGAGAAGGAAAATTCCTTCAGAAACTCTCGCCGTCACTCCCCTTTGCTTTCTGGATGTCTGGAGCGCGCTTACAACATGGAGAGAGGGAGAGTGGGGAGAAAAGGCAAAGCTCCCTCTCACAGCTGGTTTGGGTGAAATCTGATCTGGAGAGCTGCTTTAGGATCAAGCCACTCCTGCTCTTGCCACCAAAGCTGAGACAACAGAGCCCAACTTTGTCTAAGGGCTGCTGTAATCCTGTGTAATCTGCGACTCTGCCGCGTAACTCCTTGTTTCCTTTGACAGCTTTACGACTGAAACAGCTTTGAGACGTGCTTTGAAGGCGTTAAACGTGGGGAGAGAAGTGCTTTTGTTTCGCACAGGTCTGCTGGCAACACTGACACATAACGGGAGGCTCCGCCTACCAACACTGGCACACAGCGATGGGGCACCGCCCATCGCCCGTGATTGGGCGAGAGAGCGCTGTTGGCCACGCCTCGGTTCTTCCACGGTACGTCAATCATATTCCTGAGGAAGGTGGGTCGCCGTAATAAGCTTTAAGATGTGGCGTTAGTGCTTGGACTGGACAGGGTGGTAACACGGTGATGGATAGGGGTTGAACATGAAAATAAATAATGGTGTTTGGCGTAAAGCCTCTGTGTCCGCTCGGGACTTCGATGTTATCTCCTTCTGTAAATGAATGTGGTCATTTAAGATCTGTTTTCATTTGATGACACGGTTTATGACATTTATGAACAAAATTTATTTTTGCGTTTGAAGGGTCTAAACAGACTTGTTAATGTATTTTACACAAAGTTGTCAAATATAAATCAAACACAGCTGGTGTAAATAGTCACATGACCAGAGGTGTTTGTACAGAATCTATTAATGTATCACACAGATTTTCCTGTCATAAACCATGATTATAATACATGTAAACATGTAGTGTAAGATGGAGGAAGATGCCCACCTTAAGAACAATAGCATTTACTTTTAAATTGTAATATAGATGTAAGTTTAGCATGTGCAGAATGATGATGATGATGCATCAGCCAATGTGTTATTAAGGGAGATAAATAGAAACATTTACAAATGTAGTCACAAAATGTACTATTTTTCAGAAGACATATTACAGTAAAAGCAATACATTTATTCTTTGATCATCATTCCTATTTAACCATGCATGCCTAACAGTAATAAATAAATAAATAAATAAGTAAACATTTTGTAAAGCATTTGAAGTGACAGTCTATATCAGGCTATATGGTGTCTCTTATTAAAGAGAAGCGATTTGCAACATGTTTTGCAACAAGATATATTATTTTCCTAAATATACGTTTTGTCTTATTCAATATCTATATTAAAAAATATATTTCTGTCATGACAACTCTCTGAGCATTTGGAATGGTAATGGATATGACAATGTTGATATGTTTGGTCTTGGCGGAATAGATCTGTGACGCTGTTGCTGTTATTGCTGTTGCTGTTGGTTATTACTGCTGCTGCAGAGCAAGTAGCCTACCGGGACTTGCTACTGCCAATACATACACGACACACTGCTGTGAGTAAGTAAGACATGCTGTTGCTGTACAATATAGCATACATGAATTGCCCATAGCAGATCTATACAGGTGGAGCTGGGGAAGGTGGAGGGTTTCTGAAAGTGCGCACACAGGAACTGCTACAGCAAATGCTGACCAAGTGTTTGAAGGTTGAACAGCAAGTTCACTGGCTACTGATACAGCAGGAACCAATCAGCTGTGCGCTATAGAGAATGATGTGATTGCGAGCAGATTGAGTTAAGGACCTATCAGCCTGCGCCATCTAGAGATTCATGACAGAACTTTGTGTGTGTATATATATATATATATATATATATATATATATATATTATTCCACATTCATTTCCACCTTCATGCTGCTGAAAGACACCATGGCCACTCAATGTGTCTTGGAAAAATGATCAGACAGGCAGTTTGCTCAGCCACGTGGTCTATTTAATGGTATTAAATTCACTGGCTATTGACATGAAGCTCAGAATGTGGCAGAAATGTCACGCTCTGGCTGCAGGTGCTGGGAAAAGGACCAATAAAGAGAGTGTTAAAGAGGCCATTTCTGATGCCTGAGTACCCATCACTGGAGCAAATATTCCAGAAGCACCACTCCAACTATTCATGTGATGTCTCATCCCCGTGCTCAACATATGAGGTGTGTCACCTTCCATTATGTTCCTTATGAGAAACGACACCACTTTAACCTGTCCTACTTAGGAGGTGACTGCTGACATATACTGGTCGTACAGGTAATATCTCAACTTTTTTTATTGGAAACAATATCATCAATTTCAGAGTGCAAAAAGATATGTGGGGGATAATGTATGAATCCTTCAAAGCATTTGACTCTATATTCAGAGCTCATGTATTAAATTCAGCCCTGTTTTGATCGGTTTATTAAACAAAAAATGGTTTATTAAACAAAAAAAAAACATACTAAGAAAGATAGATAAGAGCAAAATTAAAAAATAATTAAAAAAGCTTAAGTTAATACTCTACTAGCTTAGCTCTATCCTATCTATAGGAACAACCAACTCATTATCATGAGAAAACGTAACTATTTTTCAAGGTGGCGATTTCGTATGAATTTATACACTGCAATTCATACAAAACCAAAGTCCCTTTAAGACAAGTCATTTCACCCAGCGGCCATCTTTAAAGCGCCTCTCGGGCATGCAAGTGCAGCTCCTATCTCTTTGAATGGGATAACATCAAATTCTCCAAAGCTATTTGCCAAGCTTTCAATTAAATTTCTTATTTGAAATCACCAACAACTGTCTCATAAATTTTGTTTCTAAATGCTCGAATCATAACAAAAATCTGTATTTTTCAGACTGGATCAAGCTAATGCGCATGTGCAGTCCTAAGTGCGCGTCTCTATAAGAAGTGCGTGTCTGACTGCTCCTATAGGAACCGGAGCTTCTAACGGCCGCTGCAGTGACGCGATGACTTTACCAATCAGCGATTGGCTCTTATTTAGAAGGCGGGACTTATTCCGCCACTTTGCGCCTCGCACTTTCTCCCATTTAAAACTATACGAGTGACGCGTCTTGTGCTATTCTATAGTCTTTACAAAACTGTATGATTTTTAGAAAAAAAAAGTATGAAGGTCCACCCCTAAACTTAACCATCAATGGGGCGTAAGCAGATTGTAAGAAAACGTACAAATTTATACTAAATAGTCATCAATTCTACATAAAATAGTTGCGAATTGCAATGAGATTGTATTGGAACAACTTGACGTTTCTCTGTGAATGATGGCAAAATGCGATCACTCTGGGTAAAAGACATTTTTCACATCGTGGTAGAAGTTAAATCGATCCATCAGATTTCTCATTAGTTGAAGAAGAGGAGGAACTAGTTAATGGTAAAAGAAATAGGCCCTGCTGCTGTGATAGTATCTGAAGACTGCTGGGCTGGAACAGATGTATAGGCTAAGTGACCTTCCTCTGTAAAACCAGAACTCACTGATTGTCTGACCTCTTCACAGCTATAGCCTACAGCCAGAACAGACTCTACACCATCATGTACTGTAGCCATACAGCTCAATGTCAAACATCTTTGAACGAAACAGGAAAGAATACAGTGTTTTTGCACCAAGTATTGACTCACAAACAAATGGCTGCTTGTATACTTGTCCAGAAATGTTAGAAACATCGCAAAAATGTAACCGCTGCATAAACAGTATGACCATCTCTTATTAATGAAGAAAAATGCATGAATCAGGCATGAATACCGCCTTTTGATATAGTTTGCCCTATTTGAACATTTTCCGGTCATTCTAGCAGTGTCAGAAATTGCCTGCACATTAAAAAAACTGATGCCCGGTCTGAATTTACAATGAGCTTCACGCAGCAAATAACACACTTACAGATATTTGACATTCTCTTGTAGACGCTTGAACTCTTGTGGTTTGAATTTAGAGTAGTTCGGTTTTCCCTACCGATCAGCACTTCTGTATTCCCAGCGGTGAGAGGAGCACATTGTGCTGCTGCTGCTGCTGAACACTTTTCTAGCTCACTCGTTTCATTCATATTTATGCCAGCTCATCTAAATTGTCCTCTCTAATAACGTGTGATCTGCATACTCTCACTTATATCAAGCACATTCATCTTTTTCAGAGCTTTGGAAATATTTAAATAGTGAAATTGAATGGTTGTGCAGTGTGAGGCTGAATAGTTGGGTCAATCAAAAATAAGAGCGTCCACGATAAACAAAAGGAAAATTCTGTTAAAAATCCAATGTAAAACACATGTGCCACAAAAGTTCTTAAAAATGTAGGCCTACTCTTTGTATTCATGTTGGTTTCATTTGGTTTTGAAAAACTGATGACTCTAAAAATGACATGTTTTGTATCCATTTCCCCTCTGGTGTTGTTCAGTCATTTTAGACAGGAAAAAAAAAATGTTTTGAATTTTTAAAAATCACTACTTCATCAGAATGGTATGAAACTCGGTGACTGTTGTGGCAGTCACTATATGTGACCACATTTTATTTTAAAAAGCTAAATGGTCATAAAAACAGTCACACTTGTGTTGTTCGCAGTCAGAAATGACAGCAAGGAGGGGGTTACACTCTGAAACATCAAGAGTACAAAACAGTCACACCCACTCAAACACACACTCACAGTACTACACTATTATACACACACACACACACACAAATGAACTAGTGTGGCTGTAACGATTGTGGCAAAATTGAGCCAGAAGACTCAAATAAGAGGTTGAAATCAGATCAGACCCAGAAGACCCAGAAGCTCTGATAAATAATTCCTTTTCAATTTGTTACATTTTCATTGAATTTTGATGTTATATAACAAAATGTCTCTGTGTTCAGGTTCGACTGTAGTAAAATTAACAGAAAAACTGACACTTCAAATCAACATTTCAAACAAAAAATATCTAAACCTTGAAAAAAAGTCTTTGAGAATGTTTAAATATATATGCAAATTCACAATTTGCAAGTTTTTATGTCTAAAACAACTATAGAATTTACAAGCCTCTTTATATCTGCCTTCAAAAATTGGATTTTTAAAGGCCTTGTCTCCCATTTTTTTATTTTTTCCAATGGGAAAGATTTATCATAATTATTGCATAAATATTAAGTAGTAACATAAAATTCTCTCAAAATACAAAATAAAAAGTTATTATTTGAACAAAAATATATTACTTTGATTTTACTGAAAATAACAAAAAGTGTTCGGTCACTTTTGACCACTAACAATACAAGTGTGACTCCCAAATGAACAATACCAGAGGGTTAGGAAAAAATAATATATTTCCTTGCACCCAGGGCCATAAGCAGTTTCCTAATTAATAAGGTCACAAAGTAGAGTTCGCTTGGGGGATTCGTGGGTTTGTCACAAGTCATGAGCTGTAAACTGTCAGCGAATTAAATATTGGCATTTTTTTATTTATTTATATTTATTTATTTTTTGCTTCTCATTTTCACCATTGGTGATCTTCGACGCCAGAGGACAGACGAGATGATGGACAGACTGAGGGTTATGATGTCATTTTGTGATGACAAGGGATCTAACACAATTAGCATGTTACAAAATATGAAAGTGTTTTTTTATTGCATACAACAAAGTGAAGGATTTTCCATCAGCTTTGGTTTTCATTTAAAAAAAAAAAAAAACCCTTTGGGATTTAATCCATCAATCATTTATTATTCTTAAGCAAGACATTAGATTCTCATTACCTCTGTCATGCCACGGTGTAACAGAGGCTGAGTAAAGCACTTCATGACACATCTATTGATCACTGTTGCACGGTGAGTGCAGACCAGGTTGAGAAGACATTTCAGCGCTGCAAGCTTCAAGTACAACTCTCAGGGGGAGGCTGTGATGAAATATTCAGTTGTTTGGGGCGTCGTATCCCCCAAGCATGTATAAAAGGCAGTGTGAAATAGAGAGACTTGGACACAGCTTGAGTCTGCATCAAGTGCAAACCTGAAAACCTCTCCATCTCACAGACTTCAGACGGAGCTAGAGGAATTAAACTTTCATTGAGCTTTAAATGGGTTACAGGCCAACGGTTGATTCAGCATTTTGCGCTTTCCTAAAGCTTTGGGGATAAGAAGAAATCTACCTGTTCACTTAGCATCGCACCTCTGAGGAAAAGCTGGGTTTTTTTGCCATTACCTTCAATGTTATAAATACAGCAAAACAACAACCCCATGATCTGAGTGATTTCAGACCCCATTAAAAAGCAGGAACAATGTTACCCTGCTATTTCATATGCAAAAGACTGTTTTCCATAGTAAAATGCTGAAACGTTGGTTACTGGTAACTTTAACTCATCTAAATGTCCCTTTCTGAGTGTTTATCCCGATCATCCCTCCACAAGACTGTCAGTTTCCTAGGCCATTGTGAGGACACACACCACGCAGTTCCTCCTGACCACAGTAAAAAGGGAGCGGGACCTGTCATAAAGCATTCTCATTTACGGCTACAGGGTGGATGCCTGAAGGAATACAGAGAGAGAGTGAGAGAGAGAGAGAACACTACTGTAAATGTCAAGAGATGCTACTGGAAGGCCACTCAGCACCTCCCAGCCTCCCATGCGAAAAGGCCACTTAGAGCAGTGGGCAGATAGCAGGCTGAGTTTATGTGCTGACCCAGCGCTCCAAATCAAACTTACAAATAGCAGGGGCTGGGCAGGCTGGGCCGGGGGAGGCTGGGGAATGAAAAAGACATTGAAGGAGAGAGAAATTGAGAAAAGAAATAAACAGGACTAACAGCGACCTACATGTTTAGCACCGACAATACATCACCACCTTAGCTTTCAGTAAATGTATAGGGTTGGGAACCAAGCACCTAAATAAGAACTCCATTTTCAAAAAAAAAAAAAAATTAAATAAGGGTGTGTTCACACTTGGCAGGTTTGATTAAAACAAACTGGTGTGATTGCTCTGTTAGTGCGGTTCATTTGAATAAGTGTGAACGCTGCCATCTGAAGTGGTGCGCACCAAACAAGCGGACTGAGACCGCAGAAATGGTGGGTGTATATACGCAACATGGGCCATAGACATTAAAAAAAAAAAAAACAGGGCGTGATGACCGTCATATATATATATATGTATATATGTGTCATAAAAGCCTCTTTTTTTCACCCCTTTAGGTTCGGTATTAAAAATGACAGTGTGAATGCTAAGTGGACAAAATGTATCATCATAGTTTTTGGTCTGAATCAAAAGAGCGATTAGAACCGAATTAGAAATGTGAACACACCCTAAAATACCGGAACTGAATGAATTTTATGTTTATGGTCATCGCGCACATGCAGTCTTTCACCGATACACCAATGCTAAATCTACAGCACAAAACAAACAGCGCAATCACTGAAGTCCGAACTAACGATTTCTGAACGAACAACTCATGAGCCGGCACTTTTTAGTGAATCTAAACCACAGAGCAGAACTAGTATTGTCCGACTCCCCCAAACGATCAAATTAAGCTTCCTATCCACTGTCTCTGGAATTTGCATAAATTTGTCGCATTTCGCCTCCTAGTGGCAGACACACTAAAAGTTCAAATTGGTCATGAAGCAGCCATTTCTAAATGCAAAATTCACCATGGTAAAAAGAATGAATAATCAATGTATGAATAAATCCACAAAAAATAAATGACCACCAAAACCTTTGTAAGAAAAGCATAGTAGGTTTTCTATATGTAAATAATTGTGTAATAATTATAAAATAATTATTTCTGAGAATGATTTATTACCACCCATTTTACAGAAATAGAAATAAAGTTTTAGTGTAAAAATATTGGTAATTCTCATCTCACGCTTAAAGTTTTGATAGGAATACATCACATTCGGTCTAGCTGCAAAAGTTAGAATATTTCAACGTACCCAAAGTTCAAATCAAATTAAAACATTTCGCATACGTATATGGTCAGAACTCCACGTTCTCATGCTAGTCTCCATTGGAAATGAATGACTTTCTGTCTGTCATTTTTTCATTTGTTGGAGACAGTGAAAAGGTGGCTGTGGCTTTACAAGCTGCTTCTTTTAGAGAATGAATGAATGAATTTAGTGCAACCAGTCCGATTCAGCTTACAGCTGTGTATGACTATGTTTATATAAAGATTATGAGTTTTGTGGTATTTTATTAAATAAAAAGTAGTATTTTATAAAAATTAAAATAAAAAAAAAAAAAAAGAATAAAATATGTTTACCACATTTTTTATATTATTCAATATATTTAGTTAGGGTTAATTATTATATCAATTATTGCACTACTGTGTATTTACTGTAAAAGCCTGTCTAAACACACCTTTTGTAATTATTTGTTTTACTTTTATTTATTACTGAAATTATGTCATTTATTCTTTTTTTTTTATTTACAAATATTTATTCTTTAAAAGTACTAAAAACAAAAATCTGTTATGGAACTGTTATGGAAACAGAATTGTTAAGAGGAATTATTCAATTCTTTACAGTTTCCATCCCTATAAGTATGTCTGGTTAAGTTGACTTCGACAAGACTTTTTTTTCTTCTTTCCTCTTTAAAAAGTGTTAGGAAGGGAAAAAAAACATAACTAATTCAGTGCTGTTCATAGCATTTTTCAGGCTTATTTGCATTAATGAAATGGCTGTTCCTTGTCACAGTGTGTTGTCTTTTATTCCCCCTCCCTTTCTTTATGCCGTCTCTAAAATCCCTGTGCGACTCCTCGCGGGAGTGCTGTGGGAAAATCCGACTGTCAGTGACGACAAGACAAATGAATCACGGTGTCAGGCGCGTGTGACTTCAACGATGACAGATTGAGAAGAACTGTCCCTCCGTCGACAGGCATGCTTCAGTTTTGAATTAATAAATCTGAATAAAATATCTCCCCTCTCATCGTAAGGAGCTCTGCCGTATGTTTCCATTCCTAGTGAGCATGTGCGGTGAGTGACCGAGGTGGACAGTGAAGACAGCTAACCGTAATTCCACCTGGCCATCAGATTCCAGTCTGTCTGTGTTTGTTTTTCTCTGGGGGGAAAAAAAAAGGAAGAGGAAGAGGAAGCTCTCCTCAGGTTTTCCACAACATCCACCAGCAGTGAGAGTCAAGTGTCACTGGACTGAAGCAGATGCATTGTGGTTTATGCATTTCCTAATTTTCTGTTTAAAAAAAGCACCAAGATAAAACAAACATTAAAAAAAAAAACTAAAACATGTCATGATACGTATCGAGAATATGTTCAGGTCATATTTCAGTCCATATATATTGCTCTAAGGACTAGTTCACTTCAGAATTAAAATTTCCATATAATTTACTCACCCCTATGTCATCCAAGATGTTTATGTCTTTCTCTCTTCAGTCAAAAAGAAATTAAGGTTTTTCAGGAAAACATTCCAGGATTTCTCTCCATATAGTGGACTTCACTGGTGTAAAATGGGTTGAAGGTCCAAATTGCAGTTTCAATGCAGCTTCAACGGGCTCTACACGATCCCAGACGAGGAATAATGGTCTTATCTAGCAAAACAATCGATCAATTTCTAAAAAAAAAAAAAAAAAAATGATATACTTTTTAACCACAAATGCTCGTCTTGCACTGCTCTGTGATGCGCCACGCATTACATAATCATGTTGGAAAGGTCACGTGTGACGTAGGCGGAAGTACCACGGTAGGGCGAAAAACTCCATCTCATTTTCTGCCCCAACTACAAAATCTTCTGACATCGTTGTTTTACCTTTTTTGTAAAGGCCGTTTGACTATGTAGACATTGGATCTGTACTTTTGCCTACGTCAGGCATGACCTTTCCAACGTGATTACGTAATGTGTGGCGTATCGCAGAGCTACTTCAAGACAAGCATTTGTGGTTAAAAAGTATATACATTTTCATTTTTTTTTTAGAAAATGGCCAAACGTGTTGCTAGATAAGAGCCTTATTTTTTGTCTGGGATCACGTAGTGCCCTTTGAAGCTGCATTGAAACTGCAATTTGGACCTTCAACCCGTTGTACCCCAGTGAAGTCCACTGTATGGAGAAAAATCCTGGAATGTTTTCCTCAAAAACCTTAATTTCTTTTTGACTGAAGAAAGAAAGACATAAACATCTTGGATGACATGGGGGTGAGTAAATTATCAGGAAATTTTAATTGTGAAGTGAACTAATCCTTTAAATATTATAATAAGTTACACTGAACCATTACAGTTATTTGCATTGTAATATTTTTACAAGCAGATTTCCCCCTCAATTCTCATTACTGAAATGACAAAATATAAATTATAGTAATTTTGATTTTGAGGTGAAATTTTACTTGGACAGCTACACATTAATTCGGATGCATATTGTGGAATACTCCGGAAAAACAAAGGGAGAGGAATTGTCCAAAACTGTTGTTTAATATAGCCTGATAATATCACATCAAAACAAACAGAAGTCTATATGTCTGTCACAACGATTCTCCACAAACCGAATTGATTTATTACAGAGAGCAGCTGCTTTAATCGCCGTAACTAATGACCTTTTAGACTGGCAAACAAAATCCCTTAAAAACGAGGAAAACCAAGCAGTCGTATAGTTAAATAGGTGTAAATGGTGCTGGAACAATAGGGAAAGCATCCCCTGGAATCTGTGGTCCACAAGGAGCAGGATAATGTATGTGAACATCTGGTGTGTGCAGAGGGCTGCCAGGACAAGACAAAGCCACGTGTCCAGGCATGGATGCACACACACGGTCCCCGGCGACACACACATGGACACCTCACCTGGCCAGCCTCAAAAAAGAGGAATAAAGACTCAGAGGAACAATGGCTCCCGTAATAGAACTGGCTGGTGCTGAAAAGAGCTGAAGATAAAAGAGAGAATGCTGAGAGAAATGAGGGAGGGAAGGAAGGAAGCAGAATGGAGAAAAGAAAGAAAGAAAGAAAAAGAAAGAAAGAAAGAAAGAAAGAAAGAACGAACACATCCATGCCTACAGGGCAAAGAGTATATAGCTAGTGATGGAAAGGGAATCTGCATCTAAATGTGACAAATCTTTATGCTCAAAGGCTTAGCAAATGAATATGCATGAGAGAATAAAATTATATGCCTTTAAGCGGGGCACTTATTCTGTGTGTTCACCCTCAGAGGATTTTCAAAGGTACAGCTGAATATGAAGACAATATACCGCAGAATCAAATAGCAAATACGGCCATATAAAAAAGCCCTCGGCCAAGTATAAATGTCATGACACCATTCAATGTCATGCAGACTGGAGCCTCAGAGGGTTCAGGCAATGCAGAGAAAGATTAGATATCTGCAATTGCAATCCATAAAATTCAAGTACAGTTTTACCAACATCTACTATAGATACAATAGTGCACATATATACACTTTTTTATTACATGGTTGTCTATACTTGTTTCTGGTTGGTCAATCACAACATTCAGTGTAGGCACACTCAGAAATTTCAAGTAAATTTACAGTACAGTTTAATGTCTCTTATAACACTCAGTCTCTCTCTTCTCACATAAAATTATTTAAACTCAAAATAATATTTCTTAATGTCCACTTATTTATTAACTGATCACCCTGTCAGAGATTATTTTGGGATTATGATTGTCTGACTGTACAACATTATCCCTTAAATGCTGCATTTAATGTTTTAAACATTAAATGTTTAATGATTTGTGTTGTCCTTTTAAATATGTAAAAGTATATGCTATTAAAGAGATATGTCTTTCAAAAATTACATTTCTGTCAACATTTACTCATGTCGTTCCAAAGCTTGCTTCTTTCTGTGGAACTATGTCTATATAAGTCAGTGGCACCCTATACACTATTGGAACCCCATTAGCTTTTGTATTTTCTTTTGTGTCCTACAGAAGAAAGTCATACAGGTTTGGAAAGACGTGAAGGTGAGTACATGAAGTTTTGGGCCAACTATCCACTTAAATGCTTGGCAAGGAACTGTCATATTTGACACGAGACATTCACTGTTTGTTTTCTGGTACATGGAATAAAAGGAGTTTTGATCCAGATGGGGTCTGGCAGCTGTGGCCATCATCCACAACCATTTTTGGCTTAGATTGGGGGGGGGGGGACTTTTGAGGACAGGATTCTTGTTATAATGGACTATGTGATGCAAGGTAGACCACAAAATGTCTCAGCCTCAGGTGAGAGCTGAAGAACATCTAGGTGCTGGGTAACACAGACACAGTGGTAGCACAGGTGAGGGAGGGGAGGGAAGGTTAGAGATGAATGGGCCATCAAATATTGAAGAAATGTCAAATGAAAACAAGAAGTATTTGAAAAAGGTACAGCGCAATCAGCATGACGATTGTTGGGAAGATCAAATAACCATGGAGGTTTGTGGCACATTTTGACACCACACAATTTTATGGGAATGCTTAGCCACTAATGCTGCCCATACTCTGCACAACTTCGAAAGTTGCGGATTGCCTTTTTGTTCACACTACACAACTGTCTGGTTGCCAGTGTCAGTTATATTTCAGATGTTTGCACACGTCGCAGACAGGTTTAGATATTAACCCCTTAGCATTCCTGTAAAATCTGCCTAAAACGCCTAAAAAAGGTATACCCAAAGGAAATTATATGCTGTTCTTAAACCATTTGGCATGGTTTTGGTCTCTTTTGAAAGGTATGTGTTCCACAGACTACTCTCAAATCGCGTGTTGTGTCTTCGATAATTCAAACACAAGCGATTGTCACTCACGTAAACGTGCAGATTTGACTCTGATTTTGAGCTTTTGTCTGCCCTCTCCATTAACTTTGGCGAGCAGAAAATCCACGTTAAAATCGGGAAGTGTGTGGGTGGCATAAAATGTGAGAAATAAAGATTCATCTGTCATTCCTCTCTTTTCTCACTCCTAAGAGTGCAACAGTCAGATTGCTGAAGTAAAGATCCTATTCAGTATTCTCCATAAAGAACAGACAGATCTACCATGAACTCCAAAATTGTTGAGGTGATGATGCATGCTTCTGTTTATTTGTAGAATTTATTGTAAAGAACTACACGACCCATAATCCTCATAAGAGATCCACCAATTAGAGATATGCCATGGAAACAAAAATTGAAGCAAAAGTTCAGCTGTGACTGCCCTCTCCTATAAAATACAGTGTGCAAAAGTCAGGTTCTGAAAGTAAAAAAAAAAAAAAAAAAAAAAAAATCTCACTTTTTTTCTCCATTGTGGAATTTTAATGATAATTTACTGAAAAAAACTTTAAAGCCAGACCTAATGTAAGCTTAGAGGTTGTTAATTAGGGCCCTATTTTACTGATCTATGCGCATGGTCTAAAGCGCACGGCACAAGTGCGCTTAGGGTGTCCAAATCCACTTTTGCTAGTTTAACGACGAGAAAATGGTTTGCGCGCCTGGTGCCTGGTCTAAAATTGTTGTCCCTATTCTCTTAGTGAGTAATGGGTGTGTTTTGGGCATAACGTGCAATAAACCAATCAGAGTCTCATCTCCCACTCCCTTTAAAAGCCAGTTACGCTCGCGCCATGGCGGATTCACTATTTACATGGTGGAATTTGCAAGTGGAAAAACTCAATGCTTCTCTAGTGAGGAAAATGCTTGCTTGCGCGCTTTAACCTCGCATTTTATTTTTATTATTTGGCATGTTTGTGTGCTGCTGTGCATCCCTGATTGTGTAATAAGCAGAGTGTAAGCGTGTTGTGCACCCGCATATAGGCGCTATTACTAACGCGCTCTTTAAATAACAAGAAATATTGCGCCATTGACTTTAGACCAGGTTTCAGTTGTTCAGTGGCGCAGTCTATTGCAGTTGCCTCAAAATAGCAATGCGCCAACAATGCGCCTGAACACACATCATTTTTAGACCAGGACGCCCATGGGCACACAAATTGGCGCAAATGCATTTGCTACTTAAACAACGTGGCGCAGGACGTGAAAATTATGTGTCGGGCTGAAACTAGTAAAAAACACTTACGTCACACCTGGCGCCGCATTGCACCGGGTGTATGATAGTGCCCTTAATGTCAGTTGGCATTACTTCAACTTATAAACTTTAAATTATCATGTTTAACAGTAGAATTCCTGGTAAAAAAAAAAAAAAAAACTACATTACTCATGATTCTGCAAAGAAATTTTCACCAATCAAAAAAATTACACCAAAAGGACATCTTTAGCACCCATTCGCTCCTATTACGTACTTTCAGTTTCCCTCTCAAACTGCTTAAATGTTTGTATATACTGTATATGAATATTGTGCAATAAAGGTAAAATATGCTGTTTCTATATACACAATATCTTTAAATCAAAAATGTTATATGTATCTGTCATTTTTTACTTTGATTGTCATTCGCAATGCTTCATGCCATTGTAGTTCTTTCCCTCATTAAAGCATGTCATGTATAATTTTATTAAATTTTCAAAATCCTCTTTTTTACCACCAAGCAAAGTTTGTTTGTTTATTTTTATTGCCATATCAGCATCTATGGCTATTTTCCAAGCAAAGTTTGTGAGGTTGTGTTTGGTTCATGGTTTACAACTCATTAATGAACACCAAAAATCCATATAGGAAAAAAAAAAAAAGGAAAAATATTTCCAGAGCCAAGGCCCTTGAAAAAGTTGGTGGGCATTAGTGCTAATGCATTCTATTGAGAATTATAAATAATTACTACAGCATTAATTTAATATTATATTTCATTTTTATATTTTATTATTATAGTTTTTGGTATATTATTCACAATGCTTCATGGGAATTAACTCTTTTGTACCTTTGTCTTTTTTATCTGATTTCCATATACTTGTTTGCTTCGAATTAAAGTTTGTATTATGTGACTCATCTCAGAACTGGTTGGTTTGATTCATGGCTTTAAACTTTATTGAATTTTTTTTTTTCTAAATGCATATGGAAAAAATGGGAAAAATTGTTCCGAGACCAAGTGGGGAAAAAGTGGGCGGTCACAGTTCCCCTGCTCAGAATGATGTCTCAATCAGCCCTTAATCAACACCTGGGGTCAGCGTTTGTCCAGCAAAATTATTTACTTGATTTACGGTGGATTCAACACCACAAACACTAAGCAGGTCGCCTTCTCTGCAGGAAGTTTTCATCTCTCATACGCAGCCACATTTAATAACCTAATAATGATGAGGCCAATTCCCTGTTGGCTAAATATTTCCTCCACACAATAAGGTAATATAAAAGAAAGGGGAAAACACAAATAGAAAAAAATGAGGAGGACAGAGGAGGAGGAAGAAAGCTGCAGGAGCCCGAGTAAAATGTCTCTAGTCAGGAAGGAGTTAAGGCCATAAAGATGTACCTCAGCCCTGACCCTTCACACTCCAAGGTATCCCCTGCGTGGAATTCTTATTCCCCACCAAACTGACAAAGTGTTTTTAATCTTTTCTTGCCCTCTCTCCTGGAGATTGGGGAAACAAAAATCAATACTTGCTGGCAGGCGATCTAGCAAGCGGGTGAATTACAGAGGCCGCACTCCGGCCACAGCCGCACAGAGGGAGGCCTTGGAGGCAAGGGACCTTGGGACTGGCGTTTGAGATGCAGGGGTCAGCGGTTCAGCCCAGGTCCGCAGTCTGAGGAGCGCCGTATTTACTGCAACGACTCACACCGTAATGAAAAACAACTCTAGGTGAGGAAGAAAGGGAGAGAGAGAGAAATGGAGAAAGGGAATCTCAGTGAGGATGAGGAGATTGAGGGGGGTGTTTTATGTCTGTCAGCAAGCACTCAAACAAAAGCTTAAAAGGAGAGAATCGGTACGGGTGCAGGACGGGTCATGCGTATAAAAACACATTCTTACTGTAGAATAGAGCGTGTGTGTAGATTGGTCATTATCTGTTGATCATACCAATCACACCCCTGATTATACTAGAGAGAATCAACTGAACCTTTAAAGGCATAGTTTACCCAAAAATTACATAATTTACTCACATTCTTGCGCACAGAAAACAATGTAAATTGAAGAATATCTTGACTATAATAAAAGTGAAAAAGGGGCTGTAAAGCTTCAAAATAAGGTAGGCTATCTTTAAAGTGTTTCATGTGACAATTAATTTGTTATTCTTGAGATCCAATATATTCTTGGATATTTTTAATGAATCAGTTGATTTATTATATATAGTTGATTTATGATAGGTTGCAGTGATTAAGATCGTAGTCGATCACAGACACGTTGTTGAGCGCATGAAAGCAGTGATCTCGTCAAAGCAACTCAGTTTCTGCACACTAAACAAATACTTTCATCGTAACTAACAGTGCAAACGTATTGTGACTAAGAGATTCGTTGAATAAAACAGGAGTTTTGGCGCGTGTCCAGAACTGATAAACTCGTGCTGTTTGATTGACAGCTCCAGCGATTGTAAAGGGAGCGTTCTTTGATCGCTTTCTTTAAATAATTTAATCACTGTTTAAATAACAGATTATTTTCATCCTACTAAGAGAAACAACGTGAACTTGATCGTTTAATCACTGATTTGATTTACTGACACAAAGACAAAGAACATCTGACTGTACATGAATCATTACATATCAGATCAGGCATTAGAATTAACAGTTACTTACATGTTGTTGCATTACTGTCGAGTTCATATTGTAAAAGTTTGTAAAAGCCTGCGCCGAAATGCGATTGATTTGCCAAAGAATCCACAGTGAAATTGCGATAACAAATAAATAAAGCTCAATTGAGACATTCACATTGTTAAAAATAAATAACCATATTCCTAGCATAAGGATCCTTTGAAATGTACTGTTATTTTTGTCCTGTATCACTATTCTCTCCTCCTCATCTCACTAAAATGCCAGTGGGCAGGGCTAACGTTGCAATGATTAAGTAGGCGTTGGAGGCGGCATTTCACCTATCAATGACATCACTTATAGGCATATGCAGGACCAGTTGTTTGATGGTCCTAGTGTCAATAAAAGCTTTTATTGGACTAACAAGGAAGTTTTCAGTTCTGAAACTTACAGGATATTCTTATAGTACAATGACCTCTTATATATCAAAAGCTCAAGGAAAAGTTGATTTCTCAATTCATGACCCCTTTAAAAAGGAAATTAGAAAATGTTGCCTTGGCAGCTAACTGGAATATATGGAGCCTCTAAAGGGACATGGTGAAGGAAAAAATGAGATTATCTTCTATTAAAATTATTTGTCAATGCTTTTGCGTTCTCTCACAAATGTTTTGCGTTCCCCCGAGAAACTTTGCATTCCCTCGCAAAAATGTTTGCGTTCTGCCAAGAAACTCTTCAAAAATCTTACATCGAATAAAGGTTTGGATCAATATGAGGGAGAGTAAATGAAGACAGAATTCCTTTAACTGGTCTTCTTAATGGTATACATGTCAAGATGTACACCTAAAACAGAACGAAAGCATGAAATGGTGATGATATTAACAAAATGGGATAATAAATCATTATTTACAATCTTCAAAGGCATGGATTGGGAAATCTAGCTTTAACTTAAAATATCCCAAAAAAAATTCCCATTATATCACTTGGGAAACACTCAAATGCTATTCGACAAAACATAAAGCGCTTACTATTGAGCAGCTAAATTTAGAAGTCTTTCACAATCAATAGGCCGGCTGGCACCTGTCGATTTGTTTCTTTCTCTGTTAATTATCCACTCTCTAGCCTAGCCGCTGTCGTTAGCAAATCAAATAAAGCCAAATTACGTTATGTACCATAAATCTGCATTCTTTTTCTAATGTGCTTTTTAGAGTTTAAAAAGACATCATAAAAACCTTCCATTTTAAATTAAGCACACAGTAACACAATAGCATTCCTGACTTGTAAAATGCACAAATTAAGTTTTGCTCTATGAGATGAATACATCAAAGCCCATGGCAATTCAACCTCTTTACTGATTATTAAGATTACTGTCCCTTTTGCATTTATAAACCACACCAAATATTGTTTAACAATGTGAAAGAGAATATCAGAACACACTTCTCCCATATATTTGGTGCCATTCTCAGCAAGCTCATTCAAGACTGACAAGGACAAGCTATATATTACCAATTCACCAAATGGAGACTTTTTTTTATTTTCTCTTTATGAAATAAGCACCTCATTTAGGTAAACAAACATTCTGTGTTGATGGGGAGATTGTTTCAGGAAGCTGGAAAAAATGTCAGATTACTCAATTATCCCACCACCCGACAGCTGGCAGGCAAAACAATTAGGACTGTGAAGATGATAATGATGATGATGATGAACTGAATCTATAATCCCTTTATTTTTTAAAACAAAGCAAAAGAATTTCTGTCATGACCCTGGGCTTGTGGGCCTACAGTAGGGCTTGGTCCAGATCATACTGTCTGATGACAATATATGAGTTGGGACAGACAAAGTAATGCTGGAATGACAGACAATGGTAATTATGCAATTTTAATTACGGATTCCCTTTGGAGGCATGAATCCAGTATTGAGGCCACTGTAGCACCATTTCCATTGAACATTTTGGAGCTCTGGGAGTCCATTGCTGCAGATTGATTTAGACAACAGGAAGAAGGTGAGTCTTTCTGTGATCATTGATTGAAAGGTGACTGATTTGCTCACTCTCAAAGGGCTCCGTTGCCCTTTTTCTGAGGCGATAGTGAAAATAACTGCTCTCACAAAAAATGTATAGTAACAAGGGATTAAAATCAACAGAGTCCAAAATGAGAAAAAAAAGGTAGGCCTATAAGACAAATTTACTAGCATTAATATTTCTTACCAGACATGTACATGTTTTTTGCATTTTTTTTTGTTTTACATTTATGTTTATTAAATACATTTATGTATTTAGACATTTATCCAGTGACTTACATACAAACAAATAAATTTGTTACAAATATATTTAAATAAAATATTTTTTTTGTTACAAATATTTCTTACCAGCCATGAAAATGAATTTTACATTTATTTATTTATATTTTTTACACTGAATTTTATATTTACATTTCTGAATTTAGCAGACTTTAATCCACAGTGATTTACAAACAAATATATTTATTACAAATATATTTAAAATATTTCTTACTAGCAAAGACTTTTACATTGAAAACACTGAATTGTTGTGAACACGCAACTGACAAATGCTTTGACTAGCGCTGTCAGTCATGGGAAAACCCCTTAACTGTTAAAAGTACAGGATAATACATTGGACACTTAAACAGATTTTTTATTATGAACATAGGACTGGCCTGAAGGAAAATGCTAAATCTGAATGCAAGTACTAAATTCGCTCCCTTGATCTTTTTCTCACAATGCTCTTCTACATAATACAGTAAGCTTCAACGAACAATATCAGTGAGAACATACAGTTTACATTGCCAAGAGTGGTTGCTAAGGGTGTTGTGTAGTGACAGGACAAGAACTAACCGTTTTATAAAAATGCATTTAGCAGACTTTTATACACAGTGATTTACATACAAATACATTTATTGAAAGCAAATATAATATATTTATTTATTACAAATATTTATTACTGGCCATGAAATTGTATATTTTTGTTTACGTTTACGCATCTTGGAGATTTTAATCCACAGTGACTTATATCTTTATTAATAATATTGCCTATTTGTCCCTATGGAATATATCTGTTTTTTCCTTACATATTTGTGACAAAAAGTGCAGGTCACTTGCGGTACATCTGACAAAAACAGTAAGACACATTGTGATTTTGTTTGTCATATTTTCAGTCAACTGGCAAGCTTTATTTACTATAACTAAAGTCAAATTTTACTTAGCGAATGTTCATTTTGGACCCCACAACCATATTTTGCCAATATCAAAAGCTAAGCCAACCAGGTAAATCACCCTTCTGAACAGACCAATAGCTGTGGAGTGATGCCCTATTGTTCACAGAGATGTCCATATTTCCTAGTATAGTTTAGCTTCAGTAGCCCATTGGGGTTTCAACCACCAAACAACAAACTGCTACCCCTACACTTTTCAAAGACAGCTTTGCACTTCTGAGTTTTGCAATCTCGTCTCCGTTTGTTAAAAATTTCATGTAGCACCTTGGCACTTACCGGAACACTCTGCGAAACTAAACGACCTGAACTCTGGGCAACCCCCGCTGAAGGGCTTTCTCTTTTCTGTCTCTCATTTGCATTAGCATATTAGAGTGTTTTCTGGGAAAATGAGCTATAGAAATTAATTCAGGATTAATTGGTGCCTTTATCTCGTTAGGACAATCTAATTTGGGGGATGATGGAATTGTTTAGACTCCCTTTTGCATAATTGGATTGCGGTGAATGGCTGTCATTATCGTCTCTTTAGCGGTGTCTGCGGACCCCCTCTTCCTGGCCTCCACCTCGTAAAGAGCCATCATGTGTTCCGCCAGTATTTTGCTAACCCCTGAAACACAACGCTGAGCCAGAGACGAGCATGTGGCTAACAGCACAGCAGTGATTAGCTCTCATATAAAACCATTAGTGCACAGTCAAAACTGTTCATGGGCAAGCTTGTACTCCATCCCATCTGACACACAGCATATAGGTGCTAACAAAGGAAACAATGGATTGAGCTTGAGCAAAAATAGATGCTTGGCTGTATAATTGGTTTTATAGTATTTCAACTTTCAGATACAATTTCTCAGAAGGTAAATGTACAGTAATGTAGCAGTTAATCATGCCAAAGGTGTATTTCACCATTACTGTGTTCTTATTCTAGCAGTTTTGATTGGCAGCAGCTTTTGACAGTAGCCTAATTATCCGCCTACAACCAGCTTCATCACACGCTATCATGCTAACAATAGCATCAATTTAAATTTTCCAATTCCTCATCCATCAACCTAGATATGTGCCTCTGAAGGACTACTAATCATATGTAGAAAATAGATATAAAAACAAATGATTAAAGCAAGTGTTTGAAGTTAACATGAAATATGTTACTTTATTAATGTAATACATGCCCATTTTTATGATCCAATAATTTCTTGATGGAAATAATGTAGTCCCTGCTTACATTAATATTTGTAGGTGTTCGTACCTAATGATCACACAATTTGTGTATGATAGGGTACACACTAAACCATAAAATATGACCATTGACAACATTTAAAACATGATAGTATTTATGTAGACTACTGTTCAAACATTTGGGGTCAGTATAATTGTTTTAATTTAAAAAAAATAATGACTCAAGGCATATTTGTTAAGGCCAATTTCCACTGTACTGACAGACGCAGACCAACACGGACAATCACCACATTACAGTACATCACTTCTCAGACATTCCAAGAGCCAAAAGATGCCAATTCAACATGTTCAGATGGAGAAACAAGTGCCAACCAATGTCCAACAGACGCCAACAGGGGTAACACATTGATCCGACAAAACCAGACAAAGCATCTGTCAGTGCAGTGTGAATTGGCCTTTAAATGAAAACTATGAAGGGAACAGAATTACTGTACATTTCAAACAACCTACTCATGTAATACACCTTAGTCAGAATTGCAAAACATCTTTTTTTTAGAGAGACAAACTTTTTTTCAGTAGACAAACTCCATAAAAAGTTTTGTGAGTCTTTACGTGATCTAAGACCTTTTACACTGAGCATAACATTGTAAAAAAAACTGTACGTGTATTCCTCAGAGCCTCTTTTCATCTGCATTAAATTCAATATGGCATCTAACCTAACTTCCGTTTAAGCCCCGCCCACTCCCGGTTTTATCAGAATACATATTAGAGATAAGTATAAGATAAGTATTTTGAGATTCCTCAGATACAGATCTTGGTTCTGCTGCACACCTTTAAAATAGATATTCTTGAGCCCTAACCCTGCCCTAAACTTCAACACTATAAAAAAATAGCTAGGTAAATGCACAATGACATTATATTTAGTTATAATATACCATGAGATCATTTGTAAGCTGTCCCACGGCTCATAAAATGAACCGATTAAAAGATGACAGAATGTATTCATTTACAATTAAATCATAAATGTCAAACTAGTGTTAATGAAAGTGTTAAGTAAATGTGATGGCACTGAACATGTTTATTAAAGGGTTAAATCACCCAAAATTGAAAATTCTGTCATTAATTACTCACCCTCATGTCGTTCCAAACCTGTAAGACTTTCGTTCACCTTCAAAACACAAATGAAGATCTTTCAATCTGTTCATCATATAAAGTGATCGTGTCTTGTCAGAAAATTTGGACTAAACCACTCAATTCATATGGATTAGTTTTACGATTTCTTTATGAACTTTTTGAAACATCAAAGTGGTAGTCACGTAGCTGTCTATGGAGAGACAGAAAGCTGTAAGATTTCATCAAAAAGATCTTCATTTGTGTTCCGAAGATGAATGAAGGTCTTACAGGTTTGAGGGTGAGTAATTAATGACAGAATTTTAATTTTTTGGGTGAACTATCCCTTTAATATCATTGAACAAATACAATAAAAAAATCTGTCAATTCCATGAATTAAATATTTAATAAATCTAAAAAGATTTGTAAACATTTGTTTATCTCTAAAGTTCTTCAAACATACACGTGTCCTAACCACGTTTTGAATATCCTGATTCACTCAGAAACATCACATTACAGAAGCAACATTGGTTGCACGGAAAGGGTTTCATGTTGACTTTAAATGCTCATTTATACATGGTCAGACATGCTGTTTTTCATAACATATGAATGTTTTGGTGGTTTGTATCACTGTGCACTGTTCTTAGAGCTGCTGCATTAAGACGTTCCATTACCAGTGATCGCTGATAGAATGTTGAGGTCACTGGAGTATCAGTTGATTCACTGTTGTCAGCACCCACAATTCTTGTCTGCCTAAACTGCTTGGTAACTATGGCAACAAGGCTGGAGGGCCCACCATTGTCTCACATGTGGTGAAAGGAATCAAGGATATTTTTTACACAACAAGAATGAGTGTGTGACAAAAGCGAACAGGAGAAATGAAATGATACACAGCCAAAGATCGATATAACATTGCAAAGCACTTATCAAATTTTATGGGCTCATAATAACTTTTTTTTCACCCACACTGAATGTTGATGACTGAAGCCTCCAATGAAGTTTGAAACCCTCTTCGCTTGTTTCCCATCTAGAGCTTGTGAGCTGGATCATCAGTGATGTGCAATTTGAAAGCATTATTATTCAAGCACAGCTCCTAATGCTATTATACTGCAGGCCATTTGAAGTTGTAAACAACAGCAGAAAGAGAAATGAAATTCAAAGTGCCACAACCAGGCAGCATACAGTCCATAAAGTCAATCCCATGGCGAGAAAAGGAATTTTATACAGGTATTTTTCAGGGGAAATCTGCTGAGGTTTGTCTCATACTACACAGATTATCATTTGGCAGCACTATGACTGTTAGAAAAGCATCTAAAAGTCTATTATTTGTGATCTATAATAAATATGTAATGTAAATCTATAATGAAGTGATAAATACTGGTCATATTTTATCAAAATACTGCCTGACAGTGTTTGGCAACAGGTAAAAATATGTATATCTTTGTGTTATTAAAACATTTGGAAAATGTCACTTTAGAAGGTTCAAGTTTTAAATAAGAAGGCCAGAACCTCCAACCATGATTCCAGAAATTCAGGATATACACTATAATATTAAGAACTGTAAGATGTACTAAGATGACTAAGTGATGAGGTTACAATTAAATGTGAGCGGTTTGCAAAAATATTGGGTGACACTTTATTAGGTGTCTTTAACTACTATGTACTTGCATCAAAAAATAAGTACAAAGTACGTATTGTTTTCATGTTGTATTGCAAAACACTTGTGCGGCTATTGAGGTGGGATAGGGGTAAGGTTAGAAACAAATTGGGTGATATGGGTATGTTTAAAGGGTTAGTTCACCCAAAAATGAAAATAATGTTATTTTTTACTCACCCTCATGCCGTTCCATACCCGTCAGACCTTCGTTCATCTTCGGAACACAAATGAAGATATTTTTGTTGAAATCCGATGGCTCAGTGAGGCCTGCATAGCCAGCAATGACACTTCCTCTCTCAAGATCCATTAATGTACTAAAAACATATTTAAATCAGTTCATGTGAGTACAGTGGTTCAATATTAATATTATAAAGCGACGAAGATATTTTTGGTGCGCCAAAAACGCAAAATAATGACTTTTGTGATGGCCCATTTCAAAACACTGCTTCATTAAGCTTCGGAGCGTTATGAATCTTTTGTGTCATCACTATATAAGTCGTTATTTTGTTTTTTTTTGGTGCACAAAAAATATTCTTGTCGCTATATAATATTAATATTGAGTAATAAATTACATTATTTTCATTTTTGGGTGACCTAACCCTTTAAGGGTGGGTTAAGGGGTCAACAGTGTAATTATAGATATAATAACAGAAATAATTACAGCTGTAATTACATTTTTGTATTTTTAAATATAAGTACAAAGTAAAAACATGTATGTACTAGGGCTGTCAAAATTTACGCGTTAACACATAGGATTAATTTTTTTTAGTTTAACACATTAAAATTAATTATATATATATTCACAGTATATGACCACGCTATCATTCATTCAAGTGCTATTAAACCATTCAAATGCAATAAGATGCAAAAAAAAAAAAAAGAACTCAAATCTGTTCTTTTTTCTTTCTGATGAACACAATCAAAGATATTTTAATAAATATCCTGACGCATCTGAGCTTTATAATGCAGTGAACAGGGGTCACGAGTATGAGCTGAAGAAAGTGCTTCCATCCACATCCATCCATCATAAACGGGTACTCCACGCAGCTCCGGGGTGGTTAATAAAGTCCTTCTGAAGCAAAGCGATGCGTTTGTGTAAAAAAATATCCATATTTAACGAGTTATGAAGTAAAATATCTAGCTTCCGCCGGACCACCTTCCGTATTCAAGTTACGAAGAAAGTGTAAACTGGCGTCGTGTCAGTTACACTTTTTCTGTAAGTTGAATAGGGAAGGTGTAGGACGTAGCGTAAGCTTTTTAAACTGCAAGAGCTTTACACTTTCTTTGTACGTTGAATACGGAAGGCGGTCTGGCGGAAGCTAGATATTTTACTTTATAACTTGTTAAATATATGTGCAGCAGCAGCATGTCTTACATGCTCAAGCAGCATGTCTGTGAATGTATTGGCAGTAGCAGGTCTCGGTACTTACACTGCAGCAGCAACAGCAATATTCAACAGGAGCAGCATCATAGCAGATCTATTCAAGACCAAATACATTACATTGCCATATTCATTACCATGCCAATCTCTCCAAGAATTGTCATGATAGAAATGGCTAAAATTGAGAAAAATAAAATCCATTTAATAGAGACATCAGTATCAGTGTTTGTATCAGTGATACTGGCCTTCACTCATAGTGCTTGGTAAAAAGATGCCATTAAACCAATATTTAAAATATATTCTTTATGTTGCTACATTATTTTGGAGATTCAATGTGAAAGTATTACAACATAAAAATATATTAAAAATTGTAATGTTAGGTGCAATTAATTACAGAAAAATGTGTGATTATTTAATTTAAATCAATTGACAGAACTAGTATGTACACAATAAGTGCATTGTATCAAATGATTAATTTAAATGCTAGTATATAGTAGTTAAAGACACCTAACATAAAGTGGGACCAAATATTGAATAGTAAGTAAATACTGATAACTTTGAATCGTACATGTCTTTTAGGTCACTACCAGTCTGCATGTGTTGAGAAGAAAAGAAGATAAAAGAAAGAATGAAAAAAGGAGGATAGGAGAAAAGCAGAAATGGAGAGAGGAGAGAGCGAGTGAAGGAGCACTCCTACGGGAGTTGGAGACATTAGGACCCATCAGCTTGACATACGAATCATTCTCTCATGTAAACATAAATATGAGAGTGTGTTCCTGAAGTCGTGGCAATTTCTGTTGCTAGGCTACGTTGCATTAAGCAGTGTAGCTGTCCCTGTTCATTTCGCTCAAGGGATTTCAAAGATAGCAAAAGAACCTGCCACCTATAATGAAGATTTTCTCCAACTATACAGCCTTTGCTAGCTCATAAACATGGCTTTAAATGCTTCAGTATTAGGTTGTGAAAGCAGTTTTATTGTTGCATGCTATACTAGACCATGTACTGCATACAGAATTAACTTAAAACTTCATTAAGAGTGCGCAGATACTCAACTGGGACTGGTGAGGTGGGAGGAGGTGTATCATATAAGCCCAAAATGTTTTTAATATCAAAGAGCAAAAATGTGTAGTATGCAGCTAAAATATTTCATTATTTTGTAAAGAGCATAAACAAAATAAATGAATCCTGAAAAAAAGTTGACTGGATGCTTCATTTAGTGAATAATTCATATAGCCTACTACATACTTTTATACTATACTATAATATAGCTATATACTACAGTATATATACTTATATTCACATCATGAGAATGAGATGAGATTTTTGCACAGTATTAAGAAATCCTCAATGACAAAATTCATGACAAGAAAAAAATAGTCTGCAGGTGCATTTTGAAATGTTTGAACTAATCATCTTGTAATGAATGTAATTTCAGTTTTACTTTCTGAGTATGAATTATCATATGCATTGAAAGACAACAATATACAAGCACTGTAAAAGGTTTTGCCACAAACTCAACTGACTGGCTTCTCTCCTGTATGATTTAATATCAGTCTCTTCAGACCTTACTGTACATATTATGAGCTTCCAGAACTTTTGATTGAGGCTGTGCGTCACCTCCTAATTGAACTCCTTTCCAACAAAAATAAATAACACAGTTTTTTCTTAGTCTTAGTGCAAACAGAGACCAAAACAGACCAGAGCTAAGAGCTGGTTACAGCTACACAGCCCAGCCTAAGATAGGTTTGATATTGGGAGACAGGCTATTGCATGTACCTTAATTTGCACGCATCAGGGAGCTCGCATTTTACTTTCGCTTTCGAATTCGCGATTGCATGTACTCTGTGTATAGGGAGATCTCATCAAACCCCTATTATATATATATATATATATAATATACTGCAACACTTGCAGTCATGAATAAGAACAATGACATATCCAGAGAATAACACAGCAGTGATGGCAGCTGTCCAATGGATCTCTTGCACGAGAATTTAGGTAACACAAAATCCTGTTGATTTTGTCCTTCAACAGTTTGAGTTCTGAAGGATTCATGGGCCTGTGTATTGCTTATCCTGGTGAAACAACCAAAGCAACAAGAGATTTTGGAGAAAATTATTTTCTGACGAGAAACAGTTGTGCCGTGGGCATGTGGTTTAAAAAAATGCCTCTCATTTCACATCCTCACCTAATGTGATGTTGAGCACATAAATAGATGGATGCCTATCGCAGCACATCAGATTCAACATTCAACACTGGGATATAGAATTTCACAGCGCTTAAATTGCATTGAAGCATCGCAGCAATGCTGCTCTATGCATTTATTAAATGCACACAAACCTGTACGTTCACAACAGCATTTTCAAAGTCATTTGCTTATCTTTAATTTCAACCTCAATTCAACATATTGAAGAACACAGGCTGAATTCGATAAACGCTGAACATGTGTGGAGATAAAAAGTGGTTGATGTGTTTGCTTGCCTGTAATTCTTTAACTGTCTCTGTGGTGTTATTCGCTCATAACTCTGACTGATATCTGCACCGTTACAGTCAGCGTATCTTTGTGGTTTTATTTTAGTACGTGCTGCCGCTCTTCAGTGTGTGCTCAGCATTGTTGGGCTGAAATAAGGTTACTATTACAGGCCAGGTTCATGAAATTGTATGAGCGGTCCTAATCCATGAATAGAGGAGTATGCAAGCCCAGCATAAAGGATATCCCTGAAGCCCTGAGCTGAAAAAGACAGGAATAAATGACAGCGACGTGACAAATAGAAAACACAACTCAACAAAATGCGAATAGATTTGATTGTTGCATCTCTGACTAACAGCATAGGAAACACCAGTGCAAAAACTGTTATTCTTGGACTCCCATTATTCGTTTTAATATACTACATTGTATTTTAAATATGATGTCACAAAATAGGTATTACGAAATGGCATTTTGGTGTATGAATATACTGATATAAGGGAGCGTGGGGCACAAACTATCACAGGGCTAGTTGTAACACATGGTTTAAAAGATTCCACACATGCCAGCATGACAAAACTAACTGTATTTACTAGTTGCCATATCAAAACTATAGAGGGGAAAAAAATGTAAAAAATTCAAATATCTCTGGAAGATATCGCTGAACAGTTATTTAACCACAGCAAAAGTAAATCTGAGAAAAAGTTTTCAAAAGTTATTTTTTCATCTCAGTTTGTAGTGTTTATTTAAAACGAGACAAATCTGCTATTATTTAAATCTCCAATCTGTTATTTAGTGGTGTAGATAGTTCTTTAATGCTCACCTAACTAGCAGAAGACACCAGCCGGGTTTAAATACCTGTTGCACAGATGGGGCACATTCTAACATTAAAATGTGCTCCGCTATTAGAACTACGCTGTTTTTATGAATGTCTGAGTGTGTTTATGCATCAGCCACATTGTTTTAAACAATGCTGTATAGCTGTGTTTTGTGTGTGTGTTAAATGTCAAACTCCAAAATTAATTTATTTTTTAAAATTATTAAAAAACACAATTTTTATATGAAAAAGTTAATAATTGTATTGATATTGGCAAAATATTTTACTTAGTCTTGCATATTTTTTTTCCCATTAGATCAGATCAGATTAGATCAGAACATTTTAAGCTGTCATATGGTCATATTACATGCCCCTCACATGTTACAATGTGCCCAACCTACGGGGCATGTTGTCAAATTTCACTTCCATTACATGAACCAATCAGCTTGTGCCAAGTAGATAATGCTGTAAATATCATCAGCTTGCGTTAAGGACCCATCAGCCTGCACCATCTAGAGTATCATGACAGAACTAGGCATATATATATATATATATATATATATATATATATATATATATATATATATACACACACATACACACACACATACACACACACACACACACATCTTTTGCTTTCATGGTTTAACTGTAATAAACACATTTGTGTTTGCTACAAAACTACACTATGCCATATCTCCAAACAACATATTGAAGCTCATAGCTCCTCTTTGAAATGAATGTCTCAGAAAATAGAGATCTGTGCTGAACGTTGAAAGTCTGGCTCATAGTTTGCTGGACAATGTCCAAGAAAATCTGCTATCATCAAAGAGTAGAAATGCCACACTCCTCCACATCATTTCCTCTATTTCTAATCATTTTTTCTTTCCTAAGATTTGATCACTGCCAAGTCCTGATGCTCGAGTAGGTCCTCTACCAATATGGTTTCAGAATATGGAGGTGAGTTCAGTGATCAATAATGCTTATAGCCCCTAAAATGGCAAGAAATAATATCTGAGGCTAATGTGCCTGAAATTCTCATTTAAGAGTCTGTGTGCTAACCTCCTTAGCACGTCCCCTTGAGGAAACGGGGGATATGATTAGGAATTCGTTAGCAGGCTTCTATTTTTATGCTGATGACACACTTTTCTCTCCTCTCTCCCAATGTTGCTGGCTCTTGACTTTCTCAACGCTTCTCAAACTAGATCAGCTCTTTGCCACAGCGTCGAGAAATGTGACACGCTGTTCATTAAGAAAAAAAACCAATGGCCTCAGGGAGACGGTGGCAGTGGCATAATGGATGAATCTGATTTGCACTTTACATTGTGGAAAATGGTTAAATTTAAAGTTGCTTGATTATGCCTGGAACTAGAGATTGAAGGATTTGTTTATAGATCTCTGGTTTTTGGAGGTCTACACTTAACTTTTCATGTTAACTTTTTAAAGGGATAGTTCACCCAAAAAAGAAAATTCTTTCATTGATTAATCACCCTCATTACATTCCAAACCCGAAATATATTCTTTATTTCACTGAATACAGGAGGAGACATTTTGGATGTAGTTTGTATTTAAATAAATGTAGTTGGTCACTCCTTTCCATGCACTTACAATGAATGGAGCGTTCAAGATTATGTATCATAAAAATAGTCTGTACAAGTGGTCTTCTATATTCTATACCTACGTCTGAAATCTGAAAAAACACAGCCTCCGCAGGCAGCATACAGAAGTAGGAAGGCAACAAGGCAAGTCCGAATCCAATTATCAATTAGTGAGATACCTTTATCTGATTGATTTTTGAAGGCAGCATGGATGTATTTTCTGCATATCCCACAATCCTGTGCATTCTATTCCATGAAATCATTGAGCTAAAAATTAAATATGGTGCCTGAAAGTTGCGGTTAGTCAGTTTGTCTAAATGTATGTTTATCACCAACTTTTCCAAATTTTGATGGCATTTCTAGTAAGAAAATAATATTATAGTTGTTAAATATTTACTTATCATAAAAGCTCACTCTATTTTGTTGTAGATCATTAAACTGTCAGATGCGTCAGAAGTCTGTCCGAAATCAGTTTCGTGAGGTACCTTTGTGCGCAAATGCTGCCTGCAATGTTATTACCTGATAGGGCAGCAAAGCAACAAGTAAACTGCCTTAGCTTTCGGACGCAGCGTAAAAGTCATGAGATACAGTTCTGGTGAAAAAGAGACTGAAATTTGTTAAAGTGTGACGGTTATTCACAGAAGATCTTAACATCTACCCTAGCTCTCTTTTGTGTGTTCATGAAAGAATTAACTAATTGGACATCACGACTTCTCTTAGTGAATGTTTAAGTCAATTTTTTTCAATCACAAAACACGATCTGAATGATTCATTCACAAATCAGACATTGCTAAAAGTAAATTACCAAGTCGTCTCGCGTCGGCAGAAGTTCTGGACTCTATCGCAGCTTTCATTGGCCAAGGACCGCGCAAGAGGACGTTAGACTGACATGTAACACAACAAATCACAGTTTGTCATGTTTAGGGGCATTAAAATGTAAAGTCGATGTCCCTACAATAACAGACCGGCGTGCATCTAATAAACTATTAATTCAAGAACGTTGTGCAAGTTTACAGCAACAATGGAGCCGCGAACTTCACATACTTTTGAAAATCCAGCATTTAGTTGATCCTGGTCAGCGCTCATTGTCACAGTTCTAAACACGATGGTGTTCTTATTCCACGAGGGAGTTTGGCATCACAGCATTTGTTTCCAGGTGGACCATTTAAGAACGTGACACACACGTCTCCTGGATATCCTGTCGAACTCAACCAACCAGATGATGACTTCGAAAATCCTGTGTTTCCAGATAAGTATGCCATATGCATCAGACATTCAGCCAATGGTCCGTGGACGTGACGTCTGAGAATAATTACCAAATACATTTTTGAAGAATGCACTAGTACCCAACAAGTATGTACATTCTTCAAAAAAAACTTTTACGTTAAACCTTTGGAATGACAAAAGAGTGAGTAAATTATGACCATTTTCATTTTTTGGGTGACTTATACCTTATAAGACTCACAGAGATTCACACATTCTTAACAGATTCACATTTCTAAAACACACAAATGAATAAAGTATGTCCTCGTTCCTTTTGACAATCATGTCTGCTGCGTCCTTTTCACATAAAACACTGCTTCCACTAACAAAGCTATCTAAAACTCATCTAATATTTCTAATTTCTCTGACTGGTTAAATTAAAAACGTGTATGAATAGACAGAAAGCTTGGGGTGGAAACGGCTGTATCTGTAACGCATCCCCTCTGTCCCCTCCTGCCCATTGTGGCTTTGGTATTGTGTTCATGTAAACAGGACACAGGGCCCTTGGACAGGGTAGGTGCGGAATGTACTGTCTCCGCATTTGTTTTTCATTGAAAAGGGGATTGCGAATCCTGACGGGCATGATTAATCACCGCGCGCCAGACATCTGAATACGGCTCGAAAAGGTTCAACTTTTTAATTCATCCTACACGCAATCTATTCAAACCAGCTGCTGCCTTTCCTCATGCTCATTTTCACTCTTTTCTCAGTGACCACTGCTGCTATTCTCTCTCTCTCCTTCTCTTTCTCTTTCCTTGGCTTTCATAATTATCAGGGGAGAAGGGGCATTGAAAGCTGTTGTTTTTAAGGAGATTTCGGTCGTGTCAACGGCTCGTGCCGCAGCCAACTGTCTTCCTCTCTCCGTCCTGTTGAATTATTATTTCAGGCTTACAGATATGACGAGGAAAACAGTCATTTTCCCAACAAATACCTTTGTGAGTGAGGCGCTGCTCTGTGTAATTGTGAAAGAGGTAGGAAAAGTAAGAAAATACATCTTGTCGAGGGCTCTGTATTTTGTGTCAGATTGATTTTCTGTTTCCCTTATTACCAGCAGACAACCCCAAGAGGGAGAAGTGGATCAAAACATTTTTGAAATGGTTCTGTCTCCGGTTCCCTTATTTTGTAGCTCACTTTAGAGCCAGTTCAATATTTCTCCTGGGGAGCTTGAACATACTCATCAAAATCTGCTGGGCAGCAACAGCCCACTAAAGCCACAGTGTGGTTGCTCCAATTGTATAAAACATCTTCTCCATTATGAGAACAGGCAGAAAAACAAACCACAGCATGCTTGGCATCAAAGTCATTTAGAAAACAGCAGACAGACACGGAACTATTTCAATAACCCCACAAAGATGCCACAGAAAAACATTTGGTTCATTAAACTATTCACATGACCCATTCAAATACAATTAATAGCACCTCACAGTTTGAGGTGAGGTTAAGGTTCCAAAACCTAGTGTGCTGCCTCCATAGGCAGCTGACTTCTGAGGCAGTAACTTAAAGGGATAGTTCACCCAAAACTAAAAATTGTCATCATTTTCTCACCCTCATGTTGTTCTAAACCTGTTTGACTTTCTTTCTTCAGTACTCTCAGAAAAATAGGGACAAAAGCGGTCCCCCCTTCCACAAAGGTACTAATAGGTACCTTTAAGGTACTAAAATGGGGTTAAACAAGGTACAAAGGTGTACCTTTTGAAAAAATAATGCCCCAATGACAGCTTCTGTACATGTTTTTGTATGTGAATATAAAATACATTTAGATGTTAATTGTAACTAAAATGGTTTGCTTCCCAAAATATCTTCTTTTGTGTTCTGCAGAAGAAAGGTTTGGAGACTATTTTAATTTTGGGTGAAATATCCCTTTAAGTTTCATTAAAGTGATGATTTAATTACACTTTATGTGACAATTTGGAAAGCTCTATGTAGGAAGAAACTCCACACCACAAGCGTCCTGCATTTGCAAATGATTCTGATAGTGTTACTTAATAAATTCCATTTTTAACTGCACTGAACTATTTTTTATTCATACTTTTAGAACCAACATTTCTCTCACCCATTCCAAATTGGATGCATTATGTCACCCATTCTTGGGATTCTGTTAACCTAATTTGGTTAAAATTGGGTGTCTAAAAGATCTTTTGCCTTAAAATGCCTAGGCAGCTCACTATCAAAAATATATATATACACTTGTTTATGGCCATAATATATATCAAATATATGCTAAATATATGCTGTAAAAGCTCAGCTTTTCAAAAATATTTAAATATTCAAATGCTAAAATATATTACAAAATGTATTTTTGTAATAAGAGTCAAGAAAACACATTTCCAATCTAGAAATTCATTTTGGGTAATGCAAAAAAAAAAAAAAAATTATATTATATATATATATATATATATATATATATATATACACACACACACACACACTACACTACTATATATATATATATATATATATATATATATATATATATATATATATATATATATATATATATATATATATACACACTACCAGTCAAAAGTTTGGACACAGTAAGATTTTTAATGTTTTTAAAAGAAGTTTTGAAGAAGTTTTGTCTGCTCACCAAGGCGGCATTTATTTAATTAAAAATACAGTAAAAACAGTAATATTGTGAAATATTATTACAATTTAAAATAACTGTTTTCTGTTTGAATATATTTTATAAAGTAATTTATTCCTGTGAGCAAAGCTGAATTTTCAGCATCATTACTCCAGTCTTCAGTGTCACATGATCCTTCAGAAATCATTCTAATATGCTGATCTGCTGCTCAAGAAACATTTATTGTGTACAATTGTACAAAATATTTGTGTACAATATTTTTTTTTTCAGGATTCTTTGATGAATAGAAAGTTCAAAAGAACAGCATTTATTTGAAATATAATCTTTTGTAACATTATAAATGTCTTTACTCCCACTTTTGATCGATTGAATGCATCCTTGCTGAATAAAAGTATTCATTTCTTTAATTTCTTTTCAAAAAAATTAAAATTCTTACTGACCCCAAACTTTTGAACGGTAGTGTATAATGTTACAAAAGCTTTGAATTTCAGATAAATGCTGTTCTTTTGAACTTTCTATTTATCAAGGAATCCTGAAAAAAAAAAAAGTACACAACTGTTTTCAACATTGATAATAATCATAAATGTTTCTTGAGCAGCAGATCAGCATATTAGAATGATTTCTGAAGGATCATGTGACACTGAAGACTGGAGTAATGATGCTGAAAATTCAGCTTTGTCATCAGTGAGGATAGCAAAATAAAGTAAACTGTGACATATTATATCCAAAAATTCTTCATACAGTGGACTACCAGTAAAATGTATAAAAAATTGGAACCAAAAATTATTCAGACACTTTGATCTGACCATGTTTTGCTTAAGTGTTATCTGACATTAAGATTAATTTTTCTGAGAGTTTAACTCTGAGATCTTGTCACATTTTATTATCATTTTTTTAACTATAGTGAATAAACTGTATTAATGAATGAAATGTTCAAGGTGTCTGAATAAATATTGGTTTGACTGTATATACACACACACACACAATATATAAACATATTTAGATTGAAATTATATAAAAATGGTGAAAAAATAAATGAGTTACTTACAAATCTATTTTTTTTTTTTTTTTTTTTTTTTTTTGCTGTATGGGAGAGCATTTGATTTCCTTCTTAAAATGAATACTAGACTATTGGTAAACCTTCTGAGCATTAGAAATGCATCAGGTGGATCCATTTTTCACTCCTCTATCCCTGGAGACATTTTAGCATATCTATGACTGGATCTCCTCCAATACAAGCAACGCATACATCTGTTTAAAGGATTAGTTGTGAATAATGCTGAAGGCAGAGGGCAGTTTTTATCTAAGGCAGCCACTGCTGCATCCTCAGGTAGGCAATTCCAGAAGCCTGCTTGTCTCTTGAGCTGAATGACCTTGAAAGACCCTTGTTGCTCTCCTGCACCGCCACACAAACAGACTGCAGATGATTTTATTGTTTGCCCTTTACTGTCTGTGAGACGGGTGCAGGGAGTCGGTGAGCCTGGCGGAGAGAGAGAACATCAGTGACACCCGGTATGCATTCGATTCCTCTTTGACGCGTGAACAAAACACTGCAGAAATCGTATGCCTGCTATTCCTATTCCGTGAAAACAGAAAACATTGAGAGAAAATGTAAATGCAGGACTATTCTATTGGTATTATTCATTTAAAAGTATTGTGGAGTTTTTCCCCGCTGAGTTTCTCCTCGGCTCACTTTGGAATGACAGTCTTTCATCTGTAGCTGCACTAGCGAGCGTGAGTCACACTTCGACTTCACAGAGGCATCTTCCAGCTCTCCCTCTCTCGTTCTCTGAGTCTCTGAGCCGAGTTTCTCCCTCTCTGACTTACTCTCTAACTGTGTTCTCTCTGTCTTGCTCCCTGAGGAAACAGGTTGAAGGATGAGCAGCTGACTACAGCATGTCAAGATCTTGAGAAAAACAGACAGTATCAAATGCACAAGTCAGAGTTTTAATAGCATTTTCGATATCAAATGCGATGATAAGCACTTGGTTGACATCGGCTGCTGTTTATTTAATACCGTACGTACATTGTCTGTATACGTATCGCCTATGGTTGTGTGTTCTGTTCACATTACGGGAAGGAATATTGGTTTTATGCATCTTTGATACTTGTCCACCCAGTGCTGATGGAATTTACACAGTAGTTTTTCTTGTTATGTTCAATCAAGGAGCTTCCCATTCATTTCAATAGCAGTTGCTCAGTTGGCATATGCAGCTCCAGAAACACGCACCTGCATGCTGACATCTTTGGTCATTTGGTCTTTGCCACAGCCATATCACCCTGTACCCCAAGACCAGTTGCCCTCTGAAGCTAAGCAGGGTTGAGCCTGGTCAGTACTTGGATGGGAGACCTCTTGGGAAGGTTGCTGCTGGAAAAGGTGTTAGTGAGGCCAGCAGGGGTCCAAATGCCCCAGTAGTGACAGGGACACTATACTGTAACAAGCACTAAACTGAGGTCCTGACTCTCTGTGGTCATTAAGAAATCCAATGGTACTTCTAATGAAGAGAAGGGGTGTAACCCTGGAGTCCTGGCCAATTTCCCTCCATTGGCCCTTATCAGTCATAACCTCCAAATAATCCCCATCCACTGGTGGTGGTTGAGGAGAGACCCCTGATATGATTGTAAAGTGCTTTGGGTGTACAGTACATAGCAAAGCACTATATAAATGCCTTATTCATTCATTATCCACAAAGATTTTGAGCTAATCACATGAGAAAATGACTTCATGAAAACACTGGCTGATAACACCTCAGGAACGGACACAATCCCTAACCCTTCACTAGCGACTATCCTACTTCCACTAACAAATCCATTTCCACCTCAGAGAACAAAATAAAACAGGTAATAATTGTGAGAAAACGGTAAAACTAAGAAAAAGTCACATTGTGCAATACAAAGTTGCAATTGCAAGAAATAGTCGCAAGTAAAAAGTCTGATAAATAAAGTCACAAGTGAATATAAAGTCACAATTACAAGAAATAACACTGCAATTGTGAAAAATTAAAGTAGCAAATTCAAGATATATGGGATGTAATTGCAACATAAAGCGACATGTAAAATATAGCTATAAAATTTTACAATCGTTAAAAGTAAAGTAATTGAAGTTGGTGACATAAAGTCGCAATTACAAGAAATAAAACCATAATTGTTTTTTTTAATAAAAAAACAAAAAGGAAAGGTCTTCTATAGAGACATGAAAGACCGCATGCAGTTTTAAAAAAAGTTTTAAAAATTTTTTTACTTCAAGCTTAAAGGGATAGTTCACCCAAAAATTAAAATGTGCTCTTAATTTACTCACCCTCAGGCCATCCAAGTTGTAGGTGAATTTTTTTCTTCGGTGGAACATTAAAGAAGATTTTTACCTTGGTGATTCGTATAATGCAAGCCAATGGCTACTTTCAAAAAAAAAAAAATAAATAAATAAAAAAACATATTACAGGCAAAACAAAATTAATATCCATGGCTCCTGCTGATACATTGAGGTCTTATAAAGCGAAACTCTGTGCAAGAAACTATGGAAGCTTGTTTCCGCCACGGAATAAAACAATTTAAAAGATAATTGTATCTTTTTATCTCACAATTCTCCCTCCTTTTTCACAATTGCGAGTTTACATCTCGCAGTTCTCAGAATTGTGGGATATAAAGTCGCAATTACCTTTTTTATTTTTATTCAGTGGCTGAAACAAGCTTCCATAAGAAACTGAACATTATTTACAACATTATTATCTGTAATCCACAGCCTCTGCAAACGGTCCTGACCGCATTCATGGCAGTCTGGAGTGCAAGCTTCCTTTCGAATAATGATGTATGCACGGGAGCTCAAACGCTGATAATCTGTGAAAAGTCAAACTTTCTGATTGAGATCACGCATATATAGGTTGCTACATCCAGGATAAGCACAAGTAAGTATGATTTTGATGAACAATACAACGCACGCGTCTTCCCTTTCTGTTGTAAACAAACAACACAGCGTCAGTTCACGTGTGAGCCATGAATGCGCTCAGGACCGCTTTATTGAGGCAGTGAATTACAGGTAATAATGTTGTAAATAATGTTCAGTTTCTTGCACAGACCAATTGTTTTGCTTCATAAGACCTCAATGTATCATCAGGAGCCACAGGTATTCATTTTGTTTTGCCTGTAATGTTTTTTTTTTTTTTGACCCTCAAAGTAACGGTGGCCATTGACTTGCATTATACAAATCACCAAGGACCATGGTTTCAGCTAAAAATCTTCTTTACTGTTCAACTGAAAAAAAAAGTCACCATCTTGGATGGCCTGAGGGTGAGTAAATTAACAGCAAATTTTCATTATGGGGGTGAACTATCCCTTTAAGCATCAACAGTACAATAATGATATATTTGCATTGTATATGTTGCATGCAAGAAAATTTTTGAATGGCCGTCAATAAGGAAAGATGTTTTGGCTACAGAATGGTGTAATTATTATGGCATCTACAGCAGGGATTACTGTCGAAACTAACCAGTCAAAACATATGGACAAACTTAAAACAATTAAAAAGAGAAAAAAGTCTGGAATTATATAAAATTCAAAACACTGTATCAATAAGAAGATGAAAATGTAAACACAAAAAACGAAAAGTATTTCATGTTTTAGTGTTTAGGCCTACAAGTCAAAAGTAGGCTATTTATTATTCATCACATTTTTTTTCCAGCATTGAGCTGAAGATCACAAATCTTAGGCATGGTAATGTTTTGATATCAGAAATTATTATTTATAAAGCCTGTTGTGCCTCTTGCCTCTCCCTTATTGAAATAAATCATATTCAAATGTGCTCGGAAACAAGATGGGATTTAATTAAGTTATGCAAGCTAGCTGAGAAAGCACAAACACTCCAGGATTTAATGGAGTGAATGTTGAATACTTAGCATTTTTATTTTCTTCCCCACCCACCCCCCTTGCTGCAAAGTTGCATTCAACTCATTTCATTTGAAGGAATGTTTTTGCCATGATGGGGCTTTTCGATAAGCTCCCTTTTATTGCGCTTTCTGTCTGAGAATGACTAGTGCGCTTTTCTCCCACCTGCTCGCCTGTCACGGTGTCAGCTTGAGTCAGAACGCTGTGAAATCCCAGCGCACCGCCACGCAACCGTGTGGAAACACCACAGATGAGAGCACCAACAATGGAGGAAGGAAAGACGCAGGCAATCGGATGAAGATGTCAGTTACAGTCAATAAAGGGAGAAATCTTGATGTGTCATCTTGTGCATTCTGAAAGAGAAAGAGAGACAGAGAAGTGATTGCATTGATGATGGGGGAAAGGGGCTTTTATGAGTCATTATACTACTATGGGCTCAGAGATCCCCCGTTAATAGCTAAAAAAACACTAAAATATCAAGTTGATACTTCATGACTTTTCATATCCTCATGACAATTGATTATACACAAAAGTTCAACTTGATAAAGAAATGTTGTGTCCTCCATTATTCTCTGATAGTTGTAAACACTGTTGTGACAATTAAAATCCATTCTGAAGAAAAAAAAAAAAGTCTCATGATTTAAAAAAAAAAAAAAAAAAAAATAGTTAGACAATCTTTTATTATTATTTCTTGGGAAAAAAACTATGCCTTATTCAGAATTCATGTGGCACAAATACAGTCACCAAATATCTTAAAATATCACATAAATTGATTTTTTTTATGACAAGGCAAAGCTGTAAAAATGCCATGTGGTGCAACTTCCCAATAACTTGTTATGAAACACGACGTCAGTTACGTTTTTTCCGTAAGTTGAATATGGATGGCGGTCTGGCCAGAAGCTAGATATTTTACTTTATAACTTGTTCAATATGGATATTTTTCTTACACAAACACATCACTTCGCTTCAGAAGGCCTTTATTTACCCCCCGGAGCCGTGTGGAGTATGTTAATGATGGATGGATGCACTTTCTTGGGCTTCAAACTCGCTGGTCCCATTCACTGCCATTATAAAGCCTGGATGCGTCATGATAATAGGCTCCGATTGCGTTCATCAGAAAGAAGAAAGTCATATAGGATGGCTTGAGGGTGAGTACATTTTGGGGTAATTTTCATTTTAAAGTGAACTAATCCTTTAATAATGATATTTGTTATAATACAATTAAATATATTTGAAGAAAACAAAAACAGAAAAGTATTGGTCACATTTCAATATCATGAGTTTTGGATCATAAGGTCAGATATGTATCAGCACTCATAAGAAAGGTCTTGAGAGATGTTGGCCTCACAGTACAGACTAAGTATTTAGGTCTGGCTGTGGTTTGTTATTTTCTAGGTACTTTGGAGCTGAGTAAAGGGATCAGGAGGTGAGGAGTCGAACCAAGGCCAGGCTGACTGATAGGAGCTGGGTGAAGGGGTCAGTATGTGGAGCCTGTATCACCCCCTGACAGCCTGATTTCCTCCACCATTATCACAGCCATCTTTTAACACACCACCACAGCTGTGTGTAATAAAAAGAGTGAGAAGCAGAGAAAGAAAGCATTTTTCCCTCCTCCTACATGCCTTTCTCTCTTAACAAAACAAATAAGCGCAGTTAGATGGGAAATTATGAGATGATAGAATCAGGTGAGCATCACCCATCCCCAACAGGACCAATTGTGAGAAGTTATGAAAGTCAAGAAAGTTGTGAAAATGGCCCCTGAAGCACAGTGCAACAACCATTTAGACAAAATGCATATTTTCAACAATTAGCTGGAAAGATATTCAAGTGCTCCCCTATGTAACTCATTTAAATCCTTATAGGTTTCAATAAAATGGAATTATTCTATTAAATTCGGTTCAAATACACTCTTCCTTCAGTCATTTGCTTTCCATTTCATTCAGGCTTTTCATTACCGAAAGGAGAAAAAAAAAAATCAATTAAATCGAACACCTGAACTAACAATACTGCCAGGCCAATTTGCAGTTGCAGGAAACTGCCTATGCAAGAATTAGTAATGTTAATGAGGAGATTGATTTGATATTTTTGGCAATCTGAGAGCACAAAGGCAGGCCCATCCTCTCGTTCCCACTCCTTTTGTTGACTAGTAAATTAAAGAGCTTGGGCATGATCAAAGAAGAAAAATCAAATTTCCTCTTTCATTAAGCCCGACCAATACGCCTCGACTCTGTAGCGCGGGCAAACCTGCCATTGTCGTGCTAATCACAGCACAGTCCAAGAGGATTCAAACTTGTGTTCCTTTGAAAAGACTTTTGTATTTCACCAACTTGTAGCAGCTGAATGTCTTGAATAGCTATTCATTATGGAATTTCATATAACACAAGCCAAATTAAATGAAACTCAGGTAATTATGATTGGACGGGGAGTGTGCAGTCATCATAATGACTCTTGGGTGATAAGTCTAGATGTTGTCTGCGGAGGTAATGCAGATTATATTCCATATTAATACAGTATTCACAGATTGGGTGCTATACTAAGCATCCTCACACCAGAAATAATGAACACAGCAGAGTTATCTAACAGACTCACATTTCTGGATTCACTGACCCTGGCCAATCCCAGAGTGGAGTATATTCATCATATCTGTGCTCGCTTAGACCTCAGCCATTCCAGAGGAGTCTGCAGAGAGACTGGAGTTCATAAATCTACTACCTCTCACTTAATGAAGCTCCCCATTCCTCTGCAAAGCAAGCTGGGCTTAACGTACTTTATGAGTCTCGGAGAGAGCTAATAACTGAGGTCAGACTGGAGGAAAAGTTTCTCTAAGAGACTAAGTCCCACATTGAACTGTGCGCAACGCTGTGACAGCTTGACAACCAGGAGTTAAAGGGATAGTTCACCCAAAAATTAAAATCCTGTCATATTTTATTCACCCTCATGTGGTTCCAAAGCGGTAATAGGTTCTTAATCTTATTAGCAATTGCATATTTAAAGCATTAAACACATCAAATCATGTTGAGCCATGAGAGCCTGAGAAGTTCGATGGTATTGACCTAGCTATAGTGCAGAAGTCTTCAACCCCCTTTTCTGGGGATCCACTGTCCTGCAGAGTTTAGCTCCAACCCTAATCAAGCACACCTGAACCAGCTAATCAAGCTCTTCAGGATATCTTGGCTGTTTCTCAATTTCAAGAACACAAAGAACGGGCTTGCATTCTCGTGAAGACTGGTCTTGCCAAGCTACCCTGAAAGAGCAAACTCAGAAGGACGTGAGGACACAGAATGCAACTGTTTTCTGGAATGGCTGAGGTCTAAGCGAGCACAGATATGATGAATATACTCCAAAAACAGTGTCTTGTAAATGTACACTCCGTATCCAACAGTTAATGCCAAATAAATGCATACTCTGAGAGCGCTCCACAAAATATGTTTGATTATACCATCTGGATTCTCAATATTGCACGTTTAATTGGATTAATGCATGTTTTAAACAGCTTATTGTAGCCTACATGTAAGTTAATCGTTCTAAGCTGCGCTGCTACATTACGCACACACACAGAATCATTCAGTAGCGCACTGTTCTGAGATTTTTCAACAAAATAGCTTAGAAAATCAAAAGTTCTAGCATATATTTCTTTTTAACTAAAACCTAAAAAAAACTTCACTATTTGTAGAAAAAAAATACCAGGTAGAATTAAATCACACGCAATTGCTGTCTCACTAATGCATTCATATAAATGTAACCTTCTGTGCTACTTTATCTGTATCTGATCTAGAACGAGCAGAAATCTATGAGAAATATAACAACCCAAAGACAAAAGACAAAAATAAGCTGTTATGTAGGAGCAATATCTGTGAGCAGCATTCGAGTCTCAGCTTGAGGTTCAGACTTTGGGCTCGTTCACGCAGAACAAATTTTTGCTTTCAAAAACGCAAGATGTGGGCAGTGGAATAGGGGAAACACAAGATCTCCTTTTTTTTTTTTTTTTTAAAGTTGAACTGATTTGAACTAGTTTTTAGAATGCCGTGTCATGCACGAGACTCTGCAAGACGCAAGACATGAGCGCAATGGTCATACATGTCTGTCTAGCATCTGTCTAGCATCTGTTTCATGTGTCCTCTGTACTTGCGTTCTTGCGTATTGGAATTGAACTTCAATGGTTGATGAAGACGTAGTACGTAGAACACAAGGATGCAAGATGACTTAAGAACACATTGAGAAACGCCCCTTTAAAATCACAAGCTGAAGCAGGTTGAATATAAACTTTGCAGGGCAGTGGGTCTTCAGGAGCAGGGTTGAAGACCTCTTTCCTAGTGCAAACCTAGCACAATATACCTTGAGACACACAACTATGTATGTTGAATTCAAATGTATGGAAAAAGCAGCTCAGACATTCAGCTAAGGGGCTGTTTACAAGACACTGTTTTGGGAACCTGAAAACGCAAACTTTTGAAAATGGCTTTCAAAGTGCATGTTTTTGAAAACGATACTGTTATCATCTCCGTATAAACTACAAAATCGTAAATTTGTGAAAACGGTGACGTCATGTGTATCCGTATTACGTGTTCAAACACAAAATGTTCCCCTAACGTTAGTAACTGGTTCCCTTTTGGTAATTTGTTATGGTAACACTTTACAATAAGGTTTAACATTAGTTAACTACATTAGTAACATGAACTATTTTTTGCAACCATAAAATAACATACAGAATGTTCCCTAATGGTTATTATTTTTATGATCATGTAAGCATGTGAGAGTACTTGACAACCAAAACAACAATGGCGGACTAGATTTACTGCATCACTACTACGACCAGAGGAGATGCATTTTTACATACACCAAATTCTAACGTCGCCAATTTATTTTAATTCTGACTTCGTCAACTACTGGCCTGGCATGCCTGATACAGCCTTTTTAGTTGTTTTCACAGATGCGTGTGAACCGATCGTTCTGACAACGTTGTTGCCCGTGCGTAAAACTTTTCAAAAACGCAAAGAAAGATCTTTTCCATTTTTAAGTACATCATTGTCATGTAAACTTACCCTAAAATCTGTTTTTGTGTTCCACATTAAAAAGAAAACAACAGAAGTTTCATTTTTGGATGAGTTATCCCTTTTCATTTTTCATACTGTGATAACTGTGACTTCAAATACCTTTATATTTCACAACCTGACTTTATTGTGAATTTATTTAATGTAATTGTGACTTCATTTCTCATAATTATGGCTTCATCACCCAGCTGTGACATCTGATAATGTGGCTTTAAATTTCGCAATTGCGACTCATAATTTTGACTTTATATCTTGTATAAAGACTTTATGTCACAATGTGACTTATTTTGGTAGCATTTTAAAATAAGGTTCAGATATAATTAGGTAACATGAAATAAGAAACAACAAACATACTAAGGTTATGTTAATTCATAAATATAGAATTGTTCACTGTAAATTCAAGTTTGATCATAATACTTTAACTAATGCTAAAATGTTAAAAATGTAGTTAACATTAACCTAGATTGATAAATGGCTGTCTGTTTGTTTGTTTGTTTTTTGTTCCATGATAACTAATAACTGATCTTAACAAAGTGAACATTATTGTGTAAAGTATTACCCTTATTTTAAACTTTATTTCACAATGACCTTTTTTATTTTTTACTCTTGAGGTGGAAACAGGCTTCCAGTAAATCTTTCAAATATTGGAAAAGTCTCAGTGGTCCTCATCTGAATGGCGCTTTTTAGTTCAACAGCGTTCCACTATGTTGCTTTGTGTAAAGTTTTATAATGCTTTGAATTGAACTGAATCAGTTTGATAGTACAGAGACACCCCTCAGTGAAATGTGTTTTCTTGATCTCTCTCCAGCTCTTCATCACAAACCAAGTACCTGCTGTCAACATATTGCATTTTCCCAAGCTTCCACCTTTCGGTGGCCGGTGGGCCGTCACGTCATTGAGCTCCACCGCAGCCGAGAAAGTCATATCTGTCGAATTCAGTGCGAGAGAACGGCTGAAGCGAGGAGGAGAGGAGAGAGAGCGGGAAGAATCTGTGTTTGCCATCAACAACTCAAGAGAGCAGAGCGCCGGCAAGATTGATGATCCCTTCCCTGAAAGTAACAAAAGATCTACCGCCCGTGAGAGCCTGCTTATGGGGCCTGATAGACTTGTCATTCTCTTAATAAACGCCACAGATATGTCAGCAGCAGCAGCAGTGCAGCCTGAGGTGGACCCACCCAGACACAGAAGAAGCTCCATCAACCCCAAACCCTTAAAATAAGCTCAGAGTGGCCAAGCACAGAGAGAGACAGAGCCGGCAAGTTGATATTTTTAAGGATCAAGATTGATCCTTGAAACATGTTTTTGCTGAACTGGATTTATAGTATGAATTAAATTGGCCGAATTAGTTTAATTTAATTTAAAAAAAAAAAATGAATTAATGAATTAATATTCAATATTAAACAAATATAATTTCTCTAAGTCCCACATTATACTAGAACACTGTGAGAGCTTGACAAAAAGAAGTTTAAGGGATATCTAACCCAAAAATTAAAATCCTGTCTTCTTTTACTCACCCTCATCTGGTTCCAAACAGGTATTAGGTTCTTATTTAATCTTATTAGCAATTGCGTAATAAAAGCATTTAACATGTCAAATGACGATCAGCCATGAGAGCCAAAGGATGTGGAATATTATTTCAGTCTTTCTACTTCACGTTTAATTCAGTTTGTTACTTGACATTTCTTTAATTATTTGTGAAACTCACTAGCAATTTCTGAGTAAAAATTGTTTCTACACCATTTTTTTCAGTGCATCGATAAAAATTTGGTGTAGAAACAATTTTTACTCAGAAATACTGCAATAATCTTTATTTACTGCTTCAAAAAATCATTTTTTTAGTGTACAAACAATAGTAGAGAAACTGGATTAGGGGATTATTTATTTTTATTTATTTCCAATCCTTTTTTCATAATATTCATAGGATGTATTTGATGAAGACCACTGATGAAGCCCTTTTATGAATCTCATGTAGATTATATATTTCTAGTAGTTTAAAGAGGAGGTTGGGAAATGTACATGCCATATGCCCAGATGTCAAAAGCAATTGCTGTTGTACCCATTGGCTTGAGACTGACAGCTCAGGCCTCAGTCTCTTTACATAACTGTCCAATCAGATTAATCCTGCAGGGAGGAAGCCTAAATTATGCAGAGACACTAGGAAATGACGAATACGTTAGCATATCATTTTTTGTTTGCCAGTGGGTTAACTCCGGATAATAAAGAGCCAACAGACTAATGGCAGATATTCTGCAACAACCAAACAAAAAAAATTCGTTTAAAGCACCCTATGTGATATTATAGTTTGTTTTAAATTAATTTAAATAAATATATATATATATATATATATATATATATATATATATATATATATATATATATATATATATGTATATATATATATATATATATATATATATATATATTTAATTGCATTAAAAATGTAATTGTGCATGTGCATCCAAATACCATTAACCGAAAATTCTCTCTCACTGACTAAATTTTTTTTAGCAGTGACGGAAAAAATCAAAAGTCCCTCCGTTATTTTGACAGATTACACTGACGCTACGCCTGAAATCGAATACTTCCCTACTATAGTATGCAAAAAACAGTACACCAACAGAGTAGGATTTTCAAATGCATATATTCAAAGTCTGGCAGCAGAGCGCGGATTCGGCCTATAATTTGAACTGCTACAATCATCTGCCCCTATTTGGGTGTGAGCAAAAACACGCTGTTTTTTAGTGTGTCCCTTTAAATGCAAATAAACTGCTGCTCCCAGTCCACTTTCCAAAAGAGGGCGGTGCTTTAACAGCTCGCGCTTTGGTTGCTCAACAACAACAAAGCTGGAGAATCTTGCGCAGCCAAAATGGCGATTGTCAAAAATAGAACTTTGTTGTTATAAAAACAAACAAACAAACAAACAGCCCAGCCCAGATGAGAAAAAGTAATGCAAAAGTAACGTAACATTACTTTCCATAAAAGGTAACTAACGTAATTAGTTACTTTTTAGGGAGTAATGTAATATTATAATGCAAACTTTCCCCAACACTGAACATTACATGGCATATTGTTTAAAAGCTGTCTTATTGACGTGTTTCCGCGGTTGAAACACTGATTGAGCAATTATATTTATATAATTGCTCAATCATTTATTTCATTTCATGCTGTTACTAGTTTATTTCATGCTGTGACTAGTAGTAAAGCCCGTTCCCGTGCGCTTCGCGCTACCGCTTCGCTTGATCGGAGGTGGCAACATTGCACATTTTTGGCCAGATTTACTAAACGGGGCAAGTTAGCGTGAGAGCACAATTCCACAAATGGGAGTGGCAAGTTTTGCGCGTGATCTACTGCTGACGGACAAATTTAAGAACACAGACGCAGTCAAATCATCAATAATGACCAACGCAATCTACCAAGAGCAGTGCAAATTAGCGTTGGGTCGCAAATAAGCAGAGCTGAGTGGAAAATATTTTCTCCCTTCTACCAAGCGTTCTCTGTTCTCTGCGGTGTCTCCTCCTAGCAGCAACAATTGCAGCCATGTCGCAAAATGGGTTAAGACATGTTTTTTTGGGGCATTAAATACCAGTAAATTTACTAGAACAAACATTAGTAAATGGCGTTGCGTGATTCATTTAAATACTCTCCTCCCATAAATGTTGGGAAACTCCTACAAATGCATATGCAATAAGGTCAGCTGCAAAAACAACTCAGTCCACACCATTTCAGCACTAATTTTGCATGCGTGTTTAGTAAATCTGACAGTAGTTTTTTAATGCCAAAAGAGAGGGTTTGCGCTGGCGCAAGCTGTTAGTAAATCTGGCCCTAAGAGCGCCAAAACAGTTTTTTTGTTTGTTTGTTTGTTTGAATTTCATAATAAAATGGACAGAATTTTAAATTCTGAGACTTTGTTTCATATCAAACAAAGTTTATTGCAATTTATTGGATGGGAGGCGAGCAACAATGTTCTGTTCATTCATCAACTGAAAATAGCATAGACCAAAAGATCGATTCTTGGGATTTAAGAATCAATATGGTTTCACATTCATCTGCTTTGTGTGGTGTTGAACATAAAAAGTGACGCACAGTATCTGTTCATCTGTTCTCTTCATAAATAAATAATTGCAAAATCTAGCCTACAAGCTTGTCCTGTAAGTTGAAGTTCATGATTAAAAATGAAAATGTGAATGAAAACAAAAGCTATTACATGTCTTATCATTAAAATATGAAAATTAAAAAAACGTAATTTTTACGACTAAAAAACAGAAGTCTACCGTGACCTCTACACAAACAACACCATCCCATAAAAGCTGAACCTGCTAAAATGTCTAAAAAGTTTTTTTTAGTAACCAAATGTTGGAGAGGAATATAAGAAAGAGTCTCTGAATTTGAGGAGCAGTGTGGGGAATATTGTTTTGATAGCCAGAGTGAATCTAAATTGTCTTGAACAGTAAACACACATGCAACCCGACACACACGCTCACAATAGAAATGAAAGACAAAAAAAAACAGGAGGAAAATCATCATCTCTAGCATTGCCATTTTATAGAGTCTGCTGCCATTTACAATATTTTGTTATTTTTCACCGCAAGAGCCGCTGTCTCTGTCACAATTCAATCTAGGCCTCTCTCCCCACACACTGTATAATGCCTAGTTAAAGGCAGCAGTGTGTGAAATGGTATTTTAAAATAAATGAAAGTGACTAGGAAACAGAGGGCTTGGGAGATATTACTGTGTCAACGCTGACAGACAAGCCCTGGGATGGGCTGTGAAGTTATCAGGCCAAGGGAGACGGCGCTGGATTAAATAAAACTCCAGTTTCACTGCTGCTGTGTCACCATCACGCACTCTGCCACACTAACGTTGCTTCGATACAGGGCCATTTTTCTGCAGCCCATCAAGATAATATGCTCAGAGACATAATGAGATGGCTAATGTTTCAGCCGCTCTTTCAATGCATCTCCTGAAATTTCCATATGAAATGGGGCCTTGGCTCAGATAATACAGCTAATACAGGAAGCGAATTCTACGGGTTGATGTACAATGGCTCAGTTATAGTCAACCAGGGAACATGTACCTCAGGAGGTACTTGAAAAGACTGTGATTTTGCATTGTAAAACCTATAAAACAAACAAACATATATATAATACACTAACACTGAAAAATTTGGGGTCGCTAAGATTTTGGAAAGAAGACTCTTATGCTCAACAAGCCTGCATTTATTTGATCAAAAATACAGTAAAAACAGTAATATTGTAAAATAAATATTACTACAATTTGTGTATATATCCAGTCTTCAGTGTTATATGATCTTTCAGAAATCATCCTAATATGCTGATTTGGCAGTCAAGAAAAAAAAATGTAAGTACTGATATCTTATAATTAATTTTAACAAAAATCTTACTGACTCCAAATTTTTAAACAGTAGTGTATATATATTATAATAAAGTGATATCATAAGTGATCATGAAAGAAAATAAATTGTTTGAAAATTACTTGCCACAATTGTGAGTGTGATATTGTATATTTGTAATACAACAGTTCAATAAACAAAAAGTTAAGTACCTTACATTTAGTATTAACACACAATTGCCATACTTTGTCTATAGAACCGATACATCTCCAAACAGTTTGTGTATGAATCAGCATTAAGAAATCAGTTGAGTGAATGATTCAATGACTCGCTCATAAAGATGAATCAGTGTATTTGAACAAATTATCTGAGTTAATGATTCAGTGACTCACTCATAAAGGCTGCGTCCGAAAGCTTAAAAATGCTTCCTTCGGAGGATGCATTCCAAGGTCGGATCACAAGTGGACAACGCTAAATACAGGTATAAATGGGGTCTAAAGCTGGGGACACACTTAATGACTAGCTGAAACATTCTAAGACTGAACTCAACATATTTAAAGACTGTTTCCATCGACTAGAGCAGAGTCTTGGACAGTCAGAGAGAAGCACAAACCTAACGACCAAGTCAGTCCACTATTCAACGGACATTCCGCCAAACTCAACTGTGTGAGATCTTGTACCGAGATGTCAACAGAGTAGCCTACAGACAGCCGCCACTACTTATTTGCAGCACAGTTCATGCAGAAAAAAATGGAAAAAACCCTGCCGACATCACTAGTGGTTTTATTTATGAAATGTTAAACATAACTTGAATAGTCTTGTGTTTCTCTTTCACGTTTTCTTTTTGCCCTTATTGCCTGAGTAGACACATTTCATTATGCATTTCCTGATTATTTCATTAATTACAACATTTCTAGTGCTGTTTTATTTAAACATGTAATGTAATCAAGCAATAATGTAGTTATTCTCAAATCAGGGATTAAAAACGAATTGGTTCGTTCGGAGCAAAGACGCTGGGCTATTTTTTGTTCCGGTTCCAGAGTTACCGGTTAGGCCGGGAACACATTTAACGACTAGCTGAAACATTCTGAGATTGAGCTCAACACACAAAGACTGTTTCCTTCAGCTGAAGCAGATTTAAATACTTACACATGGAATTTAAACACCAACTGTAATCGCAACTGGCTCTGACTGGTTTGGGCATGATCAGGCATAAGTATCAATTTACATTCATAATCGTTAAGTGTGTCCTCGGCTTTAGAACGAAATAAAATACTGCTTTATTTATTCTGAAACAGAAGTCATTTAAAATGTTATTTGTATATTTTCATTTTCATTTTATCAGTCTACAGTAAATGTACAATGCTCCTAATAGCTATTTAACAGGATTGCCAACACTGGAAACTCTGAAAGCATGACTTCATTTAACAGAAGAGCTGCAGAGATATTCAAGGATCTGCATTTCTTCATCATATTTCCTCAAATAGATTAGATATAATTGAAATGTATATATAAAATTATTTAATTTAAAAATGTCATGTTTTTGATTTTTTTTTTTTTTTTGTATTCGTTAGACTATTTAAATTAACATATATTCAGAAACAAGTGCAGTTATATAGCCCACATAGGCTACCATTTTATTTTTTCTGTTTAACTTTTATTAGACTCCAGGTCGAAATAAAAGGATAGCTACTTAATGTTATTTTTAAAAATGAGAGAAATCACTGCTTATTCTGAATTGTTACAGAATGCAGATTCACCTCTTTCTGTCTGCAGAACAAAATAAATAGCCTAAAAACAATTAGGCCTAACTTGCAAGGTTAACTTATGAAATAATGTAAAAAAAAAAAAAAAACACCACATCAAAAAGAAGATGTGTTTGACAAAATAAAAAAATAAGGATGAATGATGTTTGACAGTGAACGCATTTCCACAGCATAGTCGCTGGTGCCAGTTGCAAATATTAAACGATTAATAAAATCTTTGTGAGGACGACTGGCAACAGCTGGTTCTTAAAATCTAAGACTAGAATCTTTAGACACCGCACACTACATGGCTTTAAACACCGAGTTTAAACACCAACTGAGCGCAACTGGAACAAACTCGGTCCGTTTGAGCATGATCAATCGTAACCAAATTACATTCATAATCGACCAGACAGACGTTCAGCGTTTAGTGTGTTCCTGGCTTAAAACATTTTGAGCTTGTCCACTTTCAACCACTTCCAGAAGTAGTCGAAAACGCATTCGACCGGATTGCTTTCATGTGTTTGAACAGCCACAAAAACCGCCTACTCTCCGCCTACTGACCTAATGCGTTAGCCAGACAGGATTTAAACTTTGTCGGCTGAAGTCCCAAGTTTGGTTTGAAGAAGAAAAACGTACCAAGCACAATGTTCTCTCACCATTCCTGATTTCTAACACACACTCACAGCGTTTGGCATGGTCTTGCAGCTTTCAGAGAAGAAACGAAAGCTGCTGCTCTCAGTAGGTTTTCCCATTATCTCTGACACATTTATATGTAAATTGTGTGAGGTTATTTCGTCCAATAAATTGAAAGATACGATCAACCAAAACGCATCTTAATACCAGGTGTAAACAGGGCCTTAGTTATCACCAAAGCTCTTTCTATTTAGTTGTAGATTCAAATGTTACACTGCCTCAGAAGCCTGTTGGAAATCAGTTTTATGAAGTACCTTCGTGTGCAAACGCTACCAGCAGAGTCATCGTCTGTTAGGGCAGCGAGGCAACAAGTCAGCTGCCTAGGCTTTCGGACACAGCCAAAGAGTCACTTGTCGCCACCTACTGGTGTAACGAAGCACCGTGCAGATTTCAATGAAATATCCCAACCCACAGACTGACAATCTGTCTGGAACATGCCAGGAAAAGTCCCAGTGCTGTTGGACTGTATATCAGCACTCTTGAAAAGCTGTTCACCCAATAGCTATGTTTCTATCCACCTATTTTTATGCGCATTTTGGGATATCGCATCAAAAACTGGTGGATGGAAATGCCAAGATGCGCATGAATTCTAAAAATGGTCATAAAAAAAATTATGCGCTCGTGTGGGTTAGATAAATTTTCTATCCGATAAAAAAAACATGCGCATAAACTACAATGGAAACACATTTACCGAATAAATTCCTCGATGCGAATAAAAAAAAAATCATGTGACTCTGCGCGATGGGACGGTGTTTTGGTCATGCAGAAGTCTGTCGTCAATGTGGTTCGGTATAATTCCTCCCAGAACTGTCTTAAATGACTGCGTTCCCAAACAGCAGCATTCGCCTCTGAAAGCAAGATAACACGTTTATTGCATTTCGTCTGCTCGCTCTGAGACGCAGATGATTTATTATATACGAAAATTATTACATACAGTGGCTTCTCCTACGTTTCTTAGTGATATTTAGCACCAGTTTATCATGAAGTGACGATTTTGTTCTTGTTGACTCAAGGGATGGAAACGGTGCTTTATTCGCAAATGTTTTAAGCAATATTGCAATTTTGCGCATAAGTTAAATTTCTAGTTTGTGTTGCTGAATGGGGCTGTGAGGGTACATAAGACAAAAAGGTTGGGAAACACTGCAATAAAGGCCTAACTGAAGAATGCCATATGGCCTTTAAAACAGAAAATCATCAAATATTTAAAGTCGGAGTAAAATGGAAGTTGGGACAGGATTTTCTTTCCTACTGTGAGTGAAGCGGCTTCTCAGACAACAACAAACAAAAAAAGAATTGATTGAATCAATTTCATGATCCATGAAGAATTGACTGGATAGTTGTGGTTTGCTATTGGTTCATCTCATGTGAGTGACAGGTTGTCCCGCCCTCGCACCAGTAAACACACCATGGCTGTGTCCGAAATTGGCCCCTATACCCTTATAGGGCACTATTTGAGGGGACGGCCATTTTGTAGTGGTGTCTGAAACCATAGTGGACGATGTTGAGTGCATTCATTCAATCCCACAATGCACCTCAATAACGAGTGTACAACCGATGCACGTGTTTAACGGCTAGAGAATACCCATGATGCACTGTGAGAGTCGCGTGCTGAATGAATTCCCGCGTCTCGCCAGGAGATGGCGCCCGCAGCTGAATCAATCATCCATTCATTTTCCAAACCTCGCTGGTCCAGCATTATCATACAGGTATAAATTCCTTTTTAATTGATCATTAAATCGTTTAAAAGGTTTGAACATGCTAGTTCAACATAAATATTCATTACTACTGGAGCTGCCAGTTTGCTACATTTCAAAAGATTATTAAACAGCAGCACAAACTATGCGAAATCGGCAGCCGTTCCGGTGCACTCAGTGTCCGAATTCACTCACATGTTTCATTCACTCCTTCAAGTGGACTATATTAGTGGAGTAATGTAGGGAATAGTGAATGAGGGTATAGGGGGCGATTTTGAGCACAGCACATCTGTCACGATCACTAGCTGGAGTGCCCTTGATAGCCACCAGAGGACACTCCACCCCAGACTATTGTCATTCCCTCACAAACTACATTTCCCAGAACTCACTGCCCGGTCTCATCATCCCTGATTGTATTTAGCTGTATCTCATTACCTCTGCCTTTAAAGGTGCAATGGGTAAAATTTGGGAGGATCTATTGACAGAAATGCAATATAATATACATAACTATGTTTTCAGTGGTGTATAATGACCTTACATAAGGAACCGATATGTTTTTTTTTTTTACCTTAGAATGAGCCATTTCTATTTACATACACCGCAGGTCCCCTTACATGTCAAGTCGCCATTTTGCGCCGACATGTTTCTACAGCAGCCCTAAACGGACAAACACTCTACAGAGCACGTTTTATTACTATGTTGTTGTTCTTCTAAATCATCCGTGTTTTTAGAAGCAGATTGCATCGTCACAATGTTGAATAGGCACGAAGAAGTAGTACTAGTAGAAGTAGTAGTCGTCTGGTTTATTAGAAGCAGAGACCGTTCTTTGTTAGAAGTAAGAAGGAACCTCATTGTTTGACTGGCTAACGTACTCTCTGCTGTCTCAGACAACGACATCTTTGACTTGTGTCAGCCAGATGGCCACCATAGCTTCTCAAATCACACGAAAGGGAGGGGTGAGCTGCCGTTGGTTGCAGTTCGCAACCTCACCACTAGAACCCTAACGCTAAAGCTAAAATTTACACACTGCACCTTTAAAAGTCATGTATCTCTCAGTCACTCAGAAGAGAAAACAAGAACTGTCAATTCTGATTTCATGGTTACTTTAAGTCATTATACAGACAAAATGCCAGTAAAACAAATCATGTATGAAGTAGCTGCTTCACCTGCTTTCCTATTCCCCCAATCATATCTTTATATTTACAACCCAGTCTGTGTCCTCAGGGTCTGCTAGGGGCAGAAAAAACTCTATGCGTGTGGTTTTACCGCAGTCCCTGTCCAGCTATCAGAGAGAAATCTCAGAGCCAATCTCCTGTGTTAAAGAAGACCAATTTCCCCACAGGGAGCTTTTCATGCTGGACAAAGCATATTGCCTTGCCTGGGTCCACACATACTCGGGTTTAAGTAAGAACCGCATGCACTCTGTTGAATCACAGTGTCTGTCAATATGGCAGTACTGTCACGTCCTTCCCTTATACAAACAAAAAGAAACAAGTGAGTGTAAGAAATGAAAATGATATCCACACATCATCTGACTATGATGTTTATGGCATGATCAGAAATTTCACCACTGATTGTACCTCAGATAACAAGCACTATCCTGCAACAGACTACTATAAACATATGGTAGTGATGGCGACAGTTCAGAAAATGCAGATGACGAGACTGATTTTTTAAGACCTGTTTTGACATGTTTCTTGCTCACTTCTCGGGAGAGTGTGGCTTATTCAATTCACTGTCAAGGCTCTATAAATATTTATCTTGCATGATGCAAAACATGACATTAGGGAGAAAAAGAGTGTGTCACCTGGTGGAACAAGAAGAGAGAGAGGTAGAGAGAGCGTTTGAGTGACAGCGCTACCAGATGTCGTCTCAGTGCAGATTGTCTATAACTGCGTCGCCTCGTATAAACAGCAACATGTAGGCTGTACCCTCACACACTCAGTCTCCCTTCGACAGACAAGATTAGACATTTGAAGGGAGAATATGGACAGATGATCAAGATAAACAGTGCTGTGAAAGGCCAAGGGTCAGATCAATGTTGCTGGAACATAAACAGTACATGAATTGCAGGGAGCAGTACACTGAAAGAGACTTTAAAATATATTTTCCAAATCCAGGGCAATTTTTTATGTTGTCAGCAGGTTGTCCACCCACTGGGAATTTTACAGTGCCTAAATAAAGCTAAAAATGTCTGCACACATGAAAGCACTCTGATGTCTCAAAACATTTCTAATTTCACAGCCAGTCCTGTTTAACAAATGTGATATGATAATTCTGGAATAAATGTAGTGCGTTGCAACGATTTGCATTTTTCTATTATAAATATTCCAGATCGTAAGCTATTGTAATTCTAAATAAATGTCTTTGAATATTAGGCCTAATTGGAACAGTCTATTGTAAATTGCATAACTGCAGTGCTTCACTTCAAGGCATTAGTATTCCTGCTGTGCTCCTTACCAAACTCTCAGGTGAAGAATTTTTCTTTTCATTAATAAACATAAGAGTGGGGATCGGAGTAACCTTTTCAGGGAGGATTATGGAGAAAGGGGAAAATAAAAAGCAAAACATCTGCCCATGTGTCAAAAACCATTTCATATTCCAAACATGTCTGGCAATAAGGCTTCTGTCTCATCGTGGGAATAATAAGCAGTCAATTATGAATTTGTCACTATGGGTTTTGTTTTTTATCCAAAGTAAACTGGAGTTTTCTGCAAATTAATTTCACTGCAATATAAGACTATATGGCAGAATTAGACTTTTATCAGTTTTGTATATAAATTATTAGTGTGTTATTCGTTTTTACTACTGCTTTTTTTACTGACAGACAGAAGTGGATGAAAATAAAACGGGTAATTTGGAGCCAAATTACAGTGGAAATTCTAGAAGCTAAAAATCTCAAAGAAACATGCATTTAAAACTTAAAATAAAGACAAGTTAAGACGCATTTGTTTCAGTAAATGTGGCATCTGCCATGCAGTTATCATTGTATTCTGCAACATTAGTCAGAGCAGAGCTAGACATGTTATCATAATCCTGCTATAAAGCTACAAATCAAACCAGTCCACTGTCAGTTCTTTCATTCGGAGCAGTGCTCAATCACACTGGGTAGATATGCATGGACAGTCAGTCTCCTTTGATGGCATTCAACAATAAGCCTCTATTGCAGACCTGATGGTGTATATGACTCAGCCAATGCTTGTTTAAAGAAAGCAAAAGCACAAAGATATGGAAAAAGGCACAAAGCTGCTCAAAACACGACAATCTGATTGTCAAGATGTCTTTGAAATTCTCTTGGTAGTAAACACTGCCATCTGCTGCCATGATCATGCATTGGCAGGTCAATAGGATCGTGCATAAGTGCTGCTTTTGTCTGCTCTTCTGTATTATTATGATAATAAAATCATTACTGATTTACTGTTCCATGTACAGATTACTACTAGATGTAATGTACAAGTATTATACACTTAGCTTAATGGGATAGTTCACCCAAAAATGAAAATTGTCATCATTTACTCACCCTCAAGTTGTTCCAAACCTGCATGAATTTCTTTCTTCTGCTGAACACAAAAGAAGATATTTTGATCAGTTGATGGGCGCCATTGACTTCCATAGTATTTTTTCCATACTACTGCATTATGTTTTGCCCCCCAATAAAAACTACAGAGATCGGATCATAAAACTAAGCATTTAAATATTATCTTAATAAGACATATTATTTGAAGATATAAAGTGGCAACTGAAATGTATATGCATTTTATGTAAGTGGTCTGCTGTTGTTATCTAATTAATGTACATTACAAGCTATCAGAATTTCAGCTTCCGTTTTGGCCATACAAATAGGCTGACAACAACTGCACCAAATTGCATAATTTTGCTCAGTTTGAGCCTCTGAATAAAACTGAGGTGTCCCTCCTCCTCGAGTGTGAGCTCCATATTCTCACTATATGCCTGATATGAGCCATAAAATCCTGACGTATGAATGAAGTAGATACAAAACAAAAAAAACACATAGGAAAACTTTTCTCTAAACGTTCGATAAACATGGGATTTCCACCTGTCTCGCAGAAGCAACGCGGTTCCAGTTTTATAAGCGCGTTGTAGCTCTCTGCTCCCTCCAGCGACGAAAAGCTTTATCAGTGTTTACTCTCGTCTACTTTTAACAAATGAAAAATAGTAAACAATTTCAAGCCTCCAAGAAAAAAAATTATCTATCGCGTTCTCAGCTTCCGGCTTCCCATATATGGACTGTCGGCTTTGAACGCGCAAAATGATTGACAGACAGAAAGCGCCTTAAAAGTTATTTTCTGCATACCATTTCATAAAAATAAAATAAAATATTTTGGTCATTTATTGTAGCCTAATTTTGTTATTTTTATTAATTATTTTTATATTCAGGCTAACATGCTAATAAAAAAAATAATATAGACCTAGGGCCTAATCATAATAAAATAATGCAGGACGGACAACGAAACATATTCGCAATATAATAGGATAATAAAAATATTATAATAATAAAATAATATTTTAATTCATGATGGATAATGAAACATGTATAGTTTAGCTTTGATTGTTGATTGATATTGTATTTTTTTTTTTATGTTACTAATTATATAAGGTTTCACTGCTGCATTTTCACTGATAGGCAGATGTGGATAAAAATAAAATAGGTCATTTGGTACCAAATCACTGAACTATGTATCTAACATTCATCTAAAACTTAAAATAAAAACATTTATTTAACAAGGAAACAAGTATTGACTCCTTGTTATCTGATGTGGGATAGTTAGACAAAACAACTAACAGACAAACAGCGCCTAACCAGAAGACCCATTTGTTGTTGATCATGGCTCAGTATAGGCCTGTCTGGCACCAGCCTGCCTTAAAGTCAGCATCCACGACCCATCTGCGAGAAGCCCCATGCACGTCACAGTGTGTGGCCTCACAAACAGACAAGACCAATTAGTGCCTCGACAACAGTGATTACTGCCAGAGCAATGCTGAGACACACACACTCTCTGTCCCTGTCATCCATCTCATGCTCAAAATCACATGTGGCATTTTCACTGATGATTTTTATTAGGTCGCTTACCCAGCTCCATCTGTAAAGTGTACTCCAATATGTCCACATGGCTAGTGGAGTGCTGCAAAGCAGGCTGGTTAGAATGGCTGTGGACTGAGCAATACTTGGTTTTTAATGTAATTTGATTGTAAGCAACAATATAAATATGTCACGTGTTTAATACAACACATTGGAGAGGCGTGTTTTTATAATCATGTTTTACCTTGTAAAATGCTTGAAATGGATGAATAAATGCAAGACTAAAATTTTATGTTAAAAAACAATGATTTAACTAATTTAAAACATTAACACTTCCGGTCTCTTATGCTCACCAAGGCTGCATTTATTTAATTAAACATTCAATAAAAACAGCAATATTGTGAAAAATCTGATTGTGTAAATGTCATTACAATTTAAAATAACTGTTACTAAAATGTAATTTATTCCTGTGATGGCAAGCTGTATTCCCAGTGTTATGATCTTTCAGAAATCATTCTCATATTCGGATTTGGAGCTCAATTATTATCTTTTTTTTTTTTTTTGTGCTCAAATATTAATAATGATTCTTATTATTATCAATGTTGAAAACAGTTTTTGTTGCTTAATATAGATGTCAAAATTGTGATACTTGATGAATAGAAAGTTCAAAAGGTGAGCATGAGGCTTCTTTAAAAAAACATTTAATTAATTAATTTTAAAATCTTAATTATTCCAGAGTTATTTTTGTTGTTGTTGTTGTTGATGATGATGAATAAACAATTGCATAACATAATTAAATAATTATAGTATTAAATAATGTTTTAATTATTTGCTGAAATATTACCTCAGACCTAGATTGTGTTTACTAAAAAAAAGCAAAACAAATTCATAAAATAAATGATCACTTTTGTGAGCTCAGAGTGAAGCCATGAAGTTTGTGAACTGTAAAAGACATGCCATTCAAAACACTGGATATTCACCACACACCCCAAAATGACTTTTCATAAATTGAATTACTTTGGGGATGAAAACTCATTCAGCCATTATAATAAGCTGAATTAAAAGACTAATAAAAATAAAAGCTTATTATTAGTTGCCGCTGAGGCGCTAACAGATCCTCAAGAAATGCTTGAGTAAAAATGACAATATAAAAGGCACATTAGTTTTGGAAAACCCTATCAAAAAGTCACACCATGCATAATAAAACAGTGGCCTCCTTATTTAATTAGTTTCAGGAGCTTTAATACAGGAGAGTCTGCTGTATTTACACATCCTTGCAGAGACCATCATAATAACTACATCCAAATTGTTTCTGAAGCTATCAGACAAAAGCTATATTTCCATTTTTATGTTAACAAAAACACATTTCCAGCCCATAAACCTGAACTGATAACAGCCTACAGTTTTAGAGCTAAAATCAATGAGACAGGAATGTTATTGAACAGAGCCCAAGGCCTTAAATAAGACAACATTTGTCCCCTGTGAAAGTACATCATGTCTTTGTTTGAAAAAAAAAAATGGGAGAATGAGTCGTTCGCCACAATCATTCCATTGTTGACAGCCCAACTTTTCACATGGTACAAGTACTCTACAAAGGTGATACCAGAGTTGGGGAAAGTTACTTTTAATATAATGCATTATTGCGTTACTCCCTAAAAATAACTAATTGTGTTACTTTTTATGGAAAGTAATCCATTACGTTACTTTTTCTCATCTGGGCTGGGCTGTTTGTTTGTTTTTATAACAGCAAAAAAATTATATTTTTGACAAATGTAAAGGCCCTTTCCCACCAAAAGTTAAATGAATAAGCCTCAGGCTGAAGGAAATGCAAATTCACGCCTGTACAGTAGAGGGCGCATTCAAACAAACAATCCTTTCAGCAGTGCTGGCGACAGAAGAAGTGTCACCCTGCGTTCCATTCGGAAGGGCTCATCCCTTATGCCCTAATCTCTTCAAAGGGTTTACCCTCCGGAGTGAGAGCTTCGAAGGGATGAAGGGTGTAGGGGTCAAAAAAAACCTCGCACTTCTGCGTCATCTTAATGAGACAATCAAGAAGTAGATTGTTTAACATTAGTTTATTTATTTATTTATTTAGGCCTATTTGTTTGTTTATTGGTTTATCACATCATATTGTATTTTGTGTCTGTATTTTAAACATTTAGATGGACCGATAAAGGGAGCTAAAGTATTTTTGTTGAAGTACAATGTCGTTTTGACCATAATAATGTACCAAATCTAACTCGTACTATACATACATTTATAGGTAAAATCGAACTCCGAGCCTCCTGTACCCATTCTGTGACGCCAAACAACTTCCCTGTGCAAAGGATCATGGGGGCCCGAAGTGTCCATCAGTTGTACCCTTCAAATTCCTTCATTCCGAAGGGCCCTTTGAAGTGGCCCGTTTTGAGCACTTTGGTTTGGAACGACCCTTCAATATGGCGGCCATGACTGTTTTCACTCCAAAGTGACCTTCAGAGGGCGATAGTCAGTAAATGGGAAAACTTGCGTTACTTATTTGAAAAATTAACTTAAAAAAAAAATGTAAAGATATTTTGTTGTAAATTTAAAAGTAATGCATTACTTTACTAGTTACTTGAAAAAGTATCTGATTATGTAACTCACGTTACTTGTAATGCGTTACCCCCAACACTGGGTCATACTAATATATTTTTGAAAGAAAGAATACTTTTATTCGGCAATGACGTATTAAATTGATCAAAAGTGACATGTAAAGACATTTATAATGTTACAAAAGATTACTGTTTCAAATAAATGCTGTTCTTTTGAATCCTGAAAAGAATGTATCACGGTTTCCACAAAAATATTAAGCAGCACAACTGTTTTCAACAATGATAATAATAAGAATTGTTTCTTGAGCAGCAAATCAGCATATAAAAATGATTTCTGAAGGATCATGTGACACTGAAGACTGGAGTAATGATAAGTTACTTTACCATAAGTCAAAAGCATGATAATCATCATTTGTTACCTGATATTGTAACTAAGTGGTTAGGTCAAAATAATTGTATACCTTATAAAGTGTTATTTTTTTGAAAGCCTAAAGGTTACCTCAGGTTGCAATGCCTTTCAATTGTCTTTTTTTTCCCCCATATTCTACAAAGGCTGTATGACAAAGATTGGCATAAAAAAAGTATTTAAGTTGTTTCAGGATTGGTGTAAGCAAATTTATCTTCAAGAAATGAAACATGTCTTGGTTGTTTAAACAAAACAAAATCTACAAATCTATATAACTTTTATTTATTTATTTATTTATTTATTTATTTATTTTTTGGCTTTAAAAAAATGGGTATAAAAGTACCCACGCAACATCTGCATATTATAGCATACACAAGTAAATACCATAAAATGTTCTTTCTTGATACAAACAGCTCAATATGTCTCACACAAACACATCTGTGTCCATTAAATTTTTACACTCTCCAAACTCGTCCGCCAAACATCTGCTGGGAGATATGTGCGGTTTATGAGCAAGTTACGATCTAGAAATATGCTGTAAATAGAGATAACAAGGCCTGGATGCCCAGCACTAGAGAGTGACATTCGTGAAATAAAACAACAAAACAGCAGGAACATCCAGATTGTTCTTCTGAATAAAGTTAGCATAATTTAACTACATTAATAAAATGATAATGTGGTGCCATTACCATTAACAATATGAATGTTACTCCAAGGATATAATCAAAAGAACGTGATGTAATGATATGGCACACCTGCGCTCCAAGACACTGTGCAGTTAGCAGACCATAAAAATCTCATCTTTAGGAGAATCGAGGAGAAGAGGCCCTTGTTGCACTAAATGTGATCCATCGAGGAACTTAAACAGAGAAATTTGAAGATGCTGTATGAAGAGCATTTGAGGTGGAGTTTCACCTCATGGGTAACTGCTTTATTGATAATCTATCATTTGACACATGATGGTAATTACCACTGATTATCTAAGATTATTAAAGTTTGTCTATCATTATCTATCCACTAAGATAGTGGTTCCCAACCAGATCCACTAGGGGGTCTCAGTACACTTCCAAGGGGGGCACAAGATGGCTTAAATATATTCTTATTAAATATATTAAAATAATTTAACATATGAAAAAAAATATTAATTAAGAAACTAAAAAAAACTTTTTCAGTTAAGAATGAGGGGTTCCATGATCTTTAAAATCCTGGATATATAAGGAAATTGTAAAAGTTTGATTTCTAGACCTGTCTAGTCATTGAAATTAATAAAATCTTTTAAAAAGGAATAGGAATTTCTACGTTTTTCTGTGCACTCTTAAAAATAAAGCTTCCAAAAGGAGGTTTTCGCAGCAATGCAGAAGATCGATTTTAGGTTCCCCTAAAATAATCTTAAATAATTTTTAAGCTTAAAGCTTTTTCCACTATAAAGAAGCTTTGGTGCAATGGAAAGTGGAAGGCCATGATGGATGATATGTTTCAAGAAATTTAAAAATATGTAATTTCATGTCCATTCAAGAGCAAATTATTCTGTAAATAAAATATGAATTCAAAATAATAGAAAATACACTGTTTTGTCATCTTTTCATGCAAATTTGAAAGTTATATATTAAATTTTGACCTGTTTTTCAAGATTAAGAAGAGTCCATTTTATTGTTTTGTGAAATAATAGGTGAATTAAGTTATGCATTATACAACATTTTATGCAGTTAAAAAATGTTTAAAGCATATGCAGTTAATAGTTGAAATTTAAAATTCAGCTGCCAGTTATTAATATAATACAAACATAGCAAATACACACGTTCAAGTAGTTTACTGTAAAAAAAAAAATACATCAAATTTAAAAATACAGTTATTTACTGTAATCAAAGAATACAGGAAAATTACATAAATTAAATTACAGTAATGCTACTGTAAAAATTACAGCAACTGGCTGGCAACCCTGCTGCCAGTATTTTACCTTAAAATTTACAGGTAATTTTTAACAGTGAAAAACAACCATATCCTATGAAAGACCATGTAAATTGTGGTATGTATGTTCTTCAGTGTAAACACTGAAGAACATTCAGTTCTTGAAACTTCTTGGAATTACCTAAATTATTTTATTCAATTGTTTTCATAAAATGTCAACAGTTTAAACAAGTAAGCAGTTTTAAATGGAAATATCCTAAGAGTACATATGGGGCCTTTCTAATATTGTCTTGATCAAAGAGAAAGACCTAATTAAGCTTATTTGCATTCACACTCTGAAAAGACACAATACACACGATAGTATCCATTTGTTGATCTGGTGCATCATAAACATTTTTGAGGTACTTAGCCTCTACTCCTGCCAGTGGCATAAACCATAAGACGGTCTGTAACCCTAATCCATAATCTTCAGCTGCACTTCAACGTTTTTTCCCACTAGAGGGAGCCATTTGCATACATGTTACAATCATCTCTGGTAAACATTTTTGAGGGGAGTTTGAGACATTTGTAAAAGCATAATGCTAATTCATCTGTGTTTGAAAATATCAGAGAAGCAAACTACCTGCATGCACTGGCTCATAGTTATATATTAGTAAATGAAGTAAGCTATGGAGCAGTGCTTCCATTAATAAGGTATTTGTACATTTTAATAGTTTACCAAACTTGCATCTATATTCTTTGGCTAAAAAGATATAGTTCAACTTTTCTGGCTGCTTCCACAAGCACAAAAGGTGAAACTGAATTCTAGTGATAAGTTCGCCATTAAGAGTTTCCTGGCCTTCAACATTTTTGGATAGCTTCTTCTCTCTGAAACAATATAACAGTGTGCTTTGACCTCCATTTCCACTGCACAGGAAAAGCACCAACAGTGTCCTGGTTTGTTTTTATCCATTGCCTCTCAATGTTTAATTTCTATGCCAGGTCATCACTGGGAGAACTGATACTGGGCATCAGCTGTCTAGTGTTTCTTTGTAATAGCCCTTTGGCCTCAATAGATATCGAGACAGTATAGTCCTACTCTCACTTTAAAAGAAATTAGCAAAATAAAGTTAACAAGTTTGGCATATTTATTAAATATAAAGTCACGTGGCAAACTGGTTGCACTATTCAATTTAGCATGAGCAATATGAGCACTTTTTTATAATGTATGTTCATGGTCTCACCAGGGGGAATGTCACCATGACACCTGTGGTACAGTGACCGTGAAATGTGGACCTACATTGCATACGATTGTTATATAATGTTTTGAAAAGACAATCCTTCTGTGCCACTGACAAAGACACTGGACTGGTTTTCATTTTAGTACCTCTGTAGGGGAATTTGGATATGGTGGTCCCAGCAAACAACTAAAAATAGTTTCAGGATTCAGTTATGATTATTTAAATATATATTTTTGATAGCATATTTTGAATTAGATCAATTTGATTTATAGAACTGTAATACTATGCAAAGGTACGTACTATACCACTAGTGACTGATAAAAAAAAAATAAAACTAATACCAAATTTATTTAGGCTTACTCATTCATACATTTGTTCGTTCATTAATTCACTGTACTTTGAATCAATACAATTAAAAAAGTTTAAACTCTGTGCATCAAACAATATGTATAAGAGGAAACAGTTTTTCGGTAAAGGATTACAGATAAAATCCTTTCAAAGTCCCTCTCGGAGTGTTATATAAGATAAGTAAATTAGATATATCTAGTAATGACTGGATTATTTGTGCTATCATGTTGTTTGAATTCAAATGTCCTTTTCAGTGCACCTGGTCTATATATTGTTGTGTGAAGATTACTCAGCTGTTTTACATTTCTTAAGTCTCAGACTTTCAGGCGTGCTGATCTCATCATTTTTGATGACATTACAGCAATTACATCACAGTTATGAGTGAAAGAGCAATTCTAAGTGAAAGATAATGAGAGTTATTGTTTCCTGGCACGCTGATTCTGGGTAAGATAGTTATGAGTAGCAGTTTCTTCTTGTATTTTTCAAAACTACACGCCTTTAAGGCTGCATTTCAATCAAAATGTATATTGTAACTCGATACTAAAACTTTTGTTTGAGCCATAATGATCCAGATATCCATTTTGCTTTAGAAAATTAAGCCAAGAATTAATGATTGAAATGACTTTATTGTTCAAATGCATAAGCAGTTGCTTTTGGGAACTGTTGCTCAGAAGTTTGTTTATTTTCATTCGAGGCTGTTTTTTTCCCACTTGCGACCATGATGAAGTCCCAGCAGTTTCCAAGGAACAGGAATGCAGTATGGACATTATTTTACACCACATGGGGGCATTTAACATCTCCTGAAACACGAGGCTCGCTTTCTCCTACATAAATGCTTCATTCATCTGGTTTTGCTGCGAATTCAATTATGAAACATAACGATCCTAAACTCCTGCTGAAACAGCCTGGAATGTCGTGACTTTACTGTGGGACAAACTTCTGTACCGCTCTATCAAGAATGGAGAATGACCAACAAAGCCTATTCCTACGCTAGCGTTCCCTCGCCGAAGTTGAGGGCGTGACTTCACTGCTGAAATCCCATCCAATGATGTAGCCGCGTGTCCCTTCAATCACCTGAGAACAAACAGATCACGTTTCGTCCTGACCAATCACACGCGCCGGGATCCTGCGACCATACATATAAATCAGGCTGACAGCCCTAACTCCTGGGCAGAGAATGAGAGAATACCGAACACAAAATAATAAGTCAAGTAATTGGACCTGCCAGTCCGATATAATACATTTTAATTTCTGTTGGTGTCCAGGTACGTAACTTTCTATTATTCATCAGGCTTTCATTTGTGTGCATTGCACGAATGTGCTTTTGCGAACGCTAATATGGTTATGCAACTTCATTCTTTTGTTGATAGTGAGTTTTATTTTAAATAAAATTGACTTGTTGTTTTGTGATATTGCCGCTGTTTATCAGTACTTAACGCTATGATGTAATATACTACCGCGCTGTAACCATGGCTACCGGCTGCTATCTGTGTAGCCGGGGATGTGCAGGAAAGCGTCGAGTTGAATGCACGCAGCTACTTTGAGCAGCAATGATGCTTTTTGCGCTGATCTACTGATTTGTGCGATCAATATTGATAGCGGTTTTCCATAGTGATCGAACAACCCTTTCACAAGTGAATGCAAAGAGAATTCCCAATGCAGATTGCAAAGCACGTGGTCTAGTCTTTCCCAACCCCTTTAAACCGCATTTGTAAGACTCCAGTGCTCACGCAAGCCAACTATTTTATACTGCAATTAATCAGGATTGGCTAACATTTTAAAATCAATCTTTCTAAATTACCTGGTTAGAAATAAATGGTCTCTAATCTATTCAGTGCTGTTTGTTATATTTTCTAGGCTTCCACCTGTTTGATTAAATTATCATCTGTTTGTTTGTGCTTGGTCTCTTAGTTAAACTATTGATCCCTGTGCTGAATGTATGCATTAATGCTTCTCCAAGTGACTTAATGTTTAAGGAAGTACAATATATTCAATATTCTTGTAAGACTTCTTAATGTTGACCATCTGTGTTCCTCCTGTTTAGGTGTTTTATAGTAATAACAAAATGGCTACGTCTGCCAGTGCTCAGTTGAGTAAAGTGGTAAAACGGCAGTATATGGAACTGCCACAGGGAGACAAAGTACAAGCCATGTATATCTGGATCGACGGAACAGGAGAAGGACTGCGATGCAAAACCAGGACGCTGGACTCTGAGCCTAAAAGCATTGAAGGTAAGCTGGACAAAGCAACGTCAGTTTAAATTACATCAATAGGTATATGTTTAAGTCTTGGAATTCTAATAGATTTGGAACTAATTGATTCTAATTCTAATTGTATTTTGTTATTCAGATCTTCCTGAGTGGAATTTTGATGGTTCCAGCACGTATCAATCTGAAGGTTCCAACAGCGACATGTATCTCATCCCCTCAGCCATGTTTAGGGATCCTTTCCGCAAAGACCCCAACAAATTGGTCTTGTGTGAGGTGCTCAAGTACAACCGAAAGCCTGCTGGTACGTTTATTTGAGGATAAAACAACATCTGTGAATGTTCGATAAGGGTTTGTTTGAAGACTTATATTGCTTATTCTGGTCTTACACCTAGAAACCAACCATCGTCATACATGTAAAAAGATCATGGAAATGGTAGACCATCAGATCCCTTGGTTTGGCATGGAGCAGGAGTACACTATCCTGGGTACAGATGGACATCCGTTTGGTTGGCCCTCCAATGGGTTCCCTGGTCCCCAAGGTAAAAACTGCTCCTTTACTGTCACAATTGACCATTATCAATGGTGTTCTGAAGATTCTGGTCCTTAATGTGCTCTACTGATATCTGCAGGACCTTATTACTGTGGAGTTGGAGCAGATAAAGCGTATGGCAGAGATGTCGTGGAGGCACATTACAAAGCCTGCCTGTATGCTGGTGTGATGATCTGTGGAACCAATGCTGAAGTTATGCCAGCCCAGGTAACCTCTGTTCTGGGATAAATACTACAGTTGGCCATCAAGTGTATTAAGCCATCTAAAGATTACCTATTTGGAATGTGACCTCAATTCTTCCATTAATTCTTGATTATAACGTGACTCTTACTTTGCAGTGGGAATTCCAGATTGGCCCCTGTGAAGGCATCAACATGGGGGATCACTTGTGGGTAGCTCGTTTCATATTGCACAGAGTTTGCGAAGACTTCGGTGTGGTAGCTTCATTTGATCCTAAGCCGATCCCAGGCAACTGGAATGGCGCTGGTTGCCACACTAACTTTAGCACTAAGGAAATGCGGGAAGATGGTGGGCTGAAGTAAGTGCCAATCATAGGTGACAAATCCTAGATGGCTGGCTTGCTTTTTAAAAATGTATATGAAACCCAACACATCTTTACTACATCTTGTCTCTTCCTAATTAGATTCATTGAGGAGTGTATTGATAAGCTGGGAAAGAGGCACAACTACCACATCCGTGCCTATGATCCAAAGGGAGGCCTGGATAATGCTCGTAGACTGACTGGCCACCATGAAACCTCCAACATTCATGAGTTCTCAGCAGGCGTAGCCAACCGTGGTGCTAGTATCCGCATCCCGCGAACAGTGGGACAAGAGAAGAAGGGCTACTTTGAGGACCGCCGTCCATCTGCCAACTGTGACCCCTATGCAGTCACTGAGGCCCTGATTCGCACATGTTTGCTTGATGAAGAGGGTGAAGAACCCGTGGACTACTAGATCTCTCTCCTTCTGGACTGAACTTCCCTCCCCTTCTTGCCATACTCAACCCCCTTTTTTTTTTTTTTTTTTTTTTTTTTTTAAATGGCCATCAAGCCAAATTAGTACTGTATCTTATTTTTTTTTATCAGGGTGGTTCTAACCTGGCATTTTAATATTGCTGAAGTTGACTGGTCAACTTAACATTTTAAGATTAAATCTGAAGTTAACCTGATCTGACTGGGGACATGGTGTTGCAGGACATGTCTTTCCCTGTTTTTATTATCTTATATATATATATATATATATATATATATATATATATATATATATATATATATATATATATATATATATATATATTTTTTTTTTTTTTTTTCCCCATTCCTCATTTTAATTGTTTTTTTTGTTTTGTTTTTTGGGGGGGGATGTTTAACGTTAGCGTTGAAAGCTCTGATCCCATGACCCTACCGTTTGGTAGTTAAGATGGACTGAGACAAGTCAGGTGCACTGAAGAACCTAGGGTTGCCAAGGCTAGACATCTAATTTCTTTTAAACAATAGCTAGTTGTTGCATATGTTGACTTGGTTATTCAAGTATGTAATGTTTCAATGCGTCTTACTGACAGTGTATTAAATGGCAAATTTTAGTATCCATTTTGACTGTACACGCTGTTAATGTTGTGTGGTACACTTCACAGTCGAGGTCCAATAACTGTCCTTTTTTTTTTTTTTTTTTTTTTTTTTATAAATACTTGTGGATCTGTTATTTGTCATGTTAAATCCCTGATTCAAGGATTTGATCCTGTTTTTATCTACTACTATGATGTAACTGCACCTGTTTTGGTAAAAACCTGAAGTTGCTAAAAAAAAAAAAAAAAAAAAAAAGAGACTTAAACATTTATTTTTACCACATACTTGACTTGTGTTTCCTCTTTAATTGTGTTCCTAAAACATGTTTCTGCCTTCCCTGTCTGTTCTTGTGGTGTCTTGCTCGTGTACTTGCAGATTTGAGTTGTATGTTGTTAGCATTACAAGACACAATTGGTTTTGAAATTACAGGGCAAGGTGAGTATACTTGGACAAACAATGTACAAAGAATCATGATGGACTCCAACTTGAGCTCTGCCTCTAATTTTTAAGAATACAATCCATCCTTTTCCATTCCTTTAAGTTTTTAGGACATATGGAATCAATTATTTTTGCAACAAAAGTGCCTGTGCAACATTTATGGTTTTGTAAGAGAACAGACCCACTTTTTGCTAGCTTTGTAAATAGAAAGTCGTTATTTAAATGTTACACGTCAAAAATATCACTATCACCACTAAATCTGTTTGTATCACTTGTGTTCACGATAAACACATTTTTCTGCTATGGACTCGTATTCGTATATTGGTCAAGGGAGAGATTAAAATGTTTTCTTTCTGAAACGTCGTATTGCGCAAACAACTATTCAGACCTGCATCGCTGGGATATTGCAGAGTTTGCAGCTAAACTTCTGCAACATCATCGATAAACTTTTATCTCTTTGAGAGGAGCTCATAAACACGAAGCCAGCCAACATGGTTAACAGTTAAGCCACATTCACCAACAGTGTGATTACACGCTATTTGTTGGCTCTCAATCGGGAACAAAAGGGCGTCTCTGTTTCATTCTATGAAATGCAGGAACATCCAAGCTTTTCTGGGACACAAATATTTATTATGTGCGTCTATGCGCGGTGGGGGCAGGGTTAACAAGTTTGTTGTGGAACCTTTTACCTACATTCCCATGCCTAACACACTGACAAGTCATAATCCCTTGTGATTGGCTATCCAAAATAACTGCCAACCAATCACAAAATAGAATGCTGTTTCTGTCCAGGGCTTGGAAAATGAAGTTGCTGGGCAGCTATTTTGATATCTTATTTTTTTAAACCGCGGAGTTACAGAAATTAAAAAAAAAAAAAAAAAAAAAAAAAGGTGCTGTGCATTTGTATTTCTTTTTGTTCCTGAAGCCTGTTCAAAAGTTATCACAAGTTTTTCAGAATCAATAGGTAGCCTAAGCTTCTGTTTAAGTTAATTTAATTTTTTTTAAAGTTAATATTCAATAATTAAATTTTGAGACTGGAATAAATAGCTTAGAGACTGGAAAAAAAATCATTATATATAATGTTCAAACTTGTTTCATTCTTTTGTTGAATTTCCCAAGGGTATTGTCAAGATTGTTCTGACATTAGGAATCTTCAGGAAGCGGGGGAGGAATTACACTCTCTGATATAAGTCAAAGATATCATAAATTAAGGTTGTGTGCTGAATCATGGCGAATGATTACAATCAGTAGCCTAATCAGTCTGACTGAATGAAACATTTTTTCCAAGCTAAGTATTAAAGCAGCACTTGTTTTGCACAAATGTTTAACTCAAATGAGCAATATAATATACACGTTTTTGGTTAATGACAGAGTGATATCCTTGTTATTTTTTTTTTTTTTTTTTTTTTATTATTCATTTTATCCTTTTTGTAAAAATAAATCATAAAAAATGATATAGTATATACACAATATATATACGCACACATACACAACAGATCTTTCTGGTTCTCAAATCTGGCTTGAATCTGAATTGGCTGAGAGGTCTTTCCAGCTATGCAATATTCTACCAGTATCGCCACGGGAACCGTTTCATCGTTTGAATCACTCCGCTGTCAGCATTCTCACAGCGAGTGTCATGGCGGACGAGCAAACCCACCATATTTTTATAAATAGGCCCTACTGTTATTTTGTAACAGAATGTAGTTTTAAGAGTTTTTTAGGTAAGAATGTAAATGTTTAGATCTCAGGTATGCGATTTATATGTAAATATTGCGCCTATTTGAAAATTTGTTTAGATGCTTTCGGAGATGCGAGCTCCAGCTCCAGAAAACAGCTTAATCTCAGCCAGTCCTTCTTGAATTGTCGCTGGCTCTTATATGGATAGTGTTTGAACTTGAGGTATAATTCGTTTTGGGTATATCAAACGGGCAATCTTTGGTCTAGTTAATCTATTACTTGGTCCAGAGCTAATAGATCTGGCTTAAGGGCTATATTAAGTTTTATAACTTTATATTTACTTTGGAATTAAATCCTGTACTAACTAGAGTGCTACTTTTGTATGTTTGACTGAACTGTTTGCTTGTGTTTATTTCCTATTTTACTTATTATACTGTTATGGCTATTGTTGTAATTTGTTAATTTAAATATTATTGTTCAATAAATAATATTTTATACTAATAACATGCCATATTCTTTGGTATTGAGAAAGAGTCTGTTAGTGATTTTGACTTAAGTGAAAGTTACATTAATACGCCATGAAATGGCAGCAAAGACTGTCTTTACGAGTCAGTCTGTCAGTCGCACAGACTTTTATATTGAAAGGGACTGAAACAAGGAAACAAGGATGTTGTTTTTACTTTAAACATCTTATGAGATGCAACTGCAAATGCATTGACTAGCGCTGTCATGGGAATGTCCTAAATGTTAAAAAGACAAAGATATTGCTTTCCTCAGCGGACATTCAAACTGATTTTGTGATTATGAATATAAGATTGACCTAAAGAATATCAGCTAGATGCAGGTAATACACTCGCTCAGGCAATCTCTCTCTCATAATACTCTACATATACAGTGAGTTTAAATGAAGTGAATCAACAGTTTTTAAAAACACTCTGTTGTTGTTCTTATTTGTTTACATACTTGTGCCGTCGAACTGTTGTATAAACACAATATCACAAGAGTAGCTGTGGAATACAGCTGTATATCAGCATGGCTGTGATTCGGCCAAAGGCACAAATTTTTTTTTTTTTAATTATTCAATTCCATTTTTTTACTGGCACAGGCATTTCCATTTGAGTGGTGCTCATGAATAAATCTGAGCATAATCAATGATTGTAGGTGTTGATAACAATGAAGCCTAATGGAGAGAATTCTCGTTAGGCCAAATAATTGCACAGCATGCATGAATCATGCAGAGAGAAACACTTCAGGCTGCTGACCCAGTTTCCTTCCTGCCTTGTAAAAACAGACAGGGAAGGCAGAAACATGTTTTAGGAAGATGAAGATGGGGATTTCTACTTGATCTCTCTGTCTGCTGTCTTATAACACAATAACTCCTCAAACAGATCTATGAACATATGCAATGCTGCATGCATGCAATGTATCTGCACTGTGCTATGAAAAAACATTACTACCATAATCAAATGAGCAGTAAGTGTTGCTTAATCCTCTTCAGATTCTCCATATCTCTCCAAATATCACATGTGACCCTTAGATAACATGCTCTCTAAGACTTGCCACTCAACAATGACTTGGAGGGGAGAGATGATGCTCAGTTGCCATGGCGACCACCGGAATGCTCAGGCTGAACCGAGTCGGTTCTAGTGGGGAGAGGAAAAAAACATGGTTATGCAATCAGAAGGGAGAAACAATCACCAGGTACAGGAAACAAAGCAGTGAAATGAACCTCCAACTAAATAATGGCATTTGTCACATTCAGGTATCAACAACTAGATTATCCAATGCATCAATAAGGGCATTTTTACACTCAGTATGCACTTTATCTGAAATCAATTTGTTTATCTGTCGATATACAGCTGCATCATTGGTGATCGATTAACAAGGAGTGCATCCACTTTTATGCACACTTTGGTTTGAGGTTATATAACAGCAATCACGCCATTCTCATCTAAGGCTGTTACACATGTGTTTTGCATTTTGTCTGTTTTAGCTATGCATGCATGAGTTTCAGTGAATAGATGTAAATACACGTATATTAGGTCACATATGGCAGAAAAACACAGAGAAATTTAATCAAATAGAATGAAAGTGATCATTGTCCAGAGTCTGAATAAACAGAGGAGGTAATGAAGCAAACTGAGGACTGCAGACTGGGTTTGTAGACTGGTTATGACCAGCTCTTTGAATATGGTTGCCTGTAATCCTGTGAAAAGCCACCATGAAATCGGGAGTGGGAGAGGATGGTGTTCTACTGCAGTTCCTCTCCAGCTGAAGGTTCCTTTTGTATGACTGCGCATAATCTTTATGCTGCCTTTAATACCATGTTGAAGAATTTGAGCAGGGTGAGAGTGGTTTTGTGCATATAGAGCATTCATGCACACTAATTACACATAATGCAGATGCATGATCACATGCTCTAATGCATTTGTATAACCTATATTATCATTACAGTCAGGGAAAAAAGGACTTTATATTTGTATATTCATTTACTGTAAATGCAAAGCATCACCGTGGAGTTGTAAGGTTCTATCTAACAATTTTGTCAAAATTTATTCACATATTCTTTATCTGTGACAACTGTTTTACATTGTGTTTTTATTTAAGTTGTGTACATTTTGGGACTTTTTATTTAGAAAGCAAAAAGGTTCTGTCTACAAAGTCGAATGGAATGCAAAAACTTAGAACCTAATAATTTCAAGGCGAAATATGTATCATGATATTTAGGGATGCTCCGATATGAAAATTTTGGCCGATACAGATAACTGATAATTCTTTATATTTGAAAACTGATAACCAATATTTTACTGATAAATATGATAAATAATGTATCCGATAAATCTAAATCCAAATTAGGGGTCGACCGATATGTGTTTTTCAGGGCTGATGCCAATACCGATTATTACAGATCAAGCAGACCGATAACCGATATTTTGAACTGATATTCTGTATATGTCTGGTGTAAAAATGAAAATTAATGTCAAAATTAAGAATAACAAGGGCTCTGTGAGAGTTCAGAACTTTCAGTGCCTTCAGCCTTCTGCCCTGATTGGCCGGACTCATGACTCCCTACAAATCATAGAGTTCCAACAGAGGTAGCTGCATCAGAGCCAAAAAGAGCATTTCAAAATTAAATTATTTTATCAGCAAATCGGTTTTGAAAATAACCGATACCGATAACCATAAAAATGCTTAATATTAGCCAGGCCGATAATCAATATATTTTTTGAGAGCCTGATTACAAAAACAAAAGTCTCACTATTAACCCTTAATGGTCCCGTTTTAGTCCCTTGGTGTCAGATTGACCCCAAACTTTTACAGAGCGATTGCATAAGGAAATATACATTTTTTAATATGATAAACTATATATCATTTTTTATTTACTTCTTAACTATGCATTTATGCTGTGTTTTTGTGGATATTTTGTAGTTTTTTTTACCTATTTACTGCATTACTTAACCATGCCATAAATTGGCTTATGAAAAATTGGACATTGCTCTATGTGTTAGGGATAGAATACTATCATCTACAGGTTTGTGGAAAAACTTTAGGAATTATAGTTAAAGAAAGAAAGTGCAATGACCACATATATCCAATAGGGACTCATTTCATTTTCACTTCATTTTTCTTGATGCTTCAACTTCTCACAGCTTTAGAATATATTTTGTGAACATGCTTGTTCCATGTTGCCTTTGTGCTCTAGTATCAGTCCTTCATTTATGTTTGGAAATTTTTCAGATTTATGCCAGTTTTGATGATTTTATTTGATTTTAATTTCTATAAAAATGTTCTCTGTTGCAGTCACACACGTGTGTGTTTGTTTGTGTCTATGAGATACAAAGTTCGTTCCACTTTGTGTTTATGGTCTAGGACCAGACCTTTATTTAAATGTAGAAATATTCAGATTTATGCCAGTTTTGGTGATTTTATTTGCCAGTTTCTACAAAAATGCTCTCTGTTGCAGTCACACACATGTGTGTTTGTGTGTGTATGTGTGTGTGTGTGTATGAGATAGAAAGTTTTTTTTACTTTTTTTACTACAAGAATTTTTCTGATTTATACTTATATAAGTATAAGCAGTTAAACTGAGCTCTGTTCTTCAGAAAAATCCTCCAGGTCCTGCAGATTCTTTGGTTTTCCAGCATCTTTTGCATATTTGAACCCTTTCCAGCAGTGACTGTATAATATTGAGCAGTGACTATAATTCTGTGTTTCCTTCTGGAGCATCAGTGAATGTTTGCAGTCCCTCAGTTGTCCTCAGTGTGAAAAGATGGATCTCAAAATCATACAGTCACTGCTGGAAAGGGTTCAAATATGCAGAAGATGCTGGAAAACTGAAGAATCTGAAGGACCTGGAGGATTTTTCTGAAGAACAGAGCTCAGTTTAACTGCTCAAGACAAACAAGGGACTCATGAACAACCATCACAAAACAAAAAAACAAAAAAAAAAACAGTCGTGGATCATCCAGGTAACCACACAGTATTAAGAATCAAGGGTATGTAAACTTTTGAATGGGGTCATTTTTATAAATTCTGCTATTTTTTTCTCCTGTGGACTTTATGTAAACAACTGTTATGTGAAATAGTTTCTTAAGGACAGTACTAAATTTAAAAAAAACATGCAATTTTCATTTTCATCTTCTTATTTTGTTAAAATGATTAACATTTTTGCAGATTCTGCAAAGGGTATGTAAACTTTTGAGCTCAACTGTATATCGGCCATAACTATAACATTAAAATTGAACATATATCGGCTGATACCGATATGGTGGCCGATATATTGTGCATCCCTAATGATATTAATATTATAGCGTCTAAAAAACTCTGAATTATATAGGTAATACTATCCTTTTTAGATATATTAAATATCTGGGATTTCACAACCTGAACAAGAGAATAAACAAAACAGGGAATTTACAAGAAAATTGTTAAAAAAACTCTAGAAAATGAGACCCACTACCATTCAAACGTTTGGGTTGGTTTTCTTATTATTATTATTTTAAAAGAAATTAATACTTTTATTGAGCAAGGACACATTAAATTGATCAAAAGTGGCAGTAAAGACATTTATAATGTTACAAAAGGTTTCTATTTTAAATAAATGCTGTTATAATAAATATTCATCAAATAATCCACAAAAATATTAAGCAGCACAACTGTTTTAAAACTGATACTAAGAAATGTTTCTTGAGCAGCAAATCATCATATAAGAATGATGCAGGCCATGTCATAATTATAAGATTCATACTTGTAAAAAAGATTCATTTAGGCATCGATAGTGTTGCAATCGAAGCGCATAATTCCCAGTCCAAAGACGTGAACAGCTTCAAGAGGAACGTCACGTGTTGTCATCTCAAAATAAAGGGAATTATGACATGCCACACGATTTCTGAAGGATCATGTGACACTGAAGACTGAAGTAATGATGCTGTAAATTCAGCTTTGAAATAGAAAACAATTCTTTTAAATTGCATTACTGTTTTTACTGTATTTTTGATTAAATAAATGCAGCCTTAGTTAGCATAAGAGACTACATTAAAAAAAATAAAAATCAAACTTTTGTGTCTATATTTGTACTGAAAACTGAAGAGGGATGACAACTGGGTACTAAACCGCAGATGCCAACTGTGAAGAACCATGCGCATTATTTTGTGTTGAGGATTCTGTGAAACACAGTTCTTCTGAGTGCTGGCTCAGACGTCTTAAACATGTCCATTATTTTCTAATGTGAAGCCCCAACAAGGCCTGGAGAATCCAGAGGCTGAAGCAACATTTGTGAAGCCTCATGGGACATAAATGCTCACAACCACCCAAGCAGCTGCTAGTATCCTTAATTACAGCACTGGTTGCTGGCACCACAGCTGCACTAAAGATGGGGGAAAAGCAGCCAAGCAATAAGCGTTTTTACTGTGGGTGTGAATACATTTGTAAAAACTTTTTTAATAATCAACACCATAAAATTTCACATTCAGTCCATACTGTTCTCTGGATGTTTTCAGAATAGCATAATACTACTATACAGCTTTTCTGCTGTATATACTGTAGTACTGTACTGTAGTCATGTGACAATAACACAGTATTTTGCTTGAAGGGTTGCATAATTTAATCTAGATTCATGTTACAAAAATAGTAGCCAAAGCAGAATACAGTACTGTGCAGTATTCAGTAGTAAGTTAGTACTGTATTCCAAACTTAGCCACTCACTCTCTCTTTCTTTCAGAACTCATGCTTGATTGGGTCGGCTCGTTGCGATTGGTTTGCTCCAGATCCTCTTAGCCCTCAGACTTTCACCTGTCATGTGCTTAGCTCGAGCCTTTCTTTATGACACAGTGACACAGTTTTCACCCTTATACATACAGTAGCAATGTGAGCTGTTATTGTAAAATTAGAGCGCTCATACATTCTTTGTGGAGTTTTTTGTATTGATGAAAGGGGACAGCACAACTCAAGTCAATTGAAACAGCCAAGTCAGAATATAGTATTGTTTTCTGGCAAATGTTGTCAACACTTCAGGCATGTTTTTTTCAGCTTCAAATACACATTGAGCCATTGTTTTGTACTTCTAGAGTATGTATGTTGTATGTACACTATACTGACCAAACATTTGGGGTCAGTGAGATTTTAAAATGCATTAAATTAAACAAATGTGACAGTAAAGTCATTTATAATGTTATAAGATTTCTATTTCAAATAAATGTTGTTCTTTTGTACTTTCTATTCATTTAAGAATTCTGAAGGGAAAAAAATTATATCACGGTTTCACAGAAATATTAAGTAGCACTGTTTTCTTTCAAAAACATAAAATAAAATAAAAAAAACATTCAAAAATATTAAAAACTCATACCGACCCCAAACTTTTGAACGGTAGTATGAGGTCAAGAGGGAAATGATGTGAGTCAGTTTTATCCCTAGAGTCATACAAAGGTATAAATTCTTGGATTCTGTTACAGCTGGATGACCTTTGACCTGTGGCAAATCAGGGCTGATGAGGTAAAGGCCACACAGAACATATGTGGAGAATGGACATAATCAATTAACTTGATTTACAGCATTCCCAGTGCCTTCTTGTATGGTTTGATGGTCTAACGTAATAAAACCAAGAGAGCGATACATTAGTCTACCTGTCCTTGACTGCGAAAATCAGTCTTCTTTTTGACAGTGAGGTAATTTGATGCACCATTTACCCAATGCCACCTTCGGCGAATAGGACATCATTATCATTTAGTCTTTATGGAATACAGTATGATGAGAAGCAAAAAGGAAATCAATGAAATCGAATGTAAGGATAAAATCAAGTCTGTGTCTTGCACAGGCCTTGAGAGGGCACTGGTTGAGACTGGCTCTGTTAAAGGATAAGTTCACTTTCAAATGAAAATTAGCCCAAGCTTTACTTACCCTCAAGCCATCCTAGGTGTATATAACCTTCTTCTTTCTGATGAACACAGTCGGAGAAATATTAATAAATACCCTGATGCATCCGAGTTTAATAATGGCATACTCCACAAACATAATCCACAAATATACTCCACACGGCTCTGTGTGGGGGGGTTAATAAAGTCCTTCTGAAGTGAAGCGATACATTTGTGTAAAAAAAATATCCATATTTAACAAGTTATGAAGTAAAATATCTAGCTTCCACCAGACCACCTTCCGTATTCAACGTACGAAGAAAGTGTAAAACTGTTGCAGTTCAAAAAGCTTATGCTATGTCCTACGCCTTCCATATTCAACTTACGGAAAAAGTGTAACTGACGCGACGCAAGTTTACACTTTCTTCGTAACTTGAATACGGAAGGCAGTCTGGCAGAAGCACTTTCTTCATCTCATACTCGTGACCCGTTCACTTCCATTATAAAGCTCGGATGCGTCAGGATTTATTAACATATCTCTGATTGTGTTCATCAGAAAGAAGAAAGTCATATACACCTAGGATGGCTTGAGGGTGAGTAAAGCTTGGGATATTTTTCATTTGACAGTGAATTAATCCTTTAAGGAACATGAGGACTATATCAAGGGTCAGATGCTTCGGTTGCAAGAATTGAGAAAAAGGCACTGAGGAACAAGGCATTTCCTGCTGATCACACACTCAGTGTCAGAACTCCCACCCTTCCCTTATTTGTAAACCCCGCCCTTAAAGTTAAAACTGCACAGTCAGGGTCTCCAGAGCCCCTCCCTTCTAGGGTTCACTAAAAGAGAAGTGTATTTTTTTTTTACTTTATATGTTGTACAAAATGTTCTGGCCTTGAAAGAAGCACAGCAGACCAAAAACAAGGATTTTATAAAGACTATTCAATAATGACTGCATAAAGACAAAGTTTATTCACATTCTGGTATAATATAGTATATAAAGTATGTAAGCATAACCCTTCTAACAAAAATATGTTCTAAGAGCATTTTGCTAACGTTCCCATTAAGTTATAAAATGTTATTTCTGAATGTTCTCTGATCGTTCAAAATGTCCAAAATATTTTTTAAATTTAAAAAAAAAAAATTCTTGGTTATGCAAACGTTAAGGGAACATTATATTTTATTATTTTGCAAACATAATGGGAATGTTACTTTTGAATGTTCTCTGAACATTCTGAAACAAGTTGTAAAATATAAAACAAACATCAAGCTACACATTTTTTTGTGTTAACTTTTTGAAAACATTATAAACCACCATAACTTTGAACAAATGTTTTATTAACGTTACTGGAAGCACATTTGTTGATAACTTTAGAACTTTTAGAACAAACATTAGCTAAAGTTCTAAGAACGTTCCCTTTTAGCTCAGAATAGACAATGAGGCATATGTCTTGCTGTTTCTGCTGTTTGCACCCAACTGCATACAATGAATATATTGGTTATATAATACAAACCTCCCATTCCCGTCTGTATTTTCTCTCTGCACCCCACTCACCCTTTTCGCTCCTCTACATCTGTACCCTCCTAAACCAATTAAAATAGAGAGCACTAACATTACATGCAAACTATTTTGCATACCACTTTAGGAATTCAATTACAAAAAGTAACTGTATGCTAATAACAAAATGGATGTCATTTTACAGGCTGGCTCATAATGCTGAAATAAAAGGATGGGTAAAGGCATGACTTTGACTCTTAAAACATGCAAACTGCTTTACCCTTTTGACTATCACTATAGTATACGCTGCTGAAAAATCCAGCATTGCTGGTCACCAGCATAAGATATGTTTTGCATGCTGAGACCAGCATGGGATGCTTGATGCTTGTTGCTGGTGCTTGTTGCTGGGATCATACCAGCATCCAAAAGACAACATATGCTGGTCCATCAGCATACTAGCATCCCATGCTGCGGACCAGCAAACCAGCAACAAAACTTGCTTATGTGTTACATATCACATTTCTTAGTGTGTGTTCGTAGTGAAATAAAGACCAAGACAATTTTCCAAATTAATTTTTATACATTTTTTAATAAAGAAAAATGCATGTTGCTGGTTACATGTTTACTGGTACAGAGTAAACAAACACTGCTCAGTTTTCATATGGTCCCAATCTATAGAGAGGAAAAGTAACACTGAAGCAATGTGGCAGTTAGTGAAATAAAGTAGATTCACTCTACAAGTGATGATTGAGCATTAGTGACGACATCTGCGGTTAACAAGCAGAATCATTGAAGATAAGAGGAACAACAAGAACAGAAAAAGAGAAGAGATGGGCAGAAACAGAACAAATACAACTGACTTACAGCCACACAGCCTTATGGATGAAATCAACTGCCAATAAAATCAATATCTCACCAGAGGATGATTAAACAACTCCAAAAACAGAAGTACCATATTCACTTATTACCAGTTGGCTTTATTTCTTTCATATATGGTACACGTAGGTTGTCGAAGCCCTTTAGTTGGGCACTTGGCCATTGACTGTGGTTGAATTAATTCTTTTCCAGCAATTGTTGAAAGTACAGTCAGTTTTTGAACTTTCATTTTCAAGTTATTAACTGTCCCATTGAAAGAGCTCTTCTCATAGCCCCTGCTGAACAAACTGCTTATGATTATGCTTTTATTATGCATTTTTTCTTGATTTTCATATCTCTAAGACCCATTTTCACAGACAGGGCTTAGATTAAGCCTGCAGGATTATGTTCACTTAGGGCATCTAAGTAGCTTTTATAAACGTGCTTTTAAAAAAACATTACTCGTATGTATCTTGGGACAAAACAATGGCACTGATTTTAAGATGCAAGCGCAAGTTACATTCAGTTAAAACAGCCCAAACATGCATTTTAGTCTGGGATAGTCTTAAGCCTTGTCTGTGAAACCAGGGGTAAATGTTTTTGTTTTGTAATGTACACAAGCTCTTTTTTAACTGATTTCAACAGTCCTTTGCTTTTAAATGTTTTACCAGTTTACCAGTGACATTGATTGATTACTAAAACAATTAAAATTTTCAGTTCTACTTTCAGCAGAGGGAGCAAAATTACAAAGTTATAATCATATAATTCATTAAATTTTCCTTTAAATCATTAATGTGTTAAATATAGAAATATGCAAGCAAAAACAATGTTTGTCCCCAAAACATTGCTTGCACTCAACCCCGCAAGACCATTTTGGTGATCCAGCTTCACCAACTCTGTTTTGCTTGAGAACAACATGAATATGCTGGTCCACCAGCTAGACCAGCACTATAAACCAGCCTGGACCAGTATGGAATCCATGCTGGTTTATGATGGATTTTTCAGCAGGATAATGATATTGAATGTTCTAAACTTGCATGTTCAAGCTTGAGAACTTTTCACAGTAACTGTACAGCTCATAGATTCTTGTAAGGGTGACAACATTTTTATCTCCTTTCAGAACTTGGCTGAGAGTAAATAACAAGAAAATATTATTTCATTCACTTATTCAGGAATATTTATTTTAATAGGCCAACTGCATGAAACAGCTTTAATTCACTGTCAAATGCAATAAGCCTTATTATACCTCTAAAGGTTAATTGGTATCATCAGATCGTTAGGTCACATATTGTGATAAAATAGATGATAACGATGAGCCATTAAGCTGTAAGTCTCATTTAAATGAAAATAACTGCACAGCAATTCCACAGCAACTGAAGAAACTGCTGAACTGCACAAAACTGTGATGAAAAAATCAGTATATTTTTTTCAGTAAAAGTATATAAACATATTTAAAATTAGATCAATTTACTTTATCTAATTACTTTTTACATACAAAAAGGCTTTGTGGTCTCTCAATTTTCCATGTAATTATAGCCACCAGACTAGTGGCTGGTCTGTGTATATAATTCTACAAAACTTTCTGAATGTAATCAATAAAAAAGTATCTGTTGTCTGATTACAAGTATTTTTAAACGAAATATAATCTAATTACAAATAGCCTACTTAATTTTTGGAATCTGATTATGTAATTCAGATTACATGTAATTAGTTACTTTACCCAGCACTAAACTCATCATTGTAAAATGATTGTTGTCAAGAATGCCCTTTGACACTTCCAACATCAAATATCTCATATAACTGATATATGATTTTGTATGATTCCATTTTCATTTTCGTTTTAGTTAATATCTCAGTATAAAACTTCAACTTTCAAACCCTACAAGCCTCAACCAGCTTTGAGTGCAGTTCCAGTAAGCTGTACAGTTTGTTTGTGGTAAGAAGAATTAGTCTGTCGCCAGGATACAATAATCTCCATGCAAAGGAAAACACCACGTCTTTACCCTTGAGAAAGCATGACCTATGTTGCCATGATACATGAATATATCTTGCTATACAAATAGACTGAATGCACTGTATGTATGATGTTCCTGATAAAGGCATATGTCTAAAAAAACAGAACCACCATCACCGGTCTCTGTGATGTTCTAGTCAAGCTTCTCCAATGCAAGTCTAAAGGATTTGACTTAAAGCACGCAATAACAAAAACATGAAATACAATCTAATCCTTTACTTCATTATTTTGGCTTCAGTGCTTCTATCTCTGTTTTTCATTCGCTTATTTGTAATGAGACAAAACAAAAAGATGCAATTTTGATTGACACACCAAGAAAATGCCACCATGGTCTCTTTTACTTTTTTGTTTTTTTTTTGCATCGTGAAAGCTGACTTAACCACTGCATTAAACAGCATGGTGCTAATGGTCCCAACATGGAACTTGTCAACATCCAACCATCATGTGAAGGCATGGTTATTTTTTTACCTCAAATATGCCAAAACTTAAGTTGGAATTGGCCGGCTGCAGTCACTGAAAACAGATCTTGAACACTGATCATCAAATACGCTGCACCCATTTTAAATAGCACCCTCTGGTGGCGGGACAGTGACATGACACCTGTGGAAATGATGTTAATTTTAATAAAGTAACACTGATTCGGTAATATAGAACTGTCAGACAGGTAAAGATACTGTATTACAGTAGTTTTACATCCATGGTAGTCAGCAGTAGTGGAGTGAGACATGATAAGGAGTGATCACATGACGTCTGCTAATGAGAGAGCGTGTCACACTCATGACAGCCCTCCTGACCTGAGATTATGCTAGCTTTACTACTTTTACAAGATAAGATGTCTGATTCATGTATGTGCTGAACTGTCCTACCCTACCTGAACTCATTAAAAGAAGCTTCAAAATAAAGTTGGGACATGTGACACTGACTGGAATAATGATGCTGAAAATTCAGCTTTGTCATATTACAATACATTACATTTTAAAATATGTTAGATATTTTTAATAATATTTCACAATATTACTAGTTTTTTTTTTTTGTTACTGTATTTTTTATCCAATTCATGCAGTCTTGGTGAGAGACTTCTTCCAAAAATATATATTTTTTTTTAAAAATGTTCAACCCCAAACTATAAATATATCTTAAAAAAAGTATAGTATATTAATATAAAATATATAAACATAATATATTACATCATAAATGTAGGTCACAAGTTGTGAAGTGCATTTAAGCTGACATTACATAGTACATGGGAATTGCTGTGCTTTATGATACTTAAAATACCCCACAAGAAGATTAAACCATTGCTTTATGTCATAAAAAGAAACAGTTTGTGACTCAAAGCTCGTAGAAATAATTGTGCAGCCAACCTGCCCTCTGCCTCCTCTTTTGTGATTAAAGGTTGACTAGATATCTGAAGGAGGGCGCCAGCTGAACTCGGACAGTGCCTTGCGTCTGCTGTTCTGTGCTAATCCTTATAAATCCTTTATTTTCCTCAGAACAGAGTGGATGGATTTACATCTGATTTACACGTCTAAATGACAAACAACTGAACTAGGCTGTGAGGACGGCGTAAAGACAAACTGTTGCACTCAGAAGATTGTAATGTCAGCAATCAACAGTATAATCCTGAGCAAATAATTAAAAAACAGTGATGCACGAAAGACAGAGAATGACGCAAGTGTCCAAAAGTGATGAGTCTTTTGGGCGGGGAACAGCTGATGAACTTTTGTGTCAGTCCAAAAGCACTGTACAGAATCTGTACACTCTGGGTCCACTGCTAAACACTGTAAAAAATTATTTTCATGATTTGTTATCAGAAAATTTTTTCTTTTGTCAGATCAACTTAGATAATTAATGTGGTTCAGATAACATAATATTTAGTTTCTGTTGATTAAACCAATTGCCTTTATTGTATTAACTCAAATTTTTTATTTAAATTAACTTAAAATAATTTAAGACAACCAGGAAACTTACTTTTTTACGTTAAACCAACAATTCTTTTTTTACAGTGTATGTATATGGTGGCCACCCTTACAATTTTGTCCCAGGCCCTGTGAATTCAAACGATGGCCCTGACTTATGTCTAAACTCAGTTTATTTTCCAGTTTGAACTATGCAGTCACACACATGGAAAATGTTTGCATGAAATTCTTGAAGAATCTGTTTTCATTTACCCATCTATTATGGTAATATGAGAAACAGAGAGGGCTGGATGATTGTGCACTGAAAAACAAGTACACACAGAGCATGAATTTACAATTATATTACAGTTTTATTGTCTCAGAAAATAGTAGAGACATTTACTTATCCACTTGAAAGCTTTGTACTTCCCTTGTGAGAAAGAAGTGATCTTAATTTTATTGAACATGCACTTTAATGTACTTTAAGTCTTAAAATGATTTTTTTTTTTTTTTTTTTTTTTAAAACTGTACTTACAGATAATAGAGTATTAATGAAATGAAAGGTCACTTAAGTGTACTTAAAAGGAAAACACATTCATGACTGTTTCTTAACACACAAGTGCATTTTTAAAAGTGTTTAAAAATGTCATTTTAAAAGATTTACATTTATAAATAATAATACTTTTAATAATTTTGTCATGCTTCAAAGCACTTATTTTGATATGTTGATAAAGCACATGTAAAGTACAGTTTGCCATAAATACTTGTCAGTACATACAGCAGTAAACTTTAACCATATTTCAAAGACAATGGAATTAATTATGAAATTACAAATAAAGGTGTAGCACTCTAAAGTTCAGCTAATTGTATTTCATATAAATTTAAACATTTTCATTTATGTGCAAATAACATGCAATTAAATGTCCGAAAGCATTTGCACTTAAGCATTTTCTTTTAAAGGGTTAGTTCACCCAAAAATGAAAATCATCCCTTAATTTACTCACCCTCAAGCCATAGGTGTATATGACTTTCTTCTTTCTACCAAACTCAATCAGAGTTATATTAAAAAATATCCCAGCTCTTCCAAGCTTCATAATAGTAGTGAATGGGGGGGCGAGATTTTGATGCCCAAAAAATGCATCCATCCATCATAAAAGTAATTCATACGGCTCCAGGGGGTTAATAAAGGCCTTCTGAAGTTAAGCGATGGGTTTTTGTATGAAAAATATCCATACGCAAGTCAAGTTCTGGCAGAAGAGTGACCTCTGACAGAGAATAGAGCAAAACAAAACACTGGTCACAAATTAGAAGTCATTCTTACGCCAGAAATCGACTCGTACAGCTGTTACCGGAAGCCAGTGATTATAGTTTATAAAGTTATAAATATGGATATTTTTCTTACAAAAACGCATTGCGTCGCTTCAGAAGGCCTTTATTAACCCCCTGGAGCCATATGGATTATTTTTATGATGGATGGATGTGCTTTTTTGGGCTTCAAAATCTCGCCCCCCCCCATTCACTCCCATTATAAAGCTTGGAAGAGCCGGGATATTTTTAAATATAATTGTGTTCGTCTGAAAGAAGATAGTCATATACACCTAGGATGGCTTGAGAGTGAGTAAATCATGAGTTAATTTTCATTTTTGGGTGAACTATCCCTTTAAAGTATATTATTTATGTATTATTTATTATTATTATTATATAAGTATCCTTGTCAAAAAGTATGCTAAATTGTAGCCTTTTTTTTTTTTTTAACAAGGGTACAGATATCAGATGCAGATACAGATGTCCTAATTTCTAGGATTCAAAATTCAAAAACATTTCCAAGATATTGGGAAATGAATACAATGAATGAATAGACTGGTTTACAGTTGAACTTCGCATGACATCACACGAGAGTGTGCAACTCAATGCACAAATGATATTTTAATCAGGGTACATGTCTGAACAGGACAATCTTTTAAATGAAGAAACATGAATGACGTCAGTGTCGCTAGACTTAACGTTAGTGAAGCAAAGCAGAGATTAGTAGAATAAGCTCAAATGATGAACTTTATGGCTTAGGGTCAAGTCTTAGACAATAAAGTTATGTTTCAAACAAGTTTTTCCACCGCATGTAAAATTAATGTGTTATTTAATGCTATTTGACTTCAGCGTTTTCAGTTTCAACAAAAGAAAAATAAGCCATGGCAGGCATATGACTTACTTGAAAAAACATGAATTCCTGTTAAATTATAATATTAAATCAACAGGTCAATTTTTTTCAGTTTGTTGTTACTCATTTCTTTTCTCAGCACTGTCATGCAGCTCATCCAAACTGTTGCATATTTTCTCTGGAAAATAATGTCAGGACAACTTTGATGCACATTCAACAAGATTCCACTGAAAAATTCCTTTCCTCCACAACAGCCAGAGTGCTTCTTAAAAAACCTCATAACTGTTGTATGCTTTCTCTTTCAGCTCAAAGTTCTGCTGTGTTTTGCTGTGAGCCAGCAGTTAGCTGGTGGTATAAAATATATTGTTACAATGTTTCATTAGGGTGTACAAAAGGCAATGCAAGAACATTCTGAAATACCTCATATGTGAGACCTACAAAAAGTACAAATCAGGAACTGTCTGTTTCCATCAGCGCAGGAAAAGAGAGAAATGCTGAAATTAGCCTAAATTCAAAGTCTTTTGTTCTGACTGAGGAAGGATATTAAGTTCTGCTGATCAGCTAAACAGATCAAGCTTTTAAAATGGAAAAACAAGCTTTCTCAAATAATCTGTTTTTTGTCAAAACATTTGTAAGTAAACTGTTTATTTCATTAAAGTGATTTTTCAGTTCAATCAGGTGAATTTGTGCAACATTTTAAAGTGATAGGTCAACCAAACATGAAAACTCTGTCATTAATTACTCACCCTCATGTCGTTCTAAACCCGTAAGACTTTCGTTCATCTTCAGAACACAAATGAAGATCTTTTTGATGAAATCTGGGAGCTCTCTGTCCCTCTGTTAAAAGCTATGCAACTGACACTTTGACACCTCAAAAAGCTGCGTCAAGCAGGTTCGGATGAGCTTCTGTTTTTGTTCGCTGATCAATGTTTATATGTGCATAAAAGCCTATAAATCTGTTCATCATATAAAGCGATTGTGTCTCTTCAGAACATTTGGAAGAAACCACTCAATTCATAGTTTCACAATCTCTTTATGAACTTTTTGAAGTGTCAAAGTAGTAGTTGTGTATCTGATTATGGAGGGACAGAAAGCTCTCAGATTTCATCAAAAAGATCTTTATTTGTGTTCTGAAGATGAACTAAAGTCTAATGGGTTTGGAACGACATGAGGGTGAGTAATTGATGACAGAGTTTTCATTTTGGGTGAACTATCCCTTTAAATTCTATCCAGTATATAAGTCTTTATACATCTCACTGAGTAATTTCAAATTTAATACATATGATTACGCCTTTACAAATGTAACAGGTTTGACAGTTTTACAGTTGAGTTTGACATTATCTGTGGTCAAGGATGTAAAACCGCAAGGTGCTTCTCAGAGAGAGAATTCAATGCTGATACTCCTACAAATGCCAATTTTCATTTATCATTTGTTTACTATAAAATGATAGTAGCAGGGTTGACATAAGAGGTTTTAAGATATTTTGCTACAAAAGTGATTAAAAAGAGGAGTTTGTAATTTGTAAAACCTTGAAGAGATCTAGAGGATAGATTTCAGTAATAAAATAAAATGACTCAATTATTTTTTAGGTCTTTTATTTTATTACCATAAAATATGTATAACATGATCCATAACATGTTGTAACGGGCGGGAGCAAGAGAAGGCAGGCGTAGGCGAGTACCTAACTGCAAGTGGGTTTTAATGAAAGTGACAAAATAAACAAATAACCAGGAACATGGGTAGCAAGGGAACAGAAACACTAGCAAACAGGCAACCACTACATACTACAATTGACAAAGCAACAAGAGAAACACTATGGCTATATACAAGCTCAACAAGATAATGAGATAAGACACACCTGGTGGAGACAATCAAGGAGAAAGCAACATGAAAACTACAAAAGGACTACAAAGATGGCAGACAGAACAGGAAACAGAGGGTGTAACAAATGTTCAGGGACAAACACAGAGAATATATGACACATGTAACATGTACGTTTTTTCATGTATGGTTTTATTTGGAAAAAAATGGGTGGACACAAATGGGACCCAATTTGTAAAATAACCCAAAGACACTAGAGTACACTCTTTTGTCTTCTGTCAATGCATGAAAATAAGTGCTTGGAGACTGATCATACCATTCATCCCACAAAAGGTCCTATGAGGGATTCAGAAATTCTGGATGCATGAGGGAAAGAAGACAACTTACTCGAGAAGAAACAGCCATCCCCTGAGTTTAATAAAAGTGAAAGGACTAAAAGTTCATGATTTGGCTTTCTTTGTCTTGTTCAAGGCAATGGCTTTAGAGAGATTTTATGAGTGATAAATCATTTACTTATCATAAATGCCTTGTTGACATGGATTACTCAAGTACACCCTGTCTTGATTATAATTCAGGCCATATTTATGACCTTGTTTTATCAGAAAGCATGCTATAAAGACATCTGCATGACCTGAAATTGGATGGCTGCCTTGACCAAGATTAGCTGAGGCCCAGATGTGCCTGATTTTAGCTTGAGGTTAGCGTTAATTAGTTAAAACAGCCTGACTTTTGGGTGGGTCACTTTTGACTTTTGGGTGGGTCACTTGGACTATCAAAGGGTGTACTACTGCTCTAGCACACAGTGAAAAGTTAAAGCATGAGAGTTAGGCACACACACACACACACACACACACACACACAAGGATTGCCCTCCAATGGCTAAGAATGACATTATTCATGGCATCATAGCTTGAAGAGGATTTACAGTACATGAAAACTAACTAGTGCAATTGTTTCCTCAGCTAAGTAAACAGTAATCGAATGGTCCCCCTCACCTGTTTGGCCCTATTGCTCTGTTATTGTTTTTTTTTGTTTTTTTTATTTCTTTTTTTGGGGGGTACATATTTATATGGGTGTGTACATGTATATGTTCATTGATATTCAAGAATATGCACTGATATGTATTATTAAGTACAGTTGTGGTCAGAATTATTGGCCCCTTGTTAAATATGATCAAAGATGACTGTAAAAATAAATCTGCATTGTTTATCCTTTTGATCTTTAATTCATAAAATTTGCATAAATCTAATTTTTCATTGAAGGAAAAGAATTGAAAGTAGGGGGGAAATCACATGAAATAAAAGTTTTTCTCCAAAACACGTTCTGACCACAACTGTATACAGCTGTGTAGCATACATTCGATATGTATATATGTATATTTTCTTTCCTCCCTTCCTGTTGTCATGGTTGCTGGTTGCAACACAAATAAATATAATCAGGATCTTGATGCAGCAGCTTTCTTTATTTAAACAAACTCAAAACTCCATAAAACATGTAGAACTCGGAACAGAACAATGATGAGGACAGACAGAGTACTGAAGGAAACACAAGGTTTAAATACAAGAACAAACAGGGGAGCTAAAAAGATAATTAATGTGACACAGCTGGGACAAATGAACTCAATGAGGGTAACCATGGGAACAAACAAGTGGTAGGAAACTGAACAAAAGAGAACATGTGACTAAAGAAAAACAAACACATTCATGAACAGAAGAGGGAAACAGAGGGCTGTTTCATAAAAGACGTTACGAAAAGTGAGAATTAAACTCCAAACCCTGACTTGAAAGAACCTAACAAATAAGTTTCATAAAGTGGTTTCATAAAAGGTAATTGAAGTTCACACAGTCCCGCTTATTTGATCCAGGTTTACCTAAGAAACACCATAGGAAACAGCATACATTTTGTGTTATTTTATGCATGAGACATGGTGTTTTCCTCATTGCATAACTTACTTTTCACAAGTTTATTCTCTATCTGTAAATGTTAGAAACTCATGCAAATATTTCCATTTTGCTGCTAAACTTCACAGTGAACGAGCGCTTGTCGCGGGTAATAACACAAGATCCAGTAGCGAGTGCAAAAACAGTTTATTTGTTCCACAACAAATATAAATATCCAGGCAAGATGGTCAGAATGTGCAACACGTGGCAGGCTTTGGTGGCAAGGAGACTGCAGCGGGCTGGGATCCAACAGGCAGAGGGTAATCCAGAGAAAACGACCGGGTAAGAAATCCACACTCGAACAGAAACACAACTCACAAGAAACTGGAGACAAAAGGAGAACTGCTGGGAACAATGAGACCAACGTGAGCACAAGAACGATCTGACAAAGAACACAGCAAACACATGACTACATATATGACAGATAACGAGCCACACCTGTGACTGATCAGCGCAGTTAGTCACCATAACAACGCTAATGACTTAACTGACACTGACAGCACCCAAAACACAAACACACACTCATACGCAGACAGAGTGAGAATGAGTCAGTGAACCCATGAACCGTGACAGTACCCCTCCTCCTAAGAGCGCCTCCTGGCGCTTCCAGGAGCACTTACCTGTTGATTGTAATCATCAATAAGGGAGTGATCCCAGAATGTCCCAAGCCGGAACCCAACTTCTCTCCTCCGGACCATAACCTTCCCAGTCCACCAAGTACTGAAATCCGCGTCCCCTCCGTCTCGAGTCCAGAATACGTTTGACCGAATAGACTGGTTCACCATCTACTGGACCAGGTGGAATGAAAAACAGGTTTTATTTTAGAAACATGAAAAACGGGCTGAATTCTCCTGTACGCCAGAGGAAGTTTGAGGCGGACTGCCACTGGACTAAGAATCTTAGTGACAGTAAATGGGCCAATGAATTTGGGAGCTAATTTATTACAAACGGAGCGGAGAGGAATATTCTTGGAAGAAAGCCACACTTTTTGACCCACAACGTAGACGGGAGGCTTAGACCGGTGGCGATCGGCCTGAGCCTTAGTGCGTGCTCCCACTCGGAGGAGAATCTTTCGGGCTCTTCTCCAAGTGTGACGGCCCCTCTGGACGAAGGCGTGAGCAGAGGGGACCGCGACTTCGGACTCCAGACTAGGAAAAATAGGTGGCTGGTAACCTAAGCTACACTCAAACGGAGAGAGGCCCGTGGATGACACTGGTAACGAGTTATGTGCGTACTCTACCCATGAGAGTTGCTGGCTCCAGGAGAAAGGATTCTGTGACACCAAACATCGCAACACTCTCTCAAGGTCTTGATTGGCCCGCTCAGTTTGGCCGTTGCTCTGAGGATGAAAACCAGAAGACAGACTGACACTCGCACCCAGTAAACGACAAAACTCTCCAAAATTGGGGTCCCCTGTCAGAAACCACATCCATCGTGAGGCCATGAATGCGAAAGATGTGATCAATGACAGTAATCGCTGTCTACTTAGCAGAGGGTAATTTGGGCAAGGGAATAAAATGGGCTGCCTTCGAGAACCGGTCCACTACAGTCAAAACGACTGTATTGCCCTGGGAGGGCGGAAGGGCAGTGACGAAATTGAGCACGAAGTGGGACCAGGGTATCGAAGGGACAGACAGAGGTTGAAGTAACCCCTCCGGAGTGCGATTGGAAGTCTTAAACCGAGCACAAACTGAGCAGGCCAAAACAAAATCTCGGATGTCACGAGCCATGGAACGCCACCAAAATCGCTGTTTAAAATGAAAACTGGTACGATTCACTCCTGGATGGCACACCACGGTGGAACAATGACCCCACCGAATAACGTTGGACCGTCACCCCACCGGCACAAATAAATGACCCGGTGGGCAACCAGACGGAGGCGTTACCCCTTCTAAGGCTGTGCGGACCTTCGACTCGATCTCCCATATGAGTGTGGAGACAAAAAGTCTCTCAGGTATAATGCACTTGGGAGTGGACGGTTGTTCGGAATGGTCAAAAATATGAGATAAGGCATTGGGTTTGATGTTCTTGGACCCCGGATGGTAGGAAAGGGAAAAATCAAAATGACCGAAAAAAAAGTGCCCACCGAGCCTGCCTGGAGTTGAGTCGTTTAGCGGATCTGATGTACTCAAGATTCTTATGGTCGGTCCAGATGACAAAGGGTACCCCCGTACCCTCTAACCAATGACGCCACTCTTCCAGCGCTAACTTAACTGCCAGCAACTCTCTGTTACCAATGTCGTAATTACGTTCAGCGAACGACAGCCTATGAGAAAAATATGAGCAAGGGTGCATCTTGTTGTCCGAGGAAGAGTGCTGGGAGAGAACCGCAGCTACCCCCACCTCTAACACATCGACCTCCACCACAAACTGACATGTAGGATGAGGGGCTATGAGGATGGGAGCTGAAACAAAACAGCTCTTGAGTTTGGCAAATGCAGCTTCTGCTGCACTGGACCACCTTAACGTCACTTTGGTGGAGGTCAAGGCAGTCAGAGCAGCGGCTATTTGGCTGTAATTGTGAAAAAAACGCCGGTAGAAATTGGCAAACCCCAGAAACCTCTGCAGGGCCTTGCAGGAATCTGGGGTTGGCCAATCCACCACAGCTCTAACCTTATCGGGATCCATGCGCATTCCCTCGAATGAGATGATGTACCCCAAAAACGGAACCGACTGTGCATGGAGCGTGCACTTCTCCACTTTGACAAAAAGCCCATTCTCAAGCAGCCTCTGGAGCACCCTCCTGACGTGCTGAATGTGTTCCTGGAGAGAAGAGGAAAATATCAATAAGTCATCCAGGTAGACATATATGAACTGATCGACCATGTCTCTCAGCACGTCATTAACGAGCACTTGGAAAACCGCGGGGGAGTTAGACAACCTGAAGGGCATAACGAGATATTCAAAGTGCCCCCTGGGGGTATTAAACGCGGTTTTCCACTCATCCCCCTCCCTTATGCGGACCAAATGATAGGCGTTGCGTAAATCCAATTTAGTGAAGATGGATGCTCCCTGCAACCGCTCGAAGGCTGAAGACATCAACGGCAAGGGATAGGTGTTCTTTACCGTGATGTTGTTCAGCCCTTGGTAATCAATACACGGTCGCAGGGAACCGTCCTTCTTCCCCACAAAAAAAAACCCTGCCCCAGCAGGAGAAGAGGAAGGACGGATGAGCCCGGCTGCCAGAGAATCAGAAGTATATTTCTCCATGGCCTCCCTTTCTGGAACAGGAAGCGAGTTTAACCTGCCCTTAGGCAGAGACGTACCTGGTAATAAATCTATAGCACAGTCATAGGAACAATGCGGAGGAAGAGAAGCAGCCCGGGACTTACTGAACACTCCCTTCAGGTTGAGATACTCTTCAGGCACGTTAGACAGGTTCACCGGCTCATCCTGCAACAAAGAGCAAGACACAGGAGAACAAGCAGACACCAAACAAGAAGCATGACATTTCTCATCCCAAGCCAAGACCGTTTTCTGACTCCAATTAATGTGAGGGTTATGGAGTGTGAGCCATGGATGCCCCAGCACCACTGGAACCAAGGCAGTGTCAGTCAAATAGAAACTAATCCTTTCTGTGTGGTTGCCTGATGTAGTGAGACTCACCAGCCCAGTGGAATGAGTAATAGACGACAGAGGTTGTCCACCCAGAGCACTGACAGATATCGGATGAGTTAGTGGATCCACAGGTATGTTAAGCTTGTAACCCAAGTTAATGTCCATAAAGTTGCCCTCTGCTCCAGAGTCCACTAGGGCTTCACACCGGTGATTCCCACCAGCCCACTGCAGTCTTACCGGGAGGAGAGTTGCAGCAAGAGAAGATTTCTTGAAGGCAATGCCACCCGCCAGTAACCTCACACCTACTGACGGGCCTTGTCTTTTACTGGACAATTAACGGCAAAATGTCCTGCAGCACCACAATAGAGACAAGAGATAAGTCCCTGTACTCGGTGTCGTTCCCTCTCCTCCCGGGACAACCGAGCTCTGCCCACCTGAATGGGCTCAGGGTCCAAGGAGGGACCATATCAAAAGCCGCGCTGGAAAACTCCTTCACCACAGCAGAAGTCCGACTGCTTTGAGCATGTTGATCTCGGTGCTGCAGACGCGTGTCCACTCGGATCGCTGGATCAATCAAGTCGTCTAATGTTGTGGGTAAATCCAGCGTGTAGATTTCATTCTGGATACGGTCGGCCAGCCCATGCAGAAAGATGTCCCACTGTGCCTCCGCGTTCCAGTTGCACTTTGCCGCCAGAGTTCAGAATTCGATGGAATAGTCCGTAACAGTCCTGTCTCTCTGACGGAGGTCCACCAACACTCGCGCCGCCTCTCTCCCAGATACTGAGCGATCAAACACCTTCTTGAGCTCCACCTTAAAGGACAGAAATGATGAGCAACACGGATTACCTTGTTCCCAAACCGCCGTTCCCCACAGCGCTGCTCGTCCCGATAACAATGTTATCACAAACGCCACTTTAGACTCCTCCATAGGAAATGATGACGGCTGGAGAGCAAAAACAGGGAACATTTAGCCAGAAAGGAACGGCATAATTGTGGTTCACCAGAATAAACAGTAGGGGCTGGCAATCAAGGCTCCGTGGCTCGGGCGGAGTGGTCAGCAGGTGGAACAGCTGATGGTGGATTGGGCACAGTGGGAGCATGGGCAGAGTCAGTCCGTAGCTGTTGTAACTGCGTGGTCATTTCTGAGACCTGCACCACCAAAGCCTGAACAGCATGTCCCATCGCCACAATCTGCCCCTCCTGATGATCAAAACGAACGTTGTTGTTAGACAGGATCTCCCTCAGTTCGGCAGCACTCGCTGGATCCATAGTGGTCAGATCGTTATGTCACGGGCAATAACACAAGATCCAGTAGCGAGTGCAAAAACAGTTTATTTGTTCCACAACAAATATAAATATCCAAGCAAGATGGTCAGAACGTGCAACACGTGGCAGGCTTTGGTGGCAAGGAGACTGCAGCGGGCTGGGATCCAACAGGCAGACGGTAATCCAGAGAAAACGGCCGGGTAAGAAATCCACACTCGAACAGAAACACAACTCACAAGAAACTGGAGACAAAAGGAGAACTGCTGGGAACAATGAGACCAACGTGAGCACAAGAACAATCTGACAAAGAACACAGCAAACACATGACTACATATAAGACCGATAACGAGCCGCACCTGTGACTGATCAGCACAGTTAGTCACCATAACAACGCTAATGACTGAACTGACACTGACAGCACCCAAAACACAAACACACACTCACACGTAGACAGAGCGAGAATGAGTTAGTGAACCCATGAACCGTGACAGCGCTGCTGCACCCATGCGCGCTAAACAGACGGGACGCAATGGAAGCGCAATAATTCTGACTAAAATATACATTTTGCTAAAATATTTGATGTTGGACATTAAATGTGCGTTATGTACAATTTTAAACCTACAAGTAAGTGTATTTTTATGATAGTAACTGTAAATGGACTATTGTAATGGGGTAAATCAATATACTGTAGGCCATTTACTGAGTTTAGATTCATCTTACCAATTAAAATTTAGTCATAATTTGTGCATATTTAATTTTTAATTTTAATTTCTGCTGTTTTTTTCAATTGCTAACAAGCGATTACCAATACATAAAGTACTTTTTCTAAACTCTTAACACAGCAACACACATACATCACACAATTAGCCAAATAGTTAATTTTCTGCCTAAAACCATATTTTGTTAAATAAACCCAAACTCTACATTTCAAAATGCTAAAAACCTTTTTCAACATATACTAGCTCTATCAAAACACAGTAAACCTGATTCAAAATCGAGTCGTTCTGTCAAAACACTAGCACTAGTTTTCTATCCAACATGAACATAAACTCAATCAGCGCAATGACTGTCAAAATACTAACAGTTGATGGCATTACGAAAACTGCATTACTTGTCATGTTTCATTTCTAATTACAGAAAATATGAAATCCATTGTTTTTATAATTCAGTTTCCTTTTACTGCAGTAATAGTAGAATGCTTACATGTAAGCCTTTCTTCATTTTTGGTTGAGTAATGAATGTGTGCATTCTTGGCAACATAGCAACTATCTAAAAGTGAATGAGTCATTACATTATAGAATGTACAGTAGAAAAAGAGAAGAAGAAAGTAACAGAATTGCTCAGGGCAGACACTGGTCAAACGGGTCCCCTATGCAGAACTTCAGTTGCCCCCTCTGTTGAAATCTCTTTCTGGGGGTGTGTGTGGTGTTCATGGTGCTCCCGTAGAGGGTGAGATGGTGTACCCTTGGTAGCTAGTGCCCTGTGCAGACATATTTTGCAAATAGGGAACAGTAGTAGTGGAATCGTAGTAAAATAGTTGTAGTATGAAGCTTTTACTGAAATGAAAACATGAAACTGCTGACATTGATCAACAACAAATACAACATACATGGCCTTTGGTTTCTATGGAAGCTTTTTTCCGCCACAGAATAAAAAAAGCATAAAAGGTAATTGTGACTTTACTGCAATTGTGAGTTACATCTCACTTTCTGACTTTTTTTCTTAGAATTGTGATAAACTATGGGAATTGAGAGAAAAAATTCAGAATTGTGAGATAAAAAGACACAATTAACTTATTTTCTATTCATGGCAGAAATAAGCTTTCATAGGTTCTACATGTGTAAGGGGGAAAACCATAGAGATGCACAATCCAGCACACATTCTTCCTCCTCTCCCATACCTCTTCTTCTCCCTTGTCCTGATCCAACTTCTCCTCTCCTCCTTCATCTATTCCTCTCCCTTACCCAGACATTTTTTTTCTCTCTGCTCCTCTGTGTTGTTCTTCATCCACACTGAACAAATCCGATTCAAAGTGTCTTATTTTATTGTATGTTCATGTAATGAAAAGAACTTCAACACCTGACTATGCCTCCAACTGAGATTGGAATCTGCTATTTCTCAATATTTCAGTGATCTGCCAATTAAAAATGCTTAACAATTGTTTCAGTGCTTGTTTTATATATATTTTTTCAATACCTCTGAGCTGCTGTTGTTGCAAAAGTATATGTTTTATACTATATTTAATGATTGGAACATTGGGTCTTCATTTCTGACTTGCTGTGTTTAAGCATTTGCAAATAAGATGAGAAAGATCCATGATTTTGGTATGGGGTAAGCTTATATAAAAAGAAAATTTAAACATTTTAGAAACGTGTTAATTTTGTGTGAAAACGACATGAATTGTGTTAATGGTATGGTCACAACAGATGGATGTTCTGCTAAATGTGTTTAGAGTTTTGAAAATGTGACTACAGATTGGACAAAAGTATGTTAGCAATTGAAAAAAACTGTAAGTCTGAGAATGATTCAGTGGGCTATATAACACTTAATTTTTAAGAAATTACTTTTCTTTAAATGTTTTGGTTTATCATACTTACCTTTTAATAAATATATATATATATATATATATATATATATATATACATATATATATATTGGACTGATAGTGGTTAATAAAGTCAAATAATTTTATGTGAGAGAGTCAGCTCTGATATCATTGCGTTCCTATTGGTCAGTGTTAGAGGAGCTCAGCTTAGCCTGACAGTTAGCCTGCCCCAGACCGGGCTAGTTTCCCAGCATAAGTTGCCAGAGTAACTGAGTTTGAACTAATTTAAGTTTGTTTTATGAAACAGAATTTGCTGACAATAAGTCTGACTAACTAAAGTAAGCCTGGCTTGTTTTCTAATCTTGTTTTATGAAACAGCCCTCAGATCAAAAACAAACTCAAAACAGGTATAACCCTGACACCTGTTTATATTGTTTTTATTTTCATTTGTAAAAATAATAGTAAAAAAAAAAGAAATGTAATAAATTGCAACTTCATCATTACAAATGTATTAAAGTTTCAATAGAAATTACATTAAAGTATCTTTTAGTTTGCTATAAACTGTCAGTACTTTAAACATATTTTAATGACAATAGAATTATATAAAGATATTTATTTATAAAGATAAAGATAAGTATTTAATTATCACTTAAGTGGGTAAAACACTCTTATGTCAACTATTGCATTTAATATAAATTTAAGCTATAATACATTTTCACTTATTTGCAATTAAGTGTCTTTACATTCAGTTTGCACTTAAGTATATTCTTCTATATTATTTCCGTAATAAGTACTGTTGTACTTCTTTTTACAAGGGTGTATCTAAAGTGCTATCATTTAAATTTAGTCCCATTTAAAGTTTAATGCAGGCTAGTAAATGTGCTTATATATATATATATATATATATATATATATATAAAATCAATAAAATCATTCTTGTGAACAAGTTATGCATGATTGATTGCTTATATATGAGTGCTTCTCTGAAGAGAGGTGAGAGCTTGGCATGAATATGAGATGAGATGTGGGATAATTATTGTGTGAGAGGAAGGTCTTTCCCTCACCACAGAAGAGCCCATGATACAAGTCTTTGTTTCCTCTTGACCTTATCCTGTGATAATTCTCTTGTGTTTAACGGATTGCCTTTCACATTATTCCCACTGAGACGTATTTGTAGTGCGCATGACACCATGACAACTGTTCCTAACAGAATTTACCTGCTGTGGTAGCATGACCAGGCTAGACCTTCTCCATTCCTATTATCTGCACTTGGTTCTCACAATGTGCAAGTCTTTTTGTAAGCACACAGGTCCCCCTGGATGAGCTGGAACATTTACCTTTGCCCGAGGTAGGCATCTGTTCTGTGGGAACTTGTTGGCCGTTCAGTGCAGTACAATGGTGGAACCTAGTATAAAATAGGAATTGTACTCCGGATGGGTCCTAATTTAAATGCTGGCAGGCTGCTGTCTTTTCCATGTTATTCGAGCCCAGTCCATTGCCGATGAGGCTATCACTATTCCCACTGGACCATGAGGACCCATCAAAAGCCCTTCTTCCTTTCTTATAGAGGTTTTGTTGATCAAGCTGACCGGTCTTAATTATAATTCTGGTTCAATGTGAACAATGGCCATTTCATTGCTCAAAGTTTGTCATAAAGCCATTTGGATGAAGTCCATGAATACACTCTGTGCTGGTCGGTTGTGTTCAGAGAACACAAACACTGCTCAGCTAGAACTGGTCTTTGTGTTCTACTGCTTTATTTTTGTTCAGCCTGAATGGAACCAATAGAAATCAATATACTTTAATTTAAGAACCACTGAGCTTCTTAATAAGTCTTTGTCAAAGCTAATACACCGGAATTCCTTATTACTCTCACATTACATTCTAGACTTTAGCTTTTACAGTTGTAGTAGAATACAGGCTAATATTTGATAAGCTGATATTGAAACACTTTAACTTCTTCTCTAGTCTCCTTCCACCAATACTATATTTCTGCAAACATAAAGCAAACATATACACCTAGGATGGCTTGAGGGTGAGTAAAGCTTGGGGTAATTTTCAATTGAAAGTGAACTAATCCTTTAATGACATTATAGGTCATGGAAAACTGAGGTTTTTGAAAACGACTTAGTGATGACTTCCAACCCCATCCAATGTCACAACTAGGCAACTCATGTATGATCTAGAATTCTGCAACACCCACATGTAAATACGACTTACGGTGAAATACGGTGCTTCTCAATACTAAAATTGATGTTTCCTTGTTTCTTCGCTCCTCTGTCCTCCAGCCCATGACCCCGAAACCAATTGAACTCAGCCATCTTGAAGGACATCTCAAATCTCTAATTGCACAGTGAGGAGGCAAGGAACGAGGAGTGAGGAGGCTTCCTGAGGAGTCATGGGTGTATCCTTCCCTTTCATCCTAACGGTGTGAAGCTAAGGTGTGACGAAAGGAAAGGAGGATGCACAAATAAGAAATGAGAAGCACCCAGTCATTCATGTGCTCAGATATCAGCCCTGCAGAGTTTAGCTTCAACCCTATTTAAACGCACCTGATCAAGCTAATCAAGTCCTTTGGGATTATTTGAAAACTACTGGTATGTGTGTTGGAGCAGGGTTGGACATAGCTTCTTAAAAGTGCGGCACATGCAAGCAAAATACTGAAAAGCAGCAAGACATGACACAACAGTCAAAAAGACGCCAGTCATGTGCATATTTAAAAACAATTCAAAAGTTGCACAGTGCAATGCAAAAACTGATTTTCTTTGAACTGGCCTTATAACTGTGAATGTCATTTAGCCATTTGAACAGTAATCATGCAAGATGTGACACTCATCTGAACTTGACTTGTAGGTCTTTGTGTTCTAAACTTGGAAGCCTTCCAAGTAAAAATAAGACACTGTGAGAAACTAAGATAAGTGCTGGGTTCAAAAGAAAAGAACAAAGCAGAATTATTTTCTGCATATCTTTTCTCAGAATATGATGGCCATAAAGGCAATATTATTGCTCTCATGAACATGAGAGATCCATGGCCCTAAGCTGTGGTCTTCTAATATCCGGTCTGGAGTCCAGCCTCTCTAACCTAAGCTCTCCTAAAGAACATGAACTGGATTTACACTACAGCACTGGACTGTATGGGGATGGTGCATGAGGGCCAGGATTTTAGGTGTCACGAAATAGGTCATTATGGGTGAGATTTCCAAACTGAGCTTGATACCATGAAATGGCATTCAGGCGCCTATTGTGAGGTTCTATGATAATTAGTCCTTCCCAGATTTGGCTCTGTTACGTAAGATGGTGATTGTTTATTCACATAGGGCTCAGTTTGTGCAAGTCCCCTAGAATTTCAAAGGCTACATTATGGGGAACACGCTAAAGCCTGTTTGAAACTTGAAACAGTTGTATTCCCGCTGATTCACATGTGTTAGCGTGCCAAGAAGGCAAGGGTAAAATCAAATCATGCTGTATGTGCATTAATGTGCTGAGAATAAAGATGCATGCTTTGTTATATAAGTGTGTATTTCATGGCATGAATGCCATGAAACCGTGTTTTTTGTGAACACACCATTCACGAATTAAAAACTGTACATTTCTACTGCTACTGAGTCAGACTCTGCAGTGGTTCTCAACAAGGAGCAAATTTCAACGTGGGCCTCAAGATGTCTTAAAATGGTTTAAGTCATTGTGATTTAATTTATAAGACAAAACAAGCATTAAAATAATCAGATCTAATCAGATCTAAAAATCAAGATATTTCTTATTTTAATGCACCCCCTCCACAACTATTTGTTTCCTATGTTCCCACATTGGAAAACCTGGATATATGAGAAAGCCTAATGTAATTTTTAGACCTGGAAAAGTCATGTAAATTAATAAAATCATAAAATGACATTTCTACCAGAAAGATTCGGGAAGCAAGATAACGAAACAATGATATTTATTAACAATCAGCAAGCAATATATTATAAGATAAAGTTCTTTGGTGTAGGCCCTGTCCATAGCTCACATCCTGAGGGTTGCGGACTTAGCGTTTCCTGCCTGAAGATGAAGGCAGGGGCGTAGCTGACCCCTGGGAGGTATGGACAGGGACCATCCTGGTGGTGGTGGGGAGGATGGAGGTGAAGGTTGGCGTCAACATCTGCAAACTCAGACGTGTAAGTACCGATCTTTTATACTACAAGTGTTAGATAATGATTGGTTAGATCTGAACTAGTAAGTGACGTAATATTTGAGTCTTCCCAGCAGAACTTACGCTAGAGCTTCATGAGCATTTTTATAATGAATACACATTTTACTATTTAGGCCAATCTCTAAATATTGTATTGGGTAGAAATTTTGAGTAATTTTTTAAAATTATCCTTATCCAGTAAATCATGGATGGCTGGAAGACTCGTGTAAATTCTTTGGTTAAAAAGAGTGGGAACCCTGAAGAACCCTGATACGCAATTATTAGGGGCCAAGCACCAAAGGTATGTAGGCACCTATTGTAATCGTTGGCATTCTTATTATTATTCTTCAGTTTCCGCTATGGAAGTCTATGGCAGCCCATAGAACCGCTTGGGAAAGTTATGAAATTTGGCACACAGATAGAGGACAGTCTGAACTGTCACCATAGCAAATTTGGAGTCTCTAACTCAATCCATCTAACGCCACCAGCTGTCCAAAGTTGCACTCAAGTTTATGCTAGAAAAAAATATATTTTTTCTTCTGATTCCTTGGCTCAAGACGAATCGACTGCAACATATGACGTCATTTTCCGTCATGAAAATGTTTCAGCCATTTTGAATTTTCTGAAAAACCTACTTTTTCGAACTCCTCCTAGGCCTTTACTCTGATTTTCACGAAAATTGAACCAGATCATCTTCAGACCATGCTGACAAAACATTGGAACGATGGAATTCAAGTCGATTTCTCAAAACGAATTTTATGTAGCGTGTAGACATAAGGCTGTATCTCCGCAACGCTTTATCGTATTCAGACCAAACTTGGTACATGTCATCACAAGCATGGCCTGAGGCAACATGCAGCGTTTCGGCGCAGCGCCACCTACTGGTCGGAGATACAAATAATGGCTATTTTTGCTTATAGCTTCTGAACGGTTTGTCCAAAAGTTTGGTCTCTTTACATTCGGGGCATCATGCCGAGTCAAATGATATCTAATTTTTCCATGTCGGCCATTTTGAGTTTTTGTGTTAAAATGCTGTATTTTATGAACGCATTAGCGTATCGTTATGATACTGGGTATGGGTCTTTGGCACCATGCCCTGACAGTACACAAAAAGTTTCAGCGCATATTCGGATGGTTCGCTTTTGAGGGAACTCGACGCTGGATCAGATGCTGACGTTATGGGAGCGCGTCCTTGCAGAACCTGGTGTCTGAAGCACATCTGGATTCACGTCAATCACTGGCTAGTGCAGTTTGATGACTTCACAATGTGCACCCAAGCGTATAAGAAGTAGGGGTGTGAATCGTCACTTGTCTCATGATTTAATTCGATTACTCTCATGATTCGATTATTATCATGTCAACCATTTGATTCGATTCGATTCCATGATGCATCACGATGCACTGCATCCTCAATTTTCAATATTACTGCACACGGCTACATTTTCGTCAATGAATACAAGCAGTCAGATATATGAACTCCCTTTTTATTTTATCTAATGATGCGCCTGTCTCACCATCTGGACTTTTTAGCACTGTCATTAAGATGATGGTGGACAGATTCAGAAAGGCGAGAACGCAGTTGGTCGCCTTTGGGATATATATTCCACTCTGGGCCCATGCTCCACCTAAATTGCTGTAATTTCATGCATGCCTCAGACACTGGGTTCCATGAGGACGCGTCCCCCATAGTGTCAGCATCTGACGCAGCGTCTCGTTCCCTTCTCAGGGAACCAGGGTTACATACATGAAAATTTTGTCATCATTTACTCACCCTCATGTTGTTCCAAATCTGCATGACTTTCTTTCCCAAAATCACCATGAGTATCATAAAGGCAATCTACATGACTTTTTCACTATTATCATATCTTTGTGATGGGACCATTGAATCAATGAGTTGAACATGAGAACCAGATCAGTTTGATTAGTGAATGAATCATTTAGACTGGTTTTCTGATCAACTGATTTATTGAGAAGATCTGACTCAAGAACAATTTATTCACAAATAACACATCACCACTTCTTCCGTGAGCTCATAAACATGATTATCAGTGAATAAGTGAATTAGTATCTTTATCATACAAACATATCATACAACTTCAAAAGATGATGTTGAGCATGCGTCATACAGACAACTTTTATGATACATTTATGGTTCGTTTTTTATCATGTATCTTGACAGCCCCAGTCCTCATTGATCGTTATTATATTGTTGCCAGGATATTATTATTAGTAGTAGTAGTAGTATTTTATTTAATTAATTAGTTTATTTTTTTAAGTTGTGTTCCGTGCTGTCCAGTTTCTTTGAAGAATTCTCAGGCAGAGGCAAAAAAACACACTGGAGCTATTTCTCTTAGCTTCACTCTGTTTAACGGTTGTTGTTTTTATTAGAACTGTGCATACTACAGAACTCGCATGTGATGTAAAGAACATGTCAAACCTATCAGCTTTTTGCCACATTCAGCGGAAGAAATCATACATTTTTGATCATACATCATACTGCTGAGAGATTTTATTTGTAGGTCAACCATTCATGTAAACTGGTAGACAAAAATGTTTGTGTAGGGCAGTTGTGTGAACGGTAAGCCTCTTACAATGAACCAACAGGACAACACAATTATAGGATGGAGCTGCCAAGGTGTACCAAGCTATACAGTTGGCACTAGCTGAAAATTGCCAGTCAGAGCAGAAGAAACCAGGCAGGCTTTGTGTTGCAACACTACAGATTTCAGCTTAAGAATGGATATATTCAGCATCTGTAAGCCCCTTTTCTTTGAAAAATGCCCTAGAGGAGTTTGAAAATAAAGATTACTGTGGACTTCTTAATAACTGGAGAACAGCTATGAACAACACAGCCAGGGTAGTCTATCCCTGTTCAGCCCCCCACTTTTTATTGTTTTACATAAGGAGATACTTTTCTAAATCTACAGCCAAAAATGCTGGTTGCATCTTCTGAAATAATAATGTAAAGCTTTGAAATACAGAGCAATTGTTTGTCAGAGCTAGTGTTAATCTATTGGATGTGCTGAAAACAACTAAATAAACTTCAACAACAGTTGTATGAGTCTTTGTGTTTTTCTTATTGAGCATTTCTCTGCAACCATCATGTCATGTTTATTATTACAATGTTATAAAACTATGTTTAAATGAATTACTTTCAGATTACATATATGTATTACATATCTTGCTTTGTCATGACAACTCTCTGAATGTTTGGCATGGTAATGGGTACGACAATTGAAAAAACTTGTGATTCTTTATCTAATTGCTAGTCCAGGTTTGGTTGAAGGCTACAATTTGTCCGGTCAGAACAAGGATGTCTCACTCATATTATAATCCAAATCTTGTCTTTATTAAATGTGCATAGATGTGTGGTTCTGTGAATATAAAATACAAAAATAAATATGGATATAAACATATATAAAATAAACACAATATTAATAAAGCTTATTTAGTAAAATACTGATCAATTAACATTATTAACATTATTAACATTATTACGATATCTATTATGAAATACTTGAATAAATGGAGTGCGTGTTCAATACAATGCAAACTATGTGTGTGCGCTAACACTGGGCCTGAGCTGTGCACGTGAACATGGCTGCTGCTGCCCGTGCAAACTAAGATGTAAACAACTTAAGAGCGCATGCGCGCTACCTGAAACGCGACCGTGCATCTGTGTTTATAAGTTACAGATATAATTAATACTGACAGCGAATGACATACATAAATATGGAATGTAAGTAATGTCATAGCAGCAGAATATAATCAAGTAACATGAGCAAATTTAAACACTTATACAGGCGGAACCGCGTTTATCTTAACATGCGCTGAGAATGTTCAGTAATGATTACTTACAATGTGATGCACGTACACGCACAATCGATAAAAACCTCCTCTGATTTGGATTAATACTATTTTCTTTAAACTACAACTATTTACAATATTCAGCCGATCTCCTTTCCCATTATCATCCACCTGCTCTCCGTCACTTCGCGAACTCCGGTGGAAAGTTTTGGAATAGTCCATTTCGCGCTGAATGACAGGGTGACTGGGAGAGTCCGTCTATCATAGGGGGACACTTTCTACAACAATGTTGATATCTTTGGTCTTGGCGGAATAGATGCTACGCTACTGCTGTTATTGCTGCTGCTGCTGATTAATGCTGCTGCTGCAGAGCAAGTATGGGACTTGCTACTACCAATACATACACGACAAGCTACTGTGAGTAAGACATGATGCTGCTGTACAATATAGCATACACAAATTGCCTGTTGCAAATCTGTACAGGTGGAGCTGGGGAAGGTGGAGGCTTTTTGAAAGCGTGTTGCACTGCTATAGCAAATGCTGACCAAGTATTTGAAAGTTGAGCAGGGAGCTCATTGGATATAGGAACCAAACAGCTGTGCACTATAGAGAATGATGTGATTACAAACGGATTGAGTTAAAGGGTTAGTTCACCCAAAAATGAAAATAATGTCATTTATTACTCACCCTCATGCCATTCCACACCTGTAAGACCTTCGTTAATCTTCGGAACACAAATTGAGATATTTTTGTTGAAATCCGATGGCTCCGTGAGGCCTGCATAGCCAGCAATGACATTTCCTCTCTCAAGATCCATAAAGGTACTAAAAACATATTTAAATCAGTTCATGTGAGTACAGTGGTTCAATATTAATATTATAAAGTGACGAGAATATTTTTTAAATATGTTTTTAGTACATTAATGGATCTTGAGAGAGGAAATGTCATTGCTAGCTATGGAGGCCTTACTGAGTCATCAGATTTCAACAAAAATATCTTAATTTGTGTTCCGAAGATTAACGAAGGTCTTACGGGTGTGTACGGAGCCCCGGACATGACACGCAGGAAAAAAAAAAGTAGGCTAAATCGTGCGCATGATTTACTAATTCGTGCACACGATTTACTATTTCGTTCCCTCGATTTACTAAAACGTGCGCACGATTTCCTGTTTCGTTCCCTCGATTTATAAATCATGCACAAATCATGCACTGTCATGAAATGATGAAATCGTGCGCACGAATTAGTAAATCGAGGGAACGAATTAGTAAATCGTGCGCACGGTTTAATTTTTTTTCTTCCATGTCATGTGCGGGGCTCCGTACGTGTGGAACGGCATGAGGGTGAGTAATAAATGACATTATTTTCATTTTTGGGTGAACTAACCCTTTAAGGACCAATCAGCCTGCGCCATCTAGAGTTTCATGACAGAACTTTGTATTTATTTAATTTTTGTGCACATAAATGTATACATTTACATGTATACATTAGACCCTGTTTCTCCAAATTTCTACAAATGATTACTTTTTTATTAAATCTTGTGTCTGAATTTTCAGTATTTACATCAAGAATTGTAAGGCAAAAATCATGATCCTGATGTTGCCTTGTTTTTCAGTAAAAATATCAAAACATCCCTAAAACAAGATACAAGTATGCGATGTAGCACTTATAGTATAGGCTTAACATATAGAAGTACAATATACCATTTAATTTTAAGGTGAGTGGATTGAGCTATTTTAGGTTTTATTTTCAGAATACATACTCTAAAAATAAAAATTATTTTGTGAAACTAAAAATATCTCTGTTAAACATTAATCTTGCATCTTTGAGTGCTTTGTAAGCGAGTGATTCTGTGCTTCAGAGAGCTTCTCTGTCAATGATTCTGATGATTCTGACATCACCCTCACACTGTTTGAATCACATGGCAGGGAAGATGTTTGGCACAGAATCACTGACACATCAGCAGACACAACTACATCATCATCTGCAGAGGCTTTGCTTCCTTTACAATCAGACAAGGCACTTGCTCCGATGCTCTGAAGTGAAAATGTTCCGTCGTCTTTACCAATGAGCAAAAATTCTTACACTATGACCTCTGTATTGACTATATAAAATATCTCACCCAAATTATGACTTGATGGCATAGTAACAATCTGTATTTTATTTTCTGGGATCAATGATCAGATACTATCCCCCCTGCCTATCCTAAAGCTCTCTGTAAAAGGATAATAGATCAATTATGTATGGCCAGTGTGGCACTGCCTCTCTGGACGCGCAGATAAAGGGCAATAACATGGCAACACACCATCATTTTATACATTTTCATGGTTACAAATGTTGTTTTCTCATACACCAATCTGCTGACTGATAATAATAAGCTCAGTGGTTCTCAACCTTTTTGACTATAAGATCCCTTGTTGTCCAGGCCCGGTGCCACGAGGGGGCAAAATATCTGATTTTGCGCCCCCTCAGATCTCATTTGTACCCTCCTACTGTAGTCCTAATACGCATGGTATTTCACAAATCCCATAACTGAGTTTGTGATGTACAAAATAACAAATCCAAGACCAATTTGTACTTTCATTGAGCCCTGCAACACATTTTAGCATGATCAGATTTAAATTTCACAACTTTTCTCTCTTTTCTCAGTCCAACAGGAAGTCCCACTAAGCAGATCAGTGAACAGATTAGGAAGTCCTAGCAAGGGCTGAAAGAGACAGGACCGAGTGGGCCGTAACAGCCCAGGCCATCACTGAGGAAACATTATATGAAAGGCTATTGTGCAAGCTAAACACTGCTGCTTTATGGAACTGAACCTGTAAACTCTCAGTGGACTCTGTTGTTTTGTTGTACAAGAGACTGTTCTATGAGTGCTAGAAATCTCACAGGAAAGACTGAACCAGACCCCTGTATTATGTATGCAGGGCTGACTCGGTCAACAAAGCCAAAGTATTGTGTTTTGCTGCAGTGTAAACCTGGAGTTTTAGTTATCCATAGAAAGTAAATGAAAAGGGAGAACACTCCTGTCTGACCTGACGTTCAGTAAGCACAATTCAAGTGTATGGCTGGGTACATTGTATTATGATCTGGACAAAAGTCTATTCATTAAACGTCAAACCTAAGGAGAGCTAGTGAACAACTGTTATGCAGCAGACAGATTGAGTTACAGTAAATTTGTCTTGCAGTACACATTTCTCGACTTTATTTACAGAGGGAAAGATAGGTTTCCATGACAGTATGTCTGTGTAGGTGAGCTTTACCGAATGTGGCGCCCTGGATGTTCTGTCCATGTAGTGTTTACAGGGCTGAATCTGTGTACACCTGACGACATTTTCAGTGCCTTGGGAAAACTGATAAAAACACAATAGCCACGTTCACACAGCAGAACATTAAGTGTTAATCCTATGTCAATAACCAAACACACACCCATACATTACCAGGACACACAACCTCATTTTGAACCCACTCTCATGGCATTTCATAACTATTTTAAGTTTTGGTGCATTGGTGGCTAATTCATATGAATTTGTATGATCTCATTCATACATTTTCATACAAATCAAATCATAAGAATTCATACAAAATCACCTTGTAAAATAGTTATGTTTTATCGTGCAATAAGGTTGGCATTTTTGGTGAATCTGGAATTTGCGGTTTGAATAGAATCGCACTGGACAAATGCAAATTTCTCTCAAGAAACTCTCGCAATCACATCATTCTCTATAGTGCACAGCTGATTGGTCCCTGCTGTATCAGTAGCCAATGAACTCGCTGCTCAACCTTCAAATACTTGGTCAGCATTTGCTGTAGCAGTGCAGCGCGCTTCAGAAACCCTCCACCTTCCCCAGCTCCTCCTGTATAGATCTGCTAGGAGCAATTAATTTATGCTATATTGTACAATACTATACATATATGACACACTGCTGTGAGCAAGTAAGACATGCTGCTGCTGTACAATATAGCATACATGAATTACCCGTAGCAGATCTATACAGGTGGAGCTGGGGAAGATGGAGGGATTCTGAAGCGCGCTGCACTGCTATAGGAAATGCTGACCAAGTTTTTGAAGGTTGAGCAGGAAGTTCATTGGCTACTGATACAGCAGGAACCAATCAGCTGTGCACTATAGTGAACTATGTGATTATGAGGAGGTTGAGTTAAAAGATATATTAGCCTGTGCCATCTAGAGTTTCATGACAGAACTTTGTATTTGTCTGTCACGTCTTACAGTGCGAGAAAGCCACTCTAGCCACATTTCCACCGAAATTACCGGAACAATTTGTCCCAGGAACTTTTTTCCCTGGAACTTTTTTCCCCCCCAGACCTATTGCTAGCTGCGTTTCCATAGCGGTCTAAAGTACAGTGAAGAAAGTCCAGTGATGTAGGACTGCACGTGACTTTCCAGTTCCCGCTGGATTTCGCCCTCCGCATTTAATCTTAATAAAGCCTGAACCTCATTGTCAGTCCATTGGTCGTACTTTTTAAACTCCATTATTGATTCGAATAGCAAACAACTGCACACACCGCAACAGACTTTTAAAAAAAAGATGGTTGAAATAAAATGCTGCGTGGAGTCAACCACTCAAAATGCCTCGTGAACTCAACCTATCAGCATGTTCAGCGCCCAAGTCCCACCCCTGGAAGTTCCAGAACTTTGAAAAAGTACTACCTAGCGAGCAGGGACTTTCTGAGGGGGAATTTTTTAGACCCTGGTTCCTGTGGTCGAAACACACCGAGTACCACCCCAAAGTACCTAGTTCCTAGGAAAAGTTCTTGCGGTGGAAACGTGGCTTCTGATGCAATTTTTTTGTGCTTTGTGCTTCAAATCAAAGTTTTAACATTGTGATTCATCTCAGTGCTGGTTGGTGTGATTCATTGTTTTGAACTTTTTATTCTTGAAATCCTGATGGAGAATATGAATAGCAAAAACACTTCCAGAGCCAAGGCCAGTGAGTAAAGTGTCCGGTCTGTTGTGAGCTTTTTCCATTCCTAGAGCTTGCAGCTAACCCAGGCTTTCACACCCACATAAAGGCAACCTCTGCCACGGGTTACAGCTTTTCAGTCTCCTCATTTTTGTATGGGTCACTGAGTTGATTTTTATTTTGTAAATATTATGTGTTTACACTCTAAAAAAGATCTGTAGTACAATGCCCAGTTCTGCATTAAACTGGGACATACCCTGTTGCTTAGCAACTGTAAGGTTATCCTTGTGGTAGTTTTGCTGGCTGTCTCTTGCTGTTATAAGCTACACACTGAGTGTTTCAGAAACACATTATGTTCTGATTTCATTTCTGTAGACAGACTCCATTCACAGAACATGCACATACCACCAAAACAACAACAATAAAAAATAATGTTATACGATACTGCAGTAATAGTATCCAGTTTAGGTCAGCATAATGTATGAGGAATGGCAGCAGCCTAATCCCTAATCAAACCAATCATTGTCTGATTACTGGAACATACAAAGAATTTATGTTATTCCAGTTACAAAAATGCATAACCATTGGCAAAGCTGAATTTTCAACATCATTACTCCAGTCTTCAGTGTCACATGATCCTTCAAAAATCATTCTAATTTGCTGCTCAAGAAACATTTCTTATTACAGTTTTTTTTCAATTGCTAACAAGCGTTTATCAATACATAAAGTACTTTTTCTAAACTCTTAACACAGCAACACACATACATCACACAATTAGCCAAATAGTTAATTTTCTGCCAAAAACCATATTTTGCTAAATAAACACAAACTCTATATTTCAAAATGCTAAAAACCTTTTTCAACATATACTAACTCTATCAAAACACAGCAAACCTGATTCAAAATCGAGTCGTCCCGTCAAAACATAGCACTAGTTTTCTATCCAACATGAACATATAATCAATCAAAGCGCAATGACTGTCAAAATACTAACAGTTGATGGCATTACGAAAACTGCATTACTTGTCATGTTTTAGTTCTACCTGCAGAAAATATGAAATCCATTGTTTTTATAATTCAGTTTACTTTTACTGCAGTAATAGTAGAATGCTTACATGTAAGCCATTCTACATTTTTGGTTGAATGTGTGCATTCTTGGCAACAGAAGTGAATGAGTCATTACTTTATAGAATGATGGTGCCTCCATAGAGGATGGTGTCCCCTTGGTAGTTAGTGCCCTACGCAGACCACATATTCTGCATATATGGAACAGTGGTAGTGGAATCGTTGTATTAAAAGCTTTACATGAAGCTTTTACTGAAATGAAAACATGAAATTCCTGCCATTGATCAACAACAAATCCAACATAGGATACTGTTGAAGCTTTTTTTGCCACAGAATAAAAAAGTATAAAAGGTAATTGTGACTTTTTATCTCACAATTATATATATATATAAAAAATTTTATATATCTCACAATTCTGACTTTTTTTCTCAGAATTGTGATTATATAAACTATAGGAATTGAGAGAAAAAAGTCAGAATTGACATAATTACCTTTTTTATTTTCTATTCATGGCAGAAATAAGCTTTCATAGGTTCTACATGTGTAAGGGGGAAAACCATAGAGATGCACAATCCAGCACACATTCTTCCTCCTCTCCCATACCTCTTCTTCTCCCTTGTCCTGATCCAACTTCTCCTCTCCTCCTTCATCTATTCCTCTCCCTTACCCAGACATTTTTTTTCTCTCTGCTCCTCTGTGTTGTTCTTCATCCACACTGAACAAATCCGATTCATAGAGTCCTATTTTACTGTATGTTCATGTAATGGAAAGAACTTCAACACCTGACTATGCCTCCAACTGAGATTGGAATCTGCTATTTCTCAATATTTCAGTGATCTGCCAATTAAAAATGCTTATAAATTGTTTCAGTATTTGTTTTATATATTTTTTCAATACTTTTGAGCTGCTGTTGTTGCAAAAGTATATGTTTTATACTATATTTAATGATTGGAACATTGGGTCTTCATTTCTGACTTGCTGTGTTTAAGCATTTGCAAATAAGATGAGAAAGATCCATGATTTTGGTTATAGGGTAAGCTTATATGAAAAGAAAATTTAAGTATTTTAGAAACGTGTTAATTCACTGCATTTTGTGTGAAAACGACATGAATTGTGTTAATGGTATGGTCACAACAGATGGATGTTCTGCTAAATGTGTTTAGAGTTTTGAAAATGTGACTACAGACTGGACAAAAGTATGTTAGCAATTAAAAAAAACTGTATTATATGCTATTATATGCTGTGCTGCAATCAATTATCAATTGTCACAAACAGCTGTGCTTTGATATTTTTTGGAAACATGTTTGTGATACATGTTTTTCAGGGTTCTTTGATGAATATTAAGTTCAAAAGAACAGCATTTATTTGAAAAAGAAATCTTTTGTAATATTATAAACATCTTTACTGTCACTTTTGATCAATTTAATGCGTCCTTGCTGAATAAAAGTATTAATTTATATCAAATATAAATCTAACTGACCCCAAACTTTTGAACAGTAGTGTATACAATTATTGTAACTATTAGCATTATTGTTTTTTATATATATTTTAACACCTTATTTCCTTACAAATCATCATTATATTATGTCACAATTTCATTCTGTTTGGTAAAATGATCCAGTTTTCAAGGAACTGGCTTGAAGTTTTTTCATGCCTCAGTGAAACTTTGTGCACTAATTTATCTGAATGAAGGATCTTTTACATGCCAGCATCCCTCCTGTGAACAAAATCACAAGGAGGCGTTTAGAGTGCAACTCTCAACAACTACACACATAAATCACAGCTCTTAAAAGCAGGGCCTTCTCTCTTTCTGAAGGCCGGAACAGGCCGGACCATCCCCAACTTGTGTTAAAAGATGCTTAGCTAAGAATTATGTGCCAAGTGAAAAGGGGGTGTTTGCACTGCCCCAAGTTTCCCCCAAGTACATTCTCTTGAACAATCTGCTTTCAGGGGGGATCCAGATCGGAACCAAAGATTGGTGAACCAGAGTGGCTATTGCGGCATGGGGTGATGAGGGGGGACGTAATGAGAAAGCTGTCCCCGGAGGTCCCTGTCCACATAAAGGCATGATTATTCCCCCTCTTGGCAAGGGCGGCTGATGGCAGGACTGGTCAGACACTGGACTCAGTATTCTTCTGTCTTATTAGATCTCCTCTCCCCTCCTGGTCACAGCATCGAGCTTGTTTGTTTTTTGGGGAGCACTGTGGGAAAGTCATTAAAGTGTAAAGCATCCCCTTTTATTTCATTCTGAGGGATCCTTTTAGAAAAGAGAGAGCGAGATGATGAGATTCTGCTGGTAATGAGCGGAGACATGGCCGCTCCAGCAAACCGGTGCAGTTCTCCATCAATGAGGCATCCATTCAGCCCATCTACTTGGAAGAACAGACACACTACACTGTTTGATCTGTGCTCCTCGTCTGCTCTCAAACACCAGCTTTCACTGATATTTTATTACAGCGCTGCTTCCTTCCAACAGAGTCTATCAAATCATCATTTATTTAAGTGACTCCCCTACACACCTATTGCATAACCCATCTTGATGAGCTAATGGGGGCTGTTAAAGGCTTGCCACCAGCAATTTGGCCTGTTTACTGCTCAGCAATTGAGATCAAAGGGCTTTTTTAAAGTGTCAAACAGGTAAATTCAGAAACCTTGGCCCTCTCGTCTGCTGTGGAGGTGTGTAATGAACGGTGGAGAGCACAGCAAAAATATCTAAAATGGCCAAAAGAACATGTAAAAATAATAAACTCCATAATATTATATTTCATATTACATGATATACATACATACATTTAATAATATCTTAACATTATTTTATCATATAATATACACATCTAAATGTGGCTGCTGATTTAGATGACTGCATATTTCAGTCTAATTATTATGAAAAAGTATGTGAAGAAAAGAGGCATCTTTTCAAAATACAGCTGTGAACCAGTTTGATGCAGTTTGATTCTTCTTCACATCAGATCTGTGCTGTGGTGGAGGCCTCTACTGGCGAGCAGTAGTAATGCAACTTGTTTACCAATCCCATCCGATTTAGGAGAATCTCCGTGTGAATCGCCGGTTCGTCGCGTTTGGTGAGCTAAATATTAAGCAAAATGATCAATAATTCAATCCATGCTGCCATCCTGTTTCTATTAAAGTCATTTAAGTTAATATTGGATCACTGAACCGAGTACAAAAGAAAGTACACAAGCATGTACTGCAAATGTGGACTTAGAATTTAACTTAGCAATATGCTAAGTGTACTTTGTCTTTAACAAATCTATTTTTAGCTGCACGTTCTATTGATCTGTTTGAATGTATAGTCAAAGAGTCACAGTTAGCCAAGCCAAAAAGACAAATCAATCACACTCATGTATGAAAGAGCCATTACCTCATCATATAGACGAGATAAAACGTCATTGATCAGTTTCATTTTGTAGAGGAAAGCCCATTTCATATATGAATGGCCAGAGCAACACACAATCTCTGCCAACCATTTCGTATCGTAAAGCACTTTTGTGTGAAAGCAGCAAGAGTGCAGTAAGTCACATCAATGGTATTTCTCAGGATGTGTTTGTGATGATTTGCATCGAGGGGTCTGAAAAGAAGCTTACGCAACAGCAGTGGGTCATTTGTATAACTTGTGCTTATAGGCTGGAGGGAGGTCAGAGTTGCTGGACACTCTTTGTCTAGGGTCATTGGTATTCATAATGGCTTGGATGAGCAAAAAAAAAAAAAAAAGCCTTATTAAATGGTTCATATGAAACTCCCACACATTCTACCAAATGTTGTTTTTTTTGTGCCAGGGTGCCATCATTAATTCCCATCATAGTGTTTTCCAGTTAGACTCTAGGGCATTGTCATTCCTGGAAAATTCTGTGTTAAAGTTAACCACACCTAAACTTATTGCATTGATGTTGCAATCTCAACAAACATCGCCAATAAAATATTACGCTGTGAATATCATCTATATCAATTTTAAACTAGATGAGTAAAGTTCGTAGACAAACTTTAAGTTGGCTTGAAAAAGCCAAGCCAGAAAGTTTGGAGTAGTTTTAAAAGATTGAAGTTTGAAGCTTTTCAGTTTGAAATAGTTTTAGTTTCATAGTTTAAAAGCTAGATAGTGTGTGAGTGATTGTGTGTAGACAGATAGATAGTTAGTTAGATGGTAAGTTAGATAGTTAGAAAGTAAGTTAAAAAGATAGATAGTAAGTTAGATAGATAGTTAGATAGTAAGTTAGATTGATAGTTAGATAGATAGTAAGTTAGATAGCTAGTTAGTTATTTAGTTAGTAAGTTAGATTGTTAGTTAGTTAGATAGTTAGTTAGAAAGTTAGGTAGATAGTTTATGAGTTTGAATGGCTTAGTAATAGTACATAGAATGGAAGCTTCATTGAGTTTAATGGGCTTCAGTGTGTTTAGATTTAAATTTGTGACAGTTGGAGGTTGATGGAATGTTGAGATTTTCAATGCAAGTCTATGGGAGTTTTTCCAAGATTTGATCAGCATTTTTTGGAAAACCGTAAGTCGGATCAGTCTGAAAACATACAGCAACTTACTTCAGAACAGTCTGAAGGTCTGAGCCAAGTTTGGTGGTTGTAGCTTTAAAGCTCTAGGAGGAAATGCAGTCTAAAATTTGGCTCAGAAGAAGAAGAAGAAAAAAATAATAAGTTTATATAGCAGATCAGTAAGTTGGCTTTTTCAAGCCAACTTAATAAATTATTATGACTCCTTCTCCATAGCAGGGTTATTATTGTTAACTAAAAATATTTAAAACATTATTATTAATTGAAATAAAATAAAACAAAAATATTACATAAAAAAATGAAAGTAAACAAAAATGAGAAATGTTGCCTTGGCAGCTAACTGAAATAAGTTTAAGATGAAGCACTGAAATTACTAACTGAAAATAAATATAAATGAAAAAAAAAAAAAATTATATATATATATATATATATATATATATATATAAATGAAACCTAAATAGTAATATTAAACCTAAACAGTAGAAAATATACTAATAAAATGCCAAATCACATAACAGAATTACTAAAAATTAAACTAAAATGAAAATGAAAACTGAGAATATAACAAAAACACTAATTTAAAATATTACTAAAACTATAATAATATTTAAATAATACTAAAACAGTTCTGATATGTAGAGACAGTCAAATAAACATTAAAAAATGGGGAAAAAATGCACAGTAAATGTTAAAATATTTGAAAATCTATATTTTCAGTGCAAATTGCATAGCTTTGGTGTTTTAGTTGTGTGTCGTAACCCAAATTTGCACAAAAAGAACATGAAAACAATATGTATGATTTGCATAATATTGCATATGTTAATACAGTGCAGACACACTTCGATCCAGACAGGTGGGATTACATATTGATATTTATGCATTATGAATATTATCATAATAACCCATTTTACATCAGTAAGATGCCAGACGGACAAAGTGAGACGTTCTTATTGTCAAACAGCACTGATATTTTCTTTGGGTACTGAGGCCATTCTCATGCGAGAGCTCCAGTCTCCACTGGTCTTTCCCAGTATGCTCTGTATTATAGAGCTGGGTCAGTTTCATCACGGTTACATAACGGCTGTCTGCTTGCATTGAACTCTTGCAGCTCGTCTTTCCGTAATCTCTTCTGCTTGATTATTCTCTCTCTTTCTAAGCTCCTCCCTGACGCACTCAAGCTGGGGACACAGACAAGGTTTCTTACACACACACATACTCTCCCAAGCAACCGCTATGGTCCAGTTCTGAGCGGATCGGGAAGGCTGTGGAACCCCGTCTGTCCCTCAGGGGAGTGAAGGGGATTTGAGACAAGAGAATCACGCCATACTGTCACATCAACACAGAGTCACCATCTGCATCTGCAGACAGTGCAACTCTCCCATTTAATTTGCCAGGTTTAGTAAAATCTGGGTTAAAAGCAGAGGTTAGTGAATAAAATATCTCTTCATAGGTATTGTGAGTATTCATTAGTGACTTCTTATGCATACATTCCTGAAGCATAACATCTCATTAGTCATTAAAAATTTGTTCAAATTACAAACAAGTCTCAAACAGTGTACTTACATTTGTATATGATTGCTTGAAAGGACTGTCCAAGACTGGGTCCCAGTTGTCATATTTTCAGTTGTGTATGAAAACGTGCAAACATGTAGCCTACTATGCAGTGGTAAATAGTGACATATATATTAATCTAAACATATTTTGACTCATTCATTCATTCCGCTGCTCATTAGCATTCTGCACCTGCAATTCCCAGGCTGCCGCATCCCAATCACACACTAAAATATGCCATATAATATTCATTTGGTAACATTGAAATGCCTCTTATTTTGAACTTTTGAATGCCTCTTATGTACATATTGTGTCAATTTCCACAGACTCTCAATCTTAAAATATGAGAATCATCATGAAAAAAAATATGAATGAATAAATATTTTTTTAAAAAAATATTAAATCATTGAATTTATAAGATAATCTAATTACTAATAGCCTATTTGTTATATTAAAGGTGCAGTAAGTGATTTCTGAGAAACACTGTTGTAAGTGAATCAGACCGAGCACCAAAACACACTTGTAGCCAATCAGCAGTAAGAGGCGTATACACTCATGATGGGGGAGGTGCCTGTGTTGCATTGCGTGTTTGTGATTTTGGGGGCGGAGCTATCAAGTTAGGGGTGTGATTCTTTTGGGTAGTGGCATGTTTGTTTTTGTGATTTTGAATATCAACAGCGTTTCTCAGAAATTGTTTACTGCACCTTTAATATATGAATATAATGTTAATAATATGTATTGTGTATATATTTACAGATTATATTACAGATTAAAAAAATAAATTTAAAAAATCATTATAAAATAATAATACAAAAAAAAACTAAAAAGTCCACGAGGCCAAAAGTGAAGAAACGCCCATATATGAACAGCATGTCAACCATTTTTTCAAAAGTGTTATCTTAATATTACTTAAATACTATTATATTTATTGATATTTTGTATCAGCTTTTATTTTATATTTTTTAGTTTGCTTTAGTAATTTTTATTATATGCGTTTTTCATTTTGTTATCTTTTGTTTTATTTCTGTTCAGCTTTATCTTTTATTTCAGTTTTAGTAGTTCTTCAACTTAAACTTTATTTCAGTTAGTAGTAAAATTTTTAACAATAACAACACTCAACAGCAATATAATAGCATAAAAATACATACGATAGTGCATAAAATTTGTTTTTGCTCTTTAAGTACATCGCTGGTTCAAATGAATGAATGAATGAATGAAAAAATCATAGTCATTCAACACTGTTGTTTTCATCTTTTTCGCATTTCAGTTGCTTAGTCATTGTAGATCAGGAGGGCGACCTTCACTGTGACCTCTGCATTCCACATTACAACTACATTACACTGCTGTATTTCACCAGCACGGTTTACCATCAAACCTGCTGTCCTCACTGACAGTAAATCATTATCTACAGTCATGCTGGGTCATGTATGACGATCAGGACTGGCATGTGACTAATTATATTTACGCTTGTAATCTGTTGTGCCATAAAACAGTATCTCAAACATGTTTCAAACATCTGGATCAACACATGAACACATTCTGAAGAGAGATCATGCTGAGTAGTGTCAGCTATCGTTATTGTTGGCTAAAGGAGCATGAAGACAAACCACAAAACAGGCTGTGTTTGTGCCATCAGTCCAGCTGTCCCTGAGTGACTCTGGTTTCAGAGAGAACACAGCTGAAATAAGAGACAGTCTTTGAAGTGCTGCTGCTAAATCCAGTGAGAAACTAGAGCAGAGCCAGATAAAGTCTTACACAGAAATACTTGCACTTGCACTTCAAGAGAAGCCACTGTTTGCTCTTTGATCAGATCATCTGACACAGAAACAGCTGTGGGTATAATGAAGTGTGAGTAGTTTATTTCATCACAAGGTAAAACAATGGTTCAGGTAAAAAGAGATAGCAATGTGAAGGTGTAATCACTAAATGACATCTCTAGTATATAGAGTACGGCTCTGATATCTCTGGGCAAAGATATTTGAGTTTACTCACAGATATATGTTTCTACCTACATAATGCTGACAAAGAGATAAAGGAATGTCTTGATGTGTTTTTCTATGCTATTGTTCTGGGACAAATAAAAATTTTAGTATACAGGTAAAGTGCAGATCAAGACAGGTTTGTCATTGTAAGCAGCAGATATGCAGATTTATTTTACATACTTAATTTATCAATATTCAGGATGGCAGGTGATTCAGATTCATGCAAAATGTATATGGAATTTGCATTTCTCACAATGGAAATTGAGGAGAGAAAAGCTTAATATGGTTATGATATGGTTATTAATCAAATTGTTTGTAGAATTTACTGTCATTCAGACCAGTGAAAATATGTATTTCATACTTACGTCAGAGATTAAGAAATAGTCCTATTTTATCTATTCTCATAGAAACAATGCTTTACTACTGAGAGAAAAAAAAAAAAAAAACTTAAAAGGAACCGGTCGAGATATTGTGTAGTTTCAGATGAGGCTGTGGGATTGTAATGTCATTATAAATTTGTGACTACTACCCTCTGGTGGAAAAGGGCTACACTACTGTAACAAACCGAGAATTTTTTTGACAGCAGAGCTGAGAGATAGATAATCTAGAAAGACTGTGTAGTGTGTGGAAGTGCAAACTAAATATAATAGAATAAAAATCAAAGTAGGTAAGTATTTTTTTAATAACCAGACGGTCATGATGACCCATATTTATGATCTTAATATTAGTTGAAGCGTCTGACCTGTAGTTTCATCAAAGACCGACTGGGGGCGCTGTCTGCCAGTGAAATCCACTGGAGAACACGGTCACGTTTTATAAAATGATTATTAGGCACACACTTAAAAAAATCTCTCTCAGGGGTGTACTAATTGAAACATTCCACTGATATGAGCTGAATCGAATTTTCACAATACGAACAGCTTCACGAGCAACCATAAGAGCAGTGGGCTTCTGCAAAAACATGACCTAATGTTATCAACAGAATAGTGAATATTTCTCAAGGTAGGTGTATTTTCTCCGCATGACTCAAGTGTTGTCCTCAAATGTACACAGATTGAAAACAGGTTGACGTGGTTTGGACAAACAGAGGGAATGAAACAAAAATTTTATAAACTTGTTATAATATTTGATTATAGTTTTTCATATTATATAGGCTATTAGTTGACTCGTCTGAATGGCAGTGTGGTTTTATTGTGTTCTCTTGTTCATCCAACACAAAAATTACTCTAATTTAAGAGGGTTTTGAATGAGGTGTTTGAAACCATAACACACGTAATTGGACCTTTTTAGTTACTGAGATATAGCCACTGCTACAACTTCTCAGTGTCAACTAGCCGTCTCCGTATACTACCGGGTTGTCCAAACTCGGTCCTGGAGGGCCTGTGACCTGCAGTGACCAAACAGGTAAACTCAGTCTGCTTTTACAGCCTCATTATGCTTATAATTGTGTTCTTATAAACTATTCTAACTCAAATGTTTTTAGATAAAAACTGAAAAAGTTGTCGGAAGCTTAGTGATGGTGACATTGAAGTTGTGGGACCGTTCATTTTGATTTCATGGTGACTTTAAAGATGGTAAGTAAATATATTGTATAAACCTTTTATAAAGCCAACACACTATTTTTTGTTTTGGTGAATTGGTGGCTAATTCATAGGAATTGGTACAATCTCCTTTGTACATTTTCATACCCCACTAACTTCTTGCTTACTTTTTTCTAAAATGTTCTGTACGAATCACATTGTACAAAATCACACTTAACCTTGTGAAATCCTCAATATGTTCATGATTTTTATTTTATTCCAGTGGCTGAATTTGGTTTTGTGACTAGAAAGTGAACATCCCAGTTCACAACAGCTTCAGCTATGACCTTGCTACTTCACATACTATTTTCTTAACAGGTAAGCATATGCGAAAAGTAAGTGAACCTCTTGTTTGAGAGAGCTATTCATATATCATGTCAGTCCAGTGAAGTAAAAGGGATCAGCCTCGCAACCATTGTAGCCACACATTACATCAAATCGCAGTTTCTTATTGCTTGAAATGACAGAATGTCAAACAGCATTTAAGAATCTTGCTTTTAATGTATATTCTGGCATGCCAAGAGTTGTTTTTTCATTATCTAATGTAACATTTCATTTTTTTCACAGATTTACTAAAAAGAACAAAGAGAAGGGTTCAGAAAATGTAAAGACTGGAGTCAAAACAGGTGTGGACACAATTCTAATTGAATTATGCGAGTGGGAGTTAAACAGTGTATAATTAAGAGGTGTACAACTTACAAAAGACACAATTCAATTTCCTGTGCCAGCAATACTTAAAACAACTCACCATCCATCATTTTACTCAAAGTGGCCTATTGCCAGATTAATAACAATAACTCAAATAAATCGGCATTATCAAAACTTTTCAACCTGCATCTCATTGCACTTCCCTCCTTTTAAATACCTTTTTAAAAACACACATGGTAGAAAGTAATGAACAACACAACATCTTTATAAGTACAGTAATACCACATCACCAAATGTTCTCATTGGACATTTGAGTAGCCCTCACTGGTTTGATCCTGAGATCACTGTCGTTATTAAGGCAGCATTCAATTCATTCAGACTACAGCAGATGTGTAGATGGCAAATAGCAGCTTACAAAGGTGGACGTAGTTTGTAGAGTTTAATGTTATATAAACGTGCCCATGTTTCCACGGCTCCCTATCCAACTCCTCTTCTTTCCCTAAAACTTCTCACATGGAGCCTGTGACAAACAAGCAAATCAATGGGTTTTAATGTTTCTCTTGAATTCATTAATAACTTTTTTCCCCGTGGCAACAGTGCACTGTTTGTAAGCATGCTGTTCATGTTGTCCTTTCTTCAGCATTCATCACATACTGACCCATATGACTTCTAATAAATATACATCACTATATTACACAGCTAAAAGTACATATTAACAGATGCAATGGCACTCAGAAAATGAAAAGAAACACTAAGCACAGAATTATTACATCAAAAATCAGCCCTTTCATCTGATTGGAACTGATGAATATGATAGCAAGAGAAAATCTAAAACCTTTTACAAATTTGATTAGATCATTTTCATTCTTAAAAAGTTATAACTGGATAATGTCCTTTGCTTTTTCGGCTGCTTTTAGCTGACCTCTCTGGTAGAATCAACATGAGGGAAATTATTTCGCTGTTTGGCTTCAACCATTAGTGCGGGTCGGTGATAGAGGGCATGTTTGAGAACAATTCTGGCTCTTGCTTTCAAAGGGCAAAGGAAAATCAGGGGGCTCAGAGACAGTAAGATAAGTAAAAAGGACATTTTGGGGAGGAATACTGTGAGCAGATGTAGGCAGTATACTCATGTTACTGTGCTGTTGATGTAAGACAAGTATTGACAACAGAAGAGGGATACTAGGCGGAGAAAACAGCCTTTGGCAATCATAAGGGAAAGATATATTGTTTTACTTGGCAGCATTATAAACCACAGTGTAAAATAAAGACTGAAGGCTTTCAGCTAGGTTTTTTTTTTTTTTTACAGAAAAATGGGCTGTTGTTCCTTAAATAATGTCACATCTCTCAAGAACAAGCAAAATGCAACAACAGTACGAGTACAGCTGAATAACGCGAATGCGTTGATACGCTTATATGCACGTTTTGTCAACAAATATGCATTTTCACCACACAGCCTCAAGTGAATCGCACTATAATTGCGTTAAAGGTTTTTATCCCGCCCATCACTGAACTCAAACTATTTGTCCAATTTGAACTCGAACTATGGCACTGCTTAGCAACCTCGTTTTCTAAGTCACATGAAAAAAACATCAGCACTCTCGCACAGTGTCACGGCTTATTTAAACGTCCAATAAAGACAAAATCCAAAGCGTTCGGCCACGGAGAGTCATCGAAAAAAGGGCCGAATGTATTTTAATGTTTCAAATGACAACAAGAAAATATTTAAGAGAAAATATACAACATCTGTGTTTTTTGGTCTGTGCACTGACATATGACAATGCGCAGTGTAATGTCTTTCTCCGTTCTGTTTCTTAGGCTCGTTTCCAAAGCCATCTTTACACAACAGCTGATTCTGTCTCTTTTGAGCGCAGTAACTGTGAATGCTCTGAGTAACAGTGGCACAGTATGAATATGTGAAGCACGCCACAGTGATTCACCTTTCAAGGCTCTCTCTTTTTGGATACGGGAGCATGAGAGAACACAAAAGCTCTTCACATGCTTCTCGCATACCTCTGTCATTTTTATTAGGAACACATGGCATGGGCCTCGCAGACTGTGAAAAGCAACCTGCTGGATTTATGCGAACGTTTCAATTGTTAATGCACCTTGTGGCACAAGCCAGCTGGGCTAATCAAATGAATTCTTCACACAAAGTGCTTGTCTTCCCTTCTGAAAAACTATTTACATAACGTAATACCAGCCCTTCTCCAGAGAGCGACCTAAACTGGCAGCCTTAAGTGGCGGCGCAGTCTGAGGGCAAAGTGAGCCGGACCGCCCCTCCACCCCCTGTAGAAGCAGAAAAGGCTGCTGAGCTGGGTCCGTTGGCTTCCATAGTGAAGAGCTTGCAGGCTCGTGGAGGGACGTACTCCGGGGCGGGGACGGTGGCGTTGGTGGCAGTGGCGGGAGCCTCTCTTTCGGGGCTGGAGGCGTGAGAGGAGCAGGGGGAGTTGGTGGGGCTGAGCTGCACGGCTGTGGTGTCCTGCATTGTGTGTTCGCTGGTTTCAATCTCAAACGCTGCCCCTCCACCCAACCCTCCTCCGCCCCGACCCATAAAGCCCAAACCGCCACCTCCTTTGGAGCGACGAGAGCTTTGAGGTGGAGGCAAGCGGCTGCAGATGCAACAAGCCCCGAAGAAGGAGAACGCCACCAGCAGGAGTATCGGTCCGATGATGATCGGGGGATTGCTAGAGGGCACAAGCGTGCTGAAGGCGAAGGCGCCCACTAAGGTGATGTTGATGCCCGCCAACATAATGCACAATCCGCATGCGCAGCAAAGGGCAGGAGAAGGCAGACCCTGAGGGCGGGATTTCCGCTTCTTGCGGGTCTGCGTTTCCTTTTTGGGCACTGATGTGCCAGAACTCTGTTCGCTGCAAACCATATTGGCGAGGGTCACGGTTACAGCGTTGCTGCCACAACCCCACTCAGACCTGCCATGTCCTTATCAGCAAATTGTAGGAAAAGATCATTGCTTCTTAATGAGTGCTTGCTTCATACAGCAGGGACGCTACCTGTAGGGCAGAAATAGAGTGAGTGACATAATTTGAGATGCCATTTATTAAGCTATTAGAATCTGTTTGTTATTGTAGAATGTATTTAAATTATAGGGAATAACACAGGTGGTTCACTGGAAGGCCACATGATGACTTAAATTTCATCAAAGTTTACTTCTCCAGCAACTGTGGTCAATAATAACAAAGGCAGCACATAAAGACAAAACAATTTCAAACACCACATATGACACTAAAATAATAAACATTAACTGAATGACAAAGTGCAACATAAATGCTCCAATGTACATAACTGCTAATAAGATAAGAAGAAACAAACTTGAAAACAAAATCTGAATAAATGTGATTGCTTCCGCAAGGAAATCTGGGAATGCCCCATTTCTAAATGTAATTATAAAATGAGTTATTCTTTTTACTAGTAATATATATGTGTATATATATATATATATATATATATATATATACATATTATTATAAAAGTATGCATTGTTTTGTGTGTGTACGTGTATGTGTAATACTGTTCAAAAGTTTGGGGTCAGTAAGTTTTTTTTTTAAGAAATGAATACTTTTATTCTGTAAGGATGCAATAAATTGATCAAAAGTGACAGTAAAGACTTTTACATTGTTACAAAAAACTTGATTTCAAATGAATGCTGTTCTTTTGAGCTTTCTTTTCATCAAAGAATCCTAAGATAATATTAAGCAGCAACTGTTTTCAGCATTGATAATATGAAATGTTTCTTGAGTATCAAATCAGCATATTAGAATGATTTTTGAAGGATCATGTGACACTGAAGACTGAAGTAATGATGCTGAAAATTAAAATAAATGCAGTCTTGGTCAACATAAAAGACTAATTTAAAAAAAAAAAAAAAAAAACTTGCTACACCCCCCTCCCCAAACCTTTAAACAGTAGAATGTGTATAAAAATATAGTTTGGGGTGATAGGTTTAAGGTAATTATAAACTAATTCATAATTTTGAAATTAAGTTTTTGTTAATTTTTTGTTACAATATAGCCTACAGATAACCAATTAACAGGTTTTACTGCATTTCACATTTACTGTAACATATACATAGTTTAAATTACTAATATTTGACAGTGAATGGCTCATTACTCAAGTCATGACACTGAAAAAAGAAATTTTCACAGTCCCATTTGCTCTTACATGCATGCTGTAGCCTACTTGAGCTTTTCACAAAACCAAGGTCACATTTTACTTTCTGAAGACTTAGGAAGCTAATCATTTCACACAATACCCGTTTAAATCACATTGTATCATCAACTGTGTGAAATGAATCTGTAAAATGCGTAGGTACTAATAGGAGCAATGAGCATCCTCAGAGCTGGTTTCACCCCTACCGGATGTGATAACACATGAGACGATTAAATGTGGTTAAAGACGACCGTTTAAACAAATGCTTTTCATGCTGTATGAAGACATGCGTTGATTTAGAAATATAATCAGCGTCTGTTCTTGGACAGGAAAACGTCTTACCGCTTAGTCGATGTCCAAAAAAATTACACAGGCTTGTTGATGGATTTCTCCGAGTATACGTACGAAAGCTGTCGGTCGAAAACGCCGTCCCAAAAAAATACGGCGTCTTTCACGCGGGTTCCGCTGCCCGACTCATATTAAGATCAATACTCCTGTCACTCAGTACACGTCAGGCGCGCTCCACGCGCTGGATTCGAGTCTCAGCAGATGCTGAGTGACAAGATTACTCTCGGTAAACGAGAAACAAAACGAAAAGATAAGCATTAAGTATTGTAATATTTTCCTTTCGTGTTGGCAGTAACAGGTTTCACAGAAGCCCGTGTGTTGATCAGTCCTGTGTGAATGAGCGGGTGGGCATGTGTGCATGTGTTCAATGAGTGTGTAGGGAGGAGGGACCCTCTCATCATCAGCTCCCACATCCCTTTATGATAGTAGGCCAAACTACCACTCTAAAAATCCAACACAGTTAAACCTTTACCAAATATTACTGCCAAAAATACCATAGACCTACTACTTAGGCGTAGTAGGCTACTGCAATAAAATATAAAAGGAAAATAACCCTTTAAAATATTTTTACATTGTTTGAAGGAGATCCCACATTAATTTATTGTAATTTTACTGTAGTAACAATAAATAAATGTATTAAAAAGCCTAAGTGTTGTATTTTGCTGGAATTTATTATGCTGTAAATTACGTCAATTTGCAAAGAAACATTTAAAGATTGGCCTATTTGTCTCTTGTATCTCATTTTACAAAAAGGTACCATAATTTCTGACAAAATACAATGTTTGTCAGTTTGTTTTGTTGATTATTGTGGATTTATTTTATAAATAAGCAGAATCTATAGTATATTTAGGCATAAATGGTTGGTTACCATATATATAGTCTCTGGTATTTCCCCCAAAATGTATTATCATTTACAGTATAATCATTTCCAGCAAAATACAATAGTTAGGCCTGGTTTATTCTTACTTCTGTAAAATAATAATAAATTCATGTGGGATGGTTACCATGGTAAATGTTATGTGAAGGTCAGCCTTACTTTGTAAAAGGAGCCTTATATACAACCAATCATATTACGGGCACTGTGAACATGAGACTTACACTTGATGCTTGAATTGTCATCATATACTTTGTCTCCAGCTATTGGTTACCATGGTACATTTGTGTAAGGTCATCTATACAAAATAGCGCAGCATGAAACCCCATTATCCTTTAGTGTATTTTAGATAATGCTGGCCATGTGCAGTTCACAATATCACCATGAGCACTGTAATGGTCACACAGTTCACTTCTCTTTTTATATGAATCGTTTCATCAGTACAATTTGTCGTGATTCGCTTTCTGTAGTTATCATTTACTGCCTTTTGAATAAGCTGTAATGTTTCTTCAGATCATCATGAAGTTATTTTTTCCTAGTCGTGTGAAACTTCTCTCTAGTGCTGTTGTGCAAGACACCAGTACAATGGTGTATAATTCAGTCATTAGTGTACGTCAGAGCTCTTAGCAACAGCAGGCAGTGTCCCTCTTCGTTGTCACCATGCAAGGACAGATACTGCATATTCAGCCTTAGTGTGTCACTGATGGTCTGCGTGGGATGGACAATGATTCTGTGCCGTGCACGTTACGTGTTCACACAGTACGTGAGCGTCTGAGTCATTTATAGTGCTGTGAAAGGACTACGATTAAGTATGTCAGAGAGAAGATAAATCAGGAAATGGGCGTTGTGTGTGTTGACATGAGAACAGTTGGAATTAAGACATTTTAATGTAATTTTTTATGTAATAATTGAGTCTTCTACATTTTATTCACTGGGTTTCCAGCAGAAAAAACATTTCAGTTTGTGCAATCCCAGTAGCACACATCTCCAAGATGTTTGTTAAAGAGCGCTTCATCTGGAAAGAATCTGCTGTGTTCTCTTAAGTGATCTCTTAACTGCATCCTACTGACTCTTTAAAGGGTTAGTTCACCCAAAAATGAAAATTCTGTCATTTTTGATGCATATTTACAAGTTATTTTTGATGAAATCCATGAGCCTTCTGGCCTCCGATAGACTGCAACACAATTACCACTTTCAAGGCCCAGAAAGGTAATAAAGACATACTTAAAACAGTCCATGTGACTACAGTGGTTTAACCTCAATGTTACGAAGCGACGAGAATACAAAAAACAAACAAAAATAACGACTTTATTCAACAAAAGTCATTATTTTTGTTGTTTTTTTGCACACAAAAAGTATTCTCATCACTTCATAACATTAAGGTTGAACCACATGGACATTTTTTAACGATGTCTTTACTACCTTTCTGGGCCTTGAATGTGGTAATTGTGTTCCAGTCTATCAGAGGTCAGAAGGCTCAAGGATTTCATCAAAAAAAAATCTTAATTTGTGTTCCGAAGTTGAACTGTCTTAATGGTTTGGAATGACATGAGGGTCAAGCATCAAACATTTGATAAGCATCTTTAAAAAAGTTTTACATGTATTCTAAATCATAAACATCTTAGACATTTTCTAAATGTCTATTTAATATGTGACTGGAAACATTTTACATCCGATTTCAGATGAGCAAACGCTCAAATGCATCTCACAAATGAAAACATGCACATCAAAACCGTTGTCCCTGAGATGTACGTGTGCTATGAGGAATTCAGAACTCAATTCAAAACTAATATAACTTCAAATATAAACCACCACGAACCCATGGTGTGAAAAATCTTTAGTTATTTACTCATCATGTGGGTCCAAACCTGTATGACAGTCTTTCTTCTGTCGAACACAGAAGGAGATATTTTCTGAAGTGTTTCAGTGCTCTTGTTCCATACTATAGAAAAATAGGTTTAATCGTTCTGTTGAGGAAAGAAAGTAATACAGGTTTAGAATGTCATGAAGGTGAATAAATAATGACAGAAGATGCTTGTTCTTGTTACCGGGCCTACTCAACCCGCTCCAAGCGGGATTCGAACGGAATCTCCATCTCCGGCATGGGAGGCGGACACGCAAACAAGGACGCAAAAGACTGCGGCCTGTTGCATCAGTAGCAAGTGCGCCTCTTGAGCCCAGGGGAGTGAGGTTTACATGCACAGCTTGTAGCTTGCTTCTGTTACACTCACCCCCTTAAACTTCACTCCCATCCGGGTCACAGAACCAAATGTAACCGGTCCTACCTGACCCATTCTGAGCGGGATTCGAACGGCATCTCCGGTATGCACAGGAGGCGGGCGCGCTAACAAGGACGGCAAAGACCTCAGTCGCTAGAGCGCCTCTTGAGGTCAGGGGAGTGAGGTTTACTCACACAACTCTTACTAGCTTGCTTCCGTTACATTCTGAAAACACATTAGCTGCATCCGAAATCGAATACTTCTCTACTATATAGTACGCGAAAAACAGTATGCGAACAGAGTAGTATGTCCGAATTCATAGTATTCAAAAAACAGTAGGCGAAAAGTACCCAGATGACTTACTACTTCCGGTGAGATTCTAAAGTGCGCATATGATGGACAATTTACTATCCCTTGAGGCCATAGGAGAGGATTTGTGAATGGAGTTGAAGGGACGTAACTGACTCTGGTAGGTCATGTGACAGCAACAACATGGCAGATGTAGTGCGTCCGAATTAATTCATACTACATGCATTCGTACTATATATAACGTACTTTTTCAATGATCGTAAAGTAAATTTAAATTCAAATGTAGTACCTACACAGCAGTACGTGATTTTGGACGCAGCTTTTGACTTTTATTGTATGGACAAAACCAGCTGAAACATTCTTCAAAGTATCTTCTTTAATGTTCTACAGAAGAAAGAAAGTCATACAGTTTTGGATCGACGTGAGGGTGAGAAAATGATGACAGATTTTTCATTTCTTGGGTGAACTATCACTTTTTTATTGTTTCTCAGTTGGTCATTTTCAGTTTGCTCATTGCTGAATGAATGAAATAAGATTGGATACAGTAATGAGATGTAAGCAGAGATCAGCCTTGGTTATTGTGAAATGAATACTGTTTGCTCTTCATTGAGACTCTGTTCGGATCCATCCATTATGAAGGGTCTTGATCAGAAGATGGCGACTTAAACTTTCGCCTGCCCAAGATATCTGGAATGTCTGCAGAAGGCCTAGGAGAAAAAATATAATGCTCAAAATGTATGAATGTATGTGCGTGTTAATACAGCATAAGAGTGTATGTGTATTTCTCCAAGTTGAATAGGCAGCGCCAAAGTAGGGTCCTCATGCAACATAAATGTCATTATGAGCGAAGGCAGTGGTGTAAGTCACCATGACAACCACATCCACAGCAACTTTTTTTGTTGGTTTGAGACCAATAAGCTTATAATGGGAAGTGGTCGACACCTTCCTTTTTCCATTTTTTTTAAGAGGGTGTATTCGATCAGAAAAGACTTTGGGCTTAAATCTATGTCCAGATGCACATTAAACTCCAAAGCCAACTCATGCAGGTGAAAGATTTGCAGAAAATAGAATCTTGCTGCTCTGTAGTAGTTCTTGTATGACCGTAAAATCATTTCACAAAGAGGGTCAATCAAAATAATGTCCTGGAAGTGATTGGCTCCTGGCATAGAATATAATGTGTGAGCTCAAAAGGGAGCAAAAAGCCTCTCTCAAAGCAAGTGGAAATCCCAATCACTCTGTTCCTCCAGTGAGCTACAAAGATGTGTGCTGTTTGGCACCACTGCCTGCTAGAAGAATCAAATTAATCTCGGGCTCTAGAGAGAGACTGCCATATTGAGAGAGGGAATTCACTGTGTCACAAATGTAATGAGGGAAGTATGCAGACGCGTCTGAGTTTAATTTGTATCTGGTATACCTCACTAATGTAAAGTTATGAATATGTGAATGAGAAAATGATTTATGCAGGTCAAAAGCTGTATAGATGAATTCATTTCTTAAAGGGAAAGTTTACCCAAAAATGAAAATTCTGTCATCATTTACTCACCCTCAAGTTTTTCCAAACCTGTATGAATTTCTTTGTTCTTCTGAACACAAAGGAAGATATTTAGAAGAATGTCAGTGACCAAACAGATCTCGCCCCCCATTTACTACCATATATATTACTGACATTCCTCCAAATATCTTCCTTACTGTTCGGCAGAACAAAGACATTCATACAGGTTTGGAACTACTTGAGGGTGAGTAAATGATGACAGAATTTTCATTTTTGGGTAAACTATCCCTTTAACATGTAGCTTTTTCAAGCTCTTAAGCTGCTCTAAAACATCAGTGTTGTTTTATAATATATTTAGACTGTAAACACGTCTTACCCATCATCCTGTGAGCCCTCGGCTGCTGTAGGAGCTGCTGTCTCCACAAATGTCCCCATCCGGCTCTTCGAACGTTCTACATTAAGCTGGCTTTGAGTCCCTAAGAATGAGACAGAGAAAGCAGGCATGTGTTTTTGCCATATTTACACAGGTTTCAGTATTTTCCGACCTGAAGTATGACCCACATGAATTGCATATACCCGCGTCAATCATCTTCCCAAATTTAAAATGAGAGACATAAAAAATGTGTTGTCAACAAAAGAGAAGCTTCTCCCAGCGGTTTTCCCGCCAAAATAAAAGCTCTATAGTTTATTGTTTAAAGCAAAAATATTAATACAGCCATAAATATTAGTATTTTAATTTTACTTGTTCTGTATAATAATAATAATTATTATTATTTTTATTATTAAATCATTTTTTTTTTTACAGTACAATAGTATTATTGCAATAGTGAAGTATTATTGCTGTTTATATTTGCAATTAAAGGGATAATTCACCCAAAACTGAAAATTGTCATCATTTACTCGCCCTCAAGTTGTTCCAAACCTGTATAATTTTTTTTCTTCTGCTGAACACAGAAGAAGTTATTTTGAAGAATGTCAGTAACCAAACAATTTGATGGACCCCACAGTATTTTTTTTTCCATACAATGGAAGTCAATGTCCATCAACTGTATGGTATATTCTTTAAAATATCTTTAATTCATACAGGTTTGGAACAACTTGAGGGTGAGTAAATGATGACAGATCTTTCTTTTTTTGTATGTGAACTATCCCTTTCATTTGTTTAAATTTTATAATTTAATAAAACAATATTATGATTAATAATAATTATTATTATTAATCATAATATTCACTTTTTACGCGTACATGAGGGTCAGTGTACACTGCCAGATTTTGTACGTGCAGGTCGCACATGCGCATTTAATTTTTTTTTGCAGTAATTAGTTTATCCACAAGGTGACAACCGTGTTCTGGGGGCATCGTAGTCAAAAAGATGTTTACATGGGTTGTAACTTGTGGTGAGAGACTGCGCATGTGTCGAACGTCTGTGTATGCATACGAGTCAAATGAAGTATACTTTCCAAGGCTGTGCGTTCGACTGTGCCCGTACACTAGCGTACGTGTAAAAAAAAAAAAAAAAGAAGTATACCCAGGGCTTTAGTTTTAGCATTAGTAATATTGTATAATCATACTGAATGGGAAAAAACAGGGTTCATGATCACATGCCTGAGAAAGGGCCCTAGACACAGACAGAGACCAAAATATGAGACTGCTGTTCATTCGCTCAACACATCCCTGTTGCCTGTTTACATGATTCAGTGCATGACTGCTGTGTGCTCTGAGGGCATAATAGAGGCCGTGAAAATTTAGTGCATAATCATACTTTTTATAGCCTTTTGCTGCCAAGCCACATGCACACAGATTTAAAGAATACTTTGAATTCATATAATGCCTGACAGTCTGATAACATAAATATATCTTCTCTGCAAAAAACCCAAGAAAATCAACTGCAGGAAATGAGGCATCATATCAAATTAGAGGTTTATTTTCCAGATTATCAATCTACTCATCTGAGCACAAATCTCATAACGACTGTGCATTGTGTACGTGGCAGAAACAGATGTGCGGACTGAAGCAGGAAATGGCCAGTGAGGAGGCAACAAGGACACACTATAGCTGCATGAGGGACGCTGGGCTGCTTGGCTTGGCTGGGATCGACACGTGTCAATGTAATTTCCACAGCAGGGCAAAGAGTGAGCTTTCTGATTAAATGAACATGGTTTCCTGGTAGCCCATGTCATGACTGCAGTCATTTCATAACAAAAAGTGCCCAGTTTTCAGAACAAAGCCATGTTGCAAAGTACTGTTAAATAATGTTGCTTGTTCACTAGTTCCTTCTACATAGAGATCACCAGCGCTGTCTGATTATGGACCCTTTTTACTGACTGTGATGGTGCGTTTCCACAGTTATCAACATTGCAAATTTGTAAAGTTTTTAATATTTTAATTTGTAAAAAACATTTATAATGCTATATATTACCTTGTCATTAAATGACAAAAAAAAAGGTGTTTCTGTGAGAGTGTTTTTAATACAACGGCTGAGGGAGTGATGGCAAATTTGACATCTTTCTCTCTTCTAACAAACGTAATCAATCTCTCTATATTTTCCCCTCTTTTGGAAAGTTGTGGGAACTCTATCACAGATTATTTCTTTTGCTATTGGAGCAAATGGAGCAAATCTTTGGGCAGTCTTAGTTTCTGTACAGTTCTAAATATTAATGAGTATTGAGAGCTTTAATACATTTTAGGAGCTGAATGTTCTTCAGGGTTCCCACTCTTTTTAACCAACGATTTTTTACAAATATTTTTTATTTACAATTTCTCCCTGATAAAATATTTTAGAGCTTGGAATTACTAGTAAAATGTATATTCATAAAAATATAAAATATATAAAAATGCCTATGTGGGTTTAGGTTTTTATTCATTTACATTACTTTTCCAGGTCTATAAATCATACTTGAAAATTAGGCTTTCTGATATCCAGGATTTCCAAGAGCCCAGGAAAGAAATGTTGAGGGAGTATATCTTGATATTTAGTCGTTTTATATTATTTCAATGTTGTTCCCATTTTAAGTAATCTTAAAGTTTTGCTGAGGCCCCCTCTTTGAGAAGTCAACTAAAAGACAATCCTGGCCCACACAGGTAATTCCCATCCATTATACCATTACTATACCATTATATTATAGTGTATGTATATATTTTGATGGACTGTATTATAACAATCATGACTGTTTAAGTGGTCAAAGAGTATGAATCTTGTAATCAGAGACTTTAAGGAGTTCAAATAAGTGAAAATTTCAGTAAAGTTGAAAGGGAAATCTAATTGTGTTTATTTGTTGATTTTAGTAACTTAATTAACTTGACCTGTGTTGGCGGCCTCATGCAGGTGACTCATGTACAGACTGAAGTGGGATTGGCATAGCAGAGGAAGCTGCTCGGAAACAGTTACCTGCTAGAACATCATTAATTTTCATCGAGCAGGATGAGTGATTCAGCACAATCTTTTGAAATTGCTGTGGATGAACAATATTGGGACTGCACCTAGAACTGTAAAGGCCAGGATCCACCACTTTGGTTTATATTGGGACATACTAACAATATATTTTTCACACTTTACATGTTTGTATATTTGCAGTTTTTAAAAAAAGAAATACTCTGAACCCTAGATTTACACAAACTGAGAAAGTCAAAAAGCATTAAGTTGTTCCCTGCTCTCCCCCATTCTGTTTTATTTCTGTGGTTGTGTTTCCATTAGGGACAGTGACATTGCTGTTTCTGTTAAGTTCAACAAGAGTTGCAGCAATTGTCAAACAAAACAATTAGGATGTAAAAATGAGTCTTGACTGGAAACAGGACTTTGTCACAGCCTCCTGCCTTAGATCCAGCAGGCCAGAGAGAGTGTAAATGAGAAGCAGCAGACAGCTGTACATTGACCCTGAGAAAATATAGTCACTCTAAAATGGTGTCATATGAAATCAGTCTTCAATTGTCAGACTGAAAAACGGAGAGATGTGTCTGAACGGGTTTGTGTGTTACATAGAAAAGCCACTTACCCTCTCGTGTGAGTGTAGCCACAGGCTGTTCAGGGGCTGGATTTAAATTTGTAGCCATTGGGTGCACTCTGAAGTTGCCTGAGAAAATTAGATGTTGTCATATTAGTCTGCACTTGGTCTCTCATCACAAAAGCAAACAAATCTCATGTTACACAACATAATCAAGATCGCCTCTTTAGTGAAATTTTATACAGCATTTAAATATAACTGATAGGCACCACGGTTGTGCGCCATTCAGAACTGAATTGAGAAGAATTTTTAAGTTGAGGTAGCAAACAGGATGCATTTGAATTTAAAGGGATGAAACAGATGTTGCAATGGTCTTTTCTTTCCTATTGTGATGTATATCCAAGTGAAACGGCTTCTCGAAAAAGAAAAAATGTGGGGCGGGACTTGATTTTGTTCATCAGGAATTGATTGAATTATTGTGGTTTGCTATTGCTGTGATCTCATTTGAGTGACAGGTTGTCCTGCCCTTACTCAAGAATGCCACTGCAAGAGGAAAGGAAAGGTTCTTTGATTAAAGATTAAGATGGCATATGATAGAAATAATGATGTGTAACAATAAATCATTTATAATAAATACTGCAATATTCCATAAAAAATAACAATTGCAAATTTTGATTTCATGGTGAATTTAAGGAAGTATTAAAATAAACTGAAACTCAAGGATATTCAACTGCAAAAAGTGTAGTAATAATAATAGCTAGAAAGAGAAATTTTAGTTTACAGATGTTTACTAAGTTGTTGTTTGAAGGTTTTATTGCACTGTAAACCCTAACACTCAAATAAATAATTGGTTTGAGTAGGACAAACTTAAATTAAACAAATTTGTTTAGTCAAATTAACTTTTATGAGTAGTTTGGATGGTTACCATCATGGTAATGCAGCTTGGATTGAGAACAGGTATATTAAATGTTTTATATTGCTGTACTCACTAAGCAAGTGGTATACCATGCTATTGTTAACATGCTAGCAAGTTAGCATTTTCTGAATTAGTTTGTTATAGCTAGCTAAGTTTCCACTAATAAAAATATTTATGTCGAAATTACGTGATAATTTTAAGTTAAATGTATGAATTAATTTACTCAAATATTTCAATTTGAAAACAATTAAAATGTATGAGTACAAAATAAAAATCTGCCAGTCCTGCTTACTTAAACTTTAAATTTCTTAACTTAAAATTTTTTATGTAACCGATTGCCTCAATTTTTGGGTTTTGCCAACTTATTCGGGTTTACAGTGTGGCCTTATAGACAGACAATTCTAAATTATACATACATATGATATACATATATGTGTATACATGCAGGTACATACCATTTCAAAAGTTTGGGGTCAGTATTTTTTTATAGTAATTAATACCTTTATTATTATTATTAAAATGGAAAAACATTATTTTAAATTGTAAGAATATTTCACAATATTACTGTTTTTACTGTATTATTGATCAAATAAATGCAGGCGAACCAACTCCAAACTTTTGAACAGAATATATAATTTATGTTTTTTATACATAAATGGACAAATGGACCTCATTTGTAAAAATGAATTACCTGCTGAATTTCCTCTAAACTGTAATTCAGTACATTTTAATCTAAACATTCTTAAAGGGTTAGTTTACCCAAAAATGAAATTTCTGTCATTAAGTACTCACCCTCATGTCGTCACAAACCCGTTCATCTTCGGAACAAAAGTCTTACGGGTTTGGGACGACATGAGGGTGAGTACTTAATGACAGAAATTTTATTTTTGGGTGAACTAACCCTTTAAATTCTGAATAAAATATAACATAATATTGTGTAGTCTCACCTATGTTGGGCAGTATGTGATGGAAGCTGAGCCATGCTCTTATGAACGGGTAGACGGAAATGAGGAGACCTGCAGAACACACAGAGAGAACAACAGATGTGGACTGAATCGCTCACTCCGTGTTGTCATCGTCCTTCACATCCTGCTGACAAGACCTCCATGTTCCCTCCTTGGGTCTTTTTTTAATTGTCTTAACCAACCAGACAGCATGGACATGCAAACCAGCACTGTTTAGCATGGAACATTTCAACTGGTCTTTTCAGAGTATAGCTCTAATATTACTGGATTTCTTTCTGCTCAATGGCTTCCTGAGCTAGACACACTAAAGATGTCCCCCATGCATATTGCATTACACTGCAAACCGATGAACCACAATTTACGCATTATTATGGGCAAGCAGAAAGAAACAGAGCACTTGTGAGTGGTCAATTGCCACAAAAAAAGGGTTGCTTTTGGTTCTGCTAATGTTTTAAGCTAAATTTATTGTAAGACTCAAAGTCATTCACTCTAATTTGACATGTCTTCCCCAAAACGGCCATGATGAAGGTGTGCAGTTGAATTCTTTCTCTCCTGTCTGTCTCCTTGTGTTTTCGAGAGGTCTGAGGCTGATGGCGAGACTGCAGGGGCTGTGCTGGATTTTGATTATGCACCTACTATTCAAGCTGTGAATCAATTCCTGTTTGAAAAGGATAAGGCACCTCTGCTGGCTTTGTGTTTTGGCCAATTTCTGTTATGAGAGGCCACTGGCAGGCATGATTGCAGCATGCTGAGGGCTTCTTCGCCACGTGTATTGCTTGCGTTTCCTCCCTCTCCTACAATTTTCCCTTTCTTGCTCCTCTTTGTCATTTTGTCCTCTAATCTCCTTCAGTCTTTTTCTCCTAACTCACCCCAGACTTATGAATCCATCACGGTGGTTGATGCTTTAGATTGTGGAGCTGCAATTGATCTGTCCCGTTTGACAGGAGAGATGTTCACGCACCAATAAAGACCTCCAAGCCCATGTGTGCAGCCATGCCAGCAATGAGACGGCTTCAAGAATAGAACTTTAGTCTGGTTAGATTTGACATGAATGAAGGTAAAGCTATGATTGTATGGTTTAAAGGCTGTTGCTGACACGTTTGAATATTCAAACCATCAGTAATATTGCGAGTGTGATGCTTTTAAACAACTGTTCAATAAACAAGAATTTAAAAAAGTTACATTTAAAGCGTTAGTTCACCCAAAAATGAAATGTCTGTCATAGTTAGTATGTTAACTAAAGGGACCTGAAAAGTTTTACCAACATTTATTATATCCAGTATATTCAGTATTCAGTTATTAAAGGGTTAGTTCACCCAAAAATGAAAATTCTGTCATTAATTACTTACCCAACATGTTGTTCCACACCTGTAAGGCCTTCGTTCATCTTCGGAACACAAATTACGATATTGTTGATGAAATCCAAGAGGTATATTGTCGATAGCAATTTAACCACCACTTCATAAAATTAAGGTTGAACTACTGTAGTCAAGTTGACTGTTTTAATGATGTCTTTAGTACCTTTCTGGACCTTGAAACTGTTGGTTAAATTGCTGTCTATGGACAAGTTATATACCTCTTAGATTTCATCAAAAATATCGTAATTTGTGTTCCGAAGTTTGGAATGACATGAGGGTGAGTAATTAATGACAGAATTTTCATTTTTGGGTGAACTAACCCTTTAATAACTGAATACTGAATATACTGGATATAATAAATGTTGGTAACATATTTCAGGTCCCTTTAGTTAACATAATAACTAACATTAACAATGAGCAATACATTTGTTACAGTATTTATTAATCTTTGTTAATGTTAGTTAATAAAAATGCAACTGTTCATTGTTAGTTCATGTTCAGGTCCATTAAATAATATTAACAGATACAACTTTTGATTTTAATTATGTATTAGTAAATGTTGATTATTAATTAAAATGAACTAATGCATTGTTAGGTCATGTTAACTAATGTTAACAAATGAAATCTTATTGTAAAGTGCTACTTATATGTTATTAACTACATCTAAAACTAAAAATATTAAGAATTGTTGAAAAGTAATTTCGTTTATTAAACAAAGCTGAAATAAAATATAAATATTAGAATTCCTTGGCAACTAACTAGTAAAATAAGTTTAAGTACACAAATTAGTAAAACAAAAAATGAAATAAAAATAAATAAAAGCTAAATAGGAAGTATTAAAAAACTAATAAACTAAAATGAAAAATGAAATAAATTCTACAATAGTATATAGTAAATAAGTAATTATAATATAAATTAAATTAAATAAATATAAATTAAATATATGTATGTGTGTGTATATATATATATCGAAGCTGCCAATCAGCCTGTTCATCTGACCTGATGGTTGAATATCAGTAATGATGCATAACGTATCTGCAAAGGCCTATAATGCTGACTTTTCTCCAGCAGTAAACAATAGTTCAAAGGCTGCTGGCGTGTTGTGCAGCTCTATTGTGACAGGGTCCTGTGTAGATTACATACCCACCATCGTAAGCAGGTGGTTTGGATTACAGACCTGGATCAAATGATGGATGAACCTCTTTTTTTTTGATGAACCTCAACAGTGAGTGACTGCAGGAGGATACTTCAGGATACCTCTGTACTGCTTAGAAAACATGTAACCATTTCCAACATCCCTCTTAATATGGGTTCATATATTTATTGTTGACAAATAGCAAAGGATATAGTGTGAAATAGTGTGAGAAGGAAGTGCGCTGATATGGAGCAGAGATTAGATGTAGTGTTAAAAATGTATGATATGCAAAAGAGCCATGCACTGTGGAATACTCAGTGAAGCAGCAGAGCACTAGCTGCAAAACCCTGAAGATTAATGCAGCAAATTCAAAGGATAGTTTACCCAAAAATGAAAATTCTGTCACTCACACACCCTCATTTCATTCCAAACCTGTGATGCTTAATAAAATGTCAAAGCTGCTTTTTTTTCATATAGTTGATGGGAATTGTCAAGAAGGATGAAGAAGTCCTTTTTAGAGCTTGACAAAAAGTACTCCATATAACTCCAATGTGTCACGAGTGGTTATGATAAAAGCGCATGACGAAGGAGTAACCAAACACAAACAATCTTCATTAAATCCACACTGGAGAAACACAAGAGATAAAGCAAACACAACCACTTTCCATAAACGTTAAACACCGACATTACCAAAGACGAAAACAGACAAACAACTCAACAAAACGGAGTATATATACACAACCAAATGAGGGGACTAATGAGTTTATTAATGAACAGCAGGCGAACTGAATCAAACTGACACATACTTGGAAACTAGGTCAATTGGCAAGACAGGAACAGAAACAAACACAAAGAACAAAATGTAATCCTGGCAAAATGTTTTATTTTAAATCTTCCAAAGTCAAAAGCAGCGTTGGGGGTAATGCATTACAAGTAACTTGAGTTACGTAATCAGATTACTTTTTCAAGTAACTACTAAAGTAACAATTTTTTTTTTTCAATTTACAACAAAATAACTCACATTTATTGACTGACAGCTCTCCTGCCCCTATGTTGAGAGAATTAAAGTGCTGAGGCGTTGTGTGCGCTGTGCAAACATGATGGTTATTGTATGTGAACATGCATTTACTTACCTCACTTGCACGAAAACATTCAGGTCTCCTCAAAATGAATAAAAACAGTGAAATGCAAATAAGTAGCCTAATAATTAGCTATATTAAATTACACAAATATACTTTATGTATTTAATCTCACTTTATTAACCAATGTCTTTGCTGCTGACCTTCAATGATCTAATTCAACCATAATAATAAGCAAAAAAATTACTTTATATTAGATTTAGAAATAAGAGTGTTCCTTTTCCTATATCCTATATCCTATTCTTCTTTTATCCAGAATGGCAGCACAGCTGAAAGGTTTGTTTGAACTGCGCCCTCTACTGTACAGGTGTAAATATGCATTTCCTTCAGACTGAGGTTTATTCATTTCACTTTTGGTGTGAAAGGGCTGGAAAACATTTGCCAAAAATAGAACTTTTTTGTTGTTAGTAAAAAACAAACATGCAAGCCCAGCCCAGGTGAGAAAAAGAGATGCAAAAGTAATGTAACGCATTTTTGTAAAAAGTATCTAAGTAACGCAATTAGTTATTTTTTTAGGGAGTAACGCAATATTGTAATGCAATACTTTTAAAAGTAACTTTCCCCAACACTGGTCATAACTTTGTATGTGTAACAGACTAAAATTTAAGCCATTATTCTCTAAAAATCTTGCTTGGCAGCCATGGTCACCTTTTACTCTCATTGTATGGAAAAGAGCAGCTTGGACATTCCGATAAATATCTCCTTTTGTGTTCCAAAGAAAAAAAAACGTTGCACTTGTTTGGAATGACATGAGGGTGAATAAACCTTTCTTCTTTTTTTTTTTGAACTATCCCTTTAATGAACAGACTTATAGTTGACTGAATTTGCTGTGTATTAAAGATGAATGTAGAGTATTCAATGATTGAATCAATCATTAGAAAATCCATACCAGATAACCGCTAATCTAAATATTGGGGTGATGTATCCCCTTTGATATCTATGGTGGTTTTGGCCAGTCAGACATAGAGTATTGCTACTTACCAAGCCCCCCTGCCCCTAGGAAAATGCCTCCTACAGCATCTGCATCACAGTCCTTTGACACGCCAATGATGATACAACCTGCTACAATACTGAGCAGGGCCGAGCCCACCCGCAGCCCATGGTACTCCCCAATACTGACCGCGTTCATTCAGCAGGTGGAACCCCCCCACCTGCCCCGTCTGGCTGTCCCACAAGTGCTCACGGAGGCAGATCACTGTATGGAAGTTTCACTGTTAGTGAAATGGGTTAACAGAGACTCTACTTTCTCCTCAAGGCTCTTCATACATCTTTAAACACTGGGCTCTTGTTACCTTGCCGGATTCATGCTTGTTCCCTTCAAACTAATTTGGGTCTGATTGAAGGCGACTAATCATTCGAGTAGGAAGGCCAAGCCAGGCCTAACAGACTCATGATACTTGAGTGTTTACTCTGAATGGCCAACAGGGCCATTAATATGTAAGCAAATGAACTCAGTTAAGTGTGTTGAACAATATAGTTTGCTTGATCCTTAAAAATCTATTCTTGCATCCATACATAATCGAGTGAGAGGTGTATTAGTAACAACATGACCCAGAACATCTCATCTCTGCTTCTAATTCTAACCGAATAAACATGGAAAAAGCAAATTGTAGGCAAACACTTTTTATTCACCCATTTAGTTCATCTGAAATACATGTTTTTCCTCACTTTTAACTAATCCAAAGTGTCAAACATTGTGCGCTTATTTTAAAATACTCATCTGCATAAAGGACTAAATTACCTGATGTTCCCAATCTCCTGCAGAGGATGTTTTCAAGTGCTGCCTACGCAAGAGTCAGAGTGTCACCACTGGGGACAAAGGATATAATAAAACTAAAAACACATTGCATAACATGGGTTGAGGTAATTGGCAGACACTGTGCAACCATATGCTTTATGAATAAAGCTAGTTTTTTATTTTATTTGGCATATATATGCTATGTATGTAGAATCAGGGCATAGTAGTATTCAGAGGGCTATGAAACCACTAACTAACTTTGCTTCAGTAGTCAAATTATGTCAAGTGACATTTATGTACATATAGCGCTTTATACAGATTGTTTCAAAGCAGCTTCACATTAATAACAGGGTTATTAATAGGGATAGTTCAAAAAGGATAGTTTACACAAAAATGTAAATTGTCATTATTTACTCACTCTCAAGATGTTCTAAATCTGTATAAATTTCTTTGTTCTGCTGAACACAAAAGAAGGTATTTTGAAGTAGGTTTGCAACCAGGCCGCTTTGGGGAACCATTGACTTCCATAGTAGGAAAAAAAATACTATGGAAGTGAATGGTGCCCCAGAACTGTTCAATTTCCCACATTCTTCAAAATATCTTCCTTTTTGTTCAACAGAACAAAGACATTTATACAGGTTTGGAACAACTTGAGGGTGAGTAAATGATGACAGAATTTTCATTTTTTAAGTGAACTATCCCTTTAATGTTACATTTATCAATTATAAAAACTCATTCAATTTCAGCTGTAAATCAGCTCTACAAAAGATCCCTGCTTACAAAAATATGTTCTAAGAATATTTTGCTAACATTCCCATAAAGTTATGAAAATGTTATTTCTAAATGTTCTCTGAACATTCAAAGCGCCCAGTTTTTTTTTAATGTTTTAAAATGTTTTATCTTATGTTTTACATTCCATTTTGCAGACATTATGGGAATGTTGCTTTTGAATGTTTTCTGAATGTTCTGAAACATTTAAAAATGTTAGACGAATGTTCATCTAAAACATTTAAAAAAACGATTTATAGATAATACTTTTGTGCTAAATATTTTGAAAGACCAGATAACCCTAAATGAACATTCTATTCAAGTTAATAGAAAAACATTTGTTAATAACTTTAAGAGAACCTTGACAGAACGTTAGCTATAAAGTTCTGAGAATGTTTGCTGTTAGCTGGGGTAATAAAGTGTAATTATTCAGCTCAATTTAGTTCAATTTTGTTTCAGTTCAGTTAAATAAATGTGTTACAAAGTTCATCAATTATGACACAAGTTCAGTTTAGCTATAAGCAGCTCTACAGAAAGCAATAGTGTCATTATTTCATCAAGTCAGTTCAACGTAGTGTTGTCAAAAGTACCAACATGCTCATCAGATATTTCTGTGATTGGCTACAATGATCAACGCTTCAAAAACATGTTGTAAATAGACATCAATGACGCTCTTCACTGAGCGCTTACACAGATACACACGGGAGCGTTTGAAAACATGCGTCTATCAGCAGACCATCCGCTGATAGACGCCTGCTTTCAAACTCTCCCGCTCCCGCTTTCAAAGCGTTTTCAAATTCAAACACTCCCGTGTGTTGATCATTGTAGCCAATCACCGACATATCTGATGAGCCCGTGGACACAAAAGCCAATCAGAGATGTTTACGAATCCGCTCAGCTGCGCTCAAAGCGTCACATTTTCAAAATTTCAGTATCGACTTGGTATCGCGGTCGGCACTTTTGACAACACTAAATGTTCATTCAATTCAGTTCAATAACAACACTGATGTTACAAAGTTTGTTTCATTATCCTGCTCTCATTCGATAGTGTCATTGCAGTTACACTGAACAAAATTATAAAAGCAACACTTTTGTTTTTGCCCCCATTTTTCATGAGCTGAACTCAAAGATCTAAGACTTTTTCTACGTACACAAAAGGCCTATTTCTCTCAAATATTGTTCACAAATCTGTCTAAATCTGTGTTACTGAGCACTTCTCCTTTGCCGAGATAATCCATCCACCTCACTAGTGTGGCATATCAAGATGCTGATTAGACAGCATGATTATTGCACAGGTGTGCCTTAGGCTGGCCACAATAAAAGGCCACTCTAAAATGTCACAATGCCACAGATGTCGCAAGTTTTGAGGGAGCATGCTATTGGAGCATGCTGACTGCAGGAATGTCCACCAGAGCTGTTGCCCGTGAATTGAATGTTCATTTCTCTACCATAAGCCGTTTCCAAAGGCGTTTCAGAGAATTTGGCAGTGCATCCAACCGGCCTCACAACCGCAGACCACATGTAACCACACCAGCTCAGGACCTCCACATCCAGCATCTTCACCTCCAAGAGACCAGCCACCCGGACAGCTGCTGCAACAATCGTTTTGCATAACCAAAGAATTTCTGCACAAACTATTAGAAACCGTCTCAGGGAAGCTCTTCTGCATGCTCGTCGTCCTCATCGGGATCTCGACCTGACTGCAGTTCGTCGTCGTAACCGACTTGAGTGGGCAAATGCTCACATTCGATGGCGTCTGGCACTTTGGAGAGGTGTTCTCTTCACGGATGAATCCCGGTTTTCATTGTACAGGGCAGATGGCAGACAGCATGTATGGCGTCGTGTGGGTGAGCGGTTTGATGTCAGCGTTGTGGATTGAGTGGCCCATGGTGGCGGTGGGATTATGGTATGGGCAGGCGTATGTTATGGACAACGAACCCAGGTGCATTTTATTGATGGCATTTGAATGCACAGAGATGACGTGACGAGATCTTGTTGTGCCATTCATCCACGACCTTCACCTCATGTTGCAGCATGATAATGCACGGCCCCATGTTGCAAGGATCTGTACACAATTCCTGGAAACTGAAAACATCCCAGTTCTTGCATGGCCAGCATACTCACCGGACATGTCACCCATTGAGCAGGTTTGGGATGCTCTGGATCGGTATATACGACAGCGTTTTCCAGTTCCTGCCAATATAGATGTGTTGCACTGCGTGAGGCAAATGGTGGTCACACCAGATACTACCCTGTAGTACGTAAAAAAAGTCTTAGATCTTTGAGTTCAGCTCATGAAAAATGGGGGCAAAAACAAAAGTGTTGCGTTTATAATTTTGTTCAGTGTAAATCGATAATATTACTAAATATTAGGGATGCACCGATACCGATACTAGTATAGGTATCGGCCGATACCAAGCTCATGTACTTGTACTCGTACTCTTAAGAATACCCCCGATACCAAAGACCGATACCTCACGTGACGTAACTGACAGAATTTTCCGTGCACAGAGACACTGACGGCAGCAGAAGCAGAAACAATGTCAGCCTCAGAGGTGTGGAAATACTTCAAAATTAATGATGACAACCCACACATTGCGAACTGCATGCTTTCAATCACAATTCGTTATCGATTAGTGAAGGCTGGATAGGCGGAATGACGCTGAATGACACAGACCAGAAGCGCTCTCTCTCGCGTGCGCGCTCTCTCTCTTTCTTGCGCGCGATCACAGTTATCACAGACAGCGCGCGATCAGTTCTCCTCGCGCCTGAATGGTCAAATGCACACATAGGCCCTAGTTGTCAAAATGTCCATCGTGTGGAGTATCTCGCGTAAATACAGTCGGTATTTGGACGTAAGTGGACGTAAACATTTGGGTGAAAACAGGATAGGCTAGCCTATATTTGTCATTAATGTTAATAAAACAAAAGATGTTAAATAAATGTATACATGGTAAATAAACCTACTGTATCTGAAAAACAAGTTTATTTAATTTTTATCTCTATAGTATTTGTTGTATTGTTTGTAATTTGTACGTTTCTTTTTATATAACAACAATTATATATATTGGTAATTATGCCCTTTGAAGATTATTGGACACTGTGAAATTGTTGTTCTTTAAGTTTGTGACAAGCACATAAAAATTATTACTTTTTTCATTAGAGTAATAATAAAGAATCTGTCCTACATTCATTAGTCTCACTGTGTTGTGTTTGGAAAACTGCAACATCACCAAAAAAAAAAAAAAAAGAGAGAGAGAGAAAGAGAGAGAGAGAAATTAATAAATGTATAGGCATCGGTATCAGTATCTGCGAGTACAAGAAAAAAGTATCGGTACTCGTACTCGGTCCTTAAAAAATGGTATCGGTGCATCCCTACTAAATATTAATTGCTACTTGCCATTTCTTTTTAATCAATTGTGAAATTTACTAGCAATTTCTGAGTGAAAATTGTTAACACTGACAGTGATGCGGTTCCTCTTTGCAACAACTGTGTCATTTGGCTAATTCAAATTCAGCAGGGACATTAACTGTGTTTGCTTTGGTATAGTCTTTTTTTTATCTTTTCCATATTAGGAATGGAAAGGTCATCTTCATTCTGTCTCTTTAATGTAGATGCGCTTAAGACCGATGATCAAATCCACTAATGTGTTTATGAAGACGTGCTGTGGCACATTTTCACAGAGGTTCCTGTACTGTAGCAGGCAGATGAGTTTGCCCATTTTGACTGATTTGACTTGGAGCTGGAAGGGAATGTGTAATGAGTCTTCCGCCGTCAGGACCCAAGACCATCCACAAAGGCCCCGAGTTGCCATAGGGATGGCATATCCATGGCAACAGAAGGAGCCGGGGGTGAGCGGGATTAACACCAGAGAGTTGGGTAACAAATGACGTTAACGGGTGAAGAAGAAGAAGTGACACATTTCCTGTTTGTGTGCTGGGGTCCTTCAATACTGTACAGTGTCTTTAAGCATAAAATTCAATTTAAAAAATATATATGTTCACTAGACAAAATAACACAGAGAGGAACTTATATAACAAAAATTCAATTAAGTTAGGTAACTGAAATGAATTACATCAGTAGAGCTCATATTTTTGTCAGTTCAATGGGCGGTAATTCATCCCTGAGACATAAACATCTTACGTAGTGTCAGAGAAGGTGCAAATACAACAGGCTAATTCGTTTACACCATTGAGAGTAAAATTAAATCAGAGCCATAGACAAAACTTAACTCAGATCTCACTCATATCTAACTCATATCTTGTAAAATAAAAAATACATTACAACATTATTGTAAACATCATGGCAGATGTCAACGTATAAAATTGACAATAAAGAAAAATGACAAAAATCTACTGTGTGCTGCTTCGGGCAGTTCAGTGTGTGTGTGCCTTTGTTTGGAGTATTGCTGCAAATAGAGATAATAATTGTTAAATAATTCAGAGCAGTAATTCATTTCATCACACATTATGAGTTCATTATTTCACACGATGTGTCAGTAATGGGCAAAGCAAAGCAAAGCTGAATATAACAGTAGGCCTACATTAACCTGTTTAAAGTGTAAATGTGTGGCCAACAACTAAAATACCAATGCACAGTTTTGGGCAAACAAAGTGTATATTTTTAATATGAAATTTTTACAAAATTGTAGCCAGACTGCACTAAAACACTATTAGTGTGATGAATAATTCCATCAAAATGCTGTACCTGTACCATCAGTGTTGGGGGTAACATATTACAAATACCGTAACAGGAGTTACATAACCAGATTACTTTTTCAAGTAACTAGTAAAGTAACGCATTACTTTTAAATTTACAACAAAATATTTTAGTTACTTTTTAAATTTTTCTCAATTTATTGACTAACGCTTCTCCTGTCGCCATGTTAAGAGAAATGGGCAGTAAGTGCGTTGTGGCGTTAAGACTTTGTGTGATGGTTATTGTAGTTCTAGATTAAATGTGAAATGCAAACTCAGAATATTACGCAAACCTGCAATAATTAAATATGTTAAATAATGCAAATATACCTTCCCCCGGGTTCACAGACTTTTGTCTCTAGATGCACATTTTTTTTTTTTTTAAGAAATATTTATAAAAGTTACTTAAATGTCCTAATTGAGCTAAGGCCTAATGCTGGCTTAATCTAAGTCTGTGAAACAAGGCCACAATGTATTTAATCTCACTTTTTTAACCGTCTTTGCTGCTGACCTTCTATGATCTAATTCAACCATACTAATAAGCAAAAATTACTTAAACATCACATTTGTGATGTGTCATTTTTTTTATTGCTGAAGTGTGATGAACTTTCTTCTCCAGAATGGCAGCACATCTGAAAGGTTTGTTTGAGCTGCGCCCTCTACTGTACAGGAGTGAATTTGCATTTCCTTTAGCCTGAGGCTAATTTATTTCACTTTTAGGCTGTGTTCCACTTCAAATTTTTATGCCCTTCACTCGCTAACTTCCCTCCATCTCGTGGACTCGGATGTGCGTTATTGCATATGTTGCACAAGTGCCCACTACTGGCAGAACTTGTGCGTAAGGTTTAAATGGAACGCACTAAGCCCTTGATCACTTGGAATACATTATGGAGCTGATTTATTATTTAAAATTCATAAGTTTTACTTATGAATTTGTTTTATGCATCATTATATATGCACATAAATTGTTGGAGAAAATATATAAAATCATATAGGTATATGAGCTGTTGGAGAAAAATAAAATTACACAAGCGAGAAAAAAAAAATCAATAGTATAAACTTTGACTGTGAACATAAGGTAGCTGTACGATTAAAGGGGACCTATAAGTCCCCAGAATGTGTCTGTGAAGTTTCAGCTCAAAATACCCCATAGATCATTTATTATAGCTTGTCAAATTTGCCCCTATTTGGGTGTGAGCAAAAATACGCCATTTTTGTGTATGTCCCTTTAAATGCAAATGAGCTGCCCCTTTCCAGAAGAGGGCGGAGCTTTAACAGCCCAACATGGCCTCACCCCTTTTGTTGCTTGTTCTCAGGGGCAGGGTTTATGTAAATTTTAGGGTTAATGATGTCACTAACCCGGGAAGAAGCTTGTTGTAGTCCCTACCAGCCATTTGTTGTAGTCCTTAAATGGAGAATTCTTTAAAAGAAAATATCTCCATTTGCATTGAACTTTGAGCGTCGTAACTTTGCAGATGTTGTTTATGTTCTAACAACAACATTACACACTAACTAAAGTTAAAAAAGTTAAATAATAATCAATGACCCCTTTAAATCTCAATAATATATTATACACTATTATGTGATTAATTATCAAAATAATGAATATATTAAACACTACAGTTTTTAATCTGCTGTGATGTCACAATCAAGTTGAATTGTGGGATATAGAGCTGCTTGAAGTGTACATCGGAGTAGACTCGCTCCCTCAGTCAAAATCGAGGGGATGAGGACCTATCCACATAAACTTCCCTCGCCCACTTGACAAAGTGGAACACACTTCAAAATGGTGGCACGGATTCCCCCGAGGGGAAGTGCTTAGGGAAGTTCATGAGTGTATGTCTAAAAGCGGAACGCACCCTTAATGTGAAGCGGCCTTTACATTTACCAAAAATAGAACAGGTGAGAAAAGGTAATGCAATTAGTTACTTTTTTATTGAGTAACGTAATATTGTAATGGATTACTTTTAAAAGTAACTTTCTCCAACACTGCCAGTTATAACATTTCATATTATTCCTGTGTTGCTGTTCTTCAAGTTTTTCTTCTAGCTTCCTGAACCTGTATGTAAACTGGCTTGTTTTTATTCTGTTCAGACGTGGAGTTGTGCCCTCCTGCTCTACCACCGACATCTTCGTCCTCTCCAGCAATCCCCTCACATCATCATTCTTGTCAGTCAGACCTGCATGAAGGAGTCTGCTATCACAGATCTGGGCGTTTTGACGCAAATAGTCAGACTCCTCCACAGAAACATGTTCCTCAGCCTGACTCATGCCAAGGAAGTAATCTGCCTCAGGGAGATTTCTTGTAAAGACAAATTCTCCAAATTGCAAACTATTTTGTAATTACTAAAAGCATCAGTTTTTTAATTGGTATTCCCAGCTAATTTAGTATGATCGTATTCATGAAATATTTTACACCAGGCAGAATCATTAACAGCCCACATCTCCAAACAATATTACTGTCATGGAGGAAACGAGCATTGAAGGTTCTCAATGAGATGATGCTCTGCATTAAATGAACATTGCAGAAACATTGCAACACAGCCGTTCCTCCTCTGCTGAGGAGGATGCAGCAGGATAAATGAACATTGTGGGCTGCCATCACTAAAGAGCTTACGGCCCCCGACAATAATTAGCCCGTTGGACCTGTGGCACGTAATTGCGACATCTATTTAAGTCTGTGCTATTGATGAATCTCTCTGACCTGCTGGGGAAGAGGATGGCCTTTGTTCCCTCCTGGGTGAGAAGTCTACTGAGGCAAAGCTACCAGCTGTGAACTCAATTACCAGAGAGGTGAGCTACCTGCTCTGTATCCATATCACAGGTCTGCAAGGCTGTTTCTCTGGGAGGCGGAAACTGCAAGAGACAATGAGATTGTGTGAAGTCTAGCGACAAAGCTTTTCAGAGGTAGAACAGATTTGAATATTCAGTGTCATTAACAAAATAAGGCCCTAGTTCTGATGCTATGACAATTTTGGTGCTTGTGTTTATTGCTATGGATTTAAAAAAAAAAAAAAAAAAAAAGAAGGTTAAATTCCAAAAAGAAAAAAAAAAGTAATTATAAAGTAAATTAACACACCACAATAAGATATTTAGAGGTAATGGCCAACTATATGATAATAGAATTGAACTGAAAGGCTGATTTGTGTTCAAAGGACAATGTCAGGCCTATAAGTTATCAAGTTTTAGCATATTAACACTAACTATAACTGCACTATACCGTTCAAAAGTTTGGGGTTCAACAAGGATGCATTAAATTGATCAAAAGTTACAGTAAAAACTTAAAAATGTTACATAAGGTTTCTATTTTAAATAAATGCTGTTCTTTTGAACTTTCTATTTATCAAAGAATCCTGAACAAAAAAATGTATCACTGTTTCCATAAAAATATTAAGCTACACAACTGTTTTCAAAATTGATGATGATAATAAGAAATGTTTCTTGATTATCAAATCAGCACATTAGAATGATTTCTGAAGGTTCATGTGACACTGAAGACTGGAGTAATGATGCTGAAAATTCAAACATAACTGTTTAACTGATCAAATAAATGCAGCTTTTGTGAGCATAATCTTTCATAAACATTAGCTTAGCGTAGCCTGCATAATTCAATAATTATAATTTCTGTTCAGTGGTTTGGTATTTCAATATTTCTCTATGTTACCCTATTTAGGTTTTTAATTGTATTCATTTTAGCTACTTAATTTGATGTTTACGTCTCACATATGAATTAGGCCTATATATATAACCATACATATATTTTATACCTTTAAAAGTAAGTTATTATAAGTTATTTAAATATAAGTACCGTTTCGGGTACTTATTTGTATCCATTTGTGGAAAGTATACTTTTTTGATGTAGTACAGCGACGCCTAGTGGGTGTCAATTACAACACAATACGGGAGTAGCAGCAGCACATTTATATAATTTAGCTCATCAAAGTCATATATTAGACGTACTTTGATTTCAATAACGCCACTTAAGACCGTATAAATCATGTTGAATTGATCTCAGCAAAAAAACAACTCTTTATAGGTGTCCTGATACAAACTAATTAACATGATAAGAAATGTCTCAGAAAATACTGGATACAAAAACAAATCCAGACCTTCCGGACATCCAAACTGTTTCCTGCGTCATGACGCATGATTGATCAGGTGGGCATTTGGTGTATCTGTTGTAAACTTATTCGTGATTTTTTTTTCCTGTAAGGTGACATGTGTGGCTTTACAATCTAGTATCAGCAAGGCAGTACATAATTAATGGATTGAATATTTTGCCATGTAACACAGTGAACTGTGGTGACCTGTGAATGAACATGTGTAAACCACGATGCACTTTACACAATTCGTGTTATTTTCTGTATTTCCTTCTCTGAATTTAGAATAGTCTTTTTACAAGTCACAGATAACAGGCTAATTAACATTACCATGTGACTTTTGGTGCACTAGTGTAGTTTATTGGGTGACTTTGGGTGTTGTGGCATTGCTGATGGATTTGGTTTGGGTTTTAAGTCACTAAGGAGGTGTAAAGTTGTACTTTGTTACGAACTTGAAGACCTGCATTTAAAAATCATTATGTGTTCAGTTGCTTTCTTGAGTGTTTCTCAGATTCAGCAAATGTTAGTATGTATTTTGCAGTGGTGAAAAGAGTATTAAGAAATTTGCTGTCGAAACACGCATATGATTACTGTCATTCCTTCTGGAAAATCCAGCTTAAGCTTGTGTATTTGTGTTCTAGAACGTGCTGACTGGTTTCTAGCTGGTCTAAGCAGCATCTCATGTTCCACTAACAGGCTTGACCTCTTAAAGGTGCTGGTTTGTTGCAGCTCCTAGATGGTCTGCCAACAAGTATTTTACTCAGCGTGCTTTCATTATAGTTGTTTGTCAGCACGTGCATCTTTATTTGCATATGTCCCAAACTTTAAGACATACTGTTCTCCGTAAGCTACTATTGTGTCCAACCTTTTAACCTTCTCTATATTAAGTGATTTGAGTGGGCAACAACTGGACTGCAAAATAAATGTTTTGGTTCTGGTAACAGTACTGCCTTTCAGATTAATAAGAAATGATAAGAAAGTTTAACAATGCTTTTAAAGTTACCATGAAATCAAAACTCACTATTCTTATTTTTTATGGAATTGCAGTATTTTTATATATATATATATATATATATATATATATAAATGATTTATCCGTGTACATCATTATTTTTTAATTCACTTATAATCCTCACAATCTTTAATCAAATAACACTTTTCTCTGATGATGTGTTTACTGGCGTGAGGGCAGGACAACGTGTCACTCACATGAGATCACAGCAATAGCAAACCACAACCATCCGATCAATTCCTGATGGACAAAATCAGTTTTTGCCCTACTTTTTTTTTTTTTTCCGAGAAGCCGTTTTTCTTGGATATATGTCAAAATAGGATAGAAAAGACTATCACAACTTCGTTTCATGACGACTTTAATGATGCTTTAAGTAGTGGTTATTCTTAGAATAGAAGACATTCCCTGTGTCCTATTGCATACCATCCGCCCTGAATAGCATCCGTGATCGAGTAGGTGACATAATTGCTTTGGGTTGCTAATGACGTTGCATAAATGAATGAGGTGTGGCTCGAGATCTCTCTTTTCTCTGTGGTTGTAGTCGTCAGACTTCCTCTGTTCTCTTCTGACCAAATTCATTATTCATTCATGGTGTTATATTACTGAAGTTTCACTTGGTGATGTTTTTAATGGTTATGTTTTCGTTGATTAGACACTGGCAATACAAATTCTGTTGTTAACCCAGTGATTTACAAGATTTTAAATAAAGTGAAGTGTTGCAAAAATGAGGTTGTGCAATAGAATCTGTAGATTGCACAAGCGTCCTTTGGATGACATCAATTCATTTGGCTAAAATTAAAGTCCATAGAGTTATCTAAATAATCAGAAATAAAAAGAACTATTTAAAGTGAACAAGCTAAAAGGTGATCTAAAATAATAAAAAAAGAAATTATGACCAGTTACAGAACCTAATACACTTTCCCTTATTCACTACCATTCAAAAGCATTTTTTGTAAAAAATAAATAAATTAATACTTTTATTCAGCAAGGACACATTCAATTGATCAAAGATGAAACTAAAGACATTTATAATATTACAGAAAATTTATATTTCAAATAAATGCTGTTTGAACTTTCTACTAATCAAAGAATCCTGAAAAAAATGGTTTACACAAAAATGTTGAGCATGTTGGAATGATTTCTGAAGGTAATAAAATTTCACAATATTACTGTTTTATATTGTATTTTCGAAAATACAATAGCAAAAAAATGGTGTGCATCAAAAACATTAAAAAAACTTACCAAATACCAACCCCAAACTTTTGAGTGATCAAAAATCTAAAACCTAAATTTTTTGTTGATAGAAAAAAGTCAATTGAGACATAATGTGTCAGATATACACATTAAAAAATAAAATAAATATTTTATTATAAATATATTTGTATGTTATTTAAATGTTAAATATTAAATAATATTATTAAATATTATTTAATATTAATAATATAAATATTAAAATAAAATAAGCAATTAAAGTAATTAAAATCTTAGTGTTTTATAGAAGGGGTTTTAGTTCGCAATTTTTAACAAATATTTAAAGATACATCTAATGTGTGATATGATGCCCTATTATTTACAGTCCAAATTTATTTTCTGAGAAAGAGTCTTTTAGTGGTGTTTATGAGCTTCTTTAATTTGCCCGAAAGAGACAGTCCAGTTTCACTACTTTCCATAGTAGCTATTCCCTCTCGCTCAATAGACCTGCTAAAACAATTTAAAGGATGATACTGAAGGATACTGAATGGAATCCATCATTTCAGTTGAAAATCTGCTGATGTGTCTGTATTAGCACATGAATGCAGACCTTTAGCAGACCAGCACCTTGCTGTTTCTGAAAGTCTCTCACCAGCATCAATAGCAGTTCTTATGGATGGTGTCCATTTAGGTCTAGTCATCAGTTTGAGTCCTAAAAACACGCCCATTTAATGTAATTTGAAATTACATTAATTCAGTTTTCAGTCACAAGGGCTGGAACAAGAAGCAAAGGTTTATTCAGTAGAGTAATGAGAGAAATGAGAGTCAGCTGATTCTTTAAATTGAATCATGTATGACCAATTTTGCTCTCAGACTATCCCAGGACATTAGTGTATGAGGTTGCTTGTTCAGTTTGACCCACAATTTGAGGATTGCTGCGGTTTGTTGTGTTGATGTCCATTACTTCCTTGGCTTAGGTGTGTGTTGAGTACATTTCTTCTAACACACATGATTTGCTAAATAATAGAGAACTTCTAAAAATTCTGAGAATTTATAGGATGGTAGTAATTTTATCAATACATCTACTACATAATTATGTAAATATTTGGTATCTACGTGAGTCAAAGTTATAACCAGAACTGCTGTGACTGGTGACACATTGATTAAATGTCCTATGTAAATGTCCTATATGGTTTATAGAGGTTGGTTTCCTGTCTGCAGTTTGAAGCATAAATATTACTGGAAAGGGAAGTGATGGAGAAAAGTAGGTCAGAGGTCACCGGATGATGCCAAAAAATCATAGACACGTTTTTCTCGGTCAGTCAGGTGTTGGGTGAAAGAAAGGTTCATATGATCCTCAGGTATCACGTGTGAAGAATAAGGTGATGATAACAGTATGGAATGATACACAAAGGCCTGGGAGATTTACTAATAATAACAAAAAATAAATCATACCTCGACAGGCATATAACTTAACGATTCTTCGAAATACTGTAAAAACATTAGGCTTTTATAAACTTTCAGAAGAAAAACATACATATACTACCGTTTAAATGTTTGGGGTCAGTTAGATTTTAGAAATTAATACTTTCCTTCAGCAAGGATTCATTAAATTGATCGAAAGTGACGGTAAAGACATTTAAAAAAATTCTATTTTAAATAAATGCTGTTCTTTAGAAAATTCTGAAAATGTTTTTTGAATTATTAGAATGATTTCTGAAGGATCACGTGACAGAAGACTGGAGTAACGATGCTGAGAATTCAGCTTTGCCATCACAGGAATAAATTACATTTTAATTATAAATTTTTTTTTTATATTAAAATAGGAAGCGGTTATTTTCAATTGTAACAATATTTCACAGTAATCAAATAAACAGCATAAAAATATAAGATTAGCAAGCTTAAGCCACCTATATATATATATATATATATATATATATATATATATATATATATATACACACACGCACACATATAATAATTTATTTATTTATTTATTTATTTTTAATCGCTAAAATTAGCTTTTTGTACCTCAGTATCCTTCAGACATGCTCAGTGAGTCTGGACATTGGGCTCAATGGGTGTTTTCAAAGCTAATAAAAAATGTATATACATCCTTGTAAAACTAGGTATATATATCATATAATTATTATAAATAATTTGCCTATATACAGAAGAAAAGGTTACACAGAACCTTAAAGGGTTCGGTCAAGCGATTCATATATAGAACCTTTTAGGGGTTCCCATCATGGGATCATTTTATGGATTTATTATTTTTTTTTTTTTTAATTACAGTTTATGAATTAAGTGTAATTAAATTAATGTATCACTAGAAAAAAATTAAATAACCCATTAAACATGAAAGTATTAGTCATATATATATATATGGTATAAAGGGCTCTTTAAAATTGAGTCAAGAACCCTACCTTTTTTCTAAGAGTGTATGAATGAGTGTAAGAAGAGTGTATGAACCTTTTTTTCCAAGAGTGCATGTTTTGATATAAAAGAGTTGAATAGAGTTCTGGAAAGGACTCTGTACATTCCTAGAGATGTGTGGAGGTATGTAATTAAATGCTTGTCCGTGATTTGTTTTTTCTTATCTCTTGATCTAAAGGCTCAGCCTTTGTCCTCAACCACAGGAAGTTCACACAACTGGTCATAACCATATCAGAGCTTTTACTGTAGAAAAGGGTATTTTAGTCATAAATGATGAATGATAAGATTACCTGGGTTAGAATATGTATTTCTGTAGAGGTGAAATACGATTGATTAAATGTAATTTTTTTTTTTTTTTAGTGGGTTGTGACATGACATTCAGTTTGTCTGTTATCAAACTGCTTTTTGTGAGAAAATGGCTTGAGCGCAGAGACTCCCCACTCGTGTCAGGATTTTTGTCATTCTTCACCTCCTCCAGGACTGCTACAAGAATGCGTCGGTTTGACGGATCCCACACCCTGTCCTCAACGTCTGAGGAACGGGTCAGACCAGTGCTACGGGAATCCAGTGAAACTGACTGGCAGTGTCCCTGTGTAGAACAAGTGCCACATGGTGTCTCAGAGATGGAGGGCTAACTGACTTATAGACATATAGACATGTGTCCGATATGTCTGTCATTGTTGCAGTTATGATTTAAAACACATCTCATTGTGATACAGCACATCTAGCTTGATAGCCCATCAGCGAAATATCTTGACACATGAAAATAAACCCATTCAGTTACACTAGATATCTTGGGTTTTCTTAGAAAGGGTGGCTTTCTGCTTTAATATTGTTATTGTTAACTAAAACTAAATCTATTAAAAATATGTTTTATGTTAATAGGAATAAAGCTGAAATAAAATGTAAAAATTAGATAAAAGACGTAAAATTTTAAAAAATATTAAACAAATGACAAAAGAACATAAAATGACTAAAACTTAAACCAAAATTACAATGAAAACTAAATTATACAGAGACAATTCAAAAGATTAATAAGCTCTATAATATATAAATAATACAAAATATACTGAATAACATTATTTATTTATTATACCTAACTTATGAAGAACATATATATATTTACACATATATTTGCCCATATATTTCCATTTTTCTCTGGCTTTGTGTATTCGTCTTACTATCACTGGATAGGCCCATATTTGTGACCCAAGGGAAACAAAAGACTTTTCATTGTTGAGCAGTCTCCACTGGATTCTCGCCTACTTCCACTGCATAATAAAAACCTAGCCAGTATTAGAGCCAATCACTGACCTGCCTCACTCTCAAGAGCCAATCGTTGAGTTTTGAGGTTGGTTTCAGAGGGCAGTTCCTGTCAGTTGAATGCAGGTTGCAATCCCGAAACCAGGTGGGTGTTGTCTCTTTAGAATGAGCTGCTGCTCAGGTTTATATTAGGCAGGAGTGACTCCTCTGAACGTGGCCTCTGCCTTGGCAAAACTCCCACTGGCCTGTCACTTATTCTATTACTGGTGAAAACTGCTGTGATTGAGGGCCACTGAAAGAAAGGATAAGGACACTTGGAAGAACCAAAGTTCAGAGACTGTTTCCACTGCTTCCTTGGGTCTGTCATCAATTTATTTGCCCCCGTGGGGCAGTATTTTTTTAAGACTGTTTTTGTATATATTTATTTATTTATTTTTGGCTGTGGTGACTGTATCATCAGAAAGACAACAGGTAAGCTTAAAATATACTTTTGTATTTTTGATAGGCTGTATTATGAATGGGAATCCTTCACTGTCTCCTATCAAATAGTTTTTTTGGGATAGTTTGTCTATTTTCTCCTTACTTAGATGACTGAGAAATGTGATTAGACACTAGATCTGGTCAGCTTAGACCATCTTTGCATCTCTCAGGATTTTGTTTTTTGTGTCCCTTCTGTTTATGATTATTTTTTCTGTGTAGTTTGACTGTGATTCATTTTCATGTTGTTGTCATTAGCAGTTCCTGTCTAGTGAGTTAATCTGATTCTGTGACAGGAAAGATATCTACATTTCTCCACCTCACCAGTTTGACTGGCTTTGCACTATTGCACTATTCATTGGAGTCTAGGTAGTACAGATGACATCAGATTAATCATTACTACATGAATGACTTTAGGGTGTTTCGTTTGGATTTCCTGGAGTTTTTAGACAATTTTGTACAGATTCAGAGCTTGCATCATATTGAAGGGTTTAAGGTTTTTATGGACACTTATAAGCAACTTTGTATGATTCTAAGAGCATGAGGAAAGTAAGAGTCATCTCATATTTTAAGTTTTTTTTTTTATCACAACAATCGTGTGTCTCCCTCATCTTGTGTCTTTATGATGGTTCTGTTCTCTTCTGATGAAATAGGTGGTCATGCATTAGATGTGTAGGCAGATAAGCAGTGAAGGATCTGTTTAGTGTGCTTTGTCATCCTATCCTATTGTTTTCCTGCCGAACATCGACCCACATGCAAACAGCTGTAGAGAATTGCATTAATACCAGATTTCACAGACAAGACTTATATCTTAAAATACATCAGTGCCATTGTTTTGTCTCAAGATGCACACCAGTAATGTTTCTTTTCTAAGAAAGCTACTTAAATGCCCTAATTTAACAAAAGCCTAGTCCTGGCTTAATTTAAGCCCTGTCTGTAAAACCAGGCCTAAGTCTTTATAGTCCTGTTCATTTTGCCTGGTCGGATCCCATGTGCGTTTTGAGCAGTAGAAACACACTAACTAGTCTGTTCATTCAATCTTCTCAGTGTTGCTCAACATTGACATACAGAGCAAGAAAGCTGGTGGTGAATGGTCCCGTTTTTTGCTTGTCCTGATGTCCTGCTTCATGTTGTTTTCCAACATTTTTGCATGGGCAGCTGATCTGAAATACTTTTGAAAAGTTGATGTGCTGCTAAACTATTTTAAATGACATTTTACTAACCCTTTTCACATTTCCGGGTTTCTTAGAAGGGGAAGTCATCATAGTTGGGTAAAATTCTATGGCAGTGAATGAGAGAATACATTAAATATATTTTTTGTGTTCTCATTTTCTCAAATATTAAAAGAAAAACTCAACAACAGTGTTTTCACAACTTTCAAAAAGATGAAAAAAATAGAGATTGATAACAGCAGTTAGAAGAGAGAAAGATATAAACTTTACCGTCACTCCCTTAGCCACTGTATTAGAAACACCCTCACAGAAGCGTTAACTAGTTTTTTGTAATTTGATGAGAAGGTAATACAATACTAAGTATTATAAATGTATATACATTTAAAAAAAAAAAGATTTACAATGCTGATGACCATTAAAACGCGTCATTACAGTCTGTGAAAAGTGTCCATTCCTAAGTAATTGCTTCCTACGTAATAACTTCATATAAGAGAGAGACTACATTGTATATTTGTGTGAAGTACTTAAATGAAGTAATTCACTACATTCTATATTTGTGCTCTTCTATAGTTCTAAAGTGTACTTCTATAGTTATATATTAATATTTTATTTATTTAAAAATTAAAACACTTGACTGAATGACTAGAATATTCGAATATTAAGAATAAACTAGAAAAGGCAAAATGGTGACCTGTTACAGGTCCATTTTCCTTTATACATTCATATCAAGATTTTGGGTTAAAATTTGTGATTTAAAAAAAACTGTGCCAACTACACACACATCGTGGTACACTCAATAGTATAGTTGGTAATAATAATAGTTTGGCTTTGGTGACATCGTGTACCACTCAGGTTGGGCTTTGTATCATGTTCAAATGGCCAGCTGTTTCTTGTTTGCATTTGCTGGGCTGTCATTGTTGACTCTGACTCCACTGTCCTCCTGATAACAGCATATTACTCTGACCAGCCTTTACTTGCTGCATTGTCATTGCCTGTTCGCCTAATTTTAACACATTTACTTATGTTCTCCAGTTTATTAGTTGTCTGAAGAAATAAAGACAAGATGTTGCAAGAGCTGTTTTCAAGTGTCTGGAGGTTCTACGACTATCTTCTGAAAAGAACTGGTAAGAGCTTATTGCATCATGTTTCTTAGAAGAGTAAAAACCACTAATATCACTGGCTTTTTTTAATGTGTTATGCTATTAAAAACCATTAAAGCTTTGTCCACTAAGAATCTACTGTAGAAATGCAGGCTTGTTTCATGTGGCTGATCAGTTGATTTGTAATTTGCTCAGATGCCAGAGTGCGTGATTATCCGCTGATGCAGAGTCCCATTCAGATGACAATCATCTTGCTGGGATACGTGTTCTTCGTTTTATATGTGGGACCACGATTCATGACCAATCGCAAACCTTTCCGCCTCAACACAACTATGATTGTCTATAACTTCTCTATGGTGGCCTTCAATGCTTACATTGTTTATGAGGTAGGAAACTTTTTCATATTTTTTCGTGTTTGAAACTAAACTTATTCATGTACCAGAACTGATGTCTTTGAGGAGAACTGCTAGAGAAAAATATAGCTTATTCAAAAGTGAAAATTTGCAATAGTATTTCTTCTGTAGATCACAAAAGGATATGTTTAGCAGAATCTTCAAGCTACTCTTTTTCATACAATGAAAGTGAATGGTGACCATAGCTGGCAAGCTCCAAAAATGACAAATGGGCACCATAAAAGTATCATAAATGCAGATTTATGTGTGACAAACAAACTGACAACACATGGACCATTTTTCTGATACTTTTATGGTGCTTTTTGTCATTTTTGAGCCTATGGGCATTATTCACTTTCATTATATGAAAAAGAGCAGCGTGAGCATTCTGATAAACGTCTTTTGTGTTCCACAGAAGAAAGAAAGTCAGAGAAGTTTGGAACAACATGAGGGTGAGTAAATTATGACAGAAGAGAAAAGATGAACAAACCATGTTTTTTGCTTTTGTGTAATTTTTCGATCTGCCTGACGTTTGCAGTTCTTGATGTCTGGCTGGGGAACAACGTACACTTGGAGATGTGACCTCTGTGACACCTCCAACAGTCCTCAAGCTCTCAGAGTAAGTTTTTCATTCAGACATGTTCTTATGTTACTGACATAAGAATTAATACTTTTATTCAGTCAGAACGCATTAATTTAAGAGCTACAGTAAAGACATTTATAATGTTACAAAGGATTTCTATTTCAAATAAATGTTTGTTCTGAACTTTCTATTCATCAAAGAATCCTGAAAAATCATCCCAGTTTCCACAAAAATATTAAGTAGCACAACTGTTTTCAACTCTAATAATAAGTAATATTGTTTCTTAAACATCAAATCATCATATTAGAATGATTTCTGAAGGATCATGTGACACTCAAGATTGGAGTAATGATGCTGAAAATTCAGCTTTGCCAGACAGGAATAATTTACATATTAACATATTGCCTATTAAAATAGAAAACAGTTATTTAAAATGTAATGTTTATGGTGTTTTTCTTGGTGAACATGCAGATGTCTTTCAAAAATATTTTGGTAACACTTTGTAATAAGGTTCATTAGTTAACTACATTAGTTAACATTAACTAATAATGGACTGCACTTCTACAGCATTTATTAATCTTTGTTAATGTTAATTTCAACATTTACTAATACATTATTAAAATCTTGTTAACATTAGTTAATGCACTGTGAACTAACATGAACAAACAATGAACAGCTGGATTTTCATTAACTAACGTTGACGAAGATTAGTAAAAACAGTAACAAATGTATTGCTCATGGTTAGTTCATGTTAGTTAATACATTAACTAATGTTTAACTAATGAACCTTATTGTAAAGTGTTACCAATATTTTAAATATCTTACAGACCCCAAAATTTTTAGTGGTAGTGCATATTGGTAATTGTGTTTCTCCTTGTATCCTCAGATGGTTCAAGCAGCCTGGTTATTCTATTTCTCCAAATATGTTGAACTTCTAGATACGGTAAGAATAATTTGTCTCCATGTCATGATTATCATTCCTTAAATTTGAGTGCGTTGCAATACTGTATTTGGAATAGAATATGCATAGGCATTTGGCACAATATACAATAGCTTCCTCACTAACTACAGGATGATCTGTTACCTGAGTTAACAAGAACTGTGTCTGTGATCCAGGTGTTTTTTGTGTTGAGAAAGAAGCACAGTCAGGTGACGTTCCTGCACATCTTCCATCATTCCATCTTGCCCTGGACCTGGTGGTGGGGCATTACTCTTACTCCTGGTGAGTCTGTCAATGCTGTAGTCCCTGGTTTAATAGATCAGTAGTTATTAACGGGCTTTGCCATAAAGTTATAACCCAAATAGTACTAAAACTATGAAAATCTAAAAAAAGCTTGTGATTTTGTGAAGCCTGTGAAATTAGGTGGCATTTTTTGTTACTATAAAAGAATTATTTCTTTCCTGCATGTGGGCAAAGTAACTCCCGGCTAATAAGGTTAATGTGTATTAAAGGGAAAGTTCACCCAAAAATGAAAATTCTGTCATCATTTACTCACCCTCAAGTTGTTCTAAACCTGTGTAAATTTCTTTGTTCTGCTGTACCCAAAGGAAGATATTTGGAAGAATGTTTGTAACCAAACAGATCTTGCCCCCCATTGATTACCATAGTAAGGAAAATAATTGGTAGTCAATGGGGGGCGAGATCTGCTTCGTTACAAACATTCTTCCAAATATCTTCCTTTGTGTTCATCAGAACAAAGAAATTTACACAGGTTTGGAACAACTTGAGTGTTATTAAATGAATTAAACAGAATTTTCATTTTTGGGTGAACTATCCCTTTAACTGGTGTAAAGATCTCTAATTTCAATTACTTCCATTTATTTTCATGTGAAAATGACAGCTGGTGGCATGGGTTCTTTCCATGCTTTGGTGAACGCGTGTGTCCACGTCATCATGTACACCTACTACGGTCTAGCTGCTGCAGGGCCACGCTTCCAGAAGTATCTGTGGTGGAAAAAATACATGACAGCTATCCAACTGGTTAGTGAAAACTCAATTAAACACTTAATCTTATGTGATTAATGTGAACTGCATTTGCATCAATGTTTAATCAAAATGGTGTATAAATTGAGATTAAGTAAAATTATAATTTATACTTGTCTTCCAATTCAATGCAATTATTTACATTCTATTCCTTTCCATCAATACAATAGTTTTTGCTCTCTCTTAAAGTGCCCCTATTATGCTATTTTGAAAATTCCTAATTTTGTTTTAAAGGTCTCCTACAATAGGTTTACATGCATCCAAAGTCAAAAAACACTTTAATTTTCTCATAAAATACATTGCAGCATTATCTCTTTTCTCACAGTGTCTGAAAACAGTTTGTTCAAGATCCGGTCTGATTGGTCAGACAGCCCAGTCTGTTGTGATTGGTCTACCGCTTACAGTGTGTGACTGAAACGAAACGTCCATTACCATATCTGAATTTCAGCTCCGGATCTTCCGCAACACTTGTATACGAACAGTAGCGATGCCATCGGTTTTACTGTATCAATTCAAGCCGGAGTCGTCATCTTTTGAAAGCGCTCGCAATGTGGATTTGCTTTCGCAGCACAGAAAACAGCACCTTCTTGTCATGTCGAAAACCCGAAACAAACTCTTTCAGGCCTCAGCTACAGCTACAGTGTTTGAGGGCTGGTCAAAGTAGACACAAGTAGACAGTAACTCCATTTATCGTGCACTTTGATCTTTGAAACAGACCTTTTACATTCACAAAAGCTATATTGCACACTACATGAAAGATAATTTCCAAAAAAGCATAATAGGGGCACTGTAAAAATTTTTTTACTATGGAACAATTATAATTACATTTCTTTTTCTCATATTTTCTACAGATTCAGTTTGTATTGGTGTCTGTCCACATCTCTCAGTATTACTTCATGGAAAAGTGTGAATACCAAGTTCCCATCTTCATTCATCTCATCTTGATCTATGGCACATTTTTCTTCATCCTCTTCTCAAACTTCTGGATCCAGGCTTACGTAAAGGGCAAGCGACTACCTGTTTCTAAAGAGGACAAACCCAAACAGAATGGCATTATCACTGTGATTGAGCCTGTGGTAGTGGCCAATGGCAAACACTTGGAAAATGGCACTGTGCACTACACTAATGGATTTGCCCAAAATGGGAAAGTGAAGGAGGTCTAAGTGGGCCTATCAAAAAAGAGTACTGGAGTATCAGAGACAATAGATTATTTTTGTCAAATTTTCATTTTTTTTTTATATATGATTGCATGGGAGATGAAACGGCACATTGGATCTGGCGGTGGGTCCCCCTTTCTTTGTATTTATGGATGTTGGAGGCTGGGGAGCACTATGCATGAAGAGAATTCGTCCACTGAAGTTGGCTTCATTGACGTCGCTCTGAAACCTGACAGCATGTCTGTGGTTTAATCCAGTTGACCATGGCCTTTTCCTGGCATATGAGTCTCCCAGTTGTTTGCACACTGTACAGTTCTCACAAACTTAAACTTGACTGTAAATAAATATTTCCTCAGTTTATTGGAAATGTATGAGTTGTCCATTTTTTAGAGTTTGTTCGTAACTTATAATTTTTTTTTTTTTGCCTTAAACTCTATTTGTGAAGTTGATTTTTATTCAAAAATGAAATGAAACAAACATTGTTTACATGATGTATATATTAAAGACACTCCATGCCTTTTTAAGCACACTAATGCCCATTAAGAAATGTAAGATCTTATGTTCCCGTATCAGGAACATATTAAAGCATTTAGACTGCTTAAGACAGATGTCTCGCATGTAAAGGCCAATTCACGCTGCATCATCAGATTACAATGTCACTTCTCAGAAATTCCACGACCTGACAAGCACCAATTCAATGTTCAATCAGTCTCTGACAAGGGTACCTCACTGATCCGACAAAGTGTCTGTTGGTGCAGTGAATTGAAATTTACCATGTGTATTGTAAAGGACAAGTGTCAGTCTTTTTTTGTACATCCTTTTAAGTCTGTAATGCTTGGATGTTTTATTTTTATTGTAATGCACTGATCCTTATCCATTTTTTCCCCAGTTTTCATATCATTGTATTCACAATTACACCACTTCTGAATTATAAAGAGCTTTCCATCATACATTCAGACTATACTTTATGGTTATGAACATCAGAAATCACCAGATCTCACATGCAGTTTAATTGCATGTTCTGGAATAGCCATTTATTAAAATAAAGCACATACTCCAAACCAATTCATCTCTTCCATTTATGATTTCAAGCATGTAAAAACCAAAAAGGCTTTCAGTGGTTTTTAATTTAACCATTCTGCCAACATGGCAATACGTCATTCCACTTAATTCCGCTCTTTTTAAAACCCATACATTAAAATATCACAAAATTAAACTATACCAATTAAACACGTAGCAATGGAGCACTTAAAGGCAAATGCAATAAACATGTCAAAAGGGGAAAACAATTACTTACAAAACTTTATTTGAAAAATTACATTTCTATACATTTAATGATCACTTTTAGAGTTAAATATGCAAGAACATGAGTAGGAACAATAAATCACTAAAATGGTTATTCAAGGGTTTAACTTGCAAAGGAGGTGGTCTTCTGGGAATCCCATTTAATTTCCATTTTTTAAAAACACATTGTGCCTCTGTAACAAGAATAAGGGTGTGTCTAATAAAACTTAGTGTAGAGCTTGTAGCAGGCGTGACCGACGGCACGTAACAGCCCTCAGTGTTTGTGAATGGAATTGCCCAGCCCTTTGAAAGCCAAACAATAAAACCAATGGAAGTTTCGAATAAACTTTTGGGGAAACGGCTTCAGATCTTTAAACCTTCCCCAACTCCCTGTTTGTTAGAAGCATTAAAATTTACATTTCATAATTATCGAATATGTTGTTGAATGATGCTGTTGGTAGGCTTTGGTTTCTTGACGGCATCCTTTTCAAAACTCTTCCAAAGTCGAATGGTTTCATCAGCAGCAACAGAAGCCATAGTCGAACCATCTGGACTCAGTGCCAAGTTGAGGACTCTGTCTTCATGTCCTGAGATTGATAATTAGGGAAAGAGGAAAAACAGGAATTTAAGTGTAAATTTTCACAATTAGTGTGGTTGTAACATAACTTATGGAAGGGTGACCACACAAATCACAAAGCACAATCTCAAACTTGCCTTCAAGCTCTGCAACTTTAGTGAGCGAGGGGTATTTCCAGATGATAACCTTGTCGTGAGCAAAACCGTGGCCAGACACCAACTCTTTGTAATTTGGTGCAAAAACAAGAGATGATACCTGGAAGAAAGCAAAAATGTAGTAATCATATCACTTAAGATAACATTACTTGTACTATGACATGCAGAGATACAATGGGTGAGCCTACCTGTGAACAAGTATCTAAGGCACTGATACAAGAGCCACTGTTGGCATTCCAGATACGAATATGACGGTCACTGGTGCCCCCTCCTGACGCAAGGATGCTAGGCTGCCAAGGGCACCATGCCAAAGCCTTAAGGGTGCAAAAAGGATAAAATCTCAACTAAAATCTTAGTGGAAAAATCAGATAAGGAATAGAGGTTCACGTCCTTCCAAATTCAAGTTACCTTGACCGCTCCCTGGTGTTCACTTAGAGCATGGATGGCTTGATATTCCGAGCCTGTTGTCATGGGCCAAATGTACACCATATTGTCATTGCCACCACTAGCTAAATATTTCCCATCTGGAGACCAGGTAAGGCCACAGACTTCCTGAGTGTGCCCACCAAAAGTGAAGATGTGGTGGTCTGCTACTCGAACATCATGCTGATGAATCAAACCAGATCTGGAGCCACTGTGGAGAACAAGCAAAGTGTTGAATACCTCAAATGCATATAATCTGCAGAGTGCAAAGAGATGCTGGCCTTACCTAGACAAAACGTGATCATTCCAACTCAAGCAACCAACCCTTGCCGAATGGCCATCCATGCTGCGGAGACGCTTTTGGTACTGAACATCCCATAACTGCAAGAAATGGCATGAAGCTTTGAGAAATTTAGCAGGCAAGATGGCAATTTGCAGAGCAATATCTTGATTGGGTTATGCATTTAAGCTGCAATCTCTACATAACATCCTTCATGAGAAACTGATCACAGACATAAAGGGCCTTTAAAGGGGCTAAAGGGCCTCAGCAAACTTCCAAAGGGGCATGAAGACAACTTAAATGACTTAATGGGGGCAGGGCAAAAAGAAACTAAATTAACTTGAGCCCCATCAACGGTTTGGTTACTGACATACTTCAAAATATCTTCTGTTCAGCAGAAGAAATTCATATAGGTTTGGAACAACTTTGTGACAGTTAAATTTTTGGGTGAACCATCCCTTTAAGAACCAAAAACTCAGATATAGCAAATTTAGGGTAAGTGTATAGACCTGGAAAAGTCATGGGCATTTTTATAATGAATATACATTTTTCTAGTTATGTAAAGCCCCAACAACAGTTTTACACTTCATACGTTGAATACAGAAGGTGGTCTGGTGGAAGCTAGATATTTTACTTCTTAACTGGTTAATGGATTTTTTTTTTTTTTTTTTTTTTTTTTTAAACAAAATGTGTCGCTTGCTTCAGAAGGCCTTTATTAACCCCTGGAGCCATGTGGTATACATTTATGATGGATGGAAGCACTTTCTTTCAGCTCATTCTCGTGACCTGTTCACTAGGCCTGTCACGATAACTACTTTTTGTTGCGCGATATATTGTCTCAGAAATAATTGCAATAAACAATATTGTCATTGAGACCATTTTATGCCACTGAATATATATATATATAATCATAATATAACAGCATAAAGCAAGTAGGCCTACATACTTTCAGATGACATTACCTTTTATTAGACCATGGAAAAATATCCTAAATAAAAGTAACTTGAATAAAATGGTAAACAAACATTTAAAAATAATAAAAAAAAATAAAAGAAAGTGAACTAACAAGTAGAAAAAAAAAAAAAAAAAAAAACCACTTGCAAATGGACAAAAGGCACATTTTCCATTTACAGATTTTTCCCTGTCCTTTTCTCTGTAAAGTAAGGGTGCACACTAATGCTGAATAAAGAAACCTTACTTAGCAGTCAGATGTCATGAACAAAGGGACAGATGCCTCAACAGGCCATATCTGCTGCTAAAACTATTTTAATGGCACCATTTTGTGCTGTGATGTTTATATTTGAACTGGAACAGTGGATTGCAGCTTTGACATAATGGGCGATATATTGGGTCACCAAAAATGATTGAGGTCATGTACATATTGTGTGATAAGTCGATATATTGATTATTGCGACAAGCCTACCATTCACTGCCATTATAAAGCTCAGATGCGTCAGGATATTTAATAAAAATATCTCCGTGTTCATCAGAAAGAAGGAAGTCATATACACCTAGTATGGCTTGAGGGTGAGTAAAGCTTAAGCCAATTTTCATTTGAAAGTGAACTAATCCTTTAAGAATATTCAATTATCTAAAAACATGGAATTATGATTTAAGAAACACCCTAGCATAGCAATACATTTAAAACTAGATTAAAGTCATCACAGCTGAAATACCATAAATATTTTGGGGGGCCTTCGAATATGGTTTTGGACAATGGGGGGGGCTTGGAGGCAAAAAGGGCGAGAACCACTGTAGTATAATTATTTAACCACAGTATGAGAAAACGTAAGTCAATTACCTCGACTTTACAATCACTGGTCCCAATGGCCAAGAAATTGCCATCTTTGCTCCATGAGACAGAACAGATGTATTCATTATCATCCTCCATTTTCTTCAATAAAACAATGTCCCCCGCACCAGCATCCCACAAATACACATGGTTGGCAAGGCCAACTGCCAACAGGTTCTGCCTTCCCCAATCCATCAGGTTCAGATCTGAACATAAATTGCCACATTAGTCTCAATCACATATATAAATGGTTCTCTTCAAATCATGGTGTAATGCAAAACTATCAGCTCACAGAAGTCATTTTTGATATCAGGGGCATCTAGAATCCGCTCTGGAACTGAGGAAATGTACCGGCTCTTCTTGATCGAGACCGGTGTGGGAACCTGACTGTAGAGAACCTTCAAGTTATTCTGATAACCTGTGGAAGATAGTGTTAAGTTCATTTTAGAGACCAGTTTGTGCAAGGATGTTACCTTAAAATCAATAAGCCAAAAACAAGTTAATTTTAATAGTATTACTACTAAGAGTAGTAGAATAACAACATACCCTCAGGGGCGTTCAGTGGTTTTCCTCCTAAATGCAAGATCTTTGCTTCCTCAATGTCATATCCATTTAGGGTCACAGACCAAGCTTTCTGATTTGGCTGCCAGGACATTAATCAACAGTCAAAAAAACATCTACAACCTGATATATGCACTTCTAATAACTCTAATTTCATTGTAATGATTTATAATATTACAACAACACATTACTATTATTATGCAGGAACTTACTGCTGTAGAGGATGAGGTTTCTTCCACTGGCTCGTTCTCTTTGGAAATAAGAAAACTTGCTACATCCAACTGTTTGTTATTTCTCGTTGGGATGAATCGATCTCCTCCTGCCTTAGAGGGGGTGTTTTGGGTCTTGCCGTTCTTTCCTTTTAAGAGAGACTTTGAATGTGTAAAACTGAAGACACTCCAACACTACAATGACAAGGAGCTGAACTCATGACTCGTACCTGGTGTCTTACTGGGGGTTTTGGAAAGGCTCACTGATCTGCTCATGCTCTTGTTTGGTGAGAGGGAGTTTGTGTTGGTGGAGTTGGAAGTGCTGGCTTTCCTCTGCCACCTCGCCATCGGGGCGTTTGTGATAGGCATGTCCAGCCGGAGGACATTGTGGATGTCATTCTCAAACCCAAACTGGGACATTACTGCTACAGCGATGGTCACCCTGTAGAAGAAAATGGACAGGATATGGAGCCCGGCGACGTGGAGCACGTGAAGCACGATAAAGCACCGTTCGATGTTTATATGTTTTTATATAACGCCAAATAAGCAAAAATATATTTTTTAGGTTTTACATCAGCTTTAACATAAATGGATAATACATGTAAATGGTTATGAAATGCAACAAATTTGATTACTGTAGCTATATTAATAATTAGCCTAACTTACTAGTAAAAAAAACACCTTTTATATTTCATCTTACCACAAATCCAGCAACTTCGTTCCTCTGATGCACAAATAAATTGTTAATAAAAATGTAGCCGCTCTTGTTTATGTACAACTTTCCTGCTTTCCTCGTCCTTGCACAAGCAGAGTTAAGTCTCGTCTGAGCAGATGAAGATAGTTAACGGATGAACGCCAGTTTAAATGTCTTAAACTCGTGTTGTGATTGGAGAATTCAAAAAACAAAAGTTTTCGCTGTTACCAAGGCAGCCAGGCAGAATGCTGCGCGATGATTGGTGAATCGCATCATTGAGTACTTCCTGACAGCATTACATATTAAGAGTCCTTTGTTAGCATAATTTCTGGTTTTGTTATTTTAACCTGATTTGTCACTCGCTGGTCTGTTGTTAATATTTTACGAATTTTTATTTCGGAAAGGTATGACAGAATGATGTTTCTGAAACATGCATTCAGCTCGAGGTGTTAACTGGAATGAGATTCACTTTATTATGTGCTCTTATATACAAGGAATTTGCATCGTTAAGACTTTAATGCGCTTACAGAAATACAGCAAATACACCAGCTTGACACAGAATTACAAGGAAATAACATATTAACACAATAATAAGAACGCAATAATACAAATAGAGTTATTATAAACATGAATGTGCAGAGAGGTAAAAGAGATTAAAAAAAATCAAGGAAAATATAAAAACAACTGAATATTGCACACAGATTTGTGAAAGAAACGTGTTTGAATATGAAAATATATATGTATTTATGAACTGCACAATGTCTGATCTGGCATGAGATGAATGATTAATCATTCACCATTCGCTTTCATTGCATCTTTTTTCAATACAGTGAATGGTGACTGTTTCTTGACTGAGGCTGTTATTAGCAGAACATCTGAAGTCAGTGAGATATCCTTTTATTTTGAAAAAGGGTCTGAACTTTTATTTTGAAAATGCTAAAGACCGGTGTGATTTGCCACTGTTGGGCGTGGCCTGTCTTCATGTTTTCGTTGCATTGGTTGCAGTAGCAAAACAAATCCAATGTTATATGTACTTCTATCTGCTGCGCGTCGTTTTCATTAGAAATTCACCGAGGTAAATAAATTCACCTTTTTTTCTTTTTTTTTTTTTAAAGTCAGACAGTTGTCATTTAATACGCCAGTATCATGACTTAGCGAATGGGGTTACTAATACATGTTTTTTGTTGACATGAAGTATATATAGTTTTAGGTCTTTGGTGAGTGTGTGTTGTCTCTAATCGCCGCAGGTTGTTGTTGTTTGCTTCACATAAACTGTCAGGTTTGTGAATCCCTTCGTAAAGTAGGAAGGAGGAAGTGGAGTGGCTTTGCTTTTGACGAGGAAAAGAAAGTAAAACTACTCAACTCCACATTTCTCTTCTGGATCAGAGGGGTGAGTCAGCACAGCCCACGTGTTACCAGCACATGTGACTGTCGTTTGCTTTGATAAACTTCCTCTAAACCTAAACTGTCAGTCTACTATAAGCAACCTTCACGCTGATGTTTCGCGCTCAAGTGAAAACTTAGTCCAAGATTAAAAGATTATTCCTTTTAACAGCCCTCGTTTATTTATACATTACATTCTGACCTCAAGCATTGAGGTGTTTTTTTTGTCCTGAAAAGGGTGGAGGAGTGGGAACAGGTCGGGATGTTTGCCCGGAAAAACAAGCGAGCAGCGCCTAAAGGCCAAGGAGCAGCTGCAGCCAAACAGGTCAGTGTTCAGATGCTTTGCATATGATTGTCAGCTGTAAATTATGTGAGGTAAAACATCTTAAAGGGACAGTTCACTTTAAAAAAAGAAAAGAAAAGAAAATTCTTTCATTGTCATTTACTAAATGACGACAAGTTTCATTTTTGGATGAGCGAATGTTCATATCTGTTGTTTACATTGGACAGGGTACAACAGAAACCCATAAATTATCTGTCCATCTCATGATTATAACAAAGGTGCTATTGAATCTTTACATGTAAGCTTTTGTTTCTTTGTAGATGGGATTGTTGCTTGATTTCAAGCCCGATGATATGATGGGCATGGAGCAAGATCTGGATGATCCAGCTTTAGAAGCTGAATTTGCTGCCATTGTTGGGAAGAAACCCAATGTGGCTGCCAGGGGGAAAAAGGCTGGCAAAGGTGGGCATCATGATTCCTGTTTCTTTATTTGAAATACATATCATGAATACAGACGGTATCTGTTGCAGCCAAACTTTAAAATGTAGAATTTGAAATATCATCTAATAATATAGTGCACTTTTAATGCATGTTGTGGTAGTGCCAAGGTCTGTATTACTTGGAGAGAGCTGTCATTAGCATTTGCATTCATCTTAGTGGCTGCTGCTCGGTTGACACGAGATCCCCCAGAAGTACATGATTTGAAATCTGACATGTTTACTTATTGACACTCAGTTCTGCAGCCATTTTTGAGCCCATCACCTGTGGTGTAAATGCCATGTATACCATGTGACTAAACACTCTGGAGCTGCAGGAAAATTACATAATGACAAAGCTGATTGTCTGATGTCACCACAAGAACACAGTCCCAAGCCCTTCACTAGTTTTATATACAGTCAAACCAAAAATTATTCAGACACTAGATATAATTTTTGCAGGACACTATAGTTCATTTATGTGAGTATAGCAAAATAAAGTAAACTGTGACATATACCCAAAAATTCTTCATACAGTGGACTACCAGTAAAATTGATAAAAATTTGGAACCAAAAATGATTCAGACACTTTGATCTGACCATGTTTTGCTTAAGTTCTGACACAGTTTAACTCTGAGATCTTGTCATATTTTATTACCCTTTTTTTTAAACTATAGTGAATAAACTGTAATAATGAGTGAAATGTTCGAGGTGTCTGAATAAATTTTGTTTTGATTGTGTGTATATATTTATAACAGCCGGGTAATGTTTCTATTGGCTGCCTTGTACTCATTCTGACTGGATGTTATGAGCCTGAAGGCCCTGGAAATATTTTGTGAACATTTAAATTAATCTTACTTGAATTTTTGTGTTTAAGCTCCATTACCAATGGAGGATATTGAAAAAATGGCGGAGGCGTGCATGAAAGACATTGATGATGATGATGATGACAGTCTGGAGGAGGATGAAGACCTCTTGGTAAATGAAACCTGTGATTTTTGGCGGTTTCTCAGGTATCACTATCAGCACCTTCTGAATGTGTAAAAGTGAGTTTAAAGTGTTTGTTTTTTTTCTCTCGCTAGGCCGAGCTCCAGGAAGTGGTTGATGAGGAGGAAACGGAAGACTCAGGTGCCGCAACGCCAACCTCCCCTGTTAGTGTGGAAAGTCCTTCAGCAGAAACAACACCAGCAGCCCAGGTATCATCTAAAAATTATTTAGGAAGCCGTAATAACATTATCTTTGTACAGTTGTGTCAGTTGTAATATCAAAGTTATACTTAATCATCCTTTAAAGATATATGTAGTTGAATTTCTGAATTGAATTTCTCATATAGAGATTGAGCTTATATACAGGCGCATCTCAATTAATTAGAATGTCGTGGAAAAGTTCATTTATTTCAGTAATTAAACTCAAATTGTGGAACTCGTGTATTAAATAAATTCAATGCACACAGACTGAAGTACTTTAAGTCTTTGGTTCTTTTAATTGTGATGATTTTGGCTCACATTTAACAAAAACCCACCATTTCACTATCTCAATAAATTAGAATATTTCATAAGACCAATAAAAAAAAAGGACATTTTAAACAGAAATGTCAGGCTTCTGAAAAGTATGTTCATTTCTATGCACTCAATACTTGGTTGGGACTTCTTTTGCATGAATTATAGTTCTCTATGGGGTTCAGGTCAGGTGAGTCTGCTGGCCAGTCAAGCACAGTAACACCATGGTCATTGAACCAGCTTTTGGTACCTTTGGCAGTGTGGGCAGGTGCCAAATCCTGCTGGAAAATTAAATCAGCATCTAAATAAAGCTTGTCAGCAGAAGGAAGCATGACGTGCTCTAAAGTTTCCTGGTAGATGGCTGTGTTGACTCTGGACTTAAGAAAACACAGTGGACCAACACCAGCAGATGACATAGCAGCCCAAATCCTCACTGACTGTGGAAACTTCACACTGGACTTCAAGCAACATGGTTTCTGTGCCTCTCCACTTTTCATCCAGACTCTGGGACCTTGATTTCCAAATGAAATGCAAAATGTACTTTCATCTGAAAAGAAGACTTTGGACCACTTAGCAACAGTCCAGTTCTTTTTCTCCTTAGCCCAGGTAAGACGCCTCTGATGTTGTCTTTGGTTCAGAAGTGGCTTGGTACGTGGAATGTGACAGTTGTAGCCCATTTCCTGAAGACGTCTGTGTGCGGTGGCTCTTGATGCACTGACTCCAGCTTCAGTCCGTTCCTTTTGATGCTCTCCTAAGTTCTTAAATCGGCTTCGCCTGACAATCTTCTCAAGCCTGCGGTCATTCCTTTCACTTGTACACCTTTTCCTACCACACTTTTTCCTTCCAGTCAACTTTCCATGAATATGCTTTGGCACAGCACTCTGCGAACAGCCAGCTCTTTCAGCAATGACCCTCTGTGGCTTACCCTGATTGTAGAGGGTCTTGATGATCGTCTTCTGGACAACTGTCAAGTCAGCAGACTTCCCCATGACTGCTGTTGGGATTACTGACCTAAACCCAGTATTTATTACCCTGAGAATGGTAATTTATTAGAACTTGAAATTAAATATTCTAATAATTTGAGATACTGATTTTTTGATTTTGATGAGCAGCAAGCTGTAATCATTTAAATATGTAAATATTTTACTTTATGTCTAATAAATCTAGAATATATTTAAGTTTTACTTTTTGAATTAAATTACAGGAAAAAAAATAACTTTTTCATGATATTCTAATTTATTGAGATGCACCTTTACACTACCATTCAAGTAGTTTTTTAAAGAATTTAATACTTTTATTCAACAAGGATGCATTAAATTGATCAAAATTGACAGTAAAGTTGTTTATAATGTTTTATAAAGATTTATATTTCAAAAACATTTGGTTAGCATGAGAGACTTATTTTCAAAACATTAAACAAATCTTTTCAATCCCAAACTTTTGAATGGTAATGTTTATACAGTTATATCAGAAATCATTTAAACTTGGGATGTAGAAAACTACATATTTTTATAACCAACTAGTAGGTGGGGAGTCTAAATGACTAGTTGGTTGGTCCTAAGGAAGCCCTGTATAATTTGGGTCTAGACCCAGACAAGAAGTGTGTTGATAGAAATCCTTTTTTTTTTAACAGCTAGGTGGAAGCTACTAAGAGTCTGCCGCTAAAAATAGTAAAGCTAATCAACTTGTTGAACATCCTGACCCATTTCTAATGACATCTTAATATAGTTTTTCACAGAATATTAGATACAGTTTAGTTAAAATCTCTCCAGTTGAGATGTGTAGATTATTCATTTAAACATCTCAATCAATATAAGCTGTGTTTTTAAATGGTACGAGGCTTTTGTGTAAGAAGTAATATTTCATATATGATTTTTTTTTTTCCCCTCACAGGACACTAAGGTTTCTTCAGTGCCTGGGAGCATTGAGCACACCTTAGAGCAGAGAATAAACCTGTATAGGATGGCTGTTACCAATGCCAAATCTGCAGGGGAAACCTCTAAAGCTCGGAGATATGAGAGAGGCCTCAAAGTGAGCGGATATAGTGTCACTGCTAAAACAAACAAACTTTGGATACAATAAAATAATTATTTTTAACAATAACTTATGACAATTGACACTCTCATACTCTTGTTAAGACACTACAGACTATGCTGGCATCAGTGCGAAAAGGGGTGAAGATTGACGAAACCGAGATTCCCCCTCCAGTTGCATGTGGAGCATCTGGTGGTCCAAGTCAGCCCCCTGCCCCTGCAGTGTCACCTGATCAGCACGGGGAGAGTGACAGTGCTGTTGACATTTCTCCCATCTCCGCAGAAGCTGCCGCTGTTGTCATGGATCCATCATTAAGCACTAGAGACGAGTCCTCCGGTGTAACGTCTCCAGCTTCCCTGTCATCTCCAGAAGGGGAACACGCAGGAAGTGGTGCTGAATTGCACTTAGGTCAGTCAAGTGCTTCTGTGGCAACAGACCGCTGTTTAAGGGTTACAAGTTAATGGTTGAAAGGTGAAGTGCCTTGCTGGGGTCTGAAGATATGGGAATTATTTTTATTTAAATTATAACATAAAAATAAATTAATTTAGTGCTGTTTTAGGTCAGTAATCAAATATAAGCAAATTGGTGACACTGACTGTGTGAACTCCTCTGTACAGATCAGTTCATGCTGTCTTAATTCAAAAGGAGAACATACACAACTGTTAAAAAGTTTGGGTTTTTTTTTTCTTAAATAAATTAATACTTCAGAAATGACACAATAAATTGATCAAAAGTAACAGTAAATACATTTTTAAAAATATCAAAAAAGTAAGTAATTGCTGTTCTTCAGACAATCCTGAAGAAAAAAAACTGCTTCTTGGGCACAAAATCAGCATGTTAGAATGATTTCTGAAGGATCATGTGACACTGAAGATTGGAGTAATGATGCTGAAAATTCATAAAAAATATTCACAAAAATATATGAACGTAGAAAACAGCTATTTTTTAATAGTAAAAATGTTTTACAATATTACTGTTTTACTGTATTTTGAGATCATATATATATATATATATATATATGTGTGTGTGTGTATGTGTATGTGTGTGATCAAATATATATAGACTTATTTTAGAAAATATTAAAAAAAACTTACTTACTGAGCCCAAATAGTAGTATACAATCTTCAGAAACCCATGTAAAATGTTTATTTACACTCCTCTTTTAAATTGTTATGCTGATATAACAATTTGCAATGAAACTTGTGTATATTAAATTAATAATACAAATAGAAGCATTTCCACTATTAGTCTTAGAGTTTTGGATGTGATTTTATGTGGTTATGAGATCATACCTACTTTTACCTTTTCAGTCAGTATTTTAGCTTGTTCCCTATTTTATGATTAATATTTGACAGCAGTTATATTAATTTATCATTGGAGTTTATATTTAGCTTTTCTGGTTAATAAATTATTCCTTGCTGTCCAACAACCCTAAAAAATTGTTTATATTGATCATATCATTTGTCATTTTCAATAATGCTAGTAGTCATAGTTGTGCAAATGCAAATGCAAAAAATAAAAAAGGGAAAAAAGTCATTGTTTTTGTTCATTGGGTCATCAAGGCTGGATGTGGAAAGCAAACTATGTTGAAAATAAGGGCCTTCCCCTTTTTAGAGTTAAATTAGTAAGTCAGGAACGAAAGTTTAACATTCTGCATAGCTGTTCTTGTAAAGGGCACATTGTTGTTTCCTCTGCTCCTAAATCAGCCTCTACAGTCGGACAGCCCACTAAAGACGTTCTGCTGGAGCGACAGAAGGAGTACAGGATGGCAGCTCTCAAGGCCAAACAAGCAGGAGAGATTGACCAAGCCAAAATGCATATAAAGACCAGTAAGGTAAGATGTGGATTCTATTCAAATGTATATAGCTTTGTATTGCTCTGTCTGTAATGTTAATTTCAAATAGTGGCATATATGTCAAAAGTCAGCCTCACCTCTCAGGGTTTGTCCTTAGAGTGTTCTTATATTTTTGTTAATTGTACAGTGTTAGATCTCCCTCCATCTAATAAGTTTTATACAGTTGATATATGAAGAGATTTGTAAATTTACTTATTTTTTTTTGTCATGTAAACTCTTTTGGTTTCATGTTTTGCCCACTCCTGTAACATATGTGGCTTTATATGTGCATCATACCCTGTTAATGTGTCTTTTTCCATTTGCCTTCTGTTCTAATATGGAAATTTTGACTTAAACTTTCTAAAGACTCTATAACTCAGAGCCTTTACTGTTGTGAAGTACTGTTTCAGTTAGTTTTGCATTAAATTCGAGGCATCAGCCACTTCAGCTATGTTGTCTAGCAAGTTTGGATATTCCTCTTAACCAAGTGTCTTGTTCCTGTAAACCTTTATATCTAACAACTCACTTGTAACAAAAATGTGCTAAGTTATGTGGGGTATTCAAGACTGGTAGGAAGTAGACAAAGAGAAGCACTATGTTGTTTGCTTGTTTGGCTCAGGGATTCGATGCAGCAATTGAGGCTTTGGAGAAAGGCCAGCTGGTGGATGTGAGCTCCCTTCCGCCCCCTCTGTCTCAAGGTTAGAACTGAATTGTCATCAATGAAGAGAAAGATACTATATTAGCCATGATTTGTTACAGAATTGATATACATTTCCAAGTCTCATAGCATTATAGAGTAAAGGCTTAATTCTTTTCCACAGCATCAACTGTTACTCAAGCTGCACCTCAGACGGCTGTTAAAGTCTCACCTTCAGCTCCTGGTTAGTACACCACCTCTCACGTCAAGTATTTTTTAGAGACGGAGCATATGTCTCATTGGCTACGTTCACATTGTCAGTTTTTAGGGATTGACAACCGCATTTACTTACAGATGTGAGTCTCAATGTCCCATTTACACAGCATCTCGAATACTGTCTGTATAAACAACATCCAATGGGAGTCAAGCCCAAATTCTCTTACCATTAACAAGCAACAGTGACCAAAGTAATATCAAAGATGGCGATGTCCATAAAACTGAAAAGTCTTAAAACT